>CM065951.1:11399500-12799000 GCA_033459515.1 Theretra japonica
GTGGTCCAAATGGTTACACGCCGACTGTGAAACGAGAGGCCGCGGGTTCGATCCCTGCACCGACTGCGTCGGGGTGTTTGTGAGACCGAAAAGTCTCTCGTAGTTTCTGATACCCGAGACAAGACTTAATTGATCTTAATATGGGGACAGCACTGACATTATACATTCGTGACTAGTTTATAAGATTTTAAACAATATTTATTTTAAATGTTTTGACAAAATGATGCGATAAGTCTCTTCTGTTTCGACGTTCTTTTTTTCTACACATACTTATAGTCACTACAGAATATTTGTATAAAAGGGCGGGTTGGGTAGCAGAGTTTAAAAATATATTAAATGTATTTAAACACAATCAATCAAGCTTTGGAAACAAAATTCACGCGATTATGTTATATAGACATTACATTAAAACTGTTCTAAAAAAACAGTGACGTTTGTCCGCTGTGTTTAAATTAAATACGTATACTAAACATACTTGATTAGTTAATTGGCAGGTCGGTAGGTTTTCATATGATGTAACTAATTCAGTCATAAGTCTGAAATAGTCTACCGCCGGAGTCTAAGGCCCAATAACACATTATTTGATGTTCGTCTATAGTTACTAAGTTGTACATTTATTTATTTGTAAAGATCCACTTCGAAATTTGTATTTACGCAACAAGATCCAATATTAGGAGGCAACAAATCAACAGCCAAGTATGTAAATAAAAACTTAGCCTCGAGTCGGGGAACATCTCGATCAATGTAATAAACGTCGCCCTGGAGGCAGATAAATAAAGAAACCTTTTCGATTCACCTAATGTATTTCGTGTACAGTTACCAGATACAGGCTAATTTGAATCCTAGATAGTAGCACTTAAGAATCAAACTTTAACAACGGCCTTGCCGATGTTCTCTCCTTTCAGCATCGCTACAAGCGTATCAGGCAGTTCTTCAAAGCCATTTGTAACGGTTTCCTTAGCTTTGATCGCGCCTCTCTCGAGCCAGTCTCTCAGCTGGTTTAGCGCGGCTTGCTGCTCGGTAATGTTCCATTGTGTGAAGCTAAACGATTCGATTTTTACCGAGGCGAGCGTCTTGAGCGTTTTCCTTCGAGATTTGTTTCCGTACGTACTGATGGAGCCGCAAACGGCAACCCGTCCGCGTTCGTTCATGCGCTCGAGGATAATGTTGGCGAGCTCTCCGCCTACATTATCAAAGAAGCAATCAATACGGGCAGCCGAATTTAGAGCCTCCTGAACGTTTGCTGTTTTGTAGTTAAACGCGTAATCAAATCCCAATTCGTTTAGCAGCACGTTTACTTTCTGGTCGGAGCCGGCGAGTCCGATGACGGTGCAGCCTTTGAGCTTCGCAATTTGCCCGACCAGGGAGCCGACGGCGCCCGCCGCGCTCGTCACGCAAACGACCTCATCTTTTTTCGGATCGCATATCTCGTTGAGCCCCAAGTACGCGGTGATGCCGGGCATTCCCAACGCGCCAATCGACAGCGAGATAGGTAAATTCCCCGTTTGCGGTCGATACGGGGTCACGTCGAACATGTTGTCTGGCTCGCCGGTTAGTACCGCGTAGTCGCGCCACCCGGAATGCGATACTACGTAAGTGTCGGCCGGATAATCGGAATTCTTGGACTCGACGACCTTGCCGACTTGAAATCCGAACTGGTCGTAGGGTAAGTCGCGACTGTCGGCGAACGATCTCATATATGGATCCACACTTATGTATTCAGCTTTAACGAGGAACTCGCCTTCACTTAACTTGGGGATCGATTCTTCTACTATATCGAATTCCGTTTTTTCCGGTAAAAAATCTTTGAAGGGCTTCTTTACTATAAATTTTCGAAGTTTTCTCATTGTTTTGATACGTACAGCCGGCGAAACAACTCTCGGACTGAATGACAATGTCATACGAATCGTTGGCAACTTCAGTCCAGACGTTTAGTTATTGCTTTGAAATATACTGTTAAAAAAACCGTGACAAACAACAATATTATACTTATGTTAATATTTTACTTAACCGTTACTACTTAGTAAAAATAATAAGTATTTTTCTTATTAGACATTAATGTAATATTACTCGTAATTTATAAATTTATCAAATTAACATGACGTTTTATTGATATCCATGTGTGTCACAGATAGAAAATATTTTGTCGTTCCAATTCACGCAGCAGAGGAAGTGTTGCAAAATATTTTAAGCTTGTAATATGAGCCGTGGTACACAGGGGCGGTAATTCGAGTGAGTTGAGCCATTACTTCCGCCCCATTGGTCCCTCAGTGTTGCGGCCCGTATATTACCCGCCGACGCGACGCGCTAATCGACATCGTCGCAGCTGATATTATGTTATATTTATTTTTGTTTAGTCTTTTCTGCTTCGTATTTTAGTTGAAAACATTTTTGGAGTAAGTTATGTACCTAAGAATTGACTATATTGATTTCAATGCTATATTAAGAAGTATTCAATAAATTAATTGCATAAACCTCACAAATTAGGAGAATAGGCTCATGCCCAGTGGGATGAATATTATGTTTTAATTATACTCGTATTGCGGGTCTTTTGATCGTTTCATTATTAAGTTAGATACTTGTTGCGTTCATTTTATCTGATTGAAATCTTTCTTTTACAAGTTTCAACATGTTCGCTCTGAAGAGCCACATGATAACGTTTCGTTTCATTTTATTTTGTAATTTCATTTAATTAAACGAGTTTCCTCTTAAAACATAAAAGAGAATGACTGAAGTATAAAATACACGGAACGTTCTTACGGCAACGGCCCACAGGGTCTTTCAACAAGGAAATAAGATAAAAGATGTAACAACGCGAGCCAACTTCCCAGTTGGTAACAATCATATTTCTTTCTGTATAAAGTGCAAACTCAGGCACACTCGTTGATAATTAAGCCAGAGGGTGCGAATCAAAAGTTTTCTTAAAGGGGAAGGTCGACAAATCAACGGCATTGGGCAGCTGGAAAAAAGTCGGGCCGGTGCCAAGTCGCCCCCACATCCCCTCCTTTAGGGGATGACTGAGCGCTTCCCGCGCGGAACTACCCCCGCCAAATAAACGAGGGGATGCGGTATAAATTAAAAGTTTGTGATTATTTTTTTGCTTTAAATGTTGCTTGCGACAACATTTCGGCGATTCAAAGAGTTTGCATTTATTTGCGTTTGTTATTGAAGGATGGAAGTTAGTTGCTAAATGTTCGTGTTGCGCTAATGATCTGTTTAGTAAATAAACTCTTCTATACATCATAAAATATGAAATTCCGTCTTCATTAGTTATATGGATGGCGTTACTCACAGCGTTACTGTAAATCTTATTTTATTTATTTTTATAGACCGCCAATTTTCACTTGCTGTCACTAGTGGTAGGATATTTAAATATGACTATTGTTTTAATCATGAAATGCCGACATACTCTTTATGCTGCTTCAATTCATGTCTTCATAACTCCCATGAATCATTTAGTGACGCGTGCGAATTTGTTTTTAAAATTTTAGTCACTTGTGTTTGATTGCTTGTTTTGCACTCGTTAATGTAAATGTCAATAAATTTAGCTCCCGTTCTTCACACGAAGTATTATTGTAAAAACGGAAAGTTGTTTCCTATCCCTCGAGAACATTTATATTACATAAATAAACGCACCCAACAGTCACATACATAGTCCGGTCCCCACACTAAGATCGAGTCTTATGTCGTGGGTATCAGGAACTATAAGTGCGTGGTGGCCTGTTGGTAACGGACCAGACGCGGCTGCCTACATGTTCACGGTGGTCGCGGGTTCAAATCCCAGGGTACACCTCTGACTTTTCGGAGTCATGTGTGTATTGATAGTCAATCACCACGCACTATAACGGTGAAGGAAAACATCGTGAGGAAACCTGCATACCATAGCGATTTGTAAAAATTTCTATGGTATGTAAAAGTCCGCCAACACGCACTAGGCCAGCGTGGTGGACTATATGGCCTAACCACTCTCAATCGTACTCTCGATTGTAGAGGAGGCCCGTGCCCTGCAGTGGGTCGTATATGGGCTGATATAATACAAAAAATCAGGAACTACGAACTACTAACTATTATATTCGTATTAGCAAGGATTTTGTCTCTTCCAGCGGAGAAATACAGTTTAAAACACTGTTGTTTCCTTCTTCCTACCATTAATAGTGCCACATCCATGCTGCGTCCATATTACAGTTTTTGTCGGCCTACTTTCCTTGTGTTCGGCGCGGGTCTTTTGTGCAAGACGAGTGCCTTTTACCTGCACTAGATAGCTCGATGTTCAACACACATTTATTTACTATTTCTTCAGACGATGGCGCTTTCAATGGCTTCTTGGCTGTATTGCAGGCTGTGTGTTTTGTGTTGGTTCTTCTGAGATATTTTTAATATTGCACCAAAATGTTATAAGTGCAGTGAAATCTAAATAGTGTATTTACAGGGCTATTTCAAACCGAAAATATACTCGTAGTATGCACAGAATGAACTCGAAAAGTGCTATACGTTTGTTTCGCTTTGACAAGTTTCTAGATTTCATAAATATTTGTATCAGGCTTGGATGTTGTAAGGCCAAAAAGTGTACCATATTTTCTGAAGGCCAGGGCGCAAAATCTGTGCCCGGCTATGAGGTCGTAACCATCAGAAATCAAAATCAGGAAGTTCACTGCTGAACTAATATCCTTCTCATACTACCAGATATTTTCGAAATACATTTTAAAACCCATTTCTGTGATAGGTCGGGAAGTCCTCCACATTTTTCGAAGCCGGAGCGTCGCAATATGTCACTGCTTGTTACATATTGCAGTTTAGATTTATTGGCATACACTTTGTTGGCTTCAGCTGGAGGAAATCTGGCTGCTATCAATTTCTCTGATCATAGCCACGGTTTAAATTTAAAATAAGGGTGGCAAGATTGATGTATTTAGTAGGACAAAGTTGTAGAATTAACAACAGCTTGAATGGCTTGCTAGTGCTACTGTTTTGATGAAAATCGACTCGAACAATGTTCCTGACACATTTGTATAATATGTATTCGCTTTAGGAGATAATTATAATTTCACTTATTTTCTCTACTAGAGAAAGATCTAGGTTAGATTCAATTAAATAAAACACTTGTTCATTTTCCTTTATTATGATATAAAAATAAAAAATGACTTAATTTTTATTGTTGCAGACGTCCAAGAAATGAAACGCAAACGGTGCGCGAGCACATCAGGCGTGGTGTGGTGACGTCACAGTGCGTCGTGTTCCGTCGCCATGTTGTCCCATGTGGCCGCCATGCGCTACGTCATCTTTTGCCTGCTGCCCCTCTCCTTCAACAGAAACAGCGCCTTCGTGCTCGACAAGCAGAACCCCTACTCCCAGTTCCGCAAGTGGAACGCCGGATTGAACGGCACGCTCGAACTTGAATTCAAAACCGACCAACCCAACGGTCTACTTTTGTACACCGATGACGGCGGGACATACGACTTTTTTGAATTGAAGCTGGTGAATGGAGCCCTCAGGTTGAGGTATAATCTGGGCGGCGGCGCGCAGATTATTACTGTTGGGAGCAATCTCAACGACGGACACTGGCACAAAGTTCAGGTGGGTTGCAGGTCGTTGAACTGTGTACATTTTTGATGAGTTTATTACTGGAATCATTGGTTAGAGAATTGTAATGCGAAACATTTGCTATGTGAATACAGACGTTAGTTTAAGCTCATGTATGATTTAAGCTCATGTTTTAATTATATTGCATTATGATATAAGAGCTTTTGGATTCAATTTGAGGTATTTAATTTATTAAAATTATTTTATCATTCGAAGAAACTCATTAATTTATAGTATAATCTAAAATGTAGACCGTGAAGATAATAAAATAACTTTAGATTTTATTAGAGTCAGTCTGGACTATTCCACATTGTCCCACCCGAACAGCAAGAAATATTCCCTTAACTACACACCAATATTCCCCCAGGTGGCTCGTCGTGACGAGCACACGTCTCTGACAGTGGACGGCATCACCCAGAGCAAGACGTCTCGCGGCAAGGAGTTCGCGTTCGGCAAGTTCACCACCAACTCCGATGTCTTCGTGGGAGGAATACCACCGTCGTGAGTACCTTTACCTGTTATTTTATGTTTGCTGAGTGTGGTGTGGGGTACAACCTTCGTTATCACCTACACCTAACTACCTTTACCTGTTATTTTACGGGGGTTCAAAGTGTGGTTTCACTTCAAGAGCCCTAATTAAGTGTGTGTTAAGGGAGACACCATTGACTGCGTTTTTAGGGTTTAAAATGACGTATGTATATTTATTAACTTTTTATTTATACAAATCAAGATTTTTGGCATTCTATAGAGAAAATATCCTTCACGTTTGATATTCTGTTTTCATCCAATTATTGTAATGGATTTTAATTGAGATTCGGGATAGATTGGATAAATTGGATAATGACCACTTGATGTCGGATGGATGGCTATTTGAATGGATAATTGGTGAAGGTTAAATCGAAATTATAAGCCATGGACCGTAAAACAGCGTTTGTTGGTTTGACTATTCTGAGATGTTTTCTATACAATATATATATTTGTATATGTATGCAGTGTCCACAGGTAATCTCGGCCGTTATCTGTTAGTATACAATGCAAAGTGTATTTCGAAAACGATCACTCCGCTAACTACCCGCATTGGAATTAACCGCGTTTGCGTAATAGATTACAATAATTACTTTTTATATTCATTCAAATTGTTGGATCACTTTTGTACGGTTTAGGTGATTTATAACATACCTATTATAAAATAAAATTCTACTATAGAAGGCTGTTATCGCTGACATATTTGGGTAGAATAGAAAATGAATAGAATGGGTGTTCATTCTTGAGAATCAAAAAGCCGCTGCATGCAGCTTCCTTTTTTAAAAAAAGTAACGAGTATACTCATTATCCAGCGCTTCTAATATATTCAAGCAATTTATATTTAAGTCAAGCTGCAAACTATCAGCTCCCGTCCCTAGTATATTGGAGTTTAGTGTGATTTACGAACCAGATCCGGGCTCATTAGTCCGGGTGTTGTGTATCCCGGATTACACGTACAGCGGGACAGATTCATTACGTAGCCTTAAATCCTCACGGAGTCTGAGACAAGACTAAGCAATTACAACACTGAACACACTGATTCTTCATTTAAATTGTCGGTTTGCTGATAACATTGTGATTTAGTTGAGTTAATTATTCATTAATGATTTTCCAGGGCACACCTCTGACTTTTCGGAGTCATGTGTGTATTGATAGTCAATCACCACGCACTGTAACTGTGAAGGACAACACCGTGAGGAAATCTGCATACTATAGCGTGGTGGACCTACGCTGGCCTAGTGCGGGTTGGCGGACATTTACATACCATAAAAAATTATACAAATCGCTATGGTATGCAGGTTTCCTCACGGTGTTGTCCTTCACCGTTATAGTGCGTGGTCTTTGACTATCAATACACACATGACTCCGAAAAGTCAGAGGTGTGCCTTGGGATTTAAACCCGCGACCACTGGTACGGCTTATACTGTACTTTAAAATATAATTCCACCATACATCTTATGCAACCATTGTATTTTGAAAAATGTGAAGTCAATTTACAACAACGCTTGCAATAAACAAACAGATTGAAAACCAGGGGATGAAAAGGAAAAAGTTATCGCACGTTGCGGCCGTTTTTGCGCCAGCATAGCGATTGGATTAAAAATAGATTTTTTATCCAGTGAACGCATGTTGCACGTTAAATTGGCTTAGGGGACTCCATCAGCTTTTTGTTTTCATACTACTGTTTGTGTAAAAAGGTTAAAACTTCGCATGCGGAGATTGCTGTTGCTGCTGACAGTACAAAATAAGTCTCAAATTCTAATATACGTGTCCAAACAACATGGACTCTAAAAAAGAACAACTAACCAAGCTTTGATGAAATGTCGAGAAAAGTTCTTGTAACTATTTCGATATAAAAATCTTAAACTTCAAGTTAAAGACGATGACGTCGGCTTTACCGACACTATCAGTACAAGGTAATCTCAGAACAACGCAATCTCTATTTCTTTCACGACACAGCAGTGTAAACGCATTGTTGTGTTACGGTTTGAAGGACATTGTAGCCAGCGTAACTACTGGACATAATGAGAGTTAACACCTTATGTATCAGGATGGCGAGCGCAGTGGAACGTCAAACATTGTTTTATAATTCATTAATTCATGGTGTTGTTTGTTTTAATACTGTTCTTGAGCGATCGTATCGCTTACCATCAGGCGAATGACATGCTCGTCTCGCCATACATTGCAATAAAAAAATACGATTTTTAACCAAACTCAAAAAAAGGAGGAGGTTCTCAATTCGACTGTATGTTTTATATGTTTGTTATATGTCGATCATACTAACAATATTTTATCCCAAACGAGTTGCTTACGTACTTATCAGATAAATTATGATTTGCATGTGGTGAGATTCGGTTCATACACCTCACTCCTCAGTGGCAGATGCTTGTTTCCAATTCCTAATGGAGAAACGAGTCTTTAATCAATGTATTGTAGACGATCATGAGTGGTAATTATGCTAATAATAAAATTTGAATAGTTTCATGCTATACAGCATCAGGAGAACTATATATTATTTAATCAAACTTATGGATTAAATATTAATTAATTGTTATGGATGTCTACATAAGATATTGCCTATAGCAATACGACTACAATTTATAGTGCCCTTCACACCGCCGGGGACAGAATCTAATGGAGACAGCACGTCCGAGAGAAAGTGATACAGAAGGGAGGTCACGACCCTCCATACTGAGGAATACGATGCAAGGAGGATTATAGCGATACGACTGTCATTTGTACATTCTAAAAGTATTGTTTTATACAGGGTATATTAAGACTGCTAGATAAAACGATGCCAGGTGTTAGTTTTAGTGACTTTAGACACAATGCAACAAAAAATTTAGCAAAAAAACCGACGATTTAAAAAAATCCTTTGTATTTGGGTGGTAAATACATACATTTTCCTAAAAAAATAATTTACTTCCTTTTATTTTTAAAGACGCTATAGTACGCAAGGCTTTAAATTATAATTTTAGCAAAAACTATGGATTTACCACCCAAACATAATAATATTTAAAACATAAAAATAGTACGTGGCATTTTTTTCAAAATGTTTAGTTGCATCGTGTCTGTAGTCACTAAAACTACCATCTGGGTTCGTTTTCGGCAGCAGTCTTGATATACCCTGTATGTGCAGTAAAGTAACCTAGTTTTTTCACTTTATCCAAGAATCAATTTGGATGAAACGGTTTTTCACAACAGCTGTGAGAGGTAAAAGTGTTTTTCTATTGATATTCACGGTGGAGCGGTTTTGTGAAACTTTTTGTGCGGTGCAAGAGACCGATTAGCGATTTGATCGTGATTCGGTTTCGGAACGGGTTCGGGCGGGTTATTGTACCTAGTCTAGGGCTGCTAATCTTTATATTTTTTATTACTAGTGTTTCATGACATTTTATGAATTGTAAATTACTAAACCTGTTTTACTCTAGTAGTTTCTTTAGTGTTAGTTTAGAGGTTCTTGACTTGGAAAAATAATCAGATAGGTTACCATAATAAAACAGTTGTAAAATGAATAGCGGTTAATTAGTCATTTAAATACTTACGTAATATATGCTCACGAGGTTTTAGAAAAGGAAGTGATGTATGTCATAAGATAACTTACATACTAAGTTAATTCTTATCGGAGTGCGTGGTGGCCTGTTGGTAACGGACCAGACGCGGCTGCTTATATGTTCACGGTGGTCGCGGGTTCAAATCCCAGGGCAAACCTCTGACTTTTCGGAGACATGTGTGTATTGATAGTCAATCACCACGCACTATAAAGGTGAAGGAAAACATCTTGAGGAAACCTGCATAACATAGCGATTTGTATAAATTTCTAGGTCATGTACATAAAAGTCCGCCAACCCGCACTAGACCAGCGTAGTGGGCTATATGGCCTAACCACTCTCAATCGTACTCTCGATTGTAGAGTAGCTCCATGCCCTGCAGTGGGACATATATGGGCTTGTAAAGTACAGTACAGTAATTCTTATCATAAATACCAAAGGAATAATTTCATGATCAGAGATCACCAAATTACACTTTAATTATCAAAAATATTTATCTACGCAATATACTCGTATTATAAATAAATAAATAATAATAAAAAAATACACCCAACAGTCACATACATAGTTCTGACCCCACATTAAGATCATTTAAGTCTTGTGTCGTGGGTATCAGAAACTACGAGAGACTTTTCAGTCTCACAAATACCCAGATCCGACACAAATATTTGTGGGCCTCACAAACATTTGTGTTGGTGCGGGGATCGAACCCGCAGCCTCTCGTTTCACAGTCGGCGTCTAACCAACTACGCCATGGAGGCTGTCATTATATAACAAATACACTTAGAGGATACGGTGTAAAATAAGAGAATATATTATTCAGCATCTAGATATTACATTACGTTGGTTTCCCAATTTATACTGTAGAGGTGCTGTAGTTAGTATTCAATCCAATTAGAATTAACATTGTTATAATTGATGTACTAGATGTATTTCGTCACGCTTAGTAAACTCGAGGTGTATGTAGTAGAGTAATATAGTTGAGGGTCCATGACCTACTTTAATAAGCAATGTTCTAAAATTAAACTAGGAAAGTAAAGCCCCATTTACACAAGCAGAGTTTCTCGCCTCCAAGATGGGATTATCGTAGGTATTGTCAAAACACGATAAACTTATGGCGGTTATGTCATGTATGCGATAATGATATACGATTCTTGCCGCGAGAAACTTTCTCGTGTAAATGTCGCTTTAGACTGATCATGATCTTTCTCAGCCAAAGGAAAACTATCTTGGCCTTTTTTAAAGACCTCTATAACGATTTATTGAGAGCAGTCTGCATCCAGCACCATTCCTGCACCCTTTATTTGGTTGTTCATCCAATACGCGTATTGCATTCAAGAATCTTTCAGTGTAAATTTTCTACACTACATGCCCTGCTCTCAGCCACTTCAACTTGTTAATCCCTTGAGTATGTCGTTGGCAGGAATTGTTCTGAAAAAATATATTAATATTTTTGAAAATGGAGTGTGTTGAGAATGGGTAGACAAAGATGGCACTAATTCCACTTGCAGTCCCCTGAGCTTATTTCCGTTCAAAGATATAATTGTATTGTATTGTATTGTATTGTATCAGCCCATATACGACCCACTGCAGGGCACGGGCCTCCTCTACAATCAAGAGTACGATTGAGAGTGGTTAGGCCATATAGTCCACCACGCTGGCCTAGTGCGGGTTGGCGGACTTACACACCGTAGAAATTCTTTAAAATCGCTACGGTATGCAGGTTTCCTCACGATGTTTTCCTTCACCGTTAAAGTGCGTGGTGATTGATTATCAATACACACATAACTCCGAAAAGTCAGAGGTGCGTGAAAAGTGCGTGCGTGCGTGCGAAAAGTGCGTGGTGGCCTCGTGGTATCGGACCAGACTCGGCTGCCTACATGTTCACGGTGGTCGTGGGTTCAAATCCCAGGGCAAAGATATAATAAAGTATCGTAATTATTGCCAAATATAATATTTAAAAAAAAAATGTTATTTAGTCTAGGTTCCTACACACAGCCCTAGTTAATAGGTCTGTGTGTAGGCAGTTCCGAGTCGCGGCAATAAAGCGTGTGACCCAGGCGCTGTGACGCAGTAAAAAATCTTTATTAGGGTTGCTGTTTAATTTAGCTTCGCTTGTACTGTTGCGGAAAAGGATTAAAAGTTGAATTGCTATCGTGATTCTGTGACCTTGTTGCTTATAGAAAGTTTTTCGTGAGAGTAACTTGATTTTGCATCCAATAAGTTAAGGTTGCAGGAAGTCGCTGGAAGCAGGTCGCTTCCAACAGGTCAATGTGGAGATCCTTGGGGGAGGCCTATGGGGGAGAGAAAGAGAAGGGGTATTGGGTATCACACATATATTATTTTGCACGGACAAAGAACTAAATGTTTTGGTCTTAATCCCCAGGCTGTATATTCTTGTTCTGAATGATGTTATTTACCCTGAACAACGTGAATTTCTTAAAACGGTTGAAGTCTGGCCATTCGTCTCAATCATATATACATAGCATAATGGCTGTTAGAACACACTATTTATATTACTGGACATAATGAGACTTAACATCTTGTGGCAGTATGGCGAGCGCAGAGCAATGCCAAGTTTTGCTGCTGTCCATGAGCGGTCGTGTCGCTTACCATCAGGCGAATGGGAATTCCACACAATCAAAAATGTTTCAACATTAAATTTATCTAATTACAAACACAATATATATCAATAATTGAGTGTAACTCCAGTTAGTAAACTAAGCTAAATCAGTCTCAACATGCCGTGTGACGTCAGAGATAATTTGCAGATGTGATTGATTAGTGACGAACATGATTGGTGCTATTTTCGGCCTCAAGGCAGTACGTACTAACGGGACCAATTTGAACGGGATTAAATGTGTAATCACTGTGGGATTACAGATGATTGTTAATTTAGGTATGTGTGTCTGTAGGTATTGTGAGATACGTGTGCTGTAGTTTGAATTTAATTATGAAGGAAAATCAAGAGGAATCCTGTATACTGGTTGCTTAGATTTGCGCAAATGTAACACATTGAAATAAAACGAATTCTTACGGATTTTATCGCGAATTTGATTTAATTTTCATATATTTTCTTCCTGATGTTTCGTCGAACCACGTCGGCCGCCCTGTGACCACGGAAGCTGTAAAACGATCGAAACGTCGGCAAGTTAAAAAACGTAAAAAAATAATCAAATTCGCGATAAAATCCGTAAGAATTCGTTTTATTTCAACAAATAAGACGCCATGCAAAGCTGTATAACACAAGCTAATATAAAACTATGTAAAAATAATCGTATTATCCCCCAAGGCTCAGTTGTCAGCGGCAGAGCGCACGTGCGCGGGTATCGCGTGTTCGAAACACTCAAACGGTAATAACCTATTGTCATTCCTTCCAATTGTACGCCTGTCGATTCCTTAATGGCTTTGCGTACGCATTTCAAATAACTCGATTGCTTTTTAATTCTATTAATTTTGTTAGTAGTTTTTTGAAGATTGGCTTGATCCGAATTTGAATGTTTTGAAATTGCTTTGGTGGTTTATTTGTTTTTTATAATTTTTCTTCGCCCTTATGAAATACTGCGGAGGATTTAAAATAAAAAAACAATGTTGTATGGAATGGAACTCTACCAATAATAAAACAATGACATGAACCTTTATTATGAAAATATAATTAGTAGAAAAATATTAATATAAAAATAAAATTTAATTAACATACCTTGTAAAATAACTACATGTATATTTCTATACTTCAATCAAATTTTAATACACTCGTGGTACATTCATATTAGTACTCTAGTTAGCCAATTAAAAGTTTTGAAATGTGCTACGTAACTGTGTCGGGCTACGGCGTAGCTTATTATTTGTTCCGTAGACAGGCCGGCCAACAAAGGTTTACAATGTAACCTGACACTTTTAGTTCAATTAGAATGGAATATTCTAGCAAAGTTGTCTACGGCGTAGCATACAATAATTGCCGTAGTAGATAACTTACATAAATAACAATAAACCAACTAGTGTTACCACAGGTTGGTAATAAGCTACGCCGTAGCCAATTAATTGTAAGCGTAGCAGATAACTTGAACAATTTGACGATGCTACACTATACGTACTCGGTTGCCTTAAACTACGCTATAATGTAATGTCTACGACGTAGCCTGTGTAATTGTTCTGTGCATATTATTCCGTTGAGATAGTTTCGTAACATTTTGTACAAGTTTTTACTAGTACCCTCACAATGTAAGGTTTATTCGTAATTCCAACTACACGTTTGCGTTTATTGTAATGTTAAAATGTATGAGAGCGAATTTCAACTAGTCTACTACAACACGTAATATGCGGATTTTTTTCATCATGACCATATTAAAGAATTAGCATTTCTTTGCGGTATTTCTAAATTTATATAGCATAGCGGCCTTCAAGAAGGTGTTTGGTAATTTCTCTTACGATTTCCGTAGATTTAAGACTATAAAATTAAATACAGGCTGTTTTGAACTGGTCGCTATGGACTTTTTTGGGAGGGCTATGTGAAGAAGCGAACTTTGATGATTAAGGACGAAAATGACTATGGTGACTATGATTTTAAATCACTGAACAGTTCTTCAAACCGAGTATACAAAATGTTAAAAATTCTAGCGCTAAAAAATCGTAATAAGCTAACCTATAAACCTATAAAAATTTAAAAACAACGGCCTCGAGTTAATCCGTGCGAGACCTATATAATATGCAAATTGCATCGACGCTGGTATATTTTTGTGTCGAAGCTATTAAATAAGATTTAACACACGCCAACAGTGTTGCTCCAGTGGGGAAATGAGCTGTTACTTATACGGCCTTTTTACTTTGTTATATCTTTATGGTGTCCCTTACTAACATTGTCTTTAGTTACTTATTCACATACATATTAAACAAATTATACAAATATTACAAATTAAACTTACTCTTCTTTCACAGAACGGGTATGTAGTTGTGCTACCAGGACGCTCGCGTTCCGCTTTGTGTATTCCGTCCCATGATGTGATAGGGGGCGATTCTATCGCCATATCGGGAAGAAATTCCTAACTCCGGGCTGATAATTAGTGGAAAATCCAATATCACTTTGGCTGAACCGGCATTCGAACCCGAGACGTTAGCGTTGTAATCGTACCGTAGTACAACTCCGACACCGAGGCAGTCGGTATTGGAGTAGTTAGTTATTTATGCTCGTATAGTTTGTATAATTAATGGCAATATATACCCAACTGTCACATCCATAATCTTGACCCCATACTGAGATCGAGTCTTGTATCGCGGGTATCAGGAACTACGAGAGACTTTTTTCGGTCCCATAAACACCCAGACCCGAAACAAATACCTGTGGTTCACACAAATATATTTCTGTGCTTGGATTGAAACCGCAGCTTCTTGTTTCACAGCCGGCCTCTAACCAACAGCTCCACGGAGACTGTCGTAATTATAATTATATGTAATTATAATTGTGACGACAGTTTAGATGTTGATTTACAAACATTTTTGTTCTATCCATTGGATAGTCTGGACAACGGACTTACTATAATTAATATTAATTTTGCATTGCACGTATGAAAACATTCTAACATTGCTTTGAGTTGGTAATACTGAGAATAATAAGAATTTTTGTGTTTTAAAAAAATGGGTTACTATGGTAATGCTTTTGAACTTGTAACCAAAGTATACTACAACCGAAATCGGGAACAAAAACCCTTTCTTTCCATTAAATATACCCATATTTATTTAGTTGAACAACTGATAAGGCCTTATCGTTAAATAAACTCAGAAAAACAAGGTAAAAGGTCACGGGGAAATAACTTCGCATTCGAGGTACAATAACTAGAGAAAATAAAATGAAATATACTGAAGTGGGAAGATGGAATAAAGGAAATATAATAACAGGGATAAAATGAAACAAGATTCCGTTTCTTTGTTAATAGCGCTCGAGTAAATTCTAGTGGAGTTTAACGTTTCGTAATCTAGTTTCGAGGTGTGATGTAATTGCTGCCTTTAAGCTTTAGTACGAATATAACTGTTGTCTTTTTTAATCTTGCTGAAGTGGAGTTTAAATAATCCCTTTAGGATAACTTTTAGTAGGGTATTTTAAAAATTATGAGGGAATTTTTGGTTTTAATAATTACTCGATAGTCTTCCTAGCGTATTAAGTTAAACAGCCGATAGTAAAACTACGGACTTGAGACAACAGTACGCGAGATCCACAAATATCTGCTTTGTTCTGAGCGTTATAATACTGACAACTCTTACGCCCGAATACTCAAATTATGTTGCACTTAACTACGTAAGTCTCGCTTAAATGTACTGGCTAAGTAGGACGCGGGTAGTTAAGTGGAATTTGATATTTAAATGGCATATCAGGGCGTATATACGGGAGTTAATTGCTTATCTACGACACAAGAACTGTATATTATTGTGCAGTCATGACCATCTATAAGTCAGTACTTAATTTAATAACCCGCAAATGATGTTCTATTCCATACCCACAGCTCAAGTTTTATCACACACTTAAAACTGTGGAAACTGCAAACATGCGGGCTTGGGTCCCTCTCTATCCAGGCAATCCAGGCCAAGGCCTGAGGAGGTATACTTTTCCCCCTCTCCCTTGCCCCACCCCCTGATAAAATTAAAACTTCAGACACCGACGGAGTTTCAAAAACTAACACAACTTCCCTCTTTATAATATAGCGTTTGTTTATTAGTTTTTGATTTATACAGATATCGATTGTTTGAAAATTTTATGCTAAGTTTTATAAGGCTTTGTTGCTACACGTAACTGATAGTTAAAAACTAAGCGGAAAATATAAATTTCTAACTCAATTTTTGTTATTTCTTCTATTTGACCTAAACACGCTTAAGTTCTACATAGGATAAATATGTCTATACAAGTTTTATTTAATCAACATCATATTTTATGTAATTAATTTTAAATAAAAAAATAACCTTACAGTCACATACACAGTTCTGACCCCATGCTTAGATCGAGTCTAATGTCGGCATTAGGAGTTACGAGAGACTTTTCGGTCTCACAATATGTGTAATTAATTTTAGTTTACTTGAATACACACACACACACACATAAATTCTCGCCTATTTCTTCCAAAAGGATCGTGAAAGTGGCAGTAAAAGTCAATGTTATAGACTTAAAAACGGAAAAAATCACACATTATACGAGTACCCAACCTGGGACTCAAACCCAGAGCAACGCTGATGGAGGTTAGATAATTTATGACTAAGGAGTTAGGTAGGATTTCTTCATAACATATTTGGCACCAGGTTAGCACTGTTTTTTAATTTATTATCCTTTGTTATTCTAAGGCATGCGCATTTTTTGTTCCACACGACACTTGAGTAGGATAAGGCGGATGCAAGACGAATTTTCAAGTGCAGATTATGCAACGTCTCAGTATTTTGGCGGATAAGTGTTGTGATTTTATTTCTTTTTTTTTATTGCAACGAATGACGAGACTAGCATGACATTTGCCTGATTATAATCGATACGATCGCCCATAGACAGTGGTAAAAACAAAAAAAAACACTATGAATTACAAAACAATGCGTGGCATTCCACTACGCTTCTCTTCCTGAGACATAATATGTTAAGTCTCATTATGTCCAGAAGTTACTTGGGCTACAATGTCCTTCAAACCGGAACACAACAGTGCATTTTCACTGCTGTTTGGCGGCAGAAATTGACATTGCGGTGGTACCTAACCAGGCGGCCTCTCATATAAGAAACCTACCACCAGTAAAATCTTTTTTGAATCTTGTTTATCGTAGGCAGAAACTAATATGTCAATACGACACATTTGCACGTGCAATTGTGAAGGGTTTCCTACCATTGTGTACGATGCTTTCTATCTTGGCGAATCCTATATCCTACTGTGGAGAAAAAATCCATCAGTTTTGTTTAATACATACGGACATACAAAAACTCACGCCTTTTTCCCAGAATAGGTAAGCAGAGCTGCTACCAGGACACTCACGTTGTATATTCCGTCCCACGATGTGAAAGGCGGCGAGCCTATCGCCATACTAGGCACAAATTCCTGGCTGATAATGAATAGAAAAATCCAATATCATATTGCTTGAGCTGGGATTTGAACCCGAGACCCCAGCTTTGCATTCGTACCGTACAACTACACCACTGAGGCAGTCGAGAGTTTTGTTTCATATAACTCCATTAATCTATCAAAATATTCCTATATTCTATACTTCTGTCTCCTGTTCCTGTGTTACCGATTTGCCTGACATAGTTTCAGTTTAATCAAGTTGACATACCGTGGAATTTATTTAACTTTTGTTGTTGAACAAGGGTAATCCGAAGTTTTGATGTTTACCCGAGATATTCTGATTGTGGTCCGTTAAGTCCCCTCCGAAATTGGACGGAGAGATCGCCATTTTATTTGTCTTTTAGGTTGTCTTAGTTTTTTTGGAGTTTCGACCTTAGTAGGCAAAGTTATTTATCCTTAAGCTAATACCGACCCTAGTGCCTTCAACAGTGGCTAGAACCATACAACCGACATATAGAATTCAGCACTTAACAGAATATAATGCTAATTTATTAATGGCCTAACTCTTCTCAATCGTACTCTCGATTGTAGACAAGGCTCGTGCCCTGCAGTGGAACGTATATGGGCTGGTACAAATGTTTTACGTAAATATTGTATTAAATTGATGTAAATTTTGTGTTATTTTTATAATGTTCTAGGTCCGCCAGAGTTAGCAATTTACTAAACGGTAAATAGTATATTCTGGCAATTTAATGTTAAAAGATCGAAAGGTCTTAAAAGCGAAAACGAACGGTGCCGCGAGTAAACTCTAGTATTAAACAAACCCTTGTCCATCGAATCAAAAACTCGTCTCATCCAATGTATGAATATTGTATCATTTTTTTCACTTTGAAGGGATTCCGTTTTCATAATATCAAAGGGAGAGGGTCTGCGTCGTTGACCTGTTTTCCTTCGATCTTGGTTTGGACAAATACCTGTTATGTGCAAACGCTGGAAACACAAAGGGGCTAATGGAGGAAAAAAATATAATTCATTTTGATCATTGCGATGGGTCGAGGATTGTTAAATTTGAAAGTATTTTCAACATTATTTTATTGTGACTATTTTTTTGTTGATCGTCCGATTATAACAACATTAATATAGTATGCAGAAAATTGAAAAAAACGCGACAAAATCCGTAAGAATTCGTTTCGTAAATCTAAGAAAACATTATAGAAAATAAAATACTTGATTTTATAGTAAAATAACTAAAGACGTCATGTAACGAATTTCAAAGTTTGAGCTCGGTGAAAGTTTGAAATCTGTTACATGATTTCTAACCTAACCTTACCTAACTTGGGAATTCAGTTCAAATATATTCCCAGGCGTTTAATACTCTTTCATATCACATTGGAAAGTGGAGAAAATTACTAGTTGTGGAGTATTTCTTTATTATGTTTGGATAACGCACATATGTAGAAAGTGAAAGCACACATTAGCAACCGACATAGAGATGTCAGAGACAAACAGGATTCATTTAGTTTCCACGTCACTAGCATAACTACATCGATACACATTAAATTATATTTTTATGTATATATCAGCCCATATTCCTCCCACTGCTGGGCACGGGCCTACTCTACAATTGAGAGAATTGATTGAGAGTGGTTGGGCCATATAGTCCACCACTCTGGCCTAACGCGGGTTGGCGCAATTACATATCGTAGAAATTCTTTAAAATTGCGGGAGTGCGTGGTGGACTGGTGGTAACGGACCAGACGCGGCTACCTACATGTTCACGGTGGTTGCGGGTTCAATCCCAGGGCACAACTCTGACTTTTCGGAGACATGTGCGTTTTGATAGTCAATCACCACGCACTATAACGTTGAAGGAATACATCGTGAGGAAACCTGCATACCATAGCAATTTTAAATTATATTAACTGGTCTATTATTCACAACATTATGTTTATCATAAGCTGCAGCGTAGGGGCACTTTCTCGAGTTTTTGTCAGCCGGAAAAAAAGTTATCATAATAATATTTTAAATTACTTATCTCTCCTACACGTATGAAGTTATGTGCATTTAAGTTATGTAACATTTACGCGGACAAATGGCGATCAGCATTCAAATAATACTCATCGAAGATTTACGTCGTACATATACTGAGAAATGGAAAATAGGATCTTTCGTCTCTAATAGTAATATAGGACGAAGGTATGTAAGTACCTGATGTTGACGTGTCGGAAAAATTCCGCGAAGGACGATTGAGATGGTTTGGACATGTCACGAAAAATCCGAGTCAAAGAAAATACGACAGGTGATGTTGATTTAGATCTTCTAACGATCTTACGGTCTTACAGTTGATGTTAATTTACATAGTTCAAAATGGCAAAGACTGAGCAGGAAAGTGGACCTTGGGACTGGTCAGGTTATTGCTCGGTGGAGCAAATAAAATGTTGTTTCTCTTTTTTAACCATAAGAGCGACAGAGAGAGAAGCTTTCTAGATGGCAAGTGATCAGCAAGCCATACAAGCCCACGGGATTGCTATGCATACATACATACATAAACATCACTCCTTTTTCCCAGAAGGGGTAGGCAGAGGTGAAATCAAGACACCCACGTTTCACGTTGTGTGTTCCGTCCCTTGATGTGATAGTACCCAATAATACCGTCTTATTCGAAACTGAATAAAATGTAGGCTAAACCCGAGGTACGACATACTTAGCGGGTCAGTATATCGAATTTTGTATACGGATACAAGCGTATACGGATCCCATCCCTTTTATTCTTACCCTAAATATTTCATATATCCTTGACATCTATACATACAATAAATTTGTAACTGATCGATGTCTGTAGAACGAGAAATGAGAAAAACTGATATGGGAACTATATGAACGCAATAGAACCCAAAACATTGATTTTGAGATTTTTTGTCTGTGTGTCCGTTTGTCTGTTTGTCTGTGCGGTTGTGCGCGATGAACTCAGAAACGGCTTAATGGATTTCGATGAAATTAGGTATGGAGGTAGCTGACACCCTGTATTAACACTTGGCTACTTTTTATCCCGAAAAATGTAGTGTTCCCGTGGGATGAGGGAGGAATTTCGATATATTAATAACTTTTTTGTACTCAAATGGATGAGATGGGACTGGATTACATATATTGAGTGGGAATGAGACAAGACAAGGCCGCATATAACGGGACGGTACAAGATGGGATTTTTTATAAAGATAACCACGCAAACGGAGTTGCGGGCAGAAGCTAGTTTAAGACTATATTTCTACGCAAACGAATACACGTGTACTCTATGAAATAAATAATAGAGGGGCGGAATGTAGTCATAATAACGTAACAATAGACAACAAATATTCCTCGCATTGTGCCAATTGTATAGAGATGAATCAATTGTGTCATTGTTTGGAAATAATAATGTACAAGTAACAGTGCTTCGTACTCGTATTATACTCATGTTGGGTTTCTATTTACTTGATTATCTTTGGGTATAAGTATATATTTACCAGGAGAATCTATTAGAATTTATCTCGAATGATAGAGCACGGAGAATTTAGGTTCATAAATTAAGATTCTTTTGTCTCTGCAAACTAATTTTAAACCCTTAGTCCTGGATTTTTTATAGTTAAGCTTCATAATAGACAGGCTGAGAAGTGAAAGACTGCTATTACACGAGTAGTAACTTTGATTCGATTGGTCCAGCAACTCGTATTTGAACAGCATGGATAAATATCTGAGAATTTTTTTTTTAAATTCTTTTTTATTGCATAGGTCAGGCAAACGAGCAAACAGGTCACCTGATGGTAAGTGATCACTGCCGCCCATGAACATCCACACAGTTGGATCATGGATGTGTTGCCGGCCCAATTGGAAGGGGAGCGGGAAGGAAAAAGGAAAGGGGTTTTGGGCCTCCGGTAGTCTCACTCACCGAACGAAACTGATCAAAAAGAAACATAAATAGAAAGATTCTTAATCATTGTCAATTTTATTATAAAACAATGCGGAAGACAAAACATGTTCTACAATATCCTCTAATATAATATATCATTGGAAAGGCTAGATGTATAATCACTATGGGCGAATATTTACATGGGTCGTATAGTGTGAGTTGCTTAGTTTATTGCCAATAATTTGACTGGTGTTAGGTCTCTCATATATGAGAGGCCACCTGGGAAAGTATCACCGCAATGTCTATATCTCCCCTCTTGCCAAACAGCAGTGTAAATGCACTGTTGTGTTCTGGTGTGAAGGACGTTGTAGCCAAAGTAATTATTGGACATCTTATGTCTCACGATGGCGAGCGCAGTGGAATGCCAAGCATTGTTTGATTCATGGTGTTGTTTGGTTTTGCTACTGTCCATGTATCGCTTACCATCAGGCGAATGGTGTAACGCAAATATTATTTCTATATTCCACGCCCGTATAGTATGCCACGCCATATTATGTTATTTGCATTTTGTAACATGTAACATCTTGCTTCGTTGAACAGACAACGATCACGCTCCCAAAGGACGCGATGTGCACTTTGTTCGTATGTTAAGCATTGCCTGGAGAATCATCCAACTTATATGAAAATACTGTTCTAGAGTTGGCATGAGTTAGAAACTATGACACATATGACATAATAGGCGATTTCTAGCCAACACTTTTTAAGCGATCGCACACAGAAAAAGTATTGGCATTGATGATGTCATTTTGGGGATTTATTCTTGCAAATAAATAATATTTTTTTTTGTATTTGTATCAGCCCATATACGACCCACTGCAGGGCACGGGCCTCCTCTACAATCGAGAGTACGATTGAGAGTGGTTAGGCCATATAGTCCACCACGCTGGCCTAGTGCGGGTTGGCGGACTTACACACCGTAGAATTTTTAAATAAATAATAATAGAAATGAATAATAATAAATACAAGCAACATATCCATACATAGCCCTGGCTCCCCACTAAGAGGCAAGTTTTATCTCGTGGGTACTACTACAATGTACAAGAGTCTTTTCGGTCCCAACGACACCCAGACCCGAAACAACTACTTCTGGTTCACACAAACATTGGTCTCGGAGCGGGGATCGAAACATCAGCCTGTCTTTTTATAGGCAGCGTTAATCAACTGTGCCATAAATTATTTTTATTAAGTAAAACGGTTGTACTGTACTGTATCAGCTCATATACGTCCCACTGCAACAACCTACAATCGAGAGTGGTTAGCCCATATAGTCCACCACGCTGGCTTAGTGCGGGTTGGCGGACTTTTACATACCATAATTTTTTATACAAATCGCTATGGTATGCAGGTTTCCTCACGATGTTTTCCTTCACCGTTATAGTGCGTGGTGATTGACTGTAAAACAGTTATTGTCATTCAATAAAATTTCGGAAAATTACATCCTTTGTGCCATATTCAGCTATCGTCAGCGCCTTTAGTTATGTAAGGGGATACCTAAGCCAGACAAAGCCTTGTTACATCATGGAGGTGGGTCGAACGTTATAAAGTTTTAATGGGCCGGTCCGGCACGTTCGACAAATACTAGACTAACTTGTTATGAAGTAGAACTTAGAAAGTCGCCTGATTTACCAGGAATGGATCATTATTCGATAGGGTGTAGGTGACCTAATATCGAAGGGAAAATCTCTTGCATAAAATGTCAACTTGCGTCGTTATAAGAATTTCATTTTAAAATTTACCTTATTCAGGACTTTGTTTGCAGCTCAATCTGTTATGAAATTTCCTTGTGACATCACAGACAACACGCTGGCCAATACGTAATGCCGCTAGTTTGGTCTTTCTTTCTTTCTTTCTCTCTCTCTTCAGCCACAGGAAGTCCACTGCTGAACAAAGGCCTCCCCCTTAGATCGCCTCATGGTGTTACCCCCTGGTCTGGGTGTTGTAAGACTAAGTTTCGAAGTTACTAATATCCGGAACACTAAAACTGTATCAAAATGTGGCGCCAAGATGATTTGAAGAAGAGTATACCTATATTATTATTATTATTTCTAGCGTATAGAGCCATCTGTAGAACGAGAGGTCAAGACGCGTTTTGATGAAATCGTCGATATTTTGTTTCGCTTCTAGGTATTGTGTGACTTGAAAGTCTCTCATAGTTTTATTACACACGAGACACCAAGATCGGGCTTTCGAGACTGTTTGTGTGTCTGTTAACATAACTACCGCGAACGGGTTAAATGGTGCAACCATTTTAGATTTGAAAACAAATCACTCCGAACTCCCTACCTGACACCAGCTTGCCTGAGTGAGCCATAACAATTAATTATTTGAACATCAAACACTCAGAATTCTATAGAGAATTCGTTGTACAAACCGAATCGTTTAAGGGTACTTGACGCGCCTGAAAATAAAATATTTGACTGCTGTACGCACTTCACGCAGAAACTGCTGGAAGTATTTCAATAATTATTTCGTATTATATTTGAAGTACAACGAATTCTAACGGATTTTGTTGCCGTATGTCTGCCAGTCCGCCCCGTGACTACGAAAACTATAAAGTGATCGAAACGTCGGAAATTTAAATGTAAAAATTATATCAAATCCGCAAGAATTCGTTTTATTTCAATGTGTAATATTAGCGTAAATCTAAGAAATCGTATTACATTAATTTAACAAATATTTTTTTCTTAATTTATTATTCTCTATTAAATAGAAAAAAAAAAAGTTTATTAAAACGACTTACATTCACATGCTGTGTTGTAAAAAAATAAAAATGTTATATACGTTCTACGTCCAAAATTTCAGAATTAATGTCCACACGGTTAACACACGGTTCTTTTAAATAGACAAAGTCCCGAGCATAAAGTAGTTATAAATATGAAAGGCCCAACCCTCCGCCGGTGATGGTCAAAAGATAAATACGTGCGATCGTTCCCGCAATCATGATCGTTAGCAATTTGCGCGCGTTGTCCCAATAATGTGGGGTCTAAAGGTGACGGCCCTTTTGAACGCTCTTTTTGTACTATCGAGGGTTATTCAATAACCTTTATTTGACGTTGAACAGTGTCTTTAGTGTTCCATAAGTTTTTGTTTTTTTTTTGTGGTACGTACATGTTTATACGTAAATACCGCTGTACTTTATCATTTAAATACTAAGCAATGTGGGAGGTGCGTTGTTTTTTTTAAATAGATGGAGAAACATAGGAAGAAAAGGGAGGGGGTAAAATATTTTTGGGCTATCATTTATCCGTAAAGTCACTCGTGAAACGAAACTACATTTAGAAAAAAATATTTCAATGATGTTTTCTGTCAGACAGTCTTTTTCTCATTATGAGAGTCGAATTATAACTATGAAGACTTGATAAAGTTGAAATAGTGTGCCTTGGGTTCGACCTCCAACCTTTTACCTTTCAGTATGATAAACCGCCAACCATTACTTATGCTGTCTATACTGCAAAAACATAGCCAAATATTACGATCTTAAAACATCACCACACTCCAACAGAAAACTAATATCAGCACAGTTTTTGCTTAGTAATTTGGTCGTACTGACGTCACGCGTGCAGCATTAGTCACAGCGGGGGTCGTACGGACCACGTGCGCCAGATTTAATGCTAATACGAGCCGTGGAGGGTTATGCTGTATTGCTTCCTTGTTTACTGGACTGTGTGGTATTGGAGTGTTGTTGCAAGAATTGGCTAAAACTAGTCATTATTTTGACATTGTACTCAATTTTTGGAATGTAGCTTTATAATGTTCGTCGACTGCATGGTGTTAACATCTGCCAACAACATAGCCCAACGGAAACTAATATCGGTGCAGTTTTTGCGTAGTAATTTGGTTGTACTGACGTCACGCGTGCAGCATTAGTCACAGCGGGGGTCATAAGGACCACGTGCGCCAGATTTAATGCTAATACGAGCCGTGGAGGGTTATAGAACACTGTATTGTTTCCTTGTTTACTGCACTGCATGGTGTAGTAATGAATGGGTTTGTTTTGAAAAATAGTCGATATTTTGGCATTTCACTAAATACGGTGCAATAAAATGTATAGTGCCGTGATAAAAAATATGCGTATGTCGATGTTATGACTAATATGCGACTAATTGTGTTACAGTCAATACAGACCTAGATTTCGTGGCTGCCAGACTTTTGTAACTTTATAAAAGCTGAAAGTTTGTCTGCGGATGCCTCTGACATAGGCATCACACGATCAGCTATTATGAAGTTTCGATCGTGGGGGCTTTGGAAGTTATCTATATATAATTAATATGCAATTGACTATGTTAACCTGTTTAAGATCGAACATACACAATGACGTCAGAACACATCTTCCACTTTCCATACTTTGTGTGCGCTTAAAATATACGGATATCCAGCGAAATGTCAGTTTTATTGCAAAATTGAATAGCAAAATTCCCTCTACGTTAAGAATACAAACTCTATTCGTACATTTTATCGGCTTATGTGGTCGGTCGGTTGCCGGACACAGTGCGAGGTGTGCTTGTAAGCAGAGATGCGCCATTTGCGCTTTTCAGGCCGGAGAATAGATGGCTCTTTTGTTTTATTGTTGAAGGGCTGTGGCTAGGTAGAAAATATGCTTGTTTAATTCTCCAATTATCTCTATTCTTTTATTGAAATGATACGAATTCTTACGGATTTCATCGCGAATTTGATTTAGTTTTTACATTTTTTAATTTCCCGACGTTTCGTTCACTTTACAGTTTTCGTGGTCACGGGGTGGACACGAAAACAAACGACAAAACGTCGGGAAATTTAAAAAATGTAAAAATTAAATCAAATTCGCTATAAAATCCGTAAGAATTCGTTTCATTTCAATGTGTAACATTCGCGTAAACTCAAGACAACATTATCTATTTTTTTACTTTTAAAAGGATGTAAATACGAGGCTTTAAATATTGAGTTGGCGTTCTGTTTTCACAACATCCAGACTGTAAACAAATATTTATGGATTGTATGTAGATGTGTATGTGGGAGAATTAAATCTTAAGTCAAAAGTTTTGTTCATTTTCTTCACGCAGCTGCTTAGAATGTAAAATTGGTGGAGTTAATTATGATAATGTTTGCTTATTTACTTCCCATTACAGTGGGCCTTTCCTACAATAAATTATAGATGTTAACGTGCGTGGTGGCGTGTTGGTAATTGGACCAGACGCGGTTCAAACTTGTGCACGGTGGTCGCGGGTTCAAATCCCAGGGCACACCTCTGACTTTTCGGAGCCTTGTGTGTATTTTGAGTTAATCACCACGCCCTATAACGGTGAAGGAAAACATCGTGAGGAAACCATATCGATACCATAGCGATTTGCATGAATTTCTATGGTATGTAAAGTCCGCCTACCCGAACTAGGCCAGAGTGGTGGATTATATGGCCTAATCACTCTCAATCGTACTCTCGATTGTAGAGGTGGCTCGAGCCCTGCAGTGGGACGTATCTGGGCTGATACAGTACAGTACAGTTAAAGGAAAGGAGACAGCATAACTAGTCGCGCTTCTGTACTAAAATGTCATCCTTACACCTTGCCTGTTGCCTCACTTCAAAGGAGTGACGCGCAAGATGTTTTAAGTCTATAGATACTGCGCATTCTGTAAAAAAACTATTGTCGTTAGTTAAAAATGCACGAAGTATTACTTATTGCTCTTTGTTTCGAAAAGCATAATTTCTGCGGAAACAAAAGGAGAACCATCAGAGAACCAAGTAAATTGAACGACACTGGGGGAAAATGAAAAATAAATATTGTGATTTTTAAACTGGCACGATTTCAACTAAAAGCGGTCTTGTAGTCGCGACTGTACAAACGAACTCATTGGTAAAAGATTTTAGAAAAAGTTGCTTCTTATAAAGTCATGGCCTTTAAAACACCGCAATAATAATAAATGTTTAAATTTAAATTAGAAATTGATTGTACAAGAAACAGTCATTCGATGGGGTTAATCGGGATAGCACTGGGATTGTTGCCTGCCTAAAAGTAGTATTTAACTGGAGTCTGCAGCACTGATTGAAATATTGGTTATTTCGTCATTGGTTATTTCGCGCCATGTATACAGAACATTGGTTATTAAACTATGGCCATTTCTCATACTTATCTATACAAATATAATTATAAAACCGAAGACCTTCTTTGTTTGGGCGCCCTAATCGCAGGAATTACTGGTTTGAGTTGAAAATTCTTTCTGTCCATTTATCGAAAATATGTAGCAGGTATTTTATTCCCAAAAAGTTTTTCAGATGAAGCCGCGAGTAATACTAGTACATCACAAAACGATAAATAAAAAATGTAAAAACCCGCTGAATAGGCATAATTCGTGTCACAGCTGTGTCAGCCGATCCCGCGTTACCGAAAGATGGTTAATTGGATAAATATTTGTTTCCATCGCGTGTTTCGTGAAGTTTTTAAATATTCGACAAGAGCCCAGCGCGCAATGAATATTCAATAGTTATTATTAAAATAAATTTAAACGGCTGGTGCGGTTGACTGGGCCGCGCTGTTCGATTCTGGGTAATGCTGCTAATTGGGGCATTTTGTGAATGACTCTCATTTGGTATGCTGGTAGTTTAGGGGTTTTCATTGACCTTATTCAAGCTTGACTTAATTCAGGTTTTCTTAGGGTTGTTTTCATTTAAGTGCACGACAGCCTTCGTGGCGTAGTTGCTTAGAAGCCAAGTGAAACGAGAAGTCGCGTGTTTGATTCCCGCACCAACACAAATGTTTGTGTGGCCCACAAATATTTGTGTCGGGTCTGGGTGTTTGTGAGACCGAAAAGTCTCTCCTAGTTTCTGATACCCACGACACAAGACTCGATCTTAGTGTGGAGTCAGAACTATGTATGTGGCCGTTGGGAGTATTTATTTATTTATCAAGTAAGTGAAATTCGCCTGATGGAAAATACATTCCAAAAGTCCGAATAGTGTAGCCACCGGCTCTATCACTTACAAAGCTGTTTTATTTCACTGGTATAATAAGCGATATTAAAATAATAACATACTTCTCACTTCGGTCTTGGTTTGTGCCGTGGGTTTGAACCAGCTAACTCTGGTTTAGCAGTCCATTTCTCACCAATGAACTGCAGCCAGCCTTTCAACTCCCAGATCCGAAATTTATATTTATTTTCCTATTATATGAAATTTCAGAACACACATGATGTTACCACACTGACGTCATACGTTGACACATCGCTCCTAAGCTTTTAAAACGCGGACAATTTTAAAATTAAAATATGGCTAAGTGGTAAACTGGGAGATTTATGATGTTTGCATTATGTTTGTAAACACGGTGACGTGATGAGTGACGTCACAGTAATAACGTAAGCCCGGCCGGGTAAAATTTAATATGAGATTTTTCTGCTTTTAAGCGCCTGTTGGAGTTGGAGATTTTGAGAGACGCGAGTTAAAATTATTTGGAGGTTTTGTATGGTGTGAAGTGCGTGGTGGCCTCGAGGTATCGGACCAGACTCGGCTGCCTACATGTTCACGGTGGTCGCGGGTTCAAATCCCAGGGCACACCTCTGACTTTTCGGAGTTATGTGTGTATTGATAGTCAATCACCACGCACTTTAACGGTGAAGGAAAACATCGTGAGGAAACCTGCATACCGTAGCGATTTTAAAGAATTTCTACGGTATGTAAGTCCGCCAACCCGCACTAGGCCAGCGTGGTGGACTATATGGCCTAACCACTCTCAATCGTACTCTCGATTGTAGAGGAGGCCCGTGCCCTGCAGTGGGTCGTATATGGGCTGATACAATACAATACAATTTGTATGGTGTAAGTTTTTAGAATAGTCGTAAGAGAAATATGCAGTGATTTTAAAGTTTTAAGTTAGTTATTTAAAAAAAAAGATATAATATGTATAATAGTAAGATACCTACATTCTGGTCAAATGTATATGTTTAATTTATAATGTTCTTTTGATATTTTCCCCTTAGTATATGATATGTTTCAATACCAAAAATAATTGTTGTTTGATCACTGTCATTCACGGCAATCATATTTTATAAACTGATCCATTTACTCGTAAAACGGTCTCAAGTGGAGGCTTCGTACTGACAAGCGCAGGCATTGGATGTCAATCCACAAATTTAACAGATAAAGATCTTAGACTGCCTCGGTGGCGTAGTTGTACTACGGTATGATTGCAAACATTGAGGTCCCGGGTTCGAATCCCGGGTAGGGCAAAGTGATATGGATTTTTCTATTCATTATCAGCCCGGAGCCAGGAATTTGTGCCCGATATGGTGATAGGCTCGCCCCTATCACATTGTGGGACGGAAAATACAAGGCGAAACGAGGGTGTCTAGTTTGCACCTCTGCCTACCCCTTCTGGGAAAAAGGCGTGTGTTTATGTATGTATGATGTAAGCCGCTGGATGCAGCCCGCTCCCATCAGATTACTGTGAAAATACTTGGAAGCCTATCTTTGATTCCTATGGTTGAGTTATTTATAAGTCGCTCAACAGTTTTATTCTAAACCATTTAACAAATAAATAAAGCCACAAACCAACCTAAGTTAATCTGAACAAACATCGAGAATCGTACAAACAACCACTCGTTCCGGAGACAACTAGGTCGTCAAATAAATTCCAGCGAGTCCAATGCGGGTGGGATCTCGCATAATACTAATGAGATTCCTATTTACTTTAGAACTAGAGCACGGGTACCGGGTACGGGTATAATGGGCATTACCTAGTGTTGGTATCACACACAAAATCCCCCATTACCTGCACAAAAAGCGAGAAGCGCTAAATTCGGAAAGATATACGCTGTAAATTCAAATTATATGAATTTATACCAGCGAGTTGTTTTGTTACGAACGCAGTTCCGAGTGTAATTGTTACGGTCTGTATACGTGTTTCGAGTTTTATGGTTTTTTGTTACGCAACATCTCGGGTAATATTGTTACGGTGCTGGGAAATGCGGATACACGTAACCGGCGATTGTGATGATTTTTAGATATTATTGTCAATATTTGTTGCGATATTGTTGGTTAGGTTTTTTTGTGAATATTAAATGACTTATTGTAAGGCTGCTAAATGTTAGCCCAAGTTTGGCCTCATTTGGGACGATGGTTGTTGGCCAGAATCCGGTTGTAAGAAATATTGTTGTGTCCGCACTTATTCCTTTGCTGAGCGTTCTGCAATTGAAAAGTGTTTTTTATAACTGAGAAACCTTCACAAGAATTTCACCAATACACCATAGACCCATTTGGTGGACTATATTAGGTCTAAATCCTCACGAAAGGATGCAGTCTAACATTTTAATTACCATGTGAATTGCAACAAACTTTATCAAACGAGTTACACGCCCATTAGAATTAGCAAACCTCGACCATTAAGTCCACAAAGCCATCCATTCGCGAAGGGACCATTATTTATTTTGCTAAATCGTCGGAAAGCGGTGTAAGTTTTCAATAAAGAGGTCACTCGGACCCCCGGCCGCTGTCTCAACTGTGAAACGAAATTATGCTTTTATATTCTGTTTTGTAACCGGTTTATGTACTTTACGGTCGGTGGAGTGCATTGTTTTGATTTGAATTCATTTTTGTGTTTGATAGGTAATGAGATAGTATGAAGATCTTCACTTTCAATCGTACTCTCGATTGTAGAGGAGGGCCTTGCCCTGCAGTGGGAAGGATAGGGGCTGATGCAAAAAAAAAATGGAGATCTTAATAATTTGTTAGTTAGATCTTATGTGTGGTACCTAGTGTCGCAACTAGCCATTTACACGACCTTGCTAGCTTCTTTAGCTGCTCCCCAAATCAATCAGATCGTGGTCTGGGTTAGTCGTTTCTGCGCCACATTTGGGAATGCACCTTGAGTCTGGACATCACTCGTATCGCCTTAGTTTCAGCGTTAGTGGTTCTTAGGCATTTGTACTGCAAAATAACCTACAGCTATTAAAATTAAACAATTGTTTATGGATTTTATGGCGATTTGGTTTGATTATACATTTTTGAACTTCCCGACGTTTCGATCACGTTACAGCTTTCGTGGTCACGGGGCGGACCTCCGCGCGTGATCAAGAAAGCTGTAAAATTAAATCAAATCGCGATAAAATCCGTAAAAATCAGTTCCATTTCAATGTGTAACATTCGCGTAAATCTAAGAAACCATTGCCCTGCGGCCAGTTTCAATTTTCAAACTCCTTGCACTCAACAATAATTAGTGTTTGGTATCAAAAACTTATCTGCCGATAAGATATTACGGACGTAAGTTATTTCGGCTCTGTTACTTCCCCGGGTAAACAAGATCCATTACATGTATGTATAACATGTAATAACGCTAGATTTTGCGTATCAAACGAGTTCCTAAAATTACTCGTACCAAAGTGCCCACGTCCTCAACCAAATTTCGTATGATTAATCTGACGCGTTAGATGGCCGATAGGGGTCTTGTACACGCGATACCAGCCTGTATTGTGGTGTAACTAGGGCCAAATTTGCGTGTATTATTCATGATATATTTTGATTAATGTGCTATGTAAAATGTGAGCGATAATTACCATCATTAGGTCGTTTAATACAAAGTTTGGGGCGTCGGAGCAAAGTGCGACGCTGTTGGGAAACTCTTGCATAATTCAACCGCGCTGTTTTTGCGGAATTGTACATTTCTCAATATTATTTGCGAACGGAGCTTGATTCTGTGTTATTTTTGCTTTCTTATGTATGCCACTCGACAATGTAACACAATATTTAGGCACCTATCATTAAATGTGAACCAATACTTTGTCACCAACAGATTGATGTTTGGCCAACGATGTTTGACTCAGATGAATGTAAACTGTCATTGCAGGCATCATAGCTGTTATCAATTAAAAGTTCTGGAACAATGTAAAATTATATTGAGACATAATAAGGCCTTCTTCATACTTACGGAACGAGATCGAGATAATCTTGTTGAAATCTTTTTTTTTATTGCGTTGAATGGCGAGACGAGCATGCCATTCGTCTGATGGTAAGCGATACGACTGCTCATGAACAGCAGCAGCATGAATTACAAAACAAGGCTTGTTGGCATTCTACTGCGCTCGCCATCCTGAGAAATAAGATGTTAAGTATCATAATACCAGTAGTTACTCTGGCTGCAATGTCCTCTAAACCAGAACACAACAGTGCATTAACATTACTGGTTGGCGGGAGAAACAGACATTGCGGTGGTACCTACCCAGGCGGTTTGTAACATATGAAAGTTCTACCACCAGTAAGCTATCTGTATCAGCCCATATACGTCTCAGGACTCACTGCAGGACACGAGCCTCTTCTACAATCAAGCGTACGATTGAAATGGTTAGGCCATATAGTCCACCACGCTGGCCTAGTGCGAGTTGCTAGTAAGGTATCTCCATGGTAGTATTCCTTACCACGTTTTCCTTCACCATTAAAATGTATATACACATTATATAATGTGAGGTAAGCGTGTCGCGTGCTTGTAACAGACGCACGATTTCTTCCGCGCCGCGTCGCGTGTTCAGCTATTTTATATTGATACACGAACTCCGCTGTTTTATGTTCAGCCATCAATCAATTTATATTTGAGACGAAAAAACGTTCACGTGAAGGTCGTTTCGTTTCACATTAGTTTTATAGCTATTGGGTTTGTGGGTTTAACGTTTCAAATAAAATAGGTAAGATAGGGCGAATTTAGGGTTTACGTTTTTATGGACGGATTTTTCAATCGTCAAATAAAGATCCATTAAGCAGGTTGTCCTGATCGTGGATAAAGTCTCATAAGACTTTATGTTTTCACAACACCTTAAACGATGCAAGTAACATTTTGCTCAATGCAAAGTTAGAACGTGCGACTTGTTGTTTTACAGCTTCTTATACAACAGCGTCGCAAAGGCTGAAAACAAATTACTTGAAAATATTTTAATAGATTTATTTCCAATCTACCTAGATATTCATTTTTATTCCCCCTTAAAGTGAGCTTACTTACCTTAAATGCGAATCCAAAAACGAATAACCTAGTTTTTAAGGCGTTGGACTTTAAATAACCCAAGTCTAATTTCGTTACGACTTGGGAAAACTTGGAAAATTTTATTTTACTTCAAGTACGTAAGTAAGTGTAAATTAAATCTTCTATTGAAGAATATTGATTTGATTAAAATAATTTATTTGAACGTCGTCTCTCTTTTAGATCTGAGTTTTTTTTAAATAAGTCTGTGAATTACGGTATATTGCAAAGCCTTCAAATATCTTCATAAAATCATTTTCTTTGTTTTAAGAATTACGACAAATATTGCTATTGAGTACTGTATACTGTACTGTATCAGCCCATATACGTCCCACTGCAGGGCACGGGCCTTCTCTACAATCGAGAGTACGATTGAGAGTGGTTAGGCCATATAGTGTGCTATTGAGTATTTACCATTAAATTTCATATTTTTTCAACAACCTTTAAGTCCAAGTCCTCCAATAACTTATCCACTATCATCCGACTACCCTTGCAAACTACAAGAAGGACGAATCCACCAAACCACATAAATACAACCCTATATAATAAGATCGCCCTACATACAAACGTTTAACACTAGTTATCAGTTAGCGACAGCTTGGGTGGTGCAGTTGGTTAGGCGCCGGCTGTGAAACGTAAGGCTGCGGGTTCGATCTCCGCCATGAGACAGATATTTCTTTCCGTACTGAGTGTTTGTGAGACCGAAAAGTCTCACGTAGTTTCTGACACCCACGACACAAAACTTGGTTTTAGTGTGGAGTCAGGACTGTTCGGTGTATTTATTTATTTATTATTGATCATCCTTCCAAACTATAAAATGACGTATCCGCCACAAGAAACCACACCAAATAGGACTTTATAATATACGTAGTAGTATATACAAACGTTTAACACAAGTTGTAAAGGTGAGCGGTGTTTACTGTGAGGCGCGGTTCAAGGTGAAGTATTATGCCGGGCGGCACTTCACTATCGACGCTTTGTATTGTGGACAACGATAGATAGGTATATTGGGATGTAGGTGACCTTAATGGCTTGGGTCTTATTATACCCATCTTAATACACCCAAATAGTCAATCACCACGCACTATAACGGTGAAGGAAAACATCGTGAGGAAACCTGCATACCGTAGCGATTTGTATAAATTTCTATGGTATGTAAAAGTCCGCCTACCCGCATTAGGCCAGCGTGGTGGACTATATGGCCTAACCACTCTCAATCGTACTCGCGATTGTGGAGGAGGCCCGTGCCCTGCAGAGGGTCGTATATGGGCTGATACAATAAAAAAAAATACACCCATATATACGTATATATATATATACGCCTATATTAAAATCAATTAAGTTTAGTAGGCATTAGAAGCTGCAAGAGTTGGTCTGAAATACACTTAGAACCGAAACAAATATTGGTTGAATCGCAAAAAAAATATCTCGGTGCGAAAATTGAATACGCGGCCTCTCGTTTCACAGTCGGTGATTAACCACTGCGCCAGGCTGTCAAATTAGTTATCTGTGATTATCTTTCTAATATAATACTCGTAGTCTTGGATAGAGTAGTCATCACCTTACACGATGTTAAAAAAACCGTAAGTGTAGCGTGTTCCAGAATAAGCTGTCGTATTTGTTTCGACCATCTTGAGATAATCTCTCTTCCACAGATATAATTATCAATAGGCACTGCACAGCACTTAATTATACCACTGTATGATACATTTATTGTAGCAACATATATCTATACTAATATATAAAGCTGAAGAGTTTGTTTGTTTGTGCACGCTTATCACAGAAACTACTGGTTCGAAATGGAAAATTCTTTTTGTGTTGGAAAGCCCATTTATCTAGGAAGGTTATAGGCTAATCACGCTATGACCAATAGGTGCGGAGCAGCAGTGAAAAAGTGGCAAAAACGGGGAAGTTTTATTCCTGTTGAAGACTTACGTTGCGTGCGGTTGGTAAACGGTTGAAATAACACAATTACATAATAACACATTATGTATGATGGGATTGTTCCTCTTAAAAAGGTCCAAAAATGTCCGGGACAGCTTGTGTCTATCTGTAATATATTTGTTGATGTGGACTAGACTCAAAAACTATCAGCAACCGGGTGAAGCTGGGCCCGACCGCTAGTAAATTATACACAAAATCCTCATATTAAAACACACCAATAATAAAAATCATATATAACCAGAGAGTGCGGTATAAATCTAGATTTTACGACCTCATCTAAACATATTAATAATAGAACACTTATTAGTTTACATCCTTTTATGTAGGTTAATGGCCGATTTAATTTTATTGTTTATTCGATGTGTCAGCGTCTAATATAACTCGTAACTTATTTTAGAAATTTATGGACAGTAAAAATTGTCGTAAACATTCGTTTTGTCTAATGCAAGATTACTTTCGTAGGATATTAAGAAGGTATTAAGTGTCGGTTCTTTTCATTTAATTATTATAGTCTTTAAGTCGCGTCGGAAGCCTTATATCTTCAAGATGCCTAGACTAGACTGGGTATTAGACTGATAGTCTGTCTGCCCTGTAATACGTGTTATTTCTGCGTGGCGGACTAAGACGAACGTATTTTTTTCTATATCTAAATGAAGGTAGCTTTTTTGTCCCCCTGTGGTATAGTCAAATTAGTTTTGACTTTGATTATAGGCTATCATTGTTTAAGTCTTATTAGAAAATTATTATGATCCATTGGGTTCTGTAACTGTTGAGTTTAATTTATTTCATGGTCAAATTTTTTTTTTATTGTATCAGCGCATATACGTCTCACTGCTGGGCACGAGCCTACTCTACAATCGAGAGAATCGATTGAGAGTGGTTAGGCCATATAGTCCACCATGCTAGCCTAGTGCGAGTTGGGAGACTTACGTATTAATTTTACTTTTCTGTTTTTTTTACGAGACCTTTTTTAGAAAACGGACTTAATATGATAATTTAAAATAAAAAAAACAAACAATATTGAAAAAAAAGCAACATTCATTTCAAGAATCTCGTGATATATCTAATATGTTCTCGTGAAACCGCCCGCATTACAAATAGCCACACTTATCCGTGTCCTATAAAAAATCTAATTTATCGCTATGCATATTTTATTGGCACCAGTCGAACAGCTCTTGTATGGTTTCCACTCAAACGGGCGCGCGCCCTAGGGACCGCTGGGAGCGGAGCCAGCTATAGGGATTAATAACACGTACATATATACACATACATACATGTATATGTATATCTAACAGTCAAGAGACTCGCCTGAACTGTATATTGCTTGTGTAAGACTATATTGATTCGTATTTGGGTCATTGACATTCTTTTTTTGAATTTAGATGTAAATTTTCAGAGGGTTATCGCTGGTTGAAGGTATGTTCGTGATTTTGAAAGAAGGATAGGTACTTAGCCAGCAGATGTGAGGAGTTACAACCAAGGTTCCCAACTTCACTTGCACGTGGTGTCACCCTATAGCCTAACGGACGAGGTCATAGATGACATTGAGAGGTGATATTACAGAGATGATGTAGTAAAATGATGGGCCGCAGCGTTATCAGCACGAGAATCTACGACCACAGCCTGCCAAGTATAAGCGGGTATTGGAAACCTCTCCTATATGATGTTAATCCTTGGATGAGGCCTGCATTCATCAATGGAGTTTCTGACTCCTGTGGCTGACATAATGATGATGATCTTTAATTAGAGCGATGGGTAAAGAAGCCTCTTTAAAATATGTAGGCCTATCATCATCATACTCGGCCACATGACGTCCATTGATGACATAGGCCTCCCCTAAGGATTTCCACAGCGACCCGTTGGAAGCGGCCAGCGTCCGTCTGCAACCTTCATCAACATGGATTTATAAGTATTAAAAATTAAAAAATCATGGTTCTACTTTTTCATAAATTTATAAAAAAGCCAATACTTATATTGTTTAAGTGTACATTTTCCTGCACAATAATTCGGGATCGAACACACGTCTGCCGTTCGAAGGGTTCGGTACGTGTCAACACGGCGCGGGGCTTAAGGAGTCCTTAGTGTCCCGGTGGCCCACTGAGCGCGATCGATGGCACATCGCTTAGTGACAAACACGCTAGTTTTACGATGCACGCAATTTTATTACCACTTTATTGGCGAACACTTTTTATCGTCTTTCGGGTCTGTCTCTTAATAAATCTTTTATAAATTATTCTGTAACTGTAATACAGTTGGGAGACTACGTCTTAAATATGAAATACTTTTATATTCCCCGCGGTATTTCGCTTATAAAGAGCTGTTTATTAAGTTAACCTTGCTTAGTTCTAATTATAGCTGTGCTAATAATAAATAAATTATTTCATTTCATTACTCGATTTAAGTATCGGCAATGGCAAATTTAAAAAAATTCTAAATGAAAATTGTACAATGGAAAAAATATTGTGTTTTTCCCGCGAGAGTACGTTATCGGGATGGAATACAGTCTGTAAATTAATTGGAAATATGGTCTTGGTGTGCCTAATTTCACCTGAATTCAATGTTTTACGAGTGATTGACTAACACCCTTTAATCTTCACTTACGTATTTGTACTCGTAGGATCTTTTGTTGTCGTTTATCGTTGTTGGACAAATATTATAATTAGTAGTTCTTCTTGAACCTATTCTACACTTCAACAAAACATACAAATGCATTGACTTAATGACTAATGGCAGCCATTTTAATTTCTTTGCACAGATAGGTTATAGAGATCGGCCGCTACTCCTTATCCTTGTCAAGAATATATATTTTTTACAAAAAAAGGTTAAATATTATAATATTACGGTTTGTATTATTCGTTGTTTTGTGTATTTTCGTGTTACTGGTATTGGTTTGGTATGTTTTCAATCCATCCCGTCGTCCTGGAGCGCTTGTCAAAATATTTATGTTTACACTGTATAGTACGTTAATTAAATTTTGTACTTATCCCACGCCAGGAAATTATTCGTAAATATTTTACCAGAATTATGTTTCAAAAGTTTTCGGAAAGTGATCCGATTCTCATTATAATTAAATTTCATTTCCAATAGCGATATTTTAACTGTAGTAGTGGTCTGTAGGTGACGAAGCGGACGCGAAATGCCGTGGTCATGCGTTCGAATCTCTCACACCTTGACTCAGTAGATTCGTGTATAGAAAACTAACCACACATTTTAATGGCAAAGGAAAACATTGCGAAGAAACCTGCATAACTCATAGAATACTTTATGTGATATGTGTAGTTCTCGACAATAGTCCAGCGTGCATATCGAGCTAAGCCCTCTCCCACACTCTTGATTATAGAATACATAAAAATAATATTGTCCGCCTCGGTGGCGCAGTTGTACTACAGTATGATTGCAAATCTGAGGTCTCGGGTTCGAATCCCGGGTAGGGCAAAGTGATATTGGATTTTTCTATTCATTATCTGCCCGGACTCAGGAATTTGTATGCGATATGGCGATGGGCTCGCACCCTATCACATCGTGGGACGGCATAGAATGCGAAACGTAGTGGCTTGGTTGCACCTCTGCTAACCCCTTCTGGGAAAAAGGCGTGAGTATATGTGTGTAATAATAATTGTAGTAAAGTTTACCAACATGGATATTGCATGTTCTCTTCAGTTTTATTTTATCAACTTTATTTTTAGCTTTTGTATACTGACAACACTATAAAGAAACTTTATCAGGACCTACAGAAAAGTCTCTCGTAATTCCTGATACCCACGATACAAGACTCGATCTTAGTGTGCGATCAGAACTACGTATGTGACTGTTGGGTGTACTTATTTGTATGTATGTAATCATACAAGCGCACTCCAAATAAACTACAAAACTCCACCAATGCCTCGTAAATGTCAAAGGGAATCCGCGTGTCCCGGAGCCAATACTGCTTGCGCGTTATTCTTGTCCGGACGATTGAGCGGGATATACGTCACTATAAATATTAATGAGCGGTGCACTATCTAGCTTTATACAATCCCGGTCAGCTTTGCGTTGGGGAGTTGACTGCCTCGGTGGCGCTGTTGTATTACGCTAGATTACAACGCTGAAGTCTCAGGTTCGATACCCCTATTTGAAATTGGAGGTTTAAAGCTTTTCCTCTTGACCCAAAAAAAGGTTCGAAACCCGGGCCAGGCAGTGTATTGAATTTTTCTGTTCCATATCATCCAGGCGACAGGAATTTGTGCCCAATGTGGCGATAGGCTCGCTCCCTAATACATTGTGGGACGGAACACATAAAGCGAAGAGTGTCCTAGTGACACCTCTGCCTACCCCGTCTGGGAAGAAGCCGGGATGTGTGTATATGCGAAGTCTGTCGTAGGTCAGATAGGCCGGACTTGGTAAATACGAAAAAATCATGTGCTAGATGAAAATAATTAGAGATGTATTTTGCCATTTGGTTGCAGAAATATAGACAAGTAATAACAGTAAATATATAATATTATTGTAGTTTTTTTGTATTGTATTGTATCAGCCCATATACGACCCACTGCAGGGCACGGGCCTCCTCTACAATCGAGAGTACGATTGAGAGTGGTTAGGCCATATAGTCCACCACGCTGGCCTAGTGCGGGTTGGCGGACTTACACACCGTAGATTTTTTTTTTTTTAAATCGCTATGGTATGCAGGTTTCCTCACGATGTTTTCCTTCACCGTTAAAGTGCGTGGTGATTGATTATCAATACACACATAACTCCGAAAAGTCAGAGGTGTGTCCTGGGATTTGAACCCGCGACCACCGTGAACATGTAGGCAGCCGAGTCTGGTCCGATACCACGAGGCCACCACGCACTTCGTGCACTATTGTAGTTTTATCCAAGGCTTATTATGGTTCGCAATTAATTTGAGCAATAGGGCTTTGTCTAAAAGAATCGGCGCTGAAGTTTAAAATTTTGCCGAGGATAAGTTAAAATGTACACAGTAAATGTTATATCAATTTATTAATCTTAAAAATAGTTATTAAAATTCATCCCCATTACGAACATTTAGACATGGTTTAAAAGATTTTGTAGATATAAGTTAGTTTTCTTGACTTAAGGCCTACCCTGTCAGTTAGTAATCCGGTAAAGAAAGAGATGTTTTCAATATTAAATTTGTTTTGAGCTTAATATAAATATTATTTTTACTACAAAATATTGCCATAAACATAATTGAAAATATACACCAAATTCCGATTCATCTCCGACACATTTCGCAACCTTTATATTATCAAATACAGGGCTGGATTCAAGGACAATGGGAGAATATCATGCGTCCCTTAAAATAGTCCGTAATTGGGTGAAATCGTTCAAGTGGAACTGATCCCCTGATTTACCAAAGCCCTAATGTATCGAGGGTCCACCTAATGTGCCCGGAAGTGAGTGAGTGAAAAATAATGTGTTGTGGGTTCCTTTAATGGCGTTTTGGGTGATGTTATTTTAATATTGACCAAATAAGATGTTGGAGTGTGTCGCGTTTCGGGTTCAGCTTATATATACTATTCTGTTCGGAATGTAATAAATAATGTCGAGCAACACAAGAAAATAATCTTTAAAGTTTAAAAATACTGAAAAATATTTAGATGTTTATGTTGCATGTTATATACAGCACCATTTAGAAAAAAAAAAACGTATAGAGGCAGATTTAATTTTTTTATTAACTTCTTTTTTATATTTTTTTCTTCTTTTTTATGGATATCGAAAGAAAAGAAAAACCAAAATGTTTGTGAGGTCATTAAATAATATGTACATTGGTGGGTCACGGTCCCCATATTTCCAACCAAGTCCCCATTTGTATGGGCATGCTAGTTTCCGCCGTAGTTTTCCGGCAGTAGGCGTAACAGACGTCAGCAACAACACACACTTGTATGAAAAATATTTCCGGTTCAATACTGTTGTGTATTGTCGCGTGTTGTCGTTTTATATACATTTCGATGGGTTTTGGATCATCACCATCAGCCTGTTGCAGTCCACTGCTGGCCATAGGTATCTCCCAAGGTACGCCACAGAACCCGGTCTGCTGCTTTATGTACCCAGTCGCTGCCGGTTTTCGCTAATGGATGAGTAGGTGAAATTTGTTGTGTGTTTAAAAATAGTTGTATTTTTAAGTATTTGTAAAATGTCTGTTTTGGAACTGGCTACGTGATGATTATTAAAAAGAAAACTTTTTTAAACCATATTATATTATCGCAACGATGATGTTCTATGTTGCAGTGGTGCCAACAAATAATTATTTAGAAATTGGGTGACGTAGGCGTTGGACTGATATGGCGTAAATTATTTTTGATAAGTCACACATTGTCCTTCGCGATCAGTACTTTGTGTAGTGGCGAATGGGCGTATTAATTTATTTTATTCTGATAAAAACATTTTTTCACCAACTCTGTGCATTTGGATACATCATTTTACCTATTAAAATAGAAACCTGTTTTTTTCAGGTGCTACACAATTTTTCCTTTCTTAGTAATGAGGAAGGAACGCTTTGAATTCGTAGTAGTCTAGAAATACAAGAACTTTCGAAGGCATATGAACAAAAGTATTTTTGACTTTGACGTCTTGGAAAGTCTTCAAGTCAAAGGAAAAGTCCTTTGCCTTTAAACAGGCTTCAGAAATTTCTTTATTTTTTAAACATTGCTTCACGCTGAGTTCTATGCTGTACTGTGGATACGTCTTATAAAGACAATTTTAGTGATTCAATATTTAGATTCAGATATACACTGAAAAGTCTTGTTATAAAATTATGGACGGTTGGTGATGTGATAAACAACTGCTGTGAAAACTTCCTACCTCGACTTACGATTATTGTCGTAAGAAATTTTTCAATCTCGCAAAGGGGATTTCATTTAAACTTAAAACAGTTAAATTATTGGATAATTCATCAGATCTTTTGATATCGGGAAGTCGACCGGCGGGTCGTAGAAACATGGGCCAAATCCGTTTCTAATATGCATAAAGATCACGATGCAACGAGAAATAAGCCGTATTTGTGAGTAATAAGAAAGGTTTTACCCTTATTCTAAAACTAGCGGCCCGTCCCAGCTTCGCCTGGGTGCAGATATTATGGATTGATTCCCCTCCACATTAGATTCATGTTATTTTTCGTACAAACTGGTACACCCTGTATATATATTATACATATAAACCTTCCTTTTGAATTACTCTATCTAATAACAAACCGCATCAAAATCCGTTGCGTAGTTTTAAAGATCTAAGCATACATAGTGACAGACGGACAGCGGGAAGCGAGTTTGTTTTATACTATGTAGTGATACAGAGAGGCAAAGATTTATCATCCCAAGTAGAATGAGAATCTTCTAAATCCCTATCTCATAATTATCCCTAGAACTTCTGTAAATAAATTGACATAAAATAAATATGATAGGTCCTAGGTCTTCCCGTGCCAACCTTCCCGGCCTTGAGCAACCATTACCCTCACCTTTTCCAATAAAAAAAGGTCCAAATTAAACAATTAAAGTTGGCTGATAAAATCGTAGCTGAAAACATCGCACAGTGGCTACAGCTAAAGTTGTCTTAGTCACAAATTGCCGTTATAAAAGCAGATACCGACGCTTTAAGAATTTTAATTGAGTCTCTATTGTGACAACTGGTGCGAGGGATAAGCGGTAGCGGGAATAGGGAAGAATTAATAAATTAGTTCTGTAGGCGAATAAAGAAAATGTAAGGTGATTTTTTAACCGACTGCGAAGAATCACCAAAAAAATTATGAGAAGTGAACGTGTTATGCCTCGAACTGCGTTTGTGAACATTGTCAACTAAGATCATTCAAAAGCAAAATAAAATATTCAAATCAAAATCTTGTTTCTAACCTTTTAGTTTTTAATGTATTTAATAAAGATGGCAGATATTGACGCATTGTTTTCTTTTTGTTTTTTTTTTGCATTTTTTTTACGTTAAAAATGATTGTTATTGCTTAAAATTGCTTTGATGTGGATGTCTTAATTGATAATTCCTTGGGGACGTAACTAAGGTCGTGTAATTAAATTGAGAATTAATTATTCACTTATTAACAACATTATTTTTTTTTGAATAAATATTCACTCTGAAAAATATTTAAAATTATAAGTCAAATTATTGTATAGGTAAACCATAATTTCCTGGTATAAAAGAATAGGAAATACACAGTATTTATTATTGAAATTGAAGACGTAATTACCACTATACACTATAAATATTTTTTTGAAATTTCCTCCCCGCGTCCGCTTAAAATTAGGGTAGTGGAAATTAACAAAGCTCCCGGAATAAGACGGGCCCAACGAAATATGGCGTCGTTTATACAAAAATGCCGCCGTTTCCCTTTTCCCATTTAATTCATCCCGAAATAGAGTGTCGTGAAGTTTGAACACTTTCTGGGTGACCTGATTCTTTATTGTTAGATCGAGCTCGCGGTTTGTTTTTTAGCTGATCTGTTATTGGATTTTGCGTTTGCAGTTCTTGTATATAATCTTAGTGGAATTTGTACTAACGAAATCTTTGGATGGAAGTTAGCCAATATGCTAGCCAAGCCTTTAACGGTAACATCGTAGGAAAACATCGTGAGGAAACCTGCACACCATAGCGATTTTTATAAATTTCTATGGTATGTAAAAGTCCGCCAACCCGCACTAGGCCAGCGTGGTGGACTATATGGCCTAATCACTGTCAATTGTACACTCGATTGTAGATTAGGCCCATGCCCTGCAGTGGACGTTTATGGGCTGATACAGAAGCTAATATGGTAAAATATGGTAAATGGTAAAATATGGTAATAATAGCACATGTATGTATGTATTAGCCCATATACGTCTCACTGTAGGGCACGTGCCTACTCTACAATCGAAAGTACGATTGAGAGTGGTAAGGCCATATAGTCCACCACGCTGACCTAATGCGGATTGGCACATGTATCAAAAATTTATAGAGTACAGATGTGAGATTAATATAAATAACTTTTTCATACTAATATCATAAAATTAAATATGAAGGCAGAAAATGTAATTCGGAAATCATGCAAGAGTAAAACGTCGAGATGTAAAGGTAAACACATATAAAAGCGGTGCGACGGTCCATCACAAAGCTCCTTGCTATCGTAGCGTGAAAAAAAAACATATAAAACGCTTTCTTTCATTTTGTTTACTTATATCCTTACTTGTATAGAATTGGTGTAACCTTCATGTTATCCATTTTGAAAATGTACTTCTTAGTAGCTGTACCACCAGCTACTTCTAGCTACCAGTAGATCGCATGTATTGTACGCGACAAGCCGGGATGGGGCATGCTATCACGCGTGGGGAAATTTTTTTTTCTTACGGTTTTATTACGTTCATACAGTCCCCCCATAATAGTTTTTTTGTTACACCTTCCATATGTAGACAACGATAAATTACAAACCGTTATAAAATACTCTGTCATATGGCTTATACGTAATAAACTTGACTGAATTATTTTACTCTTATGAAATTGTGTTGCAAAAAATTTCGACATAAATTGGAACGTGAAAAGTACAACATCACTAGAAAATTGCCATGCCGACCTAACGCTTATACTCGTAGTAGGATGCTAACCTTCCCAACTGGAAGGGAAAGGCAAGCAAGAAGAACGAAATGGGAGCAAAGCCGTCCCTAAATCGTTTTTAGTACATACATACATACATAACCACACGCCTTTTTCCCAGAAGAGGTAGGCAGAGGTGCTACTAGAACACCCACGTTTCGCCTTGTATATTCCGTCCCACGATGTGATAGGGGGCGAGCCTATCGCCATATCGGGCACAAATTCCTGACTCCGGGCTAATAATGAATAGAAAAATTCAATATCACTTTGCCCGACCCGGGATTCGAACCCGAGACCTCAGTTTTGCAATCATACCGTAGTACAACTACGCCACCGAGGCAGTTTTTAGTCCCATTTTTTTATGTAGTAACTTTTATAAATAACTATATTTACAAAAGTATATAGCAAACACGTCCTTGTTCTCTCCACTGACCCCGATGCGCAAACTGCAATCAGTTTTAAATTCCAAAAACTAGTTTAAGTGTCGAGTAGGGACAGTCGGTGCTGTCTCGTTAGGCCGAGCGCGGGCACGTACTGCCCATCGTACAATTAAATTGTCTTGTGGATTGAAATACTTGTCTTGGTCCAGAATTTGTACTTAAGGATAGTTACAGCGCAGATTTACTTACAAGAGCACCTCAATACTTTATAAGTCTCATTGTTTGATCTTCTATATGACAGGGTTAGCTCTAACAATATCCTGTGGGTTACTAGGCATGTGAATTTAACCACGAATCGTAAATAACTCTGAAATATTTTACTCCTAGCGAGGAACAATATTAAAAACATGAATACATTGAATACGTACATGCTTTATGGTATCCACAAAGGGGTAGGCAAAAGTTAAATGAGATGCATCTGCGATTCGCCTTGCTTATTTTTGTCTCTGTTTATGATTTAACATTAGCCTACAGCTAAAACGTATACAAACTGCAATCGAGAAAATTATTAGAGATTTTTCACATAAAAATACTCATAGAAAATGACTGCTTATAGGGGAAACGAAACCAGATTCTCTTGGTTCATACAGCTAGCAAGATGAAAAAAACTGCCACTACTTTTGTTTTGTCGCATCAATAAAAACCCAAGCAATTTCCCTCCTAACATTCCAGAAAGCTATTAAGTAAGTCATAAACGGTCGCCTTGAATTTGGCCTTGGGATATAAAATAATAAAGTGGAAGTCTAGACTAGACGATGCTGGCTAAAGTCTAGACCATTCATCTTGCAGACGAGAATAATGTCCGACCCACCCGGAGACTCATGTCATGGGTTTATTTATTAATGCTAAAGTGTGTTTGTATATTCATATGTTTGAAATGAGTGTGAAACAGTTTAGGAGACTGTCGTATTTATAAAATATGAATTTGACAGCCTCCGTGGCGTAGTTGGTTAGACGCCGACTGTAAAACGAGAGGCCGCGGGTTCGATCCCCGCACCGAGATAAATATTTGTGTCGGGTCTGGGTGTTTGTGAGACCGGAAAGTTTCTCGTAGTTTCTGATACCCAAATACAAGACTTAATTGATCTTAGTGTGGGGTCAGAACTATGTATGTGGCTGTTGGGTGTATTTATATATTTATTATTTTGTATACGACGCGGAGCACAAAGTCTATAACAATAATTATTAAACCCATCAGATACACGATCCCAATCTTATAATAAGACACAAGTCTTATTTCTTACACAGTAATAAATAAAATGAGATATTGTTGATCTGAATGCAGTATATCAGCCATATTCATCCCATAGCTAAGACGAGTGAGACCACAGCCCGCCACGGTCGCTCAACGCAGGTTGAAAACAAAATTGGCATTACCGCTTTCTAATTCCACGGTCTTTCATACCATAGATAGAGTCCAACTATTACGCCTAGTGGTTAAAACTCTTTTGCCTTTTAAGTTGATAGTTCATTGAATTAAATTGAAGTGTAAGAGGAGCACGCAACTCGAACCGATGGCCATTCGATAAATGGCACTTGAGAGGCCATACGTTGTACAACTATTTCTTATGTGAAGATCATTTGTCTAACTAGGTCCATGCCAAACATTTGGAGAGCCATATTATGAAAACACATAAACTCACGCCCCCTCCCCAGAAGAGGTAGGCAGAGGTGCAACCAGGACCCACGTTTCGCCCTGCATGCTCCGTCCCACGATGTGATGGGGTGCGAGCATATCGCCATATCGGACACAAATTCCTGACTCCGGGGTGATAATGAATAGAAAAATCCAATATCACTTTGCCCGACTCGGGATTCGAACCCGAGACCTCAGCTTTGCAATCACACCGTAGCACAACTGCGCCACCGAGGCAGTCATTATGAAAACTTAAAATATTAACTTTTTTGTGACTATTGGAAGAGATCGTTTTAATGACAAGGCCTGTAGGGTTCTGTTTCATCCAAACCGCTGAGCCAGGCTGGCTACAAGCTGGATTCCCGAATTAGGAGAATACGCGGCGACCGAAGATGCGGTGGAAAACGAGTTGGATGCATTCGAGTCAAAATGGCAAGAGGTCGTAGGGGAAAGGGGCCGAGTGGAGGAAAAAAGGGGAGGCCTTTGCCCAGCAGTGGGACACGTTATAGCCTATAACGTGAACAAAAAAAATATATTATTCTAGCTCTTATACGTTCACTGCGATTCAGATACAATCGAGAGTTCAATCGAGACGGCCATGGGTCGTGATACGATTATATGAAGTCCGTCAACCCGTAATAGGTCAATGTGATGTACTATACATACATACATACATAATCGTCACGCCTGTATCCCATAGGGGTAGGCAGAGACTATGGATCGCCACTTTGCTCGATCCTGACATACTACTTTCGCTTCATCCACATTCATCAATCTCTTCATGCATATATGGACTTCATGGACTATAACGTCTCTCAATTGATTTAAAAACCTAATGAAATTACATTTGAGTGATCTTGCTGATGCGCTTACTTTATAAATGTATAAGGTTTCATTTTGTATTTTCATTAGGTGAATATTGGTTTTTCGTGACCGTTTTCACTTATCAATAATCGAATTACTTACACGGGCTTTAGACGTAATTTGTATAAAAAACAAATGTTCCCAATATGCTTAGACCCGAAACCTAGTATAGTTATACATACGTTATATTTGTTAACGTTTCAAAGCCAATATTTTTTTCCCCGACCACCCATCTAAGGCTTTCTAATAAGGATATATTGCTATATTGCCCGATATGGCGATAGGCTCGCCCTCTATCACATCGTGGGACGGAACATACAAGGCGAAACGTGGGTGGTGGTGGTAGCACCTCTGCCTACTCCTTCTGAGAAAAAGGGCGTGAGTTTATGTATGTATGATATATTGCTTCATACCGAATCGAATTTTAACAGAAATTCCAACCTAGATACCACGCTATCCTTGAGCCGATAATAACTATTTTATCGGTTAATCGTCAAAGTGATATAAATTATACTCCGTCCATTAAAAGTTCTGAATCGGAACATAAGTTCGGTCTTATCTCACAGATTGAGTCTAACTATCAGATCGCCTCTGGGTATCGATTTTACAAACTTGCGGTATGTGCGTAGCTTTTAAGTTGTTCAAGCCTCTTTAAGACTCAACAGGGACTCAAGATAAATTCTTACACTTTTAAGTCTAATTGGTTATGTTTGATAAAACTTTCGAGCTGCGAAAATAACCGTATCATTGGATTATCGGTAATTTGTGTAAGCTCTAAACCGTGATATTGTGAGTTTGATTCCCACGCAGGATAATTAACAATTATAAGTTTATCATTTTAAAATTTTCGTGTGATTTGCAAGGAGCTCAAATATGTCACATCTGAATGTATATTTTGATATAAATTTTCGTTGGCTCTCGTAACATCTCTACCTACCCCTTCAGGGAATAGGAACACAAGTGCAAGCTTATGTACGCTCTAAAGAATCCTCTCTAGGATTTCTCGTACCGTGGTTGCGTTTACAAACAAACAGTCCCCGAATAAATTGTACCACAAACAGACTAAGGACGTGTAAATATTTATCAACTCGGGATAAAACCAGAGACCTTTGAGCTAAAAAGCCATCTGCTTAGTTGCTGTTTTAGTTGTTTGAGCTAGTTCAAAATAGTATTATAGTTTTATTTCTTTTTAAGTTTACTATCCATGTTGTATTGAGTGCAACGAGCTCGCAGACTATATAGTTAGCGTAGCTTTAGAGATTCAACCAGAAGGTGGAAGAATAAGAAAATAAGGCTCGCAGGAAGTCGCTAGATGTCAACCGCTTCTAATAATTGGAAAAGCTTTTTATTTATTTAATGATTTACATCGGCATACACCAATTACAGTAATTATTAACAAATATTATATAAACACAAATACAATGCAACACAAATAATTACAAAGTACATTAATTGTAGAAGTAACAGACTTATTCGTCACATTTTTCGCAATATTGTAGACAAATAATCCTGAAGAACTATGACCAGCAGTGGAAGTTCTGTGACTGAAGGTGATTATGGTAGTGCCAAATGACGATACAGCCACCTTCAGGGTTAAAACTAACTCTAACTTCAGTATTAAATTTACGGTCAGGAGTGTAGTAACTTTGAAGTTATAGAATAATTAAAACTCAAATAAATAAATAAAACAAAATAAACCGAACAGTGACATACATAGTTCTGACCCCACACTAAGATCGAACCTTGTGTCGTGCGAATCAGTAACTACGAAAGACGTTTGGGTCCTCATAAACACCCAGACCTGACACAAATACTTGTGGTTCATATTAATATTTTACTCGGTGAAAGGATTAAACCCGCGGCTTCTCGTTTCGCAGTCGGTGTCTCCAAATGCACCACGGAGGCTGTTAAAGTGAAGTCGATTACAGTGCTTTAAGACAAGATAACCGTCTTTATCCAGTTTTAACTCTATTTCTGTTTCTCTATTGGTATTAAATTTACGGTCAGAAGTGTAGTCGCTTAGAAGTAATTGTATCATTAAAACACGTCCTTATATGCTATCGACGCTAATAAAAGTAAAATCTACTAATGCGATCTTCCCTCTTCCTGCTAAATTCAATTCCTCGCCGCGCAGAATTCACTAAAACAGGTTCCCAAGTAACTTCCTAAAGACTATATTTTACATTTACTTACGACTTGTTACTGCAGTCTCAACTTTAAAAAAAGCAATAATTTGAACATCCCGGCGACTGCATTAAGCTAATTAAATTCTAGCTTTAAGAAAGTATTTTCTCGTATTTGCTCGCGCCAGATGCTTGCGTTGCATTGGTGACATTACGGCATGTTTACTTAGAATCAGGTTTGTTAAGTTAACACGAGTAATTTCACTGAATTTTATGTGGAGAGTTTGATATCACCTGTACGGAGCAAATGCTGGACGGTTAGAGAGACGCATGTACAATGAGCATACGAGAGAAATGAAGATGTTACGATGGTCGGGAGGGGTGACGAAGCTGGACAGGATTCAAAACGAGTATATCCGAGGTAGCTTCAAGATATCCTCTGTGCCTGAGAAACTCATAGAGACGCCTGAGGTGGTTTGGTCACGTAGTCAGAAAAGTGACGAGCCTTCCAGAACACAAGAGGGCGAGGTCGACTGCCCTCTACCTGGTGGACTAGTATGACCAAAACTTTAAACAAAAACAATATGCCCAAAACGACAATCCAAGACAGAACAACTTGGCGCAGAAATATTAGGAGAGCCGACCCCACATGAAATGGAAATTAGCAAAGAAGAAGAAGAAGTTGGATATCAGCTGTTGATGGGATATTGAGGCTCGTGTATATTCGTAAATGAATGGAACAATAGTATTTAATACTTTATTAGGAATTTACTGGATTACCTCGGTGGCGCAGTTGTACTACGGTACAACACTGAGGAGGTCTCGGGTTCGAATCCAGGGTCGGGAAAAGTGATATTGGATTTTTCTATTAACTATCAGTCTAGGATCAGGAATTTGTACCCGATATGGCGATAGACTCGTCAATATATATCGATAAAAGGCGAAACGTGGGTGTCCTGGTACCCTGTGCCTACCATTCTGGAAAAAAGCATGAGTTTATACATATATGTAGGAATATACATGTACATCCAGTTTTTTTTATACTGACTTGATAAAGTAACTACTATCTAAACAGTATTTACCAACCAGAAAAGATCTTTCTGTAATAATTACTTTTCTGAATCAAATTGTAACCACCCGAGACAAGGTATTGGTATTGGTACTGTAGCTTTGACGACTTACAGCGTGACTCTACTGCTTTAAGTATAATTTCATATTCAGCTCGATTCTCTTAAAACGTATTAAACGTTTTTAATGATAATTATTTCACAATGTGCATTTAAAAAGCCTTATTTAATAAAAGCATGATAACACTGTTCGCGAACCATCCAGAAATTTCTCGAAAGTTCCATGAGATGGCGGACAGAATAAAATATGTAATGAGGATAGTATTAAAGGAATTGAGTCGTTATCACGTGCCGCACGGAGGCCCTACACTTTCTGTTAATTGCCTTCCCCCACTAATTATAAAGTTATCATTTTAATTTCCGTAATTACACGAAATGAGGTACGTAATATCGAAGTATTATTACATTGTTTTTTAAATTATAGTTTGGGAATTGACAATTCTTTGAAATGTGACACTTAATTTTTTTTTTTTTTTATACTGGTTTATGGTGTGTATTATTAGTCAGTCATCACGCATTACAACGGTGAAGGAAAACATGAGGAAACCTGCACACCATAGAGATTTGTAAAATATTGTATGGCATGTAAAGTCCGCCAACCCTGAACCCGCGCTAGGCCAGCGTGGAAGACTATATGACCTAATCCCTCACAACCGAACTCTCATACGTGGGTCAGTATGACCAGTTCTTAATCACTATGTACGGTGGTCGCAATTCGGTTTGATTCGAACATCCTACCACCAGGAAATTTTTCTCTTTCGTCCTGTTTCCATCACTTTCTTGTTTCATTGTTAGAAGCCGGTAACGGATCTACTTTCTTAGTGTACCTATTAATTGGCATTGATAATAACTTACCATTAGGTAAACCAGTGCATTAAAAAAAAATGGCCGTGTGTGAGTCCAACCTTATCTATAAGGGGCTTTGTTTATCTGTATGAAATCATGGAAAAGCGAGGAGTGTTGATGGTTTAATAGATATTATTTTATACTGACGAACTGAAATAATATGGCACCTAATGGTACTATCTTTAGAAACTATCAATTATAATAATTGTCATACGGGGTATATCAACACAGCTACCGAAAACCAAGCCAGGTGGTAGTTACTATAGACACAATGCAACTAAAATTTTTGCAAAAATAGCGACGGTTTTCTTTGTATTTTTTTCTTATCATCGTATTTGGGTGGTAATTACATTTTTTTTTTGTATTGTATCAGCCCATATACGACCCACTGCAGGGCACGGGCCTCCTCTACAATCGAGAGTACGATTGAGAGTGGTTAGGCCATATAGTCCACCACGCTGGCCTAGTGCGGGTTGGCGGACTTACACACCGTAGAATATTTTTTTAAAAATCGCTACGGTATGCAGGTTTCCTCACGATGTTTTCCTTCACCGTTAAAGTGCGTGGTGATTGACTATCAATACACACATAACTCCGAAAAGTCAGAGGTGTGCCCTGGGATTTGAACCCGCGACCACCGTGAACATGTAGGCAGCCGAGTCTGGTCCGATACCACGAGGCCACCACGCACTTCAATTACATACATGTAATTACATACATTATCCTAAAAGAATAAAGTACACCCTTTTATTTTTAAAGACGCTAGTACGTAATGCTTTAAATTATAATTTTATCAAAAACTATGGGTTTACCACCCAAACACAATGATATTTAAAACATTGCAAGACGCTAGTACGTAATGCTTTAAATTATAATTTTATCAAAAACTATGGGTTTACCACCCAAACACAATGATATTTAAAACATTGCAAGACGCTAGTACGTAATGCTTTAAATTATAATTTTATCAAAAACTATGGGTTTACCACCCAAACACAATGATATTTAAAACATTGCAAAAAAAGTCATCGCGTTTTTTTAAAAATTAGTTGCATCGTGTCTGTAGTCACTAAAAGTACCACCTAGTTCTATTTTCGATAGCAGTCTTTATATACCCTGTATAATATAATATTGTAATATCTTGACCGGCGATACAATAGTTTCGACTGCTCGAAACTAGATGTTTCTAGTTTCCTTAGGGATCAGTTTACGTCGGCCCTAGTATATGCTAAATTTAGTAAAGATTGAAAATTGTTAGGAGGCCACTAGTATCGCTTTGCAAATACTGCATAAGAAAGTTGATTGCACAAGGTCGGGCGTGATAGAAAATTCCGGATAAAGTTTGTCGTTCGTCTAAATGTTGATTACGAAGTTTTAGTTTCAGTGAAATTCTATTTAAAAGCTGGTTTTAGATTCCAAAAATATACTATGAACCGTGCAAAGGTTGAATAAATGAGAGTAGAATAAAGCCATAGCGATGTACGAAAGAAAAGCTGGTAAAGATCGCGGGACGTCGCTAGATGCAGGCTGTATCTAACAGGTCACTGTGGAAAACATTAGGAGAGACCTATGTTCAGCAGTGGACTTCCATGGGCTGATGGATGGATGGATGGATGTACGAAAGCCAACGCGCCAACCCGCACTAGGCCAGCGTGGTGGGCTATATGGCCTAACCACTCTCAATCGTACTCTTGATTGTAGAGGAGGCTCGTGCCCTGCAGTGGGACGTAATTAGGCGAAGCAGGATGGACGAAAGTGTTCGAACCATTGATAACCACAGTATATATTATTGGGAGGCATTTAGGTTAGTCCACCACGCTTGCTTAATGTGGGTTATCCATCACATGTTTTTTATTACGATGAATGGCGAGACGAGCTTGCCATAAACTTGATGGTAAGCTGTACGACCGCTCATTGACAGTAGCAAAACCAGTAGAACACCGGACACAACGTGTTAAGTGTCATTATGTGCAGTAGTTACGCTGGCTACAATGTACTTCAAACCGGAACACAATAGCTGGGTATAAGACCCCTGGACAATCGAGAGCCCGAATGAAAGGGCCCCCGTCCACCATGCTGGATTATCTTCTGGTAGGCAGACTGCACATCGAATTTTTATAGAAATTAAGTTGTAGTTAATTATAGAATACCCATATAACTTCAAATTCATAAGTCCTCACTCTGACCTTCGTCTTAGAACCGTTCCATCCTCAATTAAAACTCCTGTTCTTTAAGAAGAAACTGCGTCTAGTAATTTTTCCGCGCTCATTTGATCCATTACCAACGATGCATCATCTGAAGACGGTAATCTAAGTTGGAGAGCAATTTTAAATTACTCGCCGTGTCCGACGTCAGGTTTACAAACTGAAATATTACTGCAACGGTTGCCTTTAATATGGCGGATGATAAATCGTGGCGAGGCCGTGTCACGTCCACGACAAGAATTCTTGGAGGATTCTCGCAGAATTTCCTAAGTGAAATGTGTTTGGGCTCTTGGGATTTCTTAAATCTCTTCTTGTCTAATCTTTTGATGGTTTGTGTAGTATTTTGGATTCTTTTTTTTAAGTATACTGCCCAATATGATGGTTTGAAATCCGACATAGTGAAACATGTGTTTCGCGTGGCGTGTGTAGCTTGTGTTTATTCGGTTTCAAAATATGTTCAATAGTGCGTGGTGGCCTGTTGGTAACGGACCAGACGCGACTGCCAATATGTTCACGGTGGTCGCGGGTTTAAATTCTAGGGTACACCTCTGACTTTTCGGAGTTATGTGTGTATTGATAGTCAACACCACGCACAGCAGCGTGCACAGCGTGCACACAACAACAGCACGCGTTATAACGGTGAAGGAAAACATTGTGAGGAAATCTGCATAACGTAGCGATTTTTAAAAAATCTACTATATGTAAAGTCCGCCAACCCGCACTAGGGCAGCGTGGAGGACTATATGGCCTAACCCCTCTCAATCAAACTCTCGATCGTAGAGGAGGCCGGTGCCCTGCAGTAGGATGTCTATGGGCTAATACAAATACAGATTCGGTTTTAAACAGGCCGGCAAAATTGTATCAAGTGCGACATTTGGATTGCATCGAACTTAACATTTAGAACACTTTAGTAGCAGTATAACTATGATATCATATCGATTAATATGATACATATTCAGTTTAAGTATGTATCAGTATGGTATTAATATTGTTTAAAACATTTTCACGCATTTATAACTTCAGGTGTGAATTGATAAATTTTAATTAATTTACAGATATTTGTAAAGTTTCGAACTATTGTTTCCGCTATAAAGCGATGGGAAGTTATTGTCATAGTTCCAGGAACTTTATTAATAAATAAGTTGAATGTATGAAATGTAATGGTTTTATATGTGAATACGTTTATAGCTTTTTATTGTTACTGATATTTTTGTTTATATTTTATTTATGTGGAGATATATGTGATGTTTATGAAAAATAAGTACCACAAACTTGTGATTAGCTCTAAGTTTAGCACACGACTTTGTCTACCTAAGGATGCTGATTAAGATACAAGTATTTAACTTATCCCTTTGTTACAGGTACAATTCCAAGTTAACGACATTGGCGCTACCTTCAGTGATCTTCGAGCCCAAGTTCCGAGGGTCTGTGCGCAACCTGGTGTACTCCGACCTGCCTGGACAGCTGCCGCGGAGACAGGAGTTGAGGCATTCGCGAGATTTGAAGGTAGGTAACTTATGACGTAGATATTTTATGGACAATTATCTGGTTTAGGATAATCAGTATAATTGAGTCAGACGGTGGAATTGGTTGTAGTTTTTTGATGGTCTTCTCTACTTGAACACTTAACATCGAATGTCATTAGCTCGACTGTATACGATTACTGACGTTATTAACCACTCAGAAATATTGTGGATTGTGGGTGTCTTATCGACCTTTGAAAAATTACTATTTTCATATATTTATGAATGGGAGAAAAGCTAAGCGGACATATAATGATGATGGTGACCACTGGTAATGTGAATTACCAACGAGATATACAATAGCAAACTTACCATTTCATGCTAATTCTGTTACCGTTCTAGTCTGCTATACAGTTATTCTAATTCATCTAGTTATACTTGAACCCTAGAAGTTCTAAATCACTTACATTGCTTTAGTTTCAAAGCCTTTGTATGAATGATTTAATCGACATCTTTTGTAAAATTTCTATTGAAGCCTTCTAGGAATATTTTACCTTGTAAATTGCTACGTAAAATGTAATGTTCATATTAATTACACGTTTTCTCGCATCTATTACCTACTTGTTTCTTTCGCTTTATTTTTCCAAGAACATGAATATATACAAGTAGCGGCTGAAAAGGTAATGAGACCTCAAAAAAATATAGAATAATCTACAAAAATGCTTAGAGTGTGAGTTTTGTGAGCCTGAAAAATTAGAAATAATGTTTGAAACCAATGTTAGGTTAGTTTTCACTAATGCTTACGCTCATATAGGTGCGTTGGAGTCTATCGAGACAAAATTGAACGAGGGTTTGGAACTTATTCCCGTACTTTATCAGCCAGTAGTGATCCCAAAACTGAGTAAGAGAGCAACTCTATTTGGAAGGCTTAAACTTTTGTTTCAAATGCTGGGCTATTGTATACGAACGTGCTTCACATCATCAGCCTGTTGCAGTCCACTGCTGGACATAGGCCTCTTTCAAGGTACGCCACAGAGCCCGGTCTGCTGCTTGATGCATCCAGTCGCTGCCGGTCCTCTTGTGCAAGTCGTCCGGCCTACTAGCCAGACAGACCATAGATATTTTACATAGATTCTTTATGGAATCCTTACACTGTTACGCGTTTTACGCTGGATTTATTAAAAAGTGCCGATAAAGTAAAAAATGCAGAATTTAAGAAAACTTTCGATAGCAATTCGATTCGATTGGATGTGAACTATTATGCTAGCTCCAATGCGCATGATCGGTCGATTTAAATAAGAAAATGACAGCTGGGAAATTTGAACCCAAGACAAATGGACGTAGAAAATTCTTTATTCCACCCGACGATGCGACAAGAATGGATGGTTGGTAGACAAACTGCGGAATCTGTCTCAGCACGGACCATAAATTAGGCATAACTTTGGAAACTTTCACCGCAACATTGTGGGGATTTCTGCACGGCGGCTTACTTAAATGCATAATGCATATGATACGTCCATACGAGACATGTTGCGGTAATTTAGCAGAATATGTTGAATGAAATTGTCCGGCGTCGATACATGACCTGTCTGGTCGATATTATCTGTTGTGACAGAAAGATCACACTGCATCTGATATTAAGTGCGATAGCATTGATAATATCAAGTACTGTACTGTATCAACCCATACACGTCCCACTGCAGGGCACGAGCCTCCTCTACAATCGATTGAGAGTGGTTAGGCCATATAGTCCACCACGCTGGCCATAATATCAAGTAGCAACAGATAATTACTTCTCATCATTCGACAAAGTATGCCCTTCTATTTCTGTGTTTAGATATTAAATTAATAAATATTGGATTAGTTCGAAAATCGAAGATTTCATAAACTTTGTTTACGTCTAGTGCAAAAAATATAAGGCACTACTGCCAGCAGTTTATTGGTGAAAGTTATGAATAAATTTAGTTGGGAACTCATCTTGTTATGGTAATGGGAGAGTAAATCAACGTTCTTAGTTATTGAATAAGCGTGGGCCCAACTTATTGCCTAGTTTCGGAACTTCTGCTTGGTTTTTGTAGGTTACTACTATATTTTGTGGATTTTTGGTGGTGTTGGAATCGAGTTTTTGGATATATTAAAGGTTAACTATTAAAATAAAAACCAGTTGTCTCGATTAGGAGGGGTCACTATCTTGCAGAAAAACGATGTAAAGTAACGATTTTCAGTCGCGTTTTGGCTTGGTAAATGTTGGTTGCGTAATACTCTTTTTCTGTTCTCGTCCAAATGGACGACAGGGGTGAAAAATCCTTCCTTGATCCGATTCTGGGTGTTGTGAGATAAAAAAGTCTTGAAGTTTTTAATAACCAAGAAACAACACTGAACCCTTGTATTTTAATGTGGGGTCGGGATTCTGTGTGACCGTTGGATGTATTTATAATTATTGGATGCCGCAGCTTTACTGCAACCTTTATTAATTCTGGTTACTTCGCAACTGTCATGGAATACACTCCTAAATCTTTTGAGGAAGAAATGCCACCACCGAGGGTAACTACGGGGATAGACCACTAAAATCACATGTCCTGTATACTTTCAACAGTATCCCCGAGGTCTTAATACAATAATCTGATAAAATAATATTTAAGTCGAAACTTAAAAAGCACTATTTAGTCAACTTGCCCTAATGTATACATAATGTAAAACTTGATCCTACAGTCAAACTGTTTGTACAGTTTTGCAGGACATTTTAGTAGCTGATAATTTATCCTTTTGTTATTAATAAATAAATTTATAAAAACCAAACATGATTAAAGGTCAACTGAATCACTCATTAACGCTCACGCACATCCTCACCCACAAAGCGATCATAAACAGCCTTTCGAGTTAAACCGTCGGCAATCTTGCTCCCACTTGCGCAGCCGACTCAGCAGCAATTCCAAGTAAACATTGAATGTTCACGGGAACTCAGCAATTCCACGAGTTATTTCTAGTAAATAAGTGAAGCATTCGACCACAATGGCGATATAATTTTGTGAATGCTGAGCGTTTTGCAGCGTTTTATAAAAGGGTCTATTTGCGGTGGGTAGTATGCGCTGTTATTCCACGCCGTTTGAAATTTAACCTTGTTGTTGTTGCTTAGGATTCATTTTTGTTTATCGCTTGGGGAATGGAGTTCGGTGGAAGCCAACAAAGAAATTCCATCGAGCCTTGCGTTAGACTAATTTTCGTGTGTGGGTTAAGGTACGGGCTGAGCGATGTTATACAGGGTATATCAAGACTGCTACCGAAAACGAAGCCAGGTGGTAGTTATAGTGGCTTTAGACACAATGCAACTAAATTTTTTGCAAAAAAAAAGCGACGATTTCTTTGTATTTTTTTCGTGTATTTGGGTGGTAAATACATAGATTTTTCTAAAAAAATTAAGTACACCCTTTTATTAAAAAAAAAAACCGCTATAGTACACAAAGCTTTAAATTATAATTTTAGTATGAACTATGGTTTTACCACCCAAACACAATGATATTTAAAACAAACAAATCGTCGCGTTTTTTTGCAAAATTTTTAGTTGCATCGTGTCTGTAGTCACTAAAACTACCACCTGGCTTCGTTTTCGGAAGCACTACTGATATATGTTTTAAATTAATATGGATGATTATTTTTATACCAATTGGTATAGGTATCTCCTTTTGTCTGTTCAAAAAATTACAGATGTTTGTAGACTCGTTATAATTTCATTTAGTTTCGAGTTAACGTTGCTCTTAAACATCGAAGGAACCAAAAGATGATTTATATAATTATGTTTAAACTATGTTCAGAATTTGTAGGAAAATATATAAAAACATTGAATTATAATATTCGGAATACTGGATTTTATCGCGGCTCGACTCCAATTGTTCTACAAAATCTCTCTCTATACATAATGTACTCATAAAAAAGTGATATTTTTAGGTGGAGTTATATGTCACTTGAAGGCTTACAAATATTTTATCTTTATGCAAAAGTTACGTCAAAATACTACGTGAAAGAAGGACAAAGCAATAAACATTTATAGTATGCGAAATAAAACCCAGTTTATAAAAGTAGTCATCTAGACCAAGTACTATATTAACTGGCACAGCAACAATTTTTGCCAAAAAGCCCTCCACAGAATAGTTTGCGTGTGATTTATTTTTATACTTATGACGTCATAATTCCAAGATTTCCCCCGAGGTACTTCGACTCGCTAATAAAATGTAATTACCGCTCATTCTCATAACTTGTTACACAGCAGTCTTAGACAATATAGTAAATTAATAATACGCCATCGCGCAGTGGAAACTGCTTAATTTTTGCTCGAAAACACGAGCCTTTTTTCTTGGACGTAATGCGAAATGTCTGGATTGCCTGGGCTTGAGTTTTTTGACCATAATTAAGTCGCGTATTTTATTACTTCATTTTGCTTTATTTGAAATGTGAGCACTGAATTGGCTTCGTAGCTTGAGGGTCAATTACGTTCTATATTATGTATTATTAAATATAAACTCTTCGAATGACTCTTGGTAGAAATGTGAATAATCTGATAACATCATTAGAATATGGGCTTCTTAAGATGTATCATATAAATTATATCAGAAAACGAAATAAAGGGAATTGAACTCAATGTAGATATAACAGAGCTATATGAAGAAGGCAGTCTATATCGACTGCCAGTATTTAAACTGCGACGAAAATATTAACGACGACGACTACTAAACTAATTGAGTCTCAGAGAAAATGTATGTATAGTACAGAAGTGTCCGCAATTCTTTCGGTCGAAGCGATTGCTGAAAGCTCACCAATGATCTTTTTCATCCTAATTCCTTAAGTCAACAGCGCATTTACCATTTCCAAGTATATTGACTATTCAACGACTCTAGTAATCACTATCATAGTCTCAACTTTGCATCCAGCATAAATCGCTTAAACCATTCAAATTTTTTTTCCAAGAGGAAAGCCATTAAGCTCCGCTTTCGGTAAGCAGGGGGAGGCCGAAACGGGGATGTCAGTGTCTCTGGCCTTCCAGCGCTTCACGCAGCGGATTGTGGCGGGCTGGGTCCACAAACAAAACCTACGCCAGCACAGACTAAAAACCACTAAAATTCCTATTAGCCAAAGTTATGGATATTCATGACTCCCCTCGCTTACCCGCATAACCCCTAGTCTATAAAAAGTCCAAGCCAACGTCAGTGTTGACAGATTCCTAAAAAGTCCATTAGGGCTCGCGTCAACCCGGCCGCTTAAAAATTCAAGCAGTTTATTTAGCCGGAGCTATTTCGATGGCCCGTTCTGTCGAAAGCGGCTGAGCTGTGAAAGGTCGTTTATAAATATGCTGAGACGAGTTTGGATATAGTTTTATTACCCGACTGCGAAAGGAGGGTTATGTGCTTTGTGGTTGGTGGATATGTTACTAATAAGGTTACTTAAGAATGGTTTTATTGGGACAATTTGGATTTTAAAGTGAGCGGAAAGTCAAAACTGCGTAGATGGTAGCATATTCCACATTACTCTGACGTGGTAAAAGTAACGTTTACATTTGTAGATAATTGTCGCGTATTTCTTCAATTAACGTTAACTTTCTTAGAATGGAAATGCCTTAAAACGCTTAAAACGAATGGTATAATAAGTCAGCAATAAGCCGGCAATAAGCTAGCGTGGTGTAATTAGGCTTTTATAAATCCAAGAGTAGGCCTTTGTCCAGTGGGACGTAAACACTTTAAAAAAAATAAAGTTTTTATTAGTTATTTAGGTTTTAGCTCAGGGTTAACTTCGACTTCCCTTTCCGACAAAATCGATGATCAAATTTATAAAAATTAGGATTTTTTTTCAACCATCCGACCAAGTTCTCAAATAACAATTAGCACCAAAACATTTTTTTACACCCGACAATTAAGTAAAACTGGGTCTTCCATTCCAATTATGATATTTAAACAGCGCGCGGTACAGATGTGGCGACGAGCCAGCCCAGTTGGTTAACTTCTTACTCGGCTTAATTTTACTATTTAATAATTGAGATTTATTTAGTTATAAGACCCTGGCTTGGCAGCGGCTTCCGGGTTGGCTTTGTAGAGCTTTGTGCTGACATAAAAAAAAATCTTGACTCTTGATTTCAAAGGAAGGCAGTCCATGCATGGTGTAAAAGTGCCTGTCGATCCAGTCTTACAGGAGATGCAGTGGCGGGTGTGAGGACTGACACTCTATCGTCTTTCTTAAGTGGAAGTGGAACTGCATCCACGAAACATTTCTTACTGTTTTTATGACTGACACATCTATTCATAAAGCTGAATCTCTAGCTCTAGGGAATCCACTGTCACTGTTTAGTGTTTGTTATTTAATATTTATCGTTGTTACATTTTATTGCTTTTTTTTTAAATAGTGCCCAGGTGGCGTAGTTGTACTACGGTATGATTACAAGTCTGAGGTCACCGATTCGGATCCCGGGTCGGGCAAAGTGATATTATAATTTTCTATTCATTATCAGCCCGGAGTTAGGAATTTGTGCCCGATATGGCGACAGGCTCATTCATTATCACATCGTGGGATGGAAGGCGAAACGTGCGTGACGTGGTTGCACCTCTGCCTTCCTCTTCTGGGAAAAAGGCGTGAGTTCATGTATGTATGTTAATTATAGTTTTGACTATTGCGTACGTTGTGCAAATAACTGTGCAACGTTTGTTACATAGTATAGATTTTTACCTTAAAATGGATTTTTGTCTTATAAAATCAGCTACAAAATGCCCATAATCGTATTACAATATTACCGTATATATACATACGCCTAAACACTTTTCAATCTTTTACCATGAAGACATAAAGATGAAAGATAGAACGTGAAATGAAGTAATTTCTGCCTCGTTCGGCTCGTAACGTATATTAATGTTTGCTACAAACACAGGGAAACCTTTTAGTATGGAAATGTAATGTTAGAGAGTAATTAAACATAAAAGAGATGAGGTAATAACTAATAATAATTTGGAGATAGTTCAAAACATATAACAATATCTTTTTCAAACTAAAGATGTTCTAGAAACGTGTTCTTCGTGAAACAAAGTATTGTAAAACATATAAAGAATACAATAAAATGAATATATTTATAATGTATCAACTGTAATGTTGACCGATACGAATAACTAACCACCAAAGTCTCTACCAATCAGAAAAGACCCTGTACAATTGGAGGAGTCACCTAATTATTTATTTACGTTTTTCCAGTGTGGTATCTCCCAACAATTTCTTCCACGTACTAAATGTCTGTGGACTAATCGCCAACAGCGGTATTTCCGGACAATTACGACCTAGCAACTTTTAAAATATGAGCGTATTCTCACCTTAAAGGCTAGCAACGCATTTCCATGCTCTATGGTGATCACTCACCAATTACCATCAGGTAAACCGTACGCTCGTATGCCCACTATATGAAAAAAAGAGTACTAGAGTGAAAGCCTTTGCGCGTAGTCCCAATATAAATATAGGTATAAAACACTCCAAAAATGCTGCCTTGATTACTATCTATTAGTATTTAGCTTGGTCAAACATACGGCAAAGTGAAATATATAACTAACAAAATCAACACAAAATTTAGCGTAGTTTCCGCTAAACTAAATATACTCAAAGGAAGTACATACTACAAAAATAAAAAGATATCGCTTTGCTAGTTGGTACAGTTATTATAATTATTTATACTTTAACGCAGGTTTAAATTCATTTTATATTTTTGGTCATTTGAAACATCATAAGCGTTCTAGAGTCTAGACTGTAAAATTTTCAAACTCATTCTCAACTGGGATATAGTACGTAGCTACTTAATTTTCTTACGTACATTGTTGATTGTCATTGGTTGTGTTGATGTCATATAAAAATATGGCTATATCTTTACAAGAGTGCAGTTTTAGTTTAGCATAATGGACCAAAGTGTAACAATTATGTGCAACAGAAAAATATAATTACAGGACTAACATATATATATATATATATATATTGTATCAGCCCATATACGACCCACTGCAGGGCACGGGCCTCCTCTACAATCGAGAGTACGATTGAGAGTGGTTAAGCCATATAGTCCACCACGCTGGCCTAGTGCGTTTTGGCAGACTTTTACATACCATAAAAATTTATACAAATCGCTATGGTATGCAGGTTTCCTCACGATGTTTTCCTTCACCCTTAACATAATTACGCTTTAAAAATACAAGGAAAATATTTATGAACTTTAACCACGGTTAGTAGCTCAGTTTGCTCGGAGTTATTGGAATTTTAAATTATAACTTATAATTCAGAAGTTATCAAGTTTCTTGGGACTAGCTGCTCTATAATCTTAATCTCTTTGTTAACCTTTAAGCTTGTATTAATAGAAGTATATTATTTGAACATTTTGTGAATATCGGGTATCTTATTTGTAAGAGATGTAGTTTGCTTATAATTAAAATATTCCAGTTTTTGTTAGAAAAATAAATTGATTATTTACCTGACTTCATCACACAATTATTTTAGCACGAAATCTAGTCTTGGAAATATTATGATTTAAATCACAGAACGCGTTGAAATTAATCCTCTAGTAATAACTGAATAGTAAATCAGTAATTTTGTATACATCATGCGATATTTTACCTAGAGACGTATCATACGAGTATACATTTTTGAGCTCAAGCAACTTAACAAGAAGAGTTTCTTGCGCCGATTCTTCTTCACAGCTACATCACGTTCCGAAGCGGTGGTAGCAGTAATTAACGATTCAAAAGATCTTGTGAAAGACAATTTGAATAAAGAATATTTTGTTTTTTTTGAGGAGGCATAACACGCGATTTATTTTAAAATTAGTACATCTTCTTTGAGTGCCTCTTTAGTGTTGAAGGTTGGCCTTCAGCTACTTGTATTCTTCCTTCGTGCGCTGGATGAAGGAAAAAATCGTGGCTACGAAACATCCGGGAGTGGACCGGTATCAGCACCGTTGAACAACTATTCTAGTACTAGTTAGTACTAATCTATCACAATTTTACCCTTTTCCCTATATCACATTATAACCCAAACGACAATTCCCGTGAGTGCTTCCCTGACAATACCTTCCCTGGAAAAATCGCAGCAACATCAATCACGCTTCTCGCCAGTCATCCCTGGACAAAGCTAAAGTGCGCTTTTTCTCCATTTTCCTTTAAGGAAGTGACTTTACGTTCCTTAACAAGCGCTTGTGTCCCGCGATCAAATTATGATAAACGAGATGAGATTGCTGATAATTTTGCGGTTGTTTAATTGGGTTATTTGTAGGTTGTATTAAAAATGTAGATGTTTAGATTACCTTACCTAATGGGACAAGTTTATTTTAGTATTTTTTTGTCATTGTAAATCTAATAGTCTTGATCCTTGATTGACTAGTTGAGTATCAGAAACTACGATAGATTTTTGGGTTTCACAACGCCTAGACACGAAATAAAAGTTTGTTGGCCGCACAAACATTTATCTAGGTGCGGGTATCTAACTCGAACATATGGTTAAAGTGTTGAAATGTCTTTAAATAAGTTGTCAACGAAGTAGGTAAAAAATATTTTTGTCAATTTGTGCCACACAAAGTGACTCGCCGCTAACCCGCACTAGGCCAGCGTGGTGGACTATATGGCCTAACCACTCTCAATCGTACTCTCGACTGTAGAGGAGGCCTGTGCCCTGCAATGGGACGTATATGAGCTGATATAGTACAGTAAGTGGCTCGCCCATATCAAATATTGGAACGCAAAAAAGTTCCGGGAAATGTACGTACGAGTAGCCCTGCCTATTCCCTCAACGGTAAGCATGAGCGTGTGTGGGAGTCAAAGGTCGAATCAGCCGACTCCTCGACCTTGCGTGGCGTTACCGAACTCCAAAACACTTCCACCCACAAATGTTTATGTTAATTTCCGGTCGTGCGATTTTATTTCTCTTGTTAGTTGTGGGCGGTGTTTTAGAACGCTTATTCTATTTCAGTTTTATATTTCAATAAATTGTTGCTGGATTTTGGTAACTTTATTCATTTACGGTCGAAGGGATTTGGGCTATTTTTAGTTTTGTTCTTAGAAATGAGGCATTTTTATGAAAGCTTTATGTTGCGTAATGGTTTGATTAAAGTTAGGGTTTTCTGAGTCTAATATTGCTTGTCTGTGAAAGGTCATATTGAGTCTATTTTTTGCTTGTTGGGTAATACATTTTGTAAATGTTTTCTTAAAATAATTAACGGGTACAACTGTTTAGTGATAGGCATAATTTATTTATTTTATATTTTTCGGAAAACCAACAGCTTACATTGTTGTATGTAACAAAAAGAGTATGAAATGTATAGCCAATTAAAGGTTTCCATGATTATGTGCTAGAATGTACAATGATATATCATGACCAGGCCGTTTCTGTAATTGTGGAAATATTTCGCGGTAGCTTATATTTAGTAGTGACCTGTGACTAAGGAATGACGATCTTATTATCACCATAGAATACTGTAGATCCAACATTTAAAAAGCAAAAATTCTTCCTAATAGTAATATAGCGAATTCATTCTCCAAGTTCCCCACGCAGTCGAATTTGAAATTGTTTCCGGTACACAAAATAATTTTTGCCGGCGCGTCGCCAACGATTTATGGACGGGGCGTGATTTGTCTCGCTAAGCACCGTTCCATCCCGCGGCATCCCCCACATCCCTCGCCATCCTCGGGCATCCCTCGGGATCCACCGTCTATCACCAAGCCGCTACCCTTTTTAACTTGACGCGCGTCCTCGAATTTTAATGATCTCCGTGCGAATAATTTAGCGGGTGAATAGATTAAGAAATTCTTCGTCTTTTGTCTTTTTTAAAATACCTTTTGGTTGGTTATTTTGGTAGTACGTAATCAATATTATTTGTGTGAGTATTGGTTGTAAGAGACAGAAATCAATTTAATAATATATAAAACTTTGAACGAGGAAAGTCGCTAAATATGCTCCAGATAAAAGCTAAATTAATGTAATATTTTTGGAGTATTTTCTTACTTCTGAAAAAGTTATCTCAACGTTATAATGAAAAATCTGTTGCAATACTAAAATCTTCCAAAATACTTCTTTTGTCTTGTATCAGCCCATATACGACCCACTGCAGGGCACGGGCCTCCTCTACAATCGAGAGTACGACTGAGAGTGATTAGGCCATATAGTCCACCACGCTGGCCTAATGCGGGTTGGCGGACTTTTACATACCATAGAAATTTATACAAATCGCTATGGTATGCAGGTTTCCTCACGATGTTTTCCTTCACCGTTATAGTGTAAATACTTCTAAAAAATACTTCTAAAATTCTTAAATCTATTTAAACTTGAAAAGATTTTATCTAAACCGAAACATTCATAAACTGGTAATCGTAGTAAAATAAAGAATACACTATAATAAAAAAACTAAATCAGTACCTAATAGTTGTCCACTTCCCATTCTTTTTCCTTCCTGCTCCCCTCCCAATAGGGCCGGCAACACATCCATGATCCAAGCGTTGTGGATGTTCATGGGCGGCAGTCATCACTTACTATCAGGTAACTTGTTTGCTCGTTTGCCGGACCTATGCAATAAAAAAAATCTATATCACAGCTCTACACCACCATTTTAAAACTCGATATCGAAAATCCAAATCGCTCCAGCATTAAGCTATCTTTGATATGACTAAATAGCTCGAGGTGAGCTATCGCGGCTCGTAAATGGAATAACATTAAAAATCCATTACAGGCACACTGCATTCTGTTTACGTAGACTCGCGTCGCGTTAGCTCGAATTATGCGCTCGCTGTTTAGCTAATGTGTCTTGTAGCTTAATATGATAAATAGCTCTGAGACGTGGCTATTATTGACATGTTTAGGAGTGGGTAAGTGCGAGAGGTTTCTGTTGTTTTATAAGAAGAGCTACATTTTAGAAGAACAGTTTTCGAAATAAAATGTATGTTTGGTAATTGTAACAAAAGGCTGGTCTATACTTTGGTATGTTGTTATTTATGACGTTTTTTGAAAGAAATGAACTTGACAGCATCCGTAGCGCGGTTGGTTAGACGCCGGCTATGGAATGAGACGCCGCGCGTTCGATTCCCGCACCGAGACAAATGTGTGTGTGAATCACAGGTATTTGTTGATGTGTGTTTGTGAGAGCAAAAGTCTCTCGTAGTTCCTGATACCCATGCCACAAGATTCGATCTTAGTGTGGGGTCAGGACTTTGTATGAAACTGTTGAATGTATTTATTTATTTACTTGTATTTAATTAAGAGCAGAATATAAAATGTTTTATGAATTCAACAGATTACTAAGTATTGTAATATTAATACCGTTGTTTCTAAGACTAGCAAGGTATTTATAGTAGTAACAATATCAAGAATCAAACGATATTGTTTAGGTACTACTGCATCGGGTATATAAAAAAACCATTATATTTCATTTTTAAAATTCAAATACGCTTTCGTGACAGATATTGTTCGCAGCAATTTGTCATGTTTGTAACGATCGCATACGGTATGCGATGCGCATTGTAATCACTGCTATGAATTTAAAATGCAATTTCTTTCAAATAACTATTCCACAAACCAAAGAGTTTTGTTTGAATAAGTTATTTATTGTCTGCGACATGTGACCTTTTTGAATTATCATGTCTGGGATTATTTTTGTTCAATTTGATTCGTTTTTTAATGGGGTTTAAAGCTATTTGTTGAGGTTAAATGCTTATCATGTCTCGCTTATGTTATGTAAGTTTAATTTCTTGAATAATAACACGCATATTTGAATGTTAAAATTAACCGAGTTTGCGATTAGTCTTCTTAATCGTACTACTTGAGCAGCCAGTTATACAATCAGTAGACTAAAAAATAACTATGTTCAATGAGACAAGCCCACGACCGAGAAAAGTGGTGTGATAGAGAAGACGCCTATTCAGTCCAGCATTGGATGAATTTGGGCTGGTATGATGATGTCCGCCAATCAGCTTGGTACATTGATAACAAAAACAATGATGTCGAGACACGCCTACTCCGAGAGTATATTGTATGGAACGTGTATGGACTGTTTCAAAAACTTGACTTAATTATTTTTACTTTTATATCATTGCGTTGCAAAAGAAGATCGATTTAAGCTACTTGGAACGCGATATTCAGATATATCACTAGAAAATTGTCATGCCGATATGTCGCGTACAGTAATGTGATTTGTTAAACTTTGTTAACTGACAAAGATAATATGACTATCGGATGAATATAATATATAAAATAAAAAAATATAAAGATAGAGTGACTAAGTAAATAAAGCACTCATTTTTTTCTTCTTGTGAAACCTCTCTAGCTAAATTTAAAAATAAAAGTAATAAATGAAATTTGTTTTTACTTAGCGACACCTAGCGGAAGATTAAATTAATATTTGCACGGAGCTCGGTGAAGCAGTAAAATTGCAAATTATGCGCAATTAATGTGTATAAATGCGCACTGCGCCACCTAGCGTTGGACTGTACCCAACCTCCTCTAATGTGAGATGAATTTTGAATTCAGAATAGTGCAATAAATCGTCTTTTACATTAAAATATTTGCTTTATGGTTATTCTTCGCTGGCCAATGTTCCAACGGCGTGGCTGAATGCGCGGCTAACGTGGATGCGGCCATTGAGAAATTCTACTAGACCAATCACTGCAAATAAAATTATTCTGAAAGAAATCTGCGGTACTCTACCGCAATTTTTGTTATTGTCTCTTTTACTCCTACCCAGTTACAATATTTTCCGTCACACTCTACTGATTTCTCCGTGTTTGGGACTGGCGCATAGATTTTGCTTGCTATGTCCGCTCTAATTTAATACCTCAGTGGGATTTAGCCGCCCTTTTTTAAGCCAGCTCAGACCCTTAAAACCTTTACCTTGATGAAGAAAGGAAGAGGGCGGAGTAAGACTTAGTGGATTTCCGGCAACTTGCCCGAATTAAAGATGACAATAAACGTATTACTTCAAGTTGGTTTACCGTCAGACCAGATCGCCAAAGATCAGTCGCAGCACTAGTTGAGGTCAAATATCCAGGCCCCTATTAAATATGAATTGCATTCCTATTTTCCAGTGCTAAAACAGTTAAACCGTTCAGACTACTTGCGTAATACTATAAAATATTTTCCTTCCAATTTGTTTATACAACCCAGGACCTCTGATTTAAAAGCAGCTCAACAATACCGTTGAGTGTTTCAACGTTTCATTTTCCATTAGTTTTAAAAATTACATTTTAAGCGACTGAAGCGGGCGCTGTACCGTACAACGCTAAAGGACTCCATTCGTTACTTCAAAGAGGTTCTACTGAATGAAAAATAATATTATTTCAGCATTACATGTTTCAATAGCGCATTAAAAATGTAAAATGCAGTCTTTGCATGTTTATAGTAGAATGTGTTTTTAAATCCAATAAGTGCGCAAAGGAATTGGATTCATACAGCCTTATTATTAGCTTCATTCGTTGTATTGTATTTAAATGAAGCTATTTAGTTATTAATTTCAATAGTTATATAAAATTATAATATAAACAAAGTGATCACATCCATTTATGTACATCCTGAAGTCGAAGAAAGCTTTTATGTTTTGACAGCCTCCGTGGCGCAGTTGGTTAGACGCCGCCTGTGTATACACAGGTATTTGTTTCGGGTCTAAGTGTTTGTGAGACTGAAAAGTCTTTCGTAGTTTCTGATATCCACGACACAAGAGTCGATTTTAGTGTGGGGTCAGGACTATGTATGTGACTGTTAGGTGTATTTATTATTATTACTAGCGACCCGGCCCAGCTTCGCCTGGGTGCTTAGATGTTTAGATTCCACTCCACACCAGAAATATCTTATTCCCGTTCAAACTTTTGTACCCCTGAACTCAACCTAAGTACCTATTATCCCTTTTCCTATCGTATCCCATCCCATCTTATCTGACTCCTTTTCTTTTTGTTACATCTCGTCCCATTATTTCCCATCGAATGCAATCCGGATCCGACCAGTCTCAGCGCGTTCGTCCCACTTTATCCCATTCCATCCCTTAATACCTAAATAGGCATGTTGACAATTTTTTGGAATTGCTTTTATTTTGTCGATAGGCCTTATATAAACACACATTTTTCCCTTCTTGGTGATTTCTGCTGTTTAATTCCTACCTGAAACAGCGCTAAGAATGTTCGTCAAAACAAACCCCTTCTCGTCGCTTTAGGCTAATAAAGAAGACTATGTATTACCTATTGACTGCCTCGGTGGCGTAGTGGTGCTACGGTACGATTGCAAAGCTGAGGTCTAGGAATCGAATCCCGGGTCGGGCAAAGTGATATTGGATTTTTCTATTCATTATCAGCCCGTAGTCAGGAATTTGTGCCCGATATGGCGATAGGCTCGCCCCCTATCACATCGTGGAACGGAATATATAAGGCGAAACGTGGGTGTTCTGGTAGCACCTCTGCCTACCTCTTCTGGGAAAAAGGCGTGTGTTTATGTATGCATTACCTAAGATGTTCTTATAGTGCACATTATTTTTCGTAACTGGTGTCAAATTATAAGTTTTTATATCAATAGCTTTAGCGGTTTTGATTTTCCGTACAATATTTCTACCCTTATTTTACCCCCGTCATGATATTTTTCCAAAATTATTGTAAGCTATCATTTTTTGTTTGTAATAAGGAGCTGAAATATATATTTTTATAGAAATAGCTTCAGCTGTTTCAATTTTAGATATAAAATTCCAACCCTTATTTTAACCCCTTTAGGATTAATTTTTATTTTTAAATGAGTAACTAAAGTGCCAAGTTTAACATCTTAACTTTAACGGTTTAGATTTTTCCATACATACTTTCATCCCTTATTTCTTGACAAAAAAAGTAGCTTATGTCCGTGTCCTGGCTCTAAGCTACCTCCTCACCAATTTTTAGCCATATCGGTAAAGCCGTTTTTGAGTTATAAATAGTGTAACTAACATGACTATCTTTTATATATATAGATTTATTATGTGGTGAATGATGTGCTTATATTTCAGGATGGAAAGTATGGGAGGGTAAGATTGATTTGGTTGATAAATACGATGAGTTATACAACACTAGGATCAAAAGTTAGGAAAATAGTGATTTGGAATAAATTCAAAATACAATCTTTTAATAAATCATATTTTAGCCTATACAATTTTAAAACCAGCATTGCTTCGAGGCAAATTAAACATTATAACCTAAAATACATAAATCAACTTAAGCCCTAACCGCAGATCGAAATCAAGAAACAAAGTTACAACCAAACGTAAACGAGAACAATTCACAAAAACTTTGTGTTAACAATAAATGTTTAATAAAAGAGAAATAAGGGTAACCAACGGCCATAGAGAATTCAATTGTTGGCTTTATTTTAGTAAATTAAGCCGTTTTAATACTGTTTGCGGTGAGTCGGCCGCGGTACGGCACCCACGAGACTCGCGGCTGAGACTTGAGACTCTGACTCGGGGCTTGTGACTCGACGACATCTCGCGGTCTTAAAATTGTTACCGCAGACTTTAACTAGAATATTGCAATTATTCCTCGCGTTTGAATTGAGAATTGTTTTGTGTGTTTAATTTTTTGTGAACAGTTGTTGTTTTTTTTTGCATAGGTCCGGCAAACGAGCAAACAGGTCACCTGATGGTAAATGATCACTGCCGCCCAAGAACATCCACAACGCTCGATCACGGATGGGTTGCCGGCCCAATAGGGAGGGGAGCGGGAAGAAAAAAGGATGAGAAGAGGAAAGGGGTATTGGGTATCCGGCAATTTCACTCACCGAACGAAATACGATAGACAAGCTGTCGCTTGACGTCGATTTCCTCTGAGACAGTGGTACCGCCCCGGATGAGCCTGCCCATTCATGCTGAGTCATGACAGACAATAGCGAGGCTCTACCACTTCCAATAAGTTTTAACGATATATGTAGTAGCCACTTCTTCTTTACAGCTACAAATGTTCCGAAATGGTGGAAATTTTAATTAAAGATTTAAAAGAACTTGTGCGAGTTTGAATAAAGTGTTATGGTTTTGAATAATTCTGTTATTATTCAGAGTAGTTCTCAGGCCAGGTAACAACGTTTTCGTTAGCAAAAAAAACATATTTTTTAATTTGAATTTTTCAAAAAAATTTGGTAGGAGTTTTGCTTACTCCACATTTTAGGCACCTCCATCCTCTAAGAATATGCATTGTCGATTATTCAGAAGGTAAAGGTAATTATCGCGTAATATACTATCCGTCGCGTTGTTGCCTCGTTTGCCAGTTATTTAAAAACAACTCTAATTAAAATAACCTACATTATTAATTACCACAATTACACAAAACAAATTGCCGTAAACAAACCGACCGGACGAACAAAGCAATCAGATTTATTAATTACATCAATACCTGCAAATTCATACGCGGGTCAGTAACCGCTGACACTCGTTTAGTTAGCGCGGCTTGATTCCGATCGGCCATGTTGTGACGTCATTTGACATGTAACGCTAACAATGATTGCATATGAATTCTGTTTACGAACTGAATGTTCGGAACGCATCGAGACAAAGGATTTTTTGCTTTCGAGTTAATTGGATTTTCAAATGATTGTAGGCGTTATTTCGGGGATTTGTAAAACTATTTACTTGTATAGTTCTATGTAGTTTGGCAGTGTGAAGTATTGAGATGAAACGAATGCTTACAGATTTTATCGCGAATTTAATTTAATTTTTAATTTTTTTTATTTCCCGAGGTTTCGATTACTTTACAGTTTTCGTGGTCACGGGGCGGACTAAGGTATTAGTCATCCGCTTAGTGACTGTTACAATTTAACTACCCTTAATTTACAGTTATTAATTTAAAAAGTTAATTGGTTTTTGCGATCCGATTTACGCAGAAGGAGCTCACTGAGTCTTAAGGAAATTAAATCAAATTCGCGATAAAATCCGTAAGAATTCGTTTCATTTCAATGTGTAAACCCAAGACACCATTATAGTGTGAAGTATAATATATTAAAACCCTCTAACAATGTTAGGGAATCGAAACGGATATCTTCAATAATATCCTTCACCTTTACATATATCTATTGCTTAAATGTCCATCGCTTGGATTTTCCTACGATTCACGCAAATTACTCCATCATACTTATTATAGATTCAAATCAAATCTTTATGTCTTTAACCCCAGAGTGTCAGAATATTATACTGTTCTTTTGATGTAAACTAATATTAGAGCTCTAAGTTTACCCAATTGAATATCCAAGTACATGGACAAATACAAACGTCGTTTTTTAATCGTTCTCCAGACAAACAAGTCCCGAATGAAAACATATTTTTCAAATCGTTCTGGCCGCGGCCCTATCCCGTACGATGACCCCACTAGCCATAATTAAAGGGCTGTAGGACACCTGTAATTTCATACGCAGCACTCGACGCGTGAAGGACGCTCTCGCCGTGATTGCAGCGGCCATGTTGTGACGTCACTTGACAAGAGCGCGTATTGGAAATGACGCGACGTTTAACCGGTTGGATTAAATTCGCGTGACGCGCGATGCGAACTGACAGAATGCTTCAGTAAAAACTGATCTGTGATTGAAAGGATATTGGTTTCTAACTCGCCACTAAACATGATCGTAACGGCGTTATAAAGCAACTGTAAATTCATACGCAGTACTCGGCTTGTGAAGGACGCTCTGCCATGATTGCTGGGGCCCTGTAGTGACGTCACTTGACCTGAGCGCGAATTGGAAATGACGCGTCATTTAACCGGTCGAATTTAATTCGCGTGACGTGCGATGCAAACTTGACTGATATTGACGGGTTTGATTGTTTCTAACATACTATGAAATGTAGTAATGGTACTATGGAGCAACTGTCAATTCATACGCAGTTCTCGCAGAGCAAAGGACGTTCTCGATTGTGATTGAAACGGCCATGTTATGACGTCACTTGACATGAGCGCGATTTGGATTTGACATGACGCTTAACCGGTCGGGTGAAATATGTTTGACGTGTGGTCTGGCAACAGTTAATGCTTTAGTAAATCTGTTTGTTTTATTGTGGTGTTTTGGGTGTGCTTAAGTTAGTAGAAAATGTTGTCGCTGACGATGATATGGCGATGACGATGGCGATCATACACGAGTTGATATGATGCATGGTATTGTCTATAATATTTTCAGGAGAGAACCACGCATAAAACAGTTATGACAGCAGTCAGTGAGACTGAAGACCCAAGAACTGGTCTTCGAGTCCCCAATGCTTTTATTTTCAAAGAGCAAGACACCTATTATCTCCCGGTATCAATGGTGATTATTTATAACTATTAATCAGGTTCATGGTTTGCGGACCATTTTTTTTAAATATAGCACTTTTTACTCAATGGAACTGATTTAAATCAAATTAATATTATACATTTCAGTCACATTACAAAAGTCCTTATGAGATTGAGTGTCGGTATATATTGTGACGTCACTTGACAAGCTACGTACGCACGCAAATAAAAAACGTACACAAAACAACGAATTCAGCAGTGACAGGCTTCGGCCTTCCCATGATTTATTACGTAGCGACGAAAGCGCTGTCAAGAATCGCTCAGCGCTTTTTCTACGTATAAAAGTAGGCAATAAGATAAATGTTGAAACTCTTTTTATGTTTTTGTAATATATCGTGTGTGAATACTGTGCGTGTCGAATGTATGTTGATGTATGGAGTACCTTTGTATTTTAAATAAGGCGTTTTGTTGTGAAGGTCGGAGGTATACAAATAATTGTGTCGAATTGTGAGATCGCCTGTTATCAATTGATAAAATGTCTCTCCACTTACTGAATCTATGTCGTCCCGTCTTTCTTGAAAAGATCGGTTTTGCTTGCTTTTCTCTCTCTCTTCAGCCACAGGAAGTCAACTACTGAACATAGGCCTCCCCCAAGGATCTCCACATTGACCTGTTGGTAGCGGCCTACATATAGAGAATTTCTGCAACCTTAACCACAGTGGGAAGGTTGTTTTTACTTACAAAATTCTAAAACCAACATCGAAATTCTATAGCCACAGCTGAAATCTGAAAAAGAAAGCGACTCAGAACATTTCGACCTAGAATCGGTCTGTCCAAATACATTCCGTGCATTACAAATAGCCAAGTAAGGTCAAACCTATTGAGTGACGGAGCGGCCCTCGCGACAGGTGTTGTGACGTCAGTTGTCAGCATTGAGGCCGAACCACCGGGCAGAATAACCCGCTTGTGACGTCAGCGGCCTTTACACACTTTTAAGCCGTCTCATAAAATATAAATACTGCCTCCAGACTCTGGTAGGGCTTATGTAACCGATGTTTTATCTGTCTGAGGGTTTTGGTGTATTTATTGCACATTTTAGCGTTGAAGCCGCAGTAGCTGTGTTAAACAGGCAGGATTACTTCTTTAGAGTGGAAATTTTCAAACCATCTTGATGCCTATGGTATAAGAGACCTACCACCAGTAACATATTGTACCTCAGAACGACAAGAAGCCTACACGTATTCATAAAATATTCAATAAAGTACTTCTAAAAATAAGTGCGTAAATATGATCTGTAGTACCCACCTGCGTTTTCATTTTGTAGGATGAAGGGGCGCGTACTAATTCCAAGGTTTTCTCAGATGTCTCAATTTAGTTACCTGGGTTTCAGTTAGGTGTATACGTGTATCTTGTAGGTTTTAATCGGTTATTTTTAGAAAGCAATTTATAAATACTTTTTATTTACATACATAAACACACGCCTTTTTCCCAGAAGGGATAGGCAGAGGTGTTACCAGAAAACCCACGTTTCACCTTGTATATTCCGTCCCACGATGTGATAATTAATGAGCCTATCGCCATATCGGGCACAAATTCCTGACTCCGGGCTGATAATAAATAGAAAAATCCAATATCACTTTGCCCGACCCGGGATTCGAACCCGAAACCTCAGCTTTGCAATCATACCGTAGTACCACTACGCCACCGAGGCAGTCTTTTTATTTACGTCTCATAATATTAATTTCATTGATATATTTTTAAAAAACGCGGTAAGATTTTACAGTTTTGTGCATTATTTTTCATACACAAGCTAGCACCTATATCATATTATGGGGTAGGGAGAGGTGTAAAAGATATTATTCACATTTTGCTATGCTTGCTTTTTTTTACAAAATGTGGCACGAATTTTATCCCCAAACCTCTTTTATAATATATCTTACTCGAAAAATTGAGTATTCGACATAAGAAAACTGAGACGTTTTAGACAGCCCATACGTGCTGTCAATACGCTAATGAGAATTTCTTAATATAAAATCTAACACACTGCTGTTTAGTCTCCACAGTTTCAATAAAATATTTATTGATATCTGATAACATTCTGTATCGGCGATAAAATCCGGCTTTTCGTTTCACAACCCATTTCTCAATACGGCTTTTCAATATACGTTTTGTTAGTTAAAATATCGGTGTCACAAACGTATCGGCTGTGATTGCGATGGGCGTCCATGTTGTGACGTAACGTGACAGGTTACGAGCCAGCATGGCTAGGGCGCGTGGCGGGCGCCCATCGTAGCCCGAAACACTTCCTGTACCGTTTGCGTATTAATATTTTGCGTAATGAAGCCGAATGATTGGGGCTTTACCGGACGCACTGTTAATAATGTGTTGTATATTTACTACCTTGATTAGTAATTTATTATTATTTATTATCTATATATATATCTTCCGTAAAATATAGAAAATATCTTAAGAAAATACTTTTCGAAGTAAAGAGTAGTTTAGTCAGTCTTTTGTAGAAAAGCTAAATCAAGTACAAACATTCACATAACTTCTTTAACTCAACACTAAGTTTTAACCGCGAATGTAATGATTCTGGCTTAGAAATCCAGTTAGCTTCCAAATAGAGTCTAGACTGTAGCTCACTTCAATTAAATCTAGTGTTTAACTTCATGCAAATATCAATTTCATATCAGACTAATGAAACACGAGGATAAATATTGACTGTCGCTTCAAGAAGCGAGTAATTAGCTCGCATGAAATTAATATTTTACTGAAAGAATACTTTAATTAGCATTTCGGGCTTATTAAAATTATTTCTATCTTTATAGACATCAAATATGACCTAATTTCTATGTTTATCATACTATTTAATTAAAAACTAGTTTTTGTAATGTTTAATATTCTTAATATTTGCCGGATTTTATCGCCGATACAGAATGTTATCAGATATCAATAAATATTTGATTGAAACTGTGGAGGAATAAACAGCAGTGTGTTAGATTTTACATTAAGAAATTCTCATTAGCGTGGGACGTCCACCCACTAGGTGGTCAGACGACCTGGTGAAGGTCGCGGGACGTCGCTGGATGCAGGCTGCCTCCAACAGGTCACTGTGGAAATCATTGGGAGAGGCCTATGTTCAGCAGTGGACTTCCTTTGGCTGATGGATGGATGATTTGTAATGTGAATATATAAAACATAATTTGTGGAGGGATGAATAATTTAGCTAAGAGAGCTTCCACAGGCAGCGAGTCGTGAAATTAAATAAATAAGCAAATACACCCAACAGTCCTGACTCCACATTAAGATCAATTAAGTCTTGTCTCGTGGGTATCAGGAACTAAGAGAGACATTTCAGCCTCACAAACACCCAGACCCGAGACAAATACTTGTGGGCCTCACAAATATTTGTCTTTAACAAATATTTGCATAATTATTTACCTCTAAAATTATGAGCAGGCCAGTATAATTGTGAAATAATTATCTTTCGCCGATGGATGCTTTATTTCTATTACATTGCCCATATCACTACGTTATGTTCACTTAGTTGCGTCAATGTTATATCACGATATGCTTTCTCACTTAAGTATGAAAGTAGTAACGTAGTTAGAAGTATGAAATAGTCTGTATCTGTACCAGCCCACATACGTCCCACTGCAGAGCACGGGCCTCCTCTACAATCGAGAGGACGAATAAGAGGGGTCAGGCTGTAAAGTCCACCACGCTGGCCCAATGCGGGTTTGCAGCATTTACATGCCATAGAAATTCTTCCTAATCGCTATGGTATACAGGTTTCCTCACGACGTTTTCCTTCACCGTTATAGTGAAAAGATGCAAGCAAGAGAAAAATCGTGCAAATATTTCAAAAGAAGTCCACACGATATTCCCATATTATCAGGTAGGATCGAGAGGCGTGACGCCACGAGGCTCGTAAAGGCGACCGTTAGCGGGTTATTAGGAGCGATCTACGCGAGATAATTAAATACTTTCGCAGCCATTTTTAATTAATTAAAACGTGTGACGCCATTTTGGAAACGCAGGAAATTACTCGATTGAGTTGGAAATCCTTTGGCGGATGTTGGGATGGGAATGCGTGGAATTGGTATTTTTAATTTAATTTTCTTTGCGTGTACTAATGGTTGTACATTTACATCTATGATCCAGCGTTGTGGATGTTTATTGGCAGTGATCACTTACCATCAGGTGAACTGTTTGCTTGTTTGCCGGACTAATACAATATAAAAATTGCTGTAGTATCTCTTGTATCTGTTATTAAGTCTACATCACAAAAACTTAGGCAAGGAATTTGCTCATGATATAGATCACTTTCGCTTTTTTTGAATGACCTGATGAAAAGCGGTTCGACCGCTCATGGACAGTAGCAAAACCAAAGAACACAATGAATTACAAAGCAATGCTTGGCATTCCAATGCGCTCGCCATCCTGAGACATAAGATGTTAAATCTCATTATGTCCAGTTACTCTGGCTACAAAGTCCTACAAACCAAAGCACAACAGTGCATTTACACTGCTGTATGTCGGAAGAAATAGAGATTACGGTGGTACTGATCCAGGCGGCAATTCATATATGAGAAAACTACCACCAGTAGAAAGTTTCTTTTCAGCCAGTTTCATCAATCTCTTTACGAATTATCGTCTGTTTAGGAAGTTTTTCAAACCTATGAGACTTACCTACCGACTTACATCGATCAGTCATCTACATTGCTGCATATAATTAATAATTATTTATGAAAAGAATAACAAATTCAACTTAAAATTTCGCCACAAATAATTTTATAATTTCAAAATGATTTACATTTGCATTCTATTCTGAAAGAAACAATACCTGTCTCCCTAAGCGTTTCCTACGCTCCCTATCCCTGTTCAGGGAACGTTACATTATTATGTAGGTGTTTGTATCATACGTAGGTGTTTGTGTATAGTGTGTGGGTGTTCGTCCATAGACACGTGGGTGTAGCGTGGGTTGTTCTCGTTATACGATCATAAATGCGCCGTGATTCGTTTAGCAGAATTTCTGTTTATTTTATTTGTAATTTGATCGTCTGTTGCTTCTTTGATTTAATTAGCGTGGCCAGTGAAATGTGAGGTTTATTTTCAATTTAGTGGGAGATTTTCATATCGAGAAATATGGATTATTTATCTGGGTTGTTGTGAAACAGACGGCTTGTTGTATGATATAAATTATATGATAATTGTATGATAATTATAATCATTCTGCATTGTATCTGCCTATTATGCTACCGTGTTGCATAACATAATAATGCGTTGTTGTGTTGTTGTGTTATTACAATTTATAATGATGTATCGAACGTTCATCTACAAGGTGCACAGACAACTTAGCAAGTAATTATATAGGCATATATAATATTATATATGGGGATATAATTATATACGTATTATATGAAAAACATGTGAATAATGTATGTATAATACCATTACGTACTCATTGTGAAATAATCAATTGGTTTTCCGAGACTAATTGTAATCCATTTTTATTTTTTTATTTTTTTTAAATTTATTTAACACTTTATTGTACACCAGATACACAAAAAGTAGACAATATTACAGAAAAAAGTGTACAAGTGGCGGTCTTATTGCTCAAAGCAATTTCTGCCAGACAACCATGGGATGGATAAACTAGCAAAAACGAAAGTTGGGGCAGTTTCAGGTGCCCGAATAATTTTACATAGAGCTATTAATAAAATAAATAAAAAAAGATTGCAGGAAGTCGCTGGATGTAGGCTTCGAACAGATCTCAATAGGAATCGTTAAGAGAGTTCTATTTTCTACATTAATGTCTACTAAATTTTCTTTAGGCTCTCAAAACTATCACACCACCTCATTTTTTTAACACACACATCTAAATCCCATACAAATTCATAGCGTGTGTGATATTTTCCCGCGTGTGTGATATTTTCCCGAGTGTGTATAGTCAGCGTGTAGGCGTTCTCATCTGGCCTCTCACAGTGTAAATGGGAGATGTAACTAACGGGTAATTGCTCGGCGTTTTGTTAAAGGATTTACGTTGGAACGTATGATGTAACGTACCTGCTTGCATAATCCGAGTGTTAAAGTTTGAACAGGAGGTTCAGAATCATGAATATAATCATCAGTAAAATTAAATGATCTTTTTTCAAAATATTCCATATTTTTTATATTTTTGGAAAAAAAAAATATTTAGACAATATGTACGGCACTTATAAGTCCATTGATAAACTATACAAACACACACGCGCGCGCGCCCGAGCGTCTGCGTATAAAAATGACCGGCGAACGTGCTTGTAGCAGATATTGAGTATAATTTGAACATTGGTTAAGATATTATGAAATAGAAATAAATTACTTATTAAGTATAAATTTGAATATTTATTAGTTTTTTGCGTTATTTAATACTATTCTCTTCAGTTTAAAAAAAATCATGGTAAAACCCTAAACATTAACTCTGTAATTATACGTAAAAATATATAGGGAGGAAACCTGGATGCTGTGAATTTTTTGTAACAATTCCTAAGCTGTGTGAAATGCGCTGACCCGCAATAGCTAGTGTCGTGGACTTCAAATGGCCTAAGCCATCTCAATCGAACTATTAACAGTGTGCGTATTTGTACCAAACCGTAACAGCCATTATCGGCCAATGTTGAGTCTGGGGCTTTTCTTCAACCGAGTGTTTGTTTGAGAGAACTTATATTTTATGCAAATTATAAACTCACGCTTTTTTCCCAGAATGAGTAGGCAGAGGTGCTACCAGGACACTCACGTTTCGCCTTGTTGGCGCCACGATGTGTTAGGGAGCGTGACTATCGTCATATCGGGCACAAATTCCTGACTCAGGGCTGATACTGAATAGAAAAATCTAATATCACTTTACCCGACCCATGTACCGTGGTAAACCTACGCTACCAAGGCATTTTATTTAAATTATAACCGCAAAACTACACAAAAATTAATTACTCCAATCACAGTCGACATCAGAGAACTTAGGATTATGACAAACATCAATAGAGTAATAACCTAAATACAAGCTGAATAAAAGCAATTATGAATTAATCTGGAGTGGGTAATATTGCGGTCCCTCGGGCTCGTCCGTGGGCGGAGGATAATTTCAGTAATCTCGTCTTGGCAACACATGTACAGGCCCTGTTTAGTGCCGATATTAATATTACAGTGTTTTCTGAGGGTATTTGGTAGGGAGCGTTCGAAGTATAATATTTGGGGAATTTTAATCACGTGGTAGGTACTTTGGTATTTTATTCGTAGTTTGGGCTAATCATATTTTGTTGGCATTGTAATTGGCCGCGTAGCAGAAAGCGCAGCGCCGGACGTCCACCCACAACATGGTCAGACGACCTGGTAAAGGTCCCGGGACGTCGCTGGATGCAGGCTGCCTCCAACAGGTCACTGTGGAAATCATTGGGAGAGGCCTATGTTCAGCAGTGGACTGGCTTTGGCTGATGGATGGATTGTAATTGGTGTGCTGAAAGTCTATTTAATTTTAAAATATGTTTGTACTACAATAAAATGAGATACTATTTTGTGTCTAAAAATCTTCCAATTTATGTAGTTTTACTAACGATCTTTATCAAAAGGTACCTTCAGATACTCACATAACCCACAAAAAAGTCAGAAATGTTTCTCCTAGGATCGATGTCGTGACCGCCACATAGTGAAATAGTCCAATTTCCAACTCTATACTATCGTATTCTTAGTCTTTGAGTAGCAAAGTTTAAATGGCTAAGTCCTAGGCCAGCCATAGCGTTTTCAAGCATCTAAAGGAGCTAACTTGAGTCTTCGTCAAACAATTCGTCAAGCTTTTAGTATCGAAGGCTCAAAACTTATTAAACTATACACACACATATTGAATTCAAAAGACTTTATTCAATACATCGCATTATAAAAAATGAAAATAAAATATAATTCGCAGTACATCGACGCTCGCTCGGCGCGCGAGTGACTTGAATAACTCACGACGCGAGCGATGTACGTGCCGCGCAAGTAAAGAGCCGTTGGCGCGAAATCTTTCCCGCCATTTCTCATATAAACGCTTTTTCTATAATGCATGAAAGATAAACGTTTGTTGATACCGCGTGAGTTATTGTCAGCGGAAATGTATTCGTTTGAAAATTTTAAGGCTCATTTTAAATAGTATGGTCTTTGTAAATGTTGCAGAAGTCGATAAATGCAGGCTACCAACATGTCACTTGTAAACTTTATAAGAAGTCCGTATAAGAGTGTAATATCTATAGGTTAAGATCATTAACATATCAATAGAGGAGCAAATTACGTACTGAATAGTGATGTGACGTATAACAGACTTTAGACAATGAAACGATAAAATGGACCGAGGTATGGGAAAGAATATGATATGAAAATGAATTGACAAGTATGAGTAGGAATTGTAAACACGCTATCCCCATAGCGTGGTGGAATAAAGCCTCTTCCTGAATAGGTTGATGGCAAGCGGACAGTCATAAAACTAGTAGCCAAATAATTCTACAACCAAGATAAAAATAATGTTTGGCCCGTCACATTCAATTATCTTATTATATCAGTTGAAGAATGTAACCAGCTTCAATTTTCCGCATTTCTAAAAATAACAAAAGTAACGTATAAGATAAAAGCACTTGTCTTTGTTACTAAGTATAGAGAATACATACAATAAGATATCGACTTCTTTCCGCCTCTGCGGCGCGCCCACGCGTCTCACTTGCCTTCACGTGACGTAATTTGATTTCATTTATTGGTAATATTCTTCGATCAACGTAAAAAATCAGCCTGTAATTCCAAAAGGAAGCAGAGATAAAACTAAAGTACAGCTTTCTTCAAAAGTGGTAGAGCCACGCTGTTGTCAACCATGACTCAGCATGAATGAGTAAGCTCGTCCGGGGTGGTACCACTGTCTCACAGGAGACCGACGTGAAGCGACAGTTTTGCTGTCGCGTTTCGTTCGGTGAGTGAGACTACCGGATGTCCAATACCCCTTTCCTGTTCCTTTTTTTTTCCTTCCCACTCCCCTCCCGAATCTGATAGGCTGGCAACACATCCATGTGCCAAGCGTTGTGGATGTTCATGAGCGGCAGTGATCATCAGGTGACTTACTTGCTCGTTATAAAAAAGAGGTAGTTGAACTGTTTTCCGTCCGATGTTATAGAGGCTACTGTATCTATATGACGGTCACAAATTTCAATCCCTGATTACTCATATGAAAGTTTTCAAGTCGCAAATCTCACACAAATCGAAGTGCTGGACGTGGGGTGATAACCAGACAGGAACAAAGAACAGGACAATGCCGGCCCACAACTCGGGGGCGCAATCACACCGCATACACGTTGACACGAGCTTGGCATATTAATTTATGAATTAATACTTTTTGTTATCACGTACGTTCTTCTATCAAAGCGATAACTCAATTGAGCGTGTGATTGTATGACTTCTGAATATTGTATAATTGCATCGTTTTATAGCAATTATTGCTGTTAAGACGGACCGAAAAATTATGAAAAATATTGTAATTTATTTTTAACTAACTTGAATAAATAAATAAATTTTTATATAACTTGCAAGGTTTACGTGTGGATTGTTTTTGTAAAAATCCACATCGCGTGCGCGGTTTATTTATGAAGTCGACAGGTTAATAAACCTGCAGTGTTGTGAGAGAAATATGTTAATAATTCTTATTACTCTGACCGTTAACAGGATATTTACTTAATATTTTAAAAATAAACACAGTGACCACCGAAGGAAGGAAGGCATTAAACCTCAACAGGATCACTAATTTAATCAATTAACTCAGCCAAAAATATTAAGTTATTATAAGTTCCACATTCACTCGCTGGATGCAGGCTGCCTCCAACAGGTCACTGTGGAAATCATTGGAGGAGGCCTATGTTGAGCAGTGGACTTCCTTTGGCTGATGAATGATGATGATGATGAAGTTCCACATTAAGTAATCAATATTTTTCAATAAACTACTTAGAGGTCGATATCGCATTACTGCTTTTTTAATTTGGTCTGGCAAATGAGATCGCGGTTCGGCCTTATCGTAAGTAATTAGCGCCGTCCACGAAATATCTGCAACACGTGAATCATAAATGCGTAGCAGGCTTCTTAAAATGGGAGGAGAAAGAAAAGGAAATATGAGACCTAACAACTTATGTCTCAGGATGACGAGCCAAGTAATTCACGGTGTTGTTTGGTTTTGCTACTGTCCATGAGCGGTCGTATCGCTTACCATCAGGCGAATGGCATGTTCGTCTCGTCACTCATTGTAATAAATAAAGGAAAGGCGCGTGGGGAAGAAAAGAGAATTGGGTATTCGTAAATCTGACTCACCTAAAGAAAGACGACAGCAAAATTGTTCTATCACGTCGGTTCTCTGTAACTGTCGCACCATTGGGCTTATTCCCACAGTAGTTCAAGGGTACATTCATTGTGCTAGACAATATATACGAGTACATGTGTATACGAAACACATTAATTATGTTAAAGGCTTAGTGTAATCTTGTCATGCTGTAACAGTTGGATTTTCAACTTGTTAATTTTATTTGGGCCACGGCACTGCATTGTTTTTACGCTACAGGTATAAAAAATTCAGCTATGCCGTGAACTATGGGCGTTTTAAGATTTTATACGGATAAAATAGCGTAGGAAATGCTGTTTGTTGATGTATTTTGGCTTCTGCTATGTATAAATATCGTTTCACTGGTCTATGACAGTGTACGGTAACCGTGAGCTCCAGATTTCAATGCCCAGGTTGAGTATTGAATTTTGAGTGCGCTTTTCGATCCAAGATATATGAGTCGTCATAGTTTACTACAAGAAGAAGTGAACTATGCAAATCTGTCGGGTTTTTCCAGCTTGTATATTCGGTTTCGGTCAGGCATAAGCGTGTCGACCGACGACCGATATCCATTGTTCACCAGATACTCTATCTGCACTGCTCTTACTATCGCGCATTGCAGTTGTTATGCCGCACCACATTTGCTTCCCGCAGTGTGAGAAATGATAATATACATTTTTTGCTATTTTCTTTTAGCATAAAATGAATACGGCGGAAAAAAATCAGTCGACTGCTTCAAAATAATAAAAAACACATCGCATCGTGTTCATATTGCGAGAGCGATGCGCAGAGTGTGGCACATCACACATTTATTAAACTGATGGCCTTGTCTAGTATCTGATTTTTAAAGCCAGATGAAGTTTGTGACATGTTTTAGGTCTACTGATGTTTTAAAATCGGAAACACAGGGGAGGCGAATAAAAATGATAAAGAGTTATGTGTTCCGTCCCATGATGTGATTGAGGCCGAGTTTATCGCCATATCGGCCACAAAATCCTGACTCCGGGCTGATAATAGTAAAATCCAATATCACTTTGCCCGACCCGGGATTCGAACCCGAGACCTTAGCATTGTAATCATACCGTAGTACAACTACACCACCGAGGAAGTATATTGTTTATAATTTTTATGAATTCTCAATCGTACTCTAGATTTTAGAGGAGGCCCGTGCCCTGCAGTGGCACGTACATGGGCAGCTACAAATACAGATAAAGATATAGTTTTTGTTTGTTGCAGACCTCCCGCATCAGCAACGCCAGTGGGGACGCGTGCGAGAGACGTGACCCCTGCCAGCACGGCGGAGTCTGCATCAGCACCGACGATGGACCCATCTGCGAGTGCCGGGATGGAGATTACGAAGGAGCCTTCTGCGAGAGAGGTAGGTGCTGATAACTTTCTGTGAGGCAGTAGTTCAGTTGGAGGTGATGAGTGGTGGTGTGTGATTGTTGCAGTGTTTATGGAATAGGTTGGAATGACTAAAGGATTGTACAGGTGGCTTAGCTAAGAGGTCTATCTGAAATCTATGCCAATGAAATTTGGTTATGTTTTAAATTTGAAATATTTATTTTTATACATCATCTAATTGAATAATCTTAAGATATTCTCGAGCTCGTTACATTTTTATTTCGTCCAAACATGTCGAAAGGGAGTTGCTACTATTCTTCTCGATCTAATAACAATTTAACCTTTTTGTATCAACCGTAATTCTATTCATAACAATTACTTTCCCTAAAATACAACAAAAAAACTTGCAAAGATTTTAAATTGCAGACGAACATTATAGCAACTAACATTTGACGTTAAAATAAAGTGCAAGCCACCGTGACCACTCCACAAAGGACATAGCGTGATGAAGCTAGGACAGATCGCGTGCCAAGCGTTCCTCCAGCGACCATTAGCAACTGCACTTGTTCAAGTTAATAGCCGCTGGTTGTTCCAGGGATACTTTGAGCATTCTTTATGTTCACCGGGAATGAGTTATCGTCCAGCCTTTACTAAACGCTGAAGAGTTACTTGAAATATTGCAAGGTCTAGAATATTTCGGTTAGCTTTTTGATATATTTGGCACAATTTTAAAGTTAATGCAGTGTTTAATTGAATTTGAATATTGTTGTCCTGTTTTATAATTTACTTATGATATATTACATACTCTTAAAAGACATAGCGTGATGAAGCTAGGACAGGTCGCGTGCCAGCCAGGTGTTCCTGCAGCAACTATTAGCAACTGCACTTTTTCAATTTAATAGCCGCTGGTTGTTCCAGGGATGCTTTGAGCATTCTTTATGTTCACCGGGAATGAGTTATCGTCCAGCCTTTACTAAACGCTGAAGAGTTACTTGAAATATTGCAAGGTCTAGAATATTTCGGTTAGCTTTTTGATATATTTGGCACAATTTTAAAGTTAATGCAGTGTTTAATTGAATTTGAATATTGTTGTCCTGTTTTATAATTTACTTATGATATATTACATACTCTTAAAAGACATAGCGTGATGAAGCTAGGACAGGTCGCGTGCCAGCCAGGTGTTCCTGCAGCGACCATTAGCAACTGCACTTGTTCAAGTTAATAGCCGCTGGTTGTTCCAGGGATGCTTTGAGCATTCTTTATGTTCAGCGGGAATGAGTTATCGTCCAGCCTTTACTAAACGCTGAAGTGTTAATTACAAGGTCTAGAATGTGTAGGTGCAAACATTTTGGTGGGTTTCATTTTGTTGCACAATTATTTAGAGTTATTGCAGTATAGTGTTGAATTTGAATATTGTTGTTTCGTTTTTGAATTTATGTATCAAATGTTCATATGAAACTGGTTTTAATGTTACCACAAAAGTTGGAGTTTAATCCCAACTGCCTTGTGGCAACATGGGCGAATATCTTGAACGAGGTATTTTCCGAGCTAAAAATTGATTAATTACTGAAATTAAGCATCTTTATTTAGGGATCGAATGTCAATAGATAGCAATAATAACACATTTATAGATATAAAATAACGACTGCCTCGGTGGCGTAGTTGTACTAAACTATGATTACAAAACTGAGGTCTCAGGTTCGCATACCGGGTCGGGCAAAGTGATATTGGATTTTTCTATTCATTATCAGCTGTGAGTCAGGAATTTGTGCCCGATATGGCGATAGGCTCGCCCCCTGTCACATCAATCGAAATAGACAAGGCGAAACATCGGTGCCTGGTTACTACCAGGAGAACTTCTGCCTACCCCTTCTGGGAAAAAGACGTGAGTTGTATGTATGTTTCATACATACATAAGAAAAAAAACTATTATACCTATTAGTTTCTATTACAAATTCTACGCTCATTCTTATACGTACTAAAATAACATTATACGTCATAAAATTCCTTTTATTACATGTTTCACGTACGGAGACAAGAGAATACATATTATTCAAATCAACTACGTGTACCGTAGTTAGCTGAACGCCGAGAGAATTCCGTTCAGACAATGTAATGGAGAATTCAGACCGGCCGCGCAGACCGCTATTGCTAAAGCAAATAACGTGCTCATTAAATATTATAATGTGTATTCGTGACTTTATTTTACTGGGATTATGGTTGTAAGTTTTTGATGGAAATTTTGGGTTGCGTCTATGTCTAGATTGATGTCTGTAGGTATGCATGTTGCTGTGATCTGTTTTTATTTTTCTGTACTTAATAAATTTAGATTTGTGAGCGTTAAATTGGTCGGAAATAACAGCGCCTACCTAAATGAAGTAGATGGGTGTCATAGGTCATTCCCTACCTACCATTAATGTGTAAGTTCGAAATCGTGGCTAAACCCTTTTCTCATCGATCGTCTGTTTTCTATGCTATATGCCTTGCTCATTGCCATTTTCACTTCCTAATGCACATTTATTGGAAAAATTACCAACCTGCGGCACTTCACCATGGCGAAAGGTACTTTCTTCTAAAACCTATATGGCAACACTGGCACAATTTAAACACAAGGTTACTGTTATAAAATGTACACGCTTTATAAGTTTTTGACCCGAAACTCTGCAAAGTATTAACCGCGTCATGAGTATTACACCTAATGTCGGAGTAACAGCGAGAAAATATGCGAAACTTATTCAAAACTCGTATTTAAATTTTAATTCTGCGTCGGTTTGCGGCCGTGAGTCCTGGAGTATAGAACGGAGCCTTGCTAGGGTTGTCAGGTCTGTGATACGGGTAGGATTTTTTGTAGGCAGAATGATGATATGGGCATGGATTGCTTAGAGTGAAGTGTCAGCCCTGACTGTAAACAGGAGCAATAGTACTATTATTATTGGTTTGCACTACGCTTGTCTTTTCGCGATATTAGGAGTTAAGTCTCTTACGTTGGAATTGCTGGCGATAATCTTATTTTTACCGTAGCACAGCAATGTTAAAAGGGAAAGGTCGCGGGACGTCGCTGGATGCAGGCTGCCTCCAACAGGTCACTGTGGAAATCATTGGGAGAGGCCTATGTTCAGCAGTGGACTTCCTTTGGCTGATGGATGGATGATGATGGATGGACAGCAATGTTTAGTAATTATAAATTCTGAGTATCGTTGTTCCTGTTAGTGGTTAGACGCGCCTGACATCAGACGAGCGTGACGATGACCTTCTTGTCTCATCATTCTCGGCAATAAAAATAATTTCTAATTCTCTAAGGGCCTTGTTCTTAGTCAGTTTTAAAACCTATTTTAGTTATCAAATGTTTTGTCCCTTTCGACCGACTTTTGAACTCAGTTTTAGCGAAGAAGACAAAACATTCTATAACCAAAAAATAGATTCCGACGAATTGAGGACCTCCTCCTTTATTTGAAGTCGGTTAAAAACAGGTTTTAAACTGGCTATGATTAAGGCCGTAAGTATTTAGATATTCATTTTACCTTTGCATTAAAACTTCTACGTTCATGTACAATAACTTCATAAGTATGTTAATAGATGTTTGACATGCGAAATAATACATTTTTTTTTTATTTGGCACCCCTAAGGATTCTTGTACAGCCGAACGTTATGGTACATACACAGAATATCGTGGTACATTAACACCAAACATACATTATAAGCGGAATGCAGTACAATTCTTGAAATGGACAAGAAAATACACCCGATGCTGCCGCATTATTCTCCATTTTAATTTTTTTGAGAAGAGGTCTATTAATCTTCCTTTCTGGTACCCCACGGGGGCCAAATGGGTAAGGCGGTGTCCACTGGCGTTCAAACCCGGCATACTTGCAGAAAATGCTGGGGTGTGTCTCTAACGGATTTTACGTAAGCATCTATGCTGTGGACATCCTTGAGGGATGACTATGTTAAGCAGTGGATCTCTTATGGTTGAGGATAACGACAAGCCAGAGTTTAAAAAGTATGAATAAAAAAAGGACAACCTAAAAAGAAGGCAAGACTAAAGTGATCGCTCTTAGCGATAAGACCGCCGATTTTTAGCATTTGAAGTCTTAGTTTATCAATCACTTATGTTACAATAACAGGTGCTAAATAAAGAGTTTGTATTATTTTATTATTCATAAAAAAAGGAAATAAATCACATTAGTCCTATGTCCATACCGATGGATATACGTCAGATTTGAGCAAATACTAGTTAAAAGACTGATCTCGGCTCACCATTACAAATAGTTAATATTTCAGAAGATTGTAAGTAAATATTCGCAAAGGCTTTCCGTAGTGGCGTCTAAAGAAGATTAAAGCGAATGCTCCGAGCGGTTTCTCCAGTTAATTAATTCCCTCGCTAAGTGCAGTGGTTTGTCTGAGCGTAACAGTTAGGTTTTACTCGGATAAAAATTAAAGAACTCGTGTACTTTATTGCACTTCTATAATTTGATTAACAAAAAATACTTTCAAAAGTCACATACATAGTCTTGACCCCACTCTAATATATGATTCTTGTGTCAAATCAAAAACTATAAACGACTGCCTCAGCGACGTATAATACGCGACAGGTCGAGATGACAATGGGGGTATGATATGACGCGTGGGGGAGGGGACGCCCCGCACACCCGCACGTCGCCCGCGCCGTCCTAGTCTTAGTGCTGCACGAGTCTGCATCGACCACGTTTATCGATTTCGATCCCGCTCACATTCTTCTTTGTGTATATATATACAACAATCTTAATAATAAATTCATTCAGTCCCCCCATAATAGTTTTTATCAAATATCTTCCCTGTGCAGACATCAATCAATTACAAATTATAGACAAAAATTATTTTGTCATATTAGATATAAAAACTTGACTTAATTATTTCTACTTTTGTCATTGCGTTGCAAAAAATATCGATATAAACTACTTTTATCGTGATACCACATCACTAGATAATTGCCGTGTCGATCTGTCGCGTACTGTAGTTGTACTACGGTAGGATTACAAAGCTGAGGTCTTGGGTTATAAAGTAAAGTATTAAGCTTGTAATTGGCTTGTTATGTACGGTAACACGATAAAAATCGTTTCTAAGACACCTCTTAGACACCTTCAGACATTTCTCCACTACTAAAACAGAAAACATTGTATAGCATTTTAGTCTTTCTGTCATCTGATCTGCAAAATTTAATATATCCCCACTACGCTCAAGTGAATAGTACCTATTTAGCACGGAGGCTCCTCCACTATTATTGTGCGAAGTCACGTTATATTTTATAGCCTCCATAGTCTGCCTTACTGTGCTGAACGTACTGTATATCCTTTGGGAATGTGTGTTGGTCCGATGAACGCAGTATAATGTTGAACAATATGCAAATGACTTGTGGTGTTGCATGCTATACTGCCCTCGTGAAATTTAGGAATTTCTACTCTTCCTGGTTTTTGCGTTTTATATTTACTGTGGTTTAGCTTTCCCGGTTTATATTGCTGTGGTTATAATTGTAAATAAACCCAGTATCTTGTCCTATAAAACTATATAACTATTTGTCTGTAGTGAATTACATCTAGCTTCTTCAACAACATTTCTAACGGCCTAGGTGGCGCAGTTGTACTAGTGTACCGATACAATGCTGAGGTGTTGGGTTCGCTGTGGGCCAGGCAAAGCGGTATTGGATTTTTCTATTCATTATCAACCCGGAGTCAAGAATTGGCGATAGGCTCGCTCCCTATCACATCGTAGGACGGAACACACTAGACGAAACATTGGCCTCCTGGTAACATCCTCTGCCTTCTTTGTCTACTCTTTCTGGGAAAAAGGCGTGAGTTTATGTGTGTATGTTCTTCATTTTTGTGTCGGAGGATAATCTCTGTTATTTTAATATTATTTCTTTCGCTTTGTCACGACTGATATTGGATAGTTATTTGATTCTAACTAATTCTATTAGTCGTCTTTTTCTAATATTTACTTGCTAGCTAAAGACAAGTTAGGGTCTTTAGGACTCTCGCCGAGTTTAAATGCTTTCTGTCAATTCCTTGCGTATATTTTGTCGATGTTTGGGAGTCCAAATGCGTTGTTGTCATGCTGTTGTCCAAATATTAGATATTTTTTCTTCACATGTTTTTAATTCGCCATGTTAATACTATTAGATGACGAGTATAAATGCGTGTTTATATTATGAAAACATATCTCAATTAATGTGTTGAATACATATTTTATAAATTAATTTAATTCATTGTAGTTCCAAATTTCGCCACACGCCAATTAAATTTAGATGAATTTTACCACTGTTGATGGTATGGAAGTAGGTAGAAAAGTTATCAAAAATTCGAATACTTATAAGTATTCGAATTTTTCTCGCTTTAACTGTAAATATTTATACATAATTTTCCAACTTAAATAGTAGTGTATTTTTGAAACACATTCGGAGTTGCCCAAAGAAATGAAAACGAAGGCTAATTAATCTCGGCAACTGAGACGTGCTAACTACGACTCTGCATTTGTTTTTCAAGTGTCACCTTCCCTGTCGCATCAGAAAAATTGTTCCGTACCAAAACAAAACATTAACAGCAGACGCCCGTCGCAAAGGGGATTTGCAAAATATTTTTTTTACGATTTGTCTGTGTATCAAGTGTTTGAAATAAACGGTTGCACGAAAGTACTGGGTTCTTGGAATTTTGAATGGGCTGTCATTTGTACTATTGTCATTGAAATACTTGAGCTACTGTGTGATAATTTGTGGAATAGGTGTCATTAAAACATTTTTTATATTGCAAATTTCCCGAATACGAGAAAACAGGTCACCAGATGGTAAGTGATCACAGCCGCCCATGAACATCCACTACGCTGGACCATGGACGTGCTGCCGGCCCAATTGGGAGGGGAGCGAGAAGGAAAAAGGATGAGAAGAGGAAAGGGGTATTGGGCATCCGGCAATCTCACTCACCGAATGAAACGTGACAGCTGAGCTGTCGTTTCATGTCGATTTCCTGTGAGAAAGTGGTACCACCACGGAGGAGCCGGCCCATTCATGCTGAGTCATGACTGACAACAGCGTGGCTCTACCACTTCCAAAAACTTAACTTGAGTTATTGTGATACTTTGTGGAATTCTTTGTTATAGTTTGCGGAGTACATGTTCTTGAAAATTATTTTAAGTAGTATTTTAATAAAAATAAAATGTTATAATCATTCGTAATCTAATTTGTGGAATTTGAAGTTAGCTTTTTGAATACAAAAGATAGTAGAGCCGTTTAATGGAAATCAAATAAAGGATTTTACAAATATAAAGTATTTTCAATGTTTTCGTTAGATATTATGGATAGCCATAGAAATCTTGTGTCGTGGGTATTAATGTACAATTTACTGGTGGTAGGTCTCTCATATGTGAGAGGCCGCCTGGGTAGGTACAACCGCATTGTCTATTTCTCCCGCCAAACAGCAATGTAATTGCTCTGTTGTGTTTCGGTTAGAAAGACATTGTAGCCAGAGTAACTACTGGTAAAAAAGAGACTTTCAATCTTATGTCTCAGGATGGCGAGTGCAGAGGAATACCAAGCATTGCTTTGTATTTGTGTTGTTTGGTTTTGCTGCTATCCATGAGCGGTCGTATCGCTTACTATCAGGCGAATGGCATGCTCGTCTCGTCATTTAACGCAATAAACAAATGTGAGTTGTATAAAATCCAGACCCGACAGACATATTTATCGTCCCTAAAAACTTTGATACTCTAGATGACATTGCACCTTCCAGCATATACAGTCACTTTTTCAGATCTGGTTTAATCTGGTTTAAAAATCAGTTTGGGGCAATAAGCTGATTTTCTGTTCCACAACCAACTTAATCAATACTATCATTTACGGCCACACAAACATCAAATTCATAATAAATTATGACGAGCCACGAACCACGGCGGTATATCTTCGTTAATATCAGAATAACTCGCGCGATTATTCTACGGAGCGAAGTTTTTACGGCCCAACTTGCTCTAATGCTCCCTACGGACTTTATTAAAAAACTTAATGGGCTCTCACCTCTTGGACGGCCAGGGTTTTACTAGCTAAAAACTGCGTTTAATGGCTCGGAATATGATTAGCTTATATATTACTGGATAAATATTCTGTGGCGATGGGCTCGCTCCCTATCTCATCGTGGGACGGAACACATCCGGCGAAACGTGGGAGTCCTGGTTGCACCTCTGCCTGCCCCTTCTGGGAGAAAGGCGTGAGGATTATGTATGCACTATTCTAGGAGCGGGGAAAGTTGGTCTGGTATTCGTTGATCTTTGTAGCTCGGAGTTGGATTGTGTCGTAATTGTGAGGTTTTTTTTTATATGGTTGGTTTAGTTTCTGTATAAGAGTCAGTAGTAACTTAATAGGGGTGTGTTTCCAAACTGGAGTTCACGCTTTCAAATCCAAGGAACCACGAAACAAGGGACATAGTATTGATATTTCTAAGTTTACTGATACTAGGTCTCTCATATTATGTGAGTGGCCGCTTAGATAGGTACCACCGCAATGTCTATTTCTTCCACCAAACACCAGTGTAAACGCATTGTTGTGTTCCGGTTTGAAGGATATTGTTGCCAGCTGACTACTGGGCATATTGAGTATAAATAATTGATTGATAGTGAAGGAAAACACCTTGAGGGAAATGGCTCACGTGAGTGTTCTTTTCGAGGGTTCCAAAACTCTGATTATGAAGACCAACTGCGTTAGCTTAGCGCGCTGGGCTAAAAATGTCCACTCCTAGAAGGGTTGCTATCATATATTTTTCATATGTTAGAAAATTTCCAAAGCAAAATGTTACTATAAGATACATTTCTCCAAGAAACAACAAGACAGTCTAAGCAACTCAAAGTAAATACCTAGATCAGGAGCTAGACATTTTTATTCCGAAGCAATCTAGGCTGGATCTACATTAGTATGCCATGCGATCTCCGCATACTAGTTGAAAATGGTTCAGCATTCACTATTCTAACTGCAGTCTGATTGCTTTGACTTGACGTGACCTCGTGTCCTTGACCTCTGACTATGACCTTCGCTAACCCTCAATGGACAAAAAACATTTATTACGTTGTTAAATAATGTTTTAACATGATTTTTTCGTGATTGTAGAGATTAGGTTAAAGAAACATGATTTATTTTACTGCATTGGTAACATGTTTTGAACAAATTATTTGCCGTTTTTCTTTACTTCAGGCATAGATTTTACGGAACTGATGGCGAATACTTGTATTGCTTTGGGTGCAATTTTTAACGTTTCTTATATATTATTGCTATAACCATCTTTCCTTGAATCTAAATGTAGAGCAAAATTGAAAAAAAAAAAATTACAAACGTCAAACTGTTACTCGAACAGTTATTTATTTATTGTGCAACATTAACAACATGTTTACAATTATTCAAAGCATATTAGATCTATGTATTTTTCCTAGTAAACATAACAATTATAAATATTGACAAATGGAAGGTTCAAGTAAATGCTTGATGAATTATAGGATTTGGGAATCCAAACTAAGATATCTGTTCCTTACCACTACATTCATATCAATTATATCTGGTCAATATTAAAATTTCTTTAATTATTCCATTACATTTAATTCATAGCAACGAATATACAGAACGAATCCAGAACTCAATTAAATGAACATTCCCAATTTTAGTTCGACAAGTACAAATGAGGCGTCATTAAATTTTTCCGAATTATTAAATACCACATAATGGAGATTTTGCTTGTTCAATTATTATTTGCCAAAGTTTTTCAGCTAATTGCCGGAAATGATCCCAATTTTCGTGGAAACGGTAATACCAATGAGAAAATCGTAATTCCTTAGACCTGTTTCATAAGTTTTTTCAAAGAATGAGGATAAAAGGATCTACAGCCAATAAAGGGTTTGTAAAATGATTTCTTTTGAAATTTGTACTAATTACTTTATGAATTTTGAATGGTTTTCTAGAAAGGAAAGACTCTTGGGACTTCGTAAAAACAGCTTAGAGCTACTACCGTTGAAAGAACATGATTCGGTATAGACTAGACGGGAATAATAGATTTCGTGGTAGCGTGTATAAGCCATAGAGTCCTAATTTCAATTCCCAGTTCAGGCATTTCACTATGATGTGTGAGTATTTTGAAAATAAATGTAATAATATTATTATCCACACTTGACTAGTTCTAGATAAAGACAGACTTGTCCCCTGTCAATATCACCCTTTATAAATTATTTTTTGGTGTTGTTCGACAATTGAGCAAACGCTGAGGGTCAGTGGTACCACCTCAGTTAAGCCATTAACTAACTACAGAGTGACTCTACCCTTGTAAAATGTTACTCATGATTCCTGATTATATACATGACAGTATGTGTATAAACGCAAAAATCTGATGACAAATTTAATTGTGCGAATATAATATCCAGAGTCGCGGCAGTATATCAAGTTAATGTAACAATGCCAGGTCCGATTCAACAGTTCCGCCGGACTAAAAGAAATTTATGTGCAGTACATAAATCAAGTTATCTGCCCATGCTGCGAGAACGGGAATGGCTGTGAAGTCAAGTGAACTGATTCCACCAAATAATTGATAGTTACATGTAATTGTTCTTTATTGGTTTATTATTAAAATTGGTGGATTATTATATTATTATAGGAAAAGGTAAAGCGATGGACGGGTCAGTTGGAGCAGAACCAGACTGATGAGCTGGAGGTTGTGGATTCAAACCAGAAGCTGACACCGTATTTCTTTAAAGTTATTTCTGTATTTGTAATGTGTTATCGCTCACCATAATTTAAAATGTGTGTAAACTAGAACCGACTGGAAAGTACCGCGTCGGACACCAACGAGGTGTACGGACGACGTAATAAAAGTTATGTGTATGAAAACACTGGATTCTGGATGCTTTAAACAGCACTCAGTCGGCTTTTATTCAGTCAGTACAAAGCCTTGAAGATTTCAGCAGTAGATTTATTGTAGCAGAAGGCAATGTTGAAAACTAAATAGCCAAGTTTGATCCAGCAATCCAAAAACGCCTCAAAATCATCAGCTCACAGACACTTTAAGCATGCAACTAAAACATAAGACATCCAAAATATTTACCTCTGAACATCTAATGCACCGCAAAAGGGAGGGAATATTGGAAATGTTCGAATAAATCCGGACTTCTATAGCGGATCTACATAATCCGAAGTTCACGGCAGAGAGTACCAACTATTTACCACTCGACAGTTATCCCGCCAGATATGCGATTGTTGGAAACTCTTCGTATCGGAATTGATTTTGTTTGCTTGTGCGGTGGAGTTTGACGCATCGTGGTATATGGGCAAATTGCTGCTAGTACCGTATCGTATTTCTAGTCTATTTTGACCCGCCTGTTTTTATAATCTGGTATTATTAAAAAAGCTCTACAACTACTGTATTGTCTCCTTTTATGTTAGAAACAAGAGTATTTGGAATCATTATGTCCTGAATTCGATTCTCTATTCAATTATCTTCGTATAGGATTTTTGGTTTAAAAAAAATGAATCACTTGGGTCTAGTATTGTTGCCTAACTTTACGATAGGCTAGTCCACCTATGTCGGGACTATAATAAGCTCAGCTAGATGTGGATGGCATTAATACCACCTCTGCCTATCCTTTGAAGGTTAGAGTCGTGATGTATCTATATAATTCAAGTTTAGCTCTCCACACCTGCCACGCGATTACAGTTCGTACAAGTTTAATATCATATTTTAATTTTAATGGAGTTTGGTTCAAACTCGAGGCTTGCTGGCCCAAGTTTTTATTAGCTTTTCGGATTGGAATAAATTTTGGGAACTAGTATTGGGTTGTATGGTACTTTTGGTGGATTTGTTGGTAGGGTGTTAGGATCCACCCGGATAATGACCAGCGGACAGAGTTATTAAAAATACATCATAGTAATACATACATACATACATGAACTCACGGCTTTTTCCCAGAAGGGGTAGGCAGAGGCTCTCTTGTTAGTAACCAGGACACACACGTTTCGTCTTGTCTGTTTTGTCTCAGGGTTTGATAGAGGGCGAGTTTATCGCCATATCGGGCACAAATTCCAGACTCCGGATGGGTAAAATACTCCAAGTCCTAATGAGTGGCTGATAATGCCCGACCCGGGTTTCGAACTCGAGACCTCAGCTTTGTCTCCATACCGTAGAACAACTACGCCACCGAGGCAGTCATAGTAATATACATAGGAAATACTAAACATACATAATACTTTGTATACCAACTGTTATATTGTAATAACATCTTTGTGTGAATATAAAAGAAGATAGACAAGGAAGGCGTCTATCACCATGTCGGGATCGAAAATTCCATGGCAATACATATAAGATTTGCAAACCGGTAACATACGAATTTGATGGCTAAATCTAGAAAATTTTATTTTTTGAAAAGTATTTAATTGCCCATCTTGGGTGTCGAAGCCAAGACCTCACTATCCATATCCTATATACCACGGAAATGATAAGACAGTGTGGTAATTAAAAAAGCCTTCTACTCTTGACCGATGCGCGGCGTAATGGAAGGTCCATTTATACCAAACGATCGGGATAACGAATGTGACAATCCGAGTAAGTGCTTTTTGGCTGGAGAATTTATTTTCAAGCGGTGTTCTCTTGGAAACGGTCCGCTACGGCTCCAACGTAATCTGTGATTAAAAATCTCATTGTTTTCTTGCATGTTCATTTGTGATAATGTTCGCGGAATGAGTTTGGTGGATGTGGTTTTTGTGCATAGCTTTGGAATGTTAATTGTATTAAAGAAATTAAAATAACAGCTTGAAAATATACAGAATCGAATTCAAAAAGAATCGTTAAATCGATTATTAAACTAATAAGTTAAGCGGGATTATACCTAAAAGAAAAATAGTATATGGAACATAAAGCCTCCTTTGTTAAAATTGGTTAGAATAGTCATCCATCCATCCATCAGCCAAAGGAAGTCCACTGCTGAACATAGGCCTCTCCCAATGATTTCCACAGTGATCTGTTGGAGGCAGCCTGAATAGTAAGTAGAATAGTAAGTAGTTTAAAACTGTTGGTGCTAATATAGCCTTGGTCATTATTTATTAAACTCTCAACACATTTAGGAATTCATCCCTGTGTTTCTATTCACCCCGTTCGACGGTACTGTCAGTTAAATTTGATGTCACATTAGCAACTTTGGCGATGCTGTCAATGACGCTTATGGATTTAGATGGCTTCGGCAGTGATATTAATACGCTGGCTATTTTGATCATTAATATCCGTGCAGTGCAGGATCCTGTTATATTTGAAGCGAATGAAGGTTGACATACAGCTCTAGATGCAACGCGATTATTCACCGACAAGGATGACTATTTTTTCCCGGTCGAAAAAAATTGACGACTTTAATACAAGGGCTGAAGATGAAACGTGACATGCGTGTGTCATTGAGATGTCGCAAATAAATAAACGTAGTAAATAATGTCGATGAACTAAGCTCTATTGGCGTGTGGCGAAATTTAGAACTACAAATAAAATTTGAAAATTTCTATTTAATTTATTGTTTTTGAAATATGTTTTTATAATATAAATAACAAGCGTTTATACTCGTAATCCAATGATATTAAAATGTCTAATGTATAAAGAGACAAACTTATATTACGTAGACGATCTGTATAACTCAATATTTAAGAAAAATAACATCAAAGATAAAACTAAAACAGTCAAACAAGCTTCATAAGAAAGATGCATGCGGCCGTCTTTCCAGCATTAAAGTCACTGGCCTGGCTTTTTCATAGTGTCTACATCGAGTCAATACTACTCGTTGCTGTTCATAATTCGACAGCCTCCGTGGCGCGGTTGTTAGACGCCGACTGTGAAACGAGAGGCCGCGGGTTCGATCCCCGCACAAATGTTTGTGAGGGTCACAAGTATTTGTCTCGGGTCTGGGTGTTTGTGAGACCGAAAAGTCTCTCGTTGCTTCTGATACCCACGACACAAGACTTAATTGATCTTAATGTGGGATCAGGACTGTGTATGTGACTGTTAGGGGTATTTATTTATAATTCTAATCATCTTTAGGCAGGTATTAATTGACTTCAGCAACCTTTATTAGGACGTCTGGCATGTTTGTCTACACACACACACAAAGATAAAGGTTCCACGAATTCTGTTGTGTCTATACACAGCACTAGAAAGTCGCAGGAAGTCGCTTGATGCAGGCCGCTTCCAATAGGTATAACGCGTATCAAAATGAAGGCTGTATAATTATATTTTGTTCAGTATGATAGCCCAGTAACTAGGGTAGATTGACAAAGCAAGGCAAAACTGTTTGACTTCTAGACTACTCCTAAATTCATGAATAGTTAAACTTACTTTTCATCGTGGGTTTTTTTATATTTCGTGGAAATTGTCGAATTTATTCACTTTGATAATATTTTGTGTTGCTTACATTTGGGTCTACTGAATTTTTAATACATGTAACTGGGAATCAAATACCCACTCTTCCATTATCACTTTTTACAGAAAGCCGGCAAAGAACCGAAAAACATTTAATTTATGTATTTCGAACGAACACGTCGACTCTTAGGAAAGTTTAACGTTTGGAAGTTTGAAAATTAGTTTTACTGGCAAGTTCTATCGCTTTCTTATTCATAAACGTAGCTATAAAATTATAATGTAAAGGTTTTCACCTAAACCTTACAAGATTATAGTAGATTCGACATTGTGCACGATACAACTCCAACATGTTTTAGGTTCAGCATGAATCTATTGAGTCTCGACTAGGCCGGCCTAATTGTGTCAACCGAAGAGATAATCGTCATCCGCTGTTGGATTCTCTATTCGGATTTCCCTAATCGTATCATCAATATCATAGTCAATCACCACGCACTATAACGGTGAATGAAAATATCATGAGTAAACCTGCATACCATAGCGATTTGTACAAATTTCTATGGGATGTAAAAGTCCGCCAACCCGCACTAGGACAGCGTGGTGGACTATATGGCCTAACCACTCTCAATTGTACTCTCGATTGCAGAGGAAGCCCGTGCCCTGCAGTGGGACATATATGGGATGATACAGTAATCGTATCATCAGAAGAATTGTATTCCTTTTGTCGTAATACGAAATATATATTGTGACCAATGAATGAATTAGTTAAGTTTGTAGCCAGCCCAACATTACAAGTTTTAAACAGTCAGTTTAACCTTAGTTTGAAATGGATAGTGCGGTTTCCTGAAGAGGCGAAACTAGATTATCCCAACGTCAGTCATAACATAAATTTCTATAAGCCTAACAATAATACTCGGAATGTAATCCCATCTTGCAACATTGTCCGAGCCAGAAGGTCACTCGCATCCGTGACGCGCTTCCGGCTCTGACGTCATCACGCCCATTTCCGGTGACACGCGTCGCCCGCCATTATTCCGGGCGACGTGTTACGGAAATGGCCGAGCTGGGCCGAAGAGGGCCGATCGGAAATTTGAATTGGGAACTACAGTCCAGTGGCGGTTGTTGAATTGGGGAGACGGCGGTCACTCGGGCCAATTTCGCTTATGACTTTAGGCTTTTATGGTGCATATTTGTATGGAAGGCAGAGGCGAAAATAGCTTTTTATTTAAAAGGTGTTGCAGACATCGATAGGCTACAGTAACTGCTTATCATCAGGCGGGCTCTAAGCTTGTTTGCCGCATCAGTGATATGAAAAAAAAGGGAGACAAAATCCCAAATTAAAATATAAGTAATGTCGTAAATGAAAATATGTTCAATAATACTGGCAGGAATGGATCATGGACATTGCGTCATGCTTATTTAGTAAAATCTTGAAGGTCAGATATTTCAATCTTGTTTCGTCTATGGAGAGTATTCGTGGAATTATGTAGGTCTTGAGTTCAGTTGTCTCGTCTTTGACACAAAGACGTAATAGTTTGCCTAATAATGCTTTTTGCTTGTGTAATAAGTCTGTCTAGACATATTATTATTTTTGGAGATAAGCTTCTTATTACGTAACACAAACTGAAGACTGGATGTAAAAGGAGAGGTCGCAGCTTCGATATTTTTGCCAAATTTCTTGAGCCATTATCAGATATATTTTTAAGGTCTAGACCTAGATTAGTATCTTTTGCTAACTGCTTCGGTGGCGTAGTTGTACTACGGTACAATTACAAACACAGAACAGATTACAAAGCTGTGGTCTTGGTTTCGAATCCCGGGTCGGGCAAAGTGATATTGGATTTTCCCATTCATTATCAACCCGGAGTCAGAAATTTGTACCCGATATGGCGATAGGCTCGCCCCTATTACATCATTAGACGGAACACACAAGTTGAAACGCGGGTGTCCTGGTTGCGCCCATGACTACCCCTTCTGGGATAAAGGCGTGATGTTTATGTATGTATGTAGTTTCTTCTAGTTTTTGATCTCTAATACTCAAAACACATGTCATAATTATGTGGTCTTAAGCACTGTGTGTGACTGTTGGGCGATTTTATTTATGAATAGAATAGATGCAGTAACTTTTGCAAATATTTCCACCCAGCCCAGTGTTTTGTATCGAATCGGCATCATTTTTCACACCGCTGCAAAATGTAGCATTGCCGATGGCAGGAAAAAATGGGAAGTAGTGAATGACAAATCATGACTAGAGGTCGCCATGTTGGTGTGAGGGAACGATGTAGGTGCTGAGATCAGAAATTTGTCTGTGTGTTTTTAAATGTGAATCATGGGATACTATGGTTGAATAAAATATATTAGTCCGAAAAAATATATTCTGCTGCCTTTAGCTATTTTTGTTTAATTCCATCCATCAGCCAAAGGAAGTCCACTGCTGAACATAGGCCTCTCACAATGATTTCCACAGTGACCTGTTTGTTTAATTACATTAATTAAAATTTACTTTGCGTGGTTTATCTATCCTGAATGTAACATTTCAGAACAATTATATGTACAAGAAAGCGTTTTCGTTTCAAATGCTTTTGTTGTTAAATTTTCGATCCACTGGCTCTATTTACCAAATAAAAAACCAACACATTCGCACTATCAAAAATCTCCCAAAAAGCAGTTCTCGAATATTTCTACGGCACAAAAAAACGTATTGTGAAATAGTTTGGTCCCGTTGTTAACAGGAGCGGGCGGGAACCCCGACACCCGCTCGGAATGACGAAGGCGCCGGATTGGCCGGAATAAAAAAAAAACTTGACCCTCCCGATTTTCGATACAATCGGCTGTGGCACAGCTTGGATCTAAAATTGAATTTCCAATTAACCGAGCCCCGTTCGATCTCGGAGGACGGCGCGAATTTCCCGACGTTACCATTTGTACTACTGAACTGGAGTTTTATTTACTACGAATTTGGGCTGGGTTCGCCTATTTTTCTTTATTTTTAGGCCTCTCCGAAAGATTTAGTATTATTCAGTTATTAACACCTAGAATAAAATGTAAGTAATAAGAGATAGAGATTGGATACATAAAGCAGTAGACCGGGCTCTGTGGCGTACCTTGGTCTCCCAATCTGGATTGGGATTTGGAATGTCTCCCAATCTTGTCCCATGCTGGACATAGACGAGAGTTGATGAATGAGACATACATTTTTGGTCATACTGTTTTTTCTTATGTAAAGGTTGAAATTATGAAAACACAAAGAGTATGTTTGCGGTTTTACGTAAAAGCAAATCAACGGATTTTTAAAATTTTGAATAGTTAGAATAATTTTTATGCTTCATAATGACAGGCCAATCTTTAATTACAAAACACCTAACACCCACCAGCAAAAGGAGGGCGTTGAACTTTGTATACGAAGTAAAAACTTTACAAAGATTTATTTCTTTGTTACTAATTTAAATGAAATTATAGCTCCCGATCGCTAGCAACTACGCAAACTGTGTCTCGAAGTGTTCCGATAGCTTCGTCTCCAGAAACTAGTGCTGTTGATTCAAGTTGTATACAAAGTACAGCCTTGTTGCAGATAACTATGCAATAGTTAGGTTTCAGATAACAACCGCTACCGATGCCCTGGATCGGCTTAAAGTAGACTGTGTTTGTGGCGAGAATTTATCGCAGTTTATAAAAAATAAGAATATATTTAATAAGAGTGTTGGTTTTGGAGACTGCCTCGGTGGCGTAGTGGTACTACGGATGATTGCAAGCTGAGGTCTCGGGTTGGAATCCCGGGTCGGGCAAAGTGATATTGGATTTTTCTATTCATTATTAGCCCGGAGTCAGGAATTTGTGCCCGATATGGCGATAGGCTCGCCCCCTATCACATCGTGGGACGGAATATATAAAGCGAAACGTGGGTGTTCTAGTAGCACCTCTGCCTACCCCTTCTGGGAAAAAGGCGTGTGGATATGTGTTGGTTTTTTTATTACTATTACTAGTGGTACGTAGTCTACTGGTAGTATGTCTCTCATATTTAGAAGTCGCCTGGGTAGGTATCACCGCTGTGTAAATGTAATGTTGTGTTCTGGTTTTGAGGACATTGTAGCCAGAATAACTACTGGACATAATGAGACTTAACATCGTATGTTTCAGGATGCCGAGCGCAAGTGGAATGCTAATCGTGGCTTTGTAATTAATGGTGTTGTTTGGTTTTGCTACTGTTCATGAGCGGTCGTATCGCTTACAATCAGGTAAATGGCATGCTCGTCTCGCCATTTATTGTATTAAAAAAACAGAATAGTTGAAGGAAAGAGTTGATTGTAGTTTATAACATACGTTTGATGAGTATTTGTTGAGGTGTCGATGTTTTAACGTGAAAAAAAATTGAAAACGAATATTATATTGGATTATACAAAAGTCGAATATGCCAACAATGAATTTCACAAGAGTTCATCTGAAAGGCATGTTGTAGTCAGCATCAATTGGAATGTACTCCTAGACAGATTTTTTTTTTCCTGTGAAACCATTTTCTCAAATTATATTTTAAATATTACTGACTATTCTTGCCCAAGTATTTATTTCCTATAGTAATGGCTATCCGACTCGAAAGATCAAAAACAATAAATCGTCAAGTTATCTTGAGATGTGGGAAATAAATTTATCCACTACCATTTGTTTTCTAAATCGATATTTATTTACTTTGGTCTTATTGACTTCATATAATTATATAGGTTTTAGGATTTAGCAGGAAAAACCGACTTACATGTAAAATAAATATATTAATCAGTAAATCAAGACCCGTCGTTGAGAGACATCATAATCATAATTAGGTTTCCTATTACATTTATAAACATGTACATATTTATCGGGAAATTAAAAAAATTAAAAATTAAATTAAATCGCGATAAAATCCTTAAGAATTCGTTTTATTTCAAACAATATACATATTCTTATATACGTAAGAAAATAAGTGTTAGAAACTTCTTTACAAAAATTTAAAATAGGCAGAAAATAGCCTTATGACGCTAATATAGAAAATGAATTTATTAATCACGCTAATATTTTTATATTTATATGTTTAGTTAGTATTTTTAAGCTTCTATTCTTTTTAATGTTTACACTGTCATCTATTTTTCCTTCTTTTCAATCCATCCCATGGTTGTCTGTAAGACATTGCTATATGCGACAAGACCGCCATTTGTACTTTTTTTATTTCTGCATGCTGTATTTTTTTGCGTACAATAATGATTTCAATAAATGTTTATAAATTCACATTTGTTTGAAATTGCGTCATTTTGAATTTCGAAATATGAATTTTAGTAGCAAGGCTCCTTAGATGTCTCCGATCGGGATCCCGTGGGACACAGTCGTGTAATAAATTTACGCAGGGACTTTACATCTGACAATTAAACTGATTTACAACCGAATCAGTGACAGTGTTATGGGAATAACAATGATATCTCATAGAGATAACAGCTTAGATATCATGTCTCGTTGGGAAGATAGCCGGAGGGATAAATCATATCCTTTTCATGCTTCACTCATACTATCCATGAAGGCAGAAGGCACACGTCGTCATTCAAAGTAATTTTGACTATATGACGCGGTGGTTCTTAGTTGGTTTAGTAGTAGCTTAGTTGCTGTATGAAATAAATTGAATCACAGTTTTTTTATACTCGCAGGAAAACTGATAAAATGCATCTAATAGTAAGCGCAATACCATTCAAATAGGAATATTGGTGTATACTGTATACGGTACTTTGTCGGCCCATATACGTCCCACTGCAGGGCACGGGCCTCCTCTACAATCGGGAATACGATTGAGGGTAGTCAGGCCATATAGTCCATCACGCTGGCGGTGTATACGGTAAGAGGTAGAAAAGATACGGTTATTTCTAAATTTATAGAGGGTATATCAAGACTGCTACCGAAAACGAAGCCAGGTGGTAGTTTTAGTGACTACAGGCACGACGCAACTAAAAACTATGCTAATAACGCAACGATTTTTTTTGTAATGTTATAAATATCATTGTGTTTGGATGGTAAATCCATAGTTTTTGCTAAAATAATAATTTAGAGCCTTACGTACTATAGCGTATTTAAAAGTAAAAGGGTGTACATTATTTTTTTGGGAAATTGTATGTATTTACCACCCAAATACTATGACAGAAAAAAAATAGAAAAAAAAACGTCACGTCTTTTTGTAAAAATGTTAATTGCATTGTCTAAAGTCACTAAAACTACCACCTGGCTTCGTTTTCGGTAGCATTCTTCATATAACCTGTATAATTATGCCGTTCTGCTTAAACCAGATAGACAGGTGAACCCAAAACGCGACACGCTTGCATGTACATTCCACTAATTCTTAGCCCAATACTAGACCGTTTAATTCACTACTCCAGAGCCGCAAGTATCCCGATTCTACATTTGTGCTCACTCGAATACCCGTAGTGCGAGCACTGCAGTGTCCGAGTGCTCTTTGAATTTTATTGTCTTATTGTTTTTATAACCAGCTTTATGGCGCGCGTCGTGCCGAATATAATGTATATCGAGACGCTCTTTTGTGCGTCGGTCGTAATTTTTATTTTCCTCTGTTATAGTACGGAAAGGTTTTAGAGGATTTATAAATTGAGCTGTGTATTATGTACAATGCTGGATTTTTTATAAATATTATTTCGTGTTCCATTGAATATAGGCTTCATTTACATACTTGATTCTATGACCGATTTATTTTACTGAATTAATGATCAAACGTCTCAACGATCAGCTCTTCTGATTTTGTATTTAGGGTAACTAGTTTACGTGACTCAGTGGTGTAATAAAAACCTGTTTGAACAAAGAATAAAACGATAACCTAAAAACTTAGTGCATTTTTTTTGTACTAAGTATATATTGAATGGAAAATAATCTATTACGAATAGTACAAAAAAAAGTCAAGTTAAAAAATTATAGAAGAAAAACCATTTTATAAAACGCTTTCGTTGACACAAATCGCCCTATCTCCCCAAAGACCTCCTCCAGTCTACTCGAAGGCCCAAAACATAATTTATTTGAAAAATTAAATTTACAATTTAAATTATAATTCAGCTGTCTTGTCAGGAAACATTATCATTCCAACAGGAATACCTGTCAGGAAACAAAGTGTCTAAACACCGTCAAACTTTAGATAGATGAAATTCATCTGGCGTCGCGCGGTGACTGGTACAGATTGCCCGATCTCCCCTCGCGGTGTGAAGGATCAAAAAGTCATTTACAATGTAGCAAATTGGTTTTATGAGAGAAACTTTAATGGTTATCGAAGTGGAAACTTTATAGGGAATTACGTTTTATGTTTTGCCAATTTTATGGAGGTTTCGATGCGGTTAGAGGGTCGGAGTGGTCACTTTTTTTGATGAATTGGGGAACTTTGTACATTTTTTCCTTATGGGTAGTCGGGTTTCAGAATTTTCAGCCTCTTGTTAGATTTTTTGCTTCAAACTGTTACTGCCATTCGAATTTAAAGACTGCTTTATGCGATGTAAGAAATGGAGCGATTGAATTTAAGATTAGAGTCGGTTGCTTGTGGCTGGGTTTTTGAACCCTTTTAGTACATTATTATTAGAGAAACTGATGGAAAAATTATACATTTATGTGACCTAATTGTCCTAGATTTATGTTATTTTTTGAAGGCGCAATGCAAATTACCTGTACTTATACTATTGTGAGTTATTCAGGAAGACACAAATATCCCAGGCTCTGGTTTTAAACATAAACCCGTTAACAAAACAACAATAAACTCGACATAACTTAATTAAATATTGACTTAAACTTTGCATTCAACGGCGAAAACTGACTATCGCAGTACATCAACAGAAGCAAATACTTGGTGTTAATTAACGCTATAACTTACTAAAACCATTGGAATAACAATCGAAGCCGCATGCCGCTCGTAACTCCCCTTTACGATGCTTAGGGGGCATTAACATGCAGATTGTTGCCGCTCCGGCGACTACTGCCGGATCAACCGGATAAATTGTGGGTGATTCATTTGACACAGGCTTTCTTGGATACGGTTGTCGTTGGCTGTTGGTGTTTGGGATATTGTTTTCGTATTTTAGGAGGAGTTTTAATAGTTCAAAGTTTTTGTTCTTAGCCACAAAAGTCCATTTCTGAATATAGGAAACTGAAAAAAAATCTTTCTAACATGGGTTCAAAACTCCTCACTTGGTGATGTCACCTTTCCAAAATAAGCTCAAAAATTGCATTTCTGGCTTTTTAAAATTGAGTGGGAAAGATGAAGAGAGCTCTATAGATATTTGAGCCTTCGGCTAAAAAATACGACAGTGAGTCTCAGAAATCGATATGATATTGTGTTTCAAAGAAACCTTTGGTGACAGAAAATGACGTAGAAAGTACCTTACGGACCCTTTTCCTGTCTACGCCCTTTTCTCTTTCTTTGTTTTCGACAATAATTAGAAACTTATACATGAAATCAAGTCTGAGATATTTTATTATCAACTAGAAATCCCAGTTTTTAATACTGAACACGACAACCTATTTGTTAGCTGACATTCTTGTTAAGAAATTATTTTCCAATGCATTCAGTATTGTAAATGCATTATACGCGAAGGTTCGTGACCTACATTATAAATATTGTATTAGACCAACAATTTCCCTTACACAGGCAAAAAAAATCACTTCGACGGATATTTTTATGCATATTAAGCTGATTTTATGCAGCCTTATTAAATTCTTTAGCCTGCTCTACATAGAGTCCACAAGCCTCTACCTGAGGAGAGTATTATCGGTTTTAGGTTTAACGTTACATACATAAACATTATGCCTTTATTCCAAAATGGGGTAAGCAGGGGCGCAACTAGAATACCCACGTTTCGTCTTGTGTGTTCCGTCCCATGGTGTGATAGGGGACGAGCCTATCGCCATATCGGAGAAAAATTCCTGACTCCGGGCTGGTAATGAATAGAAAAATCCAATATCACTTTGCCCGACCCGGGATTCGAACCCGAGACCTCAGCTTTGTAATCGTACCGTAGTAAAACTACGCCACCGAGGCAGTCAATTACAAAAGGATTTAAATAGTTTAACATTTACATGACTTAATAGCCTGAATCCGGGTATAGAGCCTCGTTCAATAATGAGTTGGTCTGCTTATGTGAAATTGCCTCATATTTGTTGAAAATCGCTTGAGGTTTTGTGATTTACCTTAATGGCACAAAGTATCCGTTATAGAAATATTTAATAATACTTGACAGTCCCCGTGGCGCAGTTGGCTAGACACCGACTGTGAAACGAGAGTCCACGGGTTCGATTCCCGCACCGAGACAATGTTTGTTGTTGACAATGAATGCTTGGTGTGAACCACAATTATGTGTTTCGAGCCTGGGTGTTTGTGAGACCGAAAAGTATCTCGTTGTTTCTGATACCCAAAACATAAGACTGGATCTTAGTATGGGGTCAAAACTGTGTATGTGACTGTTGGGTGTATTTGTTTATTTATTTAATAAAGTATTATGAAGTTTTCAGTGAGTATCTAGCTCTAATAATTGTGTAGCTGGAAGGATGGATAGACAATTAATTTTGTGAAAGATGTATTAATACTTTTTATTTTTCTAGTCTAGACTAGTCAACAATTATTATTCTAGACTGTTATTCTGCTTATTTCACGAGAAAAGTACATGTAGATTAACTGAAATTATCAAAATGTTTCTTCAAATAATTAAAACAAACCCTTTACCATATATATATTACTAAAAGCCCACAAGGCTCTACATAAAATAACATAGAGATACGACCTCGGACTGTATAAGACGCTACCTGCGTGTGTAGAGCAGTTTCCGTCTTCAACGCTAACATGTACAAATGACCTGCTACATTCACTGTATAATCTGGAGTGCGTACATCGTGATATGCGGCCGAGTTATTTTATCTCATGGTAGAGATAAAGGTAGAGACGTGAATTTATTTAACTCTATTATGTAACAATCTAAGTAACATAATATATATATAATAATAACGTCCGTCAACCCACACTAGGCCAGGGTGGTGGATTATATGGCCTAACCCCACTTAATCGTACTCTCGATTGTAGAGGAGCCCCGTGGTCTGCAGTGGGACGTATATGGACCGATAAAGATGTAATAATCTAGATTAGAATTTAGAATATCTGAAGAGCTATTAAGAGGATAATATAAAATTATATCTCTACCTGGGATTGTATAAGGCGCTACCTACGTGTGTAGAGAAGTTTCCGTCTTCAACTCTAACATGTACAAATGACCTGCTATATTCACTGTGTAATCCGGAGTGCGTACATCGTGATATGCGGGTTGAGTTATTGAATCTTATGGTAGAGACAGTAAGGTTGGACTTAGTTCTACTGTCTATTAGTAAGAAATTATACTAGAAAAAATATTAAATATATTTTCGTCGAAATATTTGTACAGTCTATTCTTTATAACTCAATATATTAATATATAAACGCATGGATAACTATATGCGGAGTATAAAGCTCCAGAATTACTATTTAAAAATGCAACGGGCGTCAATTGTACTCGAGCGATGGTGGGCTGGACAGTTGATATATAACACACCTTATCATAAAACTCCCAAAACTAAGCAATGCAAAACGCCTTTCATCTTTTACTAAAGCATCAAATGGATAGTTTATATACGAGCCAGGGTATCACGAGGTTGTATTCGAGCAATCCCATATTTAAATTTAGAGCTAATATATAACATAGCTTATCATAAAATTCCCAAAATTAAATTATGCTAAACGCCTTTCATATTTTATTAAAGCATCAAATGGATAGTTTTAACACGAGCCAGACTACCACGAGGTTGCATTCGAGCAATTCCATATTTAAATTTAGAGCCAAACGAACATAATTCAGTACTTGGCACTTGTGCTCGAAAGCTCATTTGATAAGTTAAATTTATAACATGAATATGTAGGTTTGTTAATTGGGTAGAGCCAAGTTGCCAGTTAATCCCCTTACGCTTGGGACTTGGCAAAAGCTGACCCTCTGGTCCAACTTGTAAGATATTTCAAGGTTAGGTAGTTTGGCTGGCCTTAATGCCTAGGTCTGAGTTGTAATTAGCGTTGGAGTGACCCTAGAGTGATCCTGGTTAAGTAGATTATTTGAAAAGATCGTTTTTTGTCATCAACAGAACATATGGCTACATATTGCTATGGTTTTAAGTATCGTACTTTTTTGCTGCATAGGATTGGAAAGTTGATGAAAGACATATTTTATGCAAGAAGAATTAAGAATTTTCGGTGCGGTACCTGCTTTTATTTATTAATTATATCTTCATTGGAGGTTGTAGGGGAATAGATAATGATTATGGTGGAATACAAGGTAGGGTATAGTCACAGGAGTTCAACATTTTAATGTTTCAACAATAGGTGTAAAATCTGATATGAATAGGTGTAGTACCATTGAGATAACTTGTTTTTCTAGTCTACACGATACTATTAAGATACGTATGATGGGTTATAAACAGAAATGCAGGATTGATAAAGTAATAAAAGATTTAATATGAGAATACACGGACATGACACGACATAAGAGACGAGCTTTTTACAAGACAATCATAGATCATAGAACACACTAATTGTTTCGTTTATACTCTATGCTCTATAACAACCAATTCTAACAACGTATATATTTTGTTTTTAATTATAGAAGTGCTAGAAGAAACAAATACCCACCACGACTGTCCCAGCACACGGCAAGTTTTTCATTGTTCATTACGGCATGTAATCGCCTCGAAATCCCCTTAAGTTACAAACTTGGCAGATTCCGGTCCACCCTTTATGTAATTTCGGGGCAACTTTGCTAATTACGCGGGAAATTTTAGGGTCACGCGTCGACTTTGTTATATGTGATAATTGCTTTCCACGACGAAACTGATATTTGTTGGCAAAGCAAAAACGCTGTCGGACACCTCTTAGATCTATTGGTGTGCTCTTGGAACTCTATTTCATTTAGCTCCGTAATCCATTTAAATAATTATAATAATTTATGTCGCTGGATGCAGGCTGCCTCCAACAGGTTAACGTGGAAATCGTTGGGAGAGGCCTATGTTCAGCAGTGGACTTCCTTTGGCTGATAGATTGGATTGGATAATTGGGATCACAGATCCATACTTGGTTCTCCCGACTTAAACCTTTTTTCCTATTGATTCCTAAGTCCAGAAATCGGCAATGCAACGAAAATTACGGTGATCATTTTCCATCGAAGAGCTTACTCGAACCCGCTGGAACCCAATGTAAAAATCTCGAAGCGGCGAAATCGATGACTTCTAACATCCATCAACAAATCAAGCCTAGGTCCCTCCCGAAGTATTTATCTTACGTCATTTCGTAAATAAACAGCTGGTTCGAGAAAGAAATTCAGTTTGGATCTCGCCTGCGTAAAGTGGGCCACTGGAATTAGAATGAGGCGTGGGGAGAAATTTGCATATAGGCCCGATTCCGCGGCAAAATTGAGTTTCCCCTACCCGAAAACCAATATGACCGCGCCGTGGGGTTAAATACCGGGATTCCGGAAAATACCGGGATATCGGAACGGAAAAGTACGTGAAAATAGCGGGATTAAATTAATGGAAAGTCGGGATATTGGGGACTTTGCAGCGGAACTATTCGTGAAGTGTGATGTGGAAATGAGGGCAACATCGCACATTTTACTGTAATGACTAAAATATATGTATATAGAGATGAAAAATTGTATATTTCAAAAAGAAAAAATACAACTGTAATTACTTACACGTATTAATATAGAGCATTTTATTTAAACTGATTTATTTTATATAAGTAAGTGCGTGGTGGCCTCGTGGTATCGGACCAGACTCGGCTGCCTACATGTTCACGGTGGTCGCGGGTTCAAATCCCAGGGCACACCTCTGACTTTTCGGAGTTATGTGTGTATTGATAGTCAATCACCACGCACTTTAACGGTGAAGGAAAACATCGTGAGGAAACCTGCATACCGTAGCGATTTTAAAGAATTTCTACGGTATGTAAGTCCGCCAACCCGCACTAGGCCAGCGTGGTGGACTATATGGCCTAACCACTCTCAATCGTACTCTCGATTGTAGAGGAGGCCCGTGCCCTGCAGTGGGTCGTATATGGGCTGATACAACATTTTATATACCATTTTTGTTCTGTTTTTCTACAAATTGCTATAAAAATATTTCAGCACTTTCAGAGCTCTATTTTTATCAATAAAATACTACAATATCAATTAATAAACACGTCATTTTTTAAAGCTTTTACCTCCGCTGTACCTAGCTCCAACATGACAGCAATATATTACGTATACATATGTCAATATATGTATAAATAAAAGTCAATATAAAACAAAACATCCCGGAAGTTTCCTGGAACTAGCTCGCACAAACGACCCGTACCACGATTGCTCATCTCGACTCCGGTGACACAAACAGTTTGCATAAATCTAAATTAAGTCGCACCTGCGCGTGGTAGGAGGGCGCGTCAAATACAATGATAGATGGTATGTTCGTATGGAGTTTGATTTGATTTGTTTTCACAATATGGAGAGCTTCTGGTGAGTTGAAGTAGCAAAGATATTTTTTTATGTATGCGACCAGCTTCGACTCAAGACGTTGAAAAAATGTTTAAAAATGTGTATTATAGATTGGAATATTTTAACGACTAAGAGGATTTGAATTGTGAAGTAAATTATGTGATGGCAATTTGTTTTAGCAACGTGTGTATCTTAATTTATATTGGCACATTCAATTAGCTACATTTCTCTAACATAATATATTAAATGATAACATTGGAATCTGGTTGGCCAACATACTGAGTTTGACTAAAAATATTTATTAAGTACAATATAACTATAATACAGGGTATATCAAGACTGCGACTAGGTGGTAGTTTTAGTGACTACAGACACAAAGCAACTAAAAATTCTCAAAAAAAGCGACAGGTTTTTTTTTTGCAATTTCTTGAATATCAAGGTATTTGGATGATACATCCCTAGTTTTTGCTAAAATTATAATTTAAACCCTTGCGTACCATTGTCTATTTAAAAATAAAAAGGTTTACATTATTCTTTTGGGAAAACGATGTGTTTACTAGCAAAATACGACGATAAGTAAAAAATTACGACAAAAAAATTGTGGCTTTTTTTTGTTGGATTGTATTTGAAGTCACTTTTCGGTAGCAGTCTGGATATACCCTGTATGCCTTTAAATGAAATAATATCGTCTCAAAAAGCATTAAAAGTGACTTTAAAAACCATTCAGGACATAAACTGAAATCTCCATAACCGCGTCGTTTTCGTGTCTAAAAAAAGAACTGAAGCTGAACAAAAGCTATAAACGTCGATTCGAAAGCCGGGCTTTGTTCGAAATCTAGTTCTAGGCGAAAAAGGTTAATCGGGATTTACATCAGGCCTCTTTGGCGCCAAATAACAAACAGACGGTAGACAAAAACTATAATGTATTAATCTCAGGATGTGTTTCATGTTTGTAAAATTGACAAGAAGTGCTAAGAAGTAAGAACATTATAAAATTATAAAAATAACGTCATTTCTATTAAGAGTCTTCGTGTCTTCATTGGTTTAACGCCCACTATGAAACCAATGTGGATTCTAGCCTCGCATCGAGACAAATGTTTGTGCGAACCACAAGTATTGTATGACATCCTCCATGACGCAGTTGGTTAAACGACGGTTGTGAAACGAGAGGTCGCGGGTTCGATTCCCGCAACAAAACAAATGTCTGTATGTCCTATTGGTATTTGTGTCAGCTCTGGGTGTGGAAAAGTCTCTCGTAATTTCGATACCCAACACACAAGACTCGATCTTAGTGTGGGGTTAGGACTATGTATACTATTATTATTGTTTTGGATCTTGGTGTTTTTGGGAACTAAAAGTATCTCGTAGTTACTCCACTCACGAAGCAAGTCGTGTAGATACACTAAGATTAGAAGGTTAAGGTTTAAGGTTCAGGACTATTTATATGACTGTTAGATGTATTATATTTACTACGCACACTAAAACAACCATGCATGTACGTATATCATGCTTTATATATGTCATAGACAAACAGACTTCCTAAAATGGAAACTCTAGAGTCGATTTTTACCCGAGCTGACCGGTGCTGTGCATAATTGCCTGAAGGCAATCGGTTGAAAACGTATCGTCAATATTCATTTTGACTCGTGGCCTATTGTCAAAACTACAAACTCTCTATAGACTATTCAGAACTATAGCAATACGAACAAGTTGGACTAAACGTTTCCCTTAAGGATTTGAAGCTTAAAATATCTATAGCTGGTGGATTCTATTTGGGCTGAATTTAACTTATCGTTTGGTTCGTTGTAGTTATTTTGTTTTACTGTATAAAAAAATGTTTTTTATATTCATATTCGCTTAACAATTAGAAAAAAACATAGTGTGTCTTGTTTTAAGCCTCCGTGGCACCCGTTGAAACATGATTTTGTCTCCCTTTGTTTTTTTTTATTCAAGAGGAAAAGCTATTAAGCTCCCCTTTCATTACCCCGGGGGAGGTGGAAAGGGGTATGTCAGTGTCTCTGGCCTTCCAGCCCGGGACAATGCGGATTTGTGGCCAAGCTGGGTATGATTTTGTCTCCCTGGTGGATACTCTGGATCACACTGGACTTGTATCGCATTCTCTCTCTCTTTAGCCACAGGAAGTCCACTGCTGAACTTAGGCCTCCCCATTTATAGGAGTGTATTATAGGGTCTTAATTAAAAAAAAATGCGTGTTTATGTTTTCTACCTACCCAGTAACACTAGCATTATTATACCTACTCTCAATTACACTTCAACTTTATACCATTGAACTATGATAAGTTCTATATAAGTTAAATTTGCGCGGAGTGGAAAACCATGCTCCCTCGCACGGTGATATCGGAACATGCATTATCCATTACGAGTATTGATATCTCGGACTTTTACATAGGAAATAGGTCGAGTATGAGTGACGCCAACTTCCAAAGTTATGGAAATAGTTCGTGGAAGTTTGTGAAGTTGGTTTTGTGTGTAGTCTGTTGTTTTACCAGTTTCGTTTACTATCTATCTTCTATCTATATGATATAGTGTTATTGCTCTAAATTTTGAGTTGTTGAATTTTGAATTGATAGGGGCGAATCATTTTCCACAATAGATACGAATTTCAGAGTAATTAAGGACACAAAAAGGCGTTCCAAAACTTGCTCTAAACAAGTATTATCAAGTGCAAAGATCTAGGTACATAGGCGGCCTATTGTAAAATGATAAGCTAAATCTAATTGCAACGTGGATAAAAGTATTTCAGTTCAATTTCTAAAGAGCTAAGGGCGTCACTAGATTCATTTTATAAATAAATTATATTCATCAAAATTACACTGTACCAACCCAACGAAGTCTGAAATAACTCAATTTTAACTGGGTTAAATCAGAATAGGTACAAATGGATAAGTTTTTTAGTTTGAACTACTTCTATCCAGGTCATTGCGAGAATAGACCCAGACAACCTCGAAGGGCAGCTTATTGGTGTGAAAAGAAAATGCTACGTTGGGAAGCTGATACTCGTAGTCACGAGTCAGAATTAAAGAATGACCTTCAGCGTTTACAGCTCATGATTGAGAGTGGTTAGGCCATATAGTCCACCACGCTAACTTAGTGCGTGTTGGCGGACTTTACATACTATAGAAATTATTGCTAATCGCACTCTCAATCGTGCTCTCGATTGTGGGGGAGGCTCGTGCCCTGCACTGGGACGTATATAGGCTGATACAGTACAGTACACTTTATGGACCACCTGATATTAAATTAGACACATACAAACACCAACACACATACTATATTACTAATTTATTCATTATCAGATATAAGATGTCCACAGTTGAAAACATACGTATACCTTCACAAAAAATGTACGCTCTATCATAATTATCATAATTGCCAGCTTACACTATCCAAATCTATGTAGTGCGTGGTGGCCTGTTGGTAACGGACCAGACTCGGCTGCCTACATGTTCACGGTGGTCGCGGGTTCAAATCCCAGGGCACACCTCTGACTTTTCGGAGTTATGTGTGTATTGATAGTCAATCACCACGCACTTTAACGGTGAAGAAAAACATCGTGAGGAAACCTGCATACCGTAGCGATTTTAAAGAATTTCTACGGTATGTAAGTCCGCCAACTCGTACTAGGCCAGCGTGGTGGATATGGTCTAACCACTCTCAATCGTACTCTCGATTGTAGAGTAGGCCCGTGCCTAGCAGTGGGACGTACATATATGGGCTGATAAAAAAAAACCTATCCAAAAATGTGTCTTTATAACTGAAGCAACCCTAAAACACTAGAAAGAAACATAACCCCACAACATTCTAGTAATGTAGATAGTTGTATAAAGGATCTGTATTAAATCAAATTACTCCGTCTTAACAAACTACGAAACGGGCCCTCGGGTAATCTTATCCAGCTTAATTGTACGTCAAAAGTTATTAAAGATAACTGGGGCTCTCTCTTGGGACCTGGACTTCGCTTAGCGACCTCCGTCCTGCCTCGGGAGTGGAATGAATTAACACAATGTTCTGTTTATGTTGCCACTATGCCGTGGTAGTTCCTGGGATGTATACTTCAGGTTTCTTTTTAACTAGCTTAACTCTTAAGCCCTATTTAGACGGAGAGAGTTTCTCGCCTCGAAGACAAGATTATCGTAAGGATATAAAAAAGTTGCATCGCAAACATTTGTCAGAACACGATAATCTGTGGCGATTATGTCATGCGATAATCGTTTCGATTCTCGCCGCGAGATCTCCCCGTTTATAGCTTTATGCTTAGTTGGCAAAGCGTTTGTACTTTAGTTGATAATATGTAATGATATTGATTTATATATGGAATTTGTATAGACAAAAAATTGTAGTTACGATGCATGGATATTAGACGACAATCTCAATATAAATCACTTTATACCTCCTCATGCAACATGAAAAAGAGACAAAATATTATTATCTACATCTTAAGATTTACGAAACGAGGTCAGAATTTTCGCACGCAGAATTCAATAAAATCACAAATCTAGATTTGCGACATAAAGTAAAATTGTCTTATCCAAGCGAATCAAATTTAATACGTTTGAGTAGTCGACAACGGGGCACATTTTTTCAAATAAAACTCGTAAGCCTGCGTGAAATGGAACGGCCGTATTTCCAAGGGAGCGGACCCAAAACTTTGGCGCGACCTCTCGGTCAGGTGAGTCAATGACTTTTGCCTCTCTAATATTGATTTTATAAGGTTTTCGCTTGGTCATTTCGTCTTAATACTATTATGTTGGCTGAGGTTAATTATAAGTTAGTAGTGTTTTGAAATAAAAGTAGAGAGGATAAAAGGTCAAAAAAAAATCGTTAAAACTTTGGTTCTGTGTACTTCGTATTAATCCACAAGATTGTGAAACAATATGTTAATAATGAAAAGAGATAGCACAATCTAACTGATTAAACACAAAAAATTTAAAATGGGCGAATTAAATAAACTAAAAAAGTAGAATTAATTAATTATATCGTAAATAGCGATGAAGTTGGCACACAAAATTTAACATATTAAATTATTTAACCACATTTTAAATGATACAGTGTCATAAAAAATATTTTTTTCTTCTTCTTCTACCTGATGTTATCCCGGCCGGTGCCAGGGTCCGCCTTCCGGCTAATTCTCCTTCATTTCGCCCGATCTTCGGCCTCCTCAGTACTAATTCTTTATTATTTTCATATATTATATTTCTAGAAGTGAAGACTTGTTATTGGCTCTTTGTTATTTTACTAAATAACTATTCGGTTTTATTTAGCTGTAAGTCTTCCACGTATTAAATATAAATAAATAAATAAAAAATAAATATTTTTTTCTTTTTCAAAGCACATTTGAAGACCAGTACTAAGTGACTTTGAGTGCCTCTCTGTGATGACGTCACTATACATTGTTCCATTTAGTACTATAAAGCTAGGTATCCTCAGAGAGCTGTGAACAGTTTATGTCCATCTGAGTGTGTGGGTCCGAGTTAATTACTCTTTCATACGAGCACACGACAGGGACGGATTCGGATTTACATGAAATTGGGAATCTGGTGTTAAATTAACATAAGCTGTATTTTATCGGCATTACAAAAGTTTTCAGTCAACCTAGTAGCTTTTAATCGATATATTAATTTTAAACCATAAACTCAGTAGTTTTTTTACTGATGTAAGTTAAATAAGGAAGAAAAGAAATAGCTTTATTTTTTTCGTGACAGTATATGTATACGGAGAGCTTCAAGTAAATCATTTATATGAGTTATCAAATCGCATATGATATGAACCGTCTATATCTCACTTGGAACAGAAAAAATGCTTATATTGGACTTATCTCAATGTCTATGATTATCTCAAGCAATATTTATGTACCTTACCTAATCACAGGCACCAACGCTCACATGAATCTGTTCCATTTTATCATTAAAATCTTTTTAAAATGAATCTCGGTAAGTCACTAAAAATGACAATTTCTTAATCGTGATCAAACAATTAAACGATATTTCTAGACCGCACAACATCACTGACCTTAGGATTTGCGTTACCCGCTCGTGGGTCTCAGCCCCCCCCAAATCCGTCCCAGCAAACTAGAAATGACAGTACAGGCCACTTAAACGCACTGTGGTAATAATGTTATAATCCACTTAAAGCGGTGTGCCCAGGCAAAATATTTATATTGTGTACGACGCCGCGGCAATATCAATTCTGTGGTAATGGCGCGAGGCACGCCTGCTCCAAGATTGCCTGATGTTTTTAAATTAACTTATATTTCGAGCACGTGTGTCTTAGAAAGTAAAGAACCCATCTGCGTATTTTTTTAATGGTTATCTCGTTATATGAAGAGTCTATACGTAATGAGATAAGTTTAAAAAAGAACATAAAGAACACATATATATATATATATATATATATATATATATATATATATATATTGTATATCCTTATTATCATAATTCAGTCTGTATGCACGCCACTTTTAAAGGACTTAGGATTTGGAGTATTTTACCCGCCCGAAGTCAGGAATTTGTGCCCGATATAGCGATAGGCTCGTCCCTTATCACATCATGGGACGGAATATATAAGACAAAGCGTGGGTGTTCTGGGTACACGTCTGCCTCCCTTTTCTAGGAAAGAGGCGTGAGTTTATGTATGTATGTCGTATTTAGTCACTATTGTCTATTTCAGCGGCCCTTGAAAAATGATGAGAATTTTCAGATAATCAGGCAATCAGGGTTCTTAAGGTTTCAGACCTATTCTGACGACCAACAGGCATTTGAAAGTTAAAGTAACCGTTTGTTTCTGGTGATTATAGAAATGGTAATCACGTTGATAACCATCAACGCTTTAGAATAGCTCTAAAAACTCCAGATCACTACCCAGCGCTTAAACGACCCGGCCGGCAAAATTTACGTTCCAAACAACCTTTTTGCATACATTATTTTGCATAAATGTTTAAACAAACTTTTAAAGTGCGCAGATAACTTTTAAACACCGTTATATGTATGGTTAATTTAAATTTTCCGCCATTTCCGCAGCATCGCGCGACCTAGAGACACATTTCCGTTTTTTCCCGTGACGTCACGTTCCCCGCCGGCACACTTACAACTTCCGCTCTCCTGTCACTTGTGTAATAAGGATAAAGTTGGCAACTTTGTGCACAGAAGTTGTTCTTTATTTTAAATCCAGTATTTCGGCTGTTAGTTGTGCTTTGTAAGAGAAGTTATTCGGAATGTCGTGCGGCGTTTGTTTGCATTTATTCTGGCTCCTTGTGGATTATTTGCGTGGGGATTGCGAGCAAGCTTGCGAATTTAACTGGCTGTGCACTGTTTGCAGTTGCTCTGAATAATATTATTTTATTGCGTTTATTTTGAACGTTGACTATTGCATTAATTTAAGTTATACTGTCTCACAGCTGGGTACAAGTCACTCGTCTTTCTTCCGCTTCCTTGAGGTGATAAAATTCGTCACAGTATCTCTTCTGGAATTTGCTCTTTTGCTTCTTTCCATAGTTTTCATTCCTGATCAACCCTTTCGGGTATGTCCATCTTATTTGGGCCGCCCAATCCAACTTCGATTCGGCTGTGCTCTGTGTAATTCCAGTTTAATTCTAATTCATCTTTTATATTTGAGATGCCGGTATCGATCTGCCTCGGTGGCGTAGTAGTACTACGGTATGATTGCAAAGCTGAGGTCTCGGGTTCGAATCCCGGGTCAGGCAAAGTGATATTGGATTTTTCTATTCATTATTAGCCCGGAGTCAGGAATTTGTGCCCGATATGGCGATAGGCTCGCCCCCTATCACATCGTGGGACGGAATATACAAGGCGAAACGTGGGTGTTCTAGTAGCACCTCTGCCTACCCCTTCTGGGAAAAAGGCGTGTGGTTATGTATGTTATGTATGGTATCGATCTTTAGTCTGTTAAATCCAAGGATCTTATCGTGGCTAAAACATCAGATCTATAAAAATATTAGTGAATATACAAGCTACAAGTTCCGGTTTTCACATCCGTAAAATATGTAAGAAGATTGCATTTACTTACATTCAATACAGCCTCGTTCGTGCGCTGATTCCGCCGGGAACTTTACATCCTCCCGGATTTAAAAGCCGATGAGACAGGCATAAGATGAGCTTTTATTCTGAAGAATTGTTTATTGAAAAATGCTTATAGTTGGTATTTACGTTTCAAAGTCAGGACATATTTTGTATGAGTTTAAGCTTCGTTCCACGTAATTCTGTTGGGATTGCATGTGGTTGATATGATGAAGACTTTGTAGATCGGCGGTAAGAAATTTCAACAGGTCGTCGTGGAAATCAAGTAACTAAGCATATTTTAAATTTTACATTTCGTATTGTTTATTTTAACCATGTTTGTGTATGTTGCGATTGTGACAAATAAATAGTTTTTCTTTCTTTCTTTCTTTTTGACTAAATATTATAGATAGTAGTGATAATGAATGAAAATGCCTCAAATCGAAAGTCTTCGATAGTTGTGTGTTACCTGTGATGACATACGGCACCGAGACGTGGCCTCTTACTATGGGCCTTATCAGGAGGCTTAAAGTCACTCAACGAGCTTTGGAGAGCGCTATGCTCGGGATTTCCCTACGAGATCGAATCAGAAATGAGGAGATCCGTAGGAGAACTAAAGTAACCGACATAGCCCAGCGGATTATCAAGTTGAAGTGGCAATGGGCGGGGCACATAGCACGGAGAACTGATGGCCGATGGGGCCAAAAAGTTCTCGAATGGAGGCCACGAAGCGGAAAGCGCAGCGTGGGACGTCCACCCACTAGGTGGTCAGACGACCTGGTAAAGGTCGCGGGACGTCGCTGGATGCAGGCTGCCTCCAACAGGTCACTGTGGAAATCATTGGGAGAGGCCTATGTTCAGCAGTGAACTTCCTTTGGCTGATGGATGATGATGATGATGATGAATGAGACCTACAGACCCATTAACACATCATGGAGTTGAAGCACTTATATGGATCAGAGACTGACATTAAACCGTCAGTGGAAAAATAAATTCTCAGACTGTAATAAATTTATCAAGCGATGTCAAATACTAAATCGAAACCAAATTATTTCAACATATCGGCAGTTGACTGAACCGAGGTTCACTCGAATCGAGTTCATAGTCAATGTATTAATTAACGCATCGTAATGTAAGTAAATTGTTCAATACAGTTACAGTTAATGCTAACCGCTGTTGGAGTACATTTGCGTGGTTCGATTAATGTTGCTAGTGCTGCCGTCTGGTGTTAGTTGTATAAATTGAGGTTTTAATGCATGGAGGATCTATGGTTTGTTGGAATGTTTGTTTAAAAATTGTGTTAAGTCGTGGGAAGGTTTGTAAGGCCCGTAATATAGCTTTTTAATTATCAGTCTGAATATTATTCCATGATTTTTGATGCGTATTCGTACGCATTACTGATAGTTTTCTATCACCAACATTATTTTTTCCTTCTTCTACGAAACTGACGTAATTGTGTCGACTGGAAACAGATAACCATGTATACTGGACACTCTTTTGTTTGGACTTAACATCAGCCTCAATGAATTCCTGTTATTTAATAGCCCTCGTGGTCGCAGTTGCTTAGACGCCGGCTGTGAAACGGGAGGCCGCGGGTTCGATCCAGCTACCGAAACCAATATTTGTGTGAACCCCAGGGTTTCGAGTCTGGGTGTTTGAGAGACCGAAAATTCTCTCGTAGTCCCTGATATCCACGGCTCAAGACGCGATCTTAGTTTGGGATGAGGACTATATATGACTGATGGTGTATTTCATTTATTTCAGTACAAAAACCTACCTCACTAATTTACAGCCCGTAAAACTCGAGCCAAATTACAAAAACATTGAACCACCAAGCGCACCTGGTAATCGCCTGCCCAATAAGCTTAATAAAACTTCCCGCCGCGCGAAAATATAATATTTTAACGATAAAAAGAAGTTTGGCGGCGGCCGGCAAACTTGGAGCGATTAATCAATAGCTCGTTCAGGTGTTGGCCTCGGCAGTGCATAAAACTTTACAACTTCGCCTCGGCTTTGTTCGACGCGAGGTGGAATATTAAGTTTAAGTTATACTGTGATTTAAATTGCTGGTTTTATAGTTAGAGGTGTTCAGGAAAGAAAGTGGTACAGTCATGCTGTTGACAGTCATGAATGGGCAAGTCCGGGCGGTACCGCTGTCTCACAGGAGATCGATGTGAAGTAAGTTTAAGAGACTTTATCCTTCCAACTTCGCTTCCAATTTGATGGGCCAGCAACACATCTATGATCCAAGCGCTGTGGGTGCTCATGGGCGGTTGTGTTCCCTTACCATCAGGTGACCTACATACATAAACATCACGCTTTTTTTCCAGAAGGTGCTTAGCAATGGGCGTTTATGGGCTGATGGAGTAAAGGGTATTAATATATCTCTATCTCTTTCTCTCTTCAGTCCACCGAACGTAGGTCAGAGGTGAACTACTGACCACTGAATTGTGTATATACATATATTTAATTAATAATCCAGAGGTATTATATTAAAAACCAGGATTTTCATGAACGTGGGAATGAGTTTTTGTAAAATCTGTGTTCTTATATAAATATTCACTTAATAAGAATGCAAAATTAATTTTATTAAAATGAAATCATGCTTATACTGCTATATATATATATATACCATATACTGCTTCATGTTACTAATCTTTTTCAAAATTAAAAACATCCAAACGCGGCATGCAAATTGAATAACATTTTCGGTATAATCCAACGCGATATCAAAACACAATCAAAATGAAAGCGCAATTTGATGAATCTCATACACGAGGATATGGGAGCAAAGTTCCAATTGAAAACATTTGTGCCACGGTCAATATTAGTTTTATACTAAACTAAGCGACTTGGTTGGTGACGTCTCCAAAGATATTTAACTGTTATTAATAAGGTCGCGGTGGGAGTGCGAGCAGAGATAATTAATTCAAGAAAATGAATAGTTCTTTGCTGGTGATAGAAGTTTTGATGGTGAAAAATAGTCATACTAGCTAATGCAACCACAGAATAGTTGAATATTTATCCGTTCTGTGAATGCGACGGCGTATCGTTTGAAGTTCAGCCTATTTATATCTGGTGTCAAGCTGACCGGCATAATTTGGATTTCACTGCACTCCACAATATTACGTGTATTGTAGTCAATTTGTTATGTTAGTATGAAAAAAATTTAGTATTTTTTAGGTGGTCAGACGACCTGGTAAAGGTTGCGGGACGTCGCTGAATGCAGGCTGCCTCCAACAGGTCACTGTGGAAATCATTAGGAGAGGCCTATGTTCAGCAGTGGACTTCCTTTGGCTGATGGATTGGATTGGAAAGTATTTTAACAAGATACTTAGGGTACGCGCAATGAAAAAAAATAATGTAATTCTAATGTATTAAGGAAATATGTGCAAAAGTTTACTGGATTGCGGTTTGCTGGCTAAGATGAGCTAATTTCTTACATTATGTTTAAACTAAAACTATGGTAGCATCTTGTGCACTCGGTGACGTGTTCAAGACGCGCTCTTTAGCTTTAATTAATAAGGCTGGGGTGAGTCTGTGAGCGGAGCTAATTAATGCATTAATATTAACAGAACAGGATGTTAGGAGAACGAGGAGAATTTAATATTATATTGCTCTAAACGGAAAGTACTTTTAATATTCTTAATATTCGATGTTTGTAGAACGCGGAATGTATAACGTACTATATTAATAGGAAAGCGTTTTGTTGCTAGCTGAAGTCAGCTGTTTTTTTTTATTACTTTTATTCCAAAGATGTAACGTGACAGCAACTTGCAATGGTGTAGTGTCCAACGCCGCTCTATAGCAGTAATTAATAAGGTCGCGGTGTGGCTGTGAGCGGGGTTAATTAACGAAAATGAACAGCACACGATATTAGAAGAACGAGCCGGATATAATATTATATTGCTTAATTATTATATTTATTTTAACATCCGATGCTCGTCTAACGCGCAATTTATAAAGTAAGATACTTGATAGGACAGTGTCTTCTGCTAAAGTTAGATGATTTTTTTATGTTATTTTTATACCAAATAACAGATGTGATGCGACAGCGTCTTGCATTCTTGGTGACGTCTTCAAAGCCGCTCTTTAGCAGTAATTAATAAGGTTGCGGTGAGACCGTGAGCGGAGTTAATTAAGGCATGGAAATTAACTAAACAGGATGTCAGTAGAACGATGCTGAGATAGTTATATTCTAGGTTAAACGGGAAGTAATTCATTTGCTTATGACTTTAGTAATTTTATCTTTTGTAGAAATTAGTTAATTTATACGGAATGGTTGTTGTTTCTTGGTCGGATCAATTAATCTTTTTGGAATTGTTACATTGCATACATACATACAACGATAAACTCACGCCTTTTTCCCAGAAGGGGTAAGCAGAGGTGTTACCAGGACACCCACATTTCGCCTTGTATGTTCCGTCTCAAGATGTGATAGAAGGCGAGCCTATAGCCATATCGGGCAAAAATTCCTGACTCCGGGCTGATAATGAATAGAATAATCCAATATCACTTTGCCCGACCCGGGATTCGAACCCGAGACCTCAGCTTTGTAGGTAATCGTACCGTAGTACAACTACGCCACCGAGTTTCAATCATTACTTCAGGATTATACTCAATCGTCAAGAAACGAATACTATCAATTTTCTAAAACCCGCTACCCGCTCGCATTCCCAACGCCAACCATGATTACAAAGACTTCTAATGAATGCCGCTATTGATTCAATTCCAATCGCACTGTCCAGGCTTTCAGTTACTGATAGTTTTGCAGTCTTCCTGTCAGAGGGCGTTATTGTCCTATTGTCTCACTTTTGATTATTATATGTTCGATTGATGTAGGGATGTCATCTATAGGATAATGCCTATGCCAATATAGTTGGGCTAAGGTTAGGGGACATCCAATAAAGTGTTGTTTTGATGTCGTCAAGGAAGATAGACCCAATAGCCGGGTCGAATAGTAGAGGACATTAAAGGACAATTACATGAATGGCAAAAGGGTTAAGGTTGAGCCTGAAAACTCTCCTCACCTGAATAGATCTCCAATATTTATGTCTCGCTAAATAGTGATTTGTTTATGGATCGAGTTTATAACTGTTCTCTGCTTTATTATCCAATCCGCATATAGCACAATACTGGATGCACACAAAAATCTACCATAATACAACTTTTTTAAACATTAAAAGAAACAATAAAAAATATTCTGAATCGTGATGCTTACTCTTGAATTTTATTAAATTTGTCTATTTTAGACCACAACCCCCCCGACTATACCATGAACATTGCTCAATCTCCACTACACGTCACGTATCAAAACTGTACTTTTTCTTCACGCCCTTTAGTCCAACGAAGCGGCCAGCAAGAAAGCGCGTCACTCGAAAGAGTTCCTACAGTTTTTAAAAGCCCTTTGAAACTAGGAATTTGTACGCAGGAGTTAAAGTAGACTGTTGTTTCAGACAAAGCGCCATCGGAGGCGACTTTTCGCGGCGCGGAGTTCCTCTCATACGACCTCACTCAGACGGGAGGGGAGCCCATAGTCAGCACGCAGGACGCTATCTCCCTGTACTTCAAGACGCGACAGCCTAATGGACTGCTGTTTTATACCGGTAAGGCTTTGTGTACTGTAAAAACTTTTTTTTGCAATTAATGGCGATACTAGCATGCCATTCGCTTGATGGTAAGCGATACGATCGCTCACGAAGAGTAGTAAAACCAAACATCACCATGAATTACAAAGCAGTGCTTGGCTTTCTACTGCTACTGCGCTCGCCATCCTGAGATATAAGACGTTAAGTCTCATTAAGTCCAGTAGTTACTCTAACTACAATGTCCTTTAAACCGGAACGCGACAGAGCATTTATATTCGTAGTTTTCACACCTTTAATCAAATGAAATATATTGAAAAAATCTTTAGTAATTAGAGGTTATTTAGAATCGTTTAATTTAAGTCTGTTTATAAAATTACGGGGACCTTTTTGTAAGTACCTTTTCTGATATTTGTTTGTAATTTTCCGCGCAAAATGATAAAACATACGGTTTCAACTGACATCAAAAAGGCTTTCAATTTTATATTTACTTTTTTATCTATACTACTTATACTTAAAATATTCAAATTACACGTTATATTTGTACAATTTGTTCAAACTTCGTGAGTTGTGAACTAATGAAAAACAAACTAGATAGAACTCAAGTCAGACGTGAAATGGGCAACAAAGGCTAACGTAGAAATAATAAAAAGAGTTATCTCTCCTTTGAACTGCTATTTCATACGTATTCATATAATATTTGAATAATGAAAATCCATTACGTAGAATTTGCGAACTGAATTTATATTAACCCTTTTACCAGAAACCACACTAATTAACATTGATTCAATTTTGATGGGCTAAAGAATGGATGACTGCCTCGGTGGCGTAGTGGTACTACGGTATGATTGCAAAGCTGAGGTCTCGGGTTCGAATCCCGGGTCGGGCAAAGTGATATTGGATTTTTCTATTCATTATTAGCCCGGAGTCAGGAATGTGTGCCCGATATGGCGATAGGCTCGCCCCCTATCACATCGTGGGACGGAATATACAAGGCGAAACGTGGGTGTTCTAGTAGCACCTCTGCCTACCCCTTCTGGGAAAAAGGCGTGTGGTTATGTATGTATGTATGTAAAGAATGGAATTTTTAAAATGGCTTGTTATATTGGAAGTTGCGAGTTCGATTCTCGCGCGGAAAATATTACTTTCACATGTAGACGTTTGTCCAAATCTAAGCATTTAGGTATGTCAAACTGTTTGTGACATAGATACCACGGTAAAGGCCGAATGGGGTATGTGTCATTGGCCTTCGAGTTTATCACGTTTGCAAACATTGTGGCCGGGCTGGGTCCCTAACAAATTCTACGCTAGCATACCTACTAAAACCTCAGTGATTATAACACGCATTATAGCGTGTAGTAAAGTTTAAAAAATGTCTTTCCCCTAGGTCACGAAGCAGACTACTTGAACCTGGCAGTGCGTGATGGAGGCGTCTCTCTGACCATGGGTCTCGGGAACGGCAAGCAGGAGATGCACATAAAGCCGGCGAAGACCAGGTTCGACGACCACCAGTGGCATAAGTTGACGGTTCATCGAAGGATACAAGAGGTAGGTTGTTTTGTAGTAACAAATAAATCATATATTTTCATAATAAACTACTGTTTATTATGATGATTCATTGACAACGATGAATTGGCTGACGAGCGTGTACAAAGAGATTAATGTTCCTTAAGCGAAAGAAATAGTTAATTATAATATTTGGAACGTAGCAATTGATGCTTGATACCTGGCCCATTTGGATAAAAGCGAGTCTGATACAAGAACAGCTAACGTTAACCATCAGGGATTAGTGGGAAAATGTATACTATTAATCAACAAAGCGACGTAACAAATATTTGTAAGCTCTCCGTGCTTAGTCATTATAATAATCATAATCATTTATATCTTGTGATACATAGATTGGAATTACATAGTTGGTATAACAATAATTACAATAAGTGCTCTATGTTCCGCCTTAATTGGCATACGAGTATGACTCAAAAATAGTCTTAAAAATACAATTAACATATTAAATCAATATAAATTCATAAAATTAGAAAGCAATAATAATATATCTAAATACGGTTAGAATTCATTAAATTGCATTACACGTCATTGTCATGTCATTCCTTTAAAATATTATTTACTCTTTGTATAACAAAGAACCGATAAATAAATAAATCACCTTTCCAATATGGTAAGGTCATTTTAAATTATATAAAGTGCGACATTGCGATTCTATGAAACTTGATCGATAGTTCGTGTGAGTTATGAGCCACTGGCGTGTTTCGAAAAGTATTTAACACGGTTTCGTATAACATAATATTTTAAAGGTATATGATATCCCTCAAAGAGAAATAATTAATATGGAGACTGTCCCGCCCTCACGCCCACCGCTGCAACTCCTGTAAGCCAGTCTACAGCGAAACTAATTGTAATGACACCGAGTATTGAAGCTCGGCGAGGCTCTGAGAATGTCTTATTTTTCTTCACCACCAACGAAATTAATCAAACAGTAAAATTAATACTGTTATATGTATAGTCTATGGCAACACTGTCACCTTTATATTAGTTACAACACTAGCCACACCGGCCTCTTTGTCATTATGTCAATCGTCAAACATGTCGTCTTGTAAAACCTCTAAGTCTTATTAAAATAATAGTCATTGTCAAGTTGTGTATTTATTGGATTCATCATAACCCAAAGCATCATACAAATAGGAGTAGTAAATAAATAATTAGTTAACTAATGCTTGTCGCTCGGAGACCTTTGTGCAGCAAAGAGATATTGTAGGCTACTATGAAGTGACAGGAAATCCCTTTGCCTAGGTACTTATTGAAATCAAAGAGATTGCCATTCGAAACATAACTATAATAAATATTTTTTATAAGTATCTGTACTGTATACTGTATCAACCCATACATGTATACAACCGAGAACCCGATTGAGAGACGGTTTTTTATATCAAAATTATTGAAATAAATATGTTTTATATAATCTATATTGGTAATATATAAAGCTAAAGAATTTGTTTCCTTGTTGAAACTCGCTAATCCCAAGAAGCACTGGTCTGAATTTAAAAAATATTTTAGTGTTGGATAGTCCATGTATCGAGGGTCCTTTTTATCCTGGAAAATTATATACTGGGACTTTTATATTTGTAATTTTTTTTCACACAAGCAATATTTTAAACTAACTAAATAAAAAAAATTCCCCTATACACAAATATCACGTACCATATTATAAAATTCATTAATTTTCCCTTTGGTGAGTAACCAAAAATGTCACGTATTACTTTACACATGTCGGCTAGAAATATTCTTAATCTAATTTTGGTACTGGCTGATGTTTTCCCCGAACTAAATTACATGCCTCATATAAAAAGGGTTAGTAACGTGCTAGCGAGAATTTCGTAAGGAAATATAATATGTATAAATTATGAATTCATAGAAATATCTAATGAGTTTCTCTGACCTCGGTCCTGTATTGGCTTCTTGGTCTAATGGCGTGATCCAGTGAGCCATAGGAATATATGACGTTAGGAAAAGTTATGAAAGGAAATAGTCTTACAATTGAGGACGTAAAAGTTCAGCTGGAGAGGAAAATATGAAAAAGAAGCCGAATTCTGGTACTGCGATAGTAGTGTGTGGAATGAATGGATGATCGAAGGAATAATTAATGATTTATTTATTTATTTATGTATATTAGGGAAACATACAGACCTATTACAATTAATCATAGATATATAAATATGAAACATAATCCAACAAAGTTTCCACCGAAAGCTAATACATATTATTAGAAACAAGTGAACGGGAATATTACACTAGACAATGAATACAAAACAGAAAACAGAAGTAATGATGGAGATTCATAAGGTCTCCGATCTTTAAGTGGGCTTAGTCTATCAAAGCAATAGATTGCTTTTTCAAAGAAACCAACTGAATTAACGTTTACTATCAAGTCTATTTCTTTGACTGAGATTAACTGTGGATCCAAAAGATAATATCCTTCCATTTTAGCCTTCATCTCTTTACACATTCTAAAATAATATCAATGCACCGTCTGTTTCTACTAGATATATAGAAGTGTATTGTGACTTGTGAGCTTGTATAGGCAATGGTTAGACGATTCAAAAAAGCCTGGCACCAACGCTGGGACGTATTCGGCCTGAATAAACAACACAATGAAACATGCGTGATAAAGTAAGCCAAGCATATTGATTTGTTTACGAAACAGCAATTATACTGCGTGGACCCACACGCGGGCCGGCTTATCGTCGAGGTCGGCGTATAATTTCATTATAAAAATATTCCATTAAACGCTCTTTGTGGCTCGTGAATGGATTTTGCCCGGGCTCATTGGCCGGCCGGTTTCAGCCGGTTTGAGCCGGTTTCAACCGGTTCCAGCCGCTTTCAGACGCTAATTGCTCATGTACATCGCTGTTTTACGGCCCGCTTTTGTTATTGAACCAATTTGGCGGTTTTTAAAATTGGTATTTACTTGATGCGTGAGTGATTTATTGGCTTCAATGTTGAATTCTTTTGAATAACTTTATAGCTAAATAGTTTCATGAATATCATTATTTATTATAGGGTTTAATGATGGAACCGATTTATTTGATGGAATGCGCGACCCCTGACTTGACAAGGAAGATACGATTACAGAAAATAACATAAAGTCTTGTGTTTTGTTTGGTCAGCGACATTTTAGCCATCCCTTTCAAATATCATTACAACGTCAACATAGTCACACAAGTATTAGGAGTTTTCAAAGCAATAGTAATTTACATCAGAATTTATGATTTCAAAGCATTTTGTGAACTAGTAATGACTGCTCCGTCGCATATATTCACAAAATTCTTTCAAAACAAATTCAAAATTCTGAATATCAGCGTTCAAACTGCAGTTCCAGGTATTTCCATTTAAAACCTCATGGTCAGTAACGAGAACTCCATAAAAACATCCATTAAACCCATTCTATAATAGTTTATTTCCTGATAATTCGATTCAGTGTTATTAGGTTTTTTACAACCGTTCTCGCGTAAATGTCACAGTTCCTAGTAAATGATTTATGAGGTTTCGCGGAATAATATGCTAAATTACATACCAGACACCGCTCTAATGGTGAAGGCCTTTTTAATATTTGCGTATTGCAAAAGGTTTTATTTTTATGGTTATAGAGGCTTTTTAATGTTTGGAAAACCAAATAAATTATTTATGGTAAATGCAGTTGCTATATTTCGCGTACCGGTATAAAAGGACCGCAAAACAATATTTATTTACTCAAAAATGTCTACTACTCTGCGATGTCAGTATTCAAAAGAATGATAATAAAAAGGGGGATAAAACTTTTTCGCCTATACATCTGCAACTTGTAAGTAATTAAAGACCAAAGAAACGACACAAAGTACTGAACTAGGGCTGTTCTCTTATGTTCAGACTTTTTTTTAAATCTGGAAGTGAATAATCAATAAACAAAAGAATGACAATTATTGAAAATAAGAGCATTATGTTTACCTCTACAGAAAATCATGAGACAAAAATGAAAAAGTAATTACACCCAACAGTCACATAGTCTTGACCCCACACTAGAATCGAGGCTTGTGTCGTGGGTATCAGAAACTACGAGAGTCTTTTCAGTCTCACAAACACCCAGACCCGAAACAAATACCTATGGATCACACAAATATCTCAGCGCGGGGATCGAACTCGCTATCTTTTGTTTTACAGCCGGCGTTTAACCAACTGCGCCACGGAGATATCAAGCCTAGACTAATATCTCCTAAAAGCGCGGTTGTCAAACAAACATTCAAGTTTGATATATTCATCGATCTACCTCCGTTGCTTAAACTTCCCGAGTCGCCCTATGTAAATCAAGTTCTTGCTTGAAAGATTAAAGTTGCCGAAATTCGCGAGGATCTGTAAACAACTGCTAATGGAAAGCGTTTTAATGAATATGTAGTGGTTCGGTGGAATCCTTCCTGGTGCCCACTTAAAAGCATCGTGGAGTTTGTGAAAGGATTCGTTTACAATACATACTCTGATTTGTTTTGAAAAGCCTTTAGAATCTAATTTAATGAATGGAAATTGTACTCCTGCTAAATTGCCTTGGAATTAAGGATGCTAAAAACCAGGCGAAATGTAGGAGACCGGGTAGGATTCTAGGAAGTCGGATTCTGGTATCGGTCGGGATTACCATATGGCAGAAAAAAGTAGTGTAATCTCTGCCAAACAATAAGACACGGGTCTTATGTCATAGGTATTAAAACGACGTCGGTCTTTTAGCCCAACTCCTAGATCCAAAACAAATCTTTTTTGATCATTTAAAAATTGTCTTAGTGCAGAAATTGAATCTGGATCTATAACGTAGCTAATCGGTATAGGGAGTAAAAAAATCAACAAACGCTTATCTTATACCACGAAGAAAATAAAGGAGATCTGGTTCCAATATAGCCTCCCATGGCTGCTTAAGTGTTAAATAATTTTAACCAAATAATTAAAAAAATAAATCCTTGAAATTCATCAACAACACTCAAAATCAATAAAACACGGAAAACCACATAACGCAAAGGAAAGATAAATACTAATACTAGACAAAGGTGCGAGTACCGATACATAATTAAGGCCACGAAAGCCGTGTAACGCGCCTTAAATAAACAATAATGCGGCGAGGCCTCGCAATCAGCAGAAAGGAATAGGTGTTTAATATTGGAAGCATTTTCCAACGAAAGGGTGGAAGGGCTCTTTTCAACCAGGAAATGTGAGACAATGGGACTGTTAGAATTGTGGGTACGATGAACCCTGCTTTTTTGATATTGGAAAGGTGAGTGACAGTCTGTAGAGTTGTGAACGTCAAGAATTGTATGGTGATATGTGATCATATTCCTTCAATGGAGACAGTTATATTTTCTTTGCATAAATTTATTATTATGTTAATACAGGTAAAATAAATCATACTTGTATTGATATGTAAGTACTAGTATTGCTTGTACAAGTTGTGGAAAAAAAATGGTACGAATAACTTTTGTTGAAACAAGAAAATACATATATTGAACGAACTACTGGGTTATGTTTGTTATCATGTTCGATATCATGCTCAATAGCTGGTTACAGCTTACGTAGTATCGTGGGCGTATGTGGATATGTCGGATCAATTCGTAGGTAATCACAATCTTACTCACGGAACGCGAGACAGTCTCCACACTCACACAGCACTATTTCCTGATGCTGTTATTTGCTCTCTTGATCGCAACAAACCGTTCTGCTAGCTCGCAGACCGTTGAGATGCTCCTGACATTTTTTTATAAAGCCCCTGACATCTCAAGTCACTGTGTAGCGTAGATTCTGTCGAACGCCTATAGAGGGCGTTGGCATTCCGTTTGTGAAAATCAACTCTATGACGACATATTAAATAATATATCGCATGATTGAGTATAATGTGCAAATACGTGCTCAAATATAACTGATGAATGAATTAATTCTATTAGTACCTAGAGACATTTTAAAAGTTAAAGTATTGGTTTTCAATATAAGCAAATGTAAATAATAAATAATAAATAAATAAATACACCCAACAGACACATACATAGTTCTGAATCCACACTAAGATGAATTAAGTCTTGTGTCGTGGGTCAGAAGCTACGAGAGACTCTTCGGTCTCACAAACACCCAGACCCTACACAAATATTTGTGGGTCACACAAACATTTGTGTTGGTACGGGGATCGAACCCGCGGCCTCTCGTTTCACAGTCAGCGCCTAACCAACTACGCCACGGGGCATACAACTCGAAGCTATTTCAATAGTATATAATTATTACATATCCTTCATTAATAAAAGTCAACCGCCGCCATGACACCGACAACTCGAATCGGTATTTAACCGCCATCAATACAGTTTTCATTACAATATTAATATCACAAATAAACGTTACCGCGGGCCGTTTAATATATAATTAACTGCCGCAAAGTTATTTCATATCCAATATGACTACGATATTTTTTTTTTTTTTTTTATGGTAGATAGTTTGGTTATGATAGTGTAGCAGCGAACGAATTATGTTTGCCGGCCTGCTGTAGTTTGTCTGATCGGTAATTTGCTTACTATCGGTCGCTGGATACAGGCCGCTTCCAACAGGTCTATGTGGCGATCCATGGGGGAGGCCTAGGTTCAAGAGTGGACTCCATGTCGCTGACGGAGGAGAAGAAGTGCAGTGTACTCATTTCCAAATAAACAAACCCTTTCTCTGTTTTTTTTTCAATCGATTGGAAGACCACTGCTGAACATCGGTCTCCATCATGGGTTTTCATTACGACCTCTGAAAAGAGGCCTGCATCCAGCGACTCCTTGCAACATTAGTTAGATTCTTTCCACTTATAAGAAGAGGTCCGACTTTTCACATACCGATAGCCAAAAAATTTCATTTTATAGTCCAAAGGCTGAACAACACAATCTACCATCACAAAACAAACATCGTCTGAATAAAACCTCTGAAACCTATGTAAATTTACCTCATAAATCCTTCTCAGCGCGAGGTAGTCACGTAGCCATCAAACTTGCACAGAAGGCCGAAACTCACACGAAACAATACAAGTACTCCATTTGAGTCGTTGGCTATCTTGCTGCGGTTTCAGTGCGACCCTTCTGTTTTGTTTTTAGATTGTGTCTCGTAATAGAATGTTGTAAAGTTACGAATTTTGATGGTGGTAGCAAATTGCCTGACTATCAGCGTATACAAAGGTGGTAAAACCGGAACTGAATCGTGTAAGAGTGCCGTGCTAAGGAATCGGCTTGGGTATATCTAAGTTCTAGAAGGGCATGGGCGGTAATGGAACAGACGCGGCTATCTAGATGTTCACGGTGGTCGCGGGTTTTAATCCCAGGGTACACCTCTGCCTTTTCGGAGTCATGTGTGTATTATAGTCCACTACGCACTGTAACGGTGAAGGAAAACAATGTTAGGAAACCTGTATACCATAGCGATTTGCGAGAATTTCTACGGTATGTAAAGTCCGCCAACCCGCACTAGGCCGGCGTGGCCTAACCCCTCTCAATCGTAATCTCGACTGTAGAGGAGACCTGTGACCTGTAGTGGGGCGTGTATGGGCTGATACGGAAACAGATATCTAGGTTCGAGAAAACCGATATGATTGAATCGACCTGTGATAATTGGTTATCTGCCAACCGTGTGTATTCTTTTTTGATAGTATTTCAATTACTTTCAGGTCCATTATTGTTAAGTTATCGTCATTAACCTCGCCTTGGGCACGGAAAGTCATAGAGAATTCGTTTTGAGTGATGTTAAAAAAATCGACTAAACCTCTAACCTTTGTTATTTATTCTAATTCGTTTTATTTGTTTACAGATTACGCCGTTCACCAGCTTCTGCAGGGTAAGTTTTATTAATACTTATTTTCTACCTTTAGGCAAGTTATAATGTCACAATTTCTTAGGTTTATATACGAGTATGTTCGCATTAAACATACTCGTATATATATATACCTACTATGATATAATTTACTCCCAACTAGATATTTTCCAAAAGTATTTTTGGACAATATAATCCTTCTTCGGTTATTGTACAATTAAAAAAAGCTTAACATTGTTTGATTCAATTTCCCAGTCAATTCTTATTTCTGAACCACATCAGTAATACATTACTCCCAGTAACATTACTGTTATCACCAATTCCCCCAATCTTTCTAGGTTAGGATTAACCTATATACTTGCGCGGCGTTTTATGCGGGGTCAGTGACCCTAATTCGGTAGGCACTCCATCAGCCATCGGCTTATCTGTCTTTGATGAGGTTTTACGCAAATTGGGTCGCGATATCGATACAGCTTTTATGCGTTTTTGAATTGGGATGTATTTATGACTTGTGTTAGTACAATATATTGTTATAAATACAGGGTATATCAAGAATGCGACCGAAAACGAAGCCAGATGGCAGTTTTAGTTATTACAGACATAATGCAACTAAACATTTTTCAAAAAAAGGGACAGGCTTTTTTTATTTTTTTTTAAATATCAGCGTGGTTGAGTAGTAAATCCCTAGTTTTTGCTAAAATTGAAATGTAAACTCTTACGCACCATTGTGTCTTAAAAATTAAAACGGTGTACATTATTATTTTGTCAAAACGATGTATTTACTACCCAAATACGATGGTAAGTAAAATGTTACAACAAAGAATAACGCTTTTTTTTTTTGCGAAATTTTTAGTTGAATTGTGTCTGAAGTCGCTAATACTACCACATGGTTTCGTTTTCGATCGCAGTCTAGATATACCCTGTATATGCAAGTACATATAAAATTATTTTATCTGTCTAAAATTAAACTATAAAATATTATGGTTTGTTAAGACCCAAGTACTGCTAGAACAATTTGCATTAAAACTTCATGACATTTATTTTAATGTTAAGTTAGTGAAAAACTCTCTTTTAAAGCAGGAACATATTTTAGAATTCCTCATTGGAAATAGTAGTTAGCTCATGGTAGTTACATTATTCAATATTATAATAAATTAATAGTGAAAATAATTGAGTCAATTCTAAAGCCTTGGACTAAAGTTAATCCTTCGCGCATCCGAGTTTATTAATAAGGCCTATAGAGTTTGCAGATTACGGAATTAATATAAATAGGAATCGTATGGTTTGTCGAAGAAATATTTATTAGTACAGTCATTGCTACAACATATATCAATAAAATTTTTATAACTTAACCTTGAGTGAAATTTTCTGTTAGAGAAATGTGATTGTGCGCAATTCAATTTCAATTTCAATTAAATTTTTTTTGTTAGTCTAAAATAGCGGTCGTAAATGCATTAAAAAAATATTTTAATATCCTTTTAAAAATTAATGTTTAAATAAGTATAAAAGTAGGAAGCGACAAATTACTACGTACAATTAAACCTACCCACTTAATAATGCACGGATAGACGCGAAGTCTACCGCTGTTAATAAGTTGAATTGTCCCAGAAGGTATGAAAGCCGGGGGCACAATGCTGGAGCCCACAATAGCCTATTCCGGCTAGACCGAAGGTGAAAATAGAATGGCGACCTTGCCCTCGCAGCTTTAATAAGACGGTTTTGATTTTTTTGCTAGGCATTGTTGGCGGTTTTTGTGATATGCTAATGGGGTTGCTACTTTTGTTGGTAGCTATTAATTTACTTTTGCATATACGAGTAGAAGTATTTGATGAATAAAAATGTACGTTTCGTTGATTTTATTAATTTGATTTTACACAAGAAGTCATGTGATAATGGTTAAAATATTTCTAGGTCTTATTTATGAGTCTATTTACCCGCCAAACAGCAGTGTAAATGCACTGTTGTGTTCCGGTTTGAAGGAAATTGTAATCAGAGTAACTACTGGACATAATGAGACTTAACATCTTATGTCTCAGGTGGGCTGTGAAAACGGTGTTGGTCATCAATTTTAGCAATCTATATGTGAGTTTTGCGGTTGAAAAACCTCTTTGATCTCAATTACTTGGGGCTGAATATAGTGACAATTTTATATAATAAGTAGAGCCCCAATGAGATCATGTGATAGATAGAAATTCTCTGTAATGTAGATGGCGCTTGTAACATCTTGTAACTATTCTACTTCCCACTTATATTTTAAAGGCGAAAGTTAGTGTGTTTGTTACTTTTTTACGCTCAAACGGCTGGATCAATTTTGATGAAATTTGGTATGGAGTTAGCCGATACCCTGGGTTAACACTTAGGCAAATTTTTATCCCGAAAATGATGTTTCGCCGCGGGATGAAAAATCAAATAAATATTTATATATATTTGCTACTGTTTAATACTCAAAGGGATGGTTAGAGGTAGAATATAGGGGATGAAATGGGATACAAGAGGACAGGATTACATGCCTTGGAACAGGTTGAGACGAGATAAGACGGGACGTAACGGGACGGATCGAGAAAAGCAGTACAAAGGGCAGTGACGTTGTGTTTAAATATGAAACAGTTAGTAACCGAAATAATATATGTCTGATGTGACCGAGACTCAAAAAGTGTCTGCTCCCGGGCGAAACCGGATCGGGCCGCTAGTCTAATATAGTTGTACAGGCCGAGTTTAAAAATAAAATCCCTGGTGTAACGTAGCTAAAGGAAACGGCGGTTTTTAAATTATTATTTTTCTAGTTACGTAAATTTTCCATATTAAAGAACTCTTTTCAACTGCCGAAAGATTTTACTTTTGATAATATGCTTGGTGGCTGACCTTTTCCGGGAATTTATATTTAGTTTCTTGAAAATAATTTTCTAAAACAGAAAGAGAACTGTAATATATAGTAAATTATATAAAATTCAAGCTATTTGCTAACACTTACATGGTATTGTTGAATGCTAGAGAGAAAGCAATTTGTATCAGGCTATGTTCAGATAATTTTCCGTGTCTAAAACGCTATCAATAAATTCTTTAAAAGTAGATAATTATTAGGACGCGGGACGTTGCTGGATGCAGGCTGCCTCCAACAGGTCACATACATACATACATAAACACACGCCTTTTTCCCAGAAGAGGTAGGCAGAGGTGCTACCAGAACACCCAAGTTTCGCCTTGTATATTCCGTACCACGATGTGAGAGGGGGCGAGCCTATCGCCATATCGGGCACAAATTTCTGACTCCGGGCTGATAATTAATAGAAAAATCCAATATCACTTTGCCCGACCCGGGATTCGAACCCGAGACCTCAGCTTTGCAATCGTACCGTAGTACCACTACGCCACTGAGGCAATTATATAAGCTAGAAATAAGCTTGCTGGCTTGCTAGTAATAAGGTTTTGAATATGCTCGTACGGAGACCACCGCACATGAAAACAATTGAGCTACGACTGAACAGTACAGCATTGACAGTTAAATAGACCGACTTTCAAAAATCCCAGTATATTTTGAGACCGTGGCCTTTCCACCAGGTGAGGCCAAGTGGTCTCCGATGGCCGTGAATTAATTAATGGAATTAAAGTTCCCAGAGCAGCGCAAGTGAAATAGAAAGCGGCCTTGTCTTTGCAGCTCGCTTAATTGGCGCCATGAGGTTTTATATTTTTACTACTCGCTGTTTTATATGTATGGGCCTTAGTACTGGGATAAATGGTGAAGGTTATTTTTACATTGCTGTCTGTATGTTTCGCTGTGTGTTTAGTTACTATATAAACGCGTTTTCATTATTTTTCTATCCATTATCAGCCCGGAGTCAGGAATTTGTGCCGGATATGGCTATAGGCTCGCCCCCTATCACATCATGGGACGAAACACAGAAGGCAGAACGTCCGTGTTCTGGGTGCACCTCTGCCTCCCCCTTCTAGGAAAAAGGCGTGGTGTTTATGTATGTATGAAATGCGTTTTCACAAAACTTGGGGTTGAAATTTCAGTTTAATTCGAGGACATTCTTCATTCAGCACTTCCACTCACCATTAGTTTGTAATATTCTTTGGATAGATGAGATAGAAGAAGACATTGTAACTGTCCCTGACATTAGCCCAAAAATATTGGTGCAAGAAATTGCTCGAAATAAGGAAGATAAATAAATAAACTTGCCCGTCCAATAGGCTGACAAATTTTTGGAGGGAAAAAATAGTGAGATGAGCAAATAGTTCACCTGATGGTAAGCGACGCGCTGCCACAGAAGCAACATCATTCAGAACTTAATACAACGCACTGCATTGTGCTTCTCAACCTGGGACATGAAGTGGTCATTTTTTAATTTAATTGGACTGAAACAGTAGCTACGGTAGGCATATTTTTACTACGCGTCGTCATGACATGTTTGTTGCGTGATGGTAACGGACCAGACGTACTAAGTGCGTGGTGGCCTGTTGGTAACGGACCAGACTCGGCTGCCTACATGTTCACGGTGGTCGCGGGTTCAAATCACAGGGCACACCTCTGACTTTTCGGAGTTATGTGTGTATTGATAGTCAATCACCATGCACTATAACGGTAAAGGAAAAAATAAAGAGGAAACCTGCATACCGTTGCAATTTTAAAGAATTTCTACGGTATGTTAAGTCCGCCGACCCGCATTAGGCCAGCGTGGTGGACTATATGACCTAACCCCTCTGAATCGTTACTCTCGATTGTAAAGGAGGCCTGTGCCATGCAGTGGGACGTATATGGGCTGATACAGATATACAGACCACAGTCTTCATGTAATTGATGTAATTAACATCGACTCAGCACCATTTTGTTTTGTAAACATTTAATTAGCGGTCACGTGTGACGTTTGCATTTCACTAAGTCGGAAACATAATTTGAAACCGCGATACATTTCCGATGTATTTCAATTAATTATGTACAGATGCCACTATCTGATTGAAAACCGCAATAAACCGAACTAGATTCATGTATATGAAACTAATTTCATGAAACTTGTAGTACTTTTGGAAAGTAAATAGCGTCGTGGAACCAACAGCGTCTCAGTTGAGATGGCTCTGTTTACATGTTAAAACTAGTTGCATGACATCAGTTTTAAAGGACAGACGACCAGGTTAAGGTTACAGGAAGGCTTAGGATGCAGGCCGCTTCCAACAGGTCGGTGTGGGGAGCATGATGATGCATGATGATGCATGGGGGAGACCTATGTTCAACAGTGGACTTTCTATAGCTGAAGAGTCATGGAATTAGTGTCATGAATTATATAAGCCCATAATAGGCCACTGTTGAGTGCGGGACTCCTCTAAAATGGAGAGTTTGATTGAGACGGGTTAGGCCATGAAATATAAACGTGAATTATAACATTTTCGTTTATAAATGGAATAAGTATAATGAATTTATTATTGTGATGCTATTTTCATATAATTATTTCACTTCAACTATAGTCGCTCTTGTGTATAAAAAATATAAATCTAAGGAGAGTACCCCTTTCCTCGTCCTATCCTTTTTCCTTCCTGCTCCCCTTCTGATTTTAAGGGCCGCAACACACCTATGAACCAAGGGTTGTGGATGGTGATGGGCGGCAGTGTTCCCTTGCCATTAGGTGACCTGTTTGCTCGTTTGTCGTATCTATGCAAAAAAAAAGTACGCTTTAAGGTTATCGCATATAATTAACCTGTATTTTTCTACAATTCAATCGTTTTATAACCTGATTGGACTAATTGCGCCAATTTTGTACTAAACTCGGGATTCATGGTATTACATGGGTGGAATAAACAACGCTTTTATCGAGTTTCTATAGTACGTTGTTTGTAAACGCTGTTATAATCATTGGCTTTGGTCTGTAATTAGAATTTTGGGAGGGGAGCGGGGAGGAAAAAGTAGTGCACACCATATTCGTATTTTTTTTAAGGCTTGTAAAAGATTTTAACTGTCCGAAATACGTATCTCAAATGGTGATAGGATTTTCATCTACCACATGGATGAAAATGAATCTGACGTTATATGGGTAGCACTAATGGCATCTAAATATACTCTTTTAAAGATACAAGCGCAAGCTTATGTATTCATAACATAAAGACATAAATATCCACATATCTCGTATTCAACTCACAAGAAACCAAACTTTCAGAAACTGCAGATTAGTTGAACTAGGAGCTAACAAGAGATGTGAGGCCAGTGATTACTTAACTCAGATAAGGACATCCGAACTAAGTTTCATACGTTAGGCAAGATTAATTTGTATGTCCCTATGACATATTACGTTTCGGCCGGGTTTGTATATTTGGAATATATGGTTATTACTGGGGAATGGTTTTGTTTGGGATTGTGCATTTTGTACGTTATTTGGTACTTATAAAGGGTGATAACTGAATTTAAAATAGTACTTATAATAATAATTCTCCAAATTGTATAAGGCCATATATTAATACCCATATCGAATAGTTCGTTTGCCTTGGATTTAAAAATTCTTGATTTCATATAAGCAGCGTTTTGAAATATTTTTTTTCTTTTTTTAAGAAACTGAAATCTTCATTTAACTTCACTCTACAGAAAATGTAAGTCAAGATCGACCGTATTCGATGAGTCTTTTGGGTACTATAAGTTATCTTTTGACAATGTTGCCTACAGTCAGAAGTTATAATTACTGGCCATTTTGTTTCATTCCATTAAAATAATTTAAGACGTTATATACTTCCCAAAGACGTGATCTGACTATGTAGAGAATGAAAAGTTTTACTGATCATTTTATTTTATTTCATTATAATGATACGTTGTAGAATCTACGAAATTCATTTTGAAACTACGTTATTAAAGCGCCATCTGTTGAATATCACCGAAGTTACCGAACCGGTTAAACGTATATGAAAAATATAATCCAAACAGTTTACGAGCATTCCCGGAGCAAGTTTCAGCGAACAATAAAAAGACAAATATGAAAAAAGTTCTTCTATTATGTATAAAGTCATTTCGCTGCAGATATCGGTTTCAGAAATATTAAGTTTTTACAGATATTTTGATTTTACATGGTTTTTATGTTTTATACGTGGTTAACTAACCACGTATAAAGGTGTTTGGAAAATATTGAAAATCGTAGATATCTGCTCTCATGAAAGAAGTTCTGGCTATTGAATGTTATATCTCGGCTGAGACGGTAATTACACTCTCATGAAACCAAGGCGTAGCAGAGCTTGCTAATATTTCTACAAGTAATAAAAAATCTGGAATTGAAAGACATCTTTTTGTGTACAGGACTGGTACACAAGAAAAGAAAGTGTGACGTATTCTAAAAAACTTCTCCACCAATGACATTACTGAAAAACTGTTCTGTTTAGATGTTTTTGCATATAGATGACTGCCATGCTAGAAAGTGTTCACTATTCTAATTCATTCTCATTGTTCCAGGTATCAGCAATAGTCGATGACGTCTACTCCGACCACTCTCACGTGGCAGGCTCCTTCACCATGCTGGCCAGCTCGCGGGCCCATGTGGGAGGATCGCTCAACGCACGAGCTCTGCCTGGAGCCAGGGTCCATACCAACTTCATCGGGTGTTTGAAGAAGGTGAGGAATGTCTTCAGGTCTTGTCTTTGCAATTGTCTTTATGATAACATTTTTCCTTTTTTGGTCGTTCATAATTGTTCATAATCATATTTGTTATCCCGCCTGAAAGCTGATACGTGATTTTAAAGACTTACACAATTTAATTGAAAAAAAAAGCTAATATATTAAAAATATTTATTTTTGTCTTTATTAAACATCGCAAGATACATAGTGATAAAATAGAACAAATCAAATCTATTAGTACATTGTGAGGCCTTATCGCATTGAGCGTTAATTAAATATAATACTAAATTTTCAAGATTAATTTTACCCCTTATGAAAAATAAGTAAATATCTTAAAATTGATGTGTTAGTTGAAATATTTTCTGTTGTGAGCTTTCACATCGACGATATACGAGTAGCTAACGCTCTTAGAAACACCCTGATATTTATGATGTTGCTAGGTTACACCTTCTGATAAACATAACAATTGACATTGTAGTTGATTGCTCGTGCGAATTATTCGAGCAAGTCAAGTTACAATTACGAGTAATTAGAATACAAATATCGAATGAAATCGTACTAGTTATTAATCGTTAGTTAATATTGTTTTGGACTGTGTTTGTGTTAAGCTTCGAAGTAGCTGCACAGGAAATATCTTTAGCAATATAAAGTGTATTGATAGTCAATCTTCACGTACTTTAACGGTGAAGGAAAACATCGCGAGGAACCTGCATACCGTAGCAATTTTAAAGAATTTCTACGATATGTAAGTCCGCTAACCTGCACTAGGCCAGCGTGGTAGACAACACGGCCTAACCACTCTCAATCGATTCTCTCGATTGTAGAGTAGGCCCGTGCCCAGCAGTGGAACGTATAAGGCCTGATACAATACAACACAAAGTATTGCTTTCAAAAATATACAAATTGATTGCATTTTTGCGACCATAATTCGGAATAAACTTGGTAATTGAGTCGATATTAGAACTTTATCGTCATTATAATGGTTCAAAACTAACATACATAATTTTCAGCATTACTACATATATTCTGTATATATCAAAGACCAAATACATCAAAATTACATCAAATTAATCATCCATCCACAGTCTTACTGCATCAATACATTTAACTCCACTCAATTGTTCTTGTCTAGGTGGAGTTCTCAGCAGACACTCTTCGTCTCAACCTGATAGACCTGGCCCGCACCGGCAGCAAGCTCATCACAGTCACTGGGAGACTGGAGTACGCCTGCACAGCCACTGACTCCGCTGATCCTGTCACATTTACCACCAGGGATGCTCATCTGGTAAGCGAAGCTGATTCAATAGAACTATTAGCATTGGACCGCCGCGGTGGTGTAGTTGTACGATTACAACGCTTAGGTCTCGGGTTCGAATACCGGGCCGGGCAATGTGATATTGGATTTTTCTATTTTTATCAGCCCGGAGTCAAGAATATGTGCCTTATATGGCGATAGGCTCGCCCTTGTGGGACGGAATGTGGCATACAAGACGAAATGTGGGTGTCCTGGAAGTACCTCTGCCTACCGGTTCTGGGTAAAAAGGCGTAAGTTCATACATACTATGTATGGGTGGGTTACTATGGGTTTCACACCTCTTATAGCGCAGTGGTAGCTTTTTGAGTGGACACGAAATTCTTAACTCCGTAACAAACGACCGAACATATTCCGGAGCGTACCGCGAACTTGGTGGGCTCCGTAGCATATTCAGTCGTGTGTAGAGCAGTTCATCGCACATTATTACTGTATTTATTTATCAGCTGGTTCGACCCGGACCATGCGATAATTAATTTCTAATTGTCCTCTCGGCCTACGCTGCACTTACCGCTAGGTGGTCAGACGACCTAATACAGGTCGCGGGACGTCGCTAGATGCAGGCTGCCTCCAACAGGTCACTGTGGAAATCATTGGGGGAGGCCTATGTTTAGCAATGGACTTCCTTTGCCTGATGGATGAATGATGATGATGTTCTCTCGTCTGTTGCGTAGAGCGCACCGCACTGTACGGTAGTACGGCCGCACCATGTTCGGTCGTCTGTTACGGACTTTAGACACGTCGCATAAGAATGTGCTACGACTCGTAGATCTCAGTATGAATAACAATCTTCTCGACTAGAAATACATTGCATAGTGGAGTTCAACCAGAAAGTAGCTATTGGTTGGTGTAAGAAATAAAATAAAAGAATTGGTGAAGGAAACAATTTATTACACATCGCAGGAAACTGAATCGCTACAGTATTGGATCGCGCTAGCAATTCACTTTCAGATAAAAATATTACTGCAAAAAATCATTGTGTGTATTTTAGAAATCTAACGCTATATAAAAGAATATGGTTAAATAAAGATTTGGAATCTAGTATAAAGTCTGGTCTAGACTCTTTATTGAAAGTATTTTAGTATCAATAAAGAAATGATAGACAAATATAAGGACGATTATTCTTCACCAATCTGCTAATTAATATCGCTATTGATAGTTCTGTTGGAGTAATGTAACCTTCGTTGTGGTTATTTCTTTAAATTAACACTGGATAGTAGAAAAATGTATTATGTTCTAATTTTGATAATATACTTTTGTTTTTCTAGCCTTAGTTTTCAGTACTTCAAATATACATTTCTGACAGTCAACATCTAATTTTATTTATTCAATCTTTATATAAATAACATTTTTCTTATTATTATTACAACACGTTATCAGCACGAATGCTTGGTGTTTAAAATGTTATATTTTTAAATAAAGTTGAATATAAAGTTATTTTTTGTGTGGCTAAAAAATAGTCGAAATATGTCACATGAATCGGGAGATGTATCGAGTGCAATAAATTACTCTTCGTCGAGCTCATTTATGCCATCTATTTGTTTGAGGAATAAAGATGGATTTTCCTCATGGAAGTTTAAGATGCGTAATTATCTTATACATGAGGATCTGTGGGAAACAATTGGTGGATACCCAGACGGTGATATGACCCCCGCCTCTATCAAGGTAAGAAAAGATGCCAAAGCGCTAGCAAAGATATGCTTGACAGTAGACGGTGCAGCTATGACTCACGTTAGATGTGCGAAAAATGCATCAGAAGCATGGCAGTCTTTACAAAAGGCTTTTGAAGATAGGGGCATGGGACGAAGATTGGCACTAGAACGAAAACTGTACAGGTTGAGTCTGTCAGATTTCAAGAATGTAGAACTGTACATTAATGCAGTTATGTCAACCGTACAGGACCTTGCTGATATAGACGTAGTAATAGAAGATAGGTCTGTTGCTGCAATACTCTTGGGAGGACTCACTCCAAGATATGAGCCTCTTATTATGTCTATAGAAAATTGCAACGTCGATGTGACTACTGACCTAGTGATATGCCTGCTGATATACTTACTAAGCCACTCGGGCCTCTAGCACACAAGCGATGTGCTGTTAACTTAGGGTTAGAAACATAGTTTTATTTTTTCTTTCTTTTTCTTCTGTGTTTAGTTTACCACAACTTCGTTTAAGGGCGGCTGTTGGAGTAATGTAACCTCCGTTGTGGTTATTTCTTTAAATTAACACTGGATAGTAGAAAAATGTATTATGTTCTAATTTTGATAATATACTTTTGTTTTTCTAGCCTTAGTTTTCAGTACTTCAAATATACATTTCTGACAGTCAACATCTAATTTTATTTATTCAATCTTTATATAAATAACATTTTTCTTATTATTATTACAACAAGTTCAACTCAGGGTCTCTTGAAATAATCGCTACTGTATCAGGAATTTACAACTTTTATTACCACAATATTTGGCTGGTCCTTACAGTTTACCGTCTATGCAAATCTCCCATATTACGAGTATGTCGCCGTGAAAAGCTAACCCTGGCACTCACGTTAAACAATCATAGACTATTACTCATATTTGCATAATATTAAACAAACCTCTTTTACATAATACTATATCGTAAGATGCGCGCATTATACAATATAAAATGCTTACACTATGGATTGAAGTGCGTGGTGGCTTGTTGGTAACGGACTAGACGCGGCTGCCGTCATGTTTACCGTGGTAAAGGGTTCGAATCCCAGGGCACAACTCTGACTTTTCATTTGTGTATTGATAGTCAATCATTACGCACTATAAAGGTGAAGGAAACATCGCGAGAAAATCTGCATACCATAGCGCTTTGTATGAATTTCTATGGTATGTAAAGTCTGCAAACCCGCACTAGGCCAGTGTGGACTATAAGGCCTAACAACTCTCAATCGTATTCTTGGCTGTAGAGAAGGCCCGAGCCCTGCAGTGGGACGTATATGGGCTAATACAATACAACTATGGATTAGGATTAGAGGAAAGAAAATGAAAAATATATCATACATCATACATCATAAACTAAAGACTATTACTCCTCAAGTAATAAATTTACTAAAAATACCTTGTGAAAGTCAACAAGTATTAGTCTCGGAGTAACAACTTCAGTAGCGACCTCAGGGATGTTGTTGGTATCGCGTGCCGGTGTTACACACGCGATAGGTTTCTGTGGAGCGATTTCTAATGTGGGGTTTGTTTGACATTTACTTTGCTGGTATTCGGTGGTGAAGATACGGTTTCGACTTTATTGGATATTTGAGGTTTTACGAAGAAAATTTTAAAATTGTTCCATTTTTAAAACACTGCAATTGACAACATTTCATTTTTCTAACACACACATTTTTTTAATAAAAATTAAATTAGATTAAAAAAGAAGGGACCCATATTTATTGGTTATTTGAAATTCAATGGATTTCATTCATGAATTTATGTTTAAACTTTGGTTCATTCTAAATGGACGTAAACGCCAAATGACGTCATTTATATGGCTTTATGGCATGTGTGCCTTTAATTTATACTTGAACTATAAAAAGAATTAGGAGTAGTCACTTGTCATTTGTCACTTCAAAGTAAAAAATTCAAGTTTGCCGTTGTTAACGTTACCAATTTTATTTTATTTTATGATATTAAACGCAATTAATAATAAATTAAACGAGTATTCTCGATCACAATTTTATAACTATTGATGTTTCTCTTTTTTAGACAACGACATTTGTCATTATCAAATGTCAAAAGATTTCAAGTAGTTCTTTACATCTTAGAAATTATAGGCAAAGAACATAACTTATAAAGTCGTATAAATGACGTCATCACACCTTTTTTAGTTTTTATTTTTTTACTCCGTAATTAAGTAATTAAAAAATATATCAAATCGAGAACGTGCTCAGGGCAGGTTAAAAACGAAACGGTATTTTTATTTTATGAACTTTGAAATTATGAAATGTTGTCAATTAAAATCAACATGTATTTTAACATTGTCTCCCTTTTTGAGTGCTATCTACTTTTGCCACATACTTATAAACACTAAGTTGACGTAATAAAAATTGTCAGTTAGTACTTTCTCAGCACATTTCAAATTTAGAATAAAACATTAAACTCAACCTTTTTTCCGGAAGCTAAATTTAAACATTTCATTTTAATTCCATGTAGCCAGTTGCAATTTTTTACATCAAGGCTCTCAGTCCTTTGATACCGCGTCGTATACCTATATTTATACAGCGCACTTAAAAGAATTTTGCCCGATCTCGTGAAAAAGGTGTGAAACAGTCGTCATTAATAACTGGTGCCCAGACGTACGGAGCAAAGTTTCATTAGAGGGACACGGCGCGGCGACCGCTCGGTAAATGAGCGTCAATTAAAAAGAATGGCCTGTACGGGGACGGATTAACGTGAGTGGGGACCCAGGGCCCCGTATATTAAAGTAATACTTGTAACTCGGAGTGAACGTCAGGAGTGATGATTTTTTTAGTTAAAGTGTTTTTTTTAATTTTCTGAGGCTGTGTTGTGAATGAATGAACTGGCTTCACTGGGTCTATGAATAATGTCAACATGTATATTTTTGCGATCTAAGATATTCGCAATTTTCTATTTAATCCAATCAACGTTTCGATGAAATAGAATTACAAGAATGTATACAGAAGGTATACCCTAAAATGTGTTTAGTTTCTTTTTCTTTTAGGCTTATGTTCAGCAGTGGACTTGTTGTGGCTGAAGAGAGAGAGAGAGAAAGAGAGAGTTTCTTTTACATTAATCCCAAGATGTTATACAGTGCGAACCTATTGCCATACTGGGTACAAGCGTCAGACGCGGGCCAAATTTAGATATCACTAAAACAAAATCACCAAGCTTTCCACTTACAAAAAATCCTAAACCACCACAACACACGTACACTTGCTTTGAAAATAAAGACACAAAATAAAATTGTTTAAAAACTGTCCGCCGGGTCTGTGGTAACCCGACTCGTTAAAGATTTCCACTCGCGACTTGGAGTGCACTCAGGGCGGCGACTCCCGCATTCGGCCGAGTGTCCGCATCCGATGTGATTAGATTGGACTGTTATTGGATTTGAGTTAGCCCCGAGGGCGACGCCGTTGATTGATTTCCGAGTAATGTCGCATTAGTTCTGCCAATATCCTTCGTTGTGGTAAGTTTTTAGTGGACGATCGTTGATTTTGCGCTGTTTCTTGTGAAGTTTATGGGTTAAACAGTTGGTTGAGATGTGAGTTTAATGGTTCGTATTAGTAAAGAGTTTTTCAAAACTAAACGTTAGAAATATAGCGTGATTTGACATTTTTATTGCGAATGATTTGCCTGATAATAAATTATTAACACCGCTCATGAATATTTACAACGCTTGGATCGTGTGAGCATTGCCGGCTTTCAAAATGTAAAGAGAAAAGAAAGGTCTGTAGTGTCTCTACCACTTTTAAACTTGTGTTGTTGTCACACTGTTATCAGCCATGACTCAGCATGAATGGGCAGGCTCGTCCGGAGTGGTACCACTATCTCACAGGAGATTGACGTTAAGCGATAGCCTTTCTGTCGCATTTCGTTCGGTGAGTGAGACTGCCGGATGCCCAATACCCTTTTCCTCTTCCCATCCTTTTTCCGTCCCTCTCCCCTCCCGATCCGATGGGCCGGCAACACTTCCATGATCCAAGCGTTGTGGATGTTCATGGGCGGCAGTGATCACTTGCCATCAGATGAACTGCTTGCTCGTTGGTGGCCCCATGCTATAAAAAAAGAACGAAAAGAAAAGTCCTTCGACAATTTAGACTGTTTTGCGATCGAATGCAGTGAGAATTATACAATTACAGCAACGTAATAAGCGCGATGGTAGTAATGTTTAACCAATCATAGTGCAAAAAGCAAAACAGTTATTTATTTACTTATTCCATAAAAATACGACAAACCAACATTAGTAGTAGTACTCAGATTTCCATTCGCAATATTATTAAATGTGACATTAATTTAAATTCTCATTTAGAACATGGCGCAATGAAGCCATTGTTAAGGCGACCGTACGAAGCCCGAACTTAACACTACAGCCAAATGAAATTACCCAAAGTGCTTCAGTGTTAATGGAAATAACTGATTTTAACTGCGAGATAAGTGTTCGCTAGCGTGTTGGTGCGGACCAGTATTTTAACCAAATAACAGAAACTATGCTTTTGGATCGGCCTACATTGATTATTCTAAGTGACCAATTAAGTTTGGAGGACTACGTCTTTACAGCGTCTGTGAACTGAAGCCTAATTTTGTAATTTACTTTGGGAATAGTGATAACCACGGTTGAAAATTCAGTTATTAGAAAACCAGAATCTATTCGTACATCAGATATTTCCTGTTCCAAATAATGTTATGGACTAAAAAGCATCTACTTTCTAAAGATAGTATACAAGACTAAAGATGCTGTAAGGTAAATAGATTATGGTTCAAAGGCAGCTAAAATGTCTTTTATGCTAAATTAAAATTCAAGGTCGCGGGTCGAACTTGGATGCAATTAGCATTAGATTGAGAAGAATAGAATAACATGAGAAGCCAGGCACGTATTACTAATAGCGAAATCCCAAAAGATGGAGATGATGATTCCAGATAATCCTGTCCATCCTAACAAGATATACTACAATTACCTGATATATAAACATTACATTCACAAGTACATTACCACGGAATTAATGACGCAGTAAATTACGACTTAATACGGCGACAACTTGGTTTTAAAATTAAATAAAGTAATGGCATACGTTGGAAATAATAATTATATTTGTACAACCTTGACACGGCGCGGTAACTGCTTATTATGTAAACACAAACTAGTAGTTGAAACCTCTGCATATTTTCATATTGAATACTAGGGAAGGTAGCAATCGGAACCTGATGATAAATGGTTTACACCATGGTCTCTCAGTTCTGCGGAATCCGAAATCGTAAATGCGTTAGGATGGAGTGTAAAGTGAAGAAGTGATAGGATTCGGATTAGTCCGTAAAATAGTATCAGTTAGTGGAGTATCTATTCTAGTATTATACTCGTAGAGGCTTTAATTAGATATACTTACGATTTAAGAAATAGTGTGAATATACAGGGAGCGCAGGAAAATGGCGCACTTTCTCAGTTGGATACAAGGGCATAATATCAATATGATAATAAAGAAATAATATTTGGAAAATAACTTGAAATACCGTTTTGGAGTTATGATGGTTGGGATGGGTAAAGCACAAGATTATATAGAATACAAGATATACGTACTTTTCGTTTCGTCGTTTATTAAATAGTTCACGAAATAAATAGTAAAAATAATTTTGAACAACAACAAAACTTTAATAGACTTCGCCTTGACATTTGTTACAAAGGTACATATGTATGTAAGTATCTATTTGACGTAATACGTTAAGGGGAAGCACGTGTGTTGTTAATTGTTAATTGCTCGGCATCTTTGGTATTATCAGACTACGCTATAAAAATGCATTTTAATCTAGACGCAAACACGATTTACTAAAATGTATATTAGCAAGTGTATACCTGTCATTTCGGAGCTATCTACGAAAAATTAAAATACAAGCTGGTAATTTTCACGTATTTGTGCTAATGTGTAAAGCCGTATGCGATAAAAACATTTGCTCTAAAATTGTGAAATAAACAGCTCTCGGCACATACATCTCCTAATCCGCTAAAAGCCGGTTTCGTTTTAATCCCCGCGGATTACCTGGAATTGACGTAGGAGCTGTAATGTATTTTTAAACATTTTAATGGTTTGTGATCATCCGTATTAGGTTTATGATTGTTAAACAATTTTGTATTATTTTTAATTTTATTATAAGGCTTGTAATTCGGCTTGTAGCTCAAGCTTACATACATATTATATTATGAAAAATCTATAAATAAAATACAACTAGGACCCAGTTTAATGTCAGTGTTCGTTTTACATAAAGACCAATTTTTCAAAGGAGGTATAGGTTACGAGTTACGAGGCAGCAATTTTGGCGCTAAACAAAGTTACTTTTATTCTGTGATTCCGTTCGACGGCAAGCTATAGCAATGGCATTACTAATTTGTCTTCTATTAACTTATCTTTGAACACATCATGAAGATTATGCAGCAAAAGCTTTCAACGTTTCAATCTAATTAGTTAACACAGATGTATCCGCCAAGCATTTGTATTCTTCAACCGATACAGTAACAAGAGGCGCAATAATTGTCACCACTGACGAGGGTAGACGGCTGAATTCGAAGCCTCTAACGGTGTACGGAATAATTACCTTATTGATTGTAAGGACGCGTGCGTACTGATCAATTATTCAAGCGAATGCCGGCAGCCGACGAGTTCCGATGGTTTGTTATCGATTGTACTCAATGTTAATATTGTTTTATTGCTGTTTTCATTTCCAACAGTGGAAGGTTAAGTTGCGTTTTTATAGGAATCTTTATCAAGTTTACCTTGTTCAGTTTTGTTATATTAAAATGTTTCTTCTGTGTATTTTATAGAACCTTCTCGAATTCACTGAAGTGCATCCGTTGAAAGTTTTGCTTTTGTATTCTGAATGGATGAACTGAATTGCGGGAATTGATTTCTTTTGTTTCCTTACGTTTAAAGGGAGGCAGTAAAAAGCAACTTCTGATTGTTATATTATTAAGTTCAATAAAATGTATTTTCTTTCTTTCTTTCTTTCTTTCTTCTTCTTTATATTATTAAGTCAATAGGTTGTTATGCACTTATTTTCTACAAACAAGGAATGAATAAAGAGAATTCGTTCTAGTCTTGGAAGCGGTATCGAGAGTCTTGGCTGCATATCTTTATAAAAAAACAAAGCTTGAAAAATAAACAATCGGACGGCTGAAAGTACAGAAATTGTTTTATACGAGGCGTATCTATTTCAAATAATGTGATTTAATTTATAAATTATAACATGGAATCAAACTTTTATTTTATTGTTAAACCAACACTAACATTTATTCTAATCCACAGATTTTACCAAAATGGGAAGCCGTGAAGACAGGAACTATATCGTTCAAGTTCCGTACGAACGAACCGAACGGCCTGATATTGTTCAACATGGGCGCCAAGCCACCAAGGGTAGGTTGCACGGTAAGGGGTGGAGCTTTCGGGGTTTCGGAGTCACATGAAATACATCATCATACTGAGACATCACGAGATATCATCAGCTTGTGTCGGCAGTTGGGTTTGTGGTTTATGCTTTGAAGTTTACGAATCCATTATAATATTGATTTTAGAGGAATCAAATTAGTAATGTGCGACTATGCATATATGCGCTGATAAAATAAAGAACATTTTAAAATTAATTGATTGATCAGTTTGGATACTGAAACTGACTTTTGTTCTGAACGTTGGAATTTGAAAATTAATGTTGATTACCGAGTGACCTTTTGGTTATTACACATTTAAACGTGTTTTCTTGTTTAAGATATGTTTGTATACACATGGTTTTGAATTGTTAGCAAATATCTTTTCAGTACAGTGGTAGTCAAATTCATTGGACATTAATATTTTTAATTATAGCACTGAATCAACGTCTGAAATCAGAATTTTTATGATTGAATATTAAAGCCCCGAAAGAAAATTTTCATGTTATGATCGCGTATCTATTAAGAGAGATAAAGTATTTACAAAATTATGGAAATGTCTCGTTAATTTATAAACCTGTGCCATTTAGAAAATCTAGCAAACAATATCAATATCAGATTCCAATACACAAAACCAAAGGCCATTTTAAAACACTGTTCACTAGACAGTGATGACCGAAATGAAAAAGTATCGAAACGACGGCTACAACTGAATAACAATAAAGCTTGTTATGGAAACCGATGCAAACGTAAAACGAAGTGCGCCGTCAGTGAAAACCGCACGAGAATATCAAATTAGTGAATTAAAAAGTGGATTCGTAAATACACGTGTTTTACGTTCAAATAATGTAGTACAACCACAAATTGCGATTACCGATAAAGAGGTCTTAATGGATGAGCTTAATATTATTGTTAAAGCAATGTGAATATTGTCTGTGTGTGAAAGGGTGATCTAGCAATCGTTTACGAAGATTTAATAAAATATAAATCATCATTAAAATTAATTATTTCAATTGGTAAATATATTAAAATAATTGCAAATGTAAAAAAATAGCCAAACATGTTCTTAGAGCTTGATGAAAAAAGACAAAAATAATTAACATTTAAAATTGTAAGATTAACTAGTTATTAAGATTAACTAGAAATTCATGAATTGGCTAGACAACCTGTTCTGTGTTGTGTAATGTCCAATGTTACACTTACTGCAACTTTGTAATTGTATTTCATACATTTATTTTTTTAATATTAACATTGACACTGAGCGATGAATTATCATGCACATGCCAATCATGTTTTGTATTGTCTGTTTTGTGTGATGCAGGGTGTAGGTATCCGAAAAATCTTTGCCATTATTTACCTGATTTGAAAAAAATAGTCTAATTCCTAAGTTGGGTACTGCATAAAATCATGCTACAATTATTTCGAGCCCAGCATGAAGATAAACAAGTTGACATGGAAATAAAACGAATTCTTACGGATTTTATCGCGAATTTGATTTAATTTTTACATCTTTTAATTTCCCGACGTTTTGATCACTGTACAGATTCCGTGGTCAAGAGGTGGACTGAAGTATCAGTCATCCGCTTAGTGACTGTTACAATTTATTTCAATGTGTAACATACGCGTAGGTAAATCCAAGAAACCATTAAGTTGACATGGAAAATGTTTCTTGTCAGATTTATTTTTATACTGGCCTGTTGGTAACTGATTAGACGCTACTGCTAACATGTTCACGGTGATGGCGGGTTCAAATCCCAGGCACACCTCTAACTTTTCGGAGTTATATGTGTATTGTCAATCATCACGCACTGTAACGGTGAAGGAAAACATTGTGAGGAAACCTGTATACCGTAGCGATTTTAAAGAATTTCTACGGTATGTAAAGTCAGCCAACCCGCACTAGGCCAGCGTGGTGAACTTTATGGCCTAACCCTCTTGATCTTACTCTCGATTATAAGGGAGGCCCGTGCCCTGCAGTGGGACGTACATGGGCCGATACGGATACAAAACAGATTATTTTATACTGCAAGTCAAACAGTTAACTATTGGTTACCTTTAGTTAACTGTAAAATTAGAGACCCTTTCGCCCTAAGACTATTTCCAATAACTTATTAGAAATACCTCATCCATTTCGGCAGCTGCATGGTAGGATGGAGAAATATAATTAAACATAAATCGAAAAGTCACGTATAGGTGAATTTGTGGTCGGGTACCTTACAAAGTTTCACCCACTTAAGGTCCTTTGTGTTTGTCATATGGTACGCACAGTAGAGTCCGCGCACTGTGGAGTCCCAGGTTCCCGCACTAGCACATGCCTCGGCGTGTTTTGCATCTAAAAGTTTTTTGGTGTTTTCAAAATTGTTTTTCTTTGGCGTTTCGTGTGTTGTGTGTTTCGACATTTTTGAATTTGGATTGGCAGTAAATGTTTTTTTTTTATGTTTCTGTATAAATTGGTGTTGTGTTGAAATTAAATTACCACCGAAAATTTGGTTGAAAATTGTCTGTTTTGACTTTAATTGGCTTCGATTTTGAAAAGAAAAATGTATTATATCCCTTTTGAAACCAAAAATATTTTAGTTTTTGATTAACGCTAAATACAGAAGTTGTATGAGCATAATAATAAGGCTTTATTAACCCACACAAATTCGCACCATTGCACCACGATCACTTGAAAATAATAATTAGATGTAGTAATTAGTTTTTCTTTATGTAATTTAGATATAGCCTTTTTTAACAGTAATAGTTTTCTTTTTTGGTGTTTGTAACTATCGGAGAATTTTAAACCACACATTTCCGATAAGGATAGTGCTCATAAGATATATTTTGTGTTGTCGAATACGGTATTTTGATGATCTAAATATTTTAAAATCTGTATTTTTACATCTAAATAACAAGTTAAATTATAAAGGGATCACAAATCGCCCTATATATAATAGGCGTAAAGATTCATTCGTATAATTGTAGTAATTCAAATATCTTGTTTACCGTCTCGATGTCATGCCAGTTGCCATTTGCAATGAAACTAAAATTTGCAAATAAAACTGACTTAACTTTATTTATTCTTAATATCAACAATTTTCTGAGTGGAATTTAAAAAATGGTAAAGTTAAAAACTAATTATAGTTACACATTAGATTATCTGAGTAGAATCTGTATGTCTATATGTGATTTAATTTGATCCCTTAGATATAATAACTTTCAATCCATCTCACATACATAGATTAGATTTCAAAGAAAAATATCTTGCTCCAAAGCTGTGTATTTCAATATATCCTAGTATATAGTTTTCCAAGTAAATTTAACAAGAACAGCGGGACTCGAAATCTGTGTATGTGAGATGCATTCTGGTTTACAAACTGTGTGTACGTGTTTTAGTAAAATTTACTAGTATTTGCATGCCTTAGAGACGCGTCCAAATAGTTCGCGAGTAGTTGGCTGTATGTTCTGTTTCCTTGGTGTTTATTTATGAAAAAAGTTACTGAGCTCTTCGAAATTTAAATTCGACGTTGGATAACAGGTAATTTTTAATTTTTGTTAAAAATGAAATATGATGTAAGTTATTATGGTTTAATATTACTGTGATTTAAAAATTTATGTAATGTCAAAATGTTTTTCGAAATGGTAAAATTATTTTCAAATTTCAAGATGTAATTCGATTTAAATATTAAATTTTGTGTTTTTAACATTGGATTTAATAATGCCAGTATTGTATTTTACAATTTGTATAAATATGTTTTTAGTAGTTAAGGAAGATAATTTCAAATATGTTGAATTCTCAGACCAAAAATACTAATGTATTTATTATTCCTTAATTAGTTATTAGAAATACTTTCCCTATTAGTTTCTATGTAAGATTTATCCGTGAATACGTCTTTTATTTTCTTTTTACCTATCGTATACAAATCTCATACGAAAAAAAATCTACGATTGACATAACTATGTATTAAGTCGATAATTTTAGAATCATAAATCATTTTTTGTAAATAATACTAATAGTGCAATATTTTTATTACACAAAACTACAAACATATGTAATATATTGTATATAGTCATCCTTAAAAACGACGATGTATTTTCTAAAAAAAAAACATTTAAAAGTAGTGCAAAGCTACATCCGAGTTGAGACCAAGTTATCTAGATACAGTTTTTTTAACTTAACTGACTTGCTTATGACACTCAATTACACTTAACATTCATCTATAGAGCCACTAAGTTATCTGTTCAGTCGGAAGTTCGGAATCGTCGCTAGTGAGGAATTGAGTATTGCCACTTTAAAAAAATCTTGAATTAGATTAGAGTAAATTAGAGAATTATATACACAGTTATGTATCTTATAAAATCCTGTAGAAACGACACGGTAATATAACATTACCGTAGGCAGTGTTTTGGTGAAAAAAATAATGTGCATCTGTAGTAATTACCGTATATCTGATAACACTGGTTTAGTTCCAATTATGGCCACCTGAACAGATAAGTTGGTGGCTCTGTAAATGCTATTGACGTGGGGCGAAAAATGGAACAATAATTAGCATTTCAAAATTTCTAACGCATTGTTTGAGATATGTTTCCATAACATAAGTAACAAGCATTAATTATACTCGTAATTGAATATTACTAACATGTCCAATATAATAACTACAATTTGAAGAGACAAAAACTGTTCCTAATATTTTGACAACATGACAACAAGATACCACCGCAATCCAGTAAAATAGCAGACATCCTGCGCTACTGTACTGTTGAACAGGACCAAAACAAGAATTTTTCGATCCCGATCACATATTTGAAATAGAAATCAAGTGTCGAGTAAACCAGCAGATCAATAAATTTTGTTTCATGCAAAAAATTACGTATTCACGGATCCACCTAATTCTATTATTGTAATATTAAAAACCTGTTCTTCTGTAATTTCTTCTAGTTCCCGCCGCACTGATTCTAAAACTCGAAACGATTTTTTTTCTCTCCTTTGTTTCCAGGCGGATCTCTTTGCTGTTGAGATGCTAAACGGGTACATATACGTGCACGTGGATTTAGGGTCGGGAGGGGTGCGCGTGAGGGCCTCCCGGAGGAGGGTGGATGACTCGCACTGGCATGAGTTCTTGCTGAGGAGGAGTGGTAGGGATGGTAGAGTGACTGTGGATGGTGCTAATGCTGAGTTTAAGACACCAGGTGGGTATTTTTATAAGGGTAAATGATAAGAATGGTAGTGCGTTTAATATCGAATCCGAGAGCATCATTGTTTCTGGTTTCTACAGAAGATGTAATATAATGATCGTTTCCTTGCCTATGTTCTATCATAGCTGAATAGATAATTAAGCCACTTTATTAAGCCCTTATAAAAGACATACACAAGCAATGTACTACTTGGAGTCATGTCTTCATTGCTACTCGTGTATAATAACAATTGCAAATGAAATATGAAATTTACATCCTCTTCCAATTATTTCCAGGTGAATCCAACCAGCTAGAACTGGATGGTCCACTGTACGTGGGCGGCCTGGGCTCAGAGTACTCTGCTTCTCGCACCCCACCGGCTTTGTGGACGGCGGCTTTGAGGCAAGGCTTCGTAGGCTGTATCCGAGACCTGGTGCTCAACGGCAAGCCGCAGGACTTGACGGCTTATGGACGGCAGCAAGATTCTGGTCAGTATTATAAATATGGATTAAAAAGTTCATTTACTATTTACGGTACATTTGGTCTTTGTAATTTGTTTGAAGGGGTAAGAACAGTATGGTTCTGAGTTTATTTGTGCGAATGGTAAATTACTACGTGTAAAGAAAGTGGATCAACAGAGAACATGCCTTTGCGCAGCAGTGGGATACAATTTAGATTAGAAAAAAAGATTGGTGCGAAAAAAGACACATTTTTGTTAGATATTTGTTGACAGTAAGAGGTAAAGATTAATAAAATTTTTTTTTAGAAAAAATGTTTTTGTGAGAATAACAGATAACTGCCTCGGTGGCGTAGTGGTACTACGGTATGATTGCAAAGCTGAGGTCTCGGGTTCGAATCCCGGGTCGGGCAAAGTGATATTGGATTTTTCTATTCATTATTAGCCCGGAGTCAGGAATTTGTGCCCGATATGGCGATAGGCTCGCCCCCTATCACATCGTGGGACGGAATATACAAGGCGAAACGTGGGTGTTCTAGTAGCACCTCTGCCTACCCCTTCTGGGAAAAAGGCGTGTGGTTATGTATGTATGTATGTAACAGATAACAGTTCTAGACGAATATTATTGGGTCTAAACCTTAACTGCATCTAATACTGATTTACATATTATATGTATATCAAGTTACATATATTTAATATTAAATTAAATATCTTTAATGTATTTCCAGCATCCGTGCGTCCAGCCTGCCACGTCCTGATGAAGCAATGCGTCAGTTCTCCATGCCAGCACGGCGGGGTGTGTTCCGAAGGATGGAACCGACCGCTGTGCGACTGTTCGGGGACCAACTACGGCGGACCTACTTGTGGACGAGGTAAATAAAAGTTCAGAGGTCATGAAAACTGGTTGGAATAAAGAGTCTTAAATCGTTATGTTAATCGAACATATTAACATGAAACTATGCTGGTAATCAAACATGGTGATAGCTTTGATTGCCTACACCTTGTTCTAGTATTTTGGATGATATAAAATGATCATTAACTATAATATAATATATATATATATATATATATATATATATATATATAGGTAGGGGAAGGCATAAACTTATACTGGATGTTGGACCAAGTTATGAATATTTTTCTTTGCATCGCAAAAAGAAAACCTGCCTGTCTTTTAAAAATGTAAAGATGCACAGCTGATACATTGCATTGATTTTATGGTAGGCGCGTTATTAGTTTGCACATTACAACTTCGTAGGAGACTGTCCTACCCTCACACCCACCACTGCAACTCCTGTAAGCCAGGATCATCAGTGGCACGCATTGTAATGACACTGAGCATTGAAGCTCAGCGAGTCTCCGGGAATGTCTAACTTGTCTTTAACCCGCAACGAAATCAATCATAAAGTTACATTAATAGGAGTTGGAAATTAAAAAAAAATTTAACATTACAACTGTGTAACAAACATATTTTGAACTTTGGCCAAAACCTTCATTTAGGTAGTGTCAGTTCTTAGTAATTAAAATTATTGCTAAATCTTTTCTCCCGCTTCCAGAATCGGCAACAATCTACCTGAACGGCAGCCAGCACCTCACAGCGGCTTTAGGTCCTGAGCACATCACGCAGACTGAGGAGCTGATGCTGCGCTTTAAGACCAACCGAGCTGGTCTCCTGCTGAGGACTGCTTCTGAACATTCTGCTGATCGGATCGAGCTGGCTGTGGCAGCTGGGAGGGTTAGAGCAAGCGTGCGGCTTGGAGATAGGGAAAAGGTATTGGAATATTAATTTATCTTTATAATAAATCTGATTATGGCAAATTTGGTTTTGAAGATACTTATTGTTTTAGCAATAGAATGATAGGGAGAATGAAGGTGATGGCTGAAGGATGAAAAGTTGTGGGGTTGAGATCTTGTACTGGCTAGTAGAAGCTTTGTATTTCAATTCAGTAGGTAGGAGTCACTGATTGCAGTTGATTTCCTGAAAGCTACTCGCGTCGAGTTACAATGGTAATGTTATGAAGGAAGATTTTGATGACGATAGATGATGATGGATGTTGTCAAACATTGCCAAATCATGGCGAACGTTATTTTTGGGCTGCCATTAACAGAATCACTTTCTCATGTATTTCTAGAACTTGCTAGCAGGTAACAACGTCGCGGACGACGCGTGGCACACGGTCCGCTTCTCGCGCCGGGCATCGAACCTTAAACTGCAGGTGGACGGCGCGCAGCCCGTGCGCGGTATGTTATGTACGTATGCACGGGACACCACCCGCACTGTTTTGTTTCACCCTTGAGTAGTCGAGGTTAGTCGACGCTGCTTTGTCGTTTGTATGATTTTAAAAAAATACACCCAATAGTCACACACATAGTCCTGACCCCACACTAAGATTGAGTCTTATGCCGTGGATATTAGAAACTACGAGAGACTTCTCGGTCTCACAATCACCCAGACCCGAGACAAATACCTGTGGTTCACACAAATATTTGTTTGGGTGCGGGATCGAATTCGCGGCCTCTCGTTTCACAGCCAGCATCTAACCAACTGCGCCTCAGAGTTTTAGAGAGAGAATTTAAGTTAAAAAGTTATTACATTTTTAATAATAGTTTTTAAGGATAAAGAACTTAATAAAAGCTTGTAAAAAGCCGGTATTGAAATCTGATTCTTATAACAGATGTTGGAATTGTTTCGTCGTCTTATTCTTAGTAATTTGATAGTGTAAATGTATTGTGAATTTAAAAATTCAATAACTATTATTTATAACTACAGAAAGACAAACCATAGGGTTTGCCACTTTAGGCCCGTCTACTTTATGGGTTGACGTCAGCAGTAAACATTTGATTTATATCCATAGGTTACGCCGTCTACCTCTTAGTCATGACAAAACAACAACGTATTAAACTTATATGTATGTTATGTTTGAATTATATGTATATAAATGCTGTTAAAGTGTGAACTAACCTAAAAAAATAATTAATAAAAGTTTAAATTAATTACATTGACTTAACTATTTGCACAAGTGACTCGTAACGAAAGTAGAAATAATAAAATCAGGATTCGGAAACCAAACATTTACGCTAATTCAAAACGACAAAGCAGCAACAATTAAATAACAAGCAAATCTGAATTCTCTTGCATTGCAACAGAATTCAAATTTCCTAACACTTTTCCGGTTACCCGACCGAATTGAAAAGTGCATTGATGTTAGAAGTCCTAGTAGCCAGTATTAGTTGCTTTTATTCGGTTACTTTATAGCTCGCACTTGTATTCACCGTTTTGTTTGATGCTTATGTTTCAACTTCGTTTATTGTTTATTTTCTTTCTTCTGTAGTGTCCTGTGTGCTGTGAATATTACATTTAATACGATTTTCTAAATTTTTGATCATGTCTTTAATGAAATTTAAAATTGTTAAATCCTTTCCAATAAACTTTGATCTAATATACACTGTAAAACAATATTTTATAATTTATTTGCATTATTACAGGGTCGTGATGCGATTAAAAAAGAAAATGAAAAAGTATTGATCACTAATTTAAACGGTGTATATTTAGATTCAGATAAATATCCAAAAATAACTAATGAATGTATATAATTTGAATTCATATTAAGAATTTAAGCTTTCTCTTTCTCTCTGCAAGTGCTATTGTAAGCATCTTCACATAATTCCACTAAAATATTCATCGAAAAAGACTAAAACTGTATAACATGCAAAATATTATGGCTACTGCACAAAATTTGTACGGAAATGCCTACAATAGCTTAAGCTAAATTGAAATTTCCTCAGCCACTAGACAGCAAGTGGACTTAAAATTATAAACGACTTAAAATTAATCTGCAATATCGCTACTTCTTCCTCTTGTTTGTCTGTGTGCTTCAAAATAAACTGTACAGAAACAGCAACTCTATGCTAATTGGTTATAAGGTCCGTTCTTCTAGCCGCTAAATCAATGTGGATTGTTAGCTCTCTGTAAGCTTGAATGTTGTTAAATATGCTCTGTACATATATTGAACTCGCTGCCAGTTTGATCTGTAACATGTTTACTTTGCCTATTATATTTTCTTTAACCGTCAATGTTGTGTGGCGAAACATATCTTTAGTTTAGATACTGATTCACGGATTCATTTTTCCAGCTGAGACAATTTTAGGGAAAGCATCAACACTAGAGATTTCAACGCTACATCTAGGTGGACTGTACCACCCGGAGGAAGAAATTCAGATGACGTCAACCCTACCCAACTTTGTGGGTTATCTACAGAAGTTCGTTTTTAACGGAGTGAGGTACATAGACATGACTAAAACCCTTGGAATTGGGAGCGGAGATGAGAACAACAATCTGGATGACTCCACAACTATAATTTTCAATGGGAAGTTCGTGAAACCTGATTCTTTGAATGTGTACAAGTCTGTGACGTTCAAATCTAAGCATACGTACGTAGGCTTACCACTGCTGAAAGCTTACGCTAATACCTACTTGGATTTCTACTTCCGAACAACTGAGATGGATGGCTTGCTGTTCTATAATGGTGGGAAGAAGCAAGATTTCATAGCAATAGAGCTGGTGAACGGTCATATACATTGCGTGTTCAACCTTGGCGATGGAGTAGTAACTATGAAAGATAAACTAAAACCATACTTGAACGATAACAGATGGCATACTGTGTCTGTGAGGCGACCGACACCGAAAATTCATACTTTGCAAGTTGATGATGATTTGGAAATGCATACGACGAGTAAGTTTAATAATGCCTGTATATCCTTAGGTGGTTATCATTATCCCTATATTAATGTTTAAACAAAATCTATCTTTGTTTCTAAGTTTTTCATTAGTGATATTTCATATCTCATCTCGATAAAATAGACTGTAGTTATATTGACCCTAATTTACTTATTGAGTCTTATTTTTATCTTTTTAAAGGGTTTATCAATAAATATTACTACATTTATATGTATTTAATTTACAGGTTCAAACTTGATGCTAGAGCTAGACAGTGTCCTCTACGTGGGAGGAGTACCGAAAGACATGTACAGTGCGTTGCCCGTAGGAGTGTTATCAAGACAAGGGTTTGAAGGTTGCATGTCCAGTCTGGACCTACCTGGGGAGTCGCCGTCTTTGATGGAAGATGCTGTGGTGCCCAGTTCTTCACTTGGTTCCGGTTGTGAAGGTAAAATTTTTATTGTGGTATTTTTGGATAAAGAAAAATGTTCGAAAGTTGATACTTGTAGCGTTGAGCCTAATAACAAGGAATAACATAAAGTTTAAGGGCCATATTCGTAGACAGATTTAAAACCTATTTCAGTCATCGAATGTTTTGTCTTCTTCGCTCAAACTGAATTCCAAAGTCGCTCGAAAAGGACAAAATCATTCGGTAACTTAAATAGGTTTTTAATCTGTCTATAAATAAGGCCGTAAGTATAATATTATCAAGTTATCAGTCGGCGAGACTTAAAATACAAATGGCATAAAATAGATTACATCGGATAGCAAAAACCAATTCACATTTTTAATTAAATAATTGTACATTAGGGGTAGTCAAATTGTAACAGTCACTAAGCGGATGACTACGAGTAATACCTCAGTCCGCACCGTGACCACGAAAGCTGTAAAGTGATCAAAACGTCGGGAAATTAAAAAGTGTAAAAATTAAATCAAATTCGCGATAAAATCCGTAAGAATTTGTTTTATTTCAATTTGTAACATCACGTAAATCCAAGAAGCCTTTAAATAGATTACAGTTAAGGACAATTGTACTAAATCTAAATCTGACTGATAGATAGGCGCTAATTAGGACCTAATTTCAATGATTTTGTACTGTATTTATGAAACTAATGATAATATCTTGTTGGTATAGGTCCAACGAAGTGCACTCACAATGCGTGTGCTAACAAGGGCGTGTGTGTGCAGCAATGGAACACCTACGTATGCGATTGTGACTTGACTTCTTTCACCGGACCCACCTGCTATGATGGTTTGTTATTCTTTTTTATGTTTAATTAAATTTTTATTCATTATATTAACAATACTGTAGGGGAAACGTTTTAAAATAAAAAAAGTAATATGAACCTTCGAAATGCACAATTTTGCATTTAAAATGCATATTGTTGTTGTTGATCTCTAGGGTCATCTTATTTTTTATTAGATTCTTATAAAAAGAGATATAGCATTAGTCCAAATTATTTATTATCCACCAGTTTATACCCAAAACTAAATTTTCAGAATCAATAGCCTATGAGTTCGGTCCCGGACGAGGCACCCTCACATACACGTTCCCCCCAAGTTCAGTGGCTGATACAGAGACGGACAAGGTGGCCCTGGGCTTCATCACCAGCAAGTCTGATGCTGTGTTGCTGAGGATCGAGTCTTCAAACACCCAGGACTACATGCAGATGGAAATCGTAAGACAATACGTTGACTCTTTTATTTATGAATGTCTCCTCATAAATATTAGATTTGTCTTTTTTTATACATAATTTTGAAGTTTGATTAATGAACATGGTATTGTCTTGAAAAAATCTATAAAAATGACCACAGAACCTACAAACACTATCAATGCTTAAGAGTACATCGAACAGCATGCAAACATTATCGGTTTAATTAAAGTATAATTGTCAGGTCCACTAAATAAATCAATCATATTCTATGAAGGGATCGCTAAAGAATTAATAGCGATCTGTAAAAATACTAATATCATCGAAAGACGATTTATGACTCTAGAACAACTATTTTAGACTGAGAACACTCTTGTCTTGTTTAGATCGGTGGCAACGTATTCGCGGTATACAACGTGGGTGGTGGCGAACAGCCTGTTGGTGAAGAGGCAGTAAGAGTGGATGACGGCGCCTACCATGTGGCCAGGTTCACCAGGAATGGCAGCTCGGCAGCTCTACAACTAGACCATTATGCTGTCAATGTTCGACATCCGCAAGGTACGTAATACCGGAGTATGGTATCTATTATCTATCGTATAATTTCTGGGAGAAAACTATTTATATTTGACAAAGTAGGTAGGTATTTGTACCTTTTAACATACATACATACATACATACATACAGTAGTATTGTTACTGATAAAAACTCTTTGTTCGGCCGTGGACTTGTGGCTGATAAAAAAGCGATGAAAATTAGATACAGTGTGCCGTGTGATTCGCCGGAGTAGAACATTTAGAGTGTGAAGAACTAAAGAACTGACGAATGTTGCAATTTTTTTATATACAGCGCGTGGTAACTGTTATTCAGTGCATATTATAAAAACAGCGAAAGTTAAAAAATCCTGTTTTGGTATATAAGAAGCTTTATAGATAATTTTTGTTCTACCAGGTGGACAACAATCAACGATCTTCAACAGCATGTCCCGGGTGATCATCGGTGGCAGCGGCGCGCGTGCCTTCAGTGGCCTGGTAGCAGGGCTGGTGGTGGATGGCGTGAGGCCTCTAGACCTGGCTGCAGGGGGGGATCCAGCTGTGTCAGCCCGAGGAGACGCTAGGAGAGCTCACACACCACTGGATAGAGATATTAATAGGATGCAGCAGGTATGCATTATTGGATTAAGGATATTTGCTGTGGTATTTTTTATGTTATAATTAGAAAATGTCTAACCAAGGCTTCAATTGATGGTATGGAACATGGAAATACATAATACAAAGACGCGGCAGCATCTGTCTACTCTTTGAGGCGATACTGTGTTACATTTAATTCGTCGACCTTCCTTTCAATGCTCAAAAGTATGCGAAGTCATACGTGTGAGCAGTCAAAAAATTGTCAAGTCAAAAAATTGCATTTCGTTCACACTTTATCTGTCGTGTTATAGGTCACTAAGTTTGGCTTTAATCATATTAATCATAACCGAATCAAGAACTAAACTATGTGTATTTTAATAATTCTTGCGAAAGAAATGCAATAACAAAAAAAAGCTATTGCCAAATATTAAGTAATAAATTATAATTCAGACCCTATAAATTAAATATATCTCTTTCCCACAGACACCGCCATCAGGCTACGGCGGTCCAGGGGTACTAGACGAGCTCGTATACTCCGGAGCTGGATCTGGATGTAGAGATGATGATGAAGATGCTTGTGTACTACCTGACGCCGGGTCTGGAGATGACCTCATCACACCAGTCTACGTACCTTCCACTAGACGACCTCCTAAGACACACAAAGTAAGTATCCTCTTCTTTAGTGTTATAAAATATAACTTAATTATTGTGCATTAGCAAGCCAGAGACTACAACTGACTTGATGATTAGTTCAGTACAATCTGGATAGGATATCGACCGCCACATTATGAACGATTTTTAAACAATACGCCACCGCAACCAGGTGTATACTAGCATCAAATCACCAGCGCACTGCTAATTTAAAAACGTCACCATACAGTGAGGATTCTCTTATGACGGATTACAATGCAATTATTTAAGGTTCTTTGTGATTGATCATTTCAGGGTAGTCCAAGCGATAAGCTGATGAAACCGTGTGATGATGAAGACTGTATTGAAGGATCAGGATCTAACGGCGAAGGCATTACTGAACCGGAGCAGCCTATCACAACGTAAGTTTTTAAATGGAAGAATGGTCTATATGAAAATAAGGCTCTCAAAGCTTTATTTTTGAAGATATGCCCTGCCGTAAATAATAATCTGACTTTAACTCTGGTTCCAAGCTAAAAATATCTTAAAATATGAAAATAAAATATGAAAATATGAATTTATAAAAAAAATATTTGATCAATGGCACAGAAAGGGAAAATTCGGAATTTTTTTTTTTATTTTTCAGACTTTCATACGACCTTTTTAATACCACCACTGCTTCGAAAAGCGTTGAAGCTGTAGAAAAAAAAAATGAGCACAGAACTCACTTGCAATGTCTTTTACTTATTATTTAACCAGGATAATTATTGTTCCATGTCATTTAATTCATTTTAATATAATTCCAGTGGCACATCAACCAGCACGCACACCGCTACATCAGCGACATCATCGACCAGCACAGCGAGTACGACTGGCACTACTGGTACGACTGGCACCGACAGGATCAGTCCGTCAGTGGTTGGCAGCGCGGCTGGCACTGAGAAGAGCAGCGAGCCTGCCACGTCGCCGCCAGATCATGAGAGCATGCACGCGGGGACCAAGGAGTTCTCTGCCACTATCGATACTAGGACTACGCCTTTGGGTAAGTAAATTGATTTATGGATATCTGTTGAATTAAGTGTGTGAAGCTGGCTATTAATATTACTTTTGGAATAAAGGCTGGATGTTAGGAATTTCATAGCAATTTTTTTCAAAAGCGAAGAGTAGTTAATAGGGAGTAAAATATTAATAGACGAAAGATAGCCGATAACCGGTAGGAAGTTAATATTTTATGTCGGTTGCGGGTTTGAGATTGTTATTTTTTACATAACATGTGGATGTACTATTAATATGTCTTTTTATAATGCACCGACGTTTTAGGAGTAATCGCAGTGTATGACACTTAAGCAGAAGGTGCATTTAACCCACACTGTATCTAAAGAAATTAATTTTAATTCCAGATCACACGCACACCGCTCATCACTTCACACCGACAGACCATCTAGAAGAGACTTCACACACCACGGAAGAAGACACAAATCATATCCCCGAGTATGACGATCGGCGTGAAAGCGAGATAGATGTCCGCACACCTACATATGGAGGCGGGAGTGAGCAGGACAGAGTGCCTGGCAGAGTCCATCCTGATTACAATGGATACGAGCATGAGATTACCACAAAATGGTACCATCCTAAGACAACCGATAACAGAGTGGTGCCGCCTGAATCTGAGTTCTTTGCTACTATTGTTGGTAAGTCGAGAAGAGAAAGATATTTTAAATCTCTTTTTTATATTGAAAAAGACACATTCAAAGTGAGCAATCTTATGATATGTCAAAATAACCATAACCAATGAACACAAAAATCATTTCAGAAACTTTAGATTTACTATTGCCTTTAAGAACAAACATGTATAAAAATTTGGTTAAATGTTAGTTGGCTTTTATATGAGAATGGTTCAGAATATCAACCTACGCACTAGTAATCATCAAGGTGGACTACTCTGTACCCTTTTTTAGCGATTAAATGATATAAAGGCTAATTTATGGGCAAATAATGATTTTTAACGTATTCCTTATTCAATTTCTAGGTATAGTAGCGTCGGTACTGATAGCGATTATATTGATCGTCATCATAGTGCTTAAGTACATCGTGTTCAAGTTCGACCCCTCGTATAAGGTCACTGAGGATAAGGGGTATCAGCAAGGAGCCAGTGCGGCGCTGCTTGGGAATCAGGTTTGTAGCAGTCTCATTATTATATAAAAGTCTAGTAAGGTTACATATTAGTTAGAGACCAAGTGTTATTATTTTTGATAAATATCAGAACGTGGGAATCAATAAAGAAAATGAAGTATTTAGAAGTCTGAAAATATTGCTTCATAATCTACTGACATCATTAGTATATTAGCACACTAAGTTCATAAATCAGGCTCTAGACTGCCAATACAAGTTAATATCATACTGGTATGTTCCCACAGGCACACTCCAGCTACCAAAGTGGTGGATCAATGTCAGTAGCCGGGGCGCGCAACCTACAGCCACTGCCTCTCAATCGCAATGCGCCCCCGCACCCCGCGCCGCCCGCGCACCCCGCGCACGCCGCGCTCGCGCCGCCACACCCCGCGCTCGCGCCGCTCCCCGCGCAGCCCATCAAGCGGGACGGCATCAAGGAGTGGTACGTCTAAACCCACCATCATGCAAAGGACCATCGCCGATATCAACTGTTCAAAGATAATCGAACCATCTGAAGATACCAAGAACTATTTAAACGACAATGGACTCATTCAAAATACCACGAATTTGTTCAGGTTCAGTTGAAAAGGCTTGATAAAGGTGAAAATAGGACTAAACCCATACCATCCAACTCTAAAAAGTCCATCAATATTAGTGAAAAGTGTGTTGGAGGTCCAATGAGTGTAATGAATGGTGTAACGAACATATCAGACTCAAGTGAAGTGTTAATGACAGTAGTTGCTTCGATCTAACCTCGCAGAAAGTAGTCGCGTCACACGTTCCCGTCTAGTGCTTCACACAACCACACGTCAGCGACGGCGCGTGTGAACCGACCTCGAAGATCGCTGAAACGTTACCAATGAGGCTATAGTTAAGTAGTTTAAGTGACGTAACACCGACTGATTCGCAAGTGTTTGTAATGGTGTAAATATTATTATAATTGTAACCACTTGTGCGATCGAATTGGTTCAATGTGAAATGATTTGTAGTACTAGCGTTGTTAGCGCATGGTGTACTGAAAATTAAAGTGAAAACCGATAATAATGACGCTATTTATGATATTAAAATTGTAGAGGTAATTAATGAAGAGAAATATCAAGATAAAATTGGTACATCGTGCACTAATGATGATAGTAACTATAAGATTCAAGAACAAGGTATCCGACTGTTAATAGCAATATCCAAATTCCACTATATTTTTACTGGCCAGAATCGCCATGAGTATATCCCTTCCGAAGTGTTTTCTTTTGTAATAATTCAAACAACAATTTTGTTCAACCCATTCTGTCCAACTCACAAAAGTTAACTCTTAGAAAACTGTACTTACTTAAATCTTCTTGATCATAATTTTATGATATCGCTTGAGATGAAATAGACTCATATAAAAATATATTAGTAATGTCTATAATATTGACTGACAATTCTACGAAAATCATGCTAAGAGCATTCGGATCGTTCACGATAAAAATATACTTAGAGCAAATGAAGTAATTAAAAAAAGGGCGTTCCTTACGTTATTCAAAAAATTGTTGAAATCAAAGATCTAAAATCAACAGAATTTAATCTGATATCCTCGAAAGCTATAAATTTAATTATTCTTACAAAATACTACAGTCGGATACCAACACGGAATTGCATACACGTATGTTTATATAGATAACCGTCTGTTTTGTTCAAATGCTTTGAGTTCCATCACCACAGGATAGCTTCTCGTTGTAAATTGCTGACTCATGGATTCGCGACGATCAATTTTCTAATCTATTGCCTTTGATAGTTTATGATAAGGATAATGTAATTTGTTTGTGTGGGTCTGCTGGGGTTGTATGGGAATTGGACTAGATTATCTATTTAATTATCATACGCTTAATGTGTATTTATTATTCTCGATCCATGATCTCGTTGGAGACTCTATATTCTATATCTTAATTATGCCAAATATTACCAAAATTTAAATTAATTTATCGAAAATATTTTTAATAAACAATGTATCTTACGATTCTTCTATAACTACTGCCCGAAAAATTACTCCTTTAATTTGAATTCCTTCCAATTTCCATACAAACCCATGCAAATTCCATACAAACATTAAATAAAAATGATAAATCGCTACAACTGAGCTGCCATCAAGCAAATGTTGCATATCGTTGACGTGAAGACACTAATTATACAATTTTCAATAATCCTTCCTATATTTATTAGATGATATACAAACGGACGCGGGTAGTGGACGATATATATCGATACATAATCAAGTAAGAGCGTGGTAGAGTCGGGGTGTTTGAGTGAATTTATAATTTTATTATTTATTTTTTAAATTGATCCATATTATAACAGGCATTTAAAAATATCGAGTTAAGAGAAAGATAGATTGTGTGCTGTAAACATTAGATTTAAAATTCAGGTGGAAAATTTAAGGATATTTTAATATAACTTAAATTTCTTTTTAAACAGACGTAACAGCTATATGGGCTAAATTAAAGGTAACAGTTTACATAAATGTTGCGGTAGAGACCGTTAATAACTCTTAACAGTTAAAGCAGATGTTAAACAAATTTAATGACGTCACTGTATCAAAGTTCTAAGATAATTAGTTATTGAATAAAACTGGATGCTGTTAATAAAATCCTTATAGGATTTCTGTAATGCTTTGATACCCTTAGTAGATTCCCTTTGCTATGAAAATTTCTACTGATTAAAAAATTAACGTTTACAAATACATTCATGAATTGCCCTTATATTAATCATTTTGTTGTGATGAGTAATAAATTAAATATATTTCAAGCAATTATTATAATTTATGTAATTTTATATTGAGGTAAATAGATTGTTGAAGGAAATTAATTACGTTTGAAGTGTCGTACATAAACATGGGTAAATATACAATATATATTGACTATTGCAATTTTTTTAAATTAAATAATTTAATTTTAAATGATATAAATTCACTCGCACATTCATGTAATATTTTGTAGGGAGCGTAATCTACGAGCTTGTAGATTTGGTATGGATTTTAAAAAACATAGAGAATTTAAGTTAAAAAATACACAGTTTTTTGTATTAGTAGAAATTATTGAATGTATTCCGTAATGTGTTAAGAATAGATGAATTATATTTAGTTGATCTAATGGAAAATTACGAGAAATGTCGACATAATTATGAGTATGAAAAGAAATGACGCAGAAAATATTACACGCGATAATAGTATTGTTAAATTAATTATTGTACCTTTGAATACCGTAAAACAATAGACAATTATTATTTCCTATATTATAAAACGCAGTTTAAGAGCAATGTTCCCGCAGCCCACGCAGTACTTAAGTGCAATCTCAACATAGGCGAAAAACGTTATGAATTTGTTCTATACTTGTATTATAATTTTGATTAATATTACTACTATCTTTCTTTGTTCTTCGAGAGCAAAATGTTTCAAAAGCAGTCCTCTTACTTCTGTATACGGCATGGAATTTGGTTGTCTGATTTCAAATAAATGATCAGACGAAGATACCAGATGGTTTTACAGAATAAATGAGGCAAGAGTCTTAGATTCGATTTCAAATTCAGGCACTTTACTTTATATGACTATTCTCTTGTCTGGGATAAGACAGCGGAGAGCTCTGTCGCTTCGAATCTTCGGCGTATAAGCCTATATTAAAGATTTCCGGGAAATCTGGATTTAAAAATAATCTTGAATTCTACTTAATTTTATGAAAAAAATCTTTATCAATGTCTGATACATTTGTTTGAGACGCACACAATTAGTTTCCACGTTTGTATAGTTAAGTAATATAATTATACTTATTTTCGCTAATAATTTCCTAAAACAATATTAATTTTGAACATATTTGGCCTAAGCTGTGCAATAATTGAACCTATCGAGTTGAATTGAATATGTTATCGAGAGATGAAAACGATCACGTGATGGAACCGAGGTGAAGTTAATTAAATTGAATCAAATTACTAACATTTTTGTATACTACGACTAGAACTATAGACACTATACACAACAGGAGACGAAGAAGAGGAGAAGAGGTTTCGTCCGATTTTGTCGTTCTGTCGTTTTGTCGTACTGTGTAAAACTGTTACCGTTCTAAATTTTTAACCTATTTGAAACACTCCGTACGCTCTCATTGCATGCGATTTCCTCTATCATTCAAATTCTGCTTAGCTGAGACTACCGCGTGAAACAAATCAGTATACTTTACAGGACAAGCGACGGTTTTCTGGAATAATTTATTAAATATGAAATTTTAACGTCACATACTTTATAAATTATCACCAAAATAAATAGTTATTGGAATTTTTGTAGCTCCTGTTTATTATGTACAAACAATATTTTTTAATGTGCCTTTTTGTAATACCCATATATTTTCAATTAAGAATGAGACCAAGATTACCTGGCATCATATTGATTACAGCAAAATGTCTTTCTTTAAACTATGCTAATTTATTTATCGCGGTATTACTAGCTAAGTGAGCAAATGCTTATATTTTAACATTTAGATGATACACCCACCGTCCCGTTTTCCTCTTTCCGAATATCAAAACTTGAATTAGCTTTAAAACACGGGACTTGTTTACATGCGACTTTTGATCGGATTTTTGATGAGAATAGGGAAGGAGGAAATAGATTTTCTTGTATTTTTCCGTAGGTTGTTTTAGTGTGAGAGCACGGTTAATTTTCCACACAAAAACATGCATCCAAATGACCACCGGACGTATAAAATACTGATTATTCATATGAAAAACAACATTACTTGAATAAGCGATAAAAATATGATACTATTTGTGATTACGTCTGTAAATTATCTAAACTTTCGCAATGGTTGATAAATATTTGGCTATCTTCATTTATTAAATTATTGCTTTAAATTTTAGGTCTAATTAATAAAGTAATTAACTAAACTTTCAAATATGCTCCCAGTGAGTTCGAATCAGAAATTCGCATCAAAATCACGCAAGTAAACACTTCCCGTTATAATAAAATACATAACTATTTATATAGATTGTTATAAAGCACAGGTTCTAGGTGATTGGAAGTTGCATTTATTGTAAATAGTTAATTAATAAATAACAATTATTATTGTAATGATAGTATAAGCGGTACAGTACGGTGTATGTTTCACACTCGTTTTACGGCACAAAATGTTATTAACAATTTGTTTATGTGTCAATTTTAGTGATAATGTTTAAATGGTTAAAGTTGATGATTTGTACCGTAAAATAATTATTATTGATAACGGAATAATAATAGTTGTTTTTGCAGACGCAACTACGGTAGCAGCAGATGTTGGTCATACCAAAGACGAATGTAATAAAATTGATGATTCGTTTAAAATAAACCTCAAATGACGAAGAATAGATAAAAATGTAAAGAATCTTCAAAAATATAATGAAATTAAAGAACTGAAATGCCACGAATCATCAATTTTGCCTCTTGATCTAAATGAGATGAAAGTCTAGTCATATAACAAAGAAGTGGTTGCGTCTGTAGAATGCGGAGTACACGTTTTGTTACGAAATTTGTAACCAATGTTATTATGAACAGGATTCCGGTCGGACCAAGTTTTGTTTCGTGTAAAAATCAAATTTCAAAACATTAAATAATACTATGTAAATTATTTGCTGTTTTATTTCTTGATCATATATATAACCTGATGCAAAAATTCAAATTACATATTTGAGACGCTTTGGCGTTTAGTCTTACAACACATTGAGGCGAACCAAATTATTTTCGTAAATTACACATACGCTTATAAATTATATTTGCATATCCAGATAAGGGTAATATAACTTTTTGGTGCCTTAATAAAAAAGTCATGTTTTTGTTGAACAGATCCGATCAAAGGCTCACCGAATCGAAAGTGATTACCGACGAATACAAACATTTATAGTAGTTGGATAGTAGGTGCGATGCTGGCTTCTCATAATGGGAGAGGAAAAGCGTATTGACCAGCAATCTCACTCATCGAACAAAATAAGCGACATCATACCCTTTATATCGGTTTTCCATGAGACTGTGGCACTATTTTGATTAAAAAGGCTATTCCTATCACAGTCCAAGGAAATAAAGTGTGGCTCTACCTCTTTGAAAGTGAAAATTGAGCATGATCTTAATTAACTGTACTGTACTTTACTGTATCAGCACATACAGGTACGTCCAACTGCAGGGCACCGGCCTCCTCGACTAGCGTAAGTTGTTTTCCTTCACCGTTATATTGCGTAGTGATTGGCTATCAATACACACATGACTCCGAAAAGGCAGAGGTGTGCCCTGGGACTTGAACCCACGACCACCGTGAACTTGTCGGCAGCCGCGTCTGGTCCGTTTATCAATAGGCCGCCACGTACTTAACATGCGGAGAACTTACTATGCCAAGGTACTATAGTAAATAGAGGAAAAACATATAGACATATCTGAGCTTGAAACTTCGTTTGCCTTTAACTCCTAATGAGCAGAGATGCTAGCCAACTTTACACAAATTTCAGACGAAAATCCAATCGTGAGATAAACGGAGTGCTAGAAATTTTACACGATAATAATAAAAATATACTAGCAAGTAATTATATTCTCACAAATATTGATACATAGCGCTCACTGTATTTTCCGCCACCTGTAGTATATGTGTAAAATAAAATGAATGTGTTAAAAAGCCTATGTTAGAAATTAGATTACAGAGGTAAAAAAGCTGATTTTGTTGAATTAAAGAATATAATAATCGATTTTTTTTTAATTCCTCTAAAATGCGTGGGCGATGTCGCAGACAAAGCACAGTTTTCCAATAACAAGGTTACGCGACCGTTTGTCGTGAAACGCGATCTAGTCGTATGTAATTGGAGCAATTTCCTAAATGCCATTTTTGATTGCTTATAACTTTAAATGTCAAAGCATCTGATTATGAAACAAGAATATTTTGTTTCTAAAATATGATAAAATATATTTCAGTTTATTTAAGTCTAAGTCTATGTCTGGGCATACGGTCCATCTAAATCATGTTATTAAGCCCTCGGCTTTTCTCCGCATTTTGCTAACTTGCCTATGTAATTCGTAGCTTCACCTGGCCTATGGTCGCCTATAACTTTTGTGTACTTGAGCTTCAGAATTTGGCTGTCGTTAACGAAAATTCATTTACACATTATACATACAGATTCGTATTTAGCTTAAATATACAACAGAATTATACGTGAATAAGGATACGCGTGCGATAATATACCTATTCTCATGCAAATGACAATATTGAATAAATACTTTTTCTAAATGAATTTACCGCGTTCCGTTTCATATAGGCGCGTCGAAGTGTCTATTCAAGATCTAAAGCTAATAAACATAAACACACGCTTTTCTCCAAGAAGGGGTAGGCAGGGGTGCTAAAGAACACCCACTTTCGTCTTGTTTGGTCCGTCCCACGATGTGATAGGGGGCGAGCCTATCGCCAAATTGGGCACAAATTTCTGACTCTGGGCTGATAATGAATAGAAAAATCTAATATCAATTTGCCTGATCCGGGATTCATCCCGAGTCCTCAGCTTTGCATCGTACCGCAGAACTACTGCGCCACCGAGGGAGTCAATGGTTGGTACAAAACGCAGACTTCAAACAAATATAAACAGAAAACCATCAGTTTCAAACACACGGAACCCTAAAACAAACTATCATATACGGCAATCATTTAAAGTTCACGGTAAATGTAAATTGCCTAACTATTTATACAGAAAGCTGTTCCATTTCCTTCCTCCAAAATCATTACACCGATGTACGGAAAGATGCGCGCTCACTTTTTTCTGTTATTTTCCATACAAGTCGCGTCAGCTGCAGGCGAAAATCCATTACTAATGGCAACGAGGAACTCTGATCAAATAGCAAAAACTGCTGAGTGCGTTTTAAAACTATCTGCTAAATATTTCGTCGAGAAAAAGGCATTAAGCGGCAGCATAGTGATAATAAATATAAACTCTTATCACTCAACAACACAGAGGCTACTTTTGCAGACCATCCACGGAGGTATGAAATATTCGGTTATGGTAAAAGACTCTTTTTATCCACACGCCAACGCCTCCCACTTTCCGGAGAAAGCTAAAAATTACATGTTGATTTTGGAAGTCAAAACGGAATTGAGGAGAAATATTCTACAGTTGAATAAATTGCCGACGTGGAATCCTTTGGCGAAAGCCGTGGTGTTCTATCAACTGAAGGAAAATGAAGTCGATGAAGATGTAGCGATTGATTTAATTAACGAACTTCGAGAATTCAAACTATTTAAAACAATCGTTTTGATATACAAAGAAGAAGATGATGAAGTCGTTGCTTATACTTGGAGACCATACAGTGAGACTAATTGCGGGGGTGAATGTGATACCGTGTACATTCTAGATAAATGCTACAATAACACTATTTATGAAATTCAAACGCAAGAAGAGATGTTTCCTCAAAACATGAAAAGGTGCCCGTTAGTTACGTACGCCGTAATTTCAGAGCCTTACGTAATGCCCCCAGTTAGAAAAGTAGCTAATAGACATTATGATGATGTATACGAATTCAATAAAGGAGGGGAAATTAATTTAGTGAAAATAATTTGCCAATTCACAAATATGAGTTTAATTGTAAGAATGTCGGATGAGGAAGAAAATTGGGGAACGATTTTAACTGATGGCACGGCGACAGGGGCTTATGGCGTTCTTAGGAACGAAACTGTTGATCTTGTAATAGGTAATATTGAAGTAACCAGAACCATTCGGAAATGGTTTCATCCCACAGTAAGCTACACTCAAGATGAAATGACTTGGTGCATTCCCAAGGCCAAACAGGCACCTACGTGGGACAATTTAGTAATCATCTTTCAATGGCAGACCTGGATGGCGACGTTCTTCAGTTTAATAATAATGGGGTGTTTGTTCCACTACTTGTATTACAGGGAGAATAGACAAATCACTAGGTGGCCGACGAATTCTTTGTTGATGACATTCGGAATGTTGTTGGGTTGGGGAGCGAATTTCGATCCAAAAAGTATGACATTCCGGATTTTAATCTTCGCCTGGCTTTGCTTCAGCGTTAACATGAGTATTTCTTACGAATCGTTTCTCAGAACGTTTTTGATGCATCCACGTTTCGAAAAGCAGATTACAACCGAAACAGATCTCATACAATCTGGCATCCCGATCGGCGGCAGGGAGACATATCGATCGTATTTTAAGACCAATAACGCCAGCTCGTTTTATTTCTACCACAAATATAAACCGACGACGTTCTCTGAGGGCATCAGACGGGCAGCTTTGGATAGAAATTTCGCCGTAGTCTCATCGAGGCGTCAGGCGGAATTTCAAGACCAGAAATTGGGAAGAGGGGCGCCGCTGATTTACTGCTTTCCCGAGGAAAATAACCTGTATAAATACGGTGTGGTTTTGCTCGCTCGCAAATGGTTTCCTATGCTGGAGCGGTTCAATATGATAATAAGGAGTGTATCTGAGAACGGTTTGATAGATAAATGGAACGAGGAGCTATTCATTCATACGGTTTCGGGCGAAGGTGCGAGCTCTATTGTGCCTTTAAGTATCCAACACTTATTGGGCGCGTTCATGTTTATTGGTTTTATGTGTGTGATTAGCGTGTTTGTTTTTGTTTGTGAATTGCTTTCTGGATGGTTTGGGAGGTTAAGGAATAAGTCTAAAAAGCCTGTTTCGAAATCCGTGAATCGCAACTGCCTGTTTCTGTAGCGTCGATACTTTTGAAGTAATCAATTTCTTTCACATAATGAGTAGTTCAGATAGTGGTGAGCTGCACTACGAGATTTTGCAGTTGCAAGATATTTTTTAAAAAATTCAAAAAAAAGAGGTGGTGCTCAATTCGTCGGAATCTTGTTTACTTTTTGTAGAAGTAGGAATCACATTATCATGTACATTCATAAAGTCGATTTATGGAAAAATAGCTGTGGAAAGAATTTTAAGTAATTTGCACCGGTTGTATTGTAGATAAACTTAATAGCACTGTGACGCACTACGAAATAAAAACGTAGCATGAATTACATTTTGTTTTATTTTACAATGTTTTTGAATAAAAATAAACCATGAAATATCGTTAGGGTGTGCTAAATATAACTGGACGATGTTCAGCAGCGTATCCCTGTAGCTGAGAAGTTAGCTGTGAGAGAAGATGAAGAGAAGAAATATAACTGTAAGTGTGGGCTTCATCGATATTCAAGGATTACTGAAAAATTCGACACAATACCCCCTGAGTGGGTATGAAAGTGAAACATAATGCTTACTGGAAAAATGTTCTTCACAGTAATGAAGTTTTGTTGTGGGAATACGGAAAAACTGTTGTTTGGCCAAAAAACTGCGAAGTTATTTTTTTTATTGCGTAGATCCGACAAACGAGCAAACAGGTTACCTGATGTCGAGTTAAATGTGTAGTATTTTGGAATAAAATTTATAAATATATCGCGGATTATGCTAAAGTGACATCAATCGAGGGGTAAAATTAATTTAATTTTCTACATTAAAAGTTTGTGTATTAGATAATATGTCTAATTTTTAAATAATTTATTTTATTTTATTTGAACTACAACATAGTCGAAAAATTTGTTTGTAAAATTTCCATTATAACTATATTTATTGCGCTGAATTTCATATAGGAGAGAATCAGTTCGATACACGAAAAACACTAAGTCTATCATTCCTTTCACTTTTATGATTTTTAACTCTACTTATTCCGAAAAAGCCAGTTTTAAATAAAACCTATTATTCCTAGTATAACTACAACGAAAGAATTTTTACGCGGCTCAGAGGACATCGTATAGACAGATACATCTATTAGCAAGTGAAAAATACAGCGTTCAATTCTCGTAACAGCCCCGCTGAGAAATAAAACGCGGGAACAACCTTCAACTTACCACGATTACGAATATTATATTTCATAGTTTAGTTCCAAGGTGAATATTGTAACGCGTGAGTTTTTAAGATTAAGATTATTATGCATCTGGTAGATTCTCTTGTTTGAACACGTTTTTGTTTTTTTTAACCTATTGTCCCACTGCTGGGCAACTCCTCAACTCCTGGAACAGCAAATGGAAGGAGGAGGAGGAGTTGAAAACCTTGAGTTAGTATTTTGGTAAAACTATGAAGCTTATTGCGAAGAGCTGTGGTTAAACAGAATTCGTATGCAATCAATAAATCAATTTGTAAGCGACATAAGATAATTACGTTTCGATTCTTGTCTGAGATTGACAGAGAGTATTTATTTTCTAACATATTCCTTCAACCTTCTATCCTCAAATTGAACCTACAATTCTGGAGGTATTAACGGCATTTATATTTAGTAAAGATCAGAGGCCACGAAGTGGAAAGCGCAGCGTGGGACGTCCACCCACTAGGTGGTCAGACAACCTGGTAAAGGTCGCGGGACGTCGCTGGATGCAGGCTGCCTCCAACAGGTCACTGTGGAAATTATTGGGAGAGGCCTATGTTCAGCAGAGACCTTCCTTTGGCTGATGGATTGGATTGATAGGAAAGCTTCGACACTGAGAGTGAGAGAGGGTCTATCTGGTAAACCACTTGTCTAATAATTTTCCTACAGTAAATAAGTCTCTTGATTCCTCCCTTTTGTCAATATGTACATATAATAATTAATTTCCATCAATTTAATTTCAGCCATTATCGACCAACGCGCCACACTGTAGGCTCTTGACGCATGGAACCTCGTAATTTCTGCTTACATTTGTATTGTATGCAAAGTCTCCTTTATTTTGTTTTAATTACGTATCCCTTTGTTTGCGTGCTTGGATTGCTCATTCAGTCGGCAGCTCTCCTCTTAATGAAGTCGTATAAAACGTAGTTCTTTTTCAATGCGCTCGGATAAGTGTGTTTTTAGATCGCGCGTGGGGTTCTGCGAGAGGTTTTGCGTGGGTGTCTGCCGTCTATAGCTTTTTTGTATAAGTGACAAATGTGTAAGAGCATCTACATACGTATGTTTAGTACAGGGGTTAGTATAAATAAATAAATAATAAACAAATACACCCAACAGACAACACACACTAAGATCGAGTCTCGTCTGGTGGGTATCAGGAACTACGAGAGACTTTTCGGTCTCACAAACACCCAGACCCGAAACAAATCTGTGGTTCATACAAACATTTGTCTCGGTGCGGAAATCGAACCCGCGGCCTCTCATTTCACAGCCGCCGTCTAACTCACTGCGCCATGGAGGCTGTTGAAGATGTGTATAAAGATTAGTGTTATAAGATGAGCTAGCAGCTTATCTTAACCCAATCACAGATGCCATTCATATTTGGAACACTTTAGATATGTACTTAGAGGATGTAAGTAAGAGAACAGGAATTAAAGGACAAGAATAAGGATTTCATCTACGAGCAGCAAGATTTCTAGTCAGAAAATTCTCTACAGAGTATCCAGATTCTTAATTTTATTTAACTTGCGTTAAGTTGCGTACCAATTAAATATACGAAACCTGTATCCGAGTTTTGCAGACCATTTATACTTTTTCGAAGCCCATGAAAAATACATTATCGAAGGAATTCTATGTGTTTTACCGCTTTTTGGCGTGCAGGGAGACTGGCGAAGGGAAAAGGTAATTGAACTTTTTAAACAAATGTTAAATAAATATAGCCAATAGTCACATACAGGCCTGACCCCACAAAGATCGAGTCTTGGGTTTCAGACACTACGAGATACTTTTCGGCCTCACACCTAGACTGTGGATTACACAAATATTTGATTGGGATCGAACCCGCGGCCTTTCGTTTCACAGCTGATATCTAATCTACAGCGCCAGGAAGGCTGGCAATGTTGTATTTAATACATACATAAACTCACGCATTTTTTCTAGAAAGGGACAGGCAGAGGTGCTATCATGACACCTACGTTTCGCCTTGTGTGTTCCGTCCTACAATGTAATAGTGGGCGAGCCTAACGCCATATCGGGCACAAATTCCTGACTCCAGATTGATAATGAATAGTAAAAACCAATACCAATTTTGCCCGGCCCGGGATTCGAACCCGAGACCTCAACGGTGTTGTTGTACCGCAGTACAACTACGCCACCAAGGCAGTTGTATTTATTAATTTGACAAATGCAATACCCTCGCCAGGCAGTCGCATAATAAAGTTTTAAAATTATAAAATATTAGCTATTTGTTACTAGACAAGGTGATTGACCTGAAATAGACTTAATTTAACGTAAACTTCAATAAGTATCATCTGAAACTGTCAAACGAAAAGGTGTTTAACTAATGATTGATTTCCCTAAAATTATTTACTCTGACTTGATATTATTAAGTTACAATGTCGAAATCTTTAGCCTTAATATTTGAAATAAAAATTGTCTCAGAAAGATGACTAAAATTAAATAATTGCCAGGTCACGTAAATTTTTCAATTATTATTTAGTAATAAAATTAGAAGTCGAAATGTCTGATTAATTTTTATTAGATTGGAAACTTGGTCACGAAAATCAATGTTAAAACCGTCTTTAAATTAATATTTTCTAGTAAATGAATCCTTAAATAATTTTATTTTCGTCTCAGATTTGTCGTTTTCTTATTATTCCTTCAATTTCCTTTTTCCACTCTTGCATCTTTAAATTCCAACCCTTATCAACTCGTTTAGTGCTGTGTGTTCTGCCCGACCACAAACTACTTTCCTATCTAGATGAGCTTTTCCTAAATTTTCCGCTTCTACAACATAAAGCTCATAAAACCAGTTTTACCTCGAAATTCCTACTATAGAGTTTAACAAAAACTAAGCTTGCTAATCAACCGAAACACGTCATTAAAACTAGTTACCCAAATCTGTTTCGGATTTGTTCGCAAACTTGTTAAATGAGCTAGTATAGAGCCCCTATTTAACTCTACGTATGCAGCAAATTTCGCTTTATTATTCTCAATCCCCGAGCTATAAACAAACAGACTAATAATAGCGTTGTTATTGTTGTCTTGAAGTTCTGAGCCTGGCTTGTGTAAACCGGTTGGTTCTGAGATCCTAGTATAATTTGTTCGGTTTATTAGGTTTTATCGTGTTCATGTGTGATGCGTTGGTTGAAGTAATTTCGTAACGTGTGACAGGCTCTTATTCTATCATCATGGCTCCTGTTTAAGAACACAGATAAGAAAGGAGCAAGAAGCTCAACTGATAGTGAAAGATTGCTATGGGAAAATAGCAGCCACACTAGTTAATGTAACTTAAATGCAGTGGAGAAAATAAGGGAACAATTGGGTAAGACGTAGAGAAATTTCTGAGGTAGGGATATATCACACCAACCATACTACAGAAAATCGAATCCTCCTGTTTCTTAATCTACATATCTATTGGTTTAGTCTAAGATAGGCACACCAAGGAACTGCTTTATTTTTAATAATATTTTACGTAATTCCAGATAAGGTTAGCCTAAAAATAATTCTGTCACTGAGGCCCTATTATCACGTAATAAAATATCAACAGCAGAATCAGCTATTCGCGTGCGGGCCCCTGAAAAAATGAGCATTTCCTAATTAAGCATGTCACAAAGGCGTTCTATGGCTTAATTAGTGGAACATAATGTACTAGCGTATGTTAATGGAGATAAGTTCCCACAAACGGATAGCGGTGCATGCGTGAGCCGGTAGCATGCACACGGAACGGATAGTTAACTGAAGGTTGGGGATTAAAGTTTGTGAATTTCAAAATTAATTAGACTTAAAATAATTCTTCTGTCGCTGTTTCCGTAGAGAAATATTTTGTAGAACATATAAAAATTATTATCAGTAAATCTCGAAAAATATATTATGTCACGCCGATTTTTAATCTTAAGTATGAGTTACAAAATTACAGATGCCTCAGTCTTGTCGTGTAGGTCGAACATTATGTTCGTTTTCTATATACATCCTTTTAACTAGTAAATCAGGTAATCCAATGTATTGGCCCTGGCATCACATTACTCCCGTATTGATAGCTAATGGGTTATTTATAGCAAATTGGTTTTTAAATAAGAATCTATTAAAAACCACTACCACTTGATTATAAGTTTTCACAGTAGACCAAGAATATGATTCCAAGTTGAGGCATTATAGTTTATATATAGGTACAGCAATATTGACAATCAAACAAAACGCAACAACACTTGACACTTCTTGGTCATTTTTATAGGGACAGCACGCCCACTTAGAACATACCAAAACTGGCCAATTTATGACACCAAACACATAAAGGTTAACCAAAGATTAAAGTAGACGGAATCAGCGTGGTGCGTTCGGCCCGCATGTGACAATTTATCTCGGGCGACGTTTGAAAGTGACACGTGCCTACGAGGGGTCCTGAGCAATTTATTACTTGCCAAGGAACAGCTATATTCAGAGCTTTTTAAATAACTACAACCATGTAGGGATAGTTTGGGAGAAAGCCTTTGTTTGTGAAGGCTAAGTTTTATAAACGAAGATAGAACTGTTAGTTAAACGCACATGGAAGTAACCTGCCTCCTGCTATTTGAGATCAAATAGGTAGTGTTCAGATCGCCGTATGGACTGTTTCAGTTTAACATTCCTGATTGTAGTTGATCACTTTACGAAAGATTTTAGTTCTATGAAAATAATCATTGCTCTAATAGACCTGATTGATTTATTTTCTACATTTAGCAATTTATTTTGTGCAATGAATATCAGAAACTACGGATTCATTTTCTGCCCCAGATTCTTAGAGATGAAACAAATATTGATTATATTATATCACAAATTATTGTAGAAATTATTTAAAGGTTCGTAAGTCCCAGTAAGAATATAGGTTCATTAGGAATATCTGGTTGCGGCCGAAAGGTTCGGGAGTGGAAGCCACGTACAGGTAAGTGCAGTGTCGGACGCCCGCCTACAAGTTGGACGGACGACCTGGTTAAGGTTGCAAGAAGACGCTGGATACAGGCCACTTCCAACAGGTAAATGTAGAGATCCTTAGGAGAGGCCTATGTTTAGCAGTGGACTTCCTGTGGCTTAAGAGAGAGTGAGAGAGAGAGAGAGGAATATCTGTCGCTGAGAATGATTTTGATCGATGATGGTTTTAATTGCTACTGAATATTAAACTCAGTTTTCAATTCAACCATTTCACTACAAAATCGACGAAAACAATTTTATTTTATACATTTCTCTCCTTTCTACCTACGAAAAAAGCTCATAACCTGATCTTTAACTGAGTTTTGAAACTAAAAATGGCGTATACATCTTGACATACGAGTTCTCAGTAAAATGGAGCATCTGTCTGTCAGGGACCACCTACCGCGAGACAGCAGCCCTAACATTCGTCTTTATTCGTACGTGGGACCTTAACTAAACACGTAGATCGACTTTATGTCTATTTACATAGAGTTGAAATTTGTTTGAGAGTGAAGATGTGTCATTTCGCTGCCGGTAGAGTGGCCTTAATTACGGTTTTGTATAGGACAGATTTAATTACTGAATGTATTGTAAATTACAATGTATTAAGATTTTCAATGAAAAAATAGGGTGCTGGCGTAGTTCTTTACAATCTTACTTTACTTTACAATCCATTCAAATTGTAGTAAAATAAACAAATAATAACACCTAGCAGTCATTTATGTACATAGTCCTAACTCCAAATTAAGATCAAATAAGTTTTGTGTAGTGGTATTTCAAACTACGAGAGACTTCGGTTCGTTTCGGTCTCACAAACAACCAGACCCAAAACAAATACCTGTAGATCACACAAATATTTGTCTTGATGCGAGGAATGAACTTGCGGCTACTCGTTTCACAGCCAACATTTGAGTAACTCTGTCACGGAGGCTGTCAAAATACAGTATACAGGTTCTCTTCAGACGTTTTCAATTATCATAGAAAGCTATAACTACTTATACACACCTGATACATACGATATATTTTAATGATACCTATATTGTAATATACCCCATTCTACGTTTACGGTGTAAATTTATGATTATTTGCAAATTCTAATCTCGTTAACTATAAAACAAAGCCATTTGATAGTTCCATTCGGTATTTATAGCTGTGAATGAAATTATGTTCGGTTCATGAATAGCCGATAGTTTGTGTAATTTGATTACCTATAATATTGAATCGTTAGTTTTATGTCTTTATAAATATAGATGAGTTAGGACATTCATATGACTCTGGATAGCCATGCAGCTCTCTATTGGAATCTTTTTTGGAAGTGGTAGAGCCACGCTGTTGTCTGCCCTAACTCAGCATGAATGGGCAGGCTCATCCGGGGCGGTACCACCGTCTCACAGGATATCGATATGAAGCGACAGCTTTGCTGTCGCGCTTCGTTCGGTAAGTGAGATTGCCGGATGCCCAATACCCCTTTCCTCTTTCCATCTTTTTTCCTTCCCGCTCCCCTTCCAATTGTGTCGGCAACACATCAATGATCCAGCGTTGTGGATGTTCAAAAATATCTCCCAGTAACTCAATTTATACACACCCTATCACAGAACCATGGATGTGTTTACAAAAGGGGCTTTATCACAAAGGTGTAAAGACGTTATTTGCTTAACAAAATGAAAAATGAATTGTGAATTATGCGCTTTATGTTTTGTTTGCGGCTCGTGAGCGTGTTGATGCATTGTTAGTAACAGACTAGTGTTGACGCGCGGGTTTTTCCATCAATAGACAGCTGTAGTCTGTGCAGATAAAGGAAGATCCACTAAGAATGTATGTACTAGAAATATCATAGGTCACAATGGGGAAGTGTGTATTGAATAGAATTTTGCAGAATCGCTAGATCTAGATCGCTAGATTATTTTTGAAAAGAGTCTTATGAGTGCAACGGATGATTGAGTTATACAGAAATATTATTTTTTTTAGAGTTTATCACCATGCCAGATGCAAATTGCAGTCTTGTTTGACTTTTCCAACAGAAACAGTTACATTAATTCATAAATGATTCTCACTTGCATAATAAATTCACAACTTAGGATGTAGTTGATGCGGGTACAAATGCGAACCGATAGATATAAGGAGGGACGCACTCTTCTCCCTAGACTAGACTGCTACAACGTCCACCAAGAATTTTGACAGGGGCAGCATCTAGCCACTTCTTCCTACCTTCAGTTAATTTGCCGGACTCATCCAGCATGGCCACTATGAGATTTTATTTTAAATAGCATAGGTCCGGCAAACGAGCAAGCAGGTCACCTGATGGTAAGTGATCACTGCCGCCCATGTACATCCACAATACATGGATCATGGAGGTGCCGGCCCATCAGATCGGGAGGGGAGCGAGAAGGATAAAGGATAAGAAAAACACTCGCCGAACGAAACGCGCCAGCATAGCTTCACTTTGATCTTCTATGAGACAGTGGTACCACCTTGGACAAGTCTGCCCATTCCTGCTGAGTCATGGCTGACAACAGCGTGGCTCTACCACATACAGTTTTCCAAAACTCACACTTGGCTCTCCATTCCAGCCATTTGCATGATAAATTCACAAACTAGAATTTAGTTGATGCGGGAGCAAATGCGAACCGATAGATATTAGGAGGGACGCACTCCGCTCCTCTGTATTATTCACGCTCGCTGTTATCATAAGTTTGGCGCGGTAGGCGGGACAGATGCTGCGAATTGGATTTGATGGCGTCCTAAAGCTTAGTTAGCTGTTTCGCTCCGTTACGGACGTGTTTGTTTATAGATATTGCGCGATTTATGTATGGGTTATTGAAAAATTTAGTAAGGATGGGGTTTTAAATTTTTAGTTAGGAGATAGCATAGTTTTAATAAGATATTCTAAAGTGATTTTTTTTTTATAATTAAACGGTAGATTTAGTGTCACGTGTAGTTACAATTAAATACCATCTGGGGCATTGCAAAAAAATTAAAGAAATGAGTTAATAATCATCAATGATTTATAGATTAGACAGATTATCCTAATGAAATTATTACGATCTTTAAAAGAGACGACAAATAGTATAGATAAATCTCATCGTTCGCGAAAATCAATTATTCATACAATTACTACATAAAACTATAACCTTCTAACAACTCGACATCATCAAAAATATTCATAAACCTGCGACATCTTGTGCTACCAGCCTAACACAACAAATCGACTGTAAATTGCGGAGTTCCCGTCGGGTTTTAAGTTGTAAAATTTTATGTACGGCGCGATGTAGTTCCGTAATGGACCTCAACTTTTATACAACCCTGTCGATTCAATAAATATACGCGAAATTTAAGCTTTGCTCCCATACGTGTGTTAATATTTTATTAAATTTACACCTGGATGGGTGGATACTGGATAAGATAATTTTGTTTACTTAGATTTGTTATAAAGTAAAATTTCTACGGTATGTAAGTCCGCCAACCCGCACTAAGCCAGCGTGGTGGACTATAGGGCCTGACCACTCTCAATCGATTCTCTCGATTGTAGAGTAGGCCCGTGCCCAGCAGTGGGACGTATATGGGCTGATAAAAAAAAAACAAAACATGTGAAAGGAATTACGGCAGATAAGAACAGAAAATTTAAACTGCTGAAACAATGATATTAGGGAAATATACTGTCGTAAAATAGGCACATCGCTGCAAAGTAACGTCGTCACAATAGGGAGAAGGTAGAAAATGACATAGAGAGAAGTAAAATCCTACGATTTAGCTAAAATGTTATATACATCTTATTACCAAAAATAATGCACTGTAAAAAAAGGCAAGTCAAGAGAGAAGACATAAAACGAAACATGCATGTAAGTAAATTAAAGAAGTGCGTCAGAAAAGCTTTTATCACTTCATAGTCCCTGACTTATCCGTAGGGTAAGCCTGTTGGAATGTATGTACTCGCTTATATTGAAATATAAATTTGCTGTGCATTAAACATACTTTGCATTAAAAGCCATCATGACAGACAAGGATAAAATATTTACATACATAAAATTACGCCTTTTTCCCAGAAGGGATAGGCAGGGGACAGGACTCCCAGGACATCAACATTTCGCCTTGTATGTTCCGTCCCACCATGTGATAGGGGCCTATCACCATATCGGGCACAAATTCCTGACTCCGGGCTGATAATGCATGGCAAAATATTCGCGAGTCCGATCCAGTATTACGTTAGTCTCGGTGTAACCCCAGTTTATTGATCTCCCGGATAATTATTTTGTTCCTGGTTTGTTGGGAAGATGTTTGAAGTGTTCTTTATGCTACGGAGGCAGCAGGAAGTCGCTGGATGCGGGCTTGTTCCAACAACTGGCTGTCGAAAACTTGGGGAAGGTTCATGTTTATTATAGGACTGATTTTGGGTGAAGAATCATTCTAATATAAACATATTTCCAACTGATGATAATAATATGTTATTACAAAGATTAACAATCTATACTTGTAGTATAATTACAATGTTTTCTTACGAGTAAAAGTATTGGCTTTTACTGGTAAACTATTGAGTTTACCTGAAAATAAATGATCATATAGGTACGTTTTTATAAACCCTAGCGTTGAGATCTAATAAGGTCACGTTTCGAAATATGGCGCTGTATGAAAGTCCTTTACATATGTTTAAAAATATTGCAATGTGGCTTCCTAAGACAGTCGTACAAGTTAAAAATGCTGACAAAACGTATCGTACGTGAATCCAGACTCAATCTAGGCTAATGCAGTCAATCAGTCATTAATTCGCATATAAATGTCTATAACGTTACGTAACAGTGGAAGCTATTACTCCAATGATCCAAATTAGTCTTCATCGCTCAATTGCCGAGCATTCCGAGTGTTTAGTAACAGCGTTTAGTTTACGCTAACAGCTGTTACAATTTCCTACGTTTATTGGCAGGCATTTTACAATTCGATTTTTTTATATTTGAAGATTTTTTTCAGACAGTAAAAAGCTTTTAGGAAGCGAATCAGTTTTTTGTGAATCAAGCCCTGTGGACTCAAGTTTGAGCCCAAAAGACTGTTTTATTTAATGAGAATGATCAAAGGAGCCGGTTGCTCGGTGGCAGAAAAAAAATAAAAGAAAAACTATTCAAAACTTTTGACTACTAATCACTACATAGAATGTCTAATCATACGGAGAACTAAAATCTCAGATATTTTAAAATTAGAAAATTGTTTTTGACTTTGAATGTCAGGTATTTAAATTTAGATTCCTTTTTTTGCCAATTCTACCATTGTGCCTATAACCACCGCATAGAAACAATAAAAAGAAAGTACGACAGTCCCATTGATCAGCGCTCGCGTAACGTGTACAAAATGGATTTCAGTTGGGTTGAAACATTTTTTGCTCGTCCATAGCGACAAAAGTGCATCGTGACAAAGACCGTGCGGTGTCACATCGTGCGGGGAAATTTCATTTTTGTGTGGTGTCTTTATGGCTTGGCGTGGGGCGTGGAAGGCGGAGAGAGCGGAGCGGGTAGCGGGGTTATAATATCAGATACTAGGTCGCTGGGAAATGCTTGTCAATATCAGTAGACACTAGACGCATTTGCGGTGTGTTTACAGATTTTCAGAGATCTGTGGGAGCCGATGCGGATCGAGTGATATATTTAATTGCTGGATCCACCTTTGTGTTGTGATAAGTCTAAAAATAATCCAGGCAAAATAAATTAAGTGTTGTTTTTTAATTGATTTGATCATCTCTAGACAAGGGCTAAAACTGATATTGTCCTCGCTGTTCTAGTTGTAAAATTCGTCTGTCTAAATAATGATAATATTGCCTTCCGAGATTCCTTCCGTCCACTGTCCACAATGGCCAACAACACATTTTCGGTTTACTTTTTATAATCATTTCTGGATAGCGATCATTTTCGATCAGCCGAGCTCTTACCGTTTATTATAGTGCACTTAGCCATTATGACAAAAAAATGTGGGCCTCCTGGTAGCGTTCTGCCCACTCCTTCTGAGGAAATTGCATGAGTTAATATATGTGCGTATAAAAAAATAAGATCCGAAATTTAAGGTTTTTTTCTTCAAAAAAAAGAAATTCAAATTTTTTAACAACTTCTCCCTTTTTATAATCGCTTTCTTCTTCCACATTAAGGCATCCACCCGCCACAAGTTTAATTTTATAGATCAAAAGACTGTCGCATTGTGGTTGCGTATTCCGTACTCCGCGGAATGCTTTCAGAATATGCTCTGGCACAGCACTCAAATGTAGGCTCGCGTGTGTTCTAATAAAACTTCTGTTTTGTACCCGTAGGTTCCGTCGTGGAATTTTGAGAATTATTGTTTGTTCATTGTAATTACTACAGGGATATTTTGATAAGTTTTTAGGTTTTATATATTGATTCTATATACTCATGCAATGAACTAATTAATTAAGGTAATATTTTTTTTAATTTAATTGACTACGATTCGAATGTTCCACGAAAATTTAAAGATGCAAGTCTAATCATATAATGATGAACCATATTTTCGTAAGTAGAATAATATTATGTAAGATCCATTGCATTTTAGAGCGGAATGGTGCCGCATTTATTTATATAAATCTTTATTGTACACATATACTAACAAAAAACCTTATCATCCATCCATCCATCCATCAGCCAAATACAGAAAAAATAATAAAGCACAATTGGCGGTCTTACCGCTTTGTAACAGCAATATCTTACAGACAACTACGGATTTATTTTAACGTTGAAATAAAAAATAAAAAAATGTGAAAGAGATGTAGACTGATCCGAACCCGATCATTAATACCACTCCATTAACAACAAGCCTACAAATATCCTTACAATCACCACGAAATATGATTTCTATAAGACACGCAAGCTCGTTACGGCAGCCATAAGACGTCGATTACACGACACGTGCGCTCTAATTATTATTTAACCGTAGACAGATGGTACGGCGACCGTTGTTCGCCATTAACCCTGTGTTAACATCGCAGTCTTACGTTAGATTGTATGTAAATATGTTATGAACCTAAGGGGTGGGATGGCGGCAACGGTTTTGGGGTAACGTATGATGCATTATGAAGATTCGGGTAAAGTAAGCAGGTCTGTTTTTAAAAGAAGTTTGTATTGAAATTTCAGATCGATATAGTGATACATTTTCTTCATTATACCTAGGAACGGAAAAAAACTCATGGCCGCCACATCAGTAACGAAATAACTGTGCAGATCTGGTTTGTGCAAACATAATTTCTGTCAAAGAGAGGGTCGTAGTCTGAAGTTTGCGCAGTTATTTCGACAACCCCCGCAGCGCAGTTGGTTGGACGCCGGCTGTGAAACCGAAGGCCGCGGGTTCGATCCTCACATGGAAACAAATGTTTGTGTGGACCACAAGTATTTGTTTCAAATCTGGGTGTTTGTGAGACCGAAAAGTCTCTCGTAGCTCCTCATACCCAAGACACAAGACTCGATCTTAGTGTTATGACTATGTATGTATGTGACTGTTGGGTTTATTTATTTATTTGCCTACACACGTTCAAGTACACTGGTGTAAACTCAGACTCTCAGTTATATCGTTACGTGTGTGGCGGCCATTACGATAGTGGCAGCTCTGCCTACCTCTTGTGGATACACGGCCTTAATATCATTTACTATTATTATTTTGAATAAAAGCTTTCTTTCTTCCTTTCTTTCTAATTAGTTATAACTACTTTACGAAAAGAAATAATGTGTTGAGTTTTTGGAGTAGATATGAAGCTAAAACAAAACATCGTCAGGAAATGTGCATGCCTTTATAAAAAAAGAAAACTCAATTCGAAACCATCAGCTTTCCAGCCCAGCGTTCAAATTATGATACGAATCTGACTGTCAGACTCAACGATTCTCCATATTAGTTTAAATATTTTAATAACAACAAAAAACAGACAAGCGTGCAAAATATCTCCCAACACTAAAACACAAACGCCTGGCGATATTCTATTTAAAGCGGAAAAATGACCACCTAAATTAAACAAAATAAAATGGGGCAGATGTAAAAAGCACATTTTAATTTAAAGTTGATACGTGAAGCTGGCAACACCGTGTGCAAACGGCGGACACGTGACGTCCCAGTGTTACCAACTTTGCGACGCAAAAAGTATGAAAAAACCATGCCACAGACAGTAGCGTAAAACTCGGCCTGGCGGTCAGCGGGACTGATATGATAAATAATGCAGATGGATATGTAGGTAGAATTAAGCACAATGATGAATAGGTGAACAATTTGTACGAAATTAATAGCTTCTGGAATACTTCAGTATTATCTGAATAGTACAAACCTTGTAAAGTTTGTATACAATTGAACTGAGGATAAAACGCGTTACCAAAAACCGCCATAGAACAATGATTGAACTATGTCAATTCGTAGTAATTCAACTTGATGGACTACAGTATATTTGTTTATTTATTTATTGTACAAAAAAATAAAACAATAATATTATACATAAATAATTAAAAAAAAAGTATAAATGGCGGTCTTATCGCTCTGGGCAATATCTTACAGACAACCATGGAATAGATTCAAGAGAAAGAGAGAGCAGTACAGCTTGGTTCATAGACTTTTATTCGAAAGGCAGTAGATAGAAAGGCTCAGCACTAAATAGCATTTAGGTTGATGCAGATTCAACCAAAGAGGCGACAAACCAACATTGCATTACATGACCAAATTGTGTAGTCCAGAGTCCCGTAACATCTTCCCTGCGTAATCTATGCCCGGCGAGCGGGCAGCTTATGCATGGCTGTAAAATTTAACGGTTCACAATAAACTACGGGAACTAAGTCCGCACCGCCCGACTATAACTTGGCGTGCACTTTAGAAGAGGATATCGCCACTGGAGATTCACTCTGGGTTTTTATTTTTGCGTTCAGTTGAAGATAAGCGTGCGGCAGATTGGGGGATAATTTCGCCTCGCGTTATTGCGACGAAATGCAGCTGTTTCGTTTGTCTTTCATATCTGCAGTTTTGAGTTTTCTGTTTGCGTTTTAATTTTCTGTAAATAATTACCTCTGGTTTTGAGAATGAGTATTTACTTTATATTGGGGTACCGCTTCCAACAGGACGATGTGGAGATCCTTGGGGGGAGGCCTTTGGTGAGCAGTGGACTTCCTGTGGCTGAATAGAGAGAGATAGAGTTACTTTATTAGTTTATTGATGTAAAAAGGTTTGATGATAGTCGGGTTATCCTTTTTGCATAAATACACGTAACAATTCCATACATTTATTTAGTGTCATGAATATCAGAATCTACAATCAAATCAGTCTTATTACACCTAGACTTGATAGATATGGTTTTGTCACACAAACATTAATAATTAATGCCTTGGAGTGGCGATGGAAATTGTATGCTCCCCTTTAACACTACACTTTTCATTAACCCACCAAAATTATTAGATTTGAACACATTTATAAACATATTTATTACTTGATTATTCTTATGTTTGATTCATCGATTAGAGATTACACTACAAGCTGGAAGCTGTAATTGAGATCGTTGTTGTGTACAACATCCCACGGGAACTCTGCTGGATATTGTAGCATTATCCAATCGGCTTGCTACAGCATTGTACGCATTATTAATCTTGAAGTGGAAATATCTGAATATTCCAAGAAATTAGGCTTTATCGAAACCTTTCTAAATGTGAAATTTTAGCTGAGAAAGCGATTTTGAAATTAGTTAAATATTTTTGTAATTTTTAGACAGGGTTCGGCTGTTGTGGAATAGTAAATCTCAGAAACATGCATTATATCAAAAAATTAGAATAATATTTTTAATTCTTCACCAAATAAGCCTTAAATCAAATATTTGTTCCATTACTAAGTAGGTTTAATCTTGTTTCATAGTCGCCTTGTCGTCAGTTTTATTGTTGAGACCGTCAATTGAGCTCATAAACACCTACCACTATAATTGTGCCAATAATTTTGGATGGAAATATCAGATAGCACCCACGGCTATGTCATCCGTCATTCAAAATTACCTTAGAATCAAAATCCTAGGAGGAGGTCTTGATTCGGTAATGGAGTTTTTATGGATAAGGAAGAGAGTGCTATAGATGATGATAATTCTAAATAACATGACAGTACAAAAATTTCACTGTTTCAAGGTCTATATTGTTGCATAGTAAATCAAACACTTAATTACATTCAAATTGTTCCTCTCTTCAAAACCCAATCAGAACTTCTCCAAATTAACTCTCTTGGGTAAATACCATCAATTCCTGAAGAAACACTCTAGAACACACCAAAAACAAACGGGGGCCAGCGTTCATTTACTCGTATAAATATAAAACAACACATTTCACTGTAATTAGTCACAACAAAAGGATGAAAGCGATGCTCGCATGCATTGTTGTGCAAAGTTAGCTCTCCAAACATTGTTACCGTCGGAACAATTTTCGCGAGATTAGTTCGCGAATTGTAACGTATTTTGCACGAAGAATACGTTGGTGGCAAGCAATTAATTAGCGCACCAATGCCTGCCAATTGGGGATTGGATCGGCGTGATGGAATATTGCGAACGCAGTGTATTGTGCTTATTTTTAAGAATTTTATGGGAACTGGAGAGAGCGCTGGAATAGAACGATCATCCTTTGCATCCCAATAAGTGAAGAACTAAACAAAATATCTGCCACAATCTCTACAAAAAAGGCGGCATAAAACAACACAATAAGTAAAGATTAAGATGAAATTAAGTTTCCGCTTGTAAAATAAATAAATAAAATACACTCAACAGTCACACACATAGTCCTGACCCCACACTTAAATCGATTTTTGTGTTGCGGATAATATTAGAAACTACGAGAAACTTTTCGGACTCACAAACACCCAGCCCCGAAACTAATTTCTGTAGATCATACAGGAGATTGAACCCGCGTCCTCACTTTTCACAACCACCGTCTAACCAACTGCGCCACGAAGGCTGTCAAAATGGTAGAAACAGTTGATCTAATGTCCAAATCGAAGTGTTGACCTATAGTCTCAAAGCTGTCATAGTCAACTATGACTATAATGGATGACTGCGACTTCATAATCAAATAATTTGAGGTAGCCCAAATATCGGATGGAAATGAACTGATACATAACAATAATAGCAATATTGCAGCGCTCTATTGAATAACAATTGTTAACTATAAACCTGTCAGCATTAAAAAAATAAAAAGCAGTAACTGGATCAGACATCGGGCGATGACAAGCAAACAGTTAAATAAAATCACGCTTTAAACATTGAAACGGTGCGAAGTTTGCAAGCCTACTGTAGTTTGTTTCATCAGGGAATTTATCGGGAACTTTAGCGCTCTCGTTAGCTGTCGGACGCTCCCAGGCGAGAACCCGAGGGATGGGCTGGACTCGTGGATTCTATCGAGGGTTTGAGGTTTTTAGTACAAGGATTTTAGACGAAAAGAACCTAGAGGACGAAGATGGAAGATTGTAATCACAATTACACGATTGTCTGAAATCGATATGAAAATGGTTAATGGTGAAGAAATTGTTGATGATGTAGGAATAAATGTGTCGAATGAATTGAAAAACCGGCGTGATTTTTTTGAATTTTATTTGTCTAAGTATTCGCAAGACCTTACTAAAAGAATAATACAATCTAATCAACAAGATCACCATTTCTAGCGCCTTCATTGATTCTTACTGTAAAATCATTTTAGGGTACAAACACTGTAATATTAAATGCACAACTACATCTACAATTCCATTAAGATTCACAAGCCCAGCATCTCGTTAAAGAGATATTATGAATTTGGCAGGACCACGTGCGACGGTCTGTTCGTCACACAAGGTATTCCCGTCACGGACGGGGTCGCCGGGGCCCCACTAAATATTCCACGCGATATACCTGATTTTATTGTGCGGACACCGGTGGTAGAATAGGTATTTAGGTTTCAATGCTTTCCATGTTACTTGATTGAGGGTTAGTACAGTGGTGAAGCGATTTCGGATTTATTCAATGGAATTACGTGATTGGCTGTTGCGATAAGCTTCCTTGTTTTAGCAGAAAATATCGTTTGCTAATACGTTAAGAAAATCACAGTAGTAAGTATAACATACATGCTTCAGCCTTGAAAGGATCAAACCTTAAGACCGTCCAAAATGAGCATAAGCTTGAGGTCATCAAAGAAGTTAATATGAAAGGCAATAGTCTTATAATTAGGTACTCTGAAATTCGCACGAAGTGAGGGACGTGAGAAGGCGGACGTTAGGACGACAAACCATGGGAAGCCGGAGAAGAGAAACAGACAACAATCGTTTCAGACGTATAAATTGATTGACACTAAGTAGAAGTATTAGACATAGATGATTTAAAGCGACGTCAGCTGGATTCGCTACCGCTTTGAGACTTGTGTAGTGGCACAGTAAGCGCTTAATGCGCTTTAACTGGTACCTAGCTATGTTCAGACTACAATCGAATACTAATTTTGATCTTCTCAGACGGTACTTATGTATTCTACACTTATACCTACTACAATAGAATACTCACCGTTCGTAGAATTTGTCTTTTGTTTGTCGAATAGGAACAGATTTGGATAAGTAATATCATTTGTAATTGTAGGTATGGATGGTTTGAAAATGCTATTTAGTACATAAATTATTGAGGTAAATAATTGTTTATAGATATTTCATAAACGTAGACACGATTATGTTAATTTCTAATTTAGCCAAAAAAAAATGTTAAAATTTTCAAGTCCTCAAGTGATATGGATCTCACGGCGGTATTCCTAAAAAGGATCCTTGCCAACTGTAAGATTTTTCGAGCGATTGAATTCGATGTTAAAATAACAATTAAAAATAACAATAATCTGAAATTAAAATATGCCATTTTCTATTTCCTGAAAATTGAAAATTTGAAAATTCCCTCAGAAAAACGTTTTCATTCTATATCAAAGAATGGCGAGACGAGCATGTCATTTGCCTCGTGGACAGTAGCAAAACCAAAAAAACACAATGAATTACAAATTAATGCTTGGCATTCCACTGCGCTCGTCATCCTGCAATATAAGATCTAAATTTTATTATATCCAGTAGCTACTGTAGCTACAAACCGGATCACAACAGTGCATTTACACTGCTGTGTAAATATATACGCAGTGGTGTAAATGTTTTTAATATATTTTTTCTTCTATTTATATTTACATTTGTAATATTTTCCTACACCCTGCCAAGGCTGCCATACACATCAGAAAATGACATTATAATATTACATTTAAAAATACTAATGTGCAAAATTTATACACAAATGATTCAGGAAGGGGACACATTAGGACGCCCACACGCGCCGTTCATAATGATCTTTTCCGCCTCTCTGTTGTCGCGTTATGTTAAGCAGATTTTGATAAAGCTCTGTTTATTGTAAGATTTCTTTTTGTAACATTTCCTTAATGGAATAAAAACATGAAGGTAATTTAATGGGGTGATATAAAGGGGACTGTATAATGTATATGTTACACCCACCACCATGTTTAATGTGTCAAGTTTTTTAATATTGCACCATGTGTGTGGAAGTGTTAGAGCCACGCTGTTGTCAGTCATGACACAGCATGAATGAGTAGGCTCAGCCGGGACGGTACCACTGTCGACGTGAAGCAACAGCTTCGTTGTCGCGTTTCGTTCGGTGAGTGAGATTGCCGGATGCCCAATACCACTTTCCTCTTTCCATCTTTTTTCCTTCCCGCTCCCCTTCCAATTGTGTCGGCAACACATCAATGATACAGCGTTGTGGAAGTTCAAAAATATATCCATTTCTCTCAAATTGGGTCGGTAACATCCTTGATCCATTCGCTCATAGTATGATCATAATAGTATGACACGATTTAGTGAACAGAAATACAAGTTTTAAAATAGTCAATAACTTATAAATAAATATTTATTGATTTAATAAAGACAGGGATAGTGTGACAATTCAAACATCTTGCACTTTAGGATGCTAAATGACAAGATTTTTGAATAAAAGTTCGATTTAAGCGAGAGAGTTTTGACGAAAAAAATACTTCAAATATAGGTACTTACATAATTCACAACATACGGATATTCATCAGCAGTATAGCATAAAAATATTTTTAACAGTATATAGCACAAAAAATATCGGTAAAACATCGCCATTCTACAAATAACTCATACATCTCACACAAATAATTGACATTTCCAGACAACGATATCGATAAACTACATCGCTCGAGGCTCGCCACAAAGGAACCTAAGTAAGCGATCAATTCACTAAAAGCTTCATGCGCCGAGAAAATATTGTGGGAATACCGAGTCCTTTTTTTCCATTGTCACTCATGAAGTAAGCCGATGTACGGTTAATATATTTTTTATTACTGGTACGCTTCTCGGAACTCCGTATGATTTAAAACCGACGAATCTCGGCCCATGCGGAGCCCACGTGTTCTTTATGGATCTTATTAAATTGGGTGAAATGTGGCAATAACTCTATTAGGGAATTTCGCCTCGCCTTGGATGTGCTTTCAATTTGTTTGGGAGTACTCGTGTTTCTTTTGTACTGGATTGGAGAAGTGTCTGCATGCAACTTTACATCTTTTCATGTTGAAAATTTTGCATGATTCAATAGAAAATTCGTGCTTTGTTTTCCAAATTTAAAACGACTAATTTGAAAATTCGTATAAAAAATTGAATCAATAAACACATTTTAAAAAGTAGTTTCGTGATAAAAAAATGTAACCATATGCACTTAATATCCTTATTGATACGACAAATACTCCAACAGAAATAAATCCTAAAGCCGAGTTAAACGACAAACCCCTCGGAATCCAACTTGTGGATAACTCAATAAAGCAAAGATTAAAAGGTGATTCTTTGTCCCGGCGACAAAGGTAGTGCTCGGGTGGGATTTATTCCCGTCCGGGAGCGCGTGAATAGGAACTATTCCTGTACGGGAGTACCGGGGCGTAGGATTGTGATTTAAGAGCTGCAAGAGTGTTCGACGCAGGCATCTTTTTGTGAGTTGAATGAAAAATAGGGAGACTGAAGTCAGCGTTCTTTTTTTAATTGGTTTCGTCGCAGAAATCTTTTTGAGAGTAAGAAAATAAGTTTTTTTTTTCATAGATATGGAAAGATGATTATACTGTGGAGATAGATTACATACCAGCGATCATTACGTTTCTCTTATCTAGTACGTAAAATGAACTGGTAACATAGATGCCATCCATCCATCAGCCAAAGGAAGTCCACTGCTGAACATAGGCCTTCTTCAATGATTTCCACATTGACCTGTTGGAGGCAGCCTGCATCCAGCGACGTCCCGCGACATAGATACATAAGAAACATAGAACATATGTAGATACCAGCAAAATAAAATTACTAACTTCAAAGCATCGATTATTTAATCTATACTGTTATCTCCTCAAAAGCTAAGCTATGGAAGGGGGTCGGCACCCGAAATTTACTGGAACCGTCAATGTTACCTAGTTCACCTTATCCGCAATTTCACTCCCAGAATTCCAATCAAACCAGCAAGTGAATCCATCAAAGACGGCCACCACATCTGCATCGACTAAATCAAAACGGCCACTGCACCACGTTTGCAATAAAACAGCAACTTTTGATTCAAAACGGTCCGCCATGCCAGTAATCCGCGCTTTACGTTCCCAAAGCGAGGGTTTAATTTGTTCGTGACTTGCATAAAACAATTTGTTTAGAACGCCGTCCAATACACGGTGCACTGATTGATTTTTCTAAAAAAACATGGGTTGTGCCGGATTTGCGGGGTTTTCACTGAATTAGTTATGTTATGAGTTATTTTGTATTGATTGACAGACGCAGCTGTAGTGGCTTTGTGCTCTGAAATTGTATTGTATCAGCCCATATACGACCCACTGCAGGGCACGGGCCTCCTCTACAACCGAGAGTACGATTGAGAGTGGTTAGGGCATATAATCCACCACGCTGGCCTAATGCGGGTTGGCGGACTTTTACATACCATAGAACTTTATACAAATCGCTATGGTATGCAGGTTTCCTCACGATGTTTTCCTTCACCGTTATAGTGCGTGGTGATTGACTATCAATACACACATGACTCTGAAAAGTCAGAGGTGTGCCCTGGGATTTGAACCCGCGACCACCGTGAACATGTAGGCAGCCGCGTCTGGTCCGTTTACCAACAGGCCACCACGCACTTACATACTCTGAAAGCTGCGGGATAAATATTTGTATCCTTATTACGTTATAACTGGCGCTATATATAGGCTCGCCCCTATCACATCATGGGACGGCAAATACAAGGCGAAACGCGGGTGTCTTGTTAGCACCTCTGCCTACCCCTTCTGGGAAAAAGGCGCGAGTTTTTGTATGTACAGATATAAAAGAGAGTCCAATTGAGAGGGCTAAGGCTAATATTTGCATGTTTAATGAGTATTTTCGTCGTTTAAAAAATATAAACACATAGACTTTGAGTTTTCCACGCCCCAATATACTCGTATAAGGTCCACCTAGTTAGTATACTAAGACTAGTATTCTAACTAGGTTGACTCTTAAATAAGTAGACATTTAATTTCATAAGACGACGTGAATTACACAAAGGCTTTGCTATTGTCGATGGTAAGATGGTTCAAGCTCTGGTATTCTTACTTACCAAAAACGCAACAGCAAACTTTATTCGCACAGTTTTAACAGCAGTCATAATGAGGTAGTGGCACCATCCACCCGGTTGACCTGGCCCATATCTAGACAGCTTTAACATTACGAGGTTCTTCCACATTTATTTCACATTTTTTATAAAGCATCATAAAAATGTTTCATATACTTTAGATGGAGCATTTAAAAATAAATTAGTTTCATTTGCTTGCACACATGATGCAGCACAAAAGTGGAACTCTGATGAAATGTAATTATTTTGCTGGAATTCCGCGTCGCATTAAGTAAATTCTGACAGCGAAATAAAACTGTGGGAAATTTCAAACAAATGCGCAGTTTTTAAAATGAAAATGTTTCTTGCGTTCATAAATTATTTTTGTATAATTTTGAGGGATTAGTTGCGTAATTTTATTGTTGCGAATAAATTAAATTGTTAAAATAGGTTTAAAATATAATAGAACTATATCCATATTAAATTTTTCATTTATACTCACTAGTCATCCCGAACATGAGCCTCCCCTAATGGAAGAGGTTTGGCCTTAGTTCACTAAGCTAACCCGAAAATGGCATTCCATTAGGCTAGGTTTTACCATTACTAGGCGTTCTTGTACATATAGCACTGGGTGATATTTGTATATTCCTACACCATTTAACCGAGGACAGATCATGTCCAAGAAGTTATTTTTCGGAGTAATAGGCGCGGGCTTATAAAGACTATCGTGCTTACACACACATCACTACGACTCCTGTTGTGACAGGATCAACAACCACACGCAAATAATTGACTACAAGTTCTGGATCTTGCGAGTCTCTTAGTGATAATTATTAATTAGAAAAAAAAACCATGATGTTAAGAGTAATAATTGTTCACTTCTTTACGGCAAAGGCATGACACAGACCTGAGATGATAATAAATAAAATAAAATAAAGAAAATGTTTTACAGCTCCTAAACATACGAGGCAATCTTTTGATGTTTTGTTAAAGCGGCCGCGTGTTTGTTGATAGTTGACGAGATTTGCCGCGAGGTGTCGCGATACAATAACGTCTGTATTACTTGTGTAAGGGACACACATGAAAGCCCCCTGTTATTGCAAGCATCGTGTATACGTGGCACATTGCACTTCAATGCTTTATGTGTGTCAGATTTGTAATGGCCTTATTCATAGACACTTTTAAAACCATTTTTAGTCATAAAATGTTTTGTTTATTTTTTTTTATATAGACGGCAAACGAGCAAGCAGGTCACCTGATGGTGAGTGATCACTGCTGCCCATGAACAGCCACAACGTTTGGATCGTGAAAGTGTTGCCGCTTCATCAGAACGGAAGGGGAGCCGGAATGACAAAGGATGGGAAGAGGAAAGGGGTATTTAGAGCTCATTTACTAATTTACAGTTGCTTTGGTATAAAAAGTTCTGAATTCTAATGCAGAATTAAAAAAAAATAATTGGTGATTTTATAAAATCTACCGAATGTGTTTTAAGGTTTATTGATTTTAGGTAATAAATAAAAATGTATTGCCATGGTAGTTATTGTACTCTAGGAAAACTAAAAAACACTTAATTAAAAATTACATAGCCAAATTTGAACGGATCTGCGTGAAAACTCTTGTACAGTTTGATACAAAATTACCATTCGAAATATTCGCGGGACATTAATTGCCTGTTTTATGATAGCCATTCACTCAATTAATAACGACACATCACGTCTCGTACTTGATTAAATTGGAAACTCATTCAATCATTCGTTCATTTGTGGAGAGCCGTTCAATATCTATAATTAATTAAGAATTAATATAGGTTATTGGGTACGCTATGGGAGGTCTGTTTGCACATCAATTGGCTGATGAAACTGCTGATGTAGGAAGAAATGGAGCATGGAAATAATATATTTATAATACAGTATGTGAAAATGCCTGCCTCCAACAGGTCACTGTGGAAATCATTAGGAGAGGGCTATGTTCAGCAGTGGACTTCCTTTGGCTGATGGGTTAGATTGGATTGATGTGAAAATAATAATAATACTCGTATGTTCCTGATGGTAGCTGTCTCCAAGGTAGCCAGGGAAATATGGTTTTCCCTAATTACTCGAAACAATTATACCAGCGTACTCAAAACCGAGTTTAAACCTGGAACCGGTTTTTTTCACAGTGTATGGTGTTCACCATCCGGGTGGACACAAAAACAAAAAAAGTCAAATAAAATTAGAAAAAAGAAAATATTTCAAAATGACATGCTTGTAGGCAAAAGTTATATTACAGAATCACCTTAGGAATTCAAATAACTCGAACAAAGAAATTCTCGATTGGCGAAATATTATATTTTGATGAAATTTTGCAATTGTAAGAGATTTTATGAAGTTTGACATTCATGAAAATTGAGATGTTGAGAGCGGCGTAATATTCAAATTTGTATTAGTCGAGGCTCGCAGATTTCTTGGAATGATACAGTCATTGAACTGAAGTGGCTGGTCGTTCTGCTAACACTCGTTCTGATAAAGTAATTTACAAATCTTCGCTTAGGTTTTAGAAATAAAATAATCAAGTGGTTTTTCTGATGGATAAAAAACATGGTCGCTGAAGAACACACACATCTCATTGGAATTGGTGAAAAGGCCAATTAATACTTTGCCAATCTTTTAAATTGGCTGGCTTTTAAATTTCGCGGCTGCCTACATGTTCACGGTGGTCGCGGGTTCAAATCCCAGGGCACACCTCTGACTTTTCTGATAGTCAATCACCACGCACTATAACGGTAAAGGAAAATATCGTGAGGAAACCTGCATACCGTAGCGATTTGTATAAATTTCTATGGTATGTAAAAGTCCGCCAACCCGCACTAGGCAAGCGTGGTGGACTGTATGGCCTAACCACTCTCAATCGTGCTCTCGATTGTAGAGGAGGCCCGTGCCCTGCAGTAGGTCGTATATGGGCTGATACAATACAATACAATAAAAACTTTTAAGTATGGAGAGTCGAACCATACATGAAAAGATTGATAGGGATTACTGGACTATGTATCCATATTATTACTAGAAATCTAAATGACGAGACAAGCAGATTGTTCACCTGACGGTAAGTGTCATGTCTACCATTAAGCAGAACCACCACTCACATTTTTTAGGTAAGCACTGGACCTATAACACTCAGCCCGTCACCTTTAAACTTTAGGTGTTAAGTATCTTCATCAGTAATCTCTGCCCATAATGTATTTCAAACCAAAGTAAATCAATACTTCTACAGTGTTATTTGGTTGCAGAAATTCACTAATCAACCCAGACTTTTTTATTGTATAGGTCCGGAAAACGAGCAAATAGATCACCTGATGGTGAGTAATCACTACCGCCCATGACCATCTACAACACTTGGATCATAGACGAGTTGCCGGCCCTTGAAATTAGGAGGGCAGCGGGAAGGAAAAAGAGTGGGAAAAGGGAAGGGGTATTAGGCATCCGACAATCTCAATGACTAAACGAAACGCGACAGTAACGTTATCGCTTCACGTTGATTTCCTGTGAGATAGTGGTACTACCCCGGAAGAGTCTGTTTATTCATGCTGAGTCATGACTGACAACAGCGTGGCTCTACTACATATAGATACCAGATCCTTGCGTACAAGGAACCTGAAAAAATCTTGTACCAACAACCTCTTTTTAATACACGCAGTATTATTGATTACTCCTAATCTAAAGCTACTATCAAGAAACAATTATGCAATAAAGCTTATTATAAAATTTCTGAATATCTAGATGATAATAAGGCTTGGGAATAGAATAAAATTAAACATATAGATAGTATTTCGGAGCGGAGGTATCGGTGTGCTCTGTATATTGTAATTTATATTAAGTAACTTTACACATTGTATTTTACTTTGTAAGCGATTGGGTATGTCATGCTCGCTTAAAAGTCTGTGCTTGCGGCGGCGTCGTGTGCCGGGTCGGTCACTTCCCTGTAGCATGGTTGAGGAGGCCGATGGCTGGCACATGCGTCATACTCGTGAACGGGTGCTGCTTGTGTGGACTGGTCTGTCCGATTTGCTTACATTGTAACTGATTTATAGATTACATAAGGTTTTCACGAGTATTCACTGCGTTGGTGAAACATACTGATTCTTCGTTCTGGCCTACTTCACTTCACTCAGCCATATTAAACATAATATAAACAATATTGTATTAAAAATATATTTCACTTGCAAATTATAACAAATTATTAATGAACTGCTCTGATTTGGACCAACTTGTAATTTTTGTAATAATCACGATATTGTAAACTGGTTTTGAAAAGAGCAACACTAGAGTTTCTTGCCCGTTCTTCTCTAGTGAAAACCGCTTTCCGAACCGGGTGGTAGAAAAAAAAAATGACTGAATCTAAATAATGTTGAACGTTTTAATGGATTCAATAAATTATTTTCATTTTCATTTTAAGGTTCAAGACAGACGCTACCAGAGTAATCTATGTACACATTATATTCCGATAGCATGTACCGTGGCTTATACCTATATATACCTATACCTATACTTTATGTGTGCCGAGGGATCCGCGCTGTATCGGATCAAAGGTCAAATTTTAATGAAGTATAGCACAGCTTTATTGTAATATCGGAGAAAATTAGTTCACCATCCATTGAGATGGTTTAATCGTATCTGTGTTTATTATATATTTTACAGGGTCTTGTAGCTCTCTTTAGTAGATCGAATTATAATTTTGTAACCAGTCTAGTAAATATTTACGTTCAATAACAAAAATCTGGTATCTGGTGTATCATCAAATCAAAATCTGTATCAAAAATCTGGTGTATCACATACATAGTTTTGATGCCACAGTAAGATCGAGTCTTGTGTCGTGGGTATTAGGAACTACGAGAGACTTTTCGAACTCACAAGCACCCAAATACCTATGGTTCATACAAACATTTGTCTCGGTGTGGGAATCGAAACCGGGCCGTGGTCTCTCATTTCTCAGCCGGCGTCGAATCAACTGCGTCACGGATGCTGACTGAAGTGATTAGTAGTAAGCACGCAACAATTAAAAAGGTGATTACGAAAAGATTAATTGAATTTAGTAGAAACAAACATTACAACAGCAATAATCTAGATTTATAATAACAGGAAAAGTTCAGAAAATGATTGAAAATGTACTACTGTGATCGATAGTCTTTTTGCTTCGGCTTGGACGAAACCGTCCTAACATATTATATTTCTTTAAGAAAATACAATGAGGAGTTATACGTTGATATCATTTATCATAATTATTGATGACATTGATATGTCTTAAAAAATTTCGACAGCCCGTACATCACATCATAATTTCCTTGTCACCATATCAACCAAAATTGTACAAACATTTCCTAACGTAAATATTTACTTCGCTTTACCGACAGTGATTCTTAGAACCCAACCTGTATGTACCAAGAATTCCATTCACTACATCATCCCTATGGATGGCGAGCTAAAAATAATAAAAGCTGTATTATATTAAACGTAGCCATTATTGAAGCGTCTGTGTATCGGTTGGATATTGAAATTCTATTATATTTCCATGTTTAGCGTAATTAACATCGGGCCCAGAGGTACTGTCGGCTGTAAATTGGCTCCGACGTGTCTTGGAAACTCATATAAATTAAATTATTCGCTAAAAGCACCATTGCAATATGATTTGATGTTCCCATATTCATGAATGCTGGGGATTGAGTATCCTTATAATTATATTGTTTTTCCCTTTCTTGGTCTTCTCGCAGTAATCAGATAATAGTTTTAGGAATTATTTTATACGGCCTCGGTGGCGTAGTGGTACTACGGTATGATTGCAAAGCTGAGGTCTCGGGTTCGTATCCCGGGTCGGGCAAAGTGATATTGGATTTTTCTATTCACACACCTATCACATCGTGGGACGGAATATACAAGGCGAAACGTGGGTGTTCTGGTAGCATCTCTGCCTACCCCTTCTGGGAAAAAGGCGTGTGGTTATGTATGTATGTATGTTTTATACGGCTCATTTATGATTATAAATCTTTAAGAGAAGAACTTCAGTGATTTTCTTTACGAATATTTTTTTAGTTGATCGATGTTATATTGTCGGCAGTGCCTTTGTCTTCTAATGCAATACTATTCAAAGCTCCTTTGAGATGTGTAAATTCATAAATGAAATAAAGTTTATAAAAGCAGTGTGGAACCATTGTCTTAGTTTGGCGACTAAACATGAATTCAACAGTTTTAAATGCAAATATGAGCAAAGCGTTTGCGAATATGCAAGAGAATGCTGCCATTAGACTAAACCAAGCAATCACAGAATAGCACAAAGTCACGTAACAATACAAATGAATGCAACTAAAAATATACCATTTTCCAGTCGGCAAACCGTAATCAGCGAGCTGAGACAAACCAACGGCTACAAAACCACGTCGGACGAACTCATTCAGTCCCGATTCCATATTCATAAGTTATTTCTGGCAACATACAAATTCGCCGACTCAAGTGAAACTGTAAAAATCGACGTACCGTCTCAGTTGCAAGCCAAATTGTATAATTGAATTTGGAGTTGGTGAATTTCATAGGACGCGTGGCGTTTGGCGCGCATCCAGGTGCCAACTTTGGATCCAACTTACTAATTGAAAGTTCAAGTTGGTGCCTATGAGTGGAATGTTCCAGACTTGATATATCGCTGTTTCATTAAGTGATGCGCGATTTATGCTTCCTATTGTATGTGAGTTTCATCCCGTAGTAGCTCCTTTTTAGATATAAGAGATTTGAAGCTCTAGATTCAAGGGAATATTTAAGGGATTAGGTTCAGTATGTATGGTTGTGGAAAGAAAGTTCGAAGGGTTGGTAATCACATCAATATGCTTTGTCTACTTCTGCCGCTAAGGAACAGTATGTAAGCACGCCTTTGTTCCTATTTTAAGGACATTGACAAGTGAAATTAAGTGGGCATTATGAGACAAAACACAACGTCTTATTCAAAGACAGTTTTAAAACCTATTTTAGTTATCGAATGTTTTGCCTTGACTGACTTTGACTTTGACTGCCTCGGTGGCGTAGTGGTACTACGGTACGATTGCAAAGCTGAGGTCTCGGGTTCGAATCCCGGGTCGGGTAAAGTGATATTGGATTTTTCTATTCATTATCAGCCCGGAGTCAGGAATTTGTGCCCGATATGGCGATAGGCTCGCCCCCTATCACATCGTGGGACGGAATATACGAGGCGAAACATGGGTGTTCTGGAAGCACCTCTGCCTACCCCTTCAGGGAAAAAGGCGTGTGTTTATGTATGTATGTATGTATGTTTTGCCTTCTTCGCTCGTACTGAATTCAATAGTCGTTCCTAAGACAAAACATTCGATAGCTAAAATGGGTTTAAAACTCTATGAATAAGGTCGCTAGTGTTTAAGGCCAAGAGTATAGTACGGTGCGATTGAGTCCGTAAAGTTCTGAGTGGTATTGACTTTGTTCACAGCCAGGTGCAATGCTTACCATCTATCGATCCATTAGCGTGTCTTGTAATTCCCACCTATAATCTGTATCTGTATCAGCCCTTATACGTCCTACTGCAGGGCTCGGGCCCTCCTCTACAATCGAGAGGACGATTGAGAGGGGTTAGACTATATAGTCCACCACACTGTCCCAGTGCGGGTTGGCGGACTTTACATACCGTAGATTTTTTTATAAATCTCTACGGTATGCAGGTTTCTTCATGAATGTTTTCATGTTTCCTTCACCAATAAAAATAAAACATTTGAAAAACAAATTGCCGCTAGTCACATGCGTCAGTCATATTCATACTCGTACTTCAAGGGCATTCTTTCAACTCAATCGCACATGGGTTGTATCATGTTGTATATAATAAAACACGGCAACTGGCAAGTTTTGTAAACGCGCCGATTATTTGCGCTAAACAATTGTATGAAGTTATTGCTGGTGTCGGGCTGAAACGTCTCATCTGCTTAGAGATTATTTATGTGTTAGAATTCCGACCCGGGAATGCTATTGACTAAACGATTTGAATGAAAATGTATTTGGAGGAAAGTTAAAATAAGGAATTATTGAGTAAATACATTGGAAAAGTACACGTCTGTTGATGAAATAGTGAAAGTGCATTTGATTAACGCATTTTAGAAAATCCCGGAAGTCAGTCATTTTTTGAAACATGGAAAAAACTATGATATTAATCCACATGAAGTAACTAGATCGAGAAATGTATTTTCTAGCTCATTGTGGCACTAATGCTGGCTTACTCACAAAAAAACAAAAAACAAAACAAAAAAAACATACATAGATTAAAACTGAAATTTGCACGAATCACCAGGACTAGTTTTCGTCAATTGCGTACGATGAATAATCAAAGATTCCAGATCATGAAATTCCTAGAAGCATCTCCGTAAGTTTCCATCTCGGAATAACAGGAAGCGGTAATCGAGTTGCTAAACCGTCGAACCGTGTTATTGCCTTTAAATACCAAGAAAACAGTTGCATTAATGTCTAAGTGAGCTGAGAGCGGGTAGAGCGGGCTTACTTAAATAGATATGCAAATACGTTGATGTTTCTACTGCTAAGTATTTAGGAGCTTAATGTACTGCACTGTGTTTTAGTACCACTGCTGAGCACGGCAGCCTTCCGAGAGGTCGAATGAGCGGGGTTAGACCATAGTAAACTTTGTTGGTCTACTGCCTTTTGGCAGTCTTAACCATTGCTGCATAGATGATATCACTCTGTATACACGAAGGAGTACGCAGATGTGCCAGAAAAACCACCAATAGCTATGAGTTTCTTAATGGCCATAAAGAAATAAATTTTAGCCTGTATGGCTTAAAATTATTACTGAATGATTTTTTATAATATCCGTCGTTTCATTTCTTTATTTATATATTTTATTAAAGATATTTCTATAATGTTATATTTTTTATACAACTACACTATAACAATAACTTTTACGAGCCTATATTGCAAATACTAAGTATTTTCACACTGACAAGGAAAGGTAATCTGAAAACATATTAAGCAGCATAAACTTATAACACAATGAAAATTATGCTCAAATAAAAAAGACAATTATTATTAACTACTCACCACAGCCCCGCTCCCGATGCTGGATGGTCGATGTAGACGAGAATGGTGACCTATAGGAGCACTACACAATTTGTCCGCGAAATTATACGAAAATTCAATGCAACAGCAGAGCACGTAATAATTAAATCCAAATAATTAGAAAATAAAATTCAATACGTGTATTACGTACAAACAGTCCATTAATTTTAATTTTATCGTTAATTTTATTATTTACATACATGCTCTGAACCTAAAAACAAAATTTTCACGACTTACATTTATATGGCGAAAGTTTATCGCGGCGAGAATCGTATGCAATTATCGCATGACATAACCGCCATAGATTATCGTGTTCTGACAAATGTTAACACGATGCAACTTTTTTATACCCGATAAACGTATCACCGAAGCGAGAAACTCCCCGTGTAAATGAGGCTTACTATTTCAGTATATTTTTATTGTTTAAAACACTACACTATAATAATGTCTTTGATAAAGTCTTTATTATTTGAAACTAGCGCGTTTTGAATTTGTAAACCTACTGTAAATATATGATGAAAATATGTATATTAAACGTACCTATTGAAAATATCTAGCACGTAAAAAACATATAAATAATAACACGAAAATAATAATTAGACAAAAACAAATAAATGTACTTACCACAGCCCTGCTTTCGAAGCTAGTCGACATCGATGAGGATAGTGACGTCATCACTTGAAACACATTTTTACCACTTACACTAGAGTCCACAACACTCGCGAAATTAGGCGTAATACCTACTGTATCTATATCAGACCATATACGTCCCACTGCAGGGGACGGGGCTCTCCCGCAGTCGAGAGTACGATTGAGAGAGATTAGGTTAGTCCACCACACTGGCCTAGTGCGGGTTGGAGCACTAACTGTAATGTACTGCATCAGCCCAGATACGTTCCACTGCAGGGCACAAGCCTCGTTTATAATCGAGAGTACGATTGAGAGTGCCATACAGCACACCACGCTGGCCTAGTGCGGGTTGGCGGACTTTACGTACCATAGAAATTCTTCCAAATCCCTATGGTAAGCAGGTTTTCTCACGATGTTTTCCTTCACCGTTATAGTGCGTGGTGATTGACTATCAATACACATATGACTTTGAAAAGTCAGAGGTATGCCCTGGGATTTGAACCCGCGACCACCGTGAATACGTAGGCTGGCGCGTCTGGTCCGTACTAATACACACTTCTTGAACTAAATTGTCACACACGCGAATGAAGGCGTAATAAACACTATGTACTTGCACCAAATAGTCCACGACACACGCGAAATTAAGCGCAAATGCACTCCAAAGGCAGCGATCGTCCCGCGCGTTCGGAGACGGACATGAAACTCACTTATAAACCCAGCGAGAAAATAAAAGATAGTATGACTACCCTCGCTTTATTTATATTTTTCATCAAAATTATTACAAGAATAATAATTTTAATTTGTGTATTAATATGTATATTAATATTATATTTATGCAAGGCTGCTAAAATATTAAAATACCAACTAAATTATTAATGTGTAATTTTTAAAATATTTTATTACAACAGAAAGAATGGAATGAACAGAATCGGCGTCTAGACTTCTTATGGCGGATGATGAAAAATTGCACTCGCACCTTGCTGATTTAACTTTTTCATTTCATACTTTTTATTAAATAAATACAAAAGCTTTTGTGGTTAAAATAATCGTCCAATTGTCGCAGTGATTTAATTTTGGTTATATGCGCCGGAAGTTGCGAGATCGTCATCCGTACAGACAAATATTTAAATGGCCTAGAGATATTTGTCCGGATCTGGGCAGTTTCCCGTATTATTTTTTGTTCAAATTTTTGACCAACACTGAGTAATTCTGGCAGGTGTTTTATTTTAAAAACGCATTATGTGATTTTTTTAAATGCAAAGATGATGGCGATGAGTAGTGTATACTTCAGAAGACGATTCTTGGCAGGCATAAATATGGAATAGGGGTATTATACTCCAAGTGCGTGGTGGCCTGTTGGTAACGGACCAGACGCGGCTGCCTACATGTTCACGGTGGTCGTGGGTTCAAATCCCAGAGCAGTCCTCTGAGTTTTGGAGTTATGTGTGTATTAATAGTGAATCACCACGCACTTTAACAGTGAAGGAAAATATTGTTAGAAAACCTGCATACCGTAACGATTTAAATAAAAAATAATTTCTACGGTATGTAAGTCCGCCAACCCGCACTAGGCCAGCGTGGTGGACTATATGGCCTAACCACTCTCAATCGTGCTCTCGATTGTACAGTAGGCCCGTGCCCAGTAGTGGGACGTATATGGGCTGATACAATACTCGAAAGGCATTGAGGAATTCTCAACCATGTTTATAAATTTGCGACGGGCTGCCATTAACCCTTTCAGGAGTAGGTTTTTTGATCCACCACGCTGACTAATTGACGCAAATTTTTGCATTTTGAGAAACGCTTATCGCCTATAGTTTCAGAATTTTGAATTCGATTTTGAGTTTTTGTCATAAAAATGTATTGTCTGAATTTTTACAATGCCCATCAAATTTCTTCAGTAATATCGATATAACTTCAAACGCATTCCCCTGTTCAATTAAGAGCATCGAAGCCGCGGTAATGGACACAAGGACGGCTCGCGACTCGCACGCGACACGTACCCGCACCATCTGCCTACATCGAACATTCTTTCTATAAATACGTTGGGCATCCTGGGCAAAGAACATAATTTGAGGTAGATGCGACAAGTAAGGAATTTTTATGGTTAGGGATTTTTAACTGCCTCGGAGGCGTAATTGTACTTCAGTACGATTACAAAACTAAGGTCTCGGCTTCGAATCCCAGGTCGAGCAAAGTGAGATTGTATTTTTATCAACCCGGAGTCAGGAATTTGGGCCCAATGTGGCGATAGGCTCGCCCCCTATCACATCGTGGGACGGAACACATACGTGGGTGTCCTAGTTGCACCTCTGCCTACCCCGTCAGGGATAAAGGCGTGATGTATGTATGTATGTATATATTTTTAATATTTACAGGAAAAAGCGACTATAAAATACGATGCAACTGGTGGTCAGTGGTCATCGAGTTTCGTTCCAAGTAATTGTGCAGAACAGTAAAATATACAGCATTTGTACCAAATTCCAGTCATTACTTTTAATGTACGAGAACAAAAAACGAGAATACCTTTAGGTGATAATATATGGTTAATGTTTTTGAAACTGAAAAGTCAGCAGAAAGGAGATATTGCAGGAATGCGAATCCTGGCGCCAGCTGAGATAACGCCAGATGGAAAAAAAGACTTGGTCTTCCTCATTGAAAAACTATTAAGTTTATAATATTTTTATTTTAAAAGATCCTTCCTTAAATGATACTGAAATAAATAAATGACTAATTAATATAAATTAAACAAGACAATATTGTTAAATTAAACCTGTATTGAGCTGTGCGCTAAATATTTTTTAAACGCGTATCGCATCTACCATTCCCAATCTATGCACAGACCCGCGCAACTTCACAAATCAGTCGTTGCCGTGTGGGAACACAAAGAAATGCCTTTAATGCGTAATTTATTTAAGCTCGGTGTGGCCGACGTGCCGACTCTTGTTTATATTGAAACACCCATTAGAGGGGCGATTAATGAAGTTAAAAAGTTCCCGCACTGAGAATTCCACCGCGCACGTATTTTGGGATGGAGGGAAATTGTTTCGCATGTGTCTATGAGGTTGTTCTATGCTTCTGCTTTTGTCTATGTCTTATTTAAAAGGGACTTTTTGTTGCCAAATTATTTAGGTCTCATATTTACTGAAGCTAATATGATATCATCTAATTTTTTATTTCAAATTGTTATGCTAAAAATTATCGAAGTTGTGACTTGATGTTACGTCGCCATCACTACACTTAGTTTCACGAGTTAATTCATTTGTAGAAGTATAAAAAATACTCAAATTACAAAATACTTGTGGTTCACACAAACATTTGTTTCGATGCGGGGATCGAACCCGTTGCTTCCTGTTTCACACCCGGCGTCCAACCAACTGCGCCAGCGAGGTTGTCATACATTTTAATTCCACCTTTACCTAAACTCAAATAGTATGAAATGAATCATGTTACATTACCATATAGGAATAATTTTCCATTATTTGTGTTGAATTTGCATACAGTACATTGGGCCTAGCTTAAGTCACGGTACACCTAGAATAAATTATAATTATTTACCTACTTATATAAATGAGGTATAATTAAGATATTACTATAAATATAATTTATAAGATTAAGTATAGGTCGTCTGCGACATTCTGTCGTTGAAAGCGTTGTTGTCAAAATATTAGGAATAGTTTTTCTCTTTTCACATTTTATTAAGCGCAGCAGTTTGGTGCGTACCAAAGCCGGCCTTTTACATTAGATATTTTTTTATAGCATAGGTCCGGCAAAGGAGTAAACAGGTCACCTGATGGTAAGTGATCACTGCCGCCCATGAATATCCAAAACGCTGGATCATGGATGTGTTGCCGGCCCAATTGGGATGGGAGCGGGAAGGAAAAAGGATATGTAGGAAGAGGAAAGGGGTATTGGGCATACGGCAATTTCATTCACCGAACGAAACGCGACAGCTAAGCTGTCGCTTCACGTCGATTTCCTGTGAGACAGTGGTACCGCTCCGGATGAGCCTGCCCATTCACGCTGAGTCATGACTGACGACAGCATGGCTCTACCACTTTCAAAATGATGCGACATGTTAATACAGTTAAATTACGAGTATAAATGCTTATTTTATTATGAAAACATATCTCAAACTATGCGTCAAATACATATTTATTACATTTTAATTGTATTTCCAAATTATGCCAATATATTTTAGATGATCTGTAAGTTTGAAATTTACGAACATTTATATGCAAAGAAAAAAATAATTCGACTTGGTAATATTGGGTATACAGAATTGTGGGCGAAAGCTAGTAAATTTAATATTTTATAACAATAAATTGGTTCTCTTAAAATGCATTAGGATTGCTTTATCTACAAATTAATCGTTTCATCCTTCGGTTAAGAAAAAACACTAAAACTAAATATAGCGTCCTGTCTTCGTTTAGGGTGCGTTGCGCCGCCAATCTTTGTTGACAGATGTCTTAACAGGAAAGACGATACTGGTATTATAAGGATCAGAAAGGAGACACTAAAATCCCTGCCCACTGACAGCTGGTATACAAATCTTTAATTAGCCTTAACAGTCCAATGCGATGGATAGGCTGTAAGTCGCGGGATATTGTATTCAATTCCCACGCCAAAGTATCCCATTTTACAATACAATACAATAACAATATTCTTTATTGTAAACCAATAAAAAAAACAAAAATAGAATTAACAGTGTCGGTCTTATAACTTGGAGCTATGTATTACTCTATGTGAGTTTTTAGAGTTTTAATCTCATATATGTTGCCCAAAACTAGATTTGGTATCTTGGTCACGATAAGCGCACTCCTAATTACTCCCGGAACGGAAATAAACTAGTCGTATATATTATCACTTCGAGAATTTCGACGTAGAATTTCTTACAGGGCATGTTTTTAATCTTTATATTACACGAGTGTAAATAATTTTACATACAAGTTATATTAAAAAAGAAGATGTAATAATTTTAAAAAAATCAGAACACAATATCTCAAAAATATAAGATCGGAAAAATATCATACGATCGAAACTAGTTGCTTCAACACCCTGGATCAAAACGAACGAATCAACAGCTCGGCCGTCACTGCACAAAATTAATCAAGAACGACCGAAAAAGGAATACCAGCGAATCATTTCATTCAATTTCATTCCAATCAGTCCCAGATGGAAACATCTATTGGAAAAAATATATCTTTCAAATTGTAAATCAACCAATCAGAAAAATACTGACGTTGACTCCTGAGGAAATTAAATTTCTCCCGCCGGCCATTTCCCTTTGTTTTATTGCGTATTTAATTCCATTTGACCCTCTTTGTAAAAATATCACTTACAAAGTCTTAGTAACGTTTTAAATAAATTAGTGGAGAATTCTTGTTTGCGTGGATCAAATTTTTTTTGGTACTAAATTTTTTTTGGAGGAGTGCATGCGCTTCTGAACATAGATTTATGATACTATAAGATTTCTTGTCTTTCGACTGTTGACACAGCTAAACTAACCTGCTTAAAGCCAGATATAGGTTATAGGCTCAGCCCTAACGCGACACAGCTGCAAGGATTACTATAAAAACTTACTCAAAAGTGACACTACGTACCGTCCTCTTTATCCCACCATTATTCTAAATCTATGTTTATATCATAAATGTTACACATTGAAATAAAACAAATCACTTTACAGTTTTCGTGGTCACTGTAAAGTGATCGAAAGGTTGGGAAATAATAAAATGTAAAAACTAAATTAAATTCGCGATAAAATCCGTAAGAATTTGTTTTATATCATAGTCAGATTGTGCAATATATTTTTTTTTGTATTGCACATTTTCTCTTAGGGTTCCGTATTTAAATTTTTCGTCTTTTATCTGCGATCTGATAGCTTTTGATTGTTTAAAAGGAGTTGTTAGTTGGACCTACATAAAAAGTTGTATAAAATCTGTGTCATCCCATATACGTCCCACTGCAAGGCACGGGTTCCTTCGATAATCGAGATTAAAATTTAGAGGGGTTAGGCCATATAGTCCACCACACTGGCCTAGAGCGGGTGGAAAGGCTTTATATACCCTAGCAATTCTTAAAAATCGCTGTGGTATGCAGGCTTTCTTTTCATATTTTCGTCCACAAAGCAAATCTAAATTCGCATACTGTAAATCTATAATACCACATTCAGAAGGCATGTAGGTCGAAATTCAATTAATACACGTCCATTGTTATGAACAACACGTCCATACAAAAGATTTAATCAATCTAGCAAAGGCCCGCCACAAACGAGCGCTTTGCATGTCAATTCGTAAGCGGCCTAAATCTCTTCTTTAGGTTGTAACGTAATTTTACAAATCATGGGTAGTTGGGTTATAATTTAGTTTTGAGTACAATTTGTGTACGCTAAACTAATTTAACGAGGGCTGAAATAATGCTCCCTTAAATATCTTTGTAATTATGTCACTGATATGTCGGCTTCTTTATTTAATTTACGTTTAATCTGTCTGCTCCTATCCCAGTTTTTGTAGAATAAGTGGAAAAAGTTTGGATGCATGCTATTGTGCTATCGTCTCTGAAATCTAGTTTTAGTCAACTGAATGCAAAAAGAACCATTGGTATCCTATTCAATTTTGAGGAGTTCTATTCTCCAGGTCCGAAGATATTCATCAGATCTGCACCATTTTATGGGACCAAATGACAAGCTTTCAATCAAAGAATGAATAATTAAAATTGGTCTACCCAATTCTGAGTTACGAGTTAACAAATTTTAAAAAAAAGAACAACGTCGAATTGAGAATCTCCTCCTTTTTTTGAAGTCGGTTAAAAAGGTTTTTGATTGGACACCACATTCCGGCAAGTCTAGCATAGGCCGTCCACCTCAAAATGTACAGATCACTTCGAGGCGGTTGCAAGAAGTCGCCATGTATGTAAATCCTTGGGTGCTGCTTATATTTGGCTTCCTATAATTTTTTTATAAATTATTTAACTAGTACGAAGTAACAAAATCAATAATAATAATGATAGTGTCCGCCACAGTAACACCAGATAAATGCCGAGAGTTTAAAAACAACCGAAAATTTATAATGGTTTCTTTATAAAGACAGTTCAACAAATCATCACCAACAATACAACAAGTCAAATATCGATGACAAGTATTAAAAAATAACAAAAACTCTTCTTGAATAAGTAGGTGTTCCTCCCAAGGGGCCCCCAGCTATTTGACAATGTGCAGATCATTGTACGTAAAAAAGAAATCAATTGTCTATCAGATCGGCGCGAGTAAACACACACCCTTTATTGGCTACTCGTTTACATACATTCTCTCATTCCTTGCTCTCGATACAGCGCTATGGGATGGCGCCGTCGGAGCAGTGTTGTGAGTGAACAGTAGTGTAAGCGCACTGGTTTAATTGATAAGTTAGATACAGTGATTGTTTATAAAAGGAAATTATGAAATTGATAATTTTTACGTTTTATCGATCAACTGGTATGATTACCATTTTTGGCGTAAATATTGATATTCAACTTTATTAATGTCTGTCATTTTCTATGAAGAATGTTTCTTGTCACTGTAATCTTTAACGTGAGTTAAATAGAGACTTTTAATTTAAAAGTAACACATTTCGAAATAGGGCATAGACATATTTAATTGTTGAGAACTTTTACAATTACAGCAAGATATTGCCAAAAAAAATCTATGATCCAAATTTGATATCACGACGATCGCATTAAATAAAATATCCCAAATCATTTTTTATACAGTTAAAACACATTTTTTTGTATTATTAGGTAGATTTTGAAATCCCGTCAATTAATTTTACCAATTGATGGAATAAGATTAAATAATCCACGACGAACATAAATCAGCTTCTTAAAACCAGCCTCACTGTCCTCCCTACACGCAGTAATCGTTTTATGCCCGCCATCTGTTTTATTTGATTATATACTAGTTTGTTTGTGTATAACATTGATTTAGCAACGTTGCGAGGTCCGGAAATATAGAACCGAACACAGTACAGTTACCAAGCGTTTGTCAGTTAATTACTTAGCTTACGGGATGTTTGCCGTTCGTATCCGGGTCTGAGTACGAGGAAATTGTAGGAAACGGGAGGAAATGCCTACTGCAACCTATATTTGAATAATTAAATCTGTATTTGTGTGTTCGCTTCTCTTTGGTAATTCGAGAAATGTTGTATTTTGATATGTTGGTAATTTTTGTTAATTGTCCATCGCTTGGTTCAAGTTTTTCGGTTTGTAAACTCTCATGTGAATTGTAATGGATCAGAAATGAGCTGGACGAAGTGGTGATTGCGTGTTAAATTATTTTGTTTATACTCGTAAATAAAACTACTAACCCTATTACTAAATATCCTGGGCTGGCACTAGTATTTCACAAAAATCCATATTTTCGTATGTGATAGACCCACGCTGTCGTCAGTCATGACTCAGCATAAATAGGCAGGCTCATCTGGGGTAGTACCACTATCTCATAAGAAATTGACGGGAAGCAACAATTTTGCTGTCGCGTTTCGTTCGGTGAGTGAGATTGTCGGATGCCCAATACCACTTTCCTCTTCTTATTCTCTTCCTTACCGCTCACCTCCTGATTTTAAGGGCCGGCAACTCATCTCAAGGCTCGGCCAAGCGTTGTAGATGGTTATGGGCGGCAGTAATCATTTACTATAAAGTGACCTGTTTGCCAGACCTATGCAATAAAAAAGAGTAGAATCGTGCGATGAAAAACTACTGAAATATAAATGCTCTCAGATTTCTGCTTACCTTTCTAATGATACGCGTAATTGTATTTGCAACTAAGCAAATTAACTTACCCGTATAATCATTCTATTGACACACTTCACTTAAGATTCTTTTCTTTGAGCACCTGCCTAAAAGGCCCATACCATTATTTTAATGAAAATGCAAATTCCAAAGCTAATTTCCTCTAGGCCCGTTCGGGGCGGTAATTTTTGCGAAAAGGATTGAGTCGTGCTTCTCTGGCCTTATTGGTCTTGCAAGCCTTTTTGGCCGTTCCTGGCCTTTTTGAGCGGCGCCGCGTGAAATTGAGGCCGAGTTGCATACTGAGATAACGTATGCGACACACTGCGTATTATGTAAACGAGAGAGCCAAGTGTTTGAATTTTAGTGGCAATTATTAAGAAAATGAATATTTATAGGAAATGTTATAAGTTGAGTTCGTAATTGAGTTGTCTTATGAATTTATTCAATGATTTTGCGGTAGTGTGGTGAAAATGTTTTAAAGTGGAATATCGGTTGAAAGCAGAGAGAAGAGATGATTTTTTGTCAATAATCGTGAATTTTCTTTCTTTAGATTTGAATATTTTACCGCTTAGCTGGACTTCAATTCGGTTCGGCAACTTATCTGAGCCGTAAAACGACTCGTAGCAATATGGGTTGATTAAAAACCTTGAATACTAAAATTGCAAATTTTCACAAAACTACCTGGCAGATTTTTATAAATATGGTAGGTACTTACCTGGGGTGGTAAGTCAATATGAACCTATATATACAGGGTATATCAAAACTGCGACCGAAAACGATGCCAGATGGTAGTTTTAGTGGTTAAAGACACAATGCAACGAATTTTTTTTCAAAAAAGCGACAGGTTTCTTTTTGCAATTTTTTAAATATCATCGTGTTTGGATAAATTCGTAGTTTTTGCTAAAATTATTACTTAAACTGTATTTATATTCTAAATTGTGAGGTATAATAACATATCCTAGCTTATTAGCTAGGATATGTTATACCTTACTAGTGAATAATATGTTCATATTGTTCACTTGATGATTAAAACTGATAATCAGTATACGAAGACAGGAATTATGAGATATTTCCTGATAAGATATAGTCATTTTCCTAAAAAGATCTAACCCATTACTTTAGAAAGTTTGCTTACAAACTTCGCTGAAAATCATCGCATCGTTATTGTTGGGTCTTTTCTTTTATTGTCGAGAGTAATTGTTATTTGTTAGGCATTAGAAAGGTTAACACGCACTGTCTTGAAGTGAGAGGCGCAGTGCAGTGCCACGTATTGCTTGTAATGTTTCGGAGCGATAAGCGTAGTGTAGAGTCAAGCACTGCTCAATAATATTGAGTGCATTCCTGCTCCTTCTTGCTAATAGAACAGCCTTTACTGAATTACTGAATCTTACTGAATCTCACAAACACCCAGACTCGAGACAAATATTTGTAGGCTTGTAATACTTGTCTCGGTGCGAGGATCGGACCCGCAACCTCAAGTTTCACAGCCGGCGTCTAACCAACTGCGCCACGGAGGGTGCCTCAATTTTCTATTTAAACTAAGTCTAAACCATTTTTCTGCTAAAATCGAATTCTTTATACAATAAAATCTAAACTAAACGCCAGTTGCAGTTAGCTAATAACCGATGGGCGTTGCTTTTTGGGATTTTTGCTTTGATTTATTGCTGCGGACGCTTGTATTGCGCCTGTGGTCCCCAGCGGGCCGATATCATTGGAATTATCACCGTAAATACTCCGGCGACGCAGTTCCCTACCGATTTGAGGGTGGAGGTTGAAGGTTTGGTGGTTTAGGGGTATATTAAGAAGCATAAATGTTTTTGTTATGATATAGTTCGGAAGAACAAGCATTTTGTACATCTGATGGTGATTGTAAAACTGATTTAGTTGTAAATTGTAAGTCATGGTGTCTTAGGATTTATGTGAAATGAAATAAGAGAGAAACGGTAGGAGTGAAGCGTGTAAGGATTATAGCAATGTCGCTGATTGAACAAAATGCGACAGATCTGTTTATGGCGTCAGTTTATTGTGAAACTGTGGTACAGCAAAGATTGAGATGACCGATTAATACTGCAGTTTTACCTGGCCACAGCGACGATCTGTAACTTCAAAATATACTCAAATACCTTCTTAGGACATTTGGACAGGCTGCAACAATTGGATAGTAACCGCATAAATGACGTAATATCTCACCGAAGACATGTTGATGAGGAAGCCCTATAGTTAGCAGTAAATATCCCACCCCTGACTCCCTATCCCCATAATCTAAAATCGGTATAAACAAAGCAAGCTCTAAATAGACGATTTTTACGTCTCTGCCTACCTCACTGCTCCACGGTCCGGTAAACACAATAAAATCTAAAATACAATGACATTAACCATGACCGAACGTTGAACTTTCTCCGAAAAACCCAGTTCAATTAACAAATGGAAATAGTAACGTTTACCTGATCCCGACGATACATCGTAAATCTTTTGTATGTTATTTGTGGGTATTTTTGAGCGATTTAAAAATGTGAGTTCTGTGTTCATGTATGTAATTATATATATCCGTTATTTTATTAAAATATACAAATTTGACTTAGAAAGTATTTTTGGAAATGTATGTAAGATGCGTTTAAGTACGCCTAAGATTCTAAATTGCACAGAAAACATTGTCGATAAAATTAAGTTTCAAATCAAAAGGACCTTGGACTACAGAAATTCAAGATTGAAATCCTACGTCAAAATGTTACTAGGGTCAATAAACGAAATATGTACCATTTTATTTTTCAGCTTAGGATAGTAACTATGATTAACAGAGTACAACCTATTAGTACCTTTACAGCCCCATTCATAGCTTTCCATCTGATAAAAGTCTGATATAAATAAAAACTTAAACCTTTCAGAAAAGAACATCTACTAGATATATTAAGGTTGCAGCTTACTGAAATTTTACATCTGAAAGATATTAGTAAAAGGAATCAATTACCCAAAAGGTGACCTTGTCTAGTCTCAGAGAGCTTCGTGATACAATCACAGGAACAACCTGGCAGTGCAAAGACCATATTTTTATTCCATCGAGTTATCACAAACCTCATTTATTTTACATCAAAGCTATTCTGTACCGTAATTCGTCACAGAGATCTTTTGTTTCCAGCCTTTTGTTTCGATCCTTGCGGTGCCCTTTTGTCATTCACAATGAAATTTATTTTTTCTTCAACCGAGACTTCTTGACTTACAATTTTAAGTTTACCGTCGTACGCACTCATTTGTACGAAGATATGTTTTGAGTTTTCTTGTTTAGTAGCAGCGTCTGTGTCTTTGTGTTTATATTTTTTCTGATAATCACTATATATTGTTTTGTTCAGCCGTAATTAGAACTTAAATCTTGGTTGGTAAGATTCCTTTTTGTGTACTGATCATTTGGATGTTTTCAGCATTGTTTTCACTTAATAATACGTGTCCCTATGAAGTTTGCAAGAAATACTTCTAAAAACGGTTCCCTTTCATTCGCTTAGTTGCCTTTTAGCTTTTTTCGATGTGTTGGTAATTTTTTGTTTTGTTTTGATTCCTTTGTTTATGTGAAAGTTAATGAATTGTAATAATTGTTGTAAGGATTCTTTGACCATTTATTATTTGCCTCTATTCAGTTGTAAGTATGAAGTGGGCTGTAAGGAAAAAGTCAGAACTCGGCTTTGCTACATTTTTATATAATCAGCATTTTTTTGGTTTTATCATTGTCAGATCCAGAAAAATCTAGTAAATCCTTATGCCAATAATTATTTTATTTTAGAATCAGCACAGGCCGTAAGTAACAGAGATCTGCGCGCCAGAACAAAAGTCGTGGACGTTGGGCAACAAACTGCCAAATTGAAGTGGGACTGGGCAGGTCACATCTGTCGTATGCCAGGCGAGCTGTGGGCTAGGACTGCTACCGTATGGACTCCACAACACTTGAAAAGACCTCGTGGTAGGCCACGCAGAAGGTGGAGAGATGACTTGGACCATTTTGATACCAACTGGTGGAAGAAAGCCTTGGATAGAGAAGGGTGGAAGAAGGAAAGGGAGGCCTTTGCCCTGCAGTGGGACAGTATAGGCTAGGAAAGAAAAAAAAAAAACAGGCCGTAAGTGTAAGTCCGCCAACCCGCACTAGACCAGCGTGGTGGACTATATGGCCTAACCACTCTCAATCGATTCTCTCGATTGTAGAGTAGGCCCGTGCCCAGCAGTGGAACGTATATGGACTGATACGATACGATACAGCCGTATCTGTCAGGATTTTTTTTAAATCAGTAAATCATGGTCCTCCCTATGTTCAGCAGTGGACTTCTTGTGGCTGAATAGAGGGAGAGAGAAAGAAAAACTATTTTATTTATTACTATGCATAACTAACATTATGCTTACATTTATTCAATAAAAAAAATGTTCTATATATGTACGTTGTACATGTATTTTGACTGGTAAACATAACAATTATGAGTATTGACACTTTAACTTTTGAATAACAGGAAAACAACTCTATACAAGACACAAAGAAAAAATAACAGTACAAAGTAAAAGTATCAATGAACAACAATAAAAAAAACAACATTAAAGAAATATTTAAACAATAATGAAAGATTACTAACGCCTAATAAAAATAACTTGGACTAACTCACTGCAATAATTATTATCTTTAAACAACTCCATCCTCTATTGAGGCGAATATTGGTAGATTATTGACTTACGGCAATATACTAATCCTTAACAACAGATCCCGATAAGGTATCAATCAGGCGTCAGTACCAGGAGGATTTGAAGCTTAACACCTGTCGTCTGTGACAAGTACCTACAGCCGACGGCTTAGCGTGCCTTAAAACGCGTGCAGGAAGTAATCTCAGTTGTAAACTTTCAAACTTGGCGTTGCTTCTTGCTGTGGAAATGGTTTTGCTTGGATTTTGTGTAGTATATGGTATTATAAATAAAACGCTTTAATAAGGGACCGTGGTGAAACCTTTTCTTATTGCTGAATTAACTTCAATGCAACTATTGACGATAATATTCGTATCACACCCGAATAAAGACAAATGTAAACAAGGATGAAAAAAAGCTTTATAGTGCCACGTGTATAGCGCTTCGTGTGTTTATTCAGTTTTAACGAAGCCGGCATAATTGAGTCAATCGATGAGTAGTAATATTTGGACATCTCAACCAACGACACTACCTAGGCAGCAAATTCTAAATAGAGGATATCATTTATGTTCTTGATCGAAAATTTTATCGAAATTTCATCAAGAACAGCGAAAGTAATACAAGTAAATATACACTCACGTATATTTATAGTGGTCGCAGGTTCAAATCCAAGGGCACACCTTTGACTTTTCGGAATCAAGCGTGTATTGATAGTCAATCATCATGCACTATAACGGCGAAGGAAAACATAATGAGGAAACCTTCATACCATCGCGATTTGTAAAAATTTCTATGGTATGTAAAGTCCGCCAACACGCACTAGACCAGCGTGGTGGATTATATGGCCTAACCCCTCTCAATCGCACTCTCGATTATAGAGGAGGCCCGCGTCCTTCAGTAGAGCGTATACAGACTGATACAATACAGTATACTCGTATTAACAATGTATATTACACATTTGTAGATCCATGATTATTTGCTAATGAGGAGTGTAGTTCATCTACAGCCCTCATTAGCCTTCACAAAGTCAAGGGTAGATCTGAGTGGCGGCTTCGGTTACGTCACGTGAGCAAGATTCGCGTTTTCTTTGAATTAATTAAGTGCGTTAATGAAATGTTTATGTATGGTAATTATCCGGCTCGGTGAGAATCTCGTTGCTTACCGCTCACGGTCTAATGTTTGCTCATTTTCTTCTTAGGTGTGAAGTACAGGGGTGAAATTCGACGAGCAAAAAGGTCCAGATAACAAGTTGGATTCGTTGAAGTTTTAAGAACTTGTAGTCAACTCTTTACTAATTTTTACTTTTTTATTAAGAAGAACCATCATCATATTATTAGACAAAAAGTTTTCTAATTCAAATTACTAAAGAAAAGTGATGGAACCGTTTAGTATTTTACAGGTCTTTAGCAAAAAACTGAATTATTTAACGCATCTAACGGTTTTATATTCATAAACAAATCCGAAACTACTACCAACGAAGTTTCTTATATAATAAATTATTGCAGTCTTAATCCCCAGATTCAAATTTTATTTATTTTTTTGAATCTTTAAACTGTTATACATATCTTTTCGATTGAGTCATATATTTTGCTGCACCACACGATTTTTAAATCAATTTTTACCAGAGAAGATTAAGCTGGAAACTCTTAATCTAACTTTCAAACCCAGTATGCAATACCCTAGACATCTTAGTAAACTGCTATACTGTTGAGCTCAATAAAAATGCGCGAAGCTCGATTCGACGCACCACTCTCCCGTGTGTCGCCGTTATGATAATCTGAAATAAAGTCCTGAGATTAATGCCCCGCCCACACGAGGCGTACTATTGCGTGCAGACTACCAAATTGATAACAATACATGAACGCTCTGTTATCTTTATGCGTCGAGTTAAAGGGCTTTTGTCAGAAAATGTTCGGTTGGGAAGAATGAGGTGTTGTATGCTTTTGGATATTATGGTGTTTAATTTATGATAATTATGGTGGAGTTTACATCATTGCCTATAGTTGTTGATATCTAAGTTCACGTGAATGTCTTCCCACTAATTCAAGACTCTCTCTCTCTCTCTCTCTCTCTAGCCACTAAGAAGTCCACTGCTGAATATACGCCTCCCTCACATAAATCTGTTGGAAGCGGCCTGGGTCCAGCGATTGATGAGTAATTCATCACATACCTATGTAGATATTTGTCCTGGGAAGAGCGTTTATTAATTTGTTATTAAAAACCACAGGCTTAACATTAGTATGTCAAAATAAGTACACTTGTCTTATAGCCGATAATTCATTTAAAATTTAAATATATTGAGTAACCAGGCAGCTAAAGCGAATAGTCTAAAGTATATTACGAATATTGAATATCCGGTGTTGAATCCCCGGCTTCTAGATACAGAGTCAATATCTCCTCTACTGAGGCTGCCAAACTCATAACCGAATAAAGGAAGGGGAACAGCCAGGATGAATATGCGTCTGAAAATGTTTAAAATTGTTCAAATTCCACATGTCGTTGCCAAATATCCGATCCGGGAGTCCCAGACGTCGTCGAGACGAATTTTATCGAAATACAATGTCTGCTTAAATGTGAATCAACAAGCAACTGTTGCAGACGTACAAACATACTTAGCATACAAATACACATCATGTTGATGAAATAATAGAGTAAATTTCAGGTAGGCAGAAGTGGCACCATAGTTGCCGAAACTCATCTTCGTACTAAAATGTGATAAGGGTGAAATTTATGTTATATGAGGTATAAACACGAAGCAAACATTTCGCACGAAGTAGATTTCCCAAATTTTAAGGATTAAACTCACGACGCCACGTTTCATAGCCCATATATGCCTAGACTAAGCAGGTTACTTTCGGATTTATGTTTTTAATCATGAATTATTGACGTTTTATACACAGAATATGAAAATGAAATGAAATTAATTTATTGAATTTGTAAAAGTAAAAATTCATTGCAAAGAAATGAAATCGAGTTCTCGATCCACTAAAAACTTGCGAATACGCCTATTAATGTGACCTTGATTAACCCTTTCGAATCTTAAGGGTTGAGGTCAAGCAAAGGACCGGTCATAAAATGATCTAAATGTGACAGATAAAAAATTGAATGAATATTATAATAATTCTACCATTTAACAATAAACAGATAAGTTTTTATTCTACATTAAATTACATGGCTCTTATCTTTTTTTTTTTTTTTTTTATCTGCTGAAACAAAGGCGTTTCTGTATGTAAAGCTAAATAAAACATATTATATTTTAATTTATCTACCCGAATAAATACCTACTGAAAACGTATACAACCATAAAAAACTGAGAAAGGTCAAAATAAAACAGCCGAGTAATTATTTTATCTATTCGAAAGTGTAGTAACCATTTGGCGACATTACGAAAAACATTTAGAAATGCCAGCAGTGGAGAATGTCCCTTATCTCGCCGTAAAGTGGGGACATTATTGTTTTATTATGAATCGTTTACCATTAGCCGAATTGCGTAGATCTGCCGTGGACGCGCGCGTACTCGAGAAACAATGTATGTGGGGACCAAAAATGTTTATAATACGGCAAAATCTTTGCGATAGGTAAAGAAAATATAACATTATATTTTACCTCGAACTTTTTTATGTTACCAAACACTGTTAAAGTAAAAATACGCTACTATAAGGAGGTGTCTGCAGGTACTTGTTGAAGGTAAAATAAAGCAGTATAAATAAAGCAATATTTATTTTTAATCCTTAGTATTTCAGCCAAATAGAGATGAAGTAATTAAGCGATCCGGCGTAATTGTATCCAACGGTAAGCGACAATTAACTTTTACCAATCGATGTTATATCTGGATGGCTTTATACTTAACATTAGGTAGACCTCAATCACATTCTTCATATACATGCTGAGTTCTGTCCATCCGTATCATGGAAAAATTAAGTAGTACATATTTCATTTATGAGTAGGGATCCAATTCAATTTTCAATATTATACTTTTCCTAAAGAGAGGTAAAGAGTCACAAATTTAACTAGTCAACTTAATTGTGAGGCATAAAACCACACTATAATCACACGTTAACATCGTGAGGTCCCTTCCCACACTATTTATCCGAGTGAGTCCTGCCAAAGGGTCCGTGTCCCGCTGACTCGGCGTTTATGGTCATCCTAATAAAGAGTAAGTGCGCCCGGCCCTAGTATATCCCTTATGTCAGTTTAATGATTTCTTGCGCTGTGACTCTTTCGTATTGGCGGTTTTAAAACTCTTGGATTTATTTTTATTGTATAGTTAGGTTTGGCAAATGGTTAATTAAGAAGGCATAATACTGCCGTTGCTCTTGAAAATCTATAAAACCCGGGTCGCAGATGCATTGAACGCCTCTCAAAGTGAAGACAATATTTTTTTACATTTCAATCACTTAGCTCAATGGTGTATGTAGTAGCTGAGCAGTGGAGGTGTAGGCGCTTAAATGTTGCGAGTTTGATCCTGGTAAGGTGTTTTGTAATTTCTACGAGGACCGTTTCTTTGTTTAATAGAATATTGATGTGTTTATTTCAAACGAATGTTTTTAATTAGAAAATTATATTAGAACTTAATATCTTTTTGATTCAGAAAAACATAGGTAAAATCTTTTGTAAATGATAAAAACTGTCTTAAAACAAAGATGGCGCCTTACACTTTAATCCATTTGCTGAATATTCAAAGCAAACGGTTTCAAGTTATTTTCTTTAAGTAGATAATTGCCCAAGAATTTTCCCAGGCAAATCTCTAAAGAAAAAACCTTTCACAATCCTTTCTTTGAATTATAATAAAAATACTATTTATCAAGTTATTACCAGCTCCTTGACGTTCAGTTAAGACGAGAAATTTAAGACAAAGTATCTAAGACTTTTTGAATTTTTCACATTGTTGTAACTACATTAAAATTGAATATAAATGGCCGTCTGCCCAAACTACGCCATTTGGAGATTTTAAAGCGCTGTTTTTGCATAATATAAAGATACGTTGAATAATAAAAGTTTTTTTTTAAATATGCATTATTTCAATTTTTCTTTTCGTATTTAATTTGAATACAGGGACAATTTTCAAGAGTTTGTTGTAAATATTTTTGAGTGGGTAGATTCCATCGATAGGGCTTCACTTTGAAATATTAAGTAGGCGTTGAATTAACTTGCTTCCATTGAACTATATTATATTTTATTATTCGAGAAAGGTCTTTGCTCTCCGTCTGCCTCTTAGTTTTAGCATTGCAAATCTATCTGTCTTTGGACACGCAATACAACCTTATAATTCCGCCGTTCCAAAACCTCGCCTGCACTTGAGGATCACAAAAACCTTAAAAATAACCAAAACTTTAAAATTAACTTACTTAACCTTGAAAATAGATTGATAAATGAATTAAAATATCTTCCATAGTGTTCATCCCTGTGAAGGAAATTCAAAGCAGGATTATACGAGTTTTAGCAAGAGCAGTCACTGCTTTGTCAGGACAGAAATTATTCAAAACCGCCGCGTGTTTCCTACTCCAATGCGAAGGCCGAAGTGTGTGCGCGACACCGTTAAAAGAATTACTTATGGCGTCCATAGACAAGTTTACTATAACGCGCTAAGTTTGCACTGTTATGAGCCACGCCGCGCCGCCCGGGACTTGGACTAAAGTTTCCAAGCTGGATTGTAATGAGGTTGGGTTGAAATCTTTTGTTTAGTAAGAGGCCGGAAAACTAAATTAGGTACTTCAGAATTAGTTACATAATATATATTCTCTATACGTAGTATGAAATAAAGTTTCCCTCTGCCTCTATTATTGCTTAGATCTTTTGAACAATGAACGGATTTCAATTCGGTTTTTATCAATAGATATTGTGATTGTGTAGGTAAACACATTTTATTTCATTTCATTGTTGTATAGGTATTAGTGTATTGTTCAAATAGGTTTCTGTTATAGAGTCGAGTAAAATAATATCTGCACCTGGACGAAGCTGAGCCGGGTCGCTAGTACTGTATCAGCCCATATATACGTCCTACTGCAGGGCACGAGCCTCGGATCGGGAGTACGATTGAGAGGGGAGGCTATATAGTCAACCACGCCGGCCTAATGCGGGTTGGCGGATTTTACATACCATAGAAATTGTTGCAAATCGCTATGGTATGAAGGTTTCCTCACGATGTTTTCCTTCACCGTTATAGTGCTTGGTGATTGAATATTAATGCACATATGACTCCGAAAAATCAAAGGTGTGCCCTGAGATTTGAACCTGCGACCACCGTGAACATTTTGGCAGCCGCGTCTGGTCCGTTTACTAACAGGCCACCAAGCACTTCGCTCGCTAGTAATTATATAAAATTATGCACTATCCCCGATGGGCCGATATTGTCACCCACAGATGGCTGATCTTATTTTCGTCACAATATGATAGGGGGGAGTGTAACATTTACCACGTGCTAATTCAAATCCCAGGAAACTCGTATAAAACGGTGTGGTGATGGTATGCCTGTCTAGGCAATTTCTATTTCTCCCGCCAAAGAGTAGAGTAAATGCTCGGTTGTGTTCCAGTTTGAAGGACACGGTAGCCAGAGTAACTGCGGCACATAATGGGATCATCATCATCTTATGTCTCAGGATTGCGAGCCCATTGGGATGCCAAGCATTGCTATGTAATGTTATTGTGTTTGGTTTTGCTATTGTCCATGAGCGGTCATATCGCTTACCATCAGGCGAATGGCATGCTCGTTTCGCCACTCATTGCAATTAAAAATAAATATATCATAAAATAATATGCAGCAGCTCAGCAGTGGACTTCCTGTGGCTGAAGAGAGAGTGGGAGAAATAAAACCGAATAATTGAATAATTGACCGGAGTCAGGAATTTGTGCCCGATATGGCGATAGGCTCGCCCCCTATCACATCATGAGACGTAACATAACATACGGCGAAACGTAGGTGTCCTAGTTGCACCTCTGTCTACCCCTTCGGGGAAAAAGGCATAATGTTTATGTAATTCAATAAATTATTTTCATTTTCATTTACAGTATCTACCTACCCCACGGGGATACAGGTGTAAGCTTACGTACAAAACCACCGCAATCAATTACACATGAGTTGAGCACACGATTGTAAGTGTTGACGCGAGCAAGCGCCGCCCTATTATGTTTACAATCATCTCATTTGCGTAACAAACGGCGCCGCTCATCTGGCTCTTAGCGCTGAGCGATTTGCGTCCTCTTGTCCAAACTCTAAGAGATTTGTTCAACATTGCGGCCTAGTGTTAGCGGGTAGGAATACTCGTATAACTATAGTTAGTAGCTAGGTGTAGATTTAGTATTACCTTAGTGATGTAAACCAGGTGCCAGCAGAATTACAAGTGTGTTGCACCTTGGAGCATTGCATGTTGCTGAGCTGGGGCCTGACTGAGGCTACAATGTCGCACGATTTTGTTTTCTAGTATTAATGTTATTTTTTATGGTGGTTTTGTACATATTGTAGCTAAAATAAGCGTTTTATCTATCTAGCTATTAATTTGTGAATGGCGTTGTTGCAGCTGTTTTTAAAGGGTTCTTTCGGAACGAAAAAGTGTGAAGAAGCAGCTTAATGCGTTGGAAATTGAGTCGAATAGCAAGAGTTAAATAAGTATACACCCAACAGTCACATATATAGTCCTGACCCTACACTAAGATCGAGACTTGTGTCGTGGGTATCAGAAGCTACGAGACACTTTGGGTCTCTCAAAGATCCAGACCTGAAACAAATACTTGGTAAATTGTGGATCACACAAAAATCTGTGTCAGTGCTGTGATTTAACCCGCAGCCTCTCGTTTCACAGCCGGCGTCTAACCAACTGCGCCACGAAGGCTGTCAAAAAATTGGTAAGTGTGGATAATAACTTAAGTCTCAATCTTTAAATACATGGAAAGAGGCGTGACATGCTCTACTCCCGCTAACAAAAGGGCCACACACTCAAACACTTTTTTAGACTTGAAATTATCATCACAATGGTTGTCGAACTATTTGCCTTATGCAAAGTGAGCGTGAATGTTCTCATATGTTCACACGCGAATATAACCACAAATCCAAGCAGGTAGAGTCCTAAATCCTATAGCACGTAAGTGGTTTCTTTGACACGTGATTCCGAACAATACAGCTTCTTGATTGAAAATATAGTTTTCCTCCTACCTGTACCGTTTTTCGTGTAGTCGACTTATTGACAGTGGCTGTCTGTTTTCGACGCCTTTGCTGAAACAGTTTTGTAAAGCGTTTTTGAAACGTAGTGTTCTTCGAACAATGTTTCTGAGTAAGGTGAAATCAGCAGATAGTTTTGTCTGGGCGACCTAAGTTGTAATTGTCAGCGGGTTAAGTTTAGTAATGGCAAGGATTTTGTTACACTGTGATGATATTTTGAGTAATAAAATATTTGGATATTACCTAATTGGACCATACGAGTAAATGTAACACGCAGAATTTTTCATGGATATTGGCTAAAATTTTGAAAACATCGTGAGTAAACCTGCATGCCATAGTGATTTGTAAGATTTTCTATACTATGTTAAGTCCGCCAACACGCATTGGGCTAGGGTAAGTGGACTAAAAATATGACCTAACCATTCTCAATCTTACTCTCGATTATGGAGTAGACCCGTGCTCTGCAGTAGGACGTATATGTATATATGGGCTGATCCAAAATCCATCCAAAAACAAATTTAATAAGTACATCGTCGAACGAAAATGAAAAATGTATTTGCTACGAAATACGTAGCTTAATTAACTTACACATAACTTAAGCGACAAAAGACGTGCTTTTTAAATATAACCACAAATTATGTTTACCCTAAACCAACTAACGATCTAATCACCATTAAATCTTTCAAAACCTCATCAAATTCGATACAACAATGTCGGCCATAACTCACACGGAACACAAACACGCTGACACACCGTGCACACATCTGTGGGGGCGTGCGTTAATATGATATCGACACAGTGCATAGCTGGAAAGCGACACTGCGATATTTATAGTGAGAACGCGACTCTCGCGCGTAAAACTGTAATTTAGTTCGTATTGTAATACGGTGATGCGCGGCGGCGCGCTGCGTACACGCGTTCGAAGCTCGAAATTTGAATATGTATTCGATGTTTTTTTTTTCTTTTTGTAACTAAGTGGCCAGTTTGATTTGCTTCTAGTATCTGTGCAGTGTTTCCATGTCGGATTTTGTTGGCGGGTAAATATTTTTTTGAAATTACAGTTAAATTTCCTTAACTTAAGATAAGTAGTAAGTACGGCCTATTATACCTACTTATTATAATATCTACGGACTTCTTATTAAGATCGAACACTTCCTATACGGATATACACTAATAATCCTTCAAAAATATTTTTAAATTAACGAACGTTTTTTTGTCTTTAGTTTGTGATTTTCTCGTGCATCAGATGATACATATACGATACTTACGTAAATATTGACATAAGTTATGCCACCTAATTCTTAATATAATGTGTTTTTTAGAAATTATTTTATTTGCAACCTGATTAATAGCTGACTTGAGATAGTTGTACTACGGTACAATTACAACGCTGAGGTCTCGGATTCGAATCACGGGTCGGGCAAAGTGCTATTGAATTTTTCTATTCATTATCAGAGTCAGGATCTTGTGTACGATATAAATGCGTGAGTTTATTTCTGCATGTGTGTAAATAGCTAACTTTTTCAACAATTTATTATTTAAGGTCGATTTTTAATATTCAAGGTCATTAAGAACACTGCTAAAATTAATGTTATTTAATCAACTAGATATATTGTGACTTCATAATGTTATGTTTTGTCAAATTATTTTTAATGTATTTTTTTATTTTGGATTAAACTTAAAACTATTGTGTATATTATTTCTCATAATCTTTAATAAAAATAACACAGTACCTATTAGTTTTCATGATATTTTTAGTAATATCGAATCGTTTAGGAGCATATAAGTGCCTAGGCATGTCGCACCGACAAAACGTAGGTGGCATACAAGCGGGAAGAAGAAAATAACTATAATTTTAAATTGATAGTGAATAATTTGTGAAATAATAGCGTAGCATGCCCTTGGGCTAAATAAACCGGTGACATTCACAATATCGCTGGTTTAGGATTGATGAGGCGAGTCTATGAGGAGGAGATGCGCAGGTTGCTTGTCTAAAGGTCGTCGTGCTTGCCCATAGACAAGACCAGCGCCATTCATAACTTATAGTTAGATTTATACTCGTACAGGGTGATATTACCATATGGTATTTAATTTAAGCCACATGTTTCTAGCCATCTCAGGTAACATTGTACCATGTTTGAAAAATACTGCCTGGTAGTTTTGTAAAAAATCGCGATTTTAGTTTCCAAGGCTTTGATCAACCCGTATAGGAACGATTCTTTTTACGGCTCAGATAAGTTCCCGAACCGAATTGAAGTGCAGCTAAGCGGTAACAATACTCGTATCTACGAGTATACAGGGTAGCCAAAATTCATGAAAACTAGAATCACGATTTTTGACAAAAAATCGGCTCCAATTTTTTTCAAATTCTGTACAATGTCACCTGGGATGATGAGACAACAGCGGGTTAAATTAAGTAATATTTATCAATATGCCGTTAGTTTACAGGATAATAACGCCATTATTCATAGACAGTTTTAAAACCTATTTTATTTGTCGAATGTTTTGTCCCTTTCGAACGACTTTTGAATTCAGATTGAGCGAAAAAGTCAAAATATTCGATAGCTAAAGTAGGTTTTAAATCTGCCTAAGAATAAGCCGCAAGTCTTTTAATGCCCTACTCTTTCTTATCAACCCGGATCAACCCACAGCTGGGTATAGAGCTCCTCTCGATCATGCTGTTTTTTTCGTGCGCATGCCTGGAGGGCTATTAAGAAAAACGAAATTCGATATATCGTGCGACTCAGTGTGTTAAAACCTATTTGCAGAGCCTATGTTTTGATTCATATCGATTGCTGAAGTATTCAATAGTGTCGAAATGTGATGCATAGAGAATGTTCATCGAAATCGCCTTCGATAAAACTGAAGTCACTAAGAGTAGATTTTAATAAGAAGAATCGCACGATATATCGAATATTGTTTTTAGTAGTAGCCTCCCAGATCCACTACTTGCGGCATAACTCGCGACGACATTTGACCCTCGAACTGGAGGATTTTTCTAGTTATTCGACATTTTTCACATACATTATTATGAAAGTGCAATTGAAGAGGCATAAATCCAAAAAAAAAGCAAAAAAACATACCCATGTGGTATTTAATTTTTGTATGCTACTACTTATTTAGTTTGAAAACGATGATTAATTATAAAAAATTAACACAAAAATTGTGTATTTCTATTCAAACGTACTGAGAAGGGTATACCATAGTCCACCACGCTGGCCTAGTGGCAAAAAATACTGGAGACTGGGGATTCTGAGACGTCTAAGCAGCCTGGTTTTTCTCAACTTTGCAGCTAATAACTCAGACCAGTCTAAAAAACCTATTTTATTCGCGCTTAATAACGTTGATGTCAAGTACCGTAAGGTCAGTAAAGTAAGCCTAGTTGCGGCTGCGTACAACGCAATAAATCATTTAAAGTCACAACGCTTGGGAATTGAATGACAAATTGTCGAGCATATGTCACGACATGCTTTGAAGAGCCGGGATGTTATTTGTATCGCTAAGGGCTAGTTGTGGCCGCTATGTAAATCATTTTTTGTATTATTTGCTAGTTTGTCTGTTGTATTCTTGTGGTTAGATATTTTTTACGTACGGAATATTATTTATTTATTAAATACTTTATATACGGAGGCCACGGAGCGGAAAGTGCAGCGTGGGACGTCCACCCACTAGGTGGTCAGACGACCTGCTAAAGGTCGCGGGAGGTCGCTGGATGCAATCTGCCTCCACCGGGTTACTGTCGAAATCATTAGGAGAGGCCTATGTTCAGCAGTGGACTTCCTTTAGCTGATGGATTGGATTGGATTGATATATAAATTGTATAAAGGCAGACTTAATGCCTGAGGCATTCCCTGCCAGTCAACCTTTGGGCGGTGCAGAGAGAAAGCATTGCAGGCGCATAAGATAAAATAATGAAAATGATGACATGCCTCAATCAATATACGTTGCTAAGAGATCAATTAGGCTTATATAGAAAGTTAAAGACCTTATTAGTATATTAGTGTGCTTACTGTCTACCTAGCTATTTCATGAAATAATACTCTTCTTCATTTAGAATTATCAGATCCGTTTTATCGATCAACAAAATGCATGCCAATGTCGATGCTTGCTTACAAGGGTTGCAGCGATGGAGGTGAAGACGGATTCTATAGTCTGTATGGATTGATAAACGAGTTTTCAATGAATTAAATTAGAATTAACATACTTATGTTATTACAATAATATATGCTTTATTGTACTCCATGACAACATACACTTTGAAGGATATACGCTATAAAAATTTGTACAATGGGGGGTCTTATCGCTAATAGCGATTTCTACCAAGCAATCTTTGGATGGACAGGAATTATAAATAAAACATTCGGTGTACAGCAAAAGCATAAAAAAAGAGACAAATAATACTGTACATTTAATAAATAAACACAACATAGTATCTAAAAATACAATAAATATATGATGCAAATAATATAATTAAATATACTGTAATTAAAACTGATCCCCGCGATCATAACCTGTATTCACACGAACACCAAATCACACACCAGAACTTAAACCGATAAATTCTTTGTAAATTCCATTGTACTATTATAGTATGAACACAGTGTCGGTCTGTGCGATCAGGTGGAAAGCACCAGCGTGCCGGGAGGAAGTATCGAATTGACACAGGTAACCGTCCCCCTGCCAGCGTGCGACCGACTCGGCCTCGCGTGTCGCCGTGTTGTGCGAAATTGTTTGATAGCGTTGCGAATGGATCTATGAGTTGTAAGAAAACACCTATGTTTTCAAATCCTAATTTGAAGTATATATTTATGTTTTTAAATAAGTTGGAGAAGGCCTTGTTCAGCAATGGCATCTTTTTAATTAAGATCCAGGTCAGACTATTGTGCTAAATCAATAGATACTTGATATCGTAAGAATAACAACATTTATGGGTATGTTAAAAAGTTGATAGTTAATAAATATTTTTGCGAAAATATTCTAAATGCCATTATTTTACGCATTGCCGTGTACTGATATAAACAACCGCTAAACTTAAAAAATATCTCTAACAGATTATCTGAAATGAAGGGATTCTTTTCTAAGTATGTGCCAATTGTTCGCAACATAAAATGTATTAATTATCCAGCAAAAAATATTTAGGAACGATTTTATGGAACTATTGGGGCTTTTTTTTTGCTCGCCAAATACAGCATTTACGACCTGTCCAGATGTCATTGCTAAATGTAAAAATAGTAAGGACTTGACTGAGTTTTTGTTGGAGTATACAAAAAAGAAATCCTTAAAAATGTTTATGGAAAGCTTATGTTTAGCTGCAGACTTTCTGTGCCTACAGGGGATATTTATGATGCTAAAAACGGCGATGGCAAAAGATATGATAAAATCTATGTTCCCGAGAATTCGTGCCAAAATATTTAAAATGCGGATTATACCATAAACTGACAAATTTTGATAATAATTTTGAACCTGGTAAAGGTCGCGGGACGTCGCTGGATGCAGGCTGCCTCCAACAGGTCACTGGAAATCATTGGAAGAGGCCTATCATATGCAGTGGGCTTCCTTTGGCTGATGGATAATGATGATGATGACAAATTTTACAACCTACACCAGGATTCTGTAAGAGAGTCACCAGATCACAAACCAGACTCATTTAGAAATCAATCTACAAAATTCTATAAAAACTAAACCACTTTAACAGCATAGTAACAAGTAAATCCAAACGCAACCAATAGTCCCAGCGTATCCATTAACCGCACTCTCTAACAAAAACAAGATACAGAAAAAAGATTTGCTCGACAGATCTCCATTTTACTTTACAGATTTGTCCCCCTGCCCCTCCGTAATGCCCTTCCATTATGCTTTTAGATTATCTATTTAAATCGCCTTAAACGCTTATTTATGTTAACTCAATGTCATCAGAATTAGCGGCAATGTTTTAAGAAACATTATTATCAAAATTTGATTTTGTAGGTCCTTTTTATCGTTTCATTTGTCTGGTACATTGTATGATTCTTCGGTTTTATTATTAGAGTAATTTGTTTTTAGATGGTTTTCAAACGGTTTTTCTAGACTCAGATGTTTATTTTGAAGAAATTGATGTTAAAATTCTCAGATATTTATGCATCGTGTTGTATTGTTATTCGTGTACAAGTAGATGTGAAAAGAATACTGAGTGTATGTTAAATATTGTAATACTGGCTGGTTATCGCGAAAGTAATACCAACATTGAAAACTCGTTAAATAAATACAAATGAATACACCCAACAGTCACATACACAGTCCTCACTACACACACTAAGATCTTTTCGGTCTCACAAACACCCAGACCCGACGCTAATACTGGTGGTACACTCAAACATTGTTTCGGTTTGGGGATAAATTAATGAATGGAGCGTTTCGGCTCTTCCATCGTACCTCTGAATTTTACAAGTCGCGTGTGTTTTTATACTCATCAATCGCAACAGGCCGGCGTCGTGGTATGCCCAACTCGTCTAGTAGAAAAGTCCCCTATCCAGCAGTAGGACTGGTTGATACAGAACATTATCCCCGCAGCCGAAATAGACTCCGATTCGGAAATAAAACTCAGTCACATGGCTGTTTATAAAAAGGCGTAAATAAAAACGAATGTCGGTGTAGTCAAGCGGAAGCCATAACATGCAATTAGAGTAATTGATGTCGGTATCCGGTTTAAAAATATTCTTGTTGCTACGTTAAAATGGGTTTGTTCTGAAATATTTGGGGAATTAAATTATTAGGGCATTGTTGTTCACGAATTTTAAGTACGACCGGATTATGGACTTCAGTATTAACGAGTAATGAAACTTTATTATTGGATTTTGATATTGGCACTGCATCTAATAGCAAATGCAGTGCTGAGCAGTTAGTATCGGCTGGATGCTGATACAAAAATCCCAGTCTGCTCAGAACCGGATATATTTCGGCTGAACGTTGAACGTTAAACAATTGCGTGAATCACAGTCACAGCTTTGAAGTCTTGTAAGGTGATCGCTTTTCGCTGTGGCGTACCTTGGGAAGGCCTATGTCCAGCAGTGGACTGCAACGGGCTGATAATGATGATGATCGCTTTCAATGACGCTATTATGGACAGTTATGATTGACTCTAATAGACATTTAACGATGTCATTGTTATAATCTTACTTGAATTGCAACATCTAAAAAAAATCATGCAGGTCACCTCCAATATTCTACTGGTAATATTTTAGAGACGCATCTGTTCCTTCATGTCGAACTCCAAGACTCTCGTATTTACATTGTCGCCTAGTCAAGTTGAATATAGTAATTATTTTGTCAAGTAGCAGTCACATAATATTAAGTCATCAACAGCCAACAATAAACAATACGATAAGTGCCAATAAAGCATGGTGGTTCAGCATTGACCATCGGAACACATTAATCATTCGTTTAGCGGCCGCCCGTGCGTTTCCGTCCGTACCAGCCAACTTTTATTGTTATTAATTGTACAAGGGATAACTTAATTAATTTACTTATAATCGTCTGCCGGAATTGTATTAGGGACAAATCTCTTGTTTGTAAGTTTGCCGTTCCGTTTGACGAAGTTTTGGGTAGAAGTTTACTTCAAGGACCAATTTAATAACTATTGTAAGAGTGAAATTTGTTGTTGCAGATTGGTTATCAAAGTTGAATATCTTAGAGATCAAACTAACCCAATAGATGGATTCAAAGAAAAATATTTCAATAGCATCATTATTAACTAGAACGAGAAAAAAATTGTATAAGAGAAACGTAGTTGCGGCCATGTCTTTATGGATACACAAACAATCAGGACACGCAGTCGGTGCCCCTACCGAGCATGCGGGATACTCCTGCTTTATATGCAAATAATTGACGAGGCTATAAATCAAATAGTAGGGCATCGCTGTACCCAGTATCAATACTGTGTGGTTTAGTGTGGGATGAATAAGCTGGTTCGACAGTAGGATCACTGTGTTATAAAATAACACCTTTACTAGCTTTAATTGGATAAGTGCTAATGGAGCTGTCTCATAAACATCAGGTGTCTTTTCGTCAGCCTACCTCCTCCATTTTTCATCTTTAATTCCCTCAAAGCATCAGAGATAGGTGTTGTTGGTGTTTATAAACAGTGATCATTTTGTATAAAGTCAAGTGTTTGTCAAATTGCCCAATTAGTACTGTACTGTATCAGCCTATATATACGTCCCACTGCAGGGCACGGGCCGCCTCTACAACCGAGAGTACGACTGAGATTGGTTAGGCTATATAAGTCCACCACGCTGGCCTAGTGCGGGTTGGCGGACTTTTACATACCATAGAAATTTATACAAATCGGTATGGTATGCAGGTTTCCTCACGATGTTTTCCTTCACCTTTATAGTGCCACATAAGTACCTAATCGAAATCCCATTGTCATTGAATTGAGTTCTAAGCATATATTGTTTTATTTGCACTGGAACCTTGTTCGATAAAAATTCAAGGTCGATACATTGCAACATAATGCGATGTAACAGACCTAGCATCAACTACGTCTAGAATGCGCCAAACTATAATTTAGTGCGTCACCGTTTAAATTGTACTCGGTGCAATTCATTGAGGAATGAAATAAAAGGGCAGTAATAATTCCATAGCGCTCGTGTTTCACGCGACGCATTGTTAGCAATTGCTCAAGTGATCATAGTATGTGGATAATCTTACTGCAAACGTAATCTACTTCTAGATTGCATAGTAACTGTATCTTTATTTGTTTGTATAACTTCGGATTGGTAATGCAATGAACTGTTGTTTAGAATTTAGGCCTTGGTTATTTATTTTGAAGGCTTTTATTACAAACAGGACTATAAATAAAATAAATAACAATAAAGGCGTGGGAGGCGTGGTGGGTTGTTAGTAACGAAGCAGACGCGGCTGTCAACATGTTCACGGTGGTCGCGGGTTCAAATCCCAGAGCATACCTCTGACTTTTCGGCGTCATGTGTGTATTGATAGTCAATCACCACGCACTATAATGGTGAAGGAAAACATCGTGAGGAGACCTGTATGCCATAGCGATTTGTAAGAATTTCTTTGATATGTAAAGTGCCCCAACGCACACTAGGACAATAATAGTTTTAATCTCTCTCAATCGTACTATCGATTGTAGAAGAGGTCCGTGACCTGCAGTGGGATGTATATGGGCTCATATAGATACAGAATCAGCATACCAATAATAATAAATATAATAACGGGAAGTTAAGTATTGCATTATGGATATTTCAATATATTCTGCAGCGTATTAAACTCAGGACGTTAAATATCTGGCATAGTGAAGAAAACTAATACAAATCTTCTACATATTGCCAATTAGTATTTTGGAATATTTATTGACGGAAGGAACACTTCGGTCTGGTCACACTCGGTCAGTTCGTAAGGTGTCCATATATTCCGCATGCTCATAGTTTCTCTAAAGATGGCCAATTGTTATCCAAATATTTATAGCCTTCCTAACTCCTGCTCTCTCATGCAACACACAACTAGTAAACAAATCTAATAATATTCAAATACATAACGTAACAAACCGTAATATAAAATTCCGTGCTTTATATCGCAAAGAATTCATACAAATGCAGTATCGCGTCCCACTTCGAAACGGTTCAGTTGTTGCTCCGCCCTTTATTTCCCACTTTGTAGTTTGTTGAAGTCCTAGAAAAGTTACACAAAGCGCAGTAACTTTTATCCTTGTATTCTTGCATTATAAATGTAAAAATATTATGATTCTTTCTCCCAAGTGAGAGCTGAATGAGTTTGTGTGGGGAAATCTGAGGTGATTTTTGCTTTGTGCATTTGTTATAAATTCACAAGCGTATTTTTTTTCCTAAATCCCTGTTCATATCAAACTATTAAGCTAGCTATCTGATCTAATTACCACATTCTTGAATCAGTAGTATTTTGCAAAATTGTTCCACGAAGTGTAAAATAATTAATATCAAAGAGTGTCTTCTCCAGAAGAAAGCTATCAAACAATGGAGATAGAGTTGAAACCTTTGAAAAAATAGTTCCTGAATTGTCATCTGCAATATACCGGTTTGCGGAGGTAAAAATTATCATTAAACTGAATACTGATGTAGATGCAATTCATGCTCATAAAAGGCGTTAGTCCCGGTCGTTGCTCTACACATAATTTTACTATCACTTAAAAACAACAAGCGGTAGCGATCACAAATTAGCATGCAAGCGGTCTGCGCTTGACCCATATGGACAATAACCGCTTTCATATTTACATCATAATGACGTTCTTTCCAATTGTGCTTGACGTCTGAAGGCTTGACATCGATGTCTTGTAACAGCACTGCGTATTCAATATGCAAAGTATTTTTTTTTGTAATTCATTTTGCTGTAACTTTGTTAAACGTTTAGGTGTTCTCACGCTTTGTAAACATTTGGCAGCACATGTTTTAAGCGATTATTTCCTGTCATCCTTTATATTTTGACCTATTTTATAAAATAGAATAGTAGGGTTTTGTAAAGCAACTTCTGTATTTTTTGGGTCATATGAATTCTAAATTGCCAGTTATGAGCCGAATTTCGTAACAATGTTTTGTCATCAAGTGCGTGGTGGCCTGTTGGTAACGGACCAGACGCGGCTGCCTAGATGTTCACGGTGGTCGCGGGTTCAAATCCCAGGGCACACCTCTGACTTTGCGGAGTCATGTGTGTATTGATAGTCAATCACCACGCACTATAACGGTAAAGGAAAACATCGTGAGGAAACCTGCATACCATAGGGATTTGTATAAATTTCTATGGTATGTAAAAGTCCGCCAACCCGCACTGGGTCAGCGTGGTGGACTATATGGCCTAACCACTCTCAATCGTACTCTCGATTGTAGAGGAGGCTCGTGCCCTGCAGTGGGTCGTGTATGGGCTGATACAGTACAGTACAGTACAGTTTTGTCATCGTTTTAAACTAGAATACGTTCGTTATTCTATTATTTCGCTCATAAAGTCACCAAATTGTTATGAAGCGAGAAGTGAGCTATAATGAACCCAGATATTTGTATCATTAGTTTTAAGTGCAAAAATACCATTGGTTGCCAAGAATACCTATTCATGGAATTTATCTAGTCGTTAAGGATGATTGAATCTGTTATTTCGTTGAATCACTGAAGAGCTTAAAGACTTATTTTGAAAGGCAAATTAGCAGCCGAAAACAAATTAAGTACTATTTTCTAAGCCCCGAAAATTCGTAAATATATTTTTTGTGAAACTAAAGCTAATCATCGCCCCAGCCTTGCGGTGTGGCCTGAATTAATAAATTTTCGTCTCGTAAAGAATTATTATGTTTACACAATAAAATATTTTACATTCGTAATTCTGAAGCCACTGAAGTGTTCTGTGAAATATGTTAACGTTCGAACTGTAAGCGGATTTCTAACGTGACTGAAAAACGAGAGCATTGAGCTGTATTATATATATTACATTGTTGCAAGATGATTTGCGCTTTTAGAAAACCAAATGGCACATTTGCTAATGTGAATTATTCCAAACGCTGATTTTTTTACTCGTGCAGTAATTTGAACTAGTTTTCATGGACTTTTAGTAGCAGTGTTTTGTTTTGCCTCTTTTGGTTAGTTTCAAATCTCATGGGATAACTTTGTAGTTGAAATTGGGAGTTCCAATATTACCAATTTAATTATAATAATCGAAAATTTTCTGCGGAGTGTTAATGTCAGCAATACATTTAATGCAATATTGTCATTTTGCGTAAAAACCTTGACTTTAACTATCTTATAGATTTCATGCTATTACGTGGCTATTTTCAAATCCATAGGTACCATAGCCAAATCACTGATATGGTTATGGAATGAAAACACTTTATTGAATCTTTAAAATGTACCATTCCTTCATTACCTATTTAGATTCAGTCACGGGCAAGAGATATGTATTATGTTATATGTTAAAACATATAACAAAATACAGGATGCAGGATGCAGGCTGCCTCCAACAGGTCACTGTGGAAATCATTGGGAGAGGCCTATTTTCAGCAGTGGACTTCCTTTTGCTGATGGACGGATATATGTTATACATATGTACTCATATTACTTTATGAATCATCTATTGTTTCTTTTCGTTCAAAATAAATTAAAATATCTAAAATATCCACAGTTTAAATAAAATTATTCGCGATCAGCAGCCTTAACGTTCATTCTTGGTTCGACAAACATTCGTGCTATTTTGACTGCAGTAAAAAGAACAATCGTCTTGATTTCGAGCCGAGACAAATATTTACATCGCGAGACAGTGTTGTGGTACTGAGTGTTGGAGTTTTTTTGTTGTATCCACGAGTCACGTGATCGCTTTGATCGGTTGTCTTGGAGAATGTGATATTTCTAGGATTACAAAATGAATAGGGTTGTGAAAATACTGCTTATGATTTTCTTCATCAAATTCTAATACCTACATTATATAGGAAAATATTCTCGGTAAGTATGCATTTAATTAACGAAAACAGCATACAAATTGAATTAGACGTCGAAACAATCGCGGACATATAACGTATCGATTACAGAATCCTTTTAAGTCGTTTTTTTTAATCGACGATATCAATCATACTATAATAACAAAACAATAAGAAACTAAACGAAAGGTGAAAAGATCAAAACGATCCTACGCTTGGAATTATAAACACCGTATCATTAGTGTCTATATTAATAACTCATTTCTATGTTTGTATTCAAACTCAAAAAGTATACTTAAATAAATCACGTGGATTACATACAACGCACAAAACCAACAGTACACACGATAATGAACCTTATGGTACAGCAATAAGTATTTTAAAATTGTAAAAGAAAGTTGTAGCCCATTACACCCCCTTTTGATGTGAGTGTCTTTGATCTGTATGACATTTTGTAAACATTAGATGATTTGCTTCAGTTGGTAGCACCGGAGAATATTTCTGTTGGTACCACTGAAAGCCATTGTTGGGCTAATTATAGAGACGATTTAAAAAGTCGGTCTTATTGATGGGGCGATGAGGGATGGAGGTGCTTTTAAAATTGGTTAAGTTGCGTTTAAGTTGGCTAGTGATAGATGACCGCTTAAAGAATTTAGTTATGCATTTTAAGTTTTTAATTAATTAGTTTGATTTCATCTGTTGGTAAGTTTGGTATTCAAAGTACGAGTTCGACTGAAATATACCAGTGTTTTTTTATTGCATAGATCTGGGAAACAAGCTAACAGGTCAAATGATGGTAAGTGATCACTGTCGCCCATACGATCCACAACGCTGGATCATGGATGTCTTGCCGGCCCAATTGGGAGGAGAGCGGAAAGGATAACGGACGGGAAGAGGAAAGGGTATTGGGCATCCGGCAATCCCACTCACCGAACGAAGCGCGACAGCTGAGCTGTCGCTTCACGTCGATTTCTTGTGAGACAGTGGTACCGCCCCGGTTGAGTAATGACTAACAACAGCGTGACTCTACCACAGTGTAAAAAAAATAACATTTATATTTTATAACTTTTATAAATAATATAGTGTGAGATATTTCAGAAGTTGAAAAACATTATTATGTGTCCAATATTTAATTAATTAAAGCTATAATATTGTCATTTCAAAAATTCCCCTTTTAAAGAATTCCAAAAAATCTCTTCATTTGTTTTTACTATGAACTTATAATTGAAATAGTAAAAAAGCGGTACAATGCAATCACTGATAATTATGACAAAAAGCAGCGATGCATCAAAAATTCATGTCAAAAAGATACATTTGTCTTTCTTTTTCGAATTTCATTTAATTTTTACATTTTTTAACTTCCCGACGTTTCAGTCACATTACAGCTTTCGCGGACACGGGGCGGTCGGGGCGGTCAAATTCACGATAAAATCCGTAAGAATTCGTTTTATTTCAATGTGTAACATTCGCTTAAATCTAAAAAACCATTATATAAAATTTAATATCTTTTGTTTTCTTCGCTATTATTATTCAGGGCTAGTCATAAATAATATTGATTGATGCGTCACGTCACGAGAGAGATAATGATTGAAACGAAGCGACGATCAACAGATGGGTCCTAAAATAAACTGGGAATAAACACATGGGATAAAAGTTTGGTCAACTTTCCCCCATCATCTGTTCGGTATAATGGGCTTTTATGGGCTCTGGAGTATGACGTCATGACTACAGTTCCTACTTGATATTGGGGATACTCTTCATGGGTATTCCGGCTAGTCATGGAGAACGAGAGGTTTAAGGAACTGACTGCCAGCCTTCAGTAATGGAGAGTAACCTACAGAAGAAAAACTCTTCATATAGGCTAGAACTTTCGAATTCCTAACAAGTGTTTGATGTTTGAAGTGACGTGGACCTCTTACGTAAGGTTAGTTGGCTTTTTTGCGATGAATGGCAAGACGAGCATGCCATTCGCCTGGTGGTAAACGTTACGATCGCTGGTCGACTATTTGTTTTGGTTCGATAGGAACTAAAAGAATAAAAAATTATAATGTATATTAATTTTATCGGCTACCGAATTTCTCGTCTAAATAGATCAGTACTTTTTAAGCTATCTGCGAACAGACACACACGATGCCTACGTAATATAGATCTGACTAATTCCTCACTGTTTATCATTACATATTTTTGTTTTTAATTTTATCTCCCGTCGTATATTTACGCGTCAAATTCACGTTTGTTGACTAGTAATTTTAATGTAACATTAATAGTAACTTTCCGATGATCTCTTTGATACGTTTCTGAGAAAGCCGCGCCGGCGCCCCAGCAATTAGTATCATATGCGATGACAGGTTGCAATCGTACGGAATGTCACAACAGTTTTCGCTGTATTACCATTAGGGAAGTCCGTGTGTGTGTGCAATACAAATAGTAGATATATCTACTATGGTATATATACCATTATGGCGATTTTTTTTAATATACTGGTAGCACTTTGGTCCACACCGACACATTTATATGATGTGAATATTGCAGGAAGACGCTAGATGCAGGCCACTTCCATCAGGTCAATGTGGAGATCCTTGGGGGAGGCCTATGTTAAGCAGTGGGCTTCCTGTGACTGAAGAGAGAGAGAACATTGCCGTCTAACAGAGACAGATCCGAGCGATCACAGGGAATGAATCGAGGCACTTCTCGCTCTGGGGTATCCAGTGTCGCCCGAAATGTGAACGTCGGCCACCGAGGCGTTTTTAGTCATAATGCTGACGTAGGTTTTGTTAGGGACCCGACTTGGCCGCAATATCCGCAGTGTGTCGGGCTGGTAGGCTAGTGACACTGACATACCCCTTTCGGCCTCTTCCGGGATACCCAAAGGGGAACTTTACAGATTTTCCTCTTGACACGCAAAAATAGAGATAAATGGAGAGATCGTACGGCGAGTAACCCCATTGTTAAAGAATAAAACAAAGTGGCCACGACCGCTACGCCAGGAGTAGAAGGACATTTTGTAAGCTTTCACATAATTTACACGTGACTCGTAGTTTCACGAGTTAAGATTTGGACTTGATCGAATCAAGAATGTGGATACTGACTACATACAATTACATAATTATTTAGAATTTGAATACAGAATGAATACGCTAAACTATAGCGTGGCGTTTCTGCGTTGACAATAAGATCTGGCCTGTTAGAACCACGCTTGTGTAATTAATCGTAATAATTATGTCGCTGCAATAAATATTCCAGCCCAATTAATTCTAAACACCAGAAGGTATCCCATAACTGACCTCGGTTTTAAATCGGCCTTTATTCATGGAACTATTCCAGAGGGATTTATTTGCGTTTTGCAGAAAAGCGTGCCTTCTCTTCCGGTGACGCACATTATGAAGTACGGCCGTTTGCCACTCTTTGATGCGGCATCCAGTTGTTTTTATAATATTTTGATTCATTGTGTTATTTACATCTTGGAGATTACGGTTGTGAATTATAGTTTTGATTTGGGATCATTTGTGGTAGACTGTGTAAAAGCGGCGTACGGGTATAATGCGTTGAACTTTTTGTATCGAAAACAAATAATATAATAATAAACACACCCAACAATCGCACTAAGCTCGAGTCTTGTGTCGTGGGTATCAGGAACTACGAGGGACTTCTCGGTCTCACAAGCACCCAGACCCGAAACAAATACCTGTGGTTCGCACAAAGATTTGTCTCGATGCGGGGATCGAACCCGCAGCCTTCTGTTTTTCAGCCGGCGTCTGACCAACTGCGTCACAGAGGCTGTCAAACTGTAAATTGTCAAATCAAATTGTAAAAAGTCATTGTCCACCATTAAGAGCATCACTATACGTAAGGGGCACTATCATAGATGCATATGTAAGTAATTGGACGTATTTGGGCTGATACAATACAATACCGTCTAGTTCAGCACTGTACTGTACAGTATTGTTTTTCCTATAGCAGGGCATGAGACAATTCGCACAGACCGACATTATTATCATTCTAGGAAGACTTACAGGCTAATGAAAATGCATGTAAAAACTTCAATATAAAATGAAAATATGGCGAAAACAACAATCCAAACATAATTAACATTTCAGGGCACCGTTTAACAATAATATAAATAATAAAATAAAAACAAGCAACTAAATGATAATCATAATTATAACAAAAAAGGAATAAACGGTATTAAAAAAAGAAAAAAAACCGTTATATTAACAAGTATTACGTCAACTGGCAAGAGATAATCATTTTTCACTGGCGGTTAAGCGCCATTTACACGGGGAGAGTTTCTCGCGGCGAGAATCGTATGCGATTATCGCATGACATAGCCGCCATAGACTATCGTGTTCTGAAAAATATTTACACGATACTACTTTTTTATATCCTTACGATAATCGTATCTTTGAGACCAAAACTGTCCCCGTGTAAATGGGCCTTAACTTTATTTGCGCTTAAATGCACTCACCTTCTGATTTCTAGTTGCTTTGTTGCGTATTAAGATGGATCTTTATATGATTATTTGCATAAGAGTTTTGCCTGAAAAAGAGGAAAGATATCAGGCCCTAATCGAGGTTTTACGTCGCATAGTTGACTTCTTGCCCAATGCGCCACATACATTGCTTATTGTAAATTGAGAGTAAATTGCACTGTGTGGACTTGCCGCAATTGATCAATTGTTATTATCTGTGACACTTGTAATAGATTGTTCACAACATCATTTATTTATATATATTACATAATTTATAAAATTTTACATAAGACGTCCCGTTGCTGTGGAAAGATTTTCATTAAGAATAACGAAATACTTCAGAGTTAATGCCAAGTTGACTAGTGCATTCCGCACTTCACTTACCTTCGAAATTTTTGTTAATCATTCTCTGCTATTTCATCTCTAGATTGATTATTATCTCAGCAAATTAGCTGCAATTAATAGTACAATGCCGACTAAATAGAATACCGAGTGTTAACATTTTATGTAGCCGGTTTTGGAACTGACAGATTACCAATTATAAAGTCGTCGTTCGGATACTAAACCAAAAAATACAGTAACTAAAATATACACACATACATAAACTCACGCCTTTCGCCCTGAAGAGGCAGAGGGTAAGGAGAGGTGCTACCTGGTCATCCACGTTTCGCCTTTTGTGTTAAGTACCACGATGTGACAGGGGGCGAGGCCATATCCATATCGGAGACATATTCCTGACTCTGGGCTGATTTAATATTGGCTTTTTCTATTCATAACTATCAAATAGACAAATCCGATATTAATTTGCCCGACCCGGGATTCGAATCCGAGACCTCAGCTTTGCAATCATACCGTAGTACAACTGCACCATCGAGGCAGTCTGAAATATAATGATGTCATATTATAATAACAAATTATATGCCATGCACACATCGACTGCACTAGACATCATGTTATTTATAAAGATGACAAATTCTTTGCATGTCTGCTCCCCTTCGTAGATACAAGATTTATATGGGAGACAAGAAGTTAATTGTGACAAATACTCGTAATAATTTTTACATCAACATTATGAATGACTTGACAATAATTCATTGTGCCCACATGATCTCTATCTTAATACGGGCAGCGGTTCGGAAAACATGTTTTATATTTGGCTAACGTTAATTAATAAATTGAGTTCTTTTGTGTTTTCAAATAGTTTTAATTGTTTTGTTAATTAAAATAAATTGGAATAGACAATATTGAAACTAAAAATAAAATTATTTTGTTTTTTTGTGCTGCAAATATTGGGTAGAACACGCCTGTGCTTATATCATTTATGATATTTTATAAAAATATTCATGTATACATTTGGTCGTCAACTCTCTCGATAAAATATACAGGGTATATCAAGACTACGACTGAAAACGAAGCCAGGTGATAGTTTTAGTGATTACAGACACAATGCAACTAAAGATTTCTCAAAAAAAGCGTCATGGCATTTTTTGCAATTTTTTTAAACATCATCGTCTTTGGGTGGTAAATACCTGATTTTTGCTAAAATTATAATGTAAACCCTTACGTAGCGTTGTCTCTTTAAAAAACAAAAAAGTGTACATTATGATTTTAGCAAAAGAATGTTTTTACTACCCAAATAGGATGTGATAAGCAAAAAAATACAACAAAAAATATGTCGCTTTTTTGCGAAATTTTGAGTTGCATTGTGTCTTAAGTCACTAATACTACCACCTGGCTTCGTATTCGATCGCAGTATACCCAATACCCTGTATGTAAGTATCCTAGATACAAGGGACTTTTTAGACATCAACACACAAAATAATACTCCCATAGAAAACCAAGGAATAAAATTTATAAATGAAAGAAAGTACAGCTAAGCTTTATGGGGTAGGCGCGGCCGGCCCTCCTAATTATTGTTAAGGATAATCTTTAAATGGGCTGTTACGAAATTCGCTTTAAACATAAAAACACGGGATTACTTACGGAAGCGCCTTGCTAACAAGTCCTTTGAAGATCGTGCAGTTGGTAACAAGTCAAAATGTTTTGTAGATACAATATTCTCTCTATAGGTATGCGAAGTCCACTGTTGAATGTTGGCGTATCCAAAATATTTCCACAAATGTTGTAAGCAAAGTATATCCAGGGACTTCCTGGCAACCTAACTAGAACTTCTCTCCAACCTGTAAGCACCATGTTTGACACTGCTTACCTGTACGAGGCTCGGTAGATATTTTATAGAGATAGCACTCCTTAAATACATACATACATAAACTCACGCCTTCTTCCTAGAAGAGTTAGGCAGAGGTGATCCCAGGATACCTACGTTTCGCCTTGTGTGATCTGTCCCAGGAAGAGCCTAACGCCAAGCACTACTTACAAGATATATATTTCGGTTAAGCGTTCCTTTCGGTGCAGTCTAGGTTGCGATATAAAAGGGTCTACTCGTTTTAGAATCAGTAGGTTTTTTAAAATCGTACTTGCTATAATAAAGTTATATTGTAGCTCGTTTTCGCTGCCACTATAAAAATAGTCTTTGTCAAAGATGACCATTGCTTGACTCGACAGATTATAAATAGCTATTGCATGACACTCGCTTGACGGTTTGCCGGCATTCTCATCAAAAAACAAAAAGTTGTAATGGAGCTGATTTTTAATGTGGTCACTTAACCAAACTGTGTTTGATGCGTGAGCAAATACAGACAGTTTTTAGAATTCCGTACTAAAGGGGTATGACAAAACCATTTAACCAAATTTTAGCCTTCGTCTGGCCCTATACCTGCCTTACATTTAACAAAGCTTACTTACTTTCGAGCTGGTGTAATTTTTGACAATTTGTTTTGTTATGAGAGATATTCTAGCAAATAAAGATTAGGATAAGAAATATCGTTTCATACTTACGACTTCATACAAACACAAGTTATTTATTAATAATTAAACATTGTGCCAAAAACATTTTGTTTTTGCTCAACATATATTGCTTGTTCTGATTATTGTAAATTAATATAACAACATAAAATCGGACAAGTGTGACCTTGTCTAAAGCCATTGCGTAAAGAACCCTTTATTTATAAGTCCGACTCGGTCTTGCCAGATTTTTAATTAACTGCAAGATTATGAATGCAGTCTGACTCACTGATGACGGCGCACGCACTTTCGTTTCCATTTTAAATGCTTCGAGCTTGAGCAAATCTGGTTGAGATTAATGTGTCTTTTATTTAGAAGGACACGCGATAGAGCTTGGTAAATTACTGTTTATTTATACTTTGGAAAAAAATGCGGTATAAATGAGAACAACATACAAAAGGTTGCAGGAAGCAGCTGTGAAAATTCTTGGAGAGGTATTTTTCATTATTATGTCGGACGTCCACTCACGAGGTGGATGGACGACCTGGTTAAGGTCGCAGGATGTCGTTGGATGCAGGCCGCTTCCAACAGGTCTATGTGCCGATCCATAGGGGAGGCCTATGTTCAGCAGTCGACTTTTCATTGACTTCGTGTAAATGAAGATATTGATTGTTCTATGGTAATCGCCTTTGTCATTAACGTCAAAACTAACAAAACAAATTGTTTTCATACTTTCAATGAGTAGCCGACAGTAGAAGTATAGGGAGGGTGTGGTTTTAATTTAGACATGTAGATATACGAGTAAATATTGTGGCATTGAAATGACACCCCTATTTTTGATATCTGGTATCCGATACATTACAGCAGAACCTGGTCTATATGTAAAATATGTGTCGCAGTTGGGCGTATCAAATGTCACCAAACGAAAAAACATAGTCAATTTCCAGGAACACTAGCCTAGTTCATTACATTAAATAGAAAATTAATATTTGGAAATGTAAGACGGGCGTCACTCGCCTGAAATTTAGACGGAACAATATATCATTAAACATGATTGATTGAACATCTGTCCTGCGTGTGACAGAGGGGAATACTTTAGAAGATGTTATAATTATTTTAGCTGTTCATTTTACATATTATATTTAGTCGAGAGACTGGATATTGATTTTTCGTAAATGACCACAATAATAATAAATAAATAATACATACACCCAACAGTCACATACATAGTGCTGACCCCACACTAAGATCGAGTCTTGTGTCGTGGGTATCAGGAACTACGAGAGACTTTTCGGTCTCACAAACACACAGACCCGAAACAAATACTTGTGGTTCACACAAACTTTTTTCTCGGTACGGCCATCGAGCCCGCGGACCCACGTTTCACAGCCGGAGTCTAGCCAACTGCGCCACGAGGACTGTCAATAAGAAGTATTTGGTATATGTTTAAAAAAGATCACGATAAAATTTCAACAGTCGATCTATTTTACTGTTGATTTCCGGCCCATTTTGATATTATGAGCGAATGTCGGTCGTAAAGGTGACGTACTCATATATTTTATTATTAAAATGCTCAAACGTAATAATATTTGAGTATCTTTTTTCCAGTCGCTGCCAGCAAGTAATAATTTCCAATAATTTCCCGTAAAACTATGGAATTTTGGTCGTACGGAAAATGTTATTGAAATTGTGAGTTGCCCCCTGTACAGAGGAGTTTAAATTTGAAAAGTATGAAACGTAACATTTTAACTATTAGTTTAGTTGGGTTATAGACACAAGAAAATATTAGTCACCGTATGAACAGAATAACCTAACCTAACCTAACCACTCTCATTTGATTCTCTCGATTGTAGAGTAGGCCCGTGCCCAGCAGTGGGACGTATATGGGCTGATACAATACAATACAAAAAATGAACAGAATTCAGTGTTAATATTTTTAGAATGAGGGTACCTATTTGGTTTCATTGCATGTTGAAAAACACGTGGGTAATTAAAACTTGCGTAGAGTCGTGACCGACCGCATTCCACAACAGTGACACTTGAAAATATAAATATACATCCGTAATGAACTTACTTGCAGAGGGTGCAGTCGTTTTATTTGTTTATGAATTCTTTATTTTACACACATACATATTACATAAACTCACACCTTTTTTCGAGAAAGGGTAGACAGAGAAACTACCAGGATACTCGCATTTTGCCTTGTGTGTTCCGTCTAACAGTGTGATAGGTGGCGAGCTTATCGCTGTAATATCGAGTACAAATTATTGACTCTGGGCTGATAATTATTAGAAAAATCCACTATCATTTCCTTTTGACCTGAGACCTTTGCTTTGAAATCGTACCGTAGTACAACTGTGTCACCGAGGCTTCGCTCTTTAAACATGACTGCTCGTTACCCATTATAACATAAGCCTATGACAGCCTTGCAGTCGGTTAGTAGTGGTTAAACGCTGGCTGTGAAACGAAAGGCCACGGATTCGATCCTCGCACTGAGACAAATATTTGTGTGAACATCTGGTATTTGTTTCGGATCTGGCTATTTGTGGACCAAAAAGTCTCTCGTAGTTCCTGATACCCACGACACAAGACTTGATCTTAGTGTGGTCAGGACTATGTATGTGAATGTTGGGTGTAATTATTTATTTATAAATAAAGTATCTTTATCATAGGTTGGCTGGTTGTCTACCTCCAACAGGTCACTGTGGATATCATTGGGAGAAGTCTATGTTCAGCAGTGGACTTCCTTTGGCCGATGGATTGATACATAAAATAAAAAGATACTTTCTCCCCACAATTGAAAGTAAAAATACTCGTCACATGCCGAGCGTTAATTGAATGAGTTAATTAACAGTTTCAAGGTAAGGGAAGCGCCACATCCGACTCGCAATTAGATGAGCGGATGTCAAACGGATGGTGATGGTGGAGTGGAAATTTGGAAATGTTATTCTCATTACTCATGCGGAAGTGCGTTTTATCATTAGAGGCTTAAGAGACGGAAGTGATATGGAAAAATAATGTATATATATGAAATAGCTGCAAATGTTCCATATGAGTTTCTTGCCACTGGAAATTATTTGTATGGTTGCTCAGCCTCTCTCTCTCTCTCTCTCTCTTCAACCACATGAAGTCCACTGCTGAACATAGGCCTTTTCTAAGGATCTTTACATTAACCTGTTGGAAGCGGCCTGCATCTAGCGACTTCCTGCAACCTTAACCAGGTCGTCCGTCCAACTTGTAGGCGGGCGTCCGACACTGCGCTTGCCTGTAAATCCTAATTTCCTTAAATCCTTGGAAAGAAATAAGACGAACAGTGGGTTGTCATATTGGGATCTCTGGCTACTCTTTCTGAACTAGGTACTTTCTTAAAGTGTCAGTTTAAGTAAGTACCTACCTAAATCTTTTAGACTTTCAAGCATGGAGTTCTCTCTGGAGGTTTTTGTGAACATTAGACTAAACGATTATCAGCTTCCTTCAGTTTGCTTAAATTTTCAAAGAGCAACATGGAAGCATACAAATTTCGTCCATATTATTATTATAGCCATCAGCCGACACTTTGTTCGCACAGTTTATGACAACGCTCGTGAAAATTTTATGATGGCATGAAACAAAATGTCTAAGTTTCAACTGCGATCGGAAACGTTGAAAGTAAGAGATGTTATTAAATCCATACCGTATATTTTATGGTATAACACTTCTCTTATCCCGTCCTTTCTTTTCCATAAACGGTCTACGCGAGATGGTTTTGCAACCACAGCTTTGCAGTTACTACTACCTCGGATAAGATGTTCTTCACTTCGTATCTCTATTGTGGTATCGAGCTGTTGAATAGTAGAGCAAATATCGTCTTCATATCAACTTGGGTCTTTTATTTGAAGCACGGAGAAACTATTGACAATTTACCATCAGATGCATGATTGTCACTTTATGCGGCAAATAGTGGATCGAATTTACATAAGACTTTGTCTTCTACCAGTGCTTTTTAGTAATTTTCTTCTCGTTATTTTTCAGTACTATGGTGTATGAGCTGTGACCCATGATGCCTTAGTTTCTTTAGTTGAATAGTCCACATCGTGTAATCCATTCAAAATTAATTATTTCTCGAAATATTCTCGAGTACATATCGGGTTTGACATCAAAGAACCAATAATTTAATAATTATTTAAATCTTGTTGCAATATGTGTAATGTATATAAATCTAGATGTTTCTACGCCATATTATTGTGGGACAAGGACAGGTAAAGGAAGATACTTTTAGCAATTCAGTTTCATTGTTCTCTCACCACATGTAATATTCTTATGGGAAAAAATGGCTCAATTTAAACAGCCATAGCGTTACGTAAAGGCACAATAAACATCACATTACTGCAACGAGCCAAATGTTACCATCACCGGCGTGCAGATGTTTCATGAGCTCATATCTTGTGTTATTATCACGTAAATAACATAATGATGTAACAAAACTTGGAAGCACCATTTTGTTAGTACCAAATTGTTGCTATTTGAGAGTATGATGAATGAGGTATGATGACTGCAGTGGCATTATTGATTTCTATACATTTATAGTAGTAACTACAATGCATCTGAAGGTAAATACTGTATCTGTATCAGCCCATATAAGTACGTCCTACTGCAGGGCACGAGCCTCGTCTACAATCGACAGGACGTTGAGAGGGCTTGGGCCATATAGTCCACGTTGGCGTAATGCGGGTTGACAACGGTAAATACAGACCAAAAATATCCATTGGTAAGAGACGGTAGTATCTCGACAGTTGCTATAAATACGACTTCGTCGTCTGCTCATCTTCTTTATATTTACACTGCCCTCTATTTCCTTCTCTTCTATCCATCCCATTGTTATGTGGTAGAAATCTCTGAGACCGCCGCTTGTGCTATTCATGTTCTATTATTTCTGTATATTGTTGTTTTTTTGTTTGGGTACAATAAATAAAAACGACGACTCAGTTGAAAAAATATATACACCGGTAGAACTCTTAACGCGACACCCTTGCTTGGGTTGCTATGACGGGTTTCCCACCATGCTTATGGTGGTCTTTATCCGGATACAAATATCCTATCACCAGAATGACTCACGGAATATTGCTGTTTCTCTGTCAGCATTAGTCTTGACTCAAGCGGTAAATTTATGCCGTCAAAATCGATTAAAACACAAATTTATCGCGTGTACATTTGATTACATTAGCGTAAGAAATTAAATTAGTAAATCTTAAAATAAGTAGAGTATTCGTGAAAACGGACGTGTATTTATAAACGGTACAAATATGTTTGATAGTGGGACGAAGAGATGGCCTTGAATTATGAGTGTAGGATAAGTTTTTTTGCACCATTAATATGTCTAGCGTAATGTTTTTTTCTGGATTTACTTGTATTTTACTTTTTCTTGATAATCTGCTACTAGTCTAGCGTGGTGGACTTTGCTCTACCCCTAATTGAATAGTCTGCTGTCGAAGACTCTTCCTTGTCTTGCAGTAACGTATATGGGCTGGATTATGATAATCTGCCAAGAGTAACCTACTTCCGAACTTACATCTCCCGCAACGATTCCTGGAGTGACCTCTTAGCAATGGCATACAATTCTAATTATAGATTGAATGTGTTTGCGACATTTTTTCGACGTAATTCAACTGTGACTCATACAAGCTAGATAGATATAAGTATTTTTTATTGAGTACTAGAATACTTTTTTTTACAACTAAAAATACAAGTATGTATTGTAACATATTCTACAATCATCTTCATCCACAAAGGTCCAATGTTTAAAAGAGACCTACTCTAAAGAAATCAGAGCGACCTATCAATCAACGGAAGGAGCTGCCCCAATTTTCTTAAATTACATAGCAAAGGACACACAAACACACATACCTCGGGCGTTATTAAAATAATATTATTTTCATTTCAGATGGTGCGCCCGCGGTTCAGATATAACCACGAAGAAATAACTTTGGAACGCATCCAAAAACTATATGAGATTTTGGAGACTCCGCAAATATTTCTAATAGTGAATGACGCGAAAATAAATTAAACACAACAAATATTAATGATTATAATGCGATATTTTGACTTTTTAATGGAAGTCATGAAAATATTGAAGATGAAAAAAATATGAAGCTAAATGTTATCGATTGCTGAAGAAGTTTAGTAGATGGATGATTTTCGAAATGCATTTACCTCTTTAAGTGACGGTCGCGAAGATATCGATACAAATTCAATGCATTGTGATAGTGATGTGTTAGTGTGTGGTCGAACCGATAGTGCTGATGATGGCGAGGGATCGAAACATTTGCGCCCTGGTGACACTATTAGTGTTTCAAATGTTTATAGATACTAGTGTGGAGATCATCGATTCACGTGAGTAGTATTTTAGAAATATATTTATTGTTTTAATTAAAATATATAATATAAAGATATTTGCCTTGTTTTCATTTTAAAAAACTATGTTGATTGCCAATGTGCTTTACCTTCTTTTATATGTGAATTTAATTTTTTGTTTTGTTATTGTAGTTTTACTGAATTTAATTTTCATTGTTTAACATTACCACCTAATTAAATGATAGTTATAGTTTTTGTTTATTTTGGACAAAGTTATGTACGACTATATATAATGGGCATATATGTACATTTAAATATTAACATATTATGTACATCTTAATATAAAAGCGATATAATGTATTGTGCTGTTAGCGTACCATTTTAAAATACCTGAGTTATGAAGATTTCCTGAATTTGTAAGTTAATGCTGAAAACATTGTCTATCGATATTTTATTTATGGAAACAGCATATTTAATTAAAATCTTTAAATACATTTACGCAATAGTTAAATCCTGTTAATACAACGGATGTCGTAGTATTTGGATTTTCCACGCTAGTATAATGCCTTGTAATGAATACGTTTTTAATCCACCTAAAGCTAAACTATAATAGTTCTATATTATTAAAGACGACTTTCTAAAACGAAGCCTCGACGCATATGAGCGTCGATTCTAGTCATCCCGTAAGAGAAATAGGAAAAAACTTCTAATAAACTAAAATTCTATAATCTGCCTGGCTTGGCAGTAGACTCGTGCAATATTTGATGTAGGAGCTGTAAATACGCTGGATGAACTGTAGTTAGCATTAGTAGGATTTCTACCCGACTATATCTTGGGGGATACAGACATCTCCCTCTCTCTATCAACCCATATACGTTACACTGCAGGGTACGAGCCTTCTCTTTCTTCCTCACTGCGTTTTCCTTCATCTTTATAGATTTTAGACTTAATACAGATATGATATTCGATTAAGTTTTCTTTTTTTTTTTCAATTTTGTGTATGTAATAGATATAGGAAACTATAGGTCTACAATTATACTGAAATTAATGTAATCATATTATTGTATATAAGACTGTTTGTTTCTTAATAAATAAAATAAAATAAAAATAAAAATGACTTTATTTAATTATAACTAAAATATGGGATTATACAAGACTTATATTTATAGTATAGTATATATTTATAGTATAAATTTTATCAATAGATGGTATTATCAGCTTTAATGTACGAATGCTGATACCTATAACACAATCTTTCCTTGGGTATCAGAATTCAACCAAAAATAACGATGATAATTAGCGCTAAAAATCTCTGTATTTATGAAATGTAGTTGTTTGTATACTCAATTTTATATGTGTCAATAAATTATTCTATTCTATTCCAATGTAATATAACACTATTCATTGGTTTACTATCACTCATTTACTACCGAAAAGATTTTGCGTGACGGCGTGTGATACGTTATCTAGTCCAATATGTAGTGTCGAAGTCGACCTTATTTCTCTGCTGGCTCCCGTCCAAATGGCGCGAACATAATGTACAGTTGGGGCAATTTTGTCACATGCCTAGCAGTTACCCGATGGGTTTAATCCAATACGGCAGATAACTGTGCAAGATTATTGGGTTATCGTGCAGTATCTATATCATCCCAGAGGCATTCCACTACTGGGCAAACGTATCTCCCAATTGATTTTGGTCATGTTTCTGAATTGTATCCCAACGCAAGCTTTAGCAGATTTGTAGACAAAATAATTTGACTAAAGGTTTTATAAGCGATCACTCGTATAAAATTACTATAGACTATATGTATTCTCTGTATCACCGAAGAGACAAGCAGAGATGCCAAAAAATATCTCAGCCTATATACGATGTTAATTATAAACACCGCCTCAAAGAATCCTCTCATAATTTATCCAATACATGGTACATCACTTTTCGATACTACTCATATTGGAAGCCGAACCTATGACTACACCGTTTAAAACCCATATATTACAGCTAGATCTAATCGAGAACATTATTCATGACAATTTAATTATCACATATAACCCTACATACAATTTGTCGCTTATTTAGTTTAGATATCTGTAGCATACGAGTACACGCCGCGGCTTCGCTCGTGGTTGTAAATTTCACAATATCAGATCCGTACATACTAAATAATCTAATCGGCTTGTTGAAACTGGTTTGAATAACAAATACCTGCCGGATTATTTATGTGGTGGAGCTGGAAATTCGGAAATTCTCACATGGTGCAGTGTAAGTTGATCGTGTAAGTGAAGACTTACGGCCTTATCCATAGACAGTTTAAAACTTATTTTAGTTATCGATTGTTTGGTTTTCGCTCGAACAGAATTCAAAATTCGTGCGAAAGGGACAAAATGTTCTGTTTGATATTAAAATTAAGGAAACTGCTAAGTTTATTCTGATAATTTAGTTTTACTAACATATGCAAATAGTTTCTTTAATTGTAGTCACTGTTCCATAAAATACGTAAATAAGTTTTGCTGTTTGATGTCGTTCAACAAGAGGTATTATCAGAGGTTTAATATGTCGTTGTCTTGCCCTCTCTCCCTGCCCTGTATTTTCTGCACATATCGTTAGTAACGCATATATTTCTCCGGATAATATAACAATACGATGTGCCATTTAAAAATATACTTAAATTTATTGACTTTTTAAATTTTTGTTTCTTATATAGACCGATTTTTTTACTGTCTTTATTTACACTGTGACTTTTCAAGTCGAGCCAATGGGCGCGGTTTCCCTACCAGACGTCATCACATGCAAAGTACTAATATAACCTTTACATAATAATAATAACAGCATATATTTTACCTATAAATAAATTACCAAACAGACACACAAGTTCGCTTGCGGGTGTTGTGAACAGCGCGGCGTCCCGCCGGCTCCCACGTCCCGAGTTACGACGTTTATCTCTCGCATTAAGATGCTATATGAAGCTAACTTACTTCGCTATTATATCTACTGTGAATATTTTATAGCACACTAGCCGGTGTACTAGGATTTGCTCGGGAGCTAAGTCTTAGAGATCACGTTATATTTTATTACTTGGAAATATGGTGGCTATGTTTATTTGTATGTGAACTATATCAACTCGTATCTACTGGGCGAAAGCCTTAGGATTAAGAATGATGAAGGTTTAGTCTTATGCTCCACGATGCCAAAGACAGGAACAGGTGGCGCGGCATGATTGAGACAAAGACTACTTCATGTTCAGGGGACGCAAGGATGAGGAGTCTCATGTGTTACATACATAAACACACGCCTTTTTCCCAGAAGGGCTAGGCAGAGGTGCTACCAGAACACCCACGTTTCGCCTTGTATATTCCGTCCCACGATGTGATAGGGGGCGAGCCTATCGTCATGTCGGGCACAAATTCCTGACTCGGGCTGATAATGAATAGAAAAATCCAATATCACTGTGCCCGACCCGGGATTCGAACCCGAGACCTCAGCTTTGCAATCGTACCGTAGTACCACTACGCCACCGAGGCCGTCTTGTGTGTTGACATATCGTAATACATATATTAGTCGATTTCACTGTACAATTTTTTTAACATCAGCATTATAATGATTATTTACTTTACCGTTCTAAACTGTTATAATATTAAGAACTGCGTATATCTGTAATTTTATATCTGTAATTTAAACATCAGTCTGCAAGATATTAGCATCATAGAAATTTCTTGCATGAATTTTTTGCACTACCAACCCTAACTAAAACATCTTTAAAAAATAACAAATCAGCATGTGTACGATTCAGTTAAACGGTCTGAAACCATCTCATGTGGTAAGATGAAACAGGAAGGCGATAAAACAGCAATCTGCATGAATCGTAAAAAACGCTGTGCAATTGTACGTACGGGCGAATATTATATGTACACAGTTTAATAGTAAAACGCACTTTATATCTTAAAATAATTTGAAGAAGACCGGATATAAAGCCGAGTTATGGAGATCATGTCGACGAGGTAGTAATTCTACTGGATGAGATAGTCTCGTTTGTCTGAAATATACACTCATTCAGTTACTGTATAGTCATTTGGCAACTGATAAAGTACTACTCTCTTCTTTATACGAGTATTTAAGCGTTGGTTTACCATGCTATTCACACCGGCGGAAGGGTATGCCCTTCCGCCGGTGTGAATAGCATGGCAAGACATAATATCTTGTCATCAATCACCATCTCAATCGTATGATTTTTAATCTAGTAAATACATAAACTCACACCTTTTTCCCAGAAGGGGTAGGCAGAGGTGCTACAAGGACAACCACGTTTCGCCTTGTGTATTCCGTCCGAATGTGAAAGGTAGCGAGTCTATCGCCATATCGGGTAAAAATCCTAACTCTGGGTTAAAAAAATCCTATATCACTTTGCCCGACCAGGGATTCAAACCCAGGACCTCGGCTTTGCAATCATACCGTTATACAACTGCGCCACCGATGCAGTCTAGTAAACATAGATTCATAATTTTCATTTTTAGACATGCTTACAGAGACGTAGGTGTATTCAGTAGTATAGAAACTACAAGGGATTTTTCGATATCACAATACCTAAAAGAAAGAATAATTTCTTCATCATACAGTTACCTTTCTCATTCAGAGACTATCGTTTCCCAACCGATTTCAATTCTCCTACACCACTAGCACCGTTCAGATCCTACATAAAATTAATAACCGAGAGAAAGGTAAACACTCCGGTGATCTTTAAGACGGCAACGAGGCTCTTAAAATATGCACTGTTATGATGCAGCCGAGAATAGTGCAGGCAGGTGTTAGACCATCTAAATATATGTTGTCCACGCCTCGGGTCGTAAACCCCGGACACTTATAGACGCTTGACACTCCGCCAATTGCTAATATGACAAATGTTTTGGCAATTTTCTGGGTGGTTGCGAAATTTTTTATCGTGTGGCGGTTGGGTATTCGCTATGTAACGCGACTGGTTTCGATACGTGATGAAGGTTGCTATTTATTCTTTATTTTTATGTACCATTTAATGTATTTCTGATTAATGAGGTTAAAGTTATTACACTTGGTATTAAGTTGAGCGATAAAAAAAACCTAATTCTATTATGAGAAGTGATGTTTAAGGTGATAGTCGAAGGCTACGATTTACCCGCTCTCATAATTGTATTACTTATATACATAGCTAAAACAATTTGCAGTAATCACCGTAAAAAGACACACTTAAGGCTAATTACATCCACCTGCTAACAAAAGCTATCACTAAGGAGCACTAATGGAACAGCGCTGACAAAAATATGCCCAGCTGCAAATTCGCCTTCTTTTTTATACTGGTATGACAAAGTAACTACTACGTGATGCCAAGTAGAGTTCAGTCAAGAAAGTCCAGAGACGTGAAATGTTTATCTCTTGCCAGTCAAGACAACTATGCTGGTCTAATTATATCCGGATATACACAGGGTGATCCCAAAGTCTTGATCTAATCAGTGCACTAGAGATGCGATATTCGTATTCGCTGGAGAAGCCACAGCGACAACTAGACAGGAGATGTACATTTTGCCGTAGTGACTCACGCAATTATATGACATTCTAGAATCAGCAAAAAAGCAAGTGCACCCGTTTCGAGAAGACCGAAGTAATTGTGTCGACTTGCGATTCGCTCCTAGACTAAGTACCCAACTGAACTAACTCTACATACATACTAAGCGAATTTCATGAAATATAATTTTTGGTTTTGTAAACTTTCTCTCTTATTTGAAAAGTTGATAAGACTAAGCTAATTTCTTATGTATTTTGTACTTTCATAATCAATGATCTTTCATCACCAGGTGAGTCGCTCATTTGCCGCTCGTAGGCAATTAAAAAAAAAGCAGTGACGTGCGTCAATCCCCGTGGAATAAGCTTCGGAACTCCACGCCACGTGTCTCCTGTCTAAATTCGTAACATCTGGCGCTGGGCCAAGAAGCACTTCCTCCTTACGCTATGGGGACATTTTTAAATCTAATGCATGGACTTCTTGTTGACTTTGACCGGTGTTGTTGTTTTGGTCTCTATTACGTGTGTGTATCGTAGAGTAATATCTACTAGCTTCGCGGAAAAAAATTCAGGTTGTAACAATATATTTTTATGAATAATTTTAACTGCATGTGGATTAGCATCTGCTTATCTAAATCTAATTTTTAGCTTGTTTGCTTAATCAACTTTATATTGACCGCCTAAATGGCAGAATGCGATAGAAGCAATTTGTAAAATGTGAGATGATAGCTTCAACTTTTGTACTAGGACGATTTTTTGGATCTAGTTATTTTGGGATTTAATTGCCTTTCATAGTAACCAATCCTTTCCTAGGCATTGGGAACCATTACCTTGGAGTTTGAGTTTATTATATTACTAGAGGCATTTATATTTTCTTAGTGCTCATCATTTTGATCTGATTACCCGTTCTATTTCTATCACTACGCAAGTGTACTGAACTTTAAAGAGTACAGAATTTACTATTACTATTTTGACGTATTGTCTTTTTCTAGGTGGCGCTTAGGGCGTCGGTTAATTTCGTCACAGTGATCTCTGGCTTGGGTCCAACACATGCCGATCTCTAAATATGTAATGTCGCAGTGCAATTCTGTATTTAGGACAGTTTTGATGGGGGAGCGTGGTTATTAATAGTTTTTAGTTTGATTCGGGTGCGGTGGCGAGCGCTTTCACTTTGAACTTAGGCGGCTATAATTAGCCACGCTTTGTCGCTTTCAGTAGGCGTGCGCTATGAATGTCAAGAGGTATTCTGAATAACTACAGTTGATTTGGATTTATTAACACTGTCTTTGAGATAGTGGATGTTTAAAAATGGGTGCTTTTTGAAATTTTATTTCAAGATCTACTACTTGTTTTGCTCTAGAGCTTATTTAATAGGCATCTATTGAAGATATTTTTTTACTTATATTTAAAAGAAACAATTAATATACTACATAATGTTGATTGAAACATGAAATATTACAATCGAATATGGAATAGGGGTAGACGTTACTATTTGATAAGAACATTTTCAATTAATATCCTAGAATCGTTATTCGTGCTTTAGAATACGATATTGTGATATTTTGTAGAGTTTTCAATAGAATCGTTTTTGTTTAAAAGTTCTTTATTTTTATAATTCAATTTTATATCGCTTTCATAACAACTTTAAATTTAGCCCAAATAAATATCAAAATCTTCTCTACCCTGCCTCCTTCAGCCAATTTTTCACCAAATCCATACCGATAAATTAGACACAAAGGCAATATCATGTATTTATGGCATCAATTTGGTGAGATCATGGTTCAAATGAGGGTTTTTCTACGTGCATACAGTATTGGGATGCAAGGCGTCGAAATGAGAAAAATACGTTATTTCGCTCACGTAGTCCGGATACCGTTCTGCGCTTTGTATTGGGTATCTTGGGTGGTGCCTCGCGCGGAAATTATTTGTTGAGGACTTCATGAAGTGACAGTATTTTGAAGATAATAATATAATGGTGCTGCCTCCGTGGCGCAGTTGTACTACGGTATGATTGCAAAGCTGAGTACTCGTGTTCGAATCCCGGGTTGGGCAGTGACATTAGATTTTTCTATTCATTATCAGTCTGAAGTCAGGAATTTGTGCCCGATATGGCGATAGGTTCACCCCCTATCACATCGTGGGACAGAACACAATGAACAATGACGGAACACAATCGTAGGTGTCCTGGTTGCACCTCTGCCTACCCCTTCTTGGAAAAAGGCGTGAGTTTATGTATGTATCTACATATTGTTCTCTTAAATAACTGATCAATACATTATACATTGCTGGCTACATTCAAAATTCAATATTTAAATTGGATCATTAGTCGGTAAGTGGCGGTATCGTGGCGTCGAAAACGCCTTTCCATTAGTCTATATGAGAATTATGTGATATTACTGTAATATATACATAAAACATAACTTGTGACGCGCACGGCGTCCTCTATGATCTAATAACGGTTTGCGTAGTGCTTTGTGCGGTTCCATTGTTGTGACGTCACGATATATATTCCGGTAGTTGGATAGAGTAATAATATTATGCGTTTTCTTCTGAGAGCGGAATGGACTCGAACCGACGAATTTTATAGTAGTTGATGAGCCATTTTATCTGAATTTTAGAGCAGTATCAATCAGTGTTGTTCTAAAGGTGGCAACGTTTAGGGACTTATAAGAACTTTAGGGTATTAGTTGGTCATGTATTGCAAAAGTAAGAAAAATGCAGTTTTCAAAGAGGCGTTATCACAAATCATTAGATTCTAAAATACAAACAACCTACATGAGCGTACACCAACTGTGAATTGTGAGAACGTGAATCAGATTTTAGGGACGACCAGTTAAATTTGTGTACGTGTTTTTGAAAAAAACAGATTAAATTATTTTTGAAAATTTGACATAAACTTATTTCAATTATAAAGTGTCAAAGTAAAATCTACTAAAAATAAACTACTAACTACTACTTACCTAAAAATTATGTTTCGCCAACCCCACATTAAAGGAGGCCACGACACGTAGACACCTAGAACAAATAAAACCGCGAATCAATGGAAATGCGTTACCACTAACTCAATTCTCATCTCCCGGCTCTTTTGATGTAATAGAGTCTTTATTTACTGTTGTGCACGCTCTAATGTGCACTACACTTTACACTTTGTACGTTCATGACCTATGTGGCAACCTAGAACTGTGACGTCACAATGCCGATTTGATTCGATTCGTAGAGACCGATAGAGTGGTGTGATATTGACTACAGTATGGATAAATGATCAAGGTACTACTGGTTTACATAAGTCTGACTTAGACTAGGAATACTAGGAATAATGGGTGTTCTGGTAGCACCTCTGCCTACCCCTTCTGGGAAAAAGGCGTGTGTTTATGTGTGTGTTTTTTTAGACTAGGAATACGGTAATAGTAAATCTGCATTTGGGAATTAAATCTTTTATGGGACTAAAGGGCTTCGGTGCCACGAAAATCCTTCTTACTCCATCTCTTACCATTGTAATAACTACAACACACTTTACTGATGGTAGGTCTCTCATATGTGAGAGGCCGCCTGTGTAGGTACCACCGCAATTTCTTCCGTCAAACTGCAGTGTAAATGCACTGTTGTGTTTCGGTTTGAAGGACATTGTAGCCACAGTTACTACTGGAAATATTGAGACTTAACATCTAAGACTTAATATCTTAGAGACTTAACGTCTCAGCCAAAAAATGCCAATCATTACTTTGTAATTCACTGTGTTGCAGTGTCCATGAGCGGTCATATCGTTTACCATCAGGCGCATGGCATGCTCGTCCCGCCATTCATAGCAATAAAAAAAACATACGTCAAATCTGTGACTCCTTTGAATCGTCGCTTTTGAAGACTGAACTTTTCTGATCAGCATATCTTAATCTCACGTCTTATGACTTTATGAGAGCCCCGACCAATTCAAGAGCAGATTCAGAGCAACTTCATTTTCACCATTTAATTTCTCCTAACTAAACATCTTAATTAAGTAGTGCGTGGTGGCCTGTTGCTAACGGACAAAACGCGGCTGCCTGCATGTTCTCGGTGGTCGCGGGTTCAAATCCCAGGGCGCACCTCTGACTTCTCGGAGTTATGTGTGTATTTATAGTCAATCACCACGCACTTCAACGGTGAAGGAAAACATCGTGAGGAAACCTGCATACCGTAGCGATTTTAAAAGAATTTCTACGGTATGTAAGTCCGCCAACCTGCACTAGGCCAGCGTGGTGGTCTATATGGCCTAACCACTCTCAATCGATTCTCTCGATTGTAGAGTAGGCCCGTGGCCAGCAGTGGGACGTATATGGGCTGATATCAAAAACATCTTTAGTAAATATTATATTAAAATAAATATCTGCAGCGTTCGTTTAACTGCGGAGGCTAGACTTCCCAAGTGCCCTTCATAATCGCGTCTCAACACCTATCGAGTGGAACGAGTGCACTTTAAATGTCTTTTTTCCAAACACCCTTTATATTCGTGTTTTCAATGGCTTAGTCAGAGTTTGTTGTTTTAATGCGTTTAATTTTGATTTTAGAAGTTGCTATATCGAAGTGGTTTTTAAGCTTTGTTAAAATAAGTTAGTTGTGACTTTATATATATACATATATATATTTTATGAATTTGATTGTTTCATTGATTTAATGACATATAGGCTGTGAATTGTGAGATCTCGAGTTCGATTCCTAAATCAAGTAGTCGACTTTGTACCCGGTTTTCGTCTGGGAAAATTGTATATGAGTTTTCTTGCACTAAAGTTCGTACCCGGTTTGACAATAGGCTAGCCTCCTATATCTTGAAAATATTACAGTAATATTGTTTTAAGCTTTGTTTATATTTTGTATATACTTTTACGAAGTACCGATAAAAAATATACTTCAATAACTTCTTTATTTTCAAGCAAGTCTATCATACATAGTCACGCCTTTTACCCAAAATTGGTAGGCAGAGCTGCTACCAGAACACCACCTTTCGCGTTGTGTGTTCTGTCCGACGATGTGATAGGGGAGCCATAGCCATATCGAGCGCATATTCTTGACTCTGGGCTGATAATTAATAGAAAAATCGTTTATAAGTTTGCCCGACCCGGGACTCGAACACGAGACCTCAGCGTTGAACTCGTACGGTATTACAACTACGCCACCGAGCCAGCCTTTTCCCTGGAAAACCATATTTATAAATAAATCAAAGGCCCAGTCACTGATATTTTATTATTTATAACTAGCTAATAGAAATATGGCGAACTTGCTGAAAATGAACTGGTAATAAAACCGTTTTTTAAACCCATGTGGTCACAACGATAATTTACTACGCGACAATTTATGAAGCGGACCGTAACGTGACGTCACCATGGGAACTCTCGACTCACTAAAGCCACATGCTTATAATAAATTCATTAATTTGAACAGGTGCCCGATATTTTCACATTTATTACACGCATTTCGCAATAAAATAGCATTGAGAAATACGATATGACTTTAAGTGACTTCGGCTGTTTAAATATGGCATGGAAAGATTATCGTTAATAAGGACGAAAGCGTTTAAAGTGTAAATGCTATAAAGTACACGGATAAAGACACAAATTCGCATACACAAACATCGTGGCTCAATTTTGTATATTTGCACACAAATAATTCCTCGTTATTTTGGTTTAATTTGGATTTTTGATTTAATATAACGTGATATAAAGAACATTGTAACTCAAAAAACCTTGCATGGAAGCCACATGCTGGCAAGCATGCTCTTCCAAATGGTAGACGGTCTAATCAAGGTTGGAAGAAGTTTGTGGATGCAAGTCCCTACCAAAATATCAATGTGGGTGTCCTTAGCGGAGAATTTTGTTTAGCAGTTCACTTCCAAAGGGTAAGAGATGTTGCTGTGGGACAACTATTACCTAACTATTGACTAATTCGATATACAGAATATTTCCTCCATATATATGTCACACTAGAGAACTGCGCCTTCATTACCGCGATTGTGTAAATTGCACTATCACAATTGTTATGACCATTATGTAGTTAATGTAACTGGCGTATCAGTTACAGTAAATTACTTAAGATAATTAATAATTCTTGGTGACTTCCTGGTACGCGTGACTCATGACAGCTCATCTTTCGCTTGAAATGCTTAATTTATATATCCAAATGACAAAGGCTTTTTCCAGGACCGCTTTATGCAATTTAATTCTATTTTGGGATTAATTGGATGTTTGGATTGAGATGATTAAGAATTTAAGAAGTTATGATTCATGAGGTAAAATTTGCAAACGCCCGGAAGATGCAATTAGGGTTGTTTACTACGAAACACTATAATTTATCCAAGTTTTTCAGCTACTCTATATTATCCGCAATGAGAAGTAGAAGCAAGAGTCAGACGTTGATCATGATAAAAATATTTAGCTATCTATTAGACATAGATTGAGTTCTGTGTATTTTATACATAGTGGTATTAAAGAGAATATACACATATAATTACTATGGAGACTATGGATCGCTACTTTGTTCATCATCATCAGCCTTTTATAGCCCACTGCTGGACATAGGCCTCCCCCAAATGGCGCCTTGATGATGCCATGCCATCCCAAAAATGATACCCGTCCTGTTCGATCCTGGCATATTAATTCCACTTCATCTATTTTCATCAACGAGTTCCTGCTTTTATGCATGGTATTAAAGAACAAAACAATATAGTTACGAATAACAAAGTCCAAACACAAGTCTCAATTCACTGAATAACCTGATAAAAACTCGTTGGTTACCCCCTCCGTCTTCTTTACTGCCCCATTCAGCGTGAGATACACCCACATTTTAATAACTCTCCAAATAGCAGCACTAAATTATAAATATTAAAACGATAAAGAAATAATCCGGCGGGTGTTGGGACAACATATTTTTTTTATAGTTGCAATAACACGTTATCCAAGTGAGAATCATGAAATCTGAATGGAAAATGGCGTGGCAATATGGCGCGGTGCTCATCCAGTCACAGCGGCAATTTCCTCCCTTGCAGATGGCGACTGCTTCAAATATCTTATTTTATGTACACACAGACGTATGTTTGTTATATTCATTAAGGATTTGTTTCAGTTCTGAGCGTCGGAGGTTGTCGTTTGGGTATGGTTTGGTTGGTGTTATGGAGTAGGATGGATGGTGAATTTAATAAAATAATATTCACATCATATACGTTGCGGATTTTAAAAATAATATACCAGTTAGTAATATGTTGCTAAGTTTGGGTTCTTCTCTACAAATTGCAGATTGGTGAACTTCATATACCATAGAAATTGCTTCAAAACTGATGCAACTGATGACAAAACTGTTGACAACCACCCAAATATGATAGGAAAAAAAAAATACCAAAAAAAGTCGCTTTTTTTTTCGCAAAAAATTTAGTTGCAATTTGTCTAAAGTCACTAAAACTACCACCTAGCTTCGTTTCCGGTAGCAGTCTTGATATACACTGTATAAAGATCAGATAACAGTACTCGAAATTGTGGATTTCACATACCTTCATAATATTTACAGACACTATAATTATCAATTAAACGAGCCCTTCACGTGTAAACATTTCCTTACAATTAACATTGTGATAATGATCGCGCCACTAGAATTAATTTAGTAATTCGATTAGTTACTCCGTGGAAGACCGGCGGAGCGGCGAGCAATTTGAAGCAACGCAAACTTATTAATATTGCTATCACGGCAGCTTTCATAAGAGGCGGATAGATCTCTATGGTTTTATTGAAAATTATTCCTCGCATATAACAAAGGCTTTTTATTTTGACGGTGGGAAAGTGTTCTAAAGTGTATTCAAAGTGTTTGAAAGTATTAATAGGTTGATCTTGGATATATTGGCGCCGCAAATAGATTATAATAATTCATATTATGGTAAATGCGGCGGAATTAAAACAGAGTATAAATACGGACAGCCTCCGTGGCGCAGTTGGTTGAACGCCGGTTGTGTAGCGAGAGGTCGCGGGTTTGATCCCCGCACCGAGACAAATGATTGTGTGAACCACAAGTATTTGTTTCGGTTCTGGGTGTTTGTGATACTCACGACACAAAACTTAATTAATCTTCATGTGGGGTCAGGACTATGTACCACTGTTATTTAGCAATATGATGGGTTTTCACCATCATGTATGGTAGCTATTTGAGCGTTTACAAATATCATCGTGTTCATGTACTTATTTTCATCTAATTTCGGAGTATATTTTACGATAAAACCCGCAGTTTCTCTTTTCACTTCGCAACAGAAGTTGTCAACTTCATCATTTCGAAACAAGGAAGCATTATTTATAGTTTAGTATAATGAAAGCGAGAATGAGATTCTGTCACGTCTCGTAACCTCGTTTTCATATTAAATCACTACAGAAATACACATTTTAATTATCGCACACGTTAACCACGAAGAACTGGGTTCTCTGGGAGCTTTCCACATAACTTTCAAGAGCATATTTTTTTTTAAGTGTTCCAAGTAGCACTGGGCTAGTTTTGGATTAAGACCATTGAAAAGTGTCAATAGGATAGACAACAAATGAAAACTTGTCTTGTTCGCTTACATTTCGTAGTTAGGAATATTCTTGTCAATGATGTGTTGATCACACATACTCGTAAACACATTAAACATGATAATTTTATTTAGAGATACATAGGATACACAGCATTTAGTAACTTACTAGGAAACTCACTTCCAAGTTGTAGGACGTATATATATATATATATATATATATATATCAATACACATCGCCATCATACTCAGCAATAGGAAATTCATTAACAGACATAAACCCTTTTCTAAAGATTTCACAACACGTTGACATAGACGAGCTGAAATCACTGAATGTTTTCCAAGGAAATCTCTCATTTCGTTTCAGTTATGGCGAGTTAGTGAGAGCTAGGTGTTGAATGCAGTTGTTTCGTAATTTCCGTTCCGGGCGGGTCGCAGCTGCGCCGGCTTCCATCCCCTTCCACCCCTCCCCGCGTCTTGGGGGTTTCTTTGACCTATATACCAAAAATTGGATATTTTTAAGTGTTCCTTTTAGAGTTCGAATATTTGGAACGGAATTGTGGGTGTTCTTTTTTGTCAATTTCCCTTGAACAGTATAACAATTTTTATGAGACCAAAAAAAAATTGGTTTTGGTTCGCTTTGAAATAAAAATAATTACTCCGTGATTACGAAGACTGTAAAGTCTTCGGAACACTGCGAAGCTAAAATAAGTCATAAACCGCGATAGAATCCATAAAAGTCAGTTTTATTTCAATTAATGTGTAGGCTCAGACATGGTTTAATACGTTTTGGTTATTAGATGCCTTATTATTCATAATCAAAACTAGCTTTATGGAAACTCCGCAACGTAAAATATCATATCTTCTTTTTCTGCCTGGCGTTATCCCGGCTGGTGCCAGGGTCCGCTTTTCGGCTATTTCTCCTCCGTTTCGCCCGATCTGCGACATCCCCCATAGTAAGACCAAGATAAAATCACATGTCTATTACGCCGTATTTCTCATCACCATTAAAAAAATGTACAACCATCCCAATAAAGTACACATAAAAAATACACTGAAAATGGACAGTATTCAAACTCTCCTACAATTCAATAAAACACTGAAATAGTTACGAAAAAGCGAAGTGAGACGCGTTCCGGGAACAATTTAGCCAGTTTGCACTATTCAGAGATTCCACGAATCGCAAATGTACTGTGATAGCATTGATGTCTGTTTAAACTACTTATATGTTTAGCTGCCAAGGATAATCGATTAATCGGAATCGTAAGAGCCTGGTTATGAAACAAAAGGCAGTGATCATTTTGTTGTTGATGATAATGTATTTGAGCGTAAGTATAAACGATTAAATTGAATATGCCGGCCCACTGTAAGGCCTCAGCACTCCTACGGTTGAGAGTGGCTTACTTAGCTCCAGTTTACCACGTTCGTCTAGGACGGGTTAGTAGACCTCACATATAATGACATAAAATATATATTAAAAAAAAATCATGGAGAACTCCTAGATGTGAAGGGATTTTTTGTGAATTCCTTCCTGCTTAGAATCAAGCGATTGTTATTAAAGCCCCATTTACACGGGGAGAATTTTTCGTCTCGAAGACACGATTATCGTAAGCATTTAAAAAGTTTCCTCGAGTAAACATTGTCAGAACATGATAATCTATGGCGGTTATGTCATGCGATAATCGCACACGATTCTCGCCACGAGAAACTCACCCCGTGTAAATCGTGCTTTAATTTCATTTATAAATTATGTTTTCTGGTTGCGGAAGAATAAAAAACTACTAATGCTTAAACCACACGAATGCAAATTGAAATCTACTAGATACTAAAAATATATTTAAGAAAGAAACCGTGTAAGTTGGCAAAAACAAGCCATTAGGGTTTCACATAAAGTTTCTATTAAAACCAATATGAAATGAGACAGCAAACTGAACGTATTTGTGAATGAGAATGTTCATTTCCAAGATAACATTGAAACTTAGACGGCGTTCGATGTCTTTGTTCCCCAGCGCCGCGCAGACATAGCAATAAATAGACACGACATTTAATTAATCATTATGACTAATTTTGTAGTTATCGTTAACATCTTATGTTTCAGGATGGCGAACGGAGTGGAATGCTAAACATTGCTTTGTAATTCATGGTTTGTTTGGTTTTGCTACTGTTCATGAGCGGTCATATCGCTTACTATCAGGCGAATGGCATGTTCGCCTCGCCAGTCATCGCAGATGCAGATAGATGGTCACCACCGATCATGGACGTTCGCAGTGCCAGGGGTTTAGCACAACTAGGTCGGTTCATACATCAAATACGCGCTGCCTACATAAAATACGTGCTGAATGAAAAAATACGATTTAGAGCTTGTTAAGTATTAAGTTAGTATCAAAGTAATAAGTAACAGAAATAAAACATAAAAAAATAAAATAATAATTAAAAATATCATAATAGTCTACATCATAGAATTATAATTGCATGCCACATAATAATGAAATAATCTCTAGAATTTCGATCCTTAAAAATCACTAACCACCATTCGCACTTTTTAGATTTTTAAATTACAATAAAATTTAATTTGCCAACTGTAATTATTTTCCGAAGTAATTCGTAGATGATCATAAAAATGGTCACTTTGCATCACATCATTTTCTATCGTTTTATTTCCTACTTCTATTTTAAAAAATGGAACTATTTACCTCACCTACATAGCTCTGTGTCCAGCGAGTCCGATACGATTGTTAGGAGTACTTCAAAGTTGCCTATTCGATTTGCATTCAGTAGTGTTACTGCAACACTCATTTTTACAACTGAAGTAGGACGGCCAGGGGCGCCATTGTCTGAAACACTAACACGCCTCGTTTATTCGCTTTACAAATGCAGCATGCCCTTTAGTAAAAATTCCAACTGGACGTATGGGTTTTCAGGGTGTTAGTTGTAAACTGAACGGATGGGTGCTTCGTCAAGCAATTTATTTATGCTCTGTACACAGTACCAGTGCGTGGTGGCCTGTTGGTAAACGGACCAGACTTGGCTGCCTACATGTTGACGGTGGTCGCGGGTTCAAATCCCAGGGCACACCTCTGACTTTTCGGAGTTATGTGTGTGTTGATAGTCAATCACCACGCACTTTAACGGTGAAGGAAAACATCGTGAGGAAACCTGCATACCGTAGCGATTTTAAAGAATTTCTACGGTATGTAAGTCCGCCAACCCGCACTAGGCCAGCGTGGTGGACTATATGGCCTAACCACTCTCAATCGATTCTCTCGATTGTAGAGTAGGCCCGTGCCCAACAGTGGGACGTATATGGGCTAAAAAAAAAACATCGTAAAAAATTGGGTTTAATTTTCTTACCTTGAATTTAGATGTACGGGTAGGGTACGTTGTGGTTCTGAGTTGTAAGGTTGTTTGGTGGTTGTCCGGGCGCATAAGGTCTATTGTATCGTAATTTTTATTGTATACGTTCGGAAAATGAGCGAAACGAAAGCGAAATGCATGACATGGTAAATAATTACCGCCGCTTAGGAACACTCAAAACACTTAGATCGTAGGGTCTTTTAAAATGAGAGAGGAAAGAGAAAAGAAAACAAAAGGAGTAACGGGGTATTGGTGCGAAACAAGACAGCATGACCGGTTTACGTCGTTTTTCTGTGACAGCTTCACCATTCCGCTCAGTCCATTCCTTCAACAATCCTAATTAACTACCCTTTTCCCCTATCACTCTTAGCTAGGCCAGAAAACAAATCAATTTTCCAAATAACCAAAAAACATAAATCCAGAAATTAGAAGACAGCAAAAAATTAAAGGCAGCCATGGTGCTCCGATAGTCGTTAGACGCGGCCCGGTCGATAGCCATGCATATTCATGTCACGGACACAATTACCCGGCTCCATAGTTTTGAACCGGGCCGGCAATTATATTTTGCAATCTGGCCGAAGGTTTTTGCTACTCTCATCCGAATGGACTGCCGCTGACTACTGTATGGGGTATTATTGGATAATATTTAATTTGTGATCGTTTTTTGAACTTGCATGTTGTTGGTGTTCTTTGGTCTGAGTGAATACTAACGGATAAATACATTTGTTAGTATATACAAGTTGTGTGTATGAATAGCATAAAAATATTCGTGATTGTCTGTGAGATAGATTTAGGTAGATACGGATTTCTCTATACATTGTTATTCCATTTGGGCACATCTCACATTGGTAAATTTAAAAATAAAAGGAGGAAAATAGTCTTGAGAGCTCCCTAGTATTAGGTGGCGGTGCTTTTAATAGAACGTTATTTAAAGTGATAGAATTCCGTAGAAAATGTATTTCCTAAAAAAAAAATTGTGTATACTTAAAGAAACTTACATTACGTTTAAACGATAAATCCTACTATCGACAATGATCTTCTTACGAAAAGAAATTAAATAGACTTTGATAATGTACTAAGCAAGTCATATAATACCAACTACACCTAAGTAAAAAATAACTGTCTACAAAACACCAACACAAAATAAACGCAATACAAGTATTAGTTATCCAAAAACGATTCACTTAAATTAATTCAGACAATTTAGAGAATGGGATCCACTATCCGTAATCTGGGCTCGTCCTTAAATTTTCAGTTACTGCACCTTCCCCGGTATTAGGCACTCGGCTATGTAAATTGACAACGGGTATTGGACAAGGAAAAATGGTATTACCGCGCAAATTGTGAATTGTTTGTTTTATTAAATTGAGTACTGCTATCAGTATTCGTGCTATTCTTTTGGTCGTATTCATTGAGTTAAGTTCACTTAATTTTGTTATTATTTGTAAAGATAGATAAGCCTCCGTGGCGCATGTGGTTAGACGCCGGCTGTGCAACGAGAGGCCGCGGGTTCGATCCCCGCACCGAGACAAATATTTGTGAGGCGCACAAGTATTGTCTCGGGTCTGGGTGTTTGTGAGACCGCAAAAAGTCTCTCGTAGTTTCTGATACCCACGACACAAGACTTAATTGATCTTGATGTGGGGTGAGGACTATGTATGCGACTGTTGGGTGTATTTATTTATTTATTATCAGCTTGCATCCCGCGATATGCTAGGTCACCGGCACTTAAGGGCAATGCTTAGGTAAAAGTCAAGTCTGAAACTCCCTTTAAACCTTGTTAAGAGCTCTGGTCATTGCACTCAAGTAACACCGAAATAAGGAATTTATTCCATTGCATGCACACGGAATTTCTGTTGTTTTCTTAATCTTGCATATTAATTAGTGTTGTAATAAGGATTCAATTAATGATAAAGGAAGCTACAATGTTACTCGTTACAATTGTTATGGAAATCTTACACTACGTACTCACACTCACACTACTACTCGTATACATAAACTCACGCCTTTTTCACAGAAAGGGTAGGCAGAGGCGCTACCAGGACACCCACGTTTTGCCTTTTGTGTTCCGTTCCACTGTGTGATAGGCACAAATTCCTGACTCCTAACTGATCCGGGCTGATAATGAATAGAAAAATCCAAAATCACTTTGCCCGACCCGGTATTCGAACCCGAGACCTCAGCATTATAACCGTTCGGTAATATAACTTCAGTATGGAAATCTGATCTCAATAATAGACTGGTTCGAGAGAATGGTTCTGTTCTTAGAAAACCAAAGTTAATTAACAGTTCTGTTGTCTCATTTCATTCGACCAGGAGGATTGCGGGAAGCGAGGATAACACGTGATGTTGAGTAATCACTATCGCTCATAAACAGCTCAATACTTGGAATTATAAGCAAGAGATTCGGGTTGCGAAAGGAATTGTTATTGAGCCTGTGACAATCTCACTGACTAAATGAAATGCGAGAGTTTAGTTATATATTTAGTATTTTACAGTTGTTGCTGGTGCTTCAAGCCTCGTGTCTGTAAACTGGCTGCCTCGATGGCGCAATTGTAATACGGAATAATTACAATGCTGAGGTCTTGTGTTCAAATTCCGGTTCGGGAAAGTGCTATTGAATTTTTTCGATTCGTTATCAGCCCGGAGTCAGGATTTATTGCCATATATGGCGACAGGCTCGCTCCTATCACATCGTGGGACGGAACATACAAGGCGAAATGTGGGTGCACCTCTGCCTGCCCCTTCTGGGAAAAAGCCGTGAGTTTATGTATGTATTATTTTAACCAGATACATACAGACACCGAAACTTTGTCCCTATACGGTTTGACACGTACATCCAACCACCAACAAATACACTGCCAAGTACTGTGTACTATATTATGCTAATTAACAACTGACATATTCATACAAATGCCAATTAAAACGTGACCCTACAAGACATCAACAAGGGAACTTGCAGAACTATCCAGAACAATCCAAGTTGACACTCACGTGACGAGCCCAGCATTAATTTAACACATCGAGAACGCAATAAGTCTCAATTTAGCCATTGCTAAACCATGACGTGTGAAAATTTCGGATTAATCCATTATACTAAGTTGTAGTTAGTGATGATTTATAAGTACTATCAATGTTGCTAGTTGTGGTATAACTCAAATGATTTGGTGCTGTACCAATTTGTGATGTTGACATGGAAACGTAATTTAGTTGCATCATCGGTGTACTGTGACTGCTTCGGTGGCGCAGTTGTACTACGGTACGATTGCAAATTGAGGTCTCGGGTCCGAATCCCGGGTCGGGCAAAGTGATATTGGACTTTTCTATTCATTATCACCACCGTGACAAATGTTTGTATTTGTCTCGGGTCTGGGTGTTTGTGAGACCGAAAAGTCTCTCGTAGCTTCTGATACCCACGACACAAGACTTAATTGATCTTAATGTGGGGTCAGGACTATGTATGTGACTGTTGGGTGTATTTATTTATTATCAGGCCGGAGTCAGGAATTTTTGAAGAAAATACCCAGTGTGTCAATAAACTCATCACGTTTTGATAAGTGATGAGTTTGGATAGAAAAATTGGATAAAAGAAATTCTGGATAGAAATAAGAACGACGAACTGTGGGCGTCACTAGTAACATCTCAGCCTACCCTTTTAAGGTAGAGGCCTGAACTTGTAAAAATATTATGCAAAGTGTGTAACAAGGATTACTCATGATTGGTTATGAGATCGTAATATAATCGGAAGCTTTCGTAGTAAGTGTAATAATGAAAATGACTCATAAACCACATAATCTCAGAGTCATAATTCATAATTATATTACTGCAATATTATGTAGAAAATAATCAACGTTTTCAAAGGGCCAATACAGCGTGTAAACAAATATTTTAATATAATATAGACGATGGGGCATCAAAGCGAGTTCAAAGCGATACAAAACAATAACTTTGTTATAAATCCATCATAGTTTGTAACTGGGTTATATTTACTTTTTGTTTATTTCCAGTGTATGGCTCATTTGGGGACTTAAAAAAGATTTTTCTATAAACCTACATATTATTATTATGGAAAGCACAATTTTTCGGACCACGTATTCCCTTCTTTAGATCGTAGTAATGCCGTCGTGTTTGAAGAAGCAATTAAGAAGGCTGACAAGGTTGTGTCGAATGGAGATATAGGTCATATTATCAGTCTGTCTCCAATACTTCTTCAAGATGGCATTACCATGAAGTTAATTGTATTTTATCTAGCCAGGAAAACACACACAAAGTACACAAAGGACAAACACAGACTAAGACTTAAGTGTCATATCAGAAACTACAAGACATTATTGGTCTCCTTCAGGGTGGAATTACAGTAAAGTTTATTCTATTTTATCTAGCCAGGAAAACACACACAAAGTACAAACACAGACTAAGACGCACAAGTGTCATATCACAAACTACAAGACATTATTGGTCTCAAAATACTAAGACCTGACAAAAAAATTAGAATCGTACCGTCATTTGTCTCGCTGTGATCGAAATTGCATCCTCTATGACACCAGGTCATACCCAAATGCTGAAGAAGACCTAGCTCGATCTAAACCTTGCTATACTGTTCTAAACTAAGTCTATAACGCGTGTGATATGGATATCATGTGGCAGATAAACACAAACGTTTGTCCAATTCTAATTGAACCAATATCGTCCTGAGTCATGACTTAATGTGCTCTAATTTGAATATCATGCTTCAGATACCTACAGACCGTCGTACTATTTAGTGTCATCTAATAGTTTCGTAGTAAGATGGTTTAATATTCTAATTTGGAAATATACTCATACTAGTTCTCCGCTTAAAATATTATACTATAATATATACAAATGCCCGGCTCATATTAGTTCTCGCTTTGTAATTCTTAAAGTGAGGCTTCGTTAAGTTGGTTTAATTATAATTACTTATGTGTTAAAGGAAAATATCGTGACATACCAGCTTTCCACAAGAATTTCTATGATATGTAAAATCTGCCAAACCACACTAGGCCAGTATGGTGGACTATATGGCCTAAACCCTCCTAATAGTACTCTCGATGGTAGAGGAGCTCTGTGCTCTGCAGTGGGACGTATATGGACTCATATAGTACAGTACTGAACATTCATAGAAGCTGGGTGATATCTACGTCAATTCATTATCGACTGCCTCGGTGGCGTAGTTGTGCTACGGTGTGGTTACAAAGCTGAGGTCTCGGGTTCGAATTCCGGGTCAGGCACAGTGATATTGAATTTTTCTATTCATTATCAACCCGGAGTCAGGAATTTGTGCCCGATATGGTGATAGGCTCGCCCCTTATCACATCATGGGACGGAACACGTAAGCCGAAACGTAGGTGCCCTGGTTTCACCTCTGCCTACCCTTCTGGTAAAAAGGCGTGATGTTTATGTATGTATGCATTATCGATATCGCCTTTTATTCCTACTCATATATTGTATTACATATTGTACTATAACTAGCTTAAGCTTGCCTTCTAATACAGCCAGTATCTTATAGAGCCAAAGTGTGGCATCGCTTAAGGCGCTCCGCTCAGAATATATGTTCATAGATGCGTGGCCGCGGGTGCTAGGCCTAATTTATTGTATTGCGGTCCAGAGCACCTCCATGTTTCAGATAAGACGTAGCCAGACATTCGCCGCTTATATGCGTTATTACCAATTAAGACGTTGGGTTTCCGTCGTAAGCGAAAGGAGGTTCGGTTCTGGCGGACTAGATTTGTCGATTTTCTATGAGGATTGGATCGTTTGAAATTCTGTAAATAATTTTAAATGTTAGAGTCGGTGCTATATCAGCGTCTCATGAGCAAGTAATTTTCTATGAACCAGTTACGCTGTTGAATTTTATTTGGTAAGGGAGATGGCCGGTGGTTCAACAATTTTACTTTTTATTAGTTAACCACTTCTTATTTTTACTTTTTGTCAAAAATCGCAATTGATGTAGACGTTTATAGATATAGTTATTATATTCAGTAAAAGGAGAACAGAGGGCTAGAAAGCCCAAAGACAAGGCTCCAAACTTGCAATTTTCATTTAGTTTTTTAATACAATTTTATCAGAATATTACAATGTTTGGGCCGAACTGTGAATATAATATTTTCAATAAAACCGCCGATAGATTCTTCTCTATACCACACCACGTTAGTCGCTCTCTCCAATTTGTGTTAGGGTGTATTAATGGTGACAGACAGGCTAAAAACATGACGTATATCCTACCTCGACTCTTTACGTAATAACTTTGGGTACTGTGCGTATTTCTCCACTGATCTTTGGCAATGGACAGCTGATGCTAGAGTTAAAGTAAATATTATAGAATTAGAATGTTATAAACTAAAAAAAATGGTGGTCGGGGTTAATTAATAATTGACTTTTTTATAATTTTTTATTGCATAGGTCTGGCAAACGAGCTAATAGGTTACTTCATGGTAAGTGATCACTGCCGCCCATGAACATTCACAACGCTTGGATCATGGATGTATTGCGGGTCAATCAATTCGGTACGAAAGCGGGAAGGAAAAAGGATGGGAAGAGGAAAGAGGTATTCGTCATCCGACAATCTCACTCACCGAACGAACCGCGACCTTTATGTCGATCTCCTGTGAGACTGTGGTACAGCTCGAACGAGCCTGCCCATCCATGCAGAGTCGTGGCTGACAAAAGCGTGGCTCTATCACGGCCAAAAATCATTATAATAAAAATCATGTTAACATTTTATTTTTTTACATAAAATTTATTTATGGTAATATATTATACAGTTTATAAGTTTAATGCACTGCATAAGTACATTTAAACTCAGACAGTGATAAAAGAGTTGTCAAACATATCGTCAGATATTCAACGAAAAGAGTCTTTGGATGCTCGCTTTCAAGAAATAAACTTAGGAATCATTAAGGTCTATGTTAAAAAGTGGACTTCTTGTGGATGTTAAGATGACTTTAAGCATATAGCGTAATAATAATTTGCCATACACTTCAATTCAATAACATTCCATCGCGCCAGTTCCTCGACAATATAAGAGAGCAGCTAGAGTGATGTATACTTGAGAAGCTATGCTACTGCTTTTTTATTTTCTCTATCCTCCCCGTTATGATCGAGTGAATATAAGTCATTTCGGTACTGGATCTCAAATACGAACGAATGAATTCCCTCTTGATGATTTTAAAAAGTAGAAAAATCTAATTTTATTCAGATAAAAAAGTACCCAAACTGCCGTCAAAGAAAATACAACAAGTACAGTCACAATAGAAATTCAATTAGATCTATCCCCAACAAGTAGACACAAAACCAATAATCACAAAAACAAAGAAATGTATTATTAAAAGAATTCTGACGAAAGTAATCGTAAAAAGAAAGTAAAGCCAATTTCCAATCAAAAAGGAAGGCGGACAAAGGAATTGGGGGAGAACAAAGGGGATTTCAATTATAGTAAAACACAATTCGGTAATAATCAAAGGTCTAAATACGGGTCCTTAGGGAACCCTTAGGGGCGGGCAGGGACGCTGCGAGCTGGAGGCCGATACGGGAATGTAAACACTCAGAACGCATGCAAATTGGATCATTCAGATAGTTTAATTCACTCTTGTACGTTTTTTATAAATAAATATTATACAAGAGCCATGCATAGTCTTGAGTTCGTATTTGATATCGAGCGTATGAAGGACAAGCAGTGGTTATTATATGCAATTTAAGCAACTGTACTAAATTACCTTCTTTCTTGTTTCTTTATTACTGTTGTCCATGAACATCTAAAACACTTGCATCGTGAAAAGCTTTACCAACAAGTCCAAATACGAGAGATAAGGAAAGAAAATACTGGCGAAATACGGATGCCTAAGCAGTTTCTGTAGGAAATCATCTTCTGAACATCTGTCTCTCAAATTCCACGTAACTGAAAATGACGTGAACTTCTGCATGCTCTTTGAGTTAATATATTATATTTTATATCCTTCATAACAACTGCTTTTTGTCCTTTGCAGGTGTAATACAAGTGTGGTCAGCTCCGGGCGGCATGACCAGGCTTCCGTGCGACCTGGCGGCTCCAGCGAGAGACGTCGCCATGATGCTGTGGTTCAAGGATGCTGACAGAATGCCCATATACACGTAAGTGGTTTGATTTTAAAATAATATCTTAGGCTGATAAAATTGAGGAGATTTATTGCAACATTTATTTTGATTAATTTTGCCTGGATTGTTATTGTGAACTCTTTTACATTCTAAAGATTATATTTTAGTGCATTGGTATTATTTTGCAAAATATTTATTTTGGGTTTTCTCACTCAAAAACTTATTCCAGTTTAAGACGAAAATATGTTTCGTTTTGAAGACATTTTTCTCCCTGATTAGCCCTGCATCCTAGTTTAGTTTCACGACTACAAATTCAAAATTTAGAAACAATCAAACACAGACAAATATCTGAGGTTTTTTTAAGTTGTCTGCGGATTTTAAATCGACAACTTTGGCCTATTACTAAAGTTTTCTTTGTAAACCTAGAACTATGTGTGATCATTCAACGCGCAATCGGAAATTAAACAGCCATCCGTTATGCTCAGTCATACAATAACACGACATGGGAGACGTAAGCTTTCTTTAAGACTCCACAGCTTCTAAATTAATTGTTTTTCTACCTACATTCCCCGCATTTACAACTAGGTCAGCAAAAAATATTTTAGTGCTCATTTCAGAAAGACTGTATATCATTTTATAGTTGTTTCAGGAAATATTTAACAGGGATTTTTGAATAAAAATCTCACTATACTATATCAGGCCATAATCGCGCAGCGCTGAGTATGGGAATGCTCCATAATTAAGAGTTCGGTTGAGTTGGGTTAGGCCATAGCCTACCGCACACGCAAAGCCGATCTTACGACGCAGATATCAGACAACACTTTACAATTCACAGCTCATATTCACTGCTGGTAGGCCAATGTAATAACGTCCAAATTAATTGCTGTAATTTTTACGAGGCCGATGAGAGTCCATCATGCGGCCGGTCGTAAAATTATAAACTAAATCTTTTATTACGGTAATAAAGCCATATTTTGTTGACACCATATTCCTGCGGATTTAAGTTAGAAGTAGAGTACTAATTAAAAGAAGAATGCGTGGTTGGGATTAGAAGTAGAGTCCGAATGAAATATAGCACGCATGACGCAAGCACATATTTATAAGTCTTTCACTCATGTGGTCACTATTTTTGGGAAATATCTTACTAGCAATAAATACCTCTTGTAGATCCAAAAAGTAAGTACAATGCATATGATCGTAATTGTATTGTAATCTGAGTGTACACCTATGTGGTCTGATGATTTGTCACTGACGGACACAACTATTCCGGTCTTTTTTGTATCTAGACGTACACAGTACATAATTTAGTGTGACGCTATGCAGGGCTCTCAACCACTTGGTACGGTGGTCGACATCCCAGCACCAGCTGTAGGTTGTACAATTTTTCACGGTTCTTTTTTTTTATAGCAGATATAAAAAACGAGTAAGCAGGTCACCCGATGGTAAGTGATCACTGCCGCCCATGAACATCCACAATGTGATGCCGGCGCATCAGATCGGAAGGGGAGCGGAAAGGATAAAGGACGTGAAGCGACAGCATAGCATATCGCTTCACGTCAATCTCCTGTGAGACAGTGGTACTACCCTGGATGAGCCTGCCCATTCAAGCTGAATCATGGGTTACAACAGCGTGGCAACACTTTTGAAGAAATTCATTAAGACAATCTCATCCCATCAATGTGGAAATTATCATATAATCCAAGCCAATATCGCACCACTGCATCTCCGGCCTAATTATCAACGTTGATTAGTCATGCACGTCGGGACATACTTGGGGGCTGTGACGTCACTTAATAAGGTCATTGTTCCAACACGAATGACTTAATCAAGCGACAACAATGGCTTGGATACGTGCTTTGAACGGTATCACAGACCGGCTGACCTACATATGTGACCTAAGGGACTGCCTGTTTAGTATTATAGTGGGGTTGGATGTATGGGGATTTAGATCATTGTTATTGGCTGTTTTTCATTAAGACTGGTCTGGAAGTCTGGAGAATGTCTGGAAGTCTTCTTAAGCTGGATTTGCAATTCGATTTTCAATTACTGCCAATGTATATTTTGTGGAATCGACTATCGAGGAAATGTCTTATCGAACCGTAAGTGTTCACTGGCACTGAATTCAAAAATATGAATACTAGTAAGTACCACTGATATAATAAAGATTTCATCTCTTAATTTTTTTTTCCTTTCTTTGCACTATTAGATAATACTATTTTAAATTAATGTAGTCGATACAAAGGTTGCCTGGAATACAGGTACCAATTAGGCCGCCATTGTAACCATGGCTTTAGTGTGAGTGTATTTTATTTGTTCTAGTCTTTTTTATGTTGGTTTGCAATAAAGTGTATAAAATAAAAAAAAAAATTGATTAAACGCGGTACTCAATTGTGTGACTTATTTTATACGGGCTAACTTATATGTCTTCATACTTGAAACTCTCCCTGTACCGTGCTACTGACATAGCATATTATAATCACAAGTTATAACAACATTACCCCATTAACTGAACAAACAATAAACGAAAGCAAAAACATTAACAAGAGAAAAATACTCTCAAAAACGTTTCGCACAAGTAAAATTCACAATGAGATGAAATTTTCTTTTTGTACATGTAATGATACGCAAGTTTGTCCGGTGCGTCGTTCGGGTCTCTTTAATTAGCTGTTCTGAGTTTGCTCGTACCAGAAACTGTATGTATAAATAATTTTTAGAGGTCTTTGAGTTCATATTTCTTGGCTCTTGATTCCAATTTTTAGCTGTTGTTAGTGATGTCCATAACCAAAAGACCGGATAGATTGATTTGCTTAAATAGCTGTTAGGCAATTACTACATCGGTGCTAACATTAAGGTTCTGAGCTTGGAAACGAACCGCACATTAATAAGTTAAGGAATCGCTGTGTAACCACTTATCATTTGAAAATATGTCAGTTGACATGTCACTTAAAATAAGATCTTATGTCTTTTGTTTTTATGATACGGAAGTTTGTTGTGTTGTTCGCGTCTTTTTAATTAGCTGTTCTGAGTTTGCTCGTACCAGAAACTGTACGTATATTCAATTTTTAGAGTTTTTGAGTTCATATTTCTAAGTCATTGTTCATTCTAATATTTAGCTGTTATTAATGATGTGCATAACAACGTAGATGAAGAGATAGATCAGTTTGTTCAATATGTTGGTAGTGACTGCCTCGGTTGCGCGGGTATAATAGCAAAGTTGAGGTCTAGGGTTTGAATCCCGGGTCGGACAAAGTGATATTAGATTTTTCTATTCATTATCAGCCCGCAGTCAGGAATTTGTGCCCGATAAGGCGATAGGTTTGCCCTCTATCACATCGTGGGTTGGAAAATAAAAAGCGAAACGTGGGTGTCCTGATTGCACCTCTGCCTACCCCTTCTGTTAAAACGGCGTGAGTTTATGTATGTATCTTGATAGTGAGTAATGTTAAATGACCATATCGCACGGTAATTTTAAGGTTCTAACTTAGGTATCCATGTTAACTTGAGATCTAGAGGACAAGCTTTGTAATAGAAATTTGAACGAAAAATAAAACTAGAGCGCACGCACTAGAAAAGATTTTTGAAAATATAAAGATATTGCTCATATAAGTATTTAATTTTAGTGTAGAAATATTTTTCCTATTAACGATTTTTTATAAGACTTCTCTGTTTAGACTTTTCAGTGTATTTTCCGTTGATAATAATTTTGATGAAGGTCAAATGAGAACTTCACCTGATGACAACGGATCTTTAATGCCTATAGAAACCCATTATTGGTAATAACACCAGCAAAACCAATCTTCCCCTAACAAAACAATAATGATTCCACGTCAATAGTTAGGAACTTCATTAAACCATCTTAGAATATAAGAAAACATAAGCATTTTCCGTTTAGTGGAACGATGTCCATTGTTCTATCGCTATTATCCTTCATTTCCATTACCTGCGACCTTATCTGGGGGGAGGAGAGGAGAGGAGGGGACGACCTTCACGAGCCTCTATTTATTTCCGCCTGACACGACGGAAACGCTTGATTGATAATAGTTCATTATTTCTACACCCATCGAGTATTCTGTAATGTATTAATGAACAACATATTTGTTATACAGGGTATGTCAAGACTGCTACCGAAAACGAAGCCAGGTGGTAGTTATAGTGACTTTAGACACAAGGCGACTAAATTTTTTGCAAAAAGTGACGATGTTTTTTGTATATTTTGGTTGGTAAATTCATACATTTTCCTAAAAAAATAATGATCACCTATTTATTTTTAAAGACGCTATAGTACACAAGGCTTTGAATTATAATTTTGGCGAAAACAAGGGATTTGCCATCCAAACACAAAACAAAAACATTACAAAAAAAATCATCGCGTTTTTTGGCAAATTTGTTAGTTGCATCGTGTCTGTAGTCTTTAAAACTACCACCTGGCTTCGTTTTCGGTAATAGTCTTGATATATCCTGTATTATATGATGACTTGAGAAACCGGGTTGACTTGAGATAAAATGGTTCAGTAACAGACATAAGCCTTAAGAGACTATGTACGCGGTGGCTAAATTGTTTTTTTGTGCTGGAGGTTGTGAGTTCGGTCTCGAGATGGAATTTTTTTTTCGACGTTTGCTTACATGATTTAAATAAATTGCACCCAATATACAGGATCTATTTCAATTACCTCATCCTGAGCTTAGAAAAATAATGGCAACAGGTAATCTAAATTAAAAAAAAACAATTCGCAACAAACTTCAAATTACGAATTCTTTGTATGAAGTATGAAATTCCCTGTCAGATTACCCCAGTCCGCGCACATTACAATACCTTATTATGAACATGTTTTGCAACATATGGCAGTGAAAACGTCCTGACAAAACATTTGCAAAGTTAATAATTTTCGTAATCGGGATCGTGAACACACCTGCCTACCTGCCTGTGGGATTTGGACAGGGACGAATTTGGATGATTAATTCGTTGATTTGACTCCTGTTGTCAGAATACTTGTTGAAGTGTGAATTGTGCGTTTATTTCGTGATTTTATTAAATAATCCCGAAACAGTTTTGAAAGTAAAAAATATATTATTTACCTACATCAAATCTCATAAATAATTTTAATTTATCAGATGAGCAGCTATTCAATAAGTAATTCTTTTTTACTTGCATTATTACAAGGATTCGCACTGAGTCAAATGTATTTGATGATTATACTCGTAAAAATAATAGTCCTATTGGTTGTTGGAAAATTATGATTACTCTTATTGTTTTACCAATGAAGTCGCTATCGAATGAAGCCGTGGAAATTCAACGTATGAAATGCAGATGAATGATTTTTATCTTTAGAAAGACGTATTAATGCAGATAAGCTTATACAAGAGTTTTATTTAACTACAAATAAATATTTTGACCCCCACAACTCCCCTAAATCCGGTCCACGTCGAGATGCCCGAAAAATTTGCAAAGCCTATCACTCAAACATGATGAAGTAACTTTATTATTACTTCACACAACATAATTTGTCATTTCGAGGTTCAAACGTCATTATACTGAGCGGCAGACGCCTCGTCCAATTTACATTTTGCTGAGAAATTCTTGTAAACACGACTTGATGTACTTTTATTGATGATATTAATTGTTATACACGACGGAATGTTTTAATGCAAGAATATTTTAATAAAAATATTTTAAAATCATAAATTAATATACAATGTAATATACAATGATTCATAGATTACATAAGGCTTTCACTACTGTACTGAGTATACTGATTCTTCGTTCTGGGCTACTTCACTTCACTCAGCCATATTAAACAGAATGTAAACATATGAATGTCACTTGCAAATTATAACAAATTATCAATGAACTGCTTAATAAATTATTTTCATTTTCATTTAAGGCGCAAGCCTTCTCTACGATTAAGAGGGCTTAGTACTACTACGCTAGCCTAATGCGGGTTGACGGACATAGCATAGTGTAGAAATTATCGTAAAGAACTGTTTGGTAAGCCAGCTTCCTCATGGGGTTTTTATTCACGATATTCGAATTGCTAGCTCAATCATTGATTCGAAAACATACGTCACACAAAATTTTACCAACAACAATCAAACCTTTCATACATTATTGACTATGTAATTTTAGTTTTCACCCAGTTGTAGTCACCCAGCCAACCTAACCCCTATTTTACCCCCCCAACACGTCAAACACAGTGAACCTCGCGGATGAACATATCCGATGAGTCAAAGCGCACAGTCGAACGCAATCAATCACGTGTTTTGTCTAACAAACATCGCACTCGCTGATTTACGGACGGCATAATATATTATGGGATTTGTTGTTTGCCGGCATAGTTGTATCGACTGGCGTTTTTAGTTGCAAATTATTTTCGCGGTATGCAAGGTTATGGAACTATATTTTTTGGTATTAACATAAGAGGAGAAAATGTATTTAATTTAGTATCTCTAGTAAAAATATTTGATTGCTAAAGTTAAAGATGAATAGTCAAAAACACTGTAAAGTATAAACAGATTCTTGCTGGTTTGTTGACACTTAATTAACAATAATATTTTTAATTGCAAGTTATAACAGCAATATAAGAAACAATATCAAAAATATGTTTATGTTTTGTACGGTGTTTGTTTTTTAAGCTGTGTACCCCAAATTCCCGATACAAATAAATAGATACAAAAAATGACTATTTCTATAGAAATATTGGTAAAACTTTTTATTCCATAAACAAGAATCCCTGGTTGAATGCAAAACAATACATATTTTCGATAAGCTCGTTTTGAGCAATAAATAATTCGACCTGACGTACATTTAGTAAACTGAAACTACTAAATAAATGCTGATTTATGCGTCGATGGTTAAAAATATAAAGTCTCGTATTATTATACACGAAGTTAGTAACAGTAGCTTGTTTTGAAGGCGTACGGTAGATGAACAAGGTGATGGAATTGAAAAGTTATTTGTAGCTGTATCTCATATGCGTTCCACTGCAGTGCACGAGCCTCCTCTACAGTCGAGAGCACGATTGAGAGGAGTTTGGCCTTATAGTCTACCACGCTGGCGTAGTGCCGGCTGGCCGACTTTGTATACCATAGAAATTCTTTACAATCGCTACGATATGTAGGTTTCCTCACGATGTTTTCTTTCACCGTTATAATGTGTGGTGATTGACTATCAATACACACATGTCTTCCAAAAGTCAGAGGTGTTCCCTGGGATTTGAACCCGCGACCACCGTCGAACTGTTGGCAGTCGCGGCCGTTGTTGTTAGGTGTGCCGGTGTTAGGCCCATTTAGGTCTAATGACTAAATCCAAGACTGAGTCTTGAATGTTGTTGCTATATAGTAATCATACCAATGGAATGGTTGAGAATGGTCACCAATAACGCTGTTGGGACATGGGAACAGCGTCTGAATGAAACGAGTGTTCGAGCAATACTTATGAATGATATATTTGTTTTCTTAATGTATACATTTGGGGTGCGTGGTTACGTGGTTACGTCACCCATAGTCGAGTACTTAATATAAGGGTTGAATTGTTCCGTGATTACGTTCCCACACATTCCTCAGGTATAAGTGGCTTGTATTCCTGATGCGTCATGTGTGAAAGAAGGTATGTATGTAAGCTGAAACGCCACAACGCATTCTGCTTCCCTTTCTCAATTTAGTTACAAGAAGACCATTGCTAGAAATAAGTTCTGACCAAAACTAATGTAATGTCTTATTTACATACATTCATAAACGTCACGCCTGTATCTCATAGGGGTAGGCAGAGACTATGGATCTCCATTTTGCTCCATCCTGACATACTACTTTCGCTTCATCTACTTTTATCAATCTCTTCATGCGTTCTTGTTGGTTAGGGGTACTATAAACCTAACCCTCGTGCAATACATTATTTAATTATTATTACCTATTTTAACTTAAAGGTTATCGACTTCAGTGGCAAATGATAACTTACAATTACATTAAAAACTAAAAAAGCTAGTTAGAAATCTTCATAAATCACTTAAGATCATAGCTACGGAAATTTGGCATACATTGTGCTATAATTAGATTGAAGCAGACAATCAAGAATCCATGACAATGTATTAATATATTCAAAGCGAGCGTTATAATGTCTGCTGGAATACTCGACAATAGCGTTCGGGAATGTGAATACGAAACTGAATACAGCTAATTAATTGACATTTGGAGATGCGTTTGATCCTTCCCTGACGTGTATTTGATTTATGATAGGTCACATAGCTTTGTTTGTCAATTCAATATGTATGTTATCGTATTAATAATAGATACAACTAGTACTGGTTTTGGGACGACTAGAGTCCTGGGAAAGGTTGCTAGGATTACTACGGGGCTACCTATCTGCAATCCACAATAAAATAGAAAAACTAAACCTACGACGACCTTTAATTTCTTGCGTCCTAGCCAGTCGATATTCTTTTGGTAGATAATAAAGTTCTTGTAACGTGATGTTTCAATTTTAAATAATCCTGGATCCATTCCATCGTAGCGTGAAGAAGCAGCTTTTTGGATAATTGTATCGAATGGCATGGGACCGCCGTCTGATACCATTCGATGCTCTGTCTGGACGGCACTGTGCGTACCATCTGGTGCAGATAAGGCACTTTGTACTGGCAGTATAAAAAAATATGGTATCAAAAAAATCTGGTTTTCTGATTCTACTGATCTCTTTGTTTACTTACTTTATTGTATCCCTCTCATAAAATTTCGTTTTTGATCCCTATTTATTTTTTGGTTCTCAAGATACAGATTGTGATTTAAAACGTTGGCATTTCATTACTGCCTTTCAATATGGATCTATAAATTTCAATCAGAAATCTTCAACAATCCCCCGACATGGTAACCCTACTTAACCGAACAAACACTAGCACTAAACTAAACAACATTAATGAGAATATAAATCAATAAAGGTAAGCTTATTACAAGCATTGTTCGCAGGCTGCTATAATGGATCCAGGGTAGGTCAGCGACCATTAGGAAGCCCTACAGAAATCACGTGAGTGTTAATTAGAATGTACGGCGTGTTACATATTGTGCTAATCCTGTACACAGGATGTTTACTGTAATTTAATTCATTAACTTCAGGCTATGGAAGGTTTTAAGAGTTAATATATTCTTATGGTTATAGGTTAGGATTAATGGAGCGAGACAAGCATTTGGCAGATTAATAATATTTTTTTTTGGAGATACACAATATCAGGGCCTTGGGCTCTAAATTTGAAGAATAATATAGTGATAGAATTAAGTAAGTCAACATTATTATACTTAGCTCAACATTTAATAATTGTAACAATAATTGTATCTAAAATTAAAACACTAATAAACGAAATACCCTTCACTGGAAACAATGCGGGTTGAACAAAAAAGTTAAAACCACTAAAATGTTCACTAATATCCACTACGAAAGAATGTTCGATCCGAATTCTCGAAGTCCATAACTTTAGTTCATTTCGTGCCTCAAATTAGGGCCAAAGTTTCTTGCGGATGGAGCCCTTAAGCTGTTCCGATAATGCGGAAGCGATGGACTCCACCCGGATTATAACTCGGGAAATTAGGGAATAATCGGGGGAAAATCATGTCGCTTTGGCAGTTTGCTTTATGGGTAATATTGGTTCTTTATAGTTTTAGAGAAGGAATATTTGACAACGCTAATAATAAATTAATATGAGTGTTCACTGACGAAATTCACAGAGGCCGCTAGTGTACTTATTGGTATTTGTTAGCTGTAGTATTTTAATGTAATATAAACCCTGGTAAGATGTAATATGTAGTATGTTGAATAACTAAATAAATGAAAATTGGTAGCAATAGACCCGCGAATAGTTGATCGGTCATTAGTAGCGGCTTCGATTCACTGCATAAAAAGTCATGTTTTTTTGTAAGAGTCATCTTTTAAACAATTATTTGGCTGGTGATTTTATAAATGACTGCTTGACATTAACCGTTTTGAGAATTCTTTTTTTTTAAATTATTTCTCGTTATTCGTATTTCAATTTTCACGACAGTAATCCTCATAATTAATAATTAAAAGCAACACTTTTAGTTAAAACTAGTGACCAGACCAATAATTCGATATATAACCGAGAATTCTATTCATATTGATCCAAACCACAACAAAATTTGACGCAGCTTGTACATTTGATTCCACCAGACACTGGTCACGTGACCACTGACGAGGGATAACAAATTTTCGCGCACAGTACATTTTTTACCAACGCTACTAGTCCAGTCACGTATGGGAACACTTGGCGATTTTTATAAAATATCCCGCTTTGTTAAGCCACGATATAGGACAGGTAACTGAGAAGCTGAGTTGGGTTTTGTTGAAATATATTTTGTATTGGAGTTCTAAATTACCCTTTTGTTCTTGGTTTATCTTAGGGGTATATTTAGAGATTTTCCACCCGCACTCGCAAATAAAAAGTGAGTGAGTGAGTAATGAAGTGCGTGATGGCCTGTGGCGCGGCTGCCAACATGTTCACGGTGGTCGCGGGTTTAAATCGCAGGGCTCACCTCTGATTTTTCGAAGTTATGTGTGTATTGACAGTGAATAACCACGTCCAATAACAGTGAGGGAAAACATCGTGAGGAAATCTGCAAAATCTATGGTGTGTAAGTACGCCAACCCGCACTAGGCTAGCGTGGTGGACTAGATGGCCTAACCACTCTCAATCGTACTCTCGATTGTAAAGGAGGCTCGTGCCCTGCAGTGGGAAGTATAAAGGCTGATACAGTCACCGCAAATAAAGCTCCAGAAAACCTGGATCGACCGCATCCATTTTAATGACATCTAATATTGTAGGTGGTAGGTCTCTCATATGTGAGAGGACGCCTGGGTAGGTACCACCGCAGTGTCTATTTCACCCGCCAAACAGATGCACTGTTTGTGTACCGGATTGAAGGACATTGTAGCCACTAGCCAGAATATATTGGATGGTGATATTGCATTTTTCTATTCATTATCAACCCGAAGTCAGGAATTTGTGCCCGATATGGCGATAGGCTCACCCTCTATCACATCGTGGGACGGAATATAAAAAGCGAAACGTGGGTGTTCTGGTAGCACCTCTGCCTACCCCTTCTGGGAAAACGGCGTGTGTTTATGTATGTATGTTTATGTAGCCAGAGTAACTACTGGACTTAATGAGACTTAACATCTTATGTCTCAGAATGGCGAGCGCAGTGGAATGCCAAGTATTGCCGTGTAATTCATGGTGTTTGCTTCTGCTACTGTCTATGAGCTATCGTACGCTTACCATCAGGCGTATGGTATGTTCATTTCGCAATTCAGGGCAATAAAAAAAGGTTATCGGTGACCCGTGACAATATTTAACAAATAGTGATTGAATAGTCGTTGTAAAATAGGAAAAAAATGAACTTAAATTGTAATAAGCCTATCAATCCAATCCAATCCATCAGCCAAAGGAAGTCCACTGCTCAACATAGGCCTCTCTCAATGATTTCCACAGTGACTTATTGGAGGCAGCCTGCATTCAGCGACCTCCCGCGACCTTTGCCTTTACCTTTTTTACCAAACCTATATTAAGACATAAAACGGCTGTATTTATGAAAGGATAGGTTGAAGTAGTACAGTAGCTACGAACAGTTCGCCGGGCTTATTTGTATCTTGATGTGTGTTACTTAGCAACCCTATCAGCATCGGCTAACCAACAACCAGACCCAAAAAATTAATAAAAATATTTGAAAATCTATTTAATATCCACCAAACATTAATTCTGATAACATGTTAGATAAAAGTTTTTAATGAAGCATGCAAACATTGTTCTAGTAAAGGGTATTTGTTTGTTTATTGTTTTTGGTTGTTTTAAACAATAAACGCGCTTTGTTTTAATCGCAAATGTGTGTATAATGGCTCATTATCATAGAGTTATGAAAACATTGTGTTAATCGGGTTTTATAACTATTGTCTAATTCCTTTTATTTATTTTCAATTCTAAATGTAATTATTGTTTTAAATTGTATAAACATATTATTGTCTTATAAATGTTTTGTTTGAAGGAATTTTAAAAGTTGGTTTTCGATAAGTTCATTTTCAATATTGAGCGTCAATTCTGTTTAAAACTATGTAGAAGTAAAGATCTCGGTTAATACCGAAATACAGGTGAAAGCGTATATACGTCTTTACCAATATATCCTCGAAAGGATTGGTATTGGTGCCAATAGTACCACTAATAGATCGCAGAATGTATAATATTTTCATTCCAAGATATAATATGTGAAAAAAGCTACCGACATTTCGGACGCTGATTCAAGTTTCCACACATATTATTTGCCAGATATATCAAGCAGACAAATCCTTAAATTAGTCCTTTGCCTATACAGGTAATAAAAAACTAACCATTCGATTTTTCCCAAACAAAACCTACCAAAATAACCAATCTACGCAAGGTCTAAATAAAAACAAATTAACCGTTCAAATAATGTCCCAGTGATTACGCGATGGCGCGCCGGCAAAGCAAACTGTCCGAAAGTTGCAAACGTTATTGGTTCCCGATAGATCCCGCGGGATCTGGGATTACGACGGATTGACTCCGCGTCCCGAACGCCTGTACCCTGTCGAACAGGTGAAACTTCCCTTGTTCGGACGTGGATCACACGGTACCTGTTGAAAGAAAAGATTCTCCTTTTATTTATGTGTTAGTGGCTTTTGTAGATGCTGCTTACTTTGCTTGTAAGTTATCGATAGCAAAAAACGAAGAATAATAAACAATAATCAATTCTATTATTAGTTTTGTCGTCCTTTCTATTAGCGATAAAGACGGATAGATTTTTTTATAACAAAGCCCTACATGTCACTGCATTGCGCTCTTCGCTCTAATGCATTAAATCTCTTAAGACCAGGTAAGTTTATTGGTTGCGATGGTCCTTACAAAACAGCAGCTTAATCTGTTTATTGTGATTTTATGTATACGACAAATGTCATATTTTTATCGTAAATTCGACTGGTTTTACCAAAAAAACAACGGAAGCCTCACTTTATATGAAATGAATGTATAAAACACGTACACGATATAATTTATGTTCAAAATAATTGTACACAACATATAATTGAAACCCGCGCCCCCGATGCGAAATTAATTATATGTCAAAACAAAAATAACATCAAAACGCCGCAACAGTATCTGATACAGAATTTAATTAATCACAGATGTTTTAGCGGTTCCCAAATTAATTCTAGGGTATACAATATGGTTTGAACACGGTGCGTTAACAATGAAGACTTGGGGTGCGCAGAAATGGAACTTATTTTATTTTGCCCTAGGGATAGCACGAGTTTTGCCAGGAATAAATTTAAGATCTACGTACGGTATCCAAGAAATAGCTGGAAAGATTCTAAATTTAATTTACTAAACTTCATTACCTTAATTTTTTTATTGCGTAATCGTAGATTCTGGAGGAACTGGCTGCAAATTCCTTGAGGGAAGATTATGTTCAGCAGTGGCCTTCCTGCGCTTGAAGATCATGATAATCAGCAGTGAGTTACAAATAGAAATTGTGATTTCGCAGAAATGTTGTCGCCGTCCAACGTTACGCGTAGGCTTCCCCAAGGAAGATTAAACTACCTAGGTCTTGAGCAACCCATCCGTCTTTTGTCACTCTTCAAATCATCAGTCTATTGTACAGCACTACAAGGCCAAGTGTAGAGACATGTTTGCCTATACTAGTCTTCACTTCAGCTTCCGTTTCCTCCACCAACCATTACCTATTCGTCGACAGACGTGTTCGTCCCACAGTTTCAGATAGTACCATCCCAGATGAAGACAATAAAAAGGAAACTCATGCCAGCGGCATCTGCGAATAGGTGAGCAATGGATCGATAGCTGTCTGTCTTTAGTCGAGTTACTTCAATTTGTTACCGTCTGCCGCGATTGTTATCGGTTTAATTAATCAGCCGGTGGCCACGGCAACAGCTCCTCGTTTCGACAGATGTTGCATTGAAATGGAGAGGGAGGACCTTTATTTAAATTTTGATGTACGAGATGTGCGAAACGCTCTTTGCTGGCTGTTGTTTTGTAAATTTAGGGTGAAGGGATTGGATCTCTATTTGTGTGGAGTTGAGGTTTAATTTTCGTTGTTTGGTTATTTTTGGTTTTTGTATGAAAATATCTTTATGTTTAGAATTCGACACAGTCAGTGCAGTGTTCGATTAATTTTAACTTGAAAATCGATGTGAGTTCGATAGTTCCTACGAACCCATATCACTAATTTTCTTACTTCAATGTAATCCACTATCCGGAAATAAATAATAAAAACCTTAAATATACCCAACAGTCACATACATAGTCCTGACCTCACACTAACATCGAGTCTTGTGTCGTGGGTATGAGGAACTACGAGACTTTTCGGTCTGACAAACACCCAGAGCCGACACAAATACTTGTAGTTTATACAAATATTTGTGTCGGTGCGGGGATCGAACCTACGGCTTCTCGTTTCACAACCAGAGTCTAACCAACTGCGCCACGGGGGCTGTCAAATAATATAAACACTCCACATTCTCTGAAAAACATCGGGCCTTCATCTAAAAAACCGATCAACATTTTTCGCGATTACAAGACCACATCTTGTTACATTTTATTTTGCACTTCCGCGCCCAGTGTCCGATACAAAACAAGAAGGAATCATCCGTAGCACTTAGCAGATTAACGAACAGGGCTTATAGAAAAAGACGATGTACCAGTTCGATGCAATTCAATTTCACAAACTACATTTTTTTATCTCCCTTACATACGGGAGTTTAGGCTAGGGGCTAGACGCGTTGTTTTTAAAATGCCAAGTCAGAAACAAGGATGGTTTGTTTTTTGCGATAGCAGCTGTGGCCTAGTTTTAGGGAATTAATTTGGTGTACCAGCAATATTTTAACTGAATGTATTACGGTTTGGAGTTGTCATATGTGTGTTGGTGTAAGCTTATTATGTTAAGTTAATCTTAGCGGGAAATAATTTTATGTTTTTTATTTTTTTATTTAAGATGATTGAGGCTATATTGAGGTGATGGAAGTCGAGTATAAACCGAAGGGCTATTGGTTCTGATCGACAACTACAGATGAAATTGTTTAAAATATGTATGTAAATATTCATAAAGAATTCGATAATTTTTAAACAAAACAAGGAGTCGGGATTATGTACGACTGCCATGTGTTTTATTTATCCATCATCCTTTATGACGTCATTTTCCACATATAAATTAAGCACAAATATACTTATTAAATTTGAAAATGGAAGTAAATAAATGTGTCCATTAGTTAAAACAGTCCAATAATACCACTTAATCACCGAAGGCTGGTAAAATTAATTGCCAAACTATAATTCACGATTTATTACGTCTCAAATTTGCATAAAACGTATATCATGGCTTGTGTGTGCTAACTCATTGCGAAATTAAACGGTTTTAAAACTTTAATAATTGATTTAAATAATTTTCGCGCTGAGTTTTTAAACATTGCAATAAATCTTTTTTAAAATAAATTATTCTGTCCGTTTATGATAGAAAGGTGGTTCTTTATTCAAATTTCAGCGACTATCGGAAAGTTGAAAGTTTTACTTTAGAATGTTTACAAAGTCGAGGACCAGACTTTAGAACGTTAACAAAACCCCTGATTAGTGTTAGTTTCTGAATGTAAGAAATTTTAATTCTGTTATTTTTTTTTGGAACGTGGTTCTAGAAGCATATTTTTTGCGTTCGATTTTAAAATGCGTCATCATCATCGCTAACTCGATTTTTATGAACGACTTAAACCATCTTATTGGACCTACCTTGGTTTAATTTTGATTAATAATATTTTCATACTTTAAAACTTTTATGAAAACATGCAATCTTCATAGTCGAATAACTTAGACATGTCACATATATTTCCTTTACTGTACAATGCCCATTGCACGAGCTAGTTCGTCGCTGTTGTTTAATAATATAATCGTTTGCATCCAAAAATCTTGTAACAGAATATTTTACCAACAAGCTTCCAGTTAAATTTCATCCACGCTGAACATAGTAAGTTATAGCTAAATGGGTGAAATAAACAGCGACGCATGCCCCCACGGGAGTACACTTGAAGTTGCCTTAAACTAGACTATCTTTCAACAGCTAACTCGGAGGTACGCTGGCAAACTTCCAGCCGACTCACTCCAATCAGCTTTAATCCCAACTCTTGATATACGCCTAAACAGAGCCAAGTGGATGCTTGCTGTTTAGCTGGATAATTTTGTTTTAGATGAGGATTTGGACTTATGCGGATTTATGCGGATAAATCCATGATAGATTCTACCATAAGGAAATCCTATGAGCATCAATCCATACCATTCTTCTCTCCATTTCCTTATTTTCCTTTTCTCTCTTTAAAAGCTAGAAACACCATTAGCTGGAGATGTTGTTGATTTTTTAAACTGACAATGTTCTTGATCGTAACTGTAGTTCCATCCTAACAGAGCGTACACGTACGCTGGCAAGAGATATTTTGACAGTCTTGCCAAATTGCTTTGCAACATAGCTTAAAATGAGCAAACGTCTCACTTGATGGCAAACGAATGGCATGAGACCGCCGTCTGATGCCATTCGATACTGTCTGCATTTGCACTTACCACCAGGTGCAATGCAGTCACTGTGCCGTGTCAGCATGAAAAACAAGTGAATACTGGTACACAAGTGGTAAGTGTGGTACTAGTGCTGGTACTTACCATTCTTTTCCTTATCGTCGACAAACTTTTGTCGACGATAAGGAAAAGAATGTGGACTTAGATTTCCAGCAATTTCCTTTAGGGAACGAAATGGAACAGCAAATCTGCCTCTAGTCGTCAGTTTTCTAAGAGATACTGGTATAGTCCGGAAGGGTTATTCTAAGATCCAAAACGAAACTCGAATTTTCGGACTTCAACGTTTGCAGTACGCTTTTAATTTTCCACTTCTAAAAATCAACAGTATTCTCTTTGATACTTATCATTCACTCCAACCTAAATTTATAGTTAGGACGTACGATAGAAGATTCGAATATTTTGTGGAGTATCTAGGCACGATCATACGTGTTACATCACAGTTACGTGCGACGTCTGAAGTTTCGAGTTTCGTTTCGGATCATAGAGTAACCCCCCTTGTCAGTATTTAAGCCAGCCCATACTTATAGTTGCTCTATGTATTAGCGTGGCTCTACTTATAAAATTCATAGCAAATTAGTTATCAATCCACGTCAGTATACAGAAACATATCTTATCCACCGTCTACGTAAAGTGCTTTACGTCTTAACCCATTCCGTTTACTTTTACACCCGAGCTCGGCCGTATCCTGTTGGCTGAGGGCCAAAAAGTTAGCCTCGGGAAGTTTGCACCAATCCAGGTTTCCGACATGATCCTAAGTGACAAGCCTTAATTGTTTGAATTAATCGTCTCTTTGGACCCGAAAGTGCTGAATTTTAGATTTTGGGCAATAAAACATAATGTTATTATTTTAACGACCGACTAGTAGTGCTACGTACGCTAAAGAGTTCGTTTTGTTCGCAAATATATGTACACGATATATTATTCCTTACTACACCTAGATAACTATATAAAGGCTTAGGTAAGAAGCCAGCGGTTGAAGGAGAAGCCATGTGTTCGAACCCTGCAAGCAGACAAATATTTCTGTGATCCTCAAACACATTTTGTTTTCACACAGAAGTTGCGAAACCATAAACATTTTCGAGCTTTCTATTGCTCACGACACAAGATTAGACTGTTGTGTTAAATTATTTATTGACACAGATGTAATCCGAGCGTGTAGCAAAGATAAAAAAGAACATATTAAATACATTAGAGCTATTTCAGATACTGAAACGTGTTATTTAAATATATAATCTAAGCAAATGAGCGGCGCGGGATAACTGTGTCGAATGGCGGGAGATAATCGTCTCTGGCCATTGGATACTGAATCTAAACGACACTGCTCTATTATGTGATTTGCAGTCACTGCCATGGCAACTCAAAATGGGCTTATAATATAACCATTGAGGTTAATATTTGCAATAATGGTTCTTCTAAAATCTACATTTACCTATTCAGACACCTTTTAACATACATACATAAACTAACTCCTTTTTTCCAGGAGGGGCAGGTAGAGGTGTTACCAAGACTCCCACGTTTAGCCTTGTGTGTTCCGCCCCACGTTGTGATAGGGAGCGCGCCTATTGACATATCGGGCACAAATTCCTGATTCTAGGCTGATAATAAATAGAAAAATCTAATATCACTTTGCCCGTCCCGGGATTCAAACCCGAGACCTCAGCGTTGTAAATTGTATCTCGCAAAATTCTAAACCCATAAGTCTAAAGAACTCCTGCAAAAGACCAATTGATACACTCAAGGCCGCTACATTAATTCACCCGAAAAATCAGACCCCACTAGCCCAATCTAACTTCACTAACAATCAGTTAACAAAGAGATTAGGACGTCATAGAGCCTCTCTAAGGCTCCCCAAAGTTATGGTATTGCTTCGTAAACGTGAAAGACTGCTCGGACTTTATCTCGAAGAACATTCATTTTATTTAAGGCAACGTACTATTAAAGGGACTTCGAGAGCATAGTTTGAAAGTCCAGTGTAGGATGACCTACCCCGACCCCCTCGAAAATTGTCGCCGTAAGTCTACGAGGAGAATTTGTCAAGTTTTGCGGGATCTTCTAAATTGGTTACGTTATGAGATTACGTCGAGCTACGAATTGTGTGGAAAAAATATTGGTTCAAGATATTTTTAGGTTTTAATTTTAAAAAAATCTATAGTTATGAATCAGGATTTATTTTGCATATTTAAGGTTCCTTCTGTGTATTTTTTTTTGTATTATAATTTAATGTGTTTGTTTGAAAATGATCAGCAATGTTTAAGCTATGTTAGAAGAGGATCGCCTAAAATAACTGACACTGTACTGAGCATTATTTTATACAAAATGATTATTTTCATATATTGTACAATATCATCTGTGTTGATGAGAAACATGTAGTTACATTAAGTAACATAAGTCAATATCACTCTGAATATATTCTTCTATTAATGGTTTCTTGGATTTACGCGAATGTTACAGATTGAAATAAAACGAACTCTTACGGATTTTGTCGCGAATTAAATTTTTATTTTTATTTTTTAATATCCCGACGTTTCGATGAATTTACAGTTTTCGTGGTCACGGGGCGGACTGAGGTATTAGTCATCCGCTTAGTGACTGTTACAATTTAACTACCCTTAATTTACAATTATTAAATTGAAACAGTTAACAGGGTTTTGCGATCCGATTTACGCAGAAGGAGCTCACTATGACTTGAGTTCTGGCAGTTGGTCTTTTGGGGTCCGATTTAATTAAATGTAGAATGGGATCCCATGCTGGTGCAAGCTTCAAGCCATCTTTTCAACTTTAACAGCCCCAAGTGGTTTATTGTCTTCTTTAAACTGTCTTGTAATTGACATACCTATGGTGCCTCTTAATGTATCCAAGCATACACCCTGAACCTGACACGCGAAACACTTACGTAGGTCATATGAACTGAATATCCAACCATTGGATTTTTGAAAATTGTCTATTTGCTGCTCAGTTTACACAGCCAATTCAGGAAATAATTATATGAGAAGATGCAATGCTTACTACAAACACATCCTAGGACCGGCACACTGACTCTACACATTCCCAACTCCACACATAGTAAGCCAGAGCTAGCCCTGGTTTATTGCGGTGCGGACGCCGCATTAAAACGGCTCCTAGATCCGAAGAGAATTTTACGAGCGTCCCACACTGATATCCGACGATCAACTGTTGCCCGCAATTTGAATTTTTTAACGGCTCTTTCGGGATGTATTTAGTGATTTTTCCTTTAATCATGTCATTGTATAGAAATGGAATTTATTGGTCCCAGGGCAGTGTCTTCGTAAAGTTTCGGAAGGGAATTTAAGTGATTGTAAAGACATTATTTGGTCGTTATTTATAATGATAAAGAACGTCCTCTAAAATAAGGAGGTTTTTACGAGTTTGAATAGAGACTAGGGTCGGACCTGGAACAGAGATTACTCGCCCTTTGGTAATGTCATCGTCCGAGCGAAGAGCGAAATAACAAAGCTTCTGTGGCATAGCTGGTTAAAAGCCAGCTATCTAACTAGGTGCAGATTCGATTCTTGCTTCGAGACAAATAATTAATGTGTGATCCGAAAATAATATAATCAAAACTTTTAAAAAATTCTATATTTTGCTTCAAATACGACACAAGGCTAGGTATTTTACCGTCAAATAGGATTAAGTGTCTGTTAGTGGTAATTAAATTATTTTATTAACAAATCTGTTACATTATCTGTATTAACCTAGCCAGAAACCCAAAAGATACTAACAATTCAGTACAGTACGTCTGTTTATTAATCTAAAAATCCTTAAACAAATTAACACACTGTTTAACTAAAGCAGTAAACGTGTGAATATTACGAGCAAACAGTTTCCTTCTGACAAGTTTTACTGAGTAATAAATAAATTGAATTAGCATATTAAACAGGCCGCTTTAACTTTTTAATCATAATCAAAGTTCAGTCTCCCGAGGCTGGAGTCGTGACCTATTTGTTGCTGCTAGTTGGTAGAAAGGTTTCTTAGTTCTTGGAATAAGACATTTTCTATCTTTTTCATAGTATCAGCTCGTTTACCAACGACCGTAAATACAGGGTATATCAAGACTGCTACCGAAAACGAAGCAAGGTGGTTGTTTTAGTGATCGTGAAAAAAAATCGTCGCGTTTTATTGCAAAATTTTTATTTGCATCGTGTCTGTAGTCACAAAACCATCACCTGGCTTCGTTTCCAGTGGCAGTCTTGATATACCCTGTATGAGTTAAGGACCCGCCATGATGACTCATGTAAGTACCTATCGTGTTTGGGTTCATCTTTCTATATCCGGATACCACGATAGCGAGGATCATACACAGCTTAAAGATGCATGATAGACCAAAGTGAGAATGTTGTCTTTAAAATTCACAAATGATTACCTGAATATAGTCAAGCTGGCATGATTGTTCGATTACCAATAGATATCTCAATGTCAAAGTTCAGTCTCTAGAGGCTGGATTCGTGACTTATTTGTTGCTTTTTGCTAGTGAGGTAAAATGTTTCTTAGTTCTTGGAAAGATATTTTATCTGTTGTATGCCCGTTTATCGGCCAACGTATACATTAGTTTAGGACCCGTCATAATAATCCACTTAAGTATTGCGTTTCGGGTTAGTATTCTGTTTAATTACGCATAATTGTGGCGACCTGCGAGGGAAAGTTATCTTATGCCGGTAGATACTTGGACTATATTTACCATCATGTATGATGGTCACTTTGTAGAGCCGGTATGAAAAAGGTAGTTTAAGATTCCTCTTAAACTAGTAACTTTAACTTCCATATAATTAGTAGAACTGATATTCCTTTCTGTTCTACTAATTATATGGAAGTTTGGGGATACTCTATTCGCGGCACTGGACTTGGCAAGCACATTGCAGACATTCAGTAGTGCCAGTATAAAAAGGAGAATAAGTGATATAGACTAATATCCTCTTACAGGTTTTCACGGATATAGCAACAATATAAACGAACGGTATGTTGTCAACACATTTAAATCAAAATATACAAGATTAATAATTGTGCAAGGAAAGGCTCAGCATCCGCTTTGTTTAAGTAATGCTTATGGTATTAAGGGACCACTTGTGAAGTATAAGCATTGTAACAAAAAAAGAATTTTCCAAATCGTTTCAGGCGTCTTCGAGTGATCGGTGAACATACAGAAAAAAAAAACGAAGATTCCGACGAATTGAGAACATTCACCTTTTTTGAAGTCAGTTAAAAAAGGGTCTATATCGTAGTTCTTGCATATTTGATTAAAGTTATTTACTCGTACTATATATTATGTCTTTTGCCAATAGTTAATATTGAAGCTAGAGTTTCAGTTCTAGGAAAACATTTTACTCTGCAGCTACTTATGTTTATTGTTGTGCTAATATTATTAAATTATAAAGGCAGCTTTAACTTTTAATCATAATCAAAGTTCAGTCTCTCGAGGCTGGAGTCGTGACCTATTTGTTGCTCTCTGTAACTTGGGTAGAAAACAAACGCAAATTATTGTGTGTAATTACGTTTTACCACCATATTATGTTTTAGTTTGTATATATAGAAAATTATTTTACCAATTACACTCTGTATCAGCCCATATACGTCCCACTGCAGGGCACGGGTTTCCTCTACTATCGAGAATACGATTGAGAGGGATTAGGCCATATATTCGACCACGCTGGCCTAGTGCGGAATAGCGGACTTTACATACCATAGAAATGTCTGGTCCGTTACCAACCAGCATTTACTCTCCCTTCAGAATTTCCGTAACACTAACACAATTTTAAACCGAATATCCCCAGCGAGAAATTTCCGCAGAAATGTTGCAGGTGGTAATTAGCGGTCCTATCTTACTTTAACCAGCATCGAACTCGTTCACCCGCGCTGGCTGACCGCCAAGATCATTGCGACAATTCCCCGCTGCAGTTTACCACTGAAAGATTTATATTATCGTCTGTTTAACTATCATCGTAATTATCATCGGAGTGGGTTAGCTAACACGTCGGACAATGATCTTTTTCGGATATAGTTTAAGAAGATTGTGGGAATTTAAACAAAACTTTGGTTTTGTTTAAGAGCGCAGATATAAATATATGTAACAATACTAAAAAAATGTAGTTACTATTGAAATTAGTACCCAAGGCAGAGGTGTTACTAAAGCTATCTTCATTTCGTTGAGCTTATTTCGATCCTAAGGTGTTATATTAGAAGGTGCCTTAATTATGGATAGATTTTCGTTGCTAGGGACCTCAGATAAGATTGTTCTATATGGGAATTGGCATAAGCCCACAACTCGCAATCCACACACATTACTAATAAATAAACGACGTGAATCTTAGAGACAAACAGTTCCCACAAAACCTTTATTCAAAATTCAATATATCTAGTTTAAAATTCAGAGTAAATCTAACACCACAACCCACAAATTATTTCGTCTATTAACCGAGTAACAAGGGCCTGGTAAGGAAGGCTGTGTCTACCTTGACCACTTCACAGTTGGCACCACTCCAAAAGGATGTACCACTGAACAAACGTATCCCGGAGATTTAGATATGCATAAAATGTATTTTAAATTAGGTATCCCAGAGTCTAGACGATATGAATGTCTAGACACTATTTAGTCTGCATTTTTGGCTCGCTTTATGAATGGACAAGTGTTTTTCGGTTTAGGGTACTGTGATTCTTTGAGCAGGATGACTGTTGAAATGTTTATCATATACATTTATTCCCTGCATATATGATTTTCACTCTCTCTACATTGAGAGTGTTCTATGCTACGTTAGTGCCAGATACATTCAACAAAATAATAATTACTACTGCAGTAAGTGCAATTTCTTAAACAATTTGAACATTTTTAGGGTCACATATTTATAGAATTATACCCGGGAAAATGCTAGAATTTTAATTACTGATTATAGTGTACCTACTTATACAAATATAAAAATATGAACTTAATAAGATAATCACATAGAGCTATTAGAGAAATAAAAAACATCCACGCAAAAAATGTACAAAACTTATTTAAGGTACGGAATTCTCAACGTGGCAGTTCTACTCACACTTGAATGTATTATCCAGTAGATTTAACAGAAGTGCATAAATGCAAGAGACTTGCAGAGTCCGCGATATCATCTCATTTGGTTTATTAAAATTATTGCATAAATTGGTCTTTGTCTTACCTGATTTCGTATACGTAGATTCATCTAGAATATAAACTGGTTCCAGTTCTCTTTTATTTTGGCACGACAAGGTGGCCGCAAATGTACTGGTGGTAGGTCTCTCATATGTGAGAGGCCTCCTGAGTTGGCACCACCGCAATGTCTATTTCTCCCGCCAAACAGCGGTGTTAATGCACTGTTGTGTTCCGATTTGAAGGACATTGTAGCCAGAGCAACTACTGGACATAATGAGACTTAACAATATCTCAGTATGGCGAGCGCTATGGAATGCCAAGCATTGCTTTGTAATGTGTTGTTTGGTTTTGCTGCTGTTTATGAGCGGGCGTATTGCTTACCATCAGACGAATGGCATGCTCGTCTCGCCATTCATTGCAATAAAAAGTGGGCTTGGTCGTAAGTGCAGGGCAATCTGAAAAGAATCTAATATCTACTAACGAAAAGTTGGTAGGTCTAGTCGATACCATTATGCCGGCCTGCTCGACACAGTATACACAGATTTTAAACCCGAAACGTGACATTTACGGATCGATATGTAAGGTGTTGAAAACATAATCGTGTACGGGTTTACTTCCACTGATAGAAATACCCTACAACCAACGAAAACAACGAAATTTATTATTTACTATTAATGAAAGCCTCTACATTTCCAAATATTATTGATTTCCGTCGTACAAAATACGAGGCACCGGGTGGTTTGAAACAAATATTCCCCTGGGTCGCTCCTGGACGCTTTCCAAGCGGGAACTCTCGGACTGTATTGCTTCCTACAGGATGCGTGTTTGTTCCCAAATTACTCATCGGTGATTCACTATAACAGCTTTGCTGTTCCGGCCCCCGGTCTATTTTATTTGAACATTAAACTGTAATAAAATTGCGAATCGATTGAAGTTTCGATTGCGAGGTTTGTAATCGCTACCACAAGTATCTGTGAATATACACAGTAATGTATACACTGCTTGACAGAACTTTCTAGATCGTAATTGAAGTCTGCCGTCGCGCAAACAGTTTGTAGAACTTTGTACTACTTCGCAAGTCATATCTCTCACTCAGTTAGAAGTCTAGAAAAAACTCATTACAACAATGACATTACTACGGATGCATTTACATTAGACGCTGGGGATAGAACTTTGAAAATATTGCTCTATTACAAAAAAGTCAAATTTAATTTATAACTAATATTTCTTTCCTATCGTATACTAAGTTGAAAATCAGAGTCGTTTAGTGTAGGAAATCGTTCATTTATTATAGGCTTTTTAGCACTACTGTAGCTTTCAAAATTCATTAATTAATTGCTTACGGGGCCAATTAATTACTACTGGTACTATCTCAGAAGGCTCACTTACAATGCACGAGACATTTTAGTATTTACAAAATATTTTCATGACGTACTGGATTTAGAATCTGTTCAAAGTTTTTTCTCATGTTTATTCTTTTTGTTTCTAGCGTGGACTTCAGAAACGGCCCTCCAGTCCACTGGGCCGTGGCTGGAGAGTTTGGCGCGAGAACCCACTTCGTGCTCAACGAGTCGGATCCATCATCAGCTCATCTGGCTGTGGAGAAGGTCGCTCGATACGACCAGGGCATCTACCGCTGCAGAATAGACTACGTGGATTCTCCTACCAGGAATTATAGGATCAACTTAACTATTATAGGTAAGGTGATGCAGACCAATGGTTTTATAAAGGACATTTATCATTACCATTTTAAGGTACAGGATGTCGACATCAGACCATAAGCTTAGGATTTAGCAAGCGATTTGTTGGTGGCTGGGGTCATGCCGTTTCCAATAGTTTTTGATGATAATAATGAGGACGATGATGACAAAAATAATGGAAATAAAGGGCGTGATGCAATTCTATCTAAAAGTAATAAAATTTACTGTAGTTGTAAGTACGCCACAATTTGTGTTGTAACTACTTTTAGATTTTAATTTCTGAGGTATCAAGTTCTTAATTGTTAAACACAATTATGAGAACAGAAATACTGCAGTCTGTAATATCCTTTTATGTGGCAATAACATTATGTAAGACCATTTTATTGTCATGACCTACTTAAGTACAATAGCGACAATTTTGTAAAGTGTTACTGATAATAATTTAGAAGGAATTGAGTACTTAAAATAAAGTATTTATCCGTATTTTTTTGTAGTGCCCCCCGAGCCACCTCGAATATATGACTCCGAGGGAAGAGAAATCCTGGGTACCCATGCGGGACCCTTCAGAGAAGGACAAAGCCTGCTTCTGTCCTGCCAAGCAGCGGGTGGTAAGTCAACTTTATACACCCAATGTTTTTAACTTTCAATAAAATCGAAATGTTTTGTAAAACATTATGGTAGATTTAATTTATATTTTGGGCAATTTTCAAACAGATGAGATTCTATTGAATATAATATAGTACATCTATACACGATTTGATTAAAGAACACAGCGATTAATGACAAGAATCTACCGAATGGTCACATGATACCTTCAAGGTACCTGATGATAATCATTTGATTCTTTTAGCATGAAACTAAGCTTGAGGTGCAGATGAGTTCTATATCGAGCAATTACGTATAACATATGTTTGTAATCAGTGGCGAAGGGTGATTTTTTTCAAAAGGGAAGCCGAAGCTCAATACGCGAAATAAGTGTACTAATATACTATTAATATTTATGTACATTTTGTAATTTAAAACATTAAAAATTAAATGCGTGAACCAGCTAATACTCGTATACTGTCAAAATGTTAATACAACACTTACAAATGCAGTGATATCTACACAAATACACACATAAACACACAAAATGCTGAAGATTCGCAGCATGCCTCCTGCTTTTTTAACGGAAATTGAACCTTAAATCATTACAAGTTTAAGGTACAATTTTGCGTGATTTGTTGCAAACTACACAACCATGTCACACCAATGCGTAACATGCAGCCGACGCGGACGGTCGGCGCACGGGCCGCGCCATTGTTATTCAATAAGCCGAACAATTTTGGCAGTAATTCGCCAGAGGTCGCAACGCGGCGCAATCTAATTACGAGTTTGCTATGCGCCTCCGCAGTAATATTTACCTATGTGGCCGACAGATGTCGTTGAATAAAATGAGTTTAGATATTACATCAATAATTTTGAAAAATTTGCTTGTTTATAGTGTAATGATAAATTACAAAAGGTAAGCCGCAGGGAATCGAGTTATATGGAGCCTTCGCCACTGCTTGTAATAACATCGTCAGCAGGATTAAAATAACCCGCTAATTTTCCTCGCAGGTAAGCCAAGTCCCGACGTATCTTGGTATCGTGGAGACGACCGCCTGGCTTACACCAGGGAAGGCTCAGTCTGCCAGCTCCATATACCTTCGCTGTCCAGAGAGATGGCTGGGTCCAAGTTCCAGTGTCGAGTGGAACCTCCGTTACTCCAGCCGCAGTATAGAGATGTTACTATTAAGTTATTTCGTGAGTATTTTTCATATTATAAGACCCAAAAATTCGCACTTCCTACTTTCCTCCAAATCACGTTTTTTTCTATAGAGTTCTAAGTTTATGGGCCTTTAAATAACACCGATGATAAACAACCGGGTAAGCCCTTTGCTGTGACAGACTTATTCCTTAAAAATAATAGAAATGAGAATTGATTTCCTTTCATCTTGAATATATAAAACAAGCATCTTTTCCAGTCAGAAACGAATTTATGGATAGCAGCTAATTATGTTTTTTTTTTTGTATACCAATTATCTGAACTTTGAGATTACTTTCAATATAGTCGTGATTCACAAAAACCTTCCGCAATATTTAAGATAATCATTTGTGATATATTTTTTTCTTAGAAACAATTAACCCAACATTAATTTGATGAGAAAATTATTAAACTCCTTGCCAAGGCCGTTTTTGAAGATCTTAAGCCTTTAACCGGCTAAATCCACACCCTACACTCACAGTGTTAATATTAACACATCTAACAAACTAAACCCATTCCCTTCAGTGATTGGCGAAAGTTCAAACGCTCGTGCCAAAAGTATTTCGAAAGTTGTTCTGTGACAACGTATTATTTGAGAACTAAATACAGCGATCTAGCTGGATAATGACATGATAATTAATGGTTTAAAAGACTTGACTAATATTCGGCATTATGCTATTTAAATAGTATCTATTTAAATTTGTTCTGAGCTAAATTATTTTGAATCTATGTTACTAGATGACACCTTTATTTAAAGTCCGATTATTTCATAAGCAGCACAGTTATAAATATTATATGACTGCTACTTGTCATAATTAAAATACTTGAGGATCTGACGTATGTTGGCCTATTTTTGAATGGGCAAAGAAATAGAAAGTAGGAAAGGCATAATATTTTTTTTTATGCCATAGGCCCGGCAAATGAGCAAGCAGGTCACCTGATGGTAAGTGATCACTGCCGTCCATGAACATCCACAACACTTGGTTCATGGATGTGTTGCCGGCACATCAGATCCGGCGGGGAGCGGGAAGGATAAAGAATAGGAAGAGGAAAGGGGTATTGGGCATCCGAGCATGTTAAAGCCAATGACTTTAGGCAATCCCTTGATTAAGGTTCTTCTAAAACCTATGTATGTAACATTTACCGTACTTCCTTTACTAATATTGCAAGCAGTATGATGAGTAGCGACAAATATAACTCCAAGAATATTTTTTTTCCTCCAGTAAAGCCTCAGTTCGTCCGAGTGACTGGCACAGGCGCAACACGAGCGGGACAAGACAGATCCTTCGTGTGCACGACTCGGGGTTCGAAACCAGCACCGAATATAGACTGGTTTATTAACTCGCAACTAGTGGATTCTACTTTAACTCAGGTAAGGTGGTGGTAGAAGAATTAATATTGCAAAGGAATATTCAAAGTCATCTCCCTAATTAACACTGTTGAAATGAAAGCATGGTGTCAATTTAGCAATGATTTATGGTTGAACTTTTCACATAACACTAACATTAGAGCATTGAGTTTAAAGTAGGTTTTTCATAATAAATAAGCTAAAATGAACTATGTCACCGTTACAGGAAAAAATGGAGGCATTATAGTTGAATTTAGAGAGTGTTGATTGTATTTCCCGACTACTAAAATCATTCTCCACAAAACTATAATAGCTCCTCATTCCAGGTGGAGGTAGACGGAGAGGTCACGAAGAGTATCCTCACATGGCGCGTGAGGAGGGAGGACAGCGGGAGGCAGCTGGTCTGCCGCGTCTCCAACCCTTGGTTCCCGGCGTACACCCTGGAGGATTCGCTAATGTTTGATGTCATGTGTAAGTGTTAGAATAGGAAGGTCTGAAGAGATGAAGAGTATATATGTTGTTAATTTTCTTTAAGGATCATTTTTAGATTTTTTTGACGGCTTAATTTAAATTTGTATTTAAAGATTATTTTCAAGTAGCAAAAATTAGGAATAGAAATAACTGAACTCTAGAGATTCTTGTTACGTCTTTTCCGCCTGGTTCGACCATTTTAAGAATCCAAAACATCAAGAAATCAAATAATCTCAAATTAAAAAACATACTACTTTAACGTGGAAAGTGTAGTTTTTATCGCAGAAAATTCAAGTTACAAGGTAACAAAATATAAAAATGATGGTATACATAAAACAAATTTGCACAACACCGAAATTGCCCGCAGAATAAAACACCAATTACAAATTCAGTCCTGCGAACTAAAAACATCGTCCAAAAAGGATGACAACGAATTGATGAATTATTCAACAAAACTAAACTATCGGCGGTTTGTCACAAAAACATTTGAGCGAAATGTTGGACATAGAACTGTCGTTTGGTATTTCGATAGTCGGATTTATACAGTGGGCAATACAACGAACAAAATAATAGCTTGCGAGGGGAACAAAAATATAAAAAATGGGTGTATCAAACGAATTGATAAGCAGGATTTTGGTTTTGGATAAACTGATCATATTTCTATCTGCGGCATAGGTATTTAAAAATACTGTACTGTATCAGCCCATATACCACTGCTGAGAACGGGCCTCCTCTACAATCGAGAGTATGATTGAGAGTGGTCAGGCCATATAGTCCAACACGCTGGCCTAGTGCGCGTTGACGGACTAGAAGTGAATTGGAGTTAATAACACTGCTAACAAGATTGTAAGCAATTAAAAAAAACAAGTTGTGAAACATGAATTTGATGTAGGGTTCCGTAAAGTCCGATTGAAAAACTGACCTGATAAAAACGATAATATTTTATTGGTTGACATAAACATTTTTGCTTGGTTGAAACTTTCGTGTATAACTACGACAACGCTTCCGCATTTGTGTACAGTGGTAGATACACGAGTGAATTCGAATATCCTTAACTTAGTAACGCTGAACCAACAAATTGAATCAGCAAACTAAAATGAAAAATCAGGTGGAACTCGCACTGCATCACACGCTCACTTCAGCTAATCCGCGTATATTTCAGCAACACTTACTCTAATTCCGAAACCCACTTTCGCAGCCTTAATTCTTGAGCGATAAAGAAAATTTGCAGCTCTCAGCCCAACGCGGGTGCCAACTTTCCCAACTTTAAATATCTCGGAGCGGTTGAGGCGGGGTTGATTATGTAGTAACTCGAGTTGATCTCGACAGAACGTGTTTATCACGCCTCTGACGTGAAGTATCGCTAAGGATTTAATTTATATTCGGGAGATAGCTTTAAATAGGGGCGTCTGTTGAGATACAGTTGGTCAAAGGAGTATGGATGGTTTAATGTAATGAAACTGTCATGTATAACTAGTAATTGCTTCCCATACGACAGGTCCCCTGGTGCAATGGTTGTAAAGTCTAATTGAGAGATATTGAGTTGGATCAATAAATTTCCATTTTCGATCATATTCGTTTTTAGTCTGGATGCTGCGGAGTCGGTTAATCCCTCGTGGTTTACGGGCGCACAACGCAAGTTGAAAATCTTTATGTGAAACCTCTGCTATATGTGTGTGTGTGTAACTATTGTATTTGTAAATGAAAGCTAGATTGTCATGTCAGGCTATATCTAACGGCAGTATAAACTATTTAAGATAAGACGAAAAATCACGCGTTGAATTTCCTGGATTAATTGCAGAGCCTAGAACGAGGTCTGAATAATTATGGCGCTAGATAAACAAAACAAAATTAAATTAGAACATAACCTTTTTACAACCCTTCCAACCCACAATCGAATAAAACACCCCAGCAGTACAAATGTACAAATATCAATCAACACAAACTCCACGACAAACTTGCGAAAGAACAGGCAACAGTATTATAAAGTTGAACGACTGGGTCGCTGCAGACACGAGCGGTGGAACCAGCCCGGTATCTGCTTCAGTTCAAATATTATCGCGTGTCGTCGAGTGAGGCCCTTCGCGGTTCTAAGTTGACTTCACACTGGTTAAGGGTTCCTTTTTCGTTTCTTTTATGTTTGATCCAACTGTTGAAACGTTAGCCTAGTTTTCCGGTACTGAATTAATTGTATCGAACTGGAATAGTGAAGAATACTGATAGGTGATCAGATATTTGTGGTGCTCTTCAATTCAATAGTTTTTGCAGCTTTATCGTAGGGAAAATTTTACCAATGTGACTTAAAAATTGTGTGGTAAATGTCAAATCTTCTCATTTCATTTTCTATCTAAGTCCACGTGCAATTAACGGAATGAGAAATTGCATAAAATCGTAATTCATCAAGCTTATACATGTTGGCCAAACGTAACTCCAACGATTTTTATCCACACTGCCAACATAACCAACATCAGCCTATGTAAAATCCACTTGGCAAACTTTCTGTAACTTACAAAGTTGTATTGCGGCACAGCGAGTTGGCATGTTAAATAATTCCATTTAACGTACTAACCAACTCTTGTGGGATGGAGACCTTTATGATATACCCCCATGTTTTGTTTAGCGCTCTCCAAGCGAACGTTGTTGCTTTTATCGCTTGGAAACACTTAGCTCGAATGGCTTCCGTCGGATTGTCAAGTGACGTCACTAGTGACGTCGTTAAGCCATGTTGTCTGTGGATTGCTTATTTCAAAGTTAAATGGCTAATGCGATTATTTCAACAACGCTGATTCTTTAGCATTAATTACGGGCATATTACTGGACATAACGAGACTTAACATGTTATGTCTCAGGATGACGAGCGCAGTGGAGTGCCAAGCATTGCATTGTAATTCATGGTATTGTTTGGTAATGCTACTGTTCATGAACGGTCGTGTCGCTTACCACCAGGCGAATGGCATCTTCTCGCCATTCATTGCAATACAAAAATAAAACAAAATAGTTTTTGTTATTGTGAATTTTAGAATAGAAGGATGGTTTAATTGGCAGAGAGAAAAACCGCTGATTAAGCGCCATTTACACGAGGAAAGTTTCTCGCACCGAGAATCGTATGCGATTATTGCATGACATAACCGCCATAGAATATAGGGTTCTGACAACCGTTTACACGATGCAACTTTTTTATATCCTTACGATAAGCGTATCTTCGAGCCGAGAAATTTTCCCGTGTAAATTGGGCTTTAGTGTCGAGCGTTCGATTTTTTAGTTTTCAAAGTTACGTGTCTATTATTATTATTTATTTTCGTATTGTAAGCATACCTGTAAGTTCTCTTGAAATGAAAAAGAAGTTTAATAGTTAATAATTTGCAGTAGGCCAACGTCGTACACAGAGACCCTACAATAGTCTATAGTAGAATTCAATATACCCAGCTGTGGTAAGAATATGTGCTGATACCTATGCAGTACTAAACTATTTATTGTAGAAAAATCCTATGAAATATATTAGTTTTTTGCAGTCTCGTTGAAATAAAATATGTGAATACAACAATATTCTAGTAAACAAATAGATCCGACAGAATATTGTAAATGAACACTTCACATTTCAATTAAAATAATGAATCAAATCACGACAATTCTATCGAAATACGACGATTATTTTGCTTTAAATCATTTGCTACTATATTTGTGGATGAAAACGTCGTGTTCATCTGTTACATTTAATTAACAATGAAACTATGTATTGTAGTTATATTAATTGGGAACAATAATTATTTATTTTCATAGTAATTGCATTTAGCCGTTCTAGTATCAAATATAATTGCGTGTTTCTAAAGCGATTAAATTATTATTTGTTTATTCTGATAAAGATAACACCACTATATTTGTTAACTCAAAATTTAAAATATATTTAATCAATATTGTTCAATCAAGAAGATGCCGAATTAGTTATGTTTTTTTTTTTTAATTTCCAATCCAATCTCCAAAGGTATGTAATCATCTACCACATCACAAATTAGTAAACTATTTCGATCCAATTTAAAAAAAAAAACATCAGGCATCAAATCTATCCAATATCAAAACGTCTCAAGTCACAGAAGTGTACAAAGTAATATCCGCTTTATTTGTCGTCATAACTTATTACCCCCACGTAGAGACTGCAGAAATACAAGTTGCAAAACAAACAACATGATAATTATACTGTTGCGAGCACCCTATACTGTACACCGGGTGACATAGAGTAGACAAGGTAATGTTTGAACAGATAAGACTCTGCGCTGTATAATACCTACATCAATGTCGGCCTTTAAAATTATCAATTATATTTTTAAAATTTGCTTCGTTCTGGATTTTGTTCAAATAAAGTACATGTAATATTATTGTACTAACGATGGTTCATCCGGTACAGTTGAGAGGGCTTTCGTAGTCTACCGCCCTTGTCAATTCTTAAACCTAGATTTCTATACGTAATAGAAGAATCGGTAATAATGTTATCCCCTATAAAAAGTTCACTTTATTGAACTATAATACTATAACTCTATAAAATAGCCTCAAATTATAAAAATGATAAAATAGCAAAAGAAAAGATATCAAAATGAACATGTTAGGTACACACACTTCGGTTCTACGTAAATTACTCTTTGGTAGTTCACAGTAGGTTCGACTTTGTCAGAACGGTCGTGAGCTGAATAAACAAAACGCTTTCGACTCTTGCTCTAATAGAAATATTCAATGTTGCTTAAATTTCGATCGTGATTAGAAAAACATAGTATTTTTGCTGCGTCGAGTTTAGCGTAAAATCAGCATCATTTGATAATATTTTTTTGCGTGTTAAGTGTTTTTGAAATAAGACTTAATTTTGATTTATTTCTAAGAAGGATTATTAATGTAGTTATTGTGACATAGTTACAAAAATGATTTTTAGTAACTTTTGAACATAATACTAAATTAAATAAATCGTTTTGAAACCATACTAATACACTATACAAAATTTAGGAATGCTAAAGAATTTTTCACAAAAGCTCTAATGTTTTCAGGTAGTAACTATACGATATCAACTAAATGCGACGGAAGCTGTAAAAGACTTCTCATGATTCATAATATTATGATTGAAGCAGTGCTGTAACTAGTTTTTTGTAAGAACGCCTTTGAAAAATGCTCTAATCTTATCTTTTACTCGCAGATCTTAAAGGTTTTTTAAATAGTTATGTCCCTCACCAAATGATCGGTCTTTTCTGAGCACCCCTGACATCCGCCTGTTTACAGTGCTATGGAAATATATATTATTATTTTAAAGACTAAATAAATTGTTGTCCTCAGACACACCGGTATCTCAAATCGCCCTGGTGGAACCTAAGGAGCCCCGTCTTCTGCGAGAAGACGAGAATGCTGAGCTCCTGTGCAGTGCAGACGCTTCTCCACCGGCATATAACTTCACCTTTTACAAAGGTACAGAGGTAAGAGAGCAATAGTCAAAAGTTAGATTGGGTTTGAAAAGAACAATTTGCGTTATGTAATCAGCAAATACGTTTGAGAAATAACTTATGCTCCAAGGACTAAACTTACTATAATGAAGGAAAGTCTTCGAGCTCAGGTCCCAATGGATATCCTTGGGGGAGGTCTTTGTTCAATTTCTGTAGCTGAAGATGATGATGATTATACTACCTAAAGTTGCCAAGAATAATGTAGTGGTTCCATGTTTCATAAATTATTCCATCTAGACAGCCATCACGTTCAGCATACTTCGCCGATTCGTGGTACATAACAAAAACAACTAAATGTTGTTAAAATCTACAGTCCAGTCGTCGCACTGATAATGAATAGAATTATGGATAGAGGTCTCGAACTAATAGAACACAAGAAGCAAGAAACTTAAAAACACCAAATATATTTGACGTCTTAGTTCTCATTTATGAAATGAAAAAGTTCATTAGCAAAACGACTACATTCACTAAAATTAATGAGCTGTTTGACTGACGTTGGATTTTTTCGTGCCAATACCAGCAAATATAAAGTTGGCATGCTGAAACATCTAATTCTTGGCTAGCGTGATGTCCGTAACATGAACATAATGAGTATTTAATTATTGCTTCATGAAAATTCAATTTGTTATGTGCGCAAAATAACTTTATAATAACGATGTTTAAATTAGTTTTACTTTACATACGAAGCTCGGTAGTTTGTTTCGGATGGGTCATACGCAACATCTGCTTTATCCACGTGTTTTGATACTTCTCTGACAAAAACATATTGAAATGACAAATATTTTGTATAATTTTTCTCATTAGAAAAAATATTCAACAATAAACCGATTTTGTTACCAGAAGTGTTTACATAAAGGCTTACAAAGCGCGAGGCATTATAGTAACTAAATTAAATGATATACAATTCAAATTTTACAAAAAAATAATATTTAAAGGTGGATCTTAAGAAGTGTCTAGTTCTTAAGTTGATACGTGTCTACGTGTACCATTAAAATAATGATTTTGTATTTAGCGTGAAGGTGTTTGGAATTTCGATTAAGATCGTTGAGTAACGAAGAATTATTCAACTTTATGGTAGTAATAGCTACACAAGAATTAGAAAATGTGATATGGAATACTGTTTTAATATTCCTTTGTTGTCAGGTTCATGAAATCCGAGACGATCCCATAGGAGGGATAGCAGTTGAGGGCAACAGATTGCTACTCACTGGGCTGAGGAGGCATCATTCAACTGTCTACAGATGCCGAGCTAGGAACTCAGAAGGAAGCGCGCTAAGCGAGCCTTTGACTTTAAATGTTCTTAGTAAGTGGTAAAATACTTTACTGCGGTAACAAAATTATTTCTATCTGTATTTTTTTAAAACTTGCATGTCAATGTTACTATAAGGAATCTAATGGTCTATGTAGTGTGTTCTCGATACAGTTAAGTAACACCAGTTGACGCAATTATGCTGGCCTGATGGTATCTGGAGAAATACAGAATAAACTCAAAACTCATGACAGTCACTATGCCATGTTTTTAACCACTGTGGTAGCTATCCAGTCGTTACGAATAACCTGATACGAGGCAAATCTCTTATTATATTATTTGTAGCTATTTACATTTAGTTTTTTTGTTAGTTAAAATATTAATCATCGTATCAACTCTATTTTTATAGTTGTCTGACAGAATTTGTCAGCATGTTACGACATTGTAATTCTACCGTTTATAGAATAGTACAAACCATACCATCTGGTACTATTTCTAATTTACTTATTTACTTTTACAATTTAACAGCTCGTCCCGAATGCTCAGCTGGATCGGTTGTTCAGCAACTAGCGGGGGCGCCGGGAGGTGAGGTCAGAGCCAGATGTTCAGTCTCCGCACCTTCGACTAGAGACGCTGGACCTTTGAGGTTCTACTGGACTTATAATGGAACTAAAGATGTGTTACCGGTAAGTGGAACGTAAGACCCTTAGGCAAAGAAATACTCTTGCAAAAATAAATAAGTAGTTTGTAATAGCAGCAGCTCGAAAAATGACTGAGAATCTTAGCATGTCACTGATTGGTGATAGTGACAAAGATATGGACGAGGGAAAGATTTTTGTGTCAATAATTTTGATAGCCTAATATAAAATTACTATATCAGTTTTGCACGAATGCAAGAAATGGTTTAAAAAGTACTAGCAAAGACATTGTTTTAAGATAAATTTATTTTGCCTCCAGATCCCAGCCTCAAACGTGACAGTGATGGGGTTCAGCAGCATGGTAATCCATGGACTGCAAGAAGACACGGATGACGACCTAGGGTGGTTGGCGTGTTGGGCGAGTAATGACATCGGGAATCAACGGGAGCCTTGTTTGTTCAGGATAATGCCAGCCGGTAAGTCCAATATCATTCAAAAGAAAAAGGGTCTTATTGTAAACAGAAAGGAAAGCTTGGAAATAAGTTAATCGCTTTGATAAAATAAAGTATTCTTTTATACCGGTTCGACAAAGTATTTATAATATACCTGGTGAGAAATGCAATGAATCTAGCAAAACATAAATCCTTGCCAAATAGAAGTCATAGTTTTCTGGTTTAAAACCTAAATTTCTCATCCTCCTCCTGAATTCAGAGAGTTGTGACCTCCGCTCACCAGCTTCCATGAAATTAAAATAAAATTCTAAATAAGCCTGGACAATATTCCAGTGGGACTAGTAAACAATGTACATCATAGTAAACTTAGCTTTAGATTACTTTAGATTTCCTATATATCAGAGATAAAAACATAGACTATGCTAATGTTTAAGTAATAATTTTGACAGCCTCCGTGGCGCAGTTGGTTAGATGCCGGTTGCGAAACGAGAGACTGCGGGTTCGATCCCCGCACCGAAACAAATGTTTGTGACGCCCACAAGTATTTGTCTCGGGTTTGGATGTTGTGAGACCGAAAAGTCTCTCGTAGTGTGTCATACCCACGACACAAGACTTAATTAATCTTAAAGTGGGGTCAGGACTATGTATGTGATTATTGGGTGTATTTTTTTTTATTTTATAAACATTAACCTTATAAAAACAGCACTACCAGAAGCACCAAGCAACTGCGAGATCGAAAACGAGCTGCTTCAATGCGAGCCGGGCCATGACGGAGGACTATCTCAACAGTTCCTGCTGGAAGCTCTGGAGGAGGTACGGCCGCGGTCGGAAATCAACCGCGAAGATAATGAGATCTCCACGATGAACGACCAGGTGAGCGCGAGCGGAGTAGCCGTGCTGAATAACTCTGTGATTAATCCTTGTTGTTCTATTGCTTGAATATGAGTTTCTCTTTGGTTAAGTTTCACTTGATATCTAGATTTATGTATGTTTTCATATTTTTTAGTTACGTTAGGATTTTTGATTGGATTTTTCTATTCATTATCGGCGCGGAGTCAGGAATTTGTGCCCGATATGGCGATAGGCTCACCCCCTATCACATCATGGGATAGAACACATAAGGCGAAACGTGGGCATCCTGGTTGCACCTCTGCCTGCCTTCTGGGAAAAAGGCGTGGATTTTATGTATTATGTAATTTATATGTACATTAGGATTCTATGCGTCTACAATCGTCGTATCGTATCAGCCCATATACGTCCCACTGCAGGGCACGGGCCTACTCTACAATCGAAAATACGATTGAGAGTGGTTAGGCCATATAGTCCACCACGCCGGCCTAGCGCGGGTTGGCGGACTTACATACAGTAGAAATTCTTTAAAGTCGCTACGGTATGAAGGTTTCCTCACGATGTTTTCCTTCACCGTTATAGTGAGTGGTGATTGACTATCAATACACACATAACTCCGACAGGCCACCACGCACTATCGCGTCTACAATAACATATTGTATTTCAAAAGGGAAGCCAGGGATAACAGCAGTAACATTGCATAGCAGATCATTATTTAGTACAAATAAACTGCAGCCAACCCTTTTCAAATCTTTCTGAATCGAATCCTACTCTCACAATTTCGCTGCAAAACAGTTTAACAATACAGCGAATATGTGACAATGTCTATTATAGTTTCCGAACACCTGTAGCGGACACTGTTGTCTCATTATAAGGGTTGTAGCTTGCAGATACGAAACCCCAGAATCTGTGCACAATACCACCTGTATTCTGCAAGCCCTGGAACTCGCAACTTAACTTTGTTTAACTGAATGCACTCTAAACAAGTAAGCTGGCTTAGTTCCAAACATATTCGAAAACAAGTTTAAATTCAATTTTGTTATCCAGTTAATCAGTGTAAATATTTAATGTGTGCTGAGTTTGGGATTGTTCGTGAACAGGTAAGGATGTTTAGGTTTCTAAATATTTATCCTTCTGTTTTGAGGATTTGAATTGTTGCAAATATTGAAATTGAGACTAGTTTATGATACGGAGCGATAGAGGGATTTGGCACTTTTAAAAATTGACGTATTTGTTTCTAATGGTAATATGTAGTATCTGACTGTACATCAAGCTCATGCATGCCATCTGTTGTAATTTTTTTTTGTATTTTTTTGTATTGTATCAGCCCATATACGACCCACTGCAGGGCACGGGCCTCCTCTACAATCGAGAGTACGATTGAGAGTGGTTAGGCCATATAGTCCACCACGCTGGCCTAGTGCGGGTTGGCGGACTTACACACCGTAGATTTCTGTTGTAATTAATCTTCTAATATTTTTTTTCGGAATATACCTGTAGTGTTGTAAGTGCTCATCGGAAGGCAGTGACTACATACTATTCAATTTCATAAAAAAACCTTCAATACTTTCACAGCCGAAATTATTGTTTTCTAATCCTATTTTATGATGCACATACTTTAAGCAACCTTAAACATAAATGTATCTCCCTCATGTTTCACATCACTTTTATATAAGTACCTCAAAATACGAAAGACAAAATTGTTAAGTGCAATTAGTTCACTAAACTCAAATACTCAACTGACCACGACTATAAATTTACTCCCAGTTTTGAATGTACGTGTCAATTGCGATACTCCTGTGTCATAAACGGCAAGTTGCATACAAACTCAAACTTCAAATACTCCAGGGCATATCCGGCCGAGGTCTCACAGAAGCCGTGTACCGCGTGCGAAACGACAAGCCACAGTTCGCGCTCGACGCTCTATCCCCAGGACGATATACATTGCTGGTTTACGCTGAAACACCGAGAGGAAGGTCCCCTAGGCCTGCAGCATTGAGAAGTGTTTCCATTAGAACTGCTGATGACATGGATAAACCTGGTGAGTTTTTAATATAATTTAAAAGTTTCATTTCATCGCGATTGGTTTCGTTGTTAATTTACGGTGCGTGATATAATATGTAATTAACACGCTTGCTCGTTGGTGAAATCAAATATCAATACAAATGCAGTCATTAACATGATTTATTTTTGAAGGTATTTTGTAAAATATAAACACAGTGAGTAAAATTAACGTAACACAAGCAGCTATGAAGTAAATGAGAGCGTAAAATTGTTAGTTTTGCGAAACGATAATCACAGTATTCATTTCTTTATATAATTCTGTTCATTTTAATTATAATCACCAGTGGTTCAAAAGAGTAGATTAATTGATGAAACTACCACATCTACTGCTTGCTTAGCCGTTCTACTTCTTACTACAAACATTACACAATATTACATCTACAAGTTCACAACTAAAATTTCGATCTCCATCATCAGGCTCCCTTCAAACTATGACGCCAGCGCCACCACCTCCACCACAAGCAACTGACAACAGCATTGCCTTACTAGTAGGTGCTGCTTTATCACTGGTACTACTTACCATACTGACTACGCTATGCGTGGCTCTAGTGGTTATGTGCAAGAAGAAAAGCAGGCCGAGAGATGCAGAAAGAAGGTAATTTTAGAACAAAAATATTTAATAGGTATATACCATTCCAAGTGATGTCTTTGAATATCGTTGCTTATTTCAAAATTACTTCTTTTTAATAAGCAGCTGTCACTTCATTGGGTGCCGTATCTAAAAGTGAAATCGTTTATAAATACTAAAAATACTTTTTTCATAATTTATTACTTAATAAAATGAGCAAGATGTATTTCATATTAATTCTTGCAAACACAAAAGTGTATATCTTTATTTGTTCCTTTTGTCACACTGTAATATTATAGCGTTGAGTCTACATTATTATTAGTATTCACTTACAGTAAGTTAGTGGTCCCAAGAGTTATAAGGACTTCTTATTATCCCGGTAAAGATAATATAATTTCTTTGGGATACGAGTAAATCGGTTCCGCCTTATTAAAATATTTTCAGGCATTTATATTTAGCCATTGACCGTAATTCTTATCCCAGTTTGCAAAACACGCAAATGCCATCCAAATACGAATAAGCTACTAGCAGAATATTATTAATAAAAATAGAATTTCTTCTAGCACCATAACAAGAAGGAACGTAGGAGTGTCGATGTACGGAGGATCATCACTGTCGCCAAGCATCGTGCCTACAGTCGTAGTGAGAGGACATAGAGGGTCCAGAGTGCTGGCTGCGAGGTGGTCAGGGGTATTGGATGATGCTCCGTTAGCCGTGCTAGCTTTGGATACTAGACCTCATGGTAAGATTTAGTATGATCATGAATTGCCTTCATCCATTTTTTTTCTTGAGAAGTCTGCAACGCACCTATATGGCGAGGGAAATACAGATCGAGTATCCACCAATGAGTGATGAAAATTTCTCTCGAGGAAAAATATCTATGAAAACTTGTTTAATATTGGATATGAACAATCTGAACCAAAAATACGACATGATTACATATAAACATCAATTTCAAACCCATCCTTTTCTTTATTTACAACCGAACACAATATAGCCAATTGACATACAATGAAAATAAAAGTAGAAATCCGAAAAACTCCTCACAAAATGATAACTCGACAATAACTTAGCACACAAATCCAGCTCGAAAGAACATAGTCTGCAATAAGACATTTCTGTCTCGCCAAACGACCTTTTTTATAAATAACGACCTTCCAGATATTGCAAGTTTGTAACAAACTTATAAAACGTTTCTAGCTGACACAGACTCGAGTCGGAGTTACGAGGATCATCAGGAGACGCAGCTGACTCGGCACTTGGACGAAATGGAGACCCAGACAGATACGTGAAGAGTTTTGTTTGTTACATCGATTGGTAATCAAATATACGGTTGTTAATGCTCTAGTAGTACATTTGTGTATCTCTGTTCAATTTAGTTTCATCAAAAATTATTTATTAACAAACATGCCTATGATAACTTGCCTAACAAAGTATTCGTGTTTATTTTTAATAAAAAAAATTGCATGCACGACTATACGATTTGTTTTGTAATTAAGTTATCTTCATTATAATACCAATTTGGATTATCAGATCGGTGTAGCTACCTATACTGACTTACCTGTACATATCCCCTTGCCACAAGCGTGGTTCCTACCTACCTTCCTTCATAGCTATCTAGCCATGGCTAGGTTGAAGCCAGGTAGGCATATTCTCTGTGTTAAAAACTATCAGTTGACATGAAATTCAACTATTTATCAAAAGCGTGAATGTGATGAAAGACAATTGATTAAAATTAATTCAATTAAAAATAGCCATGAACACTTTCGATAGGCAAGTTATTATAAGGACGTTTGTTCATCAATAATATTTGTTAAAAAATATGTCGCATCTGGTTATCAGATGGGTATGTACTGTAATTATCATCTACGTCAAATGCTGTGAATTTATTAGCATTTCGAACGTATTTCAAAATAGATTAATTAACATTATTTCTGATTTCGCGAATGTTAATAATTTTGCGAATTTGAAACTATAAAGCTATGTGGTATGAATTTGTGTATTTATTGAAATATTCAATTAGTTAGAAGTGGTTTTTCCAGGAAAATGTATATGCAATAGTTTAGCATTTTGTGGCTAGTTTTTGAAATATGATGGGTGTTTACTGGTTGATATTATGATGGATCTGCTTATAATTGACATCTGGCTTAAATTTATATCTGAAGTATTAGAAAAAAGAGATTTTTTGACCTCCTTGCTAACAAACCCTAGCTACCCACTAATTAGCTGAACATTGTTTTGTCTGTCTTATTAACGCTATTTATGGAGACGTTAAAAGAGACAAAATGTCGAATTATAAGTCAGCTACGATCTTCTGTCGCCGAAAGCGATGTTGTCGAATAAAATAAGATTTTTTCTCTCTCTTTATATTTTATTACATTGGACATGTTAATACCAATAGATTGCGAATACAAATTCCTGTTGTTATTATTATGAAAGTATATCTCGAACAATGCGTTAAAATATTATTAAATAATTTTATTTGTAGTTCCATATTTTGCCGCACACCGATAAATGATAGATGATTTATAATCTATACCTACATTTATTAGCAAAGATCCTTTATGATAAAGATAAATTAATTTATATTCGAAAATGGTATGTCTAGTGCATGGTACAGTATTATGTTTTAGTGATATTAAAAGTGTATATTGTAATATGAAATGTAAATAATTATATGAAACTCTATATGTTAGGAATAATATATTGCAGGTGTTGATAATAATCGTTTGTATGTAATATCAAAGGTGGAAGTTAATAGATTTTATGAAGTTCTAATGTGTTCAGAAACAATAATTTAGGATATTTTTATATTTTCTTTTCGCTAACCGTGACTAATGAATTGTATTCATTACAGATAAAATGGAATTCACTCATAATGTTACAGTAATAAAAACTCCTTGAAAGTTATGATATAATTTTTAAAGGAATTGCATAAATATGTAGGTATATTCTACATAATTAGTTAAGGAATTCCTAGCATGTGTTTAGTAAAAACTCAATATCTTGTTTTCATGCGTTAGCGACGAAATAAAATATATTAAAAAAATCTATCATTTCAACCATCGATATTTTTATGTAAATAAGATTAACCAAACAAAACCGTTTAAAAACAGGAATCATCGAGCCGTGTAACCCTTTATTTTACTTATTAATACAAACTTTGTTTTTGTTCTGAATGCGATATTTAGACACGTCGGAGAGACGTGAATAGGTGGCTTTGGGAAGTGATTACGTATATTCAGGTCCTTTCACGTTTTGCTGGGCATTCTTATAAATAATAATAAATAAATACACCCAACAGTCACATACATAGTCATGACCCCACACTAAGATCAAGTTTGTGTCGTGGGAATCAAAAGCTACGAGAGACTTCGGTCTCACAAAGACCCAAACCCAACACAAATATTTGTGGGCCACACAAACATTTGTGTTGATGCGGGGACGAACCCGCGGACTCTCGTTTCACAGTCAGCGTTTAAACAACTACGCCACGGAGACTGTTGTTAAATTTTTACAGTGGGCATGGCGCTGTTCCCATCGAAGTTTAGACAAGAAAAGCTGAAAAAATGCTTATTATTGTATACCAATTGGTATATTTTATAGACAATGCTGAAGGGAACTGAATAAATGGAATTAGTCCTTTTGACGCCATTTTTAAATACGGGTATAACGTAGATGTATATTCCATAATATAATTTCCACCGATAGAATAGATTTTAAATAGTACCAGTGATTTTGTGCAGTTTATAGACAGGAATTAATTGTAGTAAAATACAATTGTTTGTTGTACTAATATAATCATTTTCCCAGTGACTTATTTTATTATTTTGAAATTTGAGCGTATGCTAAATAATACTAAGTTTTTTCAATCAAACAAAACGTAGACATCCTGCGTCATTTTCAAATGTTTGTATCAGAAATAAAATTATGAAAATTGCTTTTTATTTAAAAAATATATTGTTCCTTAAATTGTAGCCAAAAATGTATAAATGTTTTTTTTTACTAATATGTAAAAATTTAAATAGCCGTGAGATAGGACGGTACTACTATAATAAAATTATAATATTTTTTATCCTGCTTCTATTATATTGAACATGAATATTATAATTATCCGTGATGATTTTCCGATTGCCACAAAGTGCATTTTTTCCTTGCTTATACTATATAGATATAAAATTGCATTTGAAATTAAATTATTTTTCATTATTTTTCTGTATGTATTCCTGCTGTATTTTTAAACAAAACCAAAGACTTACAAATACAAACAAAATATTTATAGATAGAAAGTAGTCTAGACCCATATTGAGCTAAATAATTGCGAGCTTAGTCTGGGTCCAATCTTAATATAAAACCGTTTAAAAAATGATCTTATTTATAACAACGAAATGTATACGTTTTAGTATAACATTGTACCAAAAATATACTTTATATTTTATCAGAAATCGTCTTTTATTTACCTATCGATTTTAACCCTGCCATGAAAAGAAAATACATATGTGGTACATAATTATGATGGTGAATACAGTGCCTTGCAAACAGAAAATTTACCGAGAGGTGGTGACCTTTTGCAACCCGAAACAATTATGCCGGCCAGCTTAGAACCGGATATACGCAGATTGAACCCGTTTTACAGCCTATACACGTTGCTACAAAACTAAAAGGGACAATTATATGGAGAAATAAATATATTTCTCTTTTAATACTATCCTTTTCAAAATTAAATTTAATATATGTACCTACGCTAACCGAAAAGGCAAGACGTATTTATTGCTTTGCCCTTTGAAGGTATTAAAAATATTGAACCGAAGGGCAACGACCTCACGTACAAGCCAATAATGCTATGCTTAAAGGAATTTGAATGACCAGCTGTGCAGACCTTTAATTTACGTGAAATTTATATGTGAGTGGATTTTATTTTGATTTTATATCGAGATTTAATGTAATAAGGTTTATAATATTTATTAATTTGATTTTTAAATATTGGATTTGTATATTTTGATTAAAAGCCTTTACTGTGTCCCTGACAGGCTACTAATGAACAAGAAATTTATACAACTGAAAGTTCGACAAGTAAATAATTATGAATATTGGATTAATTATCGAAATTTTAAAACGTATTATGATTACATAAATGAAGTTTTTTGTTGCTTTATAACTCTATTCAGTAGCCAGCTTGTGTGGACAGTGAAATGCTAAGTTCTTGCTTCTCATGTCGGACAATCCAATTTGTGAGTTTTTGGTTTGATAATTGTAATGTGTATTATACTTAAGACGAAGAACGGCTCTCTTTCTTTTTAAATCCTCGGGAAGCTATAACCTAAGTAGACTGTAGGTGGTATTAATACCAACATAGATTCGGGTTTCAATTGTATTATCCATGTAAGTAACCATAGGACTGCCTCGGTTGCGTAGTTGTTGTACGCTAAGACTACAAAGCTGAGGTCTCGGGTCGAATCCCGGGTCGGGCAAAGTGATATTGGTTTTTCCATTCATTATTAGTCCGGAGTCAGGAATTTGTGCCCGATATGGCGATAGGCTCGCCCCCATCACATCGTGGAGTGGAACATACAAGGCATAATGTGTATCCTAGTAGCACCTTTGCCTACCCCTTCTGGGGAAAAGGCGTGAGTTTATGTATGTAACTATAACTAATCAAAAGGTCATGATTTACAAAATAATTTTTCGAGTCAAAAAAGGATATTCAAAGGCTTGATAAAATTCCATTTGAAACAAGTTCTTTTTTCAAATTCAATATCCCTTTAGCTTGAATTCGCAAAAATCCAACGAAACGACATGTCTCATTAAAACGACGTTTTCTACAATAAATATCATTGGAGAGTATTGCACGACGTCGTTTAATCCGCTGAATGTTTGGTGATCGTTTTTTCAACAATAAATTGGCCGTATGGCTTGTGGCATTGAAATTTTTACGATGGAAATACTCAGTGTCAGCTCTCGTTGTGGTCGGACTTTTATCTTTTGTTGATTTTTTTTTTATTTTACCGAACAGTTTAGTCTACGCTGGCTAATGGATTTAGATAATGTTAGTTTTAACAAATGTTGTCTGGAGATAGGATTCGAATTCTGAATATTCAATTATTGCTTAAATTGTTTTTTATTATTTTCAGTGAACATTTTAGTTAGCTACACGAGGCGAGTGAGGATAGAGCGTAGGAATGTATAAAAATAAGCAAAGCGAACGCGCCTGGCCCAGAATATTACGAAGTAGTAATCCACTGCCTTTGACTAGGTGTAGGTTTAATATTTTTTTCTGTATTTGCAACGTGTTGGGATAAAATTATACGTCCATGTATGACGTAACGGAATTTCCGCCAAACAGCAGTGTAAATAATAACAATAAATACATCCAACAGTCACATACATCCTGATCCCACCTTAAGATCAATTAAGTCTTGTATCGTGGGTATCGGAAGCTACGAGAGACTTTTCGGTCTCACAAACACCCAAACCCGAGACAAATACTTGTGGCCCTCACAAACATTTGTCTCGGTGCGGGGATCGAACCGGCGGCCTCTCGTTTCACAGACGGCGTGAAATTTTTACTGTTGTCAATTTACTGTTGTGTTCCGGTTTGAAGCATATTATAGCCAGAGTAACTATTGGACATAGTGAGACTTAACATATTCATGGTGTTGTATGGTTTTGCTACCGACCGTCGCATTCAGTGCAATAAAAAAAAAGTTAATTATGCATCAAATAAAAAATAAATTCATGTTTCGCCTTCGCAGTGCCGATGCAGTTGTTATTAAAACTAATAGTTTTATACCGATTGAACGACATCAGCCGACACCATGTTTCCATTTTAGAACAGGAAATTTATACAAAGCCTATAAAATTTTGTATTCGATAGATATTTCGAAATTGAATTTGAAAAACGAGCTTTGTGGAATCCTTTGTGTTTATGTTCCTTTTTATGAGTAACCAGAATGTTAAAATTTGTTGTGTGACACTATGAGTCTGAGCTGGCATGAGTTAAAATATAGGATCAGAGAGTAATAACTCAATTTGGTGATAATAATCTCGAGTTTTGCCGTGTTGCAGCGAGTCTATTAAATCATAATATGTCGCAGTTGATGCTAACTATGACAGTAAGTCCTAAGTTGTTTCAAAGATTTTAATCCAAACACTGAAATTAAAGGTTATGCCGCTTTAAACTTCAGAAACCGATTTATCTGCCAACTTTGAAAAATGTTCGGAAAACTTGAGTTTATCACTATCGGACCATCCTCTCTCCGAATAAAATCCTTAATTCCTAAATCACACAACAAATGATCTTATGCTAATATATATAAGTGCGTGGTGGCCTCGTGGTATCGGACCAGACTCGGCTGCCTACATGTTCACGGTGGTCGCGGGTTCAAATCCCAGGGCACACCTCTGACTTTTCGGAGTTATGTGTGTATTGATAGTCAATCACCACGCACTTTAACGGTGAAGGAAAACATCGTGAGGAAACCTGCATACCGTAGCGATTTTAAAAAAATTCTACGGTGTGTAAGTCCGCCAACCCGCACTAGGCCAGCGTGGTGGACTATATGGCCTAACCACTCTCAATCGTACTCTCGATTGTAGAGGAGGCCCGTGCCCTGCAGTGGGTCGTATATGGGCTGATACAAACAAAAATATATATAAAGACTAGACCATAAGATTGTACTGTATTGTATCAGCCCCTATACGTCCCACTGCAGGGTACGGGCCTCCTCTACAATCGAGTGCATAATTTTTATTTTATAGCATATGGCCGGCAAACGAGCAAGCAGGTCACCTGATGGTAAGTGGTCACTAAAGCCCATGAACATCCACAACGCTTCGATTATGGATGTGTTGCCAGCCCATCAGATCGGGAGGGGAGCGGGAAGGAAAAAGATTGAGAGTGATTAGGCTATATAGTCCACCACGCTGGCTTTGTGCATGTTGGCGTACTTTTACATACCATAGTTTATACAAATCGTTATGCAGGTTACCTCCTTACATTACAGTAACTGATCGGTAATAAAATTACCATTCAGGATAATCGCCGAAGCCCTTAAAATATTAAGCAACATTCGATAAGCGTGTGATATTTTACAAATGTAATCAAAACAAAAAACGGTATAATATTATTTTTCCCGTCAGCGATAGTTCGCGACTGAGTCTGATTTGTGGGTGTATTTAAAGCTTGCTGTTCATGATGCGATTTTTTAGACTCTAGTCTAAATTTTAAGAAAGATAACTTACCTGTATGCAAATCAAAAGAAAGAAAAATGAAAGCTAGAGTAACTGTGACGATGAACTGCTCGTCGTAACAGAAGAAAGCCAGGAGTATAAATACACAATATGCAGATGTACATTACAAAAATACCTAAAAAATACATACTTGTATCAAGAGGATTATGAATAACTAAAAAATACTTCAGAACTTTGAGGACTTCGCTGTCTAGATATCATGATACTAAGCATGGCATAAATTTAAGCGCCATTAACACGGGGAGTTTCTCGCGGCGAGAATCGTATGCGATTATCGCATGTCATAACCGCCATAGATTATCGTGTTCTGACAAATGGTAACACGATACAACTTTTTTATATCGTTACGATAATCGTATCATCGAGCCGAGAAACTCTCCCCGTGTAAATAGGGCTTGAAATAGAAAGTGAAGATGAAAAATGATATTATAGTCAGTTATAGTACATAATTATGTAGTTAAAAGGTATAGGTATAGTCGCCACAAATACTTGCCTAAACTGAAAAATACCACCTCAAATAGATTTTAAGGTCCTGCAATGAAATAATAAAACTCCGATCAAAAAACGAAAAATATTGGAGTGAATGCATCGGATTAGCCTGCACCCATCAAGAATATTGGAAAAGGGGTAACTTTTGAATCAGTTTTGTGTCATCCTGAGCTATGACGAGCAATCCTGTTTGATTAGATTCCTATGTTTGATGTTCCTTCTGTCTTCTGGCGTACGTATTGATAGTATTTGAAGAGTTATGCAGATTCATATTAGGATTAAAACAGTCTGATAGTTTTTGAAATTTGTACCTATCTGGATAACCACCAGCGTACGTAATGGTGGAAAAAATGATCGTAATAAATAAAATATATATACCAACAGCCACGTACATAGTCCTGACTTGTGACTCCACACTGAGATCGAGTTCTATGCCGTGGATATTTGGACCTACGAGTGACTTTTTGGTTTCACAAACACCCAGACCCGAAACAAATACTTGTGGTTCACATAAACATTTGTCTCGGTGCGGGGATCGAACCTGCGGCCTCTCGTCACAACCGGCGTCGAAACAACTGTACCACTGAGGCCGTCAAGTAATATACGCATACAAAATTTACGAAAAGTACGGTGCAGATTTAAATATAATTCAGAATGGTGACAAACATCAATCTTGTCATTGGAAATAATAACGCCGACTTGTACTCGTATACAATATTACTATAATCACAATGAAAATGTTAACCAAAATGGATTGCCTGAAAATAGAACTTAGGACCTTTTCGTTGTCCATACTTGATACACTTATGAGAAAACAAAAGCATCCCCATAAGTATTTCTTGCATAACAAACTTTCACCATTTCACAATAAAACACTTCTAGAAAAATAAAACGATGTTAGTGCGGAATACTTTGTCATGTCCCAGCAGTATTCCGGCGCGAGTTGCCAACAAAGTGTGCTTTACAACTTAAACTAACAAGTACTTGGTAATTTATAACTAACGTTACGTTTGCTGTCAATTTTCAGCTCAAACATTTACTTATTAACGCTCGGGGCTCGCGTGTCTTCGATTGGGTCATGTTACGTCTTACAGTTTAGTTTTGAAACGGCTTTGCAAACAACAAGTTTTAGACAGTTTATGCATCGGGTTAGGTAAAGATTTTCTTCCATTAAGTTTAACTTCACATTAATGTTTTCAGTCATTAGTTGCCGGCTGTGAAACGTGAGGCTGCGGGTTCGATCCCCGTACTGAGCAAATATTAGTGTGATCCACAGGTATTTGTCTCGGGTCTGGGTGTTTGTGAGACTGTAAAAGTCTCTCGTTGTTCCTGATACCCACGACACAAGACTCGAACTTAGTGTGGGTTAGGACTAAGTATGTGACTGTTGAGTGTATTTATTTATTTATTGTTTTAACTTGTAGAGCCTTGTATAAGTATATAATAACCCTAGAATGAGCCAATTTGAGTAGGTTAGGATACTCACAGAAAGCCATCACGAAGATTGCAGTCAGTTTATTTTTTTATCGCATAGGTCCGGCAAACGTGCAAACAGGTCATTTGATGGTAAGTGATCACTGCCGCCCATGAGCATTCACATAGCTGGATCATAGATGTGTTACCGGCCTAATTGGGAGGGAAACGGGAAGGAAAAAGGATGGGAAGGGGAAATGGGTATTGGGCATCTGGCAATCTTACTCACCGAACGAAACGCGGCAGCTGAGTTGTCGCTTCACGTGGATTTCCTGTAAGACAGCGGTACCGCCCTGGATGAGCCTGCCCATTCATGCTGAGTCATGACTGACAACAGTGGATCTCTACCACTTCCTAAAAAAAACTGTTCTGAATAATCTTACCCAGATGTTTCCTAAGTCCACACTAAAAGCTGGAAGTAGACCATAAAAGCAAAAATAGCATAGACTGATGACGTAATACGTCTCAATATTAGTCTAGGTAATAAAGAGACTATCGCCGTCATAACGAGATAACCCTCCACAGCGCCGCGGGTATATCGGACCGTAAACTAAGAGCAACAATATAAACGGCGCCTTAAGTGCATACGCCATAAAACCAAGCTGTAACTGTTTGTTTAGAGGCTTGCAGTTATGTTTTATATTCAACTTTATGTAGTTTCACACAATGTAGGGTGTTTGCGGCGCGCGGGCCTTTTTTACCCGGGTGTGAATTTAACTTGAGTTATTTCTTTGTATTTAGGGTTTCGTTGCATTGTTGATGCGAAGTCTTTAATGTACTGTGAATGGAGCTGTTTTGGTATAAATATAACACGGGCAAATTTTTATGAGTATGTGCAACTCTGAAAGAATTTTTAGTCAATACAGATGAAGAATAGAAGTGGCAAGTAAGCGTAATTGAGAAAATATTAGCTAAGTTAAATTAGTTACAAAGTTCTATATTATATGTATTTATATTATTAAACCTTGAAATTATTCTCCGCTTTGATTGTAAATTAAAATGTTACAAAAAATCTTCTCTTTACTATTTCACTTTTTTAATATTTCATTAATTTTTTTTAATTATAAAGAAACTTGCGAAAATAAATATATAATTTTGTTTTTCTTGTACATACTATAGTTTCAATGTAAAGCCTAACATTTCACAAACATTACTAACTTTAAATTAAATTTAATATGTAACATAAACATAATGTCAATTACATGCTCATTAATTCAAACAGATAACCTACATTATCTTACATTTAAACCCGTTTTTCGCACAGTTTTCCAAAAGCCAAGCTCACGTACTACACGGCATTATTCTCAACTAGACGCCGTTTTGAGGCCGCTAATTCAGGAAGACTATTCAGAAACTAGTACGGTCTATTCAGTATGATTTTCACGAGACATTAAGTAGAATTTGGTCCGTGTCTATAGCCGTTAGTCGCCCCTACACGTCCGTGCTTAATGCCAAAATGTTGTAGAAAATTAAGGGAAATCGTGACGGAGCCGTTCAATGGACGGAACGGAATTTAATATTTTTGTGTGCTGATAAAACTGGGATCTCGTGTTTTTGGCAGTTTTGATAACGCGAATTTTGAGAGTACGGGCATCGATAATATTTTTTTTACTTTGGATGGCTTTGATATAAAACGAATTCTTAAGGATTTTATCGCGAATTTGATTTATTTTTTTATTTTCCCGAAGTTTCAATCACTTTACAGTTTTCGTGATCTCGGGGCGGACTGAGGTATTAGTCATCCACTTGATGACAATTAAAATGGATTGTAATTTTTCTATTACTATGCTAACATCAAATTCTCTTTAGCCGCAGAAATTCTAATTAAGTAAGCCTCTCCCAAAGATTTTCATAGCGACTTCCTGCAACCTTTATAAGGCCACCTGACTGCCCGTCTTATTGCTTTTCGTTCGACATGGGGCTGTGTACGTGGCCTTCACTCATGGTCTTATAGAACCTATCAGGTATTAGATTACCGTGCTAAGTCTCTACGCTCTGTTCAGCCATAGGAAGACCACCAGCTGAATATAGACCGTCCTTAAGGTCCTCCTCATCGATTTGTTGGAAGTCGCCTGCATCCAGCGACTACCTTAAACCTGGGTACCTTACTCACTACCATTTCCTTGTTAAACTGCTGTCCTATACCGAATTTTTTTATCAAAAATATTGTTCGCGAATTTCCCTAATATATTTCGTCATTTTATCGCTTTGTACGCATATTCACAACGCAATATCAACTTTTGATCATCGTAGGCGCGGAATTTTCATTAAAAATACCACACGAGTACACTGCCGTAAAATCTTTAATAATGATTGTGTGTTGACAAAAATAACTATAACACTAAAGAAAACTCTTGCTTATGACAAAAACATTCATAGCAGCCTCCGTAAGCGTTGCCATTGTAACCTCATAAAAAAGGGATATTTGCTTACTAAAGCATTCTGTACACAACAGTCTTGCAAATGTGTCTTCGTCCCACATGACTCTTAACACAATGACATACAGTTCACTTTCCAACGATTAATACAAAATTGATTTGGTCATCTCACTCATAACGCTTCCTTATTCAGGCATAAAAGTATACACTCTAGTTTATTGCAATCTAAAGTTAATATTATCGAGCTTCCCTTATGTCTTGGATTAGAGGGTGGTTTTAATCTCTAAGGGTTGAGACTGTTTTAGACAATGGTGAGAGTGGCGAAATGAATAATGGAATAACTACAATTGGTATAATTTTGAAACACAAGGTTTGGTATCCTACTATGGCTCCAGGAATATGTTTATGATTTTCTGGCGGATTTTTGCTTTCTACTTCCTTCTTTTATTCTACTATTAATAATAAACAAATAAATACACCCAACAGTCACATACATGTCCTGACCCCACACTAAGATCGAGTCTTGTGTCGTGGGCATCAGGAGCTACGAGAGACTTTTCGGTTTCACAACACCCAGACCCGAAACAAATATTTGTGTTTCACACAAACATTTGTCTCGGTGCGGGGATCGAACCCGCGGCCTCAAGTTTCACAGCCGGCGTCGAACCAATTGCGCCATGGTGACTGTCCACATTTTCTCCTCCCGACTCCTCTTATCGCCCATTAGTCAATTTTACATCCACCATCCTTCAAGGCCTAAAGATACCTCCGGATTTATAATTCCTCAGGATATGAAATGAACCTGCGTACCATAGCGATTCGTTTAAATTTATATGGTATGTAACAGTCCACCAACCCGCATTAGGCCTGTGGTGGACTATATGGCCTAACCGCACTCTATAGTAGAGGAGGATCGTAGCCAGCACTGGGACGTATAAGGACTGATACAGTACAGTACATGATATGAAATAGTAAATGACGTCGGCCAGTAACTATCGAGTGATCCAATCGCTTATTTGTTCATTTTGTTAAAATACCGTGTACATGTACATATGTATGGAATTTACAGCTGTCGTTTCTATGTGTTTTAGAAAGTGCCGGCTTAGAACCATAAAACTGTGAGGATAAAATAGAAACGGGCAATATAAAAAGGATTCTGAGAGCGTTTTCAATTTCGTTTTCGAATCTGATTAGTGAACCTAGTATAATTCTATGTCACAATAAATTCGTATGTTTGTTGAAACTGCTTTTTTATTTGCTGGAAAATTACATCGTTTGTTCGAATTTTAAATTTGATTAAAATTACTCCGATTGCAATACTTGAAACTCGAGGGTTTAATAATATATTGCATTTATAGAACTGTATGATTTACTTGTGTTTTGCTTAGATTTCTTAAAATTTTATTTGTATGTAACACAAGTACAATAATTCTTGTATACGCATTAAAACCACTGACGTTCATCCTAATGCTATATAGCATAGTATGTTAACAATTATGACGAAATAATAAAAAAAAAGCCGCATCTCTGTTGCGTCAGATACGAGATAGTTACAACAACATTGTGCGAACGGTGGCTCAAAGTGGAAATTGCACACTTATAAATAATTTTATAAAAATGTTAAAATCTCCGTCAATTTTTGTCAGACACTAACATAGTCCTTAAGTTAATTATAACAAATAAGATTTTGTTGTCTGAAAATAAATGATTTATTATTATTATTATAAAACAAGTTCACGCCAGGAGATGTCCTGATAATAGGTTAGTTTAAATTGCATCATTCTGGATATAACAGAAAGTAGGCAATCACGCCGGTATTACGATATCTTCGATGGCAGGGACAATGTTTTGTATGTGGCAAAGGTAAGTTGACATAGTTCGCAAAAAATATAAAAAAATACGGCACTTTAATTTAGAATGAGGCTAATTAGAGAACATACCCTACTGTTTTGTTTTTCATCTTTTTGTGCCAACTTTTAATCTCCTGTACACTATTAATTGTGCCTAAAAATAATTTTCTCATTGTTGTTTCTTTCTTTATATCCAAATGTTAATTACGATTCCAAAACCCGAGCCTTTGAGACGAAGGTAAAAGAAAGATCGCACGTGATATAACAAAAAGCGGTACCTTAAGATAAGCTCTTTGATTTATAATCTAAATGTACCCTTTTTGTCTAGATCCAGTAATTCAGATTGAAATTCAGCCAGAAATGGAGCGTATAATAAGGTTTGCGCCCGCTATTTGTTCGGCGACAAAAATGAGGGGAATTTATTTATGGGAGTTAGTATAGTTTAGGGAACGAGGAAGGAACGAGACTTGTTTTGTTCTACATTTTCTGGATTGAATCGAGACGTTTGTAATATTAGAAGATTGTTTTTAAAATGGGAAGAGTTTGAATTTCCAGCCATTACACCGAATAAATGGCAGTTGCAAAATTATTACTTGACGTAATTTTTTCTGTAATTTTTCGTGAATGCTGCATTCCTACTGCAAATATAGTTTCTTTATTACATTTATTTACCGATAGAACACATATAGTAATTACTTATAGAAACGGTTTTGCGCAGCAATACTCAAGCAAACAACGACTAGTATTTAAGATACATCAACACGTAAACACAAAAACCAAGAAAAAAGGTTTACCCCAAAACATTCATCAAAAACCAAAAAGAAAAATACGCAATGCTTGAAACCGGGCAGCGTTAAGGAGAGCCCGTTGGAGAGCGTCCAAATGCTGTCTAACATGCTCATTTCGCCTGATTACTCGAGTTCTCGACCAGCGCAGATATGATTTCATTCATAATTGATGCGTCTTTAAGTTGTGAGTGAACTTTCATAGTTCTACTGATAAAGTCTAGGGGAGCGGTAGTAATTTTGTTCATGTCAGTGAGCGTGACGGGGAAGAATGGAGAGATGTTGGAGTATCCTGGATTGTTTTAATAACTGTCTACGAAACTTTGAATCATTTCTTTATGCTGGCACGACAACTTGTTTCGATCGTACTCGCGATTTATCCGAGTTATTCAGGCCAATACGAATAATGGTTCTGTGATGGAAATAGATTATTTTTGCATTTAGTAAAAATACATATATGTACATATAATGTGTGTATTGATAGTCAATCACCACGCACTATATAATGGCGAAGATAAACATCGTGATGAAACCTGCATACCATAGCGATTTGTATAAATTTCTATGGTATGTAAAAGTCCGCCAACCTGCCGCACTAGGCCAGCGTGGTGGACTATATGGCCTAACCTCTCTCAATCGTACTCTCGATTGTAGAGGAGGCCCGTGCAGTGGGTTGATACAGATCAGATCAGAAAATATATTTTTCTTTTACTTTTACTGGATAAATTCGATAAAGTTTATTTCTTTTTAACGATACTAAACGAAAACTCGAATACTAACTCACCAGTTTGTGCAACTACCGCAATAAACTGCGTTATTTGAATCCGCTCTATCATTTTTTATCCTGTTTTCACATATTTTAGGTAAATGTTAATCCTACCACCGCATTCACACATACTAGCCGTTTGAGATTTCGCAGGTACAAGCAAAACATCTGTACAGTCAGCCATGCAGGCTCGGCGCACAATACCACGCAGAGTCGGCAGTCGTCAGTAACCGCGACCCGACGTTCTCCGTACAAGGATGCGCTATGAATGGATCTTACTTGTTACCTTTCAGTTGTTAAGGATAATTTATATTAAGTCCACTAAACCGAACTAGGCCAGCGCGGTAGAACATGGCCCAAGCCCTCTCATTAAACTTGGATAAATTTTATGCAGTTATTTATTGACACAACCCAAATGAAACCACACCTAAAAGTAAAACTAAAGTAAAAATACGAACCGAAATGTGTTCAAAAATTGTGTTTTTTTAATTCGTCTTTAAGATTTTGTTTCTTATTCACACATATTTTTACCAATTGGTAATCCTATCACCGCATTCACACATTCAAAAACATAATACAGGTACAATCAAAACATAATTATGTAGAGTCAGCCATGCAGGCTCGGCGAACAATGCTACGCCGATTCGGCAGTCGCCAGTAACCGCGACTCGATGCTCTCCGTACAAGGATGCTTTATGAATGGATGCTCCATGATACCTTAGAGATGTTCTATCTTAGGTCTATTTACTATTAAGCCACACTAGGCCAGCGCGATAGATTATAGCATAGGCCCAGTCAATCGAATTTAAATTTTCTACGGTATTTGTAGTCTGCTAAGCCTCACTAGCCAAGGGTAATGAACTAAGGCCAAACTTTTCTCGAACTCTTTTGTAAAAGACTCTTGTGTTTAGGAGTGAGTGACTATAGGGTGGTATAGATGAGTGCTGTTATTGGTGACAGACTGGCTGAACTGGAAACGAACTTGCAAGTGTTATCGTAAAGGGTTTGCCAACCTTTTACTGTGGTCATGTGGTATAGGAATCTTAATATCAGCTTTTGTTTCATCGCTAATCTTACTTAGGGACACCAATCTCCCCCACTCCTCCCCTCGAGGTAGCCTATTTATACTGTAGTTTTAATAATCTCCAATGACCCTATCACTTCATCCATCCATCAGCCAAAGGAAGTCCACTGCTGAACATAGGCCTCTCCCAATGATTTCCACAGTGACCTGTTGGAGGCAGCCTGCATCCAGCGACGTCCCGCGACCTTTACCAGGTCGTCTGACCACCTAGTGGGTGGACGTCCCACGCTGCGCTTTCCGCTTTCCTATCACTTACCAAATACTAATTAAAACGATCTGATTGATTGAGAAAAGCATACAAAAATTAGAACAAGCATATTGATGCATCAAAACTTCGTAATTATGTACCATATCCATCATTCCTACATCCGCGGTACCTGCCCATTCGTCAGGCTGTTCCAACGGAACCTAGACTATTTACCTACGTCTTATGTTTCATCATAAATATTTTGTCAACGATATTTCGACGTCATTGCACCACTGTATCATTACGGATTTCGCTGTAGCATGTCGTCTGTGGTTGTTTGAAGCGATTACTTGAAATATTATAGTACACTTTCTTTATCCGTATCAGCCCATATACGCCCCACAACAGGTCACGGGCCTCCTCTACAATCGAGAGTACGGTTGAGAGAGGTTAGGCTATATAGTATTCTTTACCAACATCTAAAACCGCTCCCATGGTTTTTAAGCAGGTATGCTCTATCCAATCTTCTCTGTCAAGGTCACGGTGGAGTATTCTAGTCTACGTTTAATCACTAAACATAATTTTTTCAAAATTTAAATCCCTCAAAAACCTTGCCCAATCTTCTGTAAATTCATCAAATGTACAATAGGACACAAACATAGTAGTGAAACCCCAGCGACCAAATGCAACACGAAACGAAACAAAAAGGCTTTTATAAATCCACACACTCCCGGCACAGTGCAACAAACGGACATAATATACCATTACAAAGACAAAACGATATCAAGTGAGCAAAATAAATATAAAAGCAATGCAACCTAAGTCAACTGGGAGGCAACACTCTCTCGGTGTAAATTGCCGCAAAAAGGGAACAGAAATGAAGAGATTTTTCTTATATCCTCCCCTGCGAAATGTATGGCTCTTTGCTCTTTAGTACTTTTGAATTATCTATACATGGGTGAACTTGGATATAAGTTTTAGCTTTGACGTGGCAACTTTGGTGGTTTGCATGATAATCGTTATGATTTTGTCATTTTAAATGAATTAGGTCAAGTAAGGTTGTTACCGGCCAACAACGGAAATATACCTACAAGTCAGATACATGACTTAATGAAGTAGAGATAGGTCACTCTTAAGAGGTTTCTGTGGGGTTTCTTAAGAGAAGCTTATGTCAGACAGTGGGTTTCTTGTGTATAAAGGATATGATGTCAAATAAAATGTGGTGACGGAGAGTGAGAAAAAATTGTAGCAAACGCTGTGTGTGGCTTTCTAATACATAAACGCTCGACTCGCACTACGTCAGTCCCATTTAAATGTACTGGCTAAGTAGGACGCATGTAGTTAAGTGGAACTTAAGATTTAAATGGCGTTTGAGTGTTCAGGCGTAAGTTTTCTTATCATTGTAATCTTCCTTATAATACTATTCTGATATTTGTGGTTTTCCATAAAAAATGAAGTTTCATGGTATTGTCAGCATGAGTCTCTTTCTAATGCCCTGATTCCTTTATCTTCATAATGCAGTCCAACTAATTCTCTGCTGCGGTTCTTCTTACATGAATCAAGTTATTAATTTATTACCCCAATATTCTAATAGTTCAAAATTTTAGTTATATTCTCACTTTCAACTTCACTCTAGTGTGATAAGCTTTACACGAGTAGGGTTTGTGTCCGTGGACCGCCACAAGAATGCACGGTCAATTCACGCCAATATCCACTGCCTACGGTTCTACGGATTCGATATAAATGTTACGAATATTTGGTACAATAGTAGATCTATTTATGTATAAATATTTACTGAAATACAGCTTGTGTAAAGGTGAATACTTATAAAACAAGTATTAATGTTTAAGTAAAAACCTAATGGTAGAGAATAAATATTAGAAATTTGGTATGTAAAAAAGAACATGAATAAAATACAATAAGCAAATAGCCAACCGAAAATGTTTTTTTGTTTATCGACAAAATCTTGTAATAAAAACCATTCATAAATCAGTCTTTAAACCCTTGCTACATTTAACATAGGATTTATACCAGTCCAGATCTTCAGTTACAGAATTTTCACGGCTGGAGCCGGCTCCCGGCGGCAGCGGGCTAACGTTCACAATACGGCAATAGTTTCAGGAAATAGCGAGCAATATTGTATCACAAATGTTTCCTCCTACGTATTTTATCGCCAGCAAAAATGTATGTTGCGAATTTGTCGGAACGCCTGGTTTTGTGTAGTTTTGCTTTTTTCACTCAAATAGTTGATGAATTAGTCCGGTTTGGATGTCTATTTTTGACACTCGCAAAAAGTGAGTTATGAACCGAGTCAGAATTTAAAAGGTTTATAAATGTGCTGCGGAGCTTTTTCCGCGTAAAATTGGGATTGCTTTCATATCGGAATAGAGAGTTCCGTCATTGGATACAGTTTGTAGAATAGTAGTAGGCAACCATTACTAGAAAATTTTGCAGAAAACTATGAAGTTTTAAGATACTCCTGTAATCGCGTAAAATAGCAACCACAGTGATTTCAGTACTTCGGCGAGTCGGTAGTGATTATTATTATGTGTCTCCATTTTCCCATGAATTAATTAAATAACAACAAGAAAAGGAATAACATATTGATAAGGCTATTAGCTACGACTTCTTTTTTCTTAATATTACTCAAGCAAGAAAGCAGCTTACCATATTAAAAGTACCAGTCCTTATAGACATCTGGAAATTATAACAATATTATGGTTGAGCTGGTAAGATCTGATGGTAGAGGATACCAAGAATTGAGGCCATTGGATTTCCAACATTCAGCACTGATCAGGCGAAAAAGGAAGGTAAAGGTGTTGCTTCACGACGCTTTTCGTATACAAGATAGTATAAATACACTTAATAGAATATTGGATTCACTTAGCCTAATCATCGGAGCCGTCGGGACCAATTTTCCCTTCCTAGAATTTATGCGAATAATCTGTTACTTTTGGCAATTAATATTACTTCCATTATCCAAATCATTCTTAACGTCACTTTCGCAATAACTTAATGCTTTTTCGTCGGCTAGAAAAATATACGTATTTGTCTATTCTGTTTCGTATAATTGTTTTTGTCTGCGGTTGTTTGTTTTTACTAGGAACTTACTTCATTAGCAGTTTTCTATTTCTATTTTATTTACTAACGGAATAACGAGTTTGAAATTTTTTAGCGTCTTTAAAAACTGGGTGCTGAAGAATTATTACCATTCCTACAGTGAGAGGGAAACGAGATTAAAAGATTCACTTGGTGAAAGAAGAGCATTACCTTAATATAAAATATATGTAGTGTATTGGGACAAGTAGATAGAAAGCCATAGTGTACTGTGATGTGTGATGAGAGTGAAACTTTATTAATTTGATTTAACTAAAGCCTAGTTTATGAACCGTGACGTTTCAAATTCGACTTCCATCTCGAGCTATCTGCAATGTGTATTTATTTAACCGACATTTTATTTACCTATTTGGAAATATTTCTTAAAATATTATTTGTTAAACTAAATATAAAAACATAACATCAAACACCTCACAATGATCTTTATTCAACAAGGAAAAATATTTATAATGATCCAACCGCACGAGTAAATAAAAACATTCATTCCAAAATGTGTACACACGGACCGTTCTCAATTTTCTCTTGGACGAAAAAAGTGAGACCAATGTAAATAAATAACCTAAAAACCAATCTGCTTCGATAAACAGCGGGCGCTCTCGTAAGGAGCTGACCTGTCAGGCGAAAAATTAAGATTTACTTTCGAGTATTCTAGTTGAGTTGATAGGGCGCGCCTACGCACCACGCAATTATTGAGATTCGATTCTTGAATGTGATGTTAGTGATGGATTGAGGAATGTACGGAGGTGCAGGCGTACTGATTAAAGGAACCTGATGTAGTGTTAACTGAGGTCTTTAGTCCACGTACCGATTCGAAAATCGGACGGGTACCATCACTTTTTGGGTTGTCCGATTTATGACTAACAATGTTAAATGGTTTCTTGGATTTACGCGAATCTTACACATTAAAATAAAACGAATTCTTACGGATTTTATCGCGAATTTAATTTAATTTTTAAATTTTTTTTATTTCCCAAGGTTTCGATCACTTTACAGTTTTCGTGGTCACGGGGCGGACTGAGGTATTAGTCATCCGCTTAGTGACTGTTACAATTTAACTACCGCTGGGTATTAATTATTTATAACCAATAATATCATCGTCATTATCAGTCTAAAAGAGTCCTTTGTGGGGCGTTTTTTTCTCAAACAGCATACACGATTCTCATCAGTAATTACCTAATAGAAAATCAACCTATATTTACGCTATGAAACTTACAAAATACATGACAAAATTAAGCCACAACTCCCCTTGTTCGTTAGCTCGTGTGCCCACCATTAAATCATGGAACAGCGGGCTCACGTGTTCCTTGTAATATTGAGTTACTTAGCGAAACCTGAAGAAGCAATTAAGCCGGCATTATCGTCGCCGAGAAGGCTTGTGTTATACCCCATTGGTTCATGTTTGATCGATAATATTAACTTGCATATTATTAATGAAAATGGCATGTATCGCCATAAATTATGATAGCTCTAGGTATTTCATCAACGATTTTGAAAATGACCCATGCGCTTAAATCTGCGCGTGTTCCATCTATAGTACGCAGAAGTTTCTGTAGAGTCATTTAGAATTAATAGAACTGACGTACGTCCTAAAATATAATAAACACAGTATTCTCAGGTGTGTGAAGTGTAATAAGTCGCAACCGGCCAGTATTTAAGTCTACATTTAAATTTTTTAATCGCATCCCAGAACTGGCTGTAAGAATAAAGTTAAAGCTGAATAGTTCACCACAACTATAGTAGCATTGTGACTGGTATTGCCAAAGAGCACATGAATGATCGCTTACAGGACAGTTAACCTCCCTATCCAATTCAGTAAAAAATAAATCACAACCACATCAAACACCAGCGATCCATCACTCCGCCTCAACAGTCTCTGAAATTGATTCCGCAAGGAACTATCAGCTCAGCCGTCCCATATCTCAACATTTCCACTTTATATTTTACATTCCAGTGCAATAAAATTCACAAGTTCCCTTCTGTAACGAATGGGGAGCGATAAATCTCCGCGCCAGATCTCGATAACGCGTATCTATCTATACGTACAGTCGGCCGGGAAATGTTTTCTCTTGTAAACTTGATTCTGTTTGTTCGGTTATTAAGCGTATTAATTGAATGTACATACATATATAAACACACGCCTTTTTCCCAGAAGGGGTAGGCAGAGGTGCTACCAGAACACCAACGTTTCGCCTTGTATGTTCCGTCCCACGATGTGATAGGGGGCGAGCCTATCGCCATATCGGGCACAAATTCCTGACTCCGGGCTGATAATGAATAGAAAAATCCAATATCAATTTGCCCGACCCGGGATTCGAACCCGAGACCTCAGCTTTGCAATCATACCGTAGTACCACTACGCCACCGAGGCAGTCATTAATTGAATGTATCTGATTGTTTTTGAACTAATTTTAACTAATGATCTTATTTGTATTAGCACGATGAAGTGATAATTTGCGTGACGGTGATGGCTGTGCAAACAATGGTGGTGACGCCTCGATAGTTCACTCAGTTTTGCCATCTTGTGAAAAACTGGACATACATAGGCTAAACCTGGCACGAGACACAATTGCTTAAAGCTGTGTTACGGGTTTACCGTTTTCATTTAAGGTAGACGTTATCCGCACAAATATGAACATTCTACCATCACCTTAGTCTATTTTACTGTATACTTTTACTTCTGCAATTATACATGCCAGACTGCCTAGTAGGCGTCGTACTACCAACGGTATGATTGCAAAGTTAAGGCCTTGGGTTCGAATACCGGTCGGGTAAGGTAATATTGAATTTTTCTATTAATTACCAGCCTGGAGTAAAGTATTTGTGCCCGATATGGTGATTGGCTCGCCCCCTACCACAACGTGGGATGGAAAATACAAGGCGAAACGTGGGTGTCTGTGCACCTCTGCCTACCCCTTCTGGGAAAAAGGCGTGAGTATATGTATGTATATATTTATGTAATTATACATCTCCCATGGTCTTATAACCAACGTCACACAATTATTGTCTTAACCTTAATCCTTTCGAGAAATAAGCCAATCACGTGCAGGCGTGTTTTGCGAAGCGTTAACGCACGCAAAGAAATTGCATGCAAAAGCCCACGATTCCACGAGCGTTGCTCTATAAACAGCTAAGTTACCTTTCACATTTTAAATAAGTGATTTACTTTTGAATTGTTTACTTGAAAATTATAAATATTATTGCATTACTTTTAGTAGTCGGATATTTGCATCCACTTGTGTCTGAAGTCGAGAGCTCTTTGGGGCGGGCCTCCGAATGGGGTGAATTGAACCTAGTTCAATTTAACCCCTCAAAGACACAAGTTTGCGCATTCACTGCGAAGAAGGACACCTTTGTCTTGGCGCCACAATTCCAAGGAGTTACTCTCCAAAGATCCGAAAGTATTGGGATCCTCGGCGTCGAAATATCGAGCAAGGTCGAGTTTAGGAGCCATTTGGAGGATAAAATCAAACTGGCGAGCAAGAAGTTGGGTATCCTGAACAGAGCCAGGCGGTACTTCACGTCGGGTCATAGATTGACGCTCTACAAAGCACAAATCCGGCCCCACGTGGAGTACTGCTCTCACCTCTGGGCAGGTGCCCCAAAATACCAGCTCAACCCACTTGACTCCTTACAGCGACGTGCTTGTCACATAGTCGATGACCCCAATCTCACGGACAAATTGGAGCCGTTAGGACTGCGGAGAGACTTTGGGTCTCTCTGTGTGTTCTATCGTCTATTCCATGGGGAGTGCTCCGAGGAATTGTTTGAGATGGTACCAACGTCACCTTTTTACCATCGCACCACCCGTCACCGCAGCAGAGTTCATTCCCACCACCTGGAAGCGTACCGTTCCCGAACGGCACGTTTTCAGCGTTCTTTCTTACCACGCACGTGTAAGCTCTGGAATGAACTCCCTGCATCGGTGTTTCCTGAGCGCTATGACCTGTCCTTCTTCAAACGAGGCTTAAAGAGAGTACTTTTCTTAAGGTAGGCAGCGACTTTGTCGTGCTGGACCCCTGGCACCGCGGAGGTGTATGGGCAGCGGTAGCCCGCTTTCCATCAGGCGGGCCGCTAGCTCGTCTGCCAACGGTTATGAAAAAAAAAAAAAAATTGCATCCACCCGAAAGACCAACACCACCCAAAAAATTGGAAATCTCGTCATAGTTGTCTACGCAAGAACTTTGATTTTCTGACTTAGCGATTTAGCGTGTAATACCATATTCGTGCAGGTCGGCATAATTTTGTCAACCAATAAAACATACCGGGCTGCTCAAGACCGGGATGGTTGGTGCTTTCTTGGGAAGGCCTACGTCCAGCAGTGGACGGCGACAGGCTGAGTATATCCATCCCATCAACTCATTACAAGGACTGCGCTACCTTCATCATCAGGTTTATTGCAGCCAGCACAGAAAATCTTAAAGAAAAATCTCCAAACACATTTCTAGAGCAAGTGTACCCACACAGGTGAGTAAATGCAGTGAAAATGCATTACAAACACGACCGCGGGCTCGTATCTGCCGACTGCATCCTACGGGGTGGACAGAGAGCTGTATTAAAACAACATTTATTGCCGCCTTTGAATAACAGCTTCTTGTACTGATCTGTTGAAGGTATACTTTAGGAGTGGATCTTAGAGTATCTGTAACATAGAGGGAGCGCTGTTACACATTTGCGTCTTTAAAAACGTGTTATATTTTGTTTGTAATGTTGGTGATATATTAGTGAAAATTGAACGAATTATTTAACAAAAAAATGCTATAAATTCAATCTGTAACCGAAAGTATATTTAGTTATTATTAGTCTAAAACGAGTTTAAGTAGAATTTAATAGCCCTAAACTGTTTTTTTATTCCTTTTTCAAATAATTCACGCACGTTGGACAACCTGTCAAAGGTCAGCCAATAAGAGAGCAGAAAAAGGTGACCCGGCACCACAATTTTCATTAACGTTTTTTATATACGTATTTGAAGTACCAGCGCTCCCTATATATGTGTATAATAAATACTCAAAGATGTGGATATTAGGTTTTCGAATGGATTTTGGTCTTAGATTCTTATTAGGTGGATATGAATATGATGTAGTGACTATCCAACGTCATTAATAGACAGCATACTACTGAAATATTATTGTTTATGAATAGAGACCTTCGATGAAGAACTTAATAAAGAAAGGAAATATATAAAAGCAGGACATGTTTCCGAATAAGTGTCTTGCACCGTTTCTTCTATATAGCTACTATACTTTATAAAGAAATTTATGTATAATATTGGATCTCATGTTTCAACACCCTCAAGCCAGCGGTTATTTGATCGAACTCCAAGCATTGGCACATTACACATCCTAATTAAAATCTTATAACTGTTACTAGGTACAACCCATACAAACCCTAAAATAATTCAAAATAGCTGAAAATCCACAACACGAAACAATCAGAGCGAACAAGATAAAGTAATAAATAATTAATTCCAAACAAAACTAGGGTTCAGGTACTACATCAAAATAAACGTTGTTGATACGAAATAACTTATGTTTTTTAATTTAACTTTTTCATGAGTCCTCAGTGACAACGGTTGCAATGCGACAGGGCAATTAATGTTCAGAAAAATACTAGAAAAACTCATCGTAACTGTATTTTTACTAAGCAAACTGAAGATGGCGAGTTTGAAGTAGAAAAGAAACTAAGTGGATTAAGACAGTTTGTTTATTATAATTTCGATGTCTTGCTGTTAAGTTCAATGATCTGGAGTTCTTTTGCCCTCTGATTAGCAGAAAATTTATTGGACAACTCATTCACAGTACATTGATCTAGTCTAGATTGAGATGAAACCCAGAGTCAGTGGTCAGTTCACAGTCTCCTTTCTAAACGTCTAACACCACTACACATTTTCAGCAGAATGCAGAATTATTAGTCTCATTATTTTACCTCCGGCTACATAAATCCTGTCGCTAGCAAGCCCATTAGTCTAACACTTTGGGTAAACGTGATTGGCAGACGTCTTATGTTTTCGTAATGCTTGTTGAGAATGTTCAAGTATGGAGACTTCCTCACGACGATTTCCTTCCAATCAAGTTATAGATTAGAGATACAAGATATAGACTATAACGGTGAAGGAAAACATCACAAGGAGACCTGCATACCATAGCGATTTGTAAAAACGGCTATGGTATGGAAAGTCCGCCAACCCGCATTAAGCCAGCGTGGTGGACTACATCGCCTAACCCTTCATCGTACTTTCGATTGAAGAGTAGGCCCGTGCCCTGCAGTGGGACGTATATTGGCTGATATAGAAGTTATGGATACACGCCCTGGGCGTACCTACTCCGTAGTGAATTATAAGTAGCATAGAGAAGATATTCCGTTTCTAAAAATCAACACTTGATTTTACTTACTGCAGACATCGAACGTCCGAGCATTGGAGTTTCGTTTCGGATCATAGAGTAACCCCCCAGGTCTACTAATTACACACCACAAGTACAATATAAACCTGTCCACTCAGTCACGAGCGGGCGTAATGATATCCTTTATTTTACACCGGAGTTGCACAAAACTTCATTAACCGTACGGTGTCACTCGCAGTTTGAGCCTGAAAGTTGGCTCGACTCCACAAAGCTATGTTAATATGAGATGCAACGTTTGAGTTCTGCCGGCCCCGCTCGAGTTAGGGATAATGCAGGGTGCAATGTAACTTTGGATGCGTTAATTGTTTTTGAATTGCTAATTTATTCTGGAAAGAGTTTTTACTGAGATAATATGATTTTTGAGGAGTGAGCAACTTGTAGATTCCTCAGAGGAAGCTAGATTAGTGTTAATACATCATACAGTGTTGAAAAAACTATCATATTAGCCCAAGATAACGTGTAGCATTTCTGGTTTGTCTGTGTAGACCTAATACGCACCAGTCCAGTATAATTTTATCGACATAAGATCGACGAAAACCCCAAATGTTTTATTTGGCTGCACAAATCTGCATTGTACTCACATTGTCGTAAATACGGCTCCTAGAAAATAAACTTGATCATTACATTAACTACCATATTAACATAAGCAGATCTTTATCTAAAACCATCTACCCCAGCGTTCCCTTTACATTCCAGCTTTACGCTAGAGGTTCTAGAAACAGAATAAATTTGCTTTTAGCGGTAAACTGTTAGATTTCCGGGCAAATTCGTCTTAAGAGCCAGTTATATCGAAATGTTAACGTGCTCTGTATGCATTAGATAATTCCTTAGGTATTAGCTTTAACTAATATGGAAAATGGGATGTAAATTTTGTAATATAAATTTCAATATGTGATGTACCTAATCAGAAATTATCAGCAGCATAATATTAAACAGGACTGTGAAGAATGACGTCCTGGGTTTGATTTGCAGATAGCACATATTTTTGTTGTTGTTATGAATGGCGAGACAAGCGTGTCTTTCGCCTGATGGTACGACCGCTCATGAATAGTAGCAAAACCAAATAACATCATGAATTACAAAGCAATGTTTAGCATTCTATTGGGCTCGCCATCCTGCGACATAAGATGTTAGGCCTCATTATGTCAAGTAGTTCCTCTGGCTACAATGTCCTTCAAACCGGAACACAACAACGCATTTACATTGCTGCTTTTCAAAAGAAATAGCCACTACGGTGGTACCTTTAGATGAGCGTAATAGTTTGAAATTTGGTTGGCCTACAGCATAACATGTTGATAGGCTGGGCTTGTCTTGCGTCACAAAAGTCTCAGAGGATTTTGGGTGGCATGAGCGCCGTAATTGCCTGTAGTCCTGACATACAATCATCAACTTTTTGTAGGTACGGGTAATATGCGTAAAAAGTTAATAACATACAGAGTTATTTTTCAAAGTGTGACCAAAGTTGTTTATCGTACTCAAGAGACTGATACTGATTTAACACATTGTGGAAAACATTCAATTTTCCACGTAATAAGTCATTTATTTTACATTACATAAAATTCTAATCAATCTTCAAATTATACTCAACATCTGCTTCAAGCACGGTCGCCGGTTATTTTTATACAGAGACGTGCGCGCGCTTGTTTGTGTGTACTTTATCAACGGGGTGATTGTGGTCGTGCGTATAGTTTAAGTTTTTTGTTTTGTGAGGATAACGATTATGGAATATATTGAAAAAAAAAACATTTTATTCTACTAATGGACATATATTCATGATTCTGAACCTTATAATAATTATGCCAAAATGAAATTCGACTAAAAGTCCTAAATCTTAGTTATGTCGCAGTCAAACTCCACGTGTGAGCTAACACGTCTTTTTGAAATACGTACGCGTGTGAGTCGTGAAAATGGCCAGAAGCTTTCAACCGTCCCGTCCCGCTCGCCCCTCCATCCATAACTCACAATCGCATCTTCGCAACATAACAATCCCATCTATTGAACGGCTGTGTTGCTGGTATCTTGCGGGATAAGGATTTTTGGAAAGTGTCTGGAAATGTGAAGTTTGTACGTGGTGAATTGATGATAGCTAATTTTAATTAGGATTTTAGGTTTTAATTTAAATTATTTAACCAAACAAATTGACAAATAATCAGATCTTCTGGATATAAACAATAGATTATATTAAGTAATTAGGTTAGACATAACCTAGGCTATTATGAACTGGGGTTTGGCAATTTTTTATTAAAAGTCTTAGTCTATCTCCCAGGCATAATTTATTTTTACCCGTTACACTACCAAAATTGATAATTATTGTTATCGGGCAAGTATTAAGACGCGAATCGATTATTTTAGTTTCATAAAAACTGCTCTATGTAAAAAAAAATACGAGTGTTTCAAAAGTCATAGACAAATTTTTATTTTCTATGGTAACCATTTATGATTAAATTATCTATGTCACTATCCAGACTTTACCTAAAAATCCCGAACCGCTACACACAGTAACACAACTAAACTTAGCCACATATTATTCTTTACAACATCTATATTTCAATTGATGGTACACCGCATAGGGTATTATTTATGCGAAGCTCAGGGGTGGGTCGCCCCTTAGCGCGTCTTAAGTATCTTGATCTACGACCACTTGTCACCTATTGAGTCGTAAAGTATGCGGAAGTATCGGTATACAGTTGTAGTTTAAATAGTTATTTAGCCTTTGTAAATATGAATAGTAAATACATACAATTGTCGTACATAGTCCAATCGCCACGTCATGATTTCCTACTAATATTATAAAGACGAAAGTTTGTGTGTTTGTTACTTCTTCACGCTCAAACTGCTGGACCAATTTTAATGAAATTTGATTAGGAGGTTAAATACAAAATAGTATGCGAAAAACAATGTGTCTGATGTGGACTAGATTCAAAATTTTTTGCACCCGGGCGAATCCGGGTCGGGCGCTAGTAAGTAATAAACACAATGCGGATTATATGCAACATAAAAAAGTTAGTAGTAAAATATGCAAGAAAACCAATGAAAACTACATAATGGTTTCTTAGATTTTCGCGAATGTTACACATTGGAAAAATTAATAAAACTAAGTTTTACGGATTTTATCGCAGATTTGGTTTAATTTTTACATTTTTAACTTCGCGGCGTTTCGATCACTACAGTTTTTTGTGGTCACGGGGCGGCGAGACCGTAACTAAGTTTCATGAAATGAAAACTGGTAAAATATGCAACATAAATGTTAAGTTTTACGAGGATATAAGAGAAAAAGGGAGGTATATATTTTTGCACAACATCATGAAATTACGTATTCGTTCAAAACTTAACAACCTTATATACCAGAAATTCGATTTACGTCGATTTCCTGTGAGAGTGTTACCACCCAGGACGAGCCTGCCCATTCAAGATGACGTGTCATGGCTGACAGCGTGACTCTTCCACATAATAAGTAGTTCTAGAATATAACGACTATTGACTGATCTAAACATAATCATTAACACAAAACTGACCAGAAAACCCTTCAAAAATATTCTGAAAATTTTCTTCATGAAAGTTTGCAGCACATTTACCACGCGCACTTAAACCAACTTTAAACATTTTACACACAAAACGGTTACAACGTGTTATTTTTAATCCACTTCAAAAGAATTTGATAGAACATTTTCATGAACCCGTTATACTGAGTCAGTGGGATTTTTTGCTTTTATTCCTACTACGTCCAAAGTTTTTGGAATTTTAAGCATATTTCACGTGGTTTTTGTGTTTTTCGGTAGTTCCTCAGTTTGCCGACGTGCGGCGTGTTTTGTGTGATTGATGAGGTCATTCGCGATGTACTGGTATGGGATGTTGGTACATGTTTTTTGGGATTGACGTGACATGGCCTGATCGACTTTTGGGTATTTTACTGGCCCATGTATGTATTTTTTTGGAGAAGGAATATTCTTTAAGTCTATTTATTCATTAGTAAATATGAAGGGTTATTTTGTTGTTCTGCCCGAAACAAACACTTACATCACCGTTTAAAAATATGCGTGTCGTTTTTTATTTGTTGTTCCCTTTTTTATTTGTTGTATATGATTTTGGTAAATTATATAGGATATTATTGGAAGAACTGGCAGCCTTGAGTTAATGCTTTTGAAGGTAAGTTACTTCTTTTGAATTATATATCTCACTTAAGCCCCCACAAACTTGCCTATTGATAATCAAATTTAAACGCTCAGGGCTCGTAACCTACGTTACTATTAGTCCAACAAGGCAACATATAGATGTAATATATTATAATACAAAATATCCGATATTAAAGAATTTTCCAAAACTCGCCAAGGAAAATGAAACAAAATTCAAGATCCTGAAATATTTCAGCAGACAGTGATATAAATTACAGGATATGTGTTTTTAATCCAGCTAGGACTGCCCACTTCTTAGCCGATGGTGAGTGCAGAATCGCGTACAACAGTACGTGGTATTTCTACGCCAGCGATACAGTCAGCTGTGATACTTAGAAACTGTAGAGTAGGATTATTTTTGAAGAATAATTCGTATGGGAGTTGTGTTAAGTGGAATTGGTGTGGTCTGCTTATTTTTGATATGAGAGGCAGATTGTATTGTTTGCGTATTTACATCACCAGTTTATTAATTAATTTAGATGATAGAATACTTAATTTGGGTTTGGTGGGTGACTTCCTTGTGACGATTCTTTCTCTCTGTTAAAATAATTTTCGCACATTTATTCGACAGCCTCGGTGGAGCAATTGGTTGAATGCCGGCTGTGAAACGAGAGGTCGCGGGTTCGATCCCAGCACCGAAACAAATATGTGTGTGAATCAGAGGAATTTGTTTGGTGTCTGGGTGTTTATTAGACCGAAGAGTCTCACATAGTTTATGATACCCACAACACAAGATTCGATCTCAGTGTGGGGTCCGGATTACTGATGTGACTGTTGGGTGTATTTATTTAAATATTTTTATTTATACTCATAGTACGCTTTTCTAATACCGAAGTAGTTCAAACAAATATTTTCAAATCTTCCACCAAGGACACACTGAATCATCTTGTACGAGTACATACGAAAAGGCTACAATACACCTACATTATTCACAGGAAACGCTGCCTCTACCAGCCAATAGTTGTTTCCCAGCTGTGCGTGGTGCATTAGAGGCCCCAGTTTACGATCCGAAACGTGTCGGGTTGCGGACGGTGGAGCACAATCACCGGCCACAACGTTCCGATTTATATACATACCCGTGTCTTAGTGCTCCGGTAACATGGAAAAACAATCACTGTTGGCTTGGTTTATTTTTTATGAGTGCTTTTGTTAGGTTTGAATGGAATGTTATCTGGGTATTTGAGTTTGTTGGACTTCTACTAAAAGTAGATTAATCAATTAACATTTTCTTTAGACTTCGGCATGAGAAAGAAAATCGTAGGACTTGATTTTTTTACACTACCCCAAAAAATATGAACGTACACTCGTAGCTTTCACGTACCCAACCAAAGTTTACTAGGAAGAATTAAGTTAAATAGCAAGCATTTTATATTTTCAAAAATACCTTATCAAATAGACCAGCGGGAGTTCGATCAAAAGCAATTCATTTTCAAGACTTAAAATGTGATTATGTCACTCACTACAAAATCAAAGGACAAACAAACCAAGACGGTTATCAATTTATAAAATTTGTTTCTTTATGTTTTGCATTCTAACAATTCTAGTTTAATTTAATTCTGACTAAGTCGTGGTATTCAGCAGTGGGCTATTATCGATTGATACAGTGCAAGTCTACATTAAACATGAAGGCTATAAACAACCCCGACAGCACAGCAAACAGTATCTCTTTGTATCATATGCTGCTCAATTTCCCATAACCCGTTGTAACAATAATATATAAATCAAACAAAAACACACAAGTTGTTTGAGAATTCCAAATTAATTGCGGAGATAGTTGACGCCCCGCCGGCATAGTTGGGCTGCCTTAGTTCGGAATACTTCCAGTATGACATATTGTGCTAGTTCCTTCATTAATTCACTGCCGAGTTATGAAGCGGTGGGAGGGTTTTTTGAGTATATGGTTTTGGTGTGACGTCATCTGTGGTTTTTAAAGCAAAGGATCGAGGGATAAATATGTGTTTGTTATTGCGATAGATAATTGATGGTAAGTGGTTACCACTGTCTACGGACATCTACAAGATAAGAAGCGTAGAAGGAAAAAGAAAATGCAGAGGAAAATGAGTTACCGGGTCTCCGGCATTGTCATTTAAACGAAACAAGATAACAAAGCTGTCGCTTCGCGTCGGTTTGTTGTAAGTTAATAGTTCCAGCTTATTAGTAGTAGACCCGTTACTAGTACAGTCCATAATACGGCCCTACCAGTTTTAAAAGTCTGTTCATTCATTTCTTCACCCTCTACAGCATAAACGAAATACAGGGTATATCAAGACTGCGACCGAAAACGAAGCAAGGTGATAGTTTTAGTGATTACAGACATAATGCAACTAAATTTATTTCAGAAAAAGCGACATTTTTTTTTGCAATTTTTTAAATATCACCGTGTGTGGATGGTTAATCCCTAGATTTTGATAAAACTAAATTTAAACCTTTGCGTACCATAGTCTCTTTTAAAATAAAAAGTTGTACATTTTCATTTTGGGAAAATGTTGTATTTACTACCCAAATACGACGATAAGTAAAAAAGTTACAACAAAACAATTGTCGCTGTTTATTGCGATATTTTTAGTTGCATTGTGTCTGAAGTCACTCATACTACCACCTGGCTTCGTTTTCGATCGCAGTCTAGATATACCCTGTATAGTAGACAGTCCTCATTGTATACTCATTTAAGTTCCCACCTGTAAACCGAAATCATTAGACGGCGTAACAGACCACCGCATTGAATTTAAAATCCACAAAGGCCCGGAGAAAAAACGCTAACAATTTATCTATTACACAATCCATTACATTTTCAATACAAATAACGTGATATAAATAAGATGGAATTACATTTCTCGTACAGTCATTCACAAAAGGTTCGATTGTGTTGCGATGAAACGTGCCCCCGTCTCCCCTCCCCCTTTTCCCTCTACCGTCTCCTCCCGCGGTCACGTACAATATTGGTACAGGTCTGGTGCCTCACCTTTGAATTTAGGTTTAAATGTTTTTGATATGATAGTGCGGAATACAATGTGGGTGAGCATTGGCTTCTTAAGAGTCAATGTTTTTTTCCGATACATCGTCGATAGTTTAATGAGAGTTCGGAAAGTTCTAGCACTTTTGAGATAACATGGACTAGTACCTAAGTGTGCTGGTAGAATGCTTTTTCCAAGAATCCATGTGATGGAATGATGTAAATCAAGAATCATGGAAATTATGTGTAGTTGTATTTTTTTTATTCTTGGGGCGCTAGTACATATATATGTCCCTTGTTTCAGAGGTTTCATAGGATAGTACCTATTGCACGTCCTTGATTTTTTCGATGAATACATAATTTATGCTTCGTTCAAACCCACGAAAGTTTATTTTTATCAACCAATAAAAACAACACCGACGCAAATTCTAACTTGGTAAAATTGGATTTTGCGCTAAAATAAAAATAGCCAAATGAAGCGTATGATAATCGAAGCCTACGAATAGATTATAAGCAATAATGAGTTCATTTATATTGCTATTATTATTTGAGTAGGCGTAATTTTAAACTTTATAAAGGTTGTATATTTCTAATGACCCCTGGAAGCTTTTATGTCTAGACTATAAGGATTACATTGATTCGTGGAAATAATAGATAGATTAGTAGGACATCTATTGTCTCTTTGAAATTAGAATAGTATTTTTGTGAAGGTGATTTTGTCTACCATCCAATTACGTAACTCATTATTTTTATAAGATAATCAACAGATCCTACGGAGATGTACCACAATACAAAATTAGAAAAACTATTAACCTCATAAAATAATTTATGTTATTTTTTTTGTATAATAACAGTAAGTGTATATTATGCATTACTCTTCTCTTTAAAAAAACTAAAGTATAATATAATAAACAAATCCTATGATATTTATATAATGTATTATATTTCTCAAATAGCAATATATTGTGTTTGTATTTAAGGACCTGAGATTGAACTTTCTAGTCACCAAAAGATTTTTTTATTGCATATGTCTTGCAAACGAGCAAACAGGTCACCTGATGGTAAGTAATCACTGCCGACCATGAATATCCACAACGGTGGAACATGGATGTGTTGCCGGCCCAAATGGGAGGGGAGCGGGAACGAAAAAGGATGGGAAGAGGAGAATACCCCTTGGTACTGGGCATCCGGCAATCCTTACACTCAACACCATAGGCTGTCAACCTGACAATTTCCATTAGCACTTTCGCCAACTACATTGTAAATTAAACTAAAACTATGATATCCCGGTCCCAAGGAAAACGCTTTGAACTGGATTTATTTACACTGATAACAAGACAAGGGCCCTCTGAGCCATCAGTAGTTAGATCGAGCCATCATTTAACAATAAATTAGTTGGAGCATAGTTGGGGCGCAAAGATTATGAAAGTTAATTTTAGAGCCGACAATTTTACTACAAAAAGATTTCCACTGTATTTGATTAAAAATTACAAAACTTCGATATCTTAGATGGTTGCTTAGTATCGTGGTAATAATAACTACAAGAGTGTTTTTTATCAAGGATGACGTCAATATTAACTGCTAATAATGATGAAGAAGAATGATGCCTTATTAAACAAGTTGTATATATAAGTAAAATTAGACCAAGAAGTGGAAGTATAACATATTTTTTTTTATTGCATAGGTCCGGCAAACGAGCAAACAGGTCACCTGATGGAAAGTGATCACTGCCGCCCATGAGCGTCCACAAAGCTCGATCATGTACCTATGTGTTGCCGGCCCAATTGGGAGGCGAACGGGAAGGGGTATTGGGCATCCGGCAATCTCACTCGCTAAACGAAACGCGACGGCTAAGTCGGCTTCATGTCGATTTTCTGTGAGACTGAGGTACCGCCCTGGATGAGCGTGCCCATTCATGCTGAGTCATGACAACAGCGTGGCTCTACCACTTCCAAAAAATAATGCATAATATGTCCAGCAATTGGCAAATGAGTACACGACTTACCTAAGGGTAGTTTCAGTAAACGATCAAGATAATTATTATAGTGTGACTCTACTACTAATCTATAGAATATTTTATTGTCATAAGTTGAGGTAAAAATATCTTTTGAATAAGCCCTGCTGATACTGACAGCCCATCCCACACCTTTCATTCCCTGAAGAAAAAAGTACTGAGGTATTTTTAAACGCTTCCTGTCATGTTAATATTCCTAGATATTTATTTTACGTTCAAAATAGATTTAATCAGGAAAACAATATTTTTTATAAATGGACTTGACGCTCGGTTCGTGGAAATCGTTTCAAGGCTTTGGAGTGGCAATACGAAACCCGGATGGAAACATCGCTTTATGGAAAATATCTCAGAGTTCCCTGCCTACTTTTGAGTATTGTAATTTATGCAATGTTCAAAGTTGTAGTAACTGATAAATTTTGGACAACTTAAAAATTTCGATGCAAAATCCCTCGTATACAAATCATACTTAGATCATAACCCGGTCTGCTGCTTTATGCATCCAGTCGCTATCGGCTCACTTGTGCAAGTCGTCCCGCCATCTGGCTAGAGGACGTCCCACGCGACGTTTGCCGACACGCGGTCTCCACTCCAGAACCACATACATTTAATTATTCTTTATGAGAAATAACAAATTCTCTAAAAGTAGATTTTTCCAGAATAATATTCACCACCCTAGTTTATAAATAGCTATGGACAAAGAAGTCTCCCTTCTGCAAAATATTCAGGCAACATTGAAAGTTTTACTTATTAATTGGAAACACTTTATCTAGAGTTAAAGATGTCTGCAACTACGGCTTAGGAACTTGAAGGTTCAGTCATGTGAAACTTTTGTTTACAAATAATATTAGTCTATGAAATAAATTATGTATGTTCAATATTTACATAGTGATACAGGCATAACCAATATGTTTATAGAAAAAAAAATAAAAGTATTAGTTTTATCGACGTGTTTGTTTTCAGCCAGTAAGATTTCAATTGTCAACCTTTCTTTATACTTCCTTCTTATACTTACGAATGATTCACATCGGAAAAATAATCTTCAAAGATTTAATTTTATCGTTTAGTTAATATTGGCTTTAAGAACCAGTAAAATTATAGTTATTTTACAAGATAATAGGTTTGATAATCAATAAAATATAAAAAAATTATCAAATTGGTGAGTGTAGATACTACCATAAAATTGTTTTATATAAATAATACACACTTTTTTTTTGTTCAAGAGGAAAAGCTATTAAGCTCCCCTTTCGTTGCCCCGGGGAGGTGGAAAGGGGTATGTCAGTGTCTCTGGCCTTCCAGCCTGGCACAATGCGGATTTGTGGCCAAGCTGGGTCCCTACCAAGCCTACGCCGGCATACTGACTAAAAACCTCTTGAAAACCGTCACATGCATTGTGGGCGGTACCGGACATCCCAGGGTGAAAGGCACCCCGATTTACGTCCGCGTAACCGCCCCGCGCATAACCATTTCTGGTCCTTCTTTAATGTGGGGCCCGGATGAACCCCACTTTCGACTATTTTGGACGCCCTTTTAGGTCTTATGGGCGTCCATGACAGAGACGAGGCACTGTCGTTCGCCTCAGAGCCGTTACAAGTCAGGGCGCACCGCCCCCGCAGTGTTCCCAGCGACTCTGATGGCCCCTTTAGGTCGCCTCTTACGACGGGCAGGGGATACCGTGGCAGAATTCTTACACCCCCGGACCACAGGGCGATACACCACAACCAGTCATAATCAAGTAACTGCAACTCTATAAAACTCATTGAAAAATTAAATATATTGCTCTCAAACTTTCATACAATTAATTGAACAATTAATAAACCGAGATTTTGTTATTAAACACAGGTTAATAAATCTTAAATAAAGACGATAAGTCCATGTTATTTATCGTCGATAATTATTTATGGAACAAATGTGCGATGAGATATTGCTTGAACATTTGTAAAAGAGGCTTGAAATATTGGTAATATTTAAAGAGATAATGATCATAAAGCGAAATTAAGCGATTAAGAGCTTCACTCAAACTTGATAACTTGAGGAGATAAAGTAAGTGCTTGAGATATTGCTGTTTCTAACTACTCAGTTTTATGAGAAATTCAGATACTTGTTGAATAAAAAATTAATAGGTCTTGATTTGTTATTATTTAAAAAAAACAAATGGAATTCGAAGGGGGAGGCATATGTTGCAAAGGAATAGAACAAATTATTATAGATTAAACTTATGGTGAATAACAAGTTCAGATTATCCTTTCTCTGATAGAGATTTTTATGGTAATTAATTTATTATAAAGCGTAAAGTACAATGTTTTAAATATTGTATAAAATATAGTATTTATTAAACGTTAACCTCTAAGACAATTTCAAGAATTATACAGAAAATATATTTAATTTACTTGATAGTTCAAGTCTTCACAAAGAACCTCAGTAAAATTAAGTTGGATCTATTTCGTGTTGAACTGTTAATGTTAACGTTTTTGACTTTGATATCGAAATATTTGTTTTATAATAACAGTTTAGAAGTAAATTTTGAAATATTTCTCATGTTACTGAAAATGAAGGGTTATTAAATTGCGTTAAATTAATACAGTATACTGTATTAGAATCATTTACGCCATTCTAATAATATCCAAAGAAAAAAACGAATAGTAAGTAAAATAAATTTAAAAACAAAAAGAAACAGATACTCGTATATTTTCCTTCTCAAAAAAAACTAGTCAAATTAGGTAATCAGGTGAACTTTATATAAAACTCTAAACATAATGATTCTTCAGATGTCTATGTATAACAAATAGAATCAAATCTCTTCAAACATTTTCACAAGGTCATTGTCGTGATACATTAATTTCGCGCACACGAGCACAGATAAAATGCCACCAATTTAAAATTTACTTTGTTAAAATTGGTTATCAGTATATCGCTGTCAGCTATCTTCCAGTCTCTTATCAAGAAGGCTGGCTATCTCTAAATCAAAAAACTTAGTAACCGATTCATACTCACAACCGGAACATAAAGGTGTATCAACTTGCTGAGTCTCTGATAATTTAGAAAAGTCTACGTAGTAGGCTTTTTTACTACTATCTGGGGTTACCATAGGCAAAAATCTATGGCCCCACAATATGTCATTTTTGGTATACGAAGATCTTGCTTGAACAGGCTGCCCTGTAGACTCTATAATACCTTCGAAGACAACTAAAATCTCTAATTTCCCGCACAGCAAATCTGCTGCTGAAATTCTGTACAAAGGACTGTTTTCATCAATCACATGTATCGCAGATATTGGCCATAAGAAAAATGTTGATTCACACCCATCCATTTCAACGTCTAGTTCTATTTGCTCAAATTGTTCCAGGTATTCTTCATCTGTATCCAATTTCAGAATAAAGACAGACGCTTTAATGTTAAGAATTCTAGATTTTCTCATATCACCCACTCGGAATATCAGGCTAAGTTTCTCATTCCTCAAACATACCACAGCTTGCTTGCTGAAGAGTATAGTCTGTGTTCTAGCTTTAGGTCTAGTCAGTTTAGCGAACAGGATTCCTACCATAAACGCTTGGAATATTGAGCAGACTATGCACTGAAGACACATGGCCGTTATGGTAGCTGGACAGTCAAGTGTAATGGCTCTTTTGCCATAAGCCACAGTGGTATGCACTTCCACACTAAACAGAAATGTTGAAGTAAACCCGTAGATATTCTTTACACAAGGAACCCAGTTGCTGGCATTCTGATTTGGAGGCAAGTGGTCTTCGGTGAGGTCTCCATGAGCTAATGCGATGATCCAGTATATGAAGCCGAAGAACAACCAGTCTCCAGTGAAGGCCACGAAGAAGTGAAGGAGGGTCCAGCGCCATCGAGCCTCTACCATGGTCATAAACCAGGTCGAGAAGAACCCTTTACGTCCAGACGTTGGCTTGTAAATGTTGAAGTCACCACTTTTGGATACGATCCGTTTAGTTTTAGTTCGAATTGATCTTTGGCGATGTTTCCCTGTAATTATTGTATTTAATTTTATAAGTTATAAATTTAATATTAGAATAAATATTTTAAGATCACATGCCGAAACTATTGCTATGAAAATTGAATTCGGCGTACTTTTTTTTTCTTTAAAATAAGTTTCAAGTGCAATAAGTGTTAGTATTAATAAAAAAATAGTAATATTATATTTACAAACTTACTATTTCGAGGGACATAGACTCCAGGCGCTAGGAGCGATAATGGTTCAGAGCCAGCCCCATCATCCGATTTACTATGAAGTTCTCCTATTTTAAACATTATTGTATGTTATCTGAAACGATATTATAAACACACTGTCAAAAGCAGACAACCAATTCTAAATATGTTTTTAACTCCAAATAATTGAAATAAATAATCACTAATTCGCATTGAACAAAATAACCACAACCATCCGTGTTTCTGAGAATTTATCATAGGTAAAATAAACGCACTTTTCATCAGAACCACACAAAAAATGAATAACATACACTAAAACATTTCTGCTAACTTAACCAAAGAACGTGTTTTTATCGAAAACATTGCTAAACATTTGATATATTTCAAAGGAATTTTTGTAAAATTCACCTGATGTTGAGCTGTACAAATATTGGAAGACCACTCGATCCGCGATTCAAACGCGCATGTAACGTGAACATCATTCTAGCCATCTACACCAACTGATATGGAATCTACGGCAGTATTAAACGTATTATGACATAGGAAAACATCACGATGTGCTGATGTATTTGTTTAAAGTTAATTATATATTACACTTTTTGCGGGCTTATTCATAGACAGTTTTAAAACCTATTTTAGTCATCGAATGTTTTGTCCCTTTCGAGACTTTTGAAATCAATTTGAGCGATGAAGACAAAACATTCGATAAATAAGATAGATATTAAACAATCTATGAATAAAGCTGTTGATGTTTTCTTTTCCCACTGAACTCTATGGAGATCCATTTCATCATTATCATAAGTCCAATGCTATATTATTGCTTCATAAATTTCTGTATCAGCCCATGTATGTCCCACAATAGGACACGAGCCTCGTCTTCAATCAAGAGTAGGATTGACAGGGGTTAGGCCATATAGTCCACCACGCTGGCCTAGTGCGAGTTGACGGACTTTACATACCATAGAAATTATCAATTGGATTTTATTCATTCCATCTCTCATCAATTTTTTGTCAGCATTTATTTTATAACACTGTTCCTGTTAGGTTGAGGCTTCATATTTGATATTTATGAAATATTTGAAAAAGAAAACCTTTTTTCTTCTGATCTTGGGACTTCGAAAACCATGCAAAAAGAGGCTTTAAGATCGAAAGTTAAAATAAATGATCGGCCTCTGTACAGTTCCCGAAAATGATGTATAAAGACTATTTCCTCGATTTCGTAAGTCGTATCAGTCCGAAAACAGAACAGACAAGAGTTGATTCCACAAGACGGTTGTGCGAGGGAGAATATTGTAGATTGCCATACACCCGGGTGTAAAGAGGATATTGAATTTTGTATCTTATTGTTTCATATCGAAATTCAATAGATGGTAATGACGTACGTTCTCGTAAAATGACTGTGAAACTCATTTTGGAGGTGTTATGATAATAATCGACGTAAGTAATTCTACGATATTATACACTTTAAAAAATTAAATTATTTACATTTATACAAATAAATGCACAAACTATGAAATATAAAGTATCTGTTTTCTCATGTTTGCTACGTTAAAAATCTTCAACCGAGCAGTACAAAAGCATTGGTATAGTTAGTGCAGCGAGACGAATAAAAGTCGGGCTTAGTGGCGCCCCCTTATGGAGGCTTATGTCTAGCAGGGAACTTCAGTACGTTAATGATGATAGTCTGCAACAGAGCACATTTTATGCAAGGGAAAATGGTCTTTAGAAATATTTGTCGTTTTAAAGTTGAAGAATGTGCGGGGAATTTATGAGGTTTAGATGTGTTTGTGTATTTCCTGTGACATATTTAATGCTTTTAAATTATATACGGAGTGTATTATCTCAGTTAATATTGTATCAGAACGTGAGGTTAGGAATAAAATAACAATTAAATTAATTGAACGGGTTTTACGACAACACAGCAGTGACGTCATGATTGTTTTCTTTGAGATCAAAAAGACTTAAACTTTAATAGCCTTAAATCAGATTACATTTGTAAACAATAAATATATTTTTTATTACGGTTTGGCGTGACTTACTATATCAGGAATGTATGTTCATATAACATATTATTTTATGCAAGTATTGTAGACAAATTAAATACTTTTGACGGGAAAAATTCTTCGCTAGTGTAAAACCTTTGTTATAATTCGACCCTGCAATCTAAATTCAAACAGAATACATTGTAATAACGTGAGTCTTCTTTATCGTGACGTAAAGGCGTGTACATTGCTGTATTTAAAGGCTTGCCAACCTACGTAAAACAAACAGTGAAGATTAAATTAGAATCTCCTTTATAATCCTTTTGATTATTCGCAAAATTATATTATTTTTAATTACTACGTTTTACAGCTTGGTTGTGGTAGAATGTTTGTGTCTCCGAATACCGGCAGTATTGGTACGCAAAAAATTGTTGTTAGACGTCGGATGTGAAACTAGAATGCAGGTTTCATTCCCACTTAAAGATTTTGTTTCGGTTCTCATTGTTTGTAAGGCCGAATAGTATCTTAAAAATGTATAAAGCGACATTTTCTGTGAAACAATAAGACGAAGAAGTCAACCCTAGTCAAATGGGCCCATCCCAACAATGGTCTAAGATTTATTTTCTTTTTTCTTGCAATGAATGGATTCTTATTTCTTGCATTTGGCTGATGATATGCGATACGACCGCTCATGAACAGTAGAATAACCAAACATCATAAATTATCCTAAAACATAAGATGTGATACCTCATTATGTCCAGTAGTTACTCTGGGTACAAACCGGAATACAACAGTGCATTTACACTGTTGCTTAGTGAGAGAAATAGATATCGCGATGGTACCTACCCAGGCGGCCTCTCACGTAATACGAGAGATCTACCACCAGTAAATATGACTACCACATTTGAAACGACTCATTGATACAATGGCGCGCAGTAAGAAAAATGCGCGACAAAGATACTGGAGATTCGCTCGATAATTTACAACTGTTTATTCAAGATTTGAGTGAGTTTAAACAGCGTTATTATTAGCTACCGGATCGCGTTATCGCTGTGTGTGTTTTGTGTCATTTGTCTTATTTGTACCCGTTTCGTGTGGCGTGTTTTGTGAATAATTCCATCATTCATACATATATGTATTTTATCGTATGTTACTGTTTTACAAGACGAAAATCGTTATTGATTATTAGGAATTGTGGATGATAATAATTTCTTTTTATATTAGTTGGGAGACACTATGATTCTTAAAATGATCCAAAACAGTTTTTAAAAACAGGTTTTTATTGACTGTAAAGTTTTTATTAATTAAGACTGCCTCTACGATTACAAAGCTGAGGTCTCTGGTTCGAATCCCGCGTCGGGCAAAGTGATATTGGATTATTCTATTCATTATCAGCCCGGAGTCAGGAATTAGTGCCCGATATAGCGGTAGACTAGCCCTTATCACATCGTGGGACGGAACACACAAGGCGAAACGTGGGTGTCCTGGTTGCACCTTTGCCTACCCCATTCTGGGATAAAGGTACGATGTTTATGTATATATGTATGTAAGTTTTTATTAAAATTGTGCTGCATTAGAATAAATAATAATAGAATAAGAAATATATCGAGCGAAATAGTGCAAGGGGAGAAATACTAAAGAAAATATGTTTGTAATTAATACGTAGGGCTGTTAAGGCATCCTCCCCCAAACAAGGGTGCACGATAAATAAAACAGATCGAACCCCACCCTCCTAGAACAATTCATTACCGTATTGTCTAACGTAAGAAATTGTTTGGAAAACATTAGCGGTGTACCGCACTTCTGAGGATCTTGTGGCGAAATAGCATAAGTTAATAAATTGATTTTTTGAATAACATCTATACGTTATTTAAAATTTCCACATTTTGGAATTGTGTAAGTAAAATTGGTTTATACCTCATAGACTCAAACCTCAAAGACTTTCCCGCCCACACACCCATTACTGCAACTTCTGTTCTCCAGGATTGATCTTGGAGAACAGGAGTTGCAGTGGCACGCAGAGACCCACGCAGAATTGGCACCGAGCTCCGGAGCTCGGCGAGTCTCTTACAGACATTAGCTTGTTTACACAGAGACTATAGCAAGCTACGCCCATATATTGTTAATAAGTTTTTAAGTGCCTGAATAAATAAAATATACGAGACGGTGAGTGATTACCACGAATAAACGGAAAATACCAAGCTAGGCACGAGGGTGTACATACTTAGGGATTGTTGAGTTTAAAGAAATCTTACACGAAAAATTACAACAGTGAAATTAATGGTTTACTGTGAATGACGTAGTGAGAAAATAGCACTATTAGTAGACCAGTAGAGCTAGTTCGTGAATTTAATACTAAAGTAACAACAGCATGACCCCACATCTAAAATTAATACTATTTTATACAATTTTTCAAAATACAACATTACATTTCACTGTCACCGAGAAAAAAAAACTCATTTACTAAATAAATTTTGCTACATTTCTTCGACTTTATTTACCTGTTTACGGTTCTTAATTGACGCTTTCTATGAAAGAATATTTTATGTAGGAGGAAAATTTGAGCATTCGCACTTACACCGTTTGTTAGAAGGGACCGAAAAGGGCCCTCTGACGGATGACAAGCAATTGGCTGGCTCGTCGACTGTTTGTCATTCTATTAGCAAGGAAAACATCTTCCCTTTGCTGTTTCGCGGGAACGCACTGCCGGGTACCTATCGATTTTTACTGTTATGGGAGCCGCTGTGTAATGTGTAAAACTAGACCTAGGTTCGATACCCATTTCAAGCGAAATTTACATACATACATAACCACACGCCTTTTTCCCAGAAGGGGTAGGCAGAGGTGCTACTAGAACACCCACGTTTCGCCTTGTATTTTCCGTCCCACGATGTGATAGGGGGCGAGCCTATCGCCATATCGGGCACAAATTCCTGACTCCGGGCTGATAATGAATAGAAAAATCCAATATCACTTTGCCCGACCCGGGATTCGAACCCGAGACCTCAGCTTTGCAATCATACCGTAGTACCACTACGCCACTGAGGCAGTCAAGCGAAATTTATTGGTTTGAAAATTATGATATCAAATAAACATAACCAAATGAATCGGTACCCGGTATATTTTTTATACCTGTTGGAGTGGTGGGCTTAAAGATGCCCGGTATTTTAATTAGTGACTTAAATGTAGATATTATTGAGACATTTGCATTGTTATTAAATTTACACTTGCTTCACAGTTCACGAGAGCAAGGGAGGCCATGATAGTAAATAATTTATTGCGTACATCGACCAGTTACTTATAGTGCCAATAGATGGAGCTATATATAACTTTTAATTTGATTAAGTTATTTTAATACAGACTGACTATGCGTGGTGGCCTGTTGGTAAACGGACCAGACGCGGCTGCCTACATGTTCACGTTGGTCGCGGGTTCAAATCCCAGGGCACACCTCTGACTTTTCGGAGTCATGTGTGTATTGATAGTCAATCACCACGCACTACATCGTGAGGAAACCTGCATACCATAGCGATTTGTATAAATTTCTATGGTATGTAAAAGTCCGCCAACCCGCATTAGACCAGCGTGGTGAACTATATGACCTAACCACTCTCAATCGTACTCGCGATTGTAGAGGAGGCCCGTGCCCTGCAGTGGGTCGTATTTGGGCTGATACAATACAATACAAAAAAAAACAGAGTATAACGATATCTGCACGTGGTAGATTGTCCGCCCTTGTAATCCAAACCAGGACTTAAGAATCACTGTCTATAGACAATGATGATGAATCAATGCGATTATCTTCTGTATATTATGTATCTGTATCAGTCCATATACGTCCCACTGCTGGGCACGGGCCTCCTCTACAAGCGAGTATACGATTGAGAGTGGTTAGGCCATATAGTCCACCACGCTGACCTAGTGCGGGTTGGCGGATTTTTACATAGCATATAATTTATTTCGAATCCCACGAAGTTTTCCTTCGCCGTTTTAGTGCGTGGTGATTCACTTTCAATATACATATGACTCCGAAAAGCCAGAGGTATGCCTTGGGATTTAAACTTTCGACCACCGTGAATAATTATTATGTTGGAAGTCGCATCTGATCCGTTACTAACATGCCACCACGCACTTTTATGCGACTTGCACTTTAATACAAATCACTTTAGAAATATTTATTTATTATATTAAATACTTCGTCTTCAGAATCCGTTTAAAGTCTAGAAATGAAAATTAAATCATAGACTTGTTGAGAAATTTTTAAATTACTAGCCATTAGGGTTTTCTCTTAGCAGTTTAATTTATTGGACCTGTCTTCGGCGCCTACTTACTCGTTAAGGCAACGAATATTATTCAAGATTAATAGAAATAATACTTTTTTTATTCAACGTGATTGTATAGACTGGATATATTTTTTTGGAATTTTTTAGTTGCATTGTATCTGAAGTCACTAATACTACCCCACCTGGCTTCGTGTACGGTAGCAGTCTGGATATACCCTGTACAGTTCTGACCCTACAATTAGGTACAAATCTTATGTCGTGAGTATAAAAATATACTAAATATACTTAGTTCAAACATTCGTCTGCATGTGGGGATTGGACCCGCGGCCTCTCTTTTAAAATCGGCCTAGCATCTAACCAACTGCGTGACGGGGACAAATCCAACATATGATGGTAGATTACCCCTCTCCGGAATAAAGATATAATCTTAGAACAGAAGCAAAAAAAAGCAAGTGACTCATTGATTTCTGTGAAATCATATTATGTTTTAAGGTTGGACAAAGCAAGAGCGGATATAAAATATATTACTTCACCCAAGTTTTATATGCGATTACAAGCTCCAACATTATTTTTCATAGATTTTATATCGTGACAATACACTTGAAGGTATTGCTCTGTTTTTATTAACAGCTGACCAATTCACGTAATTTTTTGACGCGCCGATCAAGTTGCGGTGCAGTTGCAATGAAGTTTACGTCTTAGTGCAAATTATAAATGTCTTAGTACAAATGGTATTCTTGTAATTGTTTGGCTGCGCGTGAACTGCACCTAAGGTATGCGTAAACTGCGCGTGTGCTGCGCGTCAACTGTAATTCAGTCGTTTGCAAGAAGCTTATACGTGAATACCGATCAAGTTGCGATCTGAATCACGCACATAAAACACGCAGCAGTAGAATACACTAAACCGCTCGCGTGACGCGAACTTGACGCGAGCGTATATGACAGCGGTTGTCAAAATTACGAGAATACAAAAAGGTCTGTTTTGATCGAAACTTAACTGCAACTGCACTGCAACTAAACTTATTTAATTACGTGAATTACCCTACTGATCCCTCGCCTTAACGGTACGAAAGCAAAAGCAAGGATAACATTAGGTTTGAACTTTATTGTGGAGTTAACTTTGAATCTCGTACATGATTAATAAACGAAGTTTTATTTGGGAGTTTCGTTCTATTTGATTAACTTTTGATTATAATTAAAATACTCACCTTCCCAGGCAGTTAGCACGTAAAATATAACGCTCTTGTGAATTATTGTTTCAAACGGTTTGGATTTTGAAGACAGCAAACATTACAAAAGGGAATTGTCGTGGAATTTATATTTATATTTGTAATGTGGTTATTTTATTTAACTGAAGACAGATAAAACAGACAAATGCAGGTGTTATATCATACAAGTGTAGCTAAACAGGTATGACAGCAAAATATATAGCACAGTTGGTTGTGGGATCTATCAGGATATCTGGGTGGACTCAGCACAATGTTATACTGAGAGTTTTGCACAAAAAGTATGACTGCCAGTCAAATTTATCATACATAATTACAAAAATGTACAGCTAGTTAATAAGCTTGATAAGAATGAATAAAGCCTAGGGGCACTTCAGGGTTACCCGTCATCCTACGCCATCTTTTTATTATTGCAAAAATAGCAAACAAGTCACCTGATAGTAAATGATTACTGATGCCCCCGTACATCCACAATGCTTTGATCATAGATGTGTTGCCGGCCCATCAAATTGGGAGTGGAGCGGGAAAGGAAGAGGAAAGGAGTATTGGGTAACCGGCAATCTCACTTAAGGAACGAAACACGGCAACAAAGCTGTCGCTAACTTAAAAACATTTTTAGTGACACAAATAAGCATGCCAGAATCTACAGGCAGTCATATTTCAGCCAGTTATTACCCACATGGACTTAAAAAGCCGTTAATTGAACACAAAACCCCCATACAAAACCCAAAAACTCATCTACAAGTACCATAATAGTGTCAGAGCATAAATTGTGAAACAAAAAGACCTACTTATTCATATTTAAAACAATTTAACGTTAATTCCAGCGGAGAATCTTATTAAATTCCCGAACAAAGCGACGTTGAAAAAGAAAATTATGACACAAGAAAGCTTTTCCAGAGAAATTTAATGCAATGAACGTACAGAATTGTTCAACTAATACATTATTCACAGCAAGTTTGTGAGATTTAACGCATTCGCGCCTATTACCCCTGTTTAAAATTTCATCTCTGCTCCTATGGGCGTTCTTTTCGGCGAGTTTTACGTTTTGCCGACATTTTTAGAATAAGGAAAGGTGGGAATGCTAGTTACCTGTGTATTTTGTTTCAATGAGTATAAGGACGTGTGTTGTAGAAGATTTTGTTTGGAAAATAACAGAGCTTGGTCGGTAGCCGATAAGATTGACAAATCAAAGGTCAAAAGTTTGACGCTACGACCTTAGCAAACTTTATACATGTAATATTTACTAAATTCTTTTAGAGGGCTTTCAGGTTTCTTCATAATATCTTCCTTCAATTCTAAAGCAACCGATAATTCAATAAAAATATATACCTTGCTTAAAAAAGACAAAGGCTGTGTTTTCCGGTTTGAGCTCACAACCTTCAGTTTGCCATTCCGATCCTCACTCAATTAAGCTATCATTCGTTCGTAAATATAACTGTTTTATCAATAATGACATGCAGAGTTGTGTGTGTTAATAACTATATGATTACATGAATGCTTTCAAATATAATTTAACAAATCAACAATTCACTATGCTTCATTAGTAATTCCATATTAATTATTTAAAGCAACTAGGTTGTTCATCTATCTATGCTCGCCGCTGGATAATTTTTAAAATTGGGTTGCACCTAGCATTATTCCCGTTGGTGTCAGAGTTTCCTTTACTACTAAATCTTTGAGAATTCGTGTTTTGGCATTCGCAATTGTAGGTCTATTGGCTCTCATATTTTCTAACATCATGCCAGTTCCATTTTGATCAATCTGTAGGCCTTAGTCATGAATGCACAGGGATGGTACTAACGTACTCTTGCAGTTTCCATAACTAACTGTCTCACGCGATTTTGCTAGATTGCAGCTACTACAAAAATTGAGAGTATTGCTTCACATCTTGTAAATATCGTGTGTACCGTTAATAGTCATAATGTTTCTTCCAGTTGCTGCCAGCACTTTTGTGCAAGTCGTCCCGCTATCTGGCCAAAGGACGTCCCACGCTACGTTTGCCAAGACGCGGTCTCCACTCAAGAACACGCTTACTCCAGCGATTATATGTTCTGCGACATATGTGGCCAGCCCGTAATAACTTTACTAACGGCAGCAACTGGATGCATAAAGCAGCAGACCGGGCTCTGTGGCGTACCATGGGAGAGGCCTATGTCCAGCAGTGGACTGCAACGGGCTGATGATGATGATGACGATGAATGTTCCTTAACGATCGACACTCTAATTGGCCCGCATTACACTTAACATCAGGTTCCAATGCGAACACTTTGTCGAGCTTGTATATAAAAAAAAAAAACAAAGGTATTTTAAGTGGGAACAGACAAACGAGAAACACGCTTGGTATAAACTTTTAAAACGACTTATGAGCACATGATTTAATTTTGATTGGATTACCGCCGTGAGTCGTGTAAAGCAATAAGCGTACGTGTAATTGTGAATTGAGTTTCTCTAATGGATAATTAGTGTCGGCTGTGTTAGTTTGATTAATATGTTAATAAGAACGTTATTTTGTATATGTATGTAATTTTTATACGTGCCCCGTAATATTTACCATATGGTAAGTTGAAGAAATTGAACGCAATTATTTTTTACAATTCTGGTGGTTTTAATAAGGCTGAATGCTTAATTTCTGAATTTATGTCTATTGTTGGTCAAAGTAGCAATCATTTCCTAACAGTTGAAAACCCGAGCGATAATTTAAAATCTCAATTTTCTCCCTATCCTAAATAAGTTTTCTGATCAATAATCACACAAATCCACACCTCTTCAGCTCATTAAGACAATCCACGAAAAAGATAAACAAACAGTCGTTCATTAATACCGCCCTGAACATCATCATTCACAAACCTGGCAATAGTTTATATCAATTAAATGAGATGAAAAGGAATACAATGTTGATATTTTCCATCATTTTTCCCCTTTATTTCTGAGCATATGACGCGGTATTTCCTACTGTTATTAATGATGTGCCCAGTGACTTTGCTTTTGGCAGCCGATCTGATACTCACCATGACATTCGCGACGCAAGACAAATATTTGTGTTATTCGCAAATGTTTGTCTAAAAGTTGGATCTGGTACGATCATCGATTTCTTAAGGTTTTTAGATATGAAAATGTAGGGTCAAAATGCTAAATTATTTATTCCTTCTTTATCTTCTATTTACATCGTCTTGACGATGAATTAAAACTAGGTACAAATATAATTTAAACCTGTTTGTTCGTAAGCGGTCAATCATGAACGCTAAACAAACAAAACTATCGTTTGATTTTATAATGTTTGAATTACAAGTAACAATTTTATTTAAACTCTCGATATTTGATTTTATTATAAATACGTTTTAATAGATTTAAATCACACAGCGCTTTCAACATTCGCTCATCTGTCAGTAGAGTTTAATCTGAATATTATAAATAATCAGTATTTGTATATTTTGGTAGTATGTTTTATAATGTGTGCCCTGGTTACAAGCGTCACGCCGTGTATAAACAGGAGCAGTACTGCTCTGAAATTTTATTGTTAACCACTGCATGTTATGGTACACCTGTCACCCTGAGACATTAGGCATTAAATCTCTTAATGCCCAGAATTATCAAGTAATAACATACATAAACTCACGCCTTTTTCCCAGAAGGGGTAGGCAGAGGTGTAACCAGGACGCCCACATTTCGCCTTGGGTGTGCCATCGCATGATGTGATAGGGTACAAATTCATTAGCGTTGTAATCTTTTTAGTACAACTGCGCCACTGTGGCAGTTCTCTTGTAATTAATAATGTAGTATTTTGTTAGCTAGATATAGCGCCTTACAGACTGTGCGGTTATTATTTGTATCTGAGAAGGTTCTAAAGAAACGAAATTAAACAATTCAAGAATCCAAAATAGCACGTTAAACTTCCTTCAGTCCTTACGACAGGCGACATAACTCCAATAATTATTTCACAAAGCCTCGAAACTCGGATATTCCGGAGACATCCGTGTCTTAAACGATATATTATTTAAAACCCCATATCCTGGAACTGCTGTGAATTATAAAAGGCGGTGCGTTTAATGGCTTTAATTTCTAAGTTGTGAAAAATCTTCGGGAAAGTTTTCCCGTTAAGTGTTCCCTCCGATTTGAGGGCATAGGGCTTTGTACGTGGCGAGGTTTTGTCTTGAATATTTTATTCCCTCTGTGGTTTTGAAGGTTTTGATGGCTCATTGTTCTGAGACAGGTGTTTGATTGGGTACTATGGTTTTCAATGAAGACTCTTTCTATTATAGGAGAAGAAGGTGTACCAAAATTATTAGAGCGAATTGAGTTAGTGTTGACCCACTGTGCCCACTTTGGGTAGGAGTAATCAAAAACTTAAACATTTTCTTAGTAATTTATTGGCAAAAATAAAAACAAAATCAATTTTAATAGCTCGAAATCGTTATCGAATGTAGTGGACAATCCATTCAAAAAGGTAACAAAGTAACGCACAACGCATTAAACAATTACCGAATAAAAACTACCATAACTTGCAGTCGTTGATAACACACATAAATGCCTTAGTACATTTAAGAAAATTATGCAAAAGAAAACAGGAAATTAAATTAAATTTGTTTACATTCCGCACAGAAAATTCATAGTTTCTTGTTTCAATGCACACTGTATGAAAAAAGCCACACAGTATGAGATTGCTCTGGTCGATAAAAACTAGAAGGTGTAGTCTTAGCGGATTCAATTAGTGCAACGTATACGAACGTGGGTTGCTAGCGCGAAAAAGAAAATTAAATTAAATTATATTTGTACCTGAGACTTCATTAAAATAAATAAAGAATAACAAGGCACGAATATTTTAAAGTTCATTTCGCATTTTTAATTCCACGTTGCTTTGTTTTGTTTTTAATAATTTGTTTTTACCAAAAAAATATAATGGGAATTGTAATGTTATAATAACTGAGATGTGTTTACGAAAACTTTTAGGATTACAATCTTTGTATACTTAACCTTTTGACCCTTTAAGGGAGAAAATAAACCTCAAGATATTGACCTCGTAAATAGCTCTCAATATCGTATATTTAAGGTATAACCACTGGGAATAAATTCCCATAATAGGTACTTGAATCACAGGTACGTTGTCAGCCTCTTCAAATTTGGAGAGCAACGGCAAGAAAAAAAGTCAATAGGCGGAAAAGGGGAATTGATAATTAAAATCGTCAGACAGCAAATCCATTTTTTCTCGTCAGCCTCTCTATGGGTCAGTGGTACCACACCGGCCGCGCTGGTCTACTTCTATTATAATAATTTATCCAGCGTGGCTGTCAATTTACTTAATTTTTCTAGGAATTTTAAAATTTAAGAGAGCTTCAATATGTGAACTTGTATAGGAGTGTAAAAGCAAGACTTTCTAGGAATAGCCTGGTAATTCTGAAAATGTTCTAGTTTTAAATAAGTTACATTTGTTTTAACACGGCGCATTCCTAGTTTTCTACATACGAGTATACTATGAAGCATATACTGTACTTTTTTTAGTACTCATTAGTATATTATGTTTGAATGGCAAAGAGAAAATGGTTCACCAAATATTTTAATATGTTTCAAAGTAGACCGTAGGGAATGAAAAGAATCATGAATTATTATATTTTAATTTTCTTCACGTCCTTTTAAATATAGGAGAACTGTTTTAAAAAAACACACGACTGCCTCGGTGGCGTAGTGGTACTACGGTACGATTGCAAAGCTGAGGTCGCGGGTTCGAATCCCGGGTCGGGCAAAGTGATATTGGATTTTTCTATTCATTATCAGCCCGGAGTCAGGAATTTGTGCCCGATATGGCGATAGGCTCGCCCCCTATCACATCGTGGGACGGAATATACAAGGCGAAGCGTGGGTGTTCTGGTAGCACCTCTGCCTACCCCTTCTGGGAAAAAGGCGTGTGTTTATGTATGTTATGTTTTAAAAAAAAAAACCTTAGATTTCTAATTTTTTTTTTTCGACTCGGAAAATATATTACACTTTGCGTATAGTGAAGTCTGATTTGGGCTGCGATTGATTATAATTTCCATGTTTCCATTTTTATTGTTTATATTAAAACTCTAGTATAGGGTTAAATTGATATTCCACACGTTGAAGCGGCCACAGTGACCTCTGTCGAACAATTAGTAAACTCTTGTACTTAGGCAATTAAGTCTTGATTCAACACTTTAAGTTAAAAGCTATGGCGGAATATGATGTTAAGATTGTTTAATGTACCATTATACCGTACTGTATCATACTATATTAGCGTATCATACTATATTACTATACTATATTATACGTCCCACTGAAGGGCACGGGCCTCTTCTACAATCGAAAGTTCGATTGAGAATAGTTAGGCCATATATTTCACCATGCGGTGGCGGACTTTACATACCATAGAAATATATACAAATTGCTATGGAATGCTGGTTTTCTCGCAATTTTTCCTTTACCGTTGGTCAATTGTTGCGTGTTGCGTGGTGATAGTCAATTTTTCTATTCATTATGACCCGGAGTCAGGATTTTGTGCCCGAAATGGCGATAGGCTCGTCCCCTATCACATCTTGGGGTGGACACACAAGGCGAAACATAACAACCTGGTAGCAACCAGGAGAACCACTGCCTACCCTTTCTAGGAAAAAGGCATGCGTTTATGTATGTAATAAAGTTTTAAAGTTCTTCGAATTGTTTATGACATGCTCTGAATTGAGTCGAGCTTATTAAAATGACTGTATTGTAAATTGGTTTTTAAGAACACTAGAATTTCTTGTCCGTTTCCTCTCAAGAAAACTGCCTTCCTAATGGTAAAGAAACGAATGTGAATGAAGCTAAATTTTAATAAATAATATTTCATATAGACGATTAAAATTTACTACGTTTTCGAATATAATTTTTCAAATCCCAATCGCTCACACCTCGTACCAAGCGCAAAGGTCTTCCAACCCATGTTGATTACATACGGGGACAAGTTTGCAGCGGCCGTCAGTGAAACATGCTGGATACTGAATGGTAGTTTAATTATCACTTGTTACGGCTCTGCTGACAGCGACGGCTCGTGCCTCTGCTTGATTAATTCCGATTATCTGCTGCTATTTACTTTAAATTTCGTTATACTCCATTTGTCATTTTGTGTGGGATTTCGGGCTTTGTATGATGTATCCAGAACTATTGTGCTAAGCATTCCTTTGTGACTTGTATGCTTACAGTATTGTCTTATTGGTGTAAGCAGTGACTATAGTGATAGTTTTCAGGTTGTAAATTTGTTTTAATAGAAGACTTTAAATTTGTTTACTGGTAGGTCTTTCATACGTGAGAGGCCGCCTGGGTAGGTACCACCGCAATGTCTTATTCTCCCGCCAAACAGTAATGTAAACGCATTATTGTGTTCCGGTTTGAAGGACATTGTATACAGCGTAACTACTGGATATAATGAGACTTAACAACTTATGTCTCAGGATGGCGAGCGCAGTGGAATGCCAAGCATTTGTCAAGCCAATGCCAAGCTTTGTAATTCATGGTGTTGTTTGGTTTTGCTACTATCCATGTGCGGTCGTATCGCTTACCATCAGGCGAATGGCACACTCGTCGCGCCATTCATTGGAATAAAAAAATGATTGATGTAGACAATGGTACCAATGGGCTCGATTTCGTATTTAATAGAAATTTGGACGATAATGATCTTTTTTGGTATATATTTTTAAGATCCAGGTTTAATAGAGGATTAACTGGGAGTGAGAATTACGAATATCGTGACAGTTTAAAGTGTATGCTTCGGTATCAAATCTGAATGAGTATCCATTAGGAGAGTTAGTATCAAAATTTTGTCGGCTACAACTTAAATAAATCTAGAACGTTTCATTTTCAACCTTGTCGGTGAATACTTAAAGGTTACCTCCTTAAATCATTTATAACAGTACAATACACCAAGTAAATTCATCGGCTCAAAACAAACATCCGAGCACTTAAACATTTCGCCCTCAATGTTTGCCCAACGCAATGCGCAACACAGCAATCATTAGTTAAACGAATTCTAACCTCTCTATTTGCCTTCTAATGAGTAGTCGCAATGAAGCAGACGATATGCTAATAAGCTGGAAGCCACTCGCTTTCATAGAACTATACAAACATCAGTAATTGAGACTTGCGTATGCGATTAATGCGTATTTTGGGATTTTGTAGGTATAACGGGTTTGGGGCTCAAGGTCAGTATTTATAATGTATATTGACTTGTACATAATTACCTTGTCCTTTAACAGTGAAATAAATTATTATGAGGAATCTTGTGTACCTGAGAATTTTGAGGTAACAACGGGACGCGATCTAACCAGATGGTCGAGGCTTGAGTCGAAACGGAAATAAAGTCAGAGCCGACCTTCGACTTTTGGGAGTCATGTGTTTATTGTTAGCCAATTATCAAGAATTTTAATGGGGGGAAAAAATCGTAAGGAAACCTGCATATTATACAGTTATTTTGGAAGAATTTGTGTAGTATTTGAATTTCGCCGATAAGCGCTACACCAATGTAGGACTAAATGTCTTATTCACCAAAAATATGGTAGGTAGGTGATGAAATGAAAATCAAAATTATTTTACAACTCTAAAAGTAAATCGTTACTTATAATGTTGTAAAATAATTTTGCATTAATTTCGCCTCAAAATCATTGAGATATCGATCTCAATGATTTTTGTTTGTCATAAATACCAGAAGATATATTTACTGAAAAACCTAGAATACACGCACACTGGCTCGACAAATTATTATAACCATGAAGGTAAATGCAGTGGTGTTCCGATATTGTATTAACTGGTCACAGATAACATCGCCTGTGTTGCGCGAAATTGGTTGTATAATTCCTGAACCACACGTATTTACATGGCCTATTATGAGGTGAATACGAATATCCGAATTAATTTATTCCCTATGATGTCAATCGCTACATCCGAAAGAAATGTTCGAAATCATCCATACAATTAAAAATAATTTCCACAAACTCACCTCGTTTAGTCTCTTACATAATTCCTTTACAATTGACCGTTGAAACACCGCCTTACAAACAGCCAAATTCCCAGACTTTATGAATGACGCCTCAAGAACTCAGTACATTAAATTAAATATTCAAATCGCTGGAACATTCCGAAAGATAACGGGCTAAATGTTGCAATTGTCCCTTATCAAGCATTCACCCGCTTGGGAAAAACAAATTTCACTGCTTTTATTCCAAGGGGAATATTTAACTGAGGCATAACTAATTGACATTATCATTTGACAAGCTTTTACTGCGTCTCTGCTCACTAGACGTAAACAATTAATTTGATAATATAAATAAAATATATTGTTTTATATTCATCCCACAGCTGAGCACGGGCCTCTGATATTCAGATTGACAAATCAGTATTTTTATTGAAACATCTTAGTCTCAGGATGGCGAGAGCAGTGGAATGCCAAGCATGGCCTTATAATTCATGGGTGTTTTTTTGGTTTTGCTACTGACCTAGAACGGTCGTATCGGTTACCATCAGACGAATGGCATGCTCGTCTCGCCATACATCACAAAAAGGTGAGAATGTACATCGATCTTACCTTCTTATAAATTAGCTAATACAAAACAAAATAGTCGATAACAGTTTCTCAGATTTACGCGAATGTTTCACATTGAAATAAAACGTGGTCACGAAAACTGTAAAGTGATAGAAACGTCGGAAAATTAAAAAAATGTAAAAATTGAATCAAATTCGCGATAAAATCCGTAAGAATTCGTTTTATTTCAAAATAGCAGATGTTTGTACTATATGTTCGAAATCTAAATATTGGCCTACTTAGTCTATTGACGGTGCTCTTGAAATGAAGCAAAAAGTGTTCGTGGGTGGCAACTAATAAGTTACCGAGAAAAAGTTTTAAGGCCTTTGATGTTATATTTTATGGAAAAAAGCGAATTTATTTGATTTCGACACAGCTATCTCTTTTACTCCTTAGCCACAAATATACCAGTATTTAGTTTTGTCCTTGTCGTAACTTGTAACTAAAGTAACTAGGATATACTTTCCGTTATATTTACAATGTCTGTATTTACTTCCAATTAGTTTATTTACATTTAGCCAATTTGTACAGCAAGGAGTTTTATTAGAGAGATTTTATATAACTTTTTCATCAAGAAAATACAGGGCAACAAGTAATATAAAAATAGTAATTAGGTACGTACACAAAGGTTGTCATTATAACTAGGGATGTGTATTAACATGGTTGTCGGAGCTAATCCCTTTACCCACGAGCCGTGAAATCGTTCGTCTCAACGCCCGCCTACTATTCATTAACTTAGCTTCGCATTCTAACATACAGCTATATCTTAGGTAATATTATTAGTACTTTGAAATAAAACGAATTATTTCGGATTTTATCGCGAATTTGATTTAATTTTTATATTTTTTAACTTCCCCACGTTTCGATCACAGCTATCGTGGTCACGGTGCGGACTTAGGTATTAGTCATCCGCTCAGTGTCTGTTAAAATTTAACTACCTTTGATTTAAAATTATTAAATTAACAAGTTCATTGGCTTTTTATATCCGAAGTACGCTACAGTAGAGTGATCGAAACGTCGGGAAGTTAAAACATGTGAAATTACATGTAAACATCTTCAAAATTGAATTTTGATCAAATAACTTTTTAGTCCATCAGAATTGTTATAATATAAAATCTAAACTATAAAGTCCTACTAAAATTGATCGCATATATGCAATACATTCAAGAAAACTATGTGCAATTTTCCGATCAGAATACTTTCCCTCGCATCGAAAGTAAAAACAGCCCACATTTAAACGAGAGATTTCTCCGGCTGTACTTTTCTCTGGTTTGTTTGTAGCCCGCATGTCTTCAACTTCTTTAGGTGTTTGCTTGGAAACTTTCGATAAACACCGTGCGGTAGGGTTAAGGGATTATTAAGGTAATTTTGGATGTAAGTAGAATGATTAATTTCATGTCAGATATACGATATACTACAACCACAACCACGCACTATAACGTCAAAGAAAAAAACATCGTGAGGAAACCCGCATACCATAGCGATTTTTATAAATTTCTATGGTATGTAAAAGTCTGCCAACTCGCACTAGGCCAGCGTGGTGGACTATATGGCCTAGCCACTCCCAAACGTACTCTCGACTGCAGAGGAGACCTGTGCCCTGCAGTGAGACGTATATGGGCTGATACAGAATACGATATACTTCTTGGTATAGAATACTCTGATGGAGAGAATTTAGTCTACCACGATAACCCAATGTAAGTTTGTGGCAAGACATAAATAGTCTCAAGAATGAATACTGTATAAGGCAGGCCTTTGGCAAACTGACGACTGCGGTATTGGTGATTCAAATATCAATGCTTACCTCGGAGTCATGGGTTATTTAGAGGACACTATTGCTTACTTAAAAGGCAAAGGAATAACTCATTACATACATTTCTGACGCATGAATGTCTTAAAATTTCGCCTCCTGTTCGGACATCAAAATCAATACATAAATTGGAATTCCAGCCAAAATTTCAAGCAGAGTAAGCTTCGAGTCTCGACTAGCAACTTTCTCACAATCTAATATCATACAAACATCCACTTAACTTGTTTGCGGAGAGGATAGGAGTGTGACGTATCGCTGTAAGGGATCGGCAGCGAACGAATTCCCCCCTAAGTAAATATTAGAAAACTATGTTTGATCAGGCCGAGGTCCTACAGTCTGTATAATTGTTCATCGGGCTCTCGATTGTGTAACTAAAGCTAGGTGGGTTTGAGTGGAGCTCAATATGTAGTTTCAATTTGCTGTTATATTTTTATATTCAGTTTTGAAATGTTAAATAATAAATAAATGTATTTGAACAACTTCGCATGTAAAATATCTGTGTTTGTATCTGTATTAGCCCATATACGTCCAACTGCAGAGCATGGGACTCTTCAACAATCGAAATTAAGATTGAGAGAGGCTACGTCATATTATAGTCCACCACGTTTGCCTAATACAGGTTGGCGAACTTTACACATAGAAATTCTTATAAATCGGTACGGTATGCAGGTTTCTTCACGATGTTTTCCTACACCGTTATAGTGGGTCTCGATTGACTATCCTTCGTCATTAGGTTGAAAATGCATCCTACGTTTATTGGGCTATCCCGCTCATAGTAAAATATACAAAAATACCCTTAATCTCTTTATTAACGTAGTGGCAACATCTATATGCTAACCGGATGAGTCTAGTCCAGGCTACCCCTTTGACCATCACATTCGCATCTATTTATAGTATTTTATATTAATAAACTAATAATTTTTATAAGTATAGTGTCTTCAAATAAGTACTTAATATTTGAGCCCACTCGATTTAATTTCCATTCTAACACCGAACAATCTGGAACATTATTCAAAGGCTGTAAGCACGAAAGAAGGCCTTCTGAACTTGAATACTTCTTGTCGAACAACTTCCATGTTAGCTACGAGCCCGTTCAAGCCCTAATGGATTTCAGTTGGTTAAATAATTAATTTAATATTAATTGTCGAGCTCGTCAACAAAGTTTGCGGGTTGGAAATTTTGGCCGACTTACAAGTGCTAATTAAGCGTGTTGTTCGATATAATCTAGTGTAGTAAGTACTTACTTAACTTGTTAATAACTTGAACCAATTTTCTATGAAATAAGTTATTTGTAGCGGGATAAGTAATTATTTTCTCAATCGAGGAGAAAGCTGTCAATCTCTCCTTTACTTATCAATATCGAAACGCATGTTCTAGTGTCATTGGTATTTCATCCATGCACGATTTTAGATGTTTCGGCCAGTCTAGTTTCCTGATTATAACTTGTAGTAAAACTTCTTAGAGCGAAGTCACAAAATGCGGTGACGGTGCGGCGCGGCGGCGGTGCGGTGCTGCTGCGTCATCCTACATCTAAATTGCTATACCATGTCACACGATGCGTTTGTTCACCGTGCGACGGCGACGCCGCACGCGCCGTATTTGCGACCTGAGACGAAGCGGGGAGGGCTGATGCGATGAGCGGAGTATGAGCGTTGCGCTGCGGTGCCGCATCGTCCGTACGGCATCCTACACCCCGAATGCGTTACAGTGAGGCGTCGCACCGCACCGTCATGCACCGCGTCGTATGCCTTCGCTCTTAGTGACCACCACGCATATAACATATTAGGAGCAATACTGGATGTTGCGATGCGAGAAACATCACTCCTTCATTGCGGTGTAGAAAGGTTCCTTTGACTCATTGGTTGACCTAGTACAATGGACTTCATGTACATTTGTAATAATTATGGGGAATCCTTAGGCATGTGTTTACTCACGATGTTTTGTATCACTGCTAAAATGTAAAGCTAGAAACTGCAACCTTTACTTTGACTGTTTGGAATATTTTGAACTATCGTTAATTACAACTGAATCTGCCGTAGTTTAACATGTGAAGATTTTATAAATGGTTATATGCGGAATTTTCAACAATTTTTTCATGTTCATAGTGGCTATTAAAATAAAATTACACAAAGTTTGTCATAAAACTCCGAAAGATGTAAATTATTTTATTAATAGATTTCACAGAAAAAGTTATTATTCCGTCGCGTCTGACGTCGCGTTATAGGAGAATATAGTTTTTATTTGCTTCGTATCTTGTATAATAAAATTCAAATTAAAATGATTTGGACAGGTTCTATTTACGTCACGTTTCAAGAAATCCCCAAGGGCACGAACAAACAATATACAAAAAATATTATAACATAATATACTAATAACTATTCGAACTGAATTTGTAAGTAGTGTAAACATAAGATTCTTGGGTGTCTTGTGCTCTAAACTACCGTACAACCTTAAAACCTCCAAACTTCAGCCCGAAATAAACCAATTCCGCGCAATCCTTTCACTAAGCAAGACATAAAGAGCCCGCTAAGCAACCTCGTTCCAACTCATTATTGGACGTCCAAAGCCGACATTCTGAAGAAGATAAATGTACCAATAACCTCAAAATAACTGAAAAGACGTCGCCTCAAAACTCAAATATTTGTATACGTACTCCGTGCTATATTTTAATTTCCGGCTTTTTCCTTCTCGCCGAGATTAAAATGATTCACAAGAAATACTTTATTAACAACATTTACCCTTGGTTCGCGGCGTGAAGATTTTCAAATTTGAATTTCGTCGCGCTGAGGTCAACGGGGGCTGTGATTGAATTTTTGATGTCGCTTGCTTGCATTCTTTCGCCGGATTCATTTTTTTGTTGTTTCCATTCTTAAACATGTATACGCGAATTTTGCATGACAATTTCTGTGTTCCGCTTAAATAAGTTCGTGCTGGTTTGTTTGGAACTATTTTGTATCTGTAGGGGCTTTGTTTAAAATTTCATTTCGCCGCTTTCAAGAATATGCTGCAGTCAATTTTGTATACAACTTGAATGACCCGAGTCTTTCGTACAGTTCCCCGTGGATATTTAATTCTTGTTTTTATTCTGGCACGGAAGTATAACCACACTGATACGTAATGAAAATTGTAACGCGGCCTAAGTAGAGTATTGACCGATGAAAAACTATAACTATTTCTCACATATCGACACAATTTCAGAAACATAATAACGATTATCTAGTTTCCTATACTCCCTTATGCTCCAATGCTTTGTGGAAGAGCAAAAATCTTCGAAACGGCATGAATATTCATGAGCTTCATATTTTCTTTTAAATCAGGATAATCATTTGTCTTTCTCTCTCTCATCAGCCACAGGACAGCTATAAGAAGACCAACGTTCAACATACGCTTTCCACAACGATTACCATAGCGACTTATTCGAAGGGGCTAACTTAATACGATACTCCTGTATTTTTTATTTTATTAAAATTTAAGGGACTTTTATACCATGAGATAATACATGCCAGTCGCATCGTATCTTATAAATCATCATCTACACAACAAATTAAGGGAGATTAATTTTGTTTTTATCCCCCTTAATTACCAACAGTACATCAAATCTAACATTTTTCAACAACCAATTAAACTAAATAAACTATCATACTAAAGTAAAGAAAAAGAGAGGAACTCCTGTATTTAAAAAATGTCTTTGATAAGACATTTTAAATCCATCTCTTGATTCACAATGTAATCCAAGGTCGCGAAATATTTTGTCGCGCAGTAATTTTTTCTCAAAAAGCCCATAAACCTGATAATCTTGGAAGCAATTAGGCTCGGAACGAATCGTAAAAAATTAACATTACCCTTTTTGATTATATTTATCTGTGAGTGAACTTCAAGACGATTGTGTACAGCGAACGGATTTGCTTAATTGTGTTATGATAGGAAAAATAAAAATGTTTTTACTGTTCCTTCAGTTTGTTACGTTGGCTTTTTTGGGCGATTATCTCAAACGAATGGTAAAATATATTTGTTACATATACATAAACTCGCGTCTTTTCCCATAAAGTGTAGACAGAGGTGCTATCAAGACACTCGCGCTTTACCTTGTATGTTACGTCCCGCGATGTGATAGGTGCGAGCCTATCGCCATATCAGGCACATTCCTGACTCCGGGCTGATGATTAATAGAGAATTGCAATGTCACTTTACCCGACCCGGCATTCGAACCCAAGACTTCGGTATTGTACTACAAGTGCGAACTGGCGACATTGGCGCGGGGCTATGTGAGAACCAGATTTGAAGTTTAAGTTGAAGTTTTAGTTTAACTTTAAGTTATTTTCATAGAGATATGTATATATGTATTTGTATCTATACGTAAGTGTATGTTGCATATATTATTAATTTATAATACATACATATATATTAGTAATTTAAGTATTGTTTACATATAAACTCTCAATTCTCAAGTTTCTATAACTTATGCGCCTACTAATTTTCTCTCTGCACTATCCAAAGGTCGACTGGCAGAGAATGCCTCAGGCATTAAGTCCGCCTTTATACTCTGAATATAAAATATCTATAAATAAATAAATATGAAAGCTTTTATGACATCTTTGACTAAGACAGTCAAATGGCAGATGGCTTAAGAACACTTATACAAAATCGGCTATTAATCAAAATCGATGATGTAACAAAATTAATGACAAAGTAACAAATCTACCTCCATAACCGAAGAATATTTTTTTAAGTCTTATAATGCCCTATTATAGTATAATATTATGTGGGCATGTCAAAAATTGATAATTTCGATTTACGATTAAGCGTAAAAAATCGACGGCAAACTTGGCCAGTCTCCGCGCAGTGGGGCTTTATATAGGGCAAACGTGAACGAAACCATACCGCGATTCAATTCAGCGGTGGCGCCACCTCTTAACGTGTTTTGTAAACTTAACGCAGTACGCGAAAGCAGTAACAGTTTAACCTGTTACTTAGAATACTACTTATAACAAAATCTTAACAGGATTTCCACAATTATTTAGCCCACTACTAGGGGAAAACGTTACAGAAAATTACTAAGGCTTTATACTTATAAATACAATAAAAATTAAAACTGTAAGTCTGTGAAACGAAATTAATTCTCCGACTTAGCAATAAATGTTTCTTTTATACCATTAATTTAGTTTTACAAATTTCAAATCTATAGTAGAAATATGACAAGGTTAAAAAAACAGAAATCGATTTTATCTATACAACAATGAATATCCGCTTACGAAGGCGCCCGAGCGGGCCAACTTGAAATGGCACCAAGGTATTATCATCCAGAAATAAACTAATTTAGAATAAAACCGTGTGTTTTACATAGTCATATTAAATATTATGACATGTATTTTTTTTTAAATAAAGGCTTTTGGTACATCTATCTGAAAATAAAATTTCACTTAAATCGATTTAGCCGTTTTCGAAAAAAACATTATTTTATTATTTTTTGTTTTTTTTTTCGATTTATTCGAAAACCAAATTAGGTAGAGTTGTAGAATTAAAGAATTTTATCAGTGCCAGCACACTCTCAACAGATCATCCAGATATCTTTCTGGAGCCAATTTTATTCCATTATCGGCCTATGACCTTTGTGTCTTCTTTTATACATTTTATCTTTAGTGACATGAGGTAAATTGCTTAGCTCCCTTAACAAATGCCATTTTTACAACAACAAAAAAAACGTTTTTTTTATTGCATAGGTCCGGAAAACAAGCAAACAGGTCACGTGATGGTAAGTGATTACTATCGCCCATGAACAATCAACGGGCTGATAATTAATAGAGAATTACAATATCACTTTGCCCGACCAGGCATTCGAACCCAAGACTTCGGCGTTGTAATCGAATCGTAGTAGAACTGCGAACCGAGGCAGTCTAAAACATATAATTTTGTTGGCAACATATTATTTGGCGCGAGGCTATGTGAGAACCAGATTTTAAATCAAGCGAGATCTCGTCTTTGTTATTTTCATAGAGATATAGAAGCTTTTATGAGGTCTTTGACTAAAACAGTGAAATAGCAGATGGCTTAACTTGATTTTATGATACTAATTGATGATGGAACAAAATTAATGACAAAGTAACAAATCTACCTCCAAAACCGATGAATATTTTTTAAAGTCTTATAATGCCCTAATATAATATTATATTATTTAGGCATGTCAAAAATTGATAATTTCGATTTACGATTAAGCGTAAAAAATCGACGACAAACTTAGCAAGTCTCCGCGCAGTGGGGCCTTATATAGGGCAAACGTGAACGAAACCATACCGCGATTCAATTCAGCGGTGGCGCCACCTCTTAACGTGTTTTGTAAACTTAACGCAGTACGTGAATAAGTAATAGTAAAATAAGTAATAGTTTAACCTGTTATTTTGAATGCTACATATAACAAAATCTTAACAGGTATTCCACGATTATTTAGCCCACAAATAGGGGAAAAAATTACTGAGGGTTTATACTTATAAATTACAATAAAAAATTATTTTTTAATAGTCTGAAACAAAACGAATACTATTACTTAGTGAAATTTTTGTGTCTTTTATACCATTAATTTAGTTTTGAAAATACGGTTTTAAAAGATTTTAAACAGGTTTTAAAGGCCACAGGCCGATAAGAAAACAAAAATAGCCCCAGAATGATATCTGGATGATCTGTAGAGAGTATATTGGTACTGATAAGATTTTTTAATTCTGAAAGCTTTAACTCTCTGCTTAATTTGTTTTTTTAAATGAAATTTAGACATGAGATAGATATACCTAAAGCCTAATATAACTAATACACGCGATTTTATTTAAAAAAAATCTTGATGATAACATCTTCGTACAGTTTTTTTATTAACCTATATTGTCCCACTGTTGGGCAAAGGTCTTCTTCAACAGCTTACACCACCCACTCTTCGTACAGTTGCAAATTTAAATGTATTTTATGCCTTTTTCAATGTAGAATACCCCCTAAAATTTTCACATCTATAGTAGAAATAAGACGACATGGTTAAAAAAACGGAAATCGATTTCATCTATACAAAAATCAATATCGGGCCGCTCGGGCGCCTTTACTAGCGGATCTTACTCGGCCTTTACTAGTGGAAATAATTGGGGGAGGCCTATGTTTAGCAGTGGACTTCCTTTGGCTGATGGATGGATGATACATGTGGAAAGAGACGGAAAGAAAGGAATCATAATATATTTAGATCAGAAAATATAACATTTTCTTAGGTACCTACATCAAACGAGGTTTTTGCTTAACATAAATCAATAAATCATACTGATTGTAAATTAGGTGTTTTACGATGAAGTCTAGACTAGAGTGAAGTACTAAAATGTATTTCAGACTGCGAAGACGAGACGTATTATAAAACAGTCGATTCAGATAATATGACAAAGTAGTTAAGGGTGGTTTCACACCGTTCGGTGACCAAGTAATCGGCGGTATATATAATATCTTTCTCTAGTAATATAGATCTTTTTTTTTTAATAATGGAAACTTCGCTTCTAGTAGAACTAGTAGAACCCTGGTTAGGTCATGTTTTAAGAAACCTACAGGGTGAAGTCGGCTACATATGCAATAAATGCGTTTCTTTTTTTTTCAAGAAGAAATGCTATTAAATTTCCCTTTTGGTAACCCGGAGAGACGAAGAGGAGTATGTCAGTGCCACTAGCCTTCGTAACTGTAACAGAGATAGCAAGATAGCACTTGGTTGATGTAGCTAATCAAGGATAATTGACAGTCAATGATATTAAAACTAAGAAGTTAGAAGGACACGGAAGATCAAGGACCATTGTACTGGTTTGAACGACAACAGTTAGAAATGTATTTAATTTCGATATCGACTTTTTAAAGGTTTATGTATGACTCATAGTGGTTCTATGCAGATGTTCTTGAGCAACGTTGCTTGGTTTCCATCATAACTCATCATGTATCCAACAGCCTTATCAAATTGAGTATGCTCCTTATCGAGTTTACTCAATTTCTCGCTATTATCCAACAATAAAAACAATTCCCACACACATTTTGACAATTGAACTTCAAATCCTTGCACCACATAAACCTGATAATGCGTATTTGTTCGGCCCATGTATTTTCGAACCGGCTAATCCGAAGCTCATTCAGCGAACGCAAATGAAGGCAAATGTTATATGTTTCATTCAAAATTCAATCACAATTAGAACACAATCGCGTATATCTGGTCAGTGGTAATCATACTCGTCATAATATTGATGATCTGCTGTGAAACGGTAAATTAATTTGTGTTGTTTCACCTATTATATGAAGACATACATCAATTGACGATTTCATGTCCGTGGAGGTAGGCAGAAGTGCCATTAATACTATATCGTTACGATTATTTTCGTGCCGCGATGTGAAGAGGGGGAAGACAATCGCCATGCTCGGTAATACAAAAAAGTATCCACCAGCAAGAGATGTATATTACTTAGACATAATTATGTCAGCCTGTTTGAAATTTGATATACAGGCTAAATTCAAAATTTGATACTTCTGAAGAGTGTTGTAACGACATTTCCACTAGCTCAGCATTAGTAAATTTGTTCACCGTTTTTATACGTTTTAAAGTACGAAAAATCTCTTCCAAAATCCCTAATGATTATACAGATGAAACAACTTACATTGAAATCCGAAAAGACGGCGCCGGTTTCCCGCAGACGTGTGTGCAAACACCCTTACCCGCTCTCGCCCAACTTTTTTGAACGATGTGCAAGTAAGTTTGTTAGTGTACGATGACAAATAACGATTCGGCGTTTCTTCGATTCGGAATCTCATTTCGGCTGTGGAACGGCGCGATTCTAAACGTAAGATGAATATTGATGGTCGGTTACAATTTTAAAACGCCATTTATCACTTTTAAACTGACTCCACGTTCATTGCGCTCAGTTTAAAGCGAATTCAAAAAGGGTGACTGTGAATTTTCGTTTTTGCCTTGTATGCTTGCTGATTGTTTTAAGTTAGCGTTTGGATCGAAATATGGGAGTTTATCATATTATGGGGTCAATTTTGATCACAGAATCGCGCTTTGATGAAATAAATGACTTTCAGAGCTAAGTTTACGGTATTAATTAGTACATTTGTGGCAAAATGAGTTTTGATATACGCATGAGTTAATAGACTTATAATTATATTTTTTATAAGTAAAAAACATGAAATTACTAATAATGTTGTGATGAAGCCAATTGGCATTCGAAAATTCAGATTCTTTTGATACCATGCCGTGATTGCCTATTGTAACAGCAATTTTACTTGTTTTTGTAGATTTCAATGTACAATTCGCAATTGTATGTTCTGTTGGCAGTCCTAAATAAATAAAAAATATATATTAAAATTTCTCCAGTGGACTGCTATTTACAGCCTCTTTCCTACGATACAAGGAGGAAGTAAGGGCTCTTTTTTCATTTACTGCGGTAATTGAATACGGCTTTGTATAAGAATGTTTATTTTTAGATGGAATAATACCACAGCTCTATGAAATGTCCATCTTTGAACAAGGTTTTAATGAAATGCTCACCTGTACACTAGTTTGTATCCCTGTTATTTTAAAAACCCATGAGTAACGACGGCGCTTTCCATCACACCGGCTGCTAACTCATCTGCCTACACGGATAAGAACGAAAAAGCATGAAAAATGAATGCCTTCGACATAGTTTTAGAAGCTTTCTTACGTCGCAATATGGAAACAACAAAGACTGGCTGACAACATGCGCTCTAAGATCGAATTCTAAGAGTAATCATAACATTCAATGACCAAATACAGCCAAAAACGGTCCCATAACAAGTACACAAAATGATGCCACGATAACCATTTGCAAATGTTCAAAATGTAATCAGTAAATTGATTAATTTGTTTAGTGTGGTGTGTGTTTGTTCATTGCAAATATAATTCATTAGTAGCTTCCGTTTGTGTTGCAGTTCACGGCCCGTCCCTAAAGGGTGCACATCGGATTGCATTCACCATTTAGTATTCATGTATCTTTTGTTGTTACAAATTGTACCTATTGTAGAATTATCTATTACAAACTAAATTGTGTTGGTGCGTAATTGTTTTGGCAGGGACGGAATAATGGAGGATCGTGATTTTTAGATGGGTCGGAAAAGCGCTTAAGGCTCTTTGTGTTTTGAATAATGCACGATTTCTAAGCAATAGATTTGTAAGATAATTCTTGGCGGACGAAGTGCAGGATAAAAGGTATTTGATAGTGAAATTCTTTGCAGTAATGTCTCAACTTTCTCGGTAATGTGCTTTAAAACGATTTAAGGAATTCCTTGCAATGACATTAAGTCGTCGGACATTATTGTTAGGTATTTCTTGTAAATGCAGACGTCGTTATTTTACTTCTAAAGCCCTTATGCCTCCTACACACTATGCCGGCGGCACTGCCGGTGGCTTTGTGCCGCGTGGGTATGCTGGCGGCGACTCCAAGCCGGCGGCATTTGCCGCAGAATATCATCTGAGTTGTGCCAGCTGTGTAGAATGCTAAAAATGAATTTACGTAAAAAGTTGTCTTTCTGTGCAAGCCGCCGGCACATCCCGGCGGCCATGTCGCCGACTTATCTATGTGGCTTTGCCGGCGGCTGAACCACCCGCCGGCTTACCCGCCAGTCGTGCCGCCGGCATAGTGTGTAGGAGGGATAAGGGTAACAATCTATTGAATAAAACCTATCCTACTACCAAAAATATTGCGTTATTCTTTTGATTCTCAGTGTCAGTTTTAAATCCTTATTCAATATTTAATGCACCTAAATTTCAACATAGTAAAACTCCCAAACAAACCACTCTTTCAATCTTTTCTTAGATTATTATCAAGCACGTTACCTGCGTTCCCTGCACTCTTTTCATGGTCATATCGAAATCATAGTCTGAGAGACAAAGACAAAGCCACCTGTATATTCATGCAAAAATGTGCTAAGTGTATTCAGGAAACTGCATACATTAACATAAATACGGATATTTAAATAGAGTTACATGCATGCATATGTAACGAACTAGCTTGCTTAACCTTTGCATACAACTATTGTCTGTCGCGTGTGTCCTTTGTATAGATGGAAGTATTTAGTCTGGTAATTTAATCGTTATTTTTTATCGTGAATAATTTAAAATAAAATTATTTTTTCGCAAATTAAAATAAATATGAAACTGAAAATGATGACATTTACGTCTTGCAACATTTTGTTCTAGCGAACCTTCGATACACAAGAGTAAAGTTAGAATTACTTCATAACGTAGATATTTGATACGGAATTTAATCATAACAATTTAATTTAGTTTATCTTTACTAACTTCGTCCTATACAATGGATAAAATTGTCCAGTCAACCCATTGTTAATGTAGCTTTAACGAGCCTCAGGGAAGCTCTACCATCTCTACTTATATCGTACACATCTGATTTCGTACATTCATTAGTAAAAAAAAAACAGCTTTCAAACAAATAAAAACCGCATCATAATCGGTCCATTCGTTTACGAGCTACGATGCAACAGACGGACAGATACGTCAAACTTACAACACCACTCTTTTGCGCCATAGATCAAAAAAATAATTGTACTGTACTGTATCAGTCCATAGACGGCCCACCTCCTCCACAATCGAGAGTACAATCAAGAGTGGTTAAGCCATATAGTCCACCACGCAGGCCCAGTACGGGTTGGCGGACTTTTACATACCATAGAAATTTATACAAATCGCTATGGTATGCAGGTTTCCTCACGATGTTTTCCTTCACCGTTATAGTGCGTAGTGATTGACTATCAATACACACATGACTCCAAAAAGTCAGAGGTGTGCCCTGGGATTTGAACCCGCGACCACCGTGAACATGTAGCCAGCCGCGTCTGGTCCGTTACCAACAGGCCACCGCGCACTACCGACGCTTAATTTATAAATATAAATATATCACAATAGCTAAAAGTTCGTACCCCTATCAGTATTGCGACACAAACGTAGCAACATTCACAATTTCAATTAACTCAGATGTGAGCTCTCCGTTGTCGAATTTTCTCCGGTTGTCGCTCGATTATCGATCGGCGCGAGTTTTTAGCGACGTTGATAGATCGCTTCGGGATAACCGTTCTGCTTTCTGCCGCCTTATCGCTCTGCTGTACCAGGTATAAGCGTTCCTTAATCGGGTGTTTGAAATCGCTCATTCCAAATTCGTTTTATATATGTTTTCTCAGATTTTAAAAACCTTTAAAAGGAGTAAAAATGTGTATACAACTAAAAAGTTTTTTTTTATAGATAGGATCGGAAACGAGCAAACTTATTTTTTATATAACAGATTCTGGAAACGTATAAACAGTTCACATGATGTTAAGTGATCTCTACCACCCATGAACATCCATAACCATTGTATTTTTATATTTATGTATATCATAGATATATTGCCGGCCCAGCAAATCGGGAAGGTATGGGGCATCCGGCAATCTCACTCACCGAACGACATTGCATTAACAACAAAGCTGTCATGTCATGTCGATCTCCTGTGATACAGTGTTATCGCCCCGGACGAGTCTAGTCATGGCTGACAACAGCGCGGCTCTACCACATTCAATGGTAAAAGAAATATATATTTTGTAACTGGTCCCAAAGCGATGGTAGTATTCATTGCTTGGGAATTCAACAAATCTAAAAGACTATTTAAAAAAATGTTATATGAGGAAAAGCATGTCCTATCTACCTCTATGGTAACTTTTAAAACACTTAATAAATTAGCTTTTAATCATGCATATTTTAATGACTGATATTGTTTGTGGATAAACTAGCATTTTTCTATACATATCTGTTGTATCCTCTGTTGTCTATCTTTAAGGTCAGGTAATGGTCTTAAGATTCATAAATTATAAAGATTAGTTGCCAATTATAAAGGAAAGCAATATGCCTTTTTATTTACAAACCAACATGATAATTTTGTGTGAATTAAGTTCAAAGTGCGTTATTAAATCTACAGGTATGTCCTCAAATCGCTTTCGCTCGTGCCTTACGGCACACACGCCGATACTTTCATTTAGTAAATAAATATATATCTAGAATTTTTCATCCCTAATGTTTGATTGGTCACCCGCTGCGTGGTTTCTTTGTGTTTCATATTCGATCTAGATTTTTTCGATATTTCTAAGAGGATTTAGGTACAGATAGATCATTTTCAGAATTGAATCCATTTTCTCGAGAATCTGTTTTATCTCTTACAGAATGGCGAAAATCCCTCGGGTTGTATTGTGTTATTGAATAAGTGTTAGGCATTGTTTTGATTGGTATACGTATCAGTAATATTTCGAGAATATTTTTTTTTTATTCTGGCACGGCATGATGACTGCACTGCACCTGATGTTAAGCGCAAATGCCGTCCAGACAGAGTATCGAATGGCATCAGACGGCGGTCCCATGCCATTCGATACAATTATGCCGGCCTGCTGAGATGCTTCTTCACATTACGGCGGAAGGACCCAGGATTATAGGAAGGAGGGAACACGTGTGACGGCAAACAATTCCACAGCTTCACAGTGCGGCACAAAAAAGAATTTGCGAACTTTTTTGTTCGCGCCGAGATGGTTTGAACCGTCAAGCTGTAACATAACGAATAACATAAATCATAACATAACATAAATAACAAATCAATAATAACATAAATCATAACGAATATGTTGTATTTTTCTATTAATACGTTGAATCATTATTGGAAGGCATGTAGAGGAATTTTGAATAGAATTCACTATAACCGTACGTTCTGTGCGTGCAAAGTGCGTAGTTGCCTGTTGGTATACGGACCAGACGCGACGCGCAACATGTTCACGACGGTCGCGCGTTTAAATCCCAGGGCACACCTCTGACTTTTCGGAGTCGTGTGTATTGATAGTCAATCACCAGGCTCTATAATGGTGAAGGAAAACATCTTGAGGAAACCTGCAAACCATAGCGATTTGTAATCATTTATGTGGTATGTCAAGTCCGCCAACCTACACTAGGCCAGCGTTGTGGACAATAAATATGGCCTAACCCCTCTCAATCGTAGTCTAGATTGTAGAGGAGGCTCGCGCCGCTGTGAGACGTATATGGACGTATAAACTGCTACAATACGCTCTGTGTTTTATGGAATTGGGTTGAAATTATTTTAGCATTAAATAAATAATTCATTACTAGTTGCAAATTCTTATCAGTAAACAATTGCTATCTTGAATAATACAGAGATACAGAACAATTATTTTTATCTTATAGCATTGTCATTCATAGTCAATCACCACGCACTATAACGGTGAAGGAAAACATCGTGAGGAAACCTGCATACCATAGCGATTTGTATAAATTTCTATGGTATGTAAAAGTCTGCCAACCCGCACTGGGCCAGCGTGGTGGACTATATGGCCTAGCCACCACTCTCAATCGTACTCTCGATTGTAGAGGAGGCTCGTGCCCTGCAGTGGGTCGTGTATGGGCTGATACAGTAACAGTACAGTATTGTCATTCATAGAATGTCCATTATTGAACATGGATCTATACGAACTTATGGAAGCAGCCTGGTGACATATTATGATAGCAAAGTTATACAACCTCTATCAGGTCATCTATCCATTTGAATAAAATACCAAAGCTGAAATAATATTTTGTTATTATTGTCCATACACACTTTCCACTCAAGGCCTTCACTTTGTACCTACAACAAAACAAAATATTTTAATTCCATTATAAATTCTAAATCTATGCCCGACAAACAATGAACATTATTATTTACTCAAACATATTGTATTGTTCAAACTTCATACATTAGGTTTGAACATTTGTGAATAAACATAAAATGCTCCCGAAAGCACTGAATTTTAATGTATTCAATAAATAGTAATGATATCATTATAATTTCAAATTATCGACGATTCAATTATCAAATAAACACACACAACCCACAACGTTTTGCAGCGGGGAAATATTAATATTCCATTGTGAATGATCACTAATCCTTATGAATATATTGTATAAAATTATACTATGCATACAAACTGTTGCAATAATTTTAGGAGAATTAAAAGGATATTTAAAGAGCCTTGTAGTAGTTGACTGTCTCGGTGGCGTAGTGGTACTACGGTATGATTGCAAAACTGAGGTCTCGGGTTCGAATCCCGGGTCGGGCAAAGTGATATTGGATTTTTCTATCCATTATCAGCCCGGAGTCAGAAATTTGTGCCCGATATGGCGATAGGCTCGCCCCCTATCACATCGTGGGATGGAATATACAAGGCGAAACGTGGGTGTTCTGGTAGCACCTCTGCCTACTCCTTCTGGGAGAAAGGCGTGTGTTTATGTATGTATTATGTTAATAAAGAGCGTAGTCGCCTTTTGGTAAAGGACCGGACTGGGCTGCAGAAACGGCGATCGTAGGTCCAAATCCCAGGGTACATCTCCGACTTTTCGGAGTCATCTGTGCATTTAGCCTATCACCACGCACTATAACAATGAAGGAAAAGATAGTGAGGAAGCCTGCATACCACAACGATTAGCAAGGATTTCTATGATATGTAAAATTCGCCAACCCGCACAGTCAGTGTGGTGGACTATATGGCATAACCCTTTTCAATCGTACTCTCGATTGTAGTGTAGGCCCGTGCCCTGTACTGGAACGTATATGGGCTGATACAGAAAAAGTCCCATTTATTTTCTAATACCCATGGCACAAGACTTGTAGTTTTGTGTGATTTATTTATTTATCCAAGTAACTAAGTTACAAATCATAAATATAGCTTGCATTTACATCCCTCTCTCTCTTCAGCCAAAAGAAGTCCATTGCTGAACAAAGGCCTCCACCAGGAATCTCTGGAATTCTCTCGGAAATCTCTGGAACTGACCTGTTACAAGTGGTCTGCATCCAGCGAATTCCTGCAACCTCAACCAGGTCGTCCGTCCTTGCACCTTGTAGGCGGGCGTCTGACTCTGCGCTTGCCTATACGTGGCCTTCACTCCAGAACCGTTCAGCCCCAATGGCCATCAGTTCTTCGCACTATGTGTTCAGCCCTCTGCCACTTCAACTTGAAAATCCTTTGGGCTATGTCGTATATTTGCATTTACATACATAATTTGATTTCCATTCACAATATTAGCTCAAATAATCAAATGAACATCGAATAATGTTGAAACCCAATTAGCGTTAGCACGACTTGGTAACATATTTTGACGTTATATAACAGTATTACAACAGTAAAACCAATCAATCTAAAATTAATTGCAAATGAAAGTGGTGAATAAATTAATTTATACCCATTAAGATTGATGTTTGAGGAACAGGGATTTACATCGATCAAGTGCTCTTAAAGAGTTTAATGTGACTCCTCTACGACCAAAGTCCATCACTCTGACCTAGTGCGGGTTGACGGACTCACATACAATTGAAAATTCTAAGAGTTTAAACATACATACATACAATCACGCCTTTTTTCCAGTAGAGGTAAGAAGAAGCTAACAAGTCAGTCACATTTCGCCTTGTATGTTCCGTCCCACGCTGTGATAGGGGACGAGCCTATCGCCCCATAGTGCACAAATTCCTGACTCCTGGCTGCTAATGAACAGAAAAATCCAAAATCACTGTACCCGGGATTCGCACCCGAGACCTCAGCGTTATAATCGTACCCAATAACGGTAACTGGTAACGGACCAGACGCGGCTGCCTACATGTTCACGGTGGTCGCGGGTTCAAATCCCAGGGCACACCTCTGACTTTTCGGAATTATGTGTGTATTGATTGACAATCACTACGCACTTTAACGGTGAAGGAAAACATCGTGAGGAAACCTGCATAGCGTATCGATTTTAAAGAATTTCTACGGTATGTAAGTCCGCCAACCCGCACTAGGCCAGCGTGGTGAACTATATGGCCTAACCACTCTCAATCGATTCTCTCGATTGTAGAGTAGACCCGTGCCCAGCAGTGGGACGTATATGGGCTGATAAAAAAAATAACAACAGCACCACCGAGGCAGTCGCAGGAACATTCCATAAAATATTAAAAAAAACAATAAAAAAACCAAGACACACAAAGTAAAATTCAACGGGGTCAAACGGTAGCCACATTCGGTTGTAAATTGACATACACTTAACTTCTTGACGGAGTGCGACAGCCTAAATAAATATTATAGGGGGCCCGGCCCACGTATCGCATAATAATGTTTGTCGCGACTGTTTGCATTATTCTGTGATGATACTGACTTAGGTTGGCAGTACTGGGTTCGGATCAGAGTCGCGGGTTCGTAAGTGGTTTTCGATTTATGGCGATTCATGTGTGTCATATTAATTTGGTTCGGGTGTTTGTGTTTTAGTATGTTTTTGTACTGTATCATATATACGTCCCACTGCAGGGCATGGGCCTCGTTTCCACTCGAGAGTACGATTGAGAGTGGTTAGGCCATGTAGTCCGCTACGCTGGCCTAATGAGGCTTGACGGACAAAATGTATGTTTTAGTAAATTATCATAATTATTGTTTTGAAGTCTTATATAGCATACATATAAAAGTAAGATCAGAATAAATTATTTTATCGATTTAAACACTTTTTCCATTGAGGTTTTTTTTTTTAAATAAAGATCAGCTTTAATGGTTGTACGTTTCTCATATGTGAGATGCCGCCTGGTGAGGTGCCACCGCAATGTCTGTTTCTCCCGAGGTATTTTTAATGAATAAGCTATTTAGTATTAAACGAAGTATTTAATTCGATCCAGTAGCTTATTATAAACATACTAGCTAGATATAAAATAAAACTGTTTCGCTTCATTGCATATGCTCATAGAAAATAAAATACTTCTTTAAAATATTCTCTCCTACATTTACGATGTGTTCGCTGTAATAGTTTTTGTTTGTATGTTTATGTACATTTACAACGAGAATTATTTTATGTTTTTATCAAAGGATTTAAGTGAAATATTCAAGTAATATTCATGTTAACCAAACTTTACAGTATCGCATTTATTTTTATAACACGTAATTCTAGAGCTCGTTTAAAAATAAAGAAGTATTAAAAAGGTTGGGAAATATTCAATCAACAATATTTCATACACAACATGAGCAGTAAACTTGTCGACCTGGGAATTGAATCTAGGGTCTTACGAATTGCAATCAATAGGCTGCTGCCCAACAGTCACATACAAAGCCCTGACCCCACTTTAAGATCAATTAAGCCTTGTGTCGTGGGTAACAGAAACTACAAGAGAATTTTCGGTCTAACAAACACCCAGACCCGAGACAAATATTTGTGGGCCACACAAACATTTGTGTTCGTGCGGGGATCGAACCCGCGGCCTCTCGTTTCACAGCCAGCGTGTAACCAATTGCGCCACAGAGTCTGTAAATCTTTATAAATAAGCGCAGACACTGCAAAGGTAAAGTGGAATTATCTACTGTTTCAGCCCAGATACGTCCCAATTCAGGGCACTAGCCTCCACTATAATCGAAAGGACGATCGAGAGTGGTTAGGCCATATAGTCCACTACGCTGGCCTAGTGCGGGTTGACGGACTTTACATACCATAGAAATTCTTACAAATCGCGGTGGTATGCAGGTTTCCTCGCGATGTTTTCTTTCACCATTAAAGTGCGTGGTGATTAACTATCAATACACACATGACTCCGAAAAGTCACAGGTGTGCCCTGGGATTTGAAACCACGACCACCGTGAACATGTTGGCAGCCGCGTCTGGTCCGTTTACCAACAGGCCACCACGCACTTTTGCGCACGCACAGTCATCTACATATTAAGATAATTTCTCAGAGATATTTTCGTGCATATAATACATCTCCGCTAATATTTTATCTAAATGAATATTCAATACGCCCTCATTAAGATTATATTTCCTTCTAATGACGAAAAACAAGTAAGTTCCATAATTAATGTCTTCGTAGAAAATTTACTTAAATCGTCGCGTGTATCCAAATACTAAGAAACACTTTTATGAACATCCCATTGCTAGGAAAGCAGATTTATGACAAGTGTAATTTTCAATTGCATTTGATGATCCGTGACCAACACATCTTACGGGTCACCTAGATGAATATTTCGAAACGTTACCTGCCCATTGCGCCATGGCGTTATGCGTCATGAGAAAGTTTCCATTTCCACAGCGCATTGTTTAATGTATTTTTAAAGGTTTCGAATTTGTTACAGGATCAACGCGTCATACCCCGCCTGACTCATACAATAAATTTAAAAATAACCGGTGTGTCATACGAATTGTAAGATAGTATAATTTAGTATATTATTTATTACTTTTTTTGTAAGAATGCCCTTAAGACTCTCATATTACGGTCCAGTCTCTTTGTATTTGGATATTTATACTTCTAGGAAGGATTTTCTGTATTTATAATTTCCAATTGTTTTACATCAATTTATACTGCGACCCACGATCCAACCGAACTCACGCCAAGCCATCAATCAAAAAACCACTGTTTACATTTTAAATTCCTGATTTCATTCACATTTTCAAATCTATTTCCTTTTAAAGAAAGCCAACCGAATCGTCACCTTAAATTGAAAGGGTATTTTCTATTCTTGCTACAAAACTATATTAATTTAGAGAAACAACAATTAAATTGCTCAGTACTAAAATGCAACCATACACTCCTCCGTCCCTACAACGAGTATGTCCCCATACACGCATCATGTGATAACCTTACACAATAAATGGTGAGACGAGCGTACCATTTGCCTGATGGTAAGCGATAATACCGCTCATGGACAGTAGCAAAACCAAACAACACCATGAATTACAAAGCAATATGTGGCATTCCACTGCGCTCGCCATCCTGAGACATAAGATGATAAGTTTCGTTATGTCCAGTAGTTACTCTGGCTACAATGTCCTTCAAACCGGAACGTAACAGTGCATTTACACTGCTGTTTGGCGACAAATAGACATTGCGGTGGTACCTACCCAGGCCTCTGTGGCGCAGTTGTTGAAAGCCGACTATGATTTTCGATCTCCCTACGAGGGAGATATTTTCATGGTATTTGTTTCGGGTCAGAGTTGTGAGTCCAGACACTGATTCCCAGTTTTTAGTACCCACGATACAATACTTAGTATCTTACTGGTTACTATCATGTATGTGCCGCCCACGACCATATGAAACCCTTGAATCATAGATGTGTTGCCGGCCCATCGAACTGGGTGGGAAGTGGGAAGGAAAAAGAATGGTAAGAGGAAAGGGGTATTGGGCATTCGGCATGCTTACTCATCAATCGAAACGACACAGCAAACCTGTCACCTCCCACCGATCTCCTGTGAGACAGTGGTACCAACTCGGACGAGCCTGCCTGTTCATGCTGAGTTATGACTGACTGAACATCGTGGCTCTACCACTTTCTAGTGAGCCTTTTGCTGTTTTGTTGGATCTATGCAATAAAAAAACAATGTTTCAACATTGAATTGTCGACAATTCCAAAGAAAATTATTGTGCGTAATGTCACAAAGGTTTCAGTTACCATAAAATTTTCTTTTTAATTTAAATTTTCCGTGAACACTGCGGTGAAACCGTATATATGTAAACTGAGCAAACGTCTGTTTGCTCGGAACCAGAATCCCGCGAACATTTTGCACGTGTTGATTAATAATGAACTTTTTAACTGCGTAAAAGTCAACTTAATACTAAGAAATTGTGAAAGACTGTGGTCCAGCCCGGCTTCGAACAAAGTAAAATAAGGCTTTTGTTTTGATCTTTGTATGTAAAATTATTTGTTCATTATTTTTCCTGGGTTTGTTTTGCAATATTTTTGTATATAAAAATATTCACAATTTGTGAGCAGTGCTAGTGTTGCACAATGTTTACAAAAACCAGTACCGACTGCCGCTATTTTACTCTGTGTACATAAAATGATAGTTGCAATGGCGGCATCCTTATTTTAATATGAGGGTTTCAGTTATTATTTTACTGGCTATATGGGATCTAAATTTAATGTTTGGCAAGTTATGTTTCTCAAGTATTATAAAATATGCAAGTTAAAAAAAAAGAAACAAGAAGAAATTATAGATTATAGTCTTAGTAAATCCCACTTATCGCACGATATGCGACAACAAAACTGCTACTTAACGTCGCTTTTCTGGTAGGCGTTAGTGCTAAGATCGAAAGCCCTATTCATAATGCCCTAACTTCCCAAAGCAAGACTAATTAATTAATAATGAAAACAAAAAAGCGAACACAGCACGTGGACACGGCGCTTTAAAGCGCAAGTTCTGTTCGCTGTGTGTGAAAGTGCAACTGTGTGCGTGACTTTGCAGGTATTGGTACGGAGCCTTCAGTTCCCTCTGGGCAGCCGAGAAGCGCGCGCGTCGACGCCGCCCGACCAAACACCGCGCACACGAAGGAACGCGAGTTTAAAAAATAAATTTCGAACCGAATTTTGAAAAAAGAATATTGTTTTTTAAGGATTTGCGTTTTATTGCCAGTGCTTGGTGTTGTGACATTTGTGCTTTTTTATCTGTGCATTGTGGTTGTGCGGATTGACAATACAGTTTTGTGGTTGATGTGATTTTTTTAAAGGATTACATCGTACATGTAAGTAAATAAAATAATATAAATATTTTATACCTAATGTATAAAACAGGAAATGATAATACGTAACAATGACCAAATATAGAGCAGTAACGATAGTATAAAAACCTAATTGAAAGGAAGTCGTTTAAACATTTACTAATGTTTCATTTTTCGATACCATATTTTTTACCATTACTTGATTCTTTATATCGTGTATTTTTTATGAGACTAAGGAAATTAATTTTTATTCTTTGTAAAATACAATTAAAGGGCTTGCCATAACAATTAAGGATAGGTGGTATGTGTATTCAGTTTTAATTGGAGCTTGTTATTCTTTTTTTATACCGTTTAAGTAATTGATAGGTGACTTCAATTTTTTTATTTAATTATTTACTTGACAATACATATAGATAAAGAGACACATGGTGTCTTTTCTAATATTTATCAACCAATTATGAATGTAATATGAAATGTGTATTTCAATTGTTTTTAAAATTACATAATAATTATGCGATATTTTAAAATGATCGTTATTATAATTTAGTGTTATTATTATTTATTCTTAGTCTGGGGTCAGGGCTATGTATGTGACTGTTGGGTGTACTTATTATATATATATATATATATTTTTACTTCGATATGGTTTTGTATTTAACTAAACAGAGATGTTAATATTTTTTATATCAAGTAAATTTTCATATTCAGGGTTCAATACTCTTAATTATACTTGCACTTTTAAGCTACATTCAGCATTAGGTCATTTGAATTTTTATATCGTCAAATATTATGCAATATGAATCTTTTAGGAAGGCTTAAGTGTATTAGGGGTCACCTGTAGTTATACGAAGATGATATCAATACTTAATATCTTAAATAAATTACGTCTTTTAAATATTGGGTTATTTATTTGTACATTAATTATATTGTTCTATTTTTATTTATTTATTCGCCGAATGAATAAAATACCGAACATATTAACAGTCAGGATATTATCATGGTACTGTAATTCCACGTAAATGAAGAAATTTCAAATTGAATTTTCACGACTCATTTCAGTACATTCGTAATTGATAAATGGGACGCAATTTCCCAGAATTTTCACTTTTCAATGCATCGTAATTTGCAAGCTTTATTTCTTCTTTGGTCATACATTATAGTTACGAATTGTATATTTTTGTCTTTGGTCATATTAATATATTGGGTCAGTTCTCACTTGTTTAATACACAATTTGCCAACTCAGATATATTCCTTCTCTTATTCAAAATTTCGGAAAATATGTAGTCTTAAATTAACGATCTCAAACTTATTTAACAATTACTTACTTTTTGTCTCTTGTGCTTTATATACTGTGTTTTAACTTGTGGACAATAGTGTGGGTTATATGAATGTAAAATCCTTTAGATATTTCATGTTTGTTATTAGCTTAGCTAGACTGCCTCGTTGGCGTAGTGGTAATACTATATGATTGCAAAGCTGAGGTCTCGGGTTCGAATCCCGGGTCGGGCAAAGTGATATTGGATTTTTCTATTCATTATCAGCCCGGAGTCTGGAATTTGTGCCCGATATGATGATAGGCTCGCCCCCTATCACATCGTGGGACGGAATATACAAGGCGAAACCTGGGTGTTCTGGTAGCACCTCTGCCTATCCCTTCTGGGAAAAAGGCGTGCGTTTATGTATGTATGTATGTTATTAGCTTGAGATCGTTTTTGTCCCCCTTTACTAAGTAAATACGTGGTGCCTTGTATACAAGGGAATCGTGACATCGCTTCGTCTATATGCCACCAAGCAGCAATGTGTAAGCAGCGCTGTGTTCCGGTTTGAAGGACATGTAGTCAGTGATTACTGGGCGTTAAAATACATAAAACCTTATGTGTTGGGGTGACGCGCGCAGTTTAGCATCATGCCTAGTAATTTTAAGTTGTTTGTGGTGTTGCGTCCGTTTATGCGAAGTAGTGTTTATTATTACGCGAACGATTTACTCGCGTCGTCATTTTCGTTAATGAAAAATATTGGGAGATTCGTTACTGCGTAGGTCGATACTAATATGAAAGCTTCAAGTCTTCGTCAAAGGACAGTTCATAATATAAATATAAGCCTTGTAATAAAAATATGTATAAGTAGGTTACGTTACTTCGTCTTTAGAGAAGTGTAAGTACAATGTATTCCCGAGTTAAATTATAACAATATTTTACTAATATGACAGGGGTAATGTAAAGGGAGAAAAACGGTTGTGAAACTAGAGGTCCTGGGTTAGATTCTGCAATAAGGGAAATTACTGTGTTAAAATATATAATAATAGTGATAGCCTTGGTGGCGTAGTTGTACAGTACAGTTACATAGCTGAGGTTTCGGGTTCGAATCCCGGGTCGGGCAAAGTGATATTGGTATTTTCTATTCATTGTAATCAGCTCGAAGTCAGGAATTTTTGCCCGATATGGCGATAGGCTCGCCCCATCACATTGTGGGACGAAACACACAAGGCAAAACGTGGGTGTCTTGTTTGTGCTACCAAGGACACCTCTGCCTAGCCCTTCTGGAAAAAGGCGTGAGTGCTATGAAAACGCGACGTCTATATAGTTTTTTAAACCCATAACACAAGATGCGAAGATACGAATAGATCTTAATATTAATAACATTATTGTGCGTGAGGGGCAATGTCAATGACAATGTAGGTAGCGCAGTGTCGGCAACCCGCTTACAAGGTAGCCAGACGACCTAGTTAAGGTTGCAGGAAGTCGCTGGATGCAGGCCGCTTCCCACAGGTCAATGAGGGGATCCTTGGGGGAGACATAGCAGTGGACTTCCTGTGGCTGAAGAGAGAGAGAGAGAAAGAAAGAAAGGGGGGACAATGCGTTAATGTTGAGTGTATTTAAATGAACTGTGCCTCAATTAAATACTTACGGTCTAATTTATACCCTTCATGACAAGTAAATATATGTATTTAAAATATGCTATAATTTTAGCTGCATCGTAAAAGTGGACTCTTATACCGCACTTTACTTGCGTGGTAAAATTATCGCCTTATAAAGATTTAATATTTTATTTGCACTTACATTAAGCTATGGTCATGCATTCTTATATGTTGACTACCTGCTACAACTCAGCCAGTGATGTGGTTCAAATCCTGCGTGGTTTTAATTATTAATCCTGATTAACTGCGACGATTTGCGAAAGCTTGCTGGGAGATGCTGGATGCGACAAGCCGAAGACCGGGTGAAATGGCGTAATTTAGAGGAAGCCTATGCCCAGCAGTGGACAATAAAAGGCTGATGATGATGATTCACTGCGTACTTGGACTGTAAACCCACGTTCAATTCAAGGACGAGTATAAAACTCTCTTAGTTCTTACTACCCCAAAACTGAGTCGTATATTTTTAATACATATTTTACTACGGTGGAGAGCCTAAGGCCGCTGCTAACTCTATATTACCCCAGAAAGTTTCGAACCATTAAGCTACTAAAAGGGAATTTAGTTTGTGAATAACTTATTCATGTACGATATCCAACTTGCTTATTGTTGGCAACTTAATAAATTTTCTAACGCTAATATGTAAGGCCTTCGTGATTCTATTTTAATGTAAAATATTGTGGTTAATTCAAAGGTGTTTTTAGAAATGTAAGCTACATATCAATGAACTATTTCTGTAGAATTTAATTGTCACATTAATTATGTATTTTCTTACTGTTTAAATCAAGTCCATACACGCCTATTTCTAAGAGTGGTTCTCCTGAACAACCAAGAGTTCGATTAAAAAGGCTTAGGCAATAGCTCACCACGCTGTCCTGGTGCGGGTTGGCGGACTTCACATATTTTATATTTTTGCACTTAGTACAATTACACTTAGTAGAAGTGCGTGGTGGCCTCGTGGTATCGGACCAGACTCGGCTGCCTACATGTTCACGGTGGTGGCGGGTTCAAATTCCAGGGCACACCTCTGACTTTTCGGAGTTATGTGTGTATTGATAATCAATCACCACGCACTTCAACGGTGAAGGAAAACATCGTGAGGAAACCTGCATACCGTAGCGATTTTAAGAATTTCTACGGTATGTAAGTCCGCCAACCCGCACTAGGCCAGCGTGGTGGACTATATGGCCTAACCACTCTCAATCGTACTCTCGATTGTAGAGGAGGCCCGTGCCCTGCAGTGGGTCGTATATGGGCTGATACAAAAAAAATACAATTAATATAGCGATCGGCTCGCCCCCTAGCACATCGTGGGACGGAAAACATAAGGCGATACGTGACTGTTAGCACCTGGTAGCACCTCTGCCTACCCCTTCTGGGTAAAAGGCGTGAGTTTATGTATCTATGTATGTAGTACAAATTGTATTTTATAGGTCGACCTAACGCCTTTTTTTCTCTTATTTAATTTGGTACCGATACATAAATTTGTATATATTTTCTAAGCGTAATATCGTCTACTATGTAATGCTTTAACTCTAACACTAATGTACTCGTAGTACAAAATGTCATTGTACTATATTTCGATTTCAAGCAAATATTTTATCCATTCAGTAAAGGTACTGCCTAAGGGTGAATAATAGCGTAAGTGAAACTGCTATATACATTATTAGACGCTAGTATTAACTTATCACATTATATCCTGCTCTTATTGGGTTACGTCTGGCTTATAACAAATCTCTTAATTAACCCATAGTCATAAAATCCCCACAACATTTTCCATACAAAGTATTCGAAAAAGTGTACTTGGAAGCTCATTTCCTGCGCCCTTATTCGGGGGTGCGCTAATTTACGTGATAAATCCTCTGGATTACCCCCATCCGAACGCTCAGATTACCCCTTCCGAATGAGGGGGCGTAGGCTAATTGCGTTTTTATTGTGTCACGGTTTATGTTCGGCAGGACTCGTTGAGAAACATGTGGGTGGTGGTTTAAAATATATTTATGATGATTTGAAATTGAAAGATATAATTTTTTTTATACTACAATACCTCTTCCCTCTTCCTATCCTTTTTCGTTCCCGCTCCCGGTCTGATGGGCCGCACCACATTCATGATCCAAGCCTTGTGGATGTTCATGGGTGACAGTGATTACTTACCATCAGTAGGGTAATTCACGTAATTAAATAAGTTCAGTTGCAGTGCAGTTGCAGTTAAGTTTCGATCAAAACAGACCTTTTCGTATTCTCGTAATTTTGACAACCGCTGTCAGATACGCTCGCGTCAAGTCCGCGTCACGCGAGCGGTTTAGCGTATTCTACTGCTACGTGTTTTATGTGCGTGATTCAGATCGCAACTTGATCGTTATTCACGTGTAATCTTTTTGCATACGACTGACGTACAGTTGATGCGCAGCACCCGCGCAGTTTACGCATAGCTTAGGTGCAGTTTACGCGCAGCTAAACAATTACAAGAATACCATTTTGCACTAAGACGTAAACTTCATTGCAACTGCACCGCAACTTGTACGTGCGTCAAAAAATTACGTGAATTACCCTACTGGTGACCTGCTTGGTTGTTTGCCGGACCAATGCTACGAAAATAAAACTCAGTACAATATTATTTTACCAAAGTGGTAGACCTAGTGTTATTAGTGTCATGTACAGTTTGTTAAGTCTATTTCCCTTCCAAGAAGTAATATTAGGCTAGCTGTCACCGTGCTACTAATGTAGACAATAAAATTACACGTCGTAGGCTTTTATTTCGACTATATTATAAGACTGCTTCGGTGGCGTAGTTGTACTACGGTACGATTGCTAAGCTGAGGTTTCGGGGTCGGATCCCAGGTCGGGCAAAGTGATGTTGGATTTTTCTATTCATTATCGGCCCGTACTCAGGAATTAGTGGCCAATCTGGTGATATGCTCGCCCCCTATCACATCATGGGACGGAACACATAAGGCGAAACTTGGGTGTCCTGGTTGCATTGTAGACAGAGGCCTCTACCCCTTCTGGAAAAGAGGCGTGGTGTTTATGTATGTAATTATTATTTGTAATTATTACTTTTTGTATCTTGTATTATTACATGCTCAATAATACAAGATACAAAAAGCCCTCGCTTCACAGTAAACAGTTACGAAGCATTGTGAACAGATTTAATACGTTTCATTTGAGAATTTATAAAATTCGATATGAATTCTCATAAATGTCTGAATTCGACAATACGGCTTAATACGGCGTCGGGCCATTATTTTTAATGTATACTTTTTCACTGCTTTTGTGCATTTTAATAATTAAAACGTACTTTTATGAAATGAATATTTCAGCGTCAGTAAAAGTTATCGAATTTTGACTTTTTAAATTATATAAGGTTAATTTATTAGATGGACTGACGTCCTAAGAAAGTTGTAAGAAATCAGTGGGTCCAGTTAGTTTCACACAGGTCTCTGTGGCAAATGATTGCAGAGATCTGTGTTCAGCCGTCGACTTTCTGTAACCAAAAATAATGATAATGGATATTTCTATTTAATTATTAGCCCCGAGTCAGATATTTTTGCCCGATTTAGTCTCGTCCCTATCACACCGTGGGACGGAATATACAAGGCGAAATTTGGGAGTCCCAGTGGCGCCTCTGCCTACCACTTCTGTGGAAAAGGCGTGATTATATGTATGTATGTAAAAATTATTATGAATTCGCTAGTAAAGTTAAAGAACACAATATTGCCATAGAGCTATAGTATATTCACATTTTGATAAACGCTCGTACAAATTTAAATCATGTCGAGTTCAGAATGAAATAACCATAAACCCTAGATTATAGTAAAATTGAAATCTAACTAACAGGACATTACCATGAAGAAATATTAAAAAGGCAAGCCTACTCCAATACGAAAATCTTAGATAGGTTTATCATTCGTCCCACTAAGAGGGGTTGATTCGATCTCAATTGAGCCAATTAACTATTGTTGGCCTTAACGGTGGTCTCTACAAAATATGCAATAAGTACCCCTAACCACTCGAGATATCTCGTATACGAGACCCCACGCAATTACTGGGGGCGGTTAGTCGCTATCTGGGATTCAGAAATGTGTGGGTTTCATAAAAATAATTAAATAGAGATAAGGGGTAAAGATTCTGAGGACTTGAGGTCACTTGGAAAAATAATTGTGGAATTCTTTGAGGTTAATCTCGAATGGGTAAGGAGGGCTTTGTGATGTTTTACTTTATCATGCTTAAGGTGTATGTTTATCTAAAATGTAAAGAATTTTATTCATTAATTTGGACTGATAACATTATGTGCAACAGAAATAAATTATTTTAAACACATAGATAAAATCATTGACTCATTGATCTAGTAGTAGCATGGATTCTGTGGACCGTGAGGTTTTGGGTTTGAATCAGCGGCGTGGGTTTTTCTGTTTTAAAAATCACATTTTTCCACGGGACTGGAAGGTGTACCCGATATCGTGATAAATTAGCCTTCTCGAATTTTTGGGATGGAGTTAATCTAGGCAAACAGTGGCTGGCACTGGTATCACCTATGGGCAATGCCTGACCCGTTCGAGAATAGAATAACTTACAAATAAATTAATGTAGAGAAAAATACGTATTTTTAATTATTCATTACCAATTTACTATAAATAATTATTTATTACTATGAGTAACATAATGGCGATGGGCTCGCACCCTATCACATCGTGGGACGGAACACACAAGGCGGTGGGTGTCCTAGTTTCACCTCTACCTACCTCTTCTGGGAAAAAGGTCTGATGATTATGCATGTATGTATAATAATAATTTAGAAGAGGCATTAGCTGTGCTTTTCAACAAGCCCTTCCTTGAAGCACACAATCTTGTACAATCGCCAACACTGTGATATGTACACATACAACATATGACAATCCACGTGCAAGAAAGAGACAGCACTAACCTCTCACACCCCTCCTTAATCCAAGTGGTACTTAAACATGAAACAATGGAAGTTGACGGGCAATAGTTGAAGTTATGGTGGTTACTGGATGTAACTCAAACTTGGGGTGTTCGTCTTCAAACTAGTTTCGGAAGTAATAAATCCAACGTTGATTTACTGGGCCCTTCTTGTTCGCGTTTTATATTGTAAACTGTTGCGTAGTTCGGTAAGTTTGTAATTTTAAGTTTTATTTAGTGCTAATTGGGGTATGTTATTGATTTTTCACTTTGTGAGATATGATCTTCAATGCTATCTTAACCACTATCATATACCCTCTCAAATGATGTATCCAGCGTTTTGGTTCTGCATAAATACGTTAGATGCATCCTTGAAACACTTCGCTGCAGTAATCTTAGAGGTAAAACTGTTTTCCGCAGTAGATTTTTTTTTATTACAATGAATGGCGAGACGAGCTTGCCATTCGCTTGATGGTAAGCGATACGACCGCTCATGGACAGAAGTAAAACCAAAAAGAAACATGAATTACATAGCAATGCTTGGCAATCCTCTGCGCTCGCCATCCTGAGACATAAGTTGTTAAGTCTCATTATGTCCAGTAGTTGCGCTAGCTACAATGTCATAACAACGCGTTTACATTGCTGTTTGGCAAGAGAAATAGACATTACGGTGGTACCTACCCAGGCGGTCTCTCACATATGAGAGACCTACCACCAGTATTGAGTAGGTATCTAGGGGCTGAGGATATTAATGATTATAATTAAGTAAATAGTAAAGGAGGTGGCGTATAAGTACATAGCGACCTAAAGGACAAATAGCGTATACTTTTAAATACCGATTACCAAACTGAAGATCACGAATTCTAACCCAGGGCTTATAGTACCGACTTTTGAAGTTATGCTTGATTCTTAGTTAACTATAATGACAAGTCTAACGATAAAGAAAACATATAAAAGAAGCCCGAATACCTGAGAACTGTCCACTAGAATATTGATGGTGTATAAATTCTACCGACAGCATTAAACCGGCATCGTCAACTAAAAAGCTTACTCCCGAAAAGGTTGAGGCCAGGCAGACACATGATGATGCACATACGGAATGCTGTAAATTGAAATTGTGCCAACTCTATAAGATAAGTATAGGACAAGGAAAGTAGAAGGGGTATCATTATCACCGGATAAACAAAATCACGTCAAACAAAATCATAGTCGACAAACAGAGCGTACAATTTGCCAAGTATTGAGTTACTACATCTCAATTACAATCTTAAATATTGAAGCCTGTTTTCCAGCAATTAACGGGAATCAATTAGAACTGAATGAAATGTTTATTTAAAACTGGGAGCGAGTTACAATTTAAACAGTGGCCTCTTGTTGAGACGTTGCTACCAGGCTCGACAATTGATAGGCTGTCGATTGTTAAAACAGTACAAAAATAGGGCCTAGTTGGTTTAAATCATTTGAGTTTGGACAGGAGTAGTGTGGGGTATGTTTATGTTTTCATTTAGACCTTTCTCCCCTTTTGATTAATACTGCCTGGATGATATTTTTGGGTTCTACTGAATAAATAAACACGCTGAATGCTATATGCATACAATCCCGGCGCCCTCATCACAACAACAAACATGTCTTGTATCACTTGTTTCGGTAACTACAATACATTTTTAGAAGTGGTAGAGCCACGCTGTCCTCAGTCATGACTCAGCATTAATGGGCAGGCTCATCCGGGGCGGCACCACTATCTCACAGGAAATCGACGTGAAGCGACAGCTTGGCTGCCGCGTTTCGTTCGGTGAGTGAGATTGCCGGATCCCCATTCCTATCCTCATCCTTTTTCCTCCCCGCTCCCCTCCCAATGGGGCCGGTAACACATCCATGATCTAGTGCTGTGGATGTTCATGGGCGGCAGTGATCACTTACCATCAGGTGATCTGGTTGCTCGTTAGCTGGACCTATGCAATAAAAAAAAAATACATGGCATATAAAAATAACAGAAGATTAATTAAATCTGAATCGAATAAATCACTAAGTAAAATAAATTGTCTCAAGTCAAATATATTACGAGTTTATGCACGCAACCTAATTCATTTGAATTTTCCTAATTTATTTGTATTGTATATCATTACAGTAGTCTACGGATCAAGTATCTATCACTATTAGGTCCAATATTGGCGAAGTAACCCAATTAAAAACCTTAGTAAAAATAGGAGGCATATCGAGAACCCTTTAGGAGGAAACATAAGAATGCCCTAAAAGGTTTTATTAGAATTTTGGCGCTGACCCAAAAAGGTTGGAAGCCCCAAATATTCCAACTACACGGACAGAACAGACAATTTCATGTTGCCAAGCAACTGAAACGTAATATTTCAACTCTGAGAGATGGTGGGAAAAAAATTAACTCGAGCTGAAACCGATTATTTTTTTCTCAGAAATCGAGATAAATTCGTCGGCTACAGTTACGCGATGTTTTGACAGCCCAGTGACGAGTCAGACACGAGTTTTTTCTTTGAGTGAAATATTTGATGTAACGCAATTTCACATGTTCATATTTTTTATTTATGAACAGTGATATGAAGGTACCTTTATTCAACCTGGTAAAATAATAAATTATGAATAACAAGGGCACTTGGAACAATTTGTATCAACCCATTTTCGTCCCACTGCAGGACACGGGCCTCCTCTACAATTGAGAGTACGATTGAGAGGGGTTAGGCCATATAGTCCACTACGCTGGACTAGTGCGGGTTGGCGGACTTTACATACCGTAGAAATTCTTTAAAATTGCTAAGATATGCATTTTCTCACGATGTTTTCCCGCACCGTTATAGAACGTCACATGGAACAATACTTAAATTTACGCGAATGATACACTAAGTGGTTTAATTGTGACAGTCACTAAGCGGATGACTAATACCTCAGTCCGCCCCGTGACCACGAAAGCTGTAAAGTGATCGAAACGTCGGGAAGCAAAAAAATTTAAAAATGAAATATAATTCGAGGTAAAATCCGTAAGAATTCGTTTTATTTTAATGCAAGAATACTTTATTAAAAGTGGTAGAGCCTTCTTGCAGAAGGTTTTGGCTGTATAAGAATGGGTACTCTCGTCTAGGTGTCACTGTATTACAAAAAAATTAAGTGAAGATTTTTTTTTCCTAGTAGATTTGCTGAACGCTGAATAATCTTTACGTGTCTTCGTTAATTTCTTCGTCTATATTCAGAAGCCGGCAACACTTCTACGATCCCCATGTATTTAATATTAGCGGTAATTTATCACCAATACTTCTCTGACTGCCCCGGGGGCGTAGTTGTACTACGGCATGATTACAAAGCTGGGGTATCGGGTTCGAATCCCGGCTCGGTACGGCGATATTAGATTTTTCTTTTTACTGTCAGCCTGGAGTCGGAAACTCGTGCCCGATATGGCGATAGCCTTGCCCCCTATCACATAATGGGACGGAGCACATAAGGCGAAACGGTAGTGTTCTGATTGCGTCTCTGCCTACCAATGCTGGAAATATGGTGTGATGTTTATGTATGTATACACTCACCAATATATGTTGCTCTTTTGCATGTCTTATGCCATACATATGCCACAAGCAGGTACAGAGTCTTGATACCAACAGGATACGTGTATTTTGTATTGGCTATCAAAAACGACAAAAAATTAAGCCTGATCATATGACACTTTGTTAACCATACAAGCATTTATGTCAATGCAGAAATTTCGTCAAAAATTACACTATTCAGGTCTTTTCAAAGACAACTTCACAAAAATTTTAAGGTATGAAAAATGATAAAAAATCTTGGCTCAAGTTAATCTTCATAAAGCTGTACTAATATCCACAGATACGACAAATGTATCCATTATTTAGTTTCGTCTAGACTGGACAATTTTTTCCAAATGTCGAATAGAATTGGTCGTTGAACCCGTGGCTACTGATCTATGACGAAGATTGCTGAAGACGTTAAGTTGAATTGCCTTTTTTGCTCTACTTAAACGGATATCTATTTTTGCATCTTTTTTATACAAGTGAGTAGTAGGTTAATTGGGAGCGACAGAATAAGAACGTAGCTTAAAATCTAGCGCCAATACTTGGATCTTGTGAACTAACGTGTGTATTCATAATTAATAGTTATCGTTAAGCTTAGTGCGAGAAAATATCGTAAGGAAAGCTGGACATCAAAGATAATTTCACAGATGTGTAAACTACACCAGCCTGGTGTGAAAAGTGATCAAATTTCTTCGACTGATATATGAGACCTATGCCTAGTAAAGGGTGGTAGGGAATGTATTCTTTATATGTAAAAATATTGTGTACAAGTATATATAGCATACAAAAATATTTTATTGTCATGGCATAATCAAGACTTAATTGTCTAATACAATCAATGCCTCTACTTTGAGTAATTCGGTTTAAAAATCGCACATGACCTAGCCGAGACCGTTTCTGTCTCGAATGGCAAAATCCCTTATCATATCTTGGAACCAATATTTGTTAAATAGTGGGTGGCACTATACGGGCGTGTGTGTGTATTTATATACCTGCTCTCCTTAAACTCAAACAAAAGATCATCAATACACATCTCTACCTACTTTAAGATAACTTTAACACAACAGTACATAGTTGAAACAAAACGAGACTTCAACACGGAATTACGCAACTTCCCCACTCCCTACTCCTCATCCCCCTCCCTCTCCTTCACAAATCCTAAAATAATTTAACTCAAACACATTACCGGGAAGTTTGATATCGGAGCGTTTTTGACTCGCCCTGCCCGCCCTTTGTAAGGATTATGCTAATTTAAATCAAAAAAGTATATACGTACCGTAATGAGAAACAAGTGGATTCGTTCTAAACAACTTTGTTTGAATATTTTTGATGTTTGATTTCATTCGCGGATTTTTTCGCTTCACATGGATTGTGAATTTTCATAGTAGAGGCCAGTACCCTTACTAGGTAAGCAGAGGTGTTACTTCTGTATACCACAATCAATTAAGCTTGTTTTCGTCCCAAGGGGTGAAAGGAGATCGGATACATCCTAGGTAATTCAATCAAGATTTTTCAAAACTGAAAAACTCGAAAGAAGAGTCTAAGTACTGAACTTACGTACCTAGATACTGATCTCGTTTTAGCTGATATTTTTCGTTCTGTAAAGTTTTATTTAGTCTGCTGTAAAATTACTAATGCTCCTTCCCTCCATCAGTCCTTTTGCTTCCTTTTTTTCTATATCGAGAGATAGACAACACCAACGGTAAGGAGACCTTTGCTCTGCAGTGGAAATAATAAATTTTAAAGAACACAAAAAGATCTAAGACAATTTCAATGCAATGTTAGAATCATTATTCATATTCATGATTCATACACCACTGACCTTACGACTTTTGGAAAATGTCCTCACTTGTCACAACGTTTCACAACAACCATTTAAAATAATGAACGTAATACAAAAACCATTATTTTTTTATTACGTCCAGCAAAAATTACCGTCGTGGGATTGAAACTCCGACACAAAGGCACGTGACTCCCACAAAACCACCACAAACTATTTGACACTAATAACGAGTACTATTACCGAACTATTGAAAACATGTTTTGATTGTCAGCGCCGGGTTTACCCCAAATTCAAGAGACAAGCAATCTTATGTCTTAAATGGTAGAGTTCTTTTTTACGTGAGCGATATGGGAGATATAATGAGAATCTTGACATTTGACATGACGTCGAGTTGATGACACGCTATAGGAACTAACTGAGGTTTTCTATAAAAGATTTTGTGGAAATTAAGTAATAATTTATACATGGGCTTCGATTTTTATGCAAATTGGGTATAGTTATTGACAGGTTAGTGCAAGAAGCCAGCTATTAAATAAATTGATGTGAGTTTAATCCCCAACATTGATTTAAGTGTTGGAGTTAATGTTTTATTACCATAGTATAGTTTATCACCATCATCTTTCATACGTAAGTAAGGGACCCAAAATTCTTTAGTTTCTTGTCACATATTCGCGAAAAAATGATACTTGTGCTGTATCAAAAACAGACTAAGTGCGAGAAAACATTTTCATTTCACAACCCCTACACAAAAATAATCTACTTACGTAAGTCGAACCCAAGGCCTTTAGCATCACAATTATCAACTGAACCCGAACCAAAAGCACTGCACAAGAGAACTTGTCAAAAGACACATTCAAATCCCATTGAGAATTACAAAAAGCTAGTTACAAAACGTATAATTACCAACAACATTTTTTGTTTCTACAACCGTGACACAATACCCGTCATTACATCGGTGATTCGTAAACGTCAAGCAATGACTTGTAATGATTCATCAGGCCACCGTGGGTCGCACAAAAAATCATCTACGTTTTTCCCCGCATCATTATCATAGAGCAATTTGTTCAGGCTAATTCCTTTGATAGCAATTTGCATACCGTATTTGTTATTTTAAGGTAATTGGGGGCAATTATGAGGGAGTGGTTAAGTTTTCAGATTTTTTATGGCATAGCAGTAGTTAACAATTAGTACGCGATTAACGTGATTTAAAATAATGACTTGAGTGTGAAAGTCTCGAGAAATATAGGTGATTCGTGGAAATTTGACCACGAAAATGGAAAAGCAGGGACGGTAATCAATACTCCAGTAATTTCATTAGTTCTCTCCCTTCCCAGGCGAGATTTTGTTGCTGGTTAAATATGTGACATCGAAAATAGAAGCATTTTATTTAAATATGTTTCAAGGAAAATATGGCAATTATAACTATTATTTTGATGACCAACATAAGTTCCCGGGACCTATATGTAATATAGCTCTATAGATAATTGAATTGATATTTTTCTTCCAATAAAACAAACTTCAACTATTGAAACAATGTAAAAGTGAATAACATTTTTATTTCACTTGATTGTGAAAATAAAATCACGCATCGATCTTTTACTGATGGTCTCTCATATGTGAGAGGCCGCCTGGGTAGGAAACATGTGTCTCCCGCCAAACAGCAATGTAAATGCACTGTTGTGTTTCGATTAGAAGAACATTGTAGCCACTGGACATATTGAGACTTAACATCCTATGTCCCAGGAGCGAAATAGCGAGCGCAGTGGGGTGCCAAGCATTGTAATTCCTGGTGTTGTTTGGTTTTGCTACTATCCATGAGCGGTCGTATCGCTTACCATCAGGCGAATGGTATGCTCGTCTCCCCATTCATTTATTCTTCAAATCGAAACACAACTGTGAATTTACATCGCTGTTTGGCGGAAGAAATAGACATTGCATCGGTTCCTACCCAAGCAGCCTTCCACATATGAGAGACATACCACTAGTCTCTTGATGGTAAAAATAAAATCACGTCATCGATCTATAACTATTAGGTGTATATTTTCATTCACAATAACGCATCACGATAAAACTTCACAAACTTGAAAACACATGAACATAAACAATCACAACCCGAAATCCTAATAGCCCTGCCAATGAAACTATGCCCAAAGCACTAACGGAGACCGCGGCTCGATCCTGGCAGCCTAAAAGGGTCCCCATTAAAATTATTGTTGGAACTAATCCGCTTAGCATTTTAATTATTACCATGATACATGTCTGGTTGCGCCCCTAATTAATTAGGAAAAGGGTGTGATTACCCCGAGCTGACTGTAAGGGGTCGCCCGGTTTAGTTTTATCCGGGTCTCGCCCGGATTATACGAGTGAAACGGGTTATGATTTGGAGGTACCTATTCTCATCATTTTTGTACCCTTATCGGAGTGTGTAGTTTGGGTGTAGACGCTTTTTAGTTAACCTTGAGTTCTGAATTTATATGAGGCTTCATTGTACTGGTTTATTTATTTTTTTCTTGTTATTGTATGGGCAATTGCATACTTTTTTGCGACAGATGTCAAAACACAATTTTAACTCTTTAATGACAGGCCGCAGGTTCGTTTCTTGCTTCGACATAAATGTTTGTGGAATTCACCAATATTTTTTTAGAATCAAAATGTCATGAGACTTTAATGTCCAATGAAGTATTTGAGATCCAACTCTTTAGATACTTATTGTGAAGGTTTGAGTGTAGTATCTACTAAAATTTTTATTTTATTAATGACCCTGTATTACATTTAATGTGGTTTTAAAGTCAGACCTTTGAGTATGATGATAATAAAATACGGTATGTCTCAAAGGATATTTTCTACAAATAGAGGTCACTTTTTAAACTTAAAAGCAGCAAGTAAGCGATTACAAACAAATCATACATACAGAAATGTAAATTAAACCTTGCTGTTTTGCTCTCACGCCAGCAGATGCGTTCAATATTAAAATTTCAATAAATATTCAACGTACAAACACCGCTCTCCACTGCACTAAATTATGTACGGATAAGATTAGATCATCAATGAATAACGATTTTTTTGTGCCAGTTTAAAATTATCGTGAAATTGTGCGGGAACTTTTGATGTTACAATCTTATGAATTTAGTTATGTTCTGATAAGTAATTCTAAATCGGTACTGGTTTTGAAATGTAGGTGAATGACGTCATCGTACCTGGTAAGTGGGAACTGTTTCTTAACAAGAGTGTTTTATGAATAGTTCACAGAAAGAAAGTGATTGCTATTGCTTATAAAGAATAGGGATGTTTCCAATGTAGGATTTTAATAATAACCTTTTTAATAACAAACATTATTTTAAGACAGTATCAAAATTGGTCTTAATTGGCTGAGTTATTCATATTTTTAGTAATACATTGAGGACCCTCGCTTTCCTTTCGCATCCACGGTCCTTAGGGAAGTTGAGGTTACTAGAATCATCCAGTGACGTCCCTTCTCTAACAGAAAAGGATGCAATTATCTGTTCCTCCCACCAATAAATTTGAAACACCACCACCAACGGATTTTAACAATTCCTTCTGTTTACACTTTTGCACCATGTTATCTTTCGATATAAACAATCATAACAATGGAATAACATCCCCATTTTAATTAGGGAAAAGTTGTCGGGTGATGATCGCACAGCATTATTGTGTTATGTTGAAAAAATAACTTGGATATTATTGAACTATCGCAACTATACAGATATTTTTTCGCAAAGTGACCGTGTAACATCACAGAGTAGTCACCACGCAGCTAGAGGCTTGACTTTGCAACTAAATGCTATGCTATGCTACGCTGTAAATGCTATGTCTTTCCATACATATAAGATCGTCACGCCTGTATCCCATAGGACGACTTTGCTCATCCATGACATATTAGTTTTGCTTCATTCACTTTCATCAACCTCTTCATGCATTCTCGTCGATTCAGGGTACGTTTGACCCGACCTTTGTTCGGTGAATCACGACTTGGGCTGGTTTAAGTTCGATGAAGACGAACCTAACCGACTTTTGCATCCACACTCGCGTTGTATATTTTTTGGTTAATCTCCTTTCATGACGATCCGTAGGGTATGTCTATGTTCAGCAGTGGACTTCCTGTGTCTGAAGAGATAGAGAGAGAGTCTCCTTTCATACATCCTCTCTACATTAACCAAATCATCGTAACATTCCTTTGTCAATTCTCATTACTACGTCCTCTTTCATTCCACAACTTTCCGTCACCACGCTATTCCGCACTCAGTCACGGTAATTCACGCATGTCTTTCTATTCAAGTTTAATTCTTGGTAGATATTGATTAATGTTAAAGATACCATCGAAATAGCTTTCCAAGTATGGAATACTTCTGGTGAGAGAGAAATTATTCAGAAGACGTTGCTAAGCATTCACGGGTTGTACATAGATACGAAATTTTAAACAAAGTACTCACCCGTTCGCAAAATCCAACACGTTTCAACCCTAACAGCGGACTTATTTCCCTCTTCGCTCCTATTTCAAACTTTGTTTCAAAGAAGGGCGGAGTTAATAAAATACTGTCTTATCTGGTCTTGCCTTAGGTAATTTGATTCTTAAGTTCTTTGCGTTGTACATTCGCGAAAGTTTCCCTGTAATGGATGTTCCGAGGTGGAGCGGTTGGTCTGACCTTGATGGGACCTTTGCTCTTAGTTGTTATCGATTCTGGTTTACAACTTTTGTTATTGGAAGCACAAAGCAGTGTGTAAAATACTTGGTACTATTTCGTAGGAGAGTTTGAAAACAAATGGCTGTTTCAATCCATGTAGTTCCACAGTCATACAGAATAACGATGCATAAGATAGGTAAATACAAAATATTTTCTCCTTTCCCTAAGTTCATATTGAAGAAAGCAATACTCTAGGCAGCAGAGGATTGGACTCATAACACAGATGTCAGAAACTCGAGTCTTAAACATACTACTTAATCATCGGAGTAACACTCATGTTCGTCCGTTTTTATTGCTCAATTTAACGGCAAAGGACATCATCATAAGGAAACTTAAACAACTAAAAGATCTCCACCAAATCATGCCATATTGTACTACACCAGTGTGGTAGACTAAGACCTAGTGCTTTCTCAATAGAATAATATGCCGGTAGCAGAACGTATAAGAGCATAAATCAATATCACATACTAGTTTGCAAACCAACGATGGCTCTTGTTTTATCCGTGGCCATTTATGAGACGAATTCAACGAATTGTATTTTAATTAAAAAAATATTTATTACCATAATCTCGTAAGTATTTCGCAAATTAGATCCATTTCAACTTCTTATATAACTACAATCCAAAACCTTTAGATAAGCGACAAAAGACTAATATCAAATTTCAAATTAAAATACTTCAATTAGCAGATATAAAGTGCGACTCAAATTGGGTTTGCGAATATGGAAAATCTGACCCAAAATATTGCTTTAATCTCGTAGCTTTTGTAGAATGGTTTTGGTATTCGATAATAAACAGATGCACCTTTATTCCAAGAAGTACGAAGTAATTCAAGTATTCAATGTTATAAGGAATATTCAAATAATAAAAACACTCAACAGTTATGTGCATTCTAACCCCACATTAAAATCAAGCCTTTTGTCATGGGTATTAGAAACTGCGTGGCATTTTTCGGTTTTACAAAACCAATACCAGTTCACCCAAACATCTGTCTTGGTGCAAAGATCGAACCCGCGGACTTTTGTTTCATAGACAGCGCCTAAAACCAATTCAGCCACTGAGTCTCAACACATAAACATACATATGTACATTTAAAATTAGCAAATGCATATATTTCCAATCTAAAACACAATTTAAATGCGAAAGAATAATCTGAAACTATTCAAAGGAAATTTCAAAACTGCCAATAAAATGTTATGGAGGAGGTTCCATTTAAAATCTTGAATAAATTCATCCCCCGAGGGATGTCGGATCCAATAACGTATATTAATAGGGTGGATTTAGTCCTTCGTGGATGTTTGTGCACGCTTGATCAAATATGTATGGCAAACCTTTTGTCCTGATCAGTAAATACACCGGAAAAAGTACAGGCTGTCGGAAGGGAGCCACTTCAAAGATATTATACGTCTACAACTACTTTGACATGTGTTGAGACCTTACAGTGTATTGATAGACAGTAGGATAACTTCGAAGACAAGTAAATACTAGAGATAAATAAATACACCCGGCAGTCACATACATAGTCCTGACTTCACATTATCAAATAAGTCTTGTGTCGTGGGTATCAGAAACTACAAGACTTTTCGGTCTCACAAACACCCAGCCCAGAGACAAAGACTTGTGGGCCTCGCAAACATTTGTCTCGGTGCGAGGATTGAACCTGCAGCCTCTCGTTTCACAACCGGTGTGTAACCAACCGCGCCACGGAGGCTGTCAAAACATACGTAGAATTCGTTTTATTTCAATGTGTAACATTCGCGTAAATCTAAGAAACCTTATGATAATGTAATTGATTCGCTGTTTGGATAATATAAACAAAAATATAAGCTTCCATTGCTTTTCTTAATGAAAAAAACCTGCAATATAATAACGAAACATCCTTTGACGATGTTATTAGTTGTTATACTGTTTCCGAGTTACTAAGGGCCCTCTTCGTGTTTCGAGACGCAAGCAATTTTAATATTGGCTTCCCATTGAAGCTGCCTTGTAATATAACAGTTTTAAAATATGAAATTTCAAGCCCTGTCAATAGCCTGCCGAGTTAATGTCTTCGAAGGATAAGGAATGTAAAGGGAATCTATTATTTATATTGTGAGAGCTATATTGATACTTTAAAATTGTATTTATTAAAGATGGAAGACGCTATTTTGAAAGTGCTTATGGTTAGATTTATTAAATATATTTCAGATAGGACTAAAACGAAACATAAGTAGGTAATAGGGTGTTTAACTATGATCGATTTTTTGTATTATTTTGTGTACAAACACAAATACCATTGAACTAAAAAAAAACAGTAAAAACAGTATTAAAGTAGCTTGTAACATGGGACACATATTAGTATTTTAAATTAAAGAGTAGGAGCGTAGTGAACATCTTACCGTTTATTTCACACGCGCACACTGCAACGCATGTTATAACGAAGATTTAGAGAAGATTTAAAACGTTTGCAACTTGTTTAATTCTGAATGTATTTACAAAATTCTTTGTTCTTTTAGATTCTGGATATGGATACCCTGTCATAAATACACTGAAAAATTAAGTGAAAACCCCTAATACATATTATGCACATATACAATTCCATACCTATATTTGTATCTTTGATAGAATATTTAGAGATATCTACTACTAGTGGAATCCAAATTTCGACGACCCAATTTATGTCGCAATATGTTGTGATAGGGGCAAGCATTGGTAAGGCGATAAGCTTCTATACTTGGGACGGCATATGGTTGAAAGACTACAAGACGACGCTAATGATACATCCGCGTACAGACATCCAAAATAGACGCGATCTTATAATGCATTTTTTTAGGATATTTCCACGTATTTCATAAATAAAATACACTGAAAGCATTTTGATATCGAAAAGAGAGTTAGAATATTGTAATTCAATAGAGATATTTTTTTAAATGGCTCGTGTCGAGGATGTGATAGCACTTAGTTTACACATTCTACTTTTTGTGTTATTTTAAACCCTATACTGTTTTGAAGATACATACATTGAACCAGACTGTTTTAACTAACAAAATATTTCGTTTTATTTCCTCTATTACAAAAAGTACTCCTCGTCATTTTATCGTTTCATTGGCTTTGTAGCGGCATCTGTGAGATAGGTAGCCGTGAGGTCCTGTGATTGACTCCCGGGCCAAGAATTTGTTTTGTGTAAGTTTTTCAATCTTGACGTTATCATATGACCTTTTTTTTGTTTTTCTTTTTACATCCGTCCATATACGTCCTATTGTAGGGCACGGGGCTCGTCTACTATCGAGAAAACGATTAAAATAATGACTAAGAACCATAATACAATATATTCGTTTTATAGTATAATGAACCGAAATAATTCTATTGAGAAACAAGATTTTATAAAATAAATAGTAAAGAAAACAATATCAGTTACATCTCAATAAAACAAGATAGAATGCTAAATATGACAAACATAACAACACCCTGTAGATATGCCCTACCAATCAATTTTCGAAATTTACTTCAAATTACACGCACCGACAGCAATCAACAACTAACATATATGCAAATGGGAAGCAACCCCCGTCATTCCATCTAGTTTCCATTTCGGACCAACATCCGACCCCCTAATTGCAAACACCCTGTATTAACCATTCGAAAGGGGATTCTGGGGGATTTATATTGGATTTGTCTGCTCTTTCATTTTTATTCGTGCTGCGAGAATGTGGGTAGTGTGTTTTGGGCTTTTCGTTTCAAAATGGAATTTTCCAATTCTTTTTTGGGCAATGAATTATGTGTAGATTTTGAGGATTTTGTTGTTAGTAATTTTTTGCTGTCAATAATACTGATTTTTTTAAATAATCTATGTGCGTCGAATAATTGTTACCTTGGCAAATTTTTACTGTGTTCAGGAATACATATTTGATTAAAAATCAACGAACTGTTGTATTTAAGAAATTAGCTACCATATAATGCATAAAGGGCTTGAGGCCTATGTCCAGCAGTAGACTGCACCGGGCTAATGATGATGATGATGCTGATATTATTACTGCTCACTTTAACAGTGGTGAAAAACATTACAAAGACCGCTCAAATAAAAAAAATTATAAACATCCTAAGTTTTGTGAAAGCCGCTTACTCGCATTAGGCCAGCGTGGTGAACTATAGCCTAAGCCCTATCAATCGTGCCCGATTGCACAGTATTTCCATGCTCAACTGCAAGTCAACCAGCACGATCATGACGTATTTGCAACAATCACTATAATTAGTAGACCTTTCATACCTATAAATCTCTAAAAATTAACTATAATTTGCACTCTCAAGCTGTACTTAAATATCAAAAGCCACCACCCGGAGTCACTTTGGCTCGGTTTCAAAACACTACATCATGCTGCATATCTTATTTTGCCATTCACATATGAATTATTCTGTCTAGCCGAGCAATTTAGTTTGAAACTGCTCGAGGGTGCTTTGGGGTGGGTTGGGGTTGAAGGGGTAAGGGGTTGTACAATTGCCAATAAATATGCGTTACTCTGCAATAACATATGATACATGGCACTTTTTCACTTTGGAGGTAAGACAAAGGCTATGAAAATGTATAAGAGGTCTCGAGTAAGTGTGTGTTTTTCAATTAAATGATTTTTTTTAACGTCGTCTTACAGAATTAATAAATAAATACACCCAACAGTCACATATCTAGTCCTGACCCCTCACTAAGGTCGAGTTTTGTATCGTGGGTGTCAGAAGCTACGAGAGACTTTTCGGTCGCACAAACAGCCAGACCCGACAGAAATACTTGTGGCCCACACGAACATTTGTGTTGGTGCGGGGATCGAACTCGCGGCTTCTCATTACACAGTCGGCGTCTTACCAACTACGCAACGGAGGCTGTGCGAGTGCGAGGCAAGTGGAGCGTGTGTTTTTACAATAATGTTTTAGTATGATATTGAGGAATTTTTGATTATATATCGATAAGTTCATATTTTGTTTGCCATTCTTGCCGTATCAAGAAGCAATTGTATATACTCGTAGCTTTAACACAGGTTCCGCCATGTATTTATTGTAATTCTAAATTCTATTTTTCTACGACTTTTTTTTATTTGAAAGAAAAATATAACGTTATGAGCAGTGGAAATATACATTATATATATAAGGTATATCCAGACTGCGATCGGAAACGAAGCCAGGTGTTAGTGACTTTAGATGCAATGCAACCAAAGTTTCGCAAAGCAACTTTTTTTTGTTGTAATTTATTGCTTATCGTCGTATTTAGGTAAATACATATTTTTTTTATCAGCCCATATACGTCTCGCTGCTGGGCACGGGCCTACTCTACAATCGAGAGAATCGATTGAGAGTGGTTAGGCCATATAGTCCACCACGCTGGCTTAGTGCGGGTTGGCGGACTTACATACCGTAGAAATTATACATAATTAATACATCGTTCTCACAAAATAATAATGTATCCTTTTCATTTTTAAAGACACAATGGTACGCAAGGGTCTAAATTAATATAAAAAACTCCCTAGTTTTTTAATGTTTTTCAATGTTTCGATGATAAATCCCTATTTACCAATGAAACATTTAAAAACATGCAAAAAATATCTGTAACTTTTTTTGAGAAATGTTTAGTTCCATTTGTACGTAATCACTAAAACTACCAACTGGCTTCGTTGTCGGTCGCAGTCTTGATATACCCTATATATATATATTATATATAATATCAAGAAACTTGGTGACGAAATATCTCATTATGTCCAATACAGCATAGCCTTATTAACATTTCGCCCATTAACATTATAATTACAATAGTTGCGTAGACAACTCGGTTTAATTAACAGCCTTATCAAAGGCATTACTTTACTTTGTTACGTCCGAATTAATCACTAATTAACATCACAGAAAAATCTTAATGATTCCTATTGTTTCGGAGTGATTGGAATACGAAATCAAACGCAGTCTGCTTATTAATAATTTATTATAATTAATTGGTACGTTCAGAGAATTCTCGCGGGACCAAATTGTTTGAGGAAAAGTTTCTGTCAAGGTTTTAACGGAATAGACGGAATAAACTTGGCAATGTCGGCTATAATTTAAATAAATTATTTGTAATTTCTTCTTATTCCGTTTTTATAAATAGAACTCATATATACAGTGTGTCCTAGAACTAGACGATGAACCGGTAAAGTAAGTTACGTAATCTTAGGTAAGGCAGTAATTTCTTGTGTTGCTGTGCCGTCATAGTTTGGTCTATCTCCCGTTACCATTTTATTGTCTAGTTCTAGGACACCTGTATACATGATTGATATCGTTTTATTGCTAACACATAATAATTATCTTTCGAGAGTGGATTCTATTCGGATTACATCACAAATACCAGATGTATGACATCTATTTCGTCATCTCAGTATAAAATTAAAATCCATTCAAATAATCCTTGCTCTAGGAAGGGTTCTGAAATATTTCATATATCCTTTAAAGGTTTGCAATAACTTATATAATAGCGCACAAAGAATGTTATAGCGTTACAGTATTTACAAATATTGAACAAAATTGGATAGACCATGAGGTGTTATGGTCTATCCAATCCACTACGAGATTTTGTAAGAACATGCTACTGTTTGATGAATGCTTGAGTCATAAGAATCGCGTGATGAGCGCTTTTATCCCAAGTGTAAAAAGGAGTACAAATTGTTTCACCTGCTGTTTTTTACCACTTTCATATAAAAAAACCTAGCGCTTCTGTTTGCTGTGTGAATTTTAATATAATACCACCAAATAATTAATTAACAGTACAGCCACATTTTACCTACCTTTGAATACAGACCACCACCTCCCATCCAACTCCTCAAAGCCTGATATTTTCTTACATTTTTCACCCGTCGAAATCACCCTATTTATGATACCTCTGCGTATAATACAACAAAAACTCTAATTTAGACCCCACATTCGCCAATCTGCCAACTTCTCAAAACTACCCACTCATTAGTGATTATTATTCGAATGACGTTGTGGAAAGATTAAACTGCCATTAAACACAGCTCGGGTCCCGAGTGGTGCGGAATGTCCGAAAAACAAATAGATCTCATCCCTTCCACTCTAGTTTTTGTTGCCCAGCTATCGGTTATGGGTCGGACGTATATGTGCGCTGTGTTGCCACTTAATCTTACTTTTTAAGGGCTTTATATTAAATGGTGATTGTATTTTTAATTTGGTCATGTTAAGGGTTAGGATGTCGCTGGATGTTGTTCGTTTCCAGTACGTCGCAATGGAAATAATTGGGGAAGGCGTCTGTTCAGGAGTGAGCTTCCAGGACACATCTCTTCTGGACACAGATAGACGGAGTTTATTCACCCACATAGACAAAATTATAGTTTTCATGACTGATTAATTTTGAATTAATTTTAATTTTTGATTGATTGATTTGTTTTATGGTTTTCATGTTGTTCTTTAACTTTAAAAAACCATACCTCCTCCACAATCGAGAGCACGATTGAGTGGTTAGATCACATAGTCCACCACGCTGGCCTAGTGCAGGTTGGCGAACTTACATACCATAGATTTTTAAAAAATCGCTGCGGTATATAGGTTTCCTCGCGATGTTTTCCCTCACCGTTGTAGTGCGTGGTGATTCACAATCAATACACACGTACTCTGAAAAGTCAGAGGTGTTCCCTAGAATTTAAACCCGCGACCGCCGTGAACATGTTGGCAGCCACGTCTGGTTCGTTTTACAAAGAGGCCACCACGCACTTATTCTAGTGTTATATTTTTTTATTTTAGTCAGATTGTAGGCTGTTTTTACAGGAGATTTCAAAATACTTATCTCAAATACATATTTTTATTCTCATCACGCAGCTATCACAAATCGTTTCGACTATTCAGAATTACGTCTGACAGTTCTGACTTACGTTTAGTCCCGATTCGGAAATCATAGCCACGATCTCCACTTTCTTAACTGGACCACCCGCTGTGCCTTCGAGGTCGTCCAATAATGTCATCGCTGTTTACAAATTATTGCTACATAATATTAAAGCCAAGGCTAAACATAATTTTCATAAAAATAGTTATTTCAGTACACTAAAACAGAAAAATAACATGAATATACATGTTTTTCGTTACACCTGCTGCCACGTGTGGTAGGTATTGATAAAAAATTATGCATAAAGATGAAGACAATATTTTTGACAATCTCGGTGGAAGGTTGTTTAAGGCCTGATCAGTTGAAGCAATCCATTTACAAGATTGCCGCCGTAATTGTTTCGACGTGTATTATTAATATTGCCAACGTAGCTGTAACAGTAACCCCTACGTTAACTAATTAAAACAAATCGCGTAAAATATAAAACCTTAAAACTTAAAATCACTAGCAATATAAATTGGAACCGAACAAACTTTCCAATACCAAACCTGCACCTGATACTTCATAATAAATTCCCGACGTTTATGGCTATCTCTTTATCTGGCAACACCGCAAACGACCAACCAAAACTACACTTTTGCCCCAGTTCACAAACTAAAATCCAGGCCTATCGGTACATACATAAGCTGTACATTAATTATTTGTATGTTAAATAGTTTTCAACTTATTTAGAATTAAAATATTATGTGTAAAGTTAGGCGAAGTTTGAGCCATGGAGGGTTATGGTTGGAGATTTTGTTTCAAATATTGATATAATGACATTCAGTGTCTTTGAGGGTTATTATATAAATAATATTATGCTATTGAAGATAATAAATGGTGACTTTCTAAAGAGCCTTAACCACGGGCTAAAATATATATTTATTTATTTAAAATGGTACACCAGCAGCATAATACATTAGATCGCTTACTTTATAAAAAAAAAAAACTTTATAAATATCACAACAAAAGGAATATTTGTGTCTTCAACTAAGACTTATTTCAGACCTAGATGTTATAACACGAAAATTGGGCATAAAACGTACTTATAACGAAGTGTTTAATAAATAAAACCCAACATTTTTCTACTTTCTTTACCTTGCCACTCAACTTTAATATTACTTGTGGAAAACAGGCTCGAAATATAAAAGAACAAAGTCTAAACATGATGTTATACAAAAAAAGTGTTTATTTTCACGAGCAACTGAACTGGCCTGTAATTTGCGAATATCCAGGCCTAGCTCGAAGATTTAGAGCCAAGAGCTCTCAGCCTTTAACGGTAATGGTGTACCTAAATACTTTCCTCTCGCCACTAAATCACATCGGTAGCCTTGGTTAAATGGAGGCTTTTTTTGGCTCCTGCGAGTTTCAATCCAAGATATTTTGAGTTTTTGCATCTGGCTACTGTTGCTAACTAGACTTCTCAATTTTCCCGCGAAATAGATTCGTTGGAGCATGATCATCTTTGAAGAATCAAGAAAACCAATCGATTTTTGTTTACAAGGAAAACAGAGGGAACACTAGGAAAGAGGAAGCTTTGCCAAATATCAAACAATCTCACTGAACAAAAGACGGAAATTAAACTGGTATTTTACAACCCAACTCAAAGTGGTTCATAGAGTAAAATAGTCAAAGAACACAATATTTCATTATCACCATCCACAAAACGTCCACTGATGAACGATAGACCTTTCGCTAAGATGTCCACAGCGGCCTGTTGCAAACGGCCTGTGTCCACCGACTTCCTACAATCATTGTAACGTCGTCTCCTTCTTTCTCCTCTTTGTACTGTACTTCATCAGCCTATATACGTCTGGCTGCAATACACGAGCCTGCTCTACAATCGAGAGGGTTAGGCCTTAAAGTCCACCATGCTTGATTAGTGTGGTTTGGCGGACTTTACATTCATAGAAACTCTTGCACATCGCCATGGTATGCAGGTTATCTCATGATGTTTTTATTCACCGCTATTGTGCGTTGCGATTTAATATCAATACACACATAACTCCAAAAAGTCATAGATGTGCCCTGAGATTAGAACTCGCGACCACGGTGTTAGCAACCGCTTCTGATCGGTTTACCTGCAGGCTACTAAGCATTTTTTTCTCTTCTTTATACTCCGCGAACTAAACTAATTATATGATAGACAATAATTAATTACCATCATTTTTTAAGCTCTTCTCTCCAACCATTAAAAATAGATGCGATACCCCTACAACGGATGATGCAACTAATCCTTGTAGAAACAGAAAAACTAAAACAAGGGCATGGTCTAATTGAAAACGACTGCTGAAAAAAGCATCCGACAATGATTCAGTAAGGAGCTGGTGTGCGGATAAACCGGGCTAAATGGTCGGACCATTAGTAAGGTTCGCCTGTGGGGATAGTTTTTATTTATTCTCATCCCACACCAATTCATTCCGTTCCTCTTGATTAATTGAATTGGTTAATGTATTTTATTCGTTGGATGGGTGATTTTTTTCGAGCCAAAATGGCTTTGATTTTTCAGGTGGTGATTTTTTTTGTATTTTTATTGTAGAATTTTAGACATTAAAGATGTTTTGAGCTGTTCTATTCTTCAAATTTTAGAGTTGCCTTAGACCTTAGTAGATAAAGTCTAAAAAATAAACTAACCCGCAATAGGCTACCGTGACCTCTTCAGAATAGAAGGCCCGTGTTCAGCAATAGGTCTTAGCCTGACATAACATTATATCTTACATACACAGTCCTCGCCATCGCTATGAATACACCACCACAAAATAACACAATAAAAGTAACATTGTCGAGTAAAAAATACAAAACCCCCTATAGGCATGTTATCAGACCATTGATACGTGAAAATATCAATAAAAACGCGGAACATTCGCATGGTCAATTGGAAAGGAATCGACGTGGGACGGCCCGTGCGAACGTATTCAATTTTGCATACACGATACGCGATCGACTGGCTCCTTATTTTGGTAAAAAGTGTACCGTCCCGCGCGGTATTATCGTCTTTTATCACGTAAAGTGTCAAGTTTTGCTGTTCTAGCACGCATACAACATTTGTTTTGTGGTTAAAGACGTAAGGTTTTAGCGTTTTATTGTGGTGCTAGTTTTCGTAATAATTTATTTTCGCCGTTATTTTTTGTTGTGTGATGTGTAGAGGTCCTGTTTATACGTATCTGTTACATATTGAAATTTGTGAGTGTAAAAAGGATGATATTACATTAAATTCATCTTACTAAATCTAATAAAATATTTTGTTTCTATTGCTCTCTATTTTTTTCTTTAAAACAAAAAGGCGTTTTAATAGTGAAGCTTTAATGTGGATATTCTACATAAAAGCATTAAGTCTCTGACTGAAACGATGTCAGCCTCTCACTCTAGTTACGAAGATATCAGTGATTATTTATTAAATGCAGCCTGTGATTAAGTCACGCTCTTGACTACCCTTTAATTGACAGTATCAAACAATAATCGTAGGTTAGGTTACATCAAAATTAGAGGAGAAAGGACAATATTAATCAGATGGGGTAGGGGGCAAAATAATTAAGGGAGATAGGACAGGGAAAGAAAATAAACTTAGACCTCTTGTATTTTCATGAATATTTGACACTAAAATGGTTACCTTTGTTTTCTGTGATACATTAGTACTAACTTAACCTAATTGTTACCTCAGTCTTAAGCGATTATAGTGAATCTCTAATACTGCCAAATATTTTTCAAGTTGGGTGTAATGTAATGAGACTTTTTTATCAATAGTAACCTCTGCTTTATTCTTATCACTTGCACCACGGTGCTAATGTGTCTCTTTGAGTGAAAATTTCGCGGAAAATGATAAATAAGGGGTGGGACGCGAGCCGAATTCTGATGGCGGCCCTTTTGTATCGTATCTTGTTTCGAAGTGGGCTTATCCGAATAATAGTGTGGATGTACAGTTATCTGAAATGGAGACGGGCGCAAGGCAAGGCGCCGATATCGCTAATGGATTTAATAGATGAGACGTGGAAGACAAAGCGTCGTAAGGCGAGCTCCGTATGTTTACACGAAATTTATAACGTGAGAAATTGATGTATGGGACGGTATCTGTTACTTGACTGGGTTTTGTTGGTACACTGTTGTGCCTTTTTACACTTATTTTACTTATATGACCAGTTACGAGCAGGAATACAATAACACCATATATATTATAGTCGACAGAGTTCTCGCACTTTACAAAGGCAATGCATAAGTCATCAGATTTACAGTCTAATTCCATTTCAATTATAAAAGGATGAGTGTTCTCTAAGATTTTGTTTACTATGGAATAAAAACGATATTAATCCCAACCATTATTTATATATAAACTAAACCTTCGATTCAAAAGGATTTGCTAATATTTCCGTAAGTTCTACCTTAACTCCAAATCTACGAGTGAGCACAAAACATTAAATAACAATATACATCCAATATAATCCTTTTTCCATTATACTGAGTCGAGGGTCACATGAGCATTTGTTACATTTGGACTTCAAAGAGATAGCAAGTCAAGCATAAACCACTGGCGACACTGTAAGCTAGCAACTTAACGTACGAAATGTTATTCTAAGTTTTCCGGGATATTTTGTCGGGTCTATTGTACTGTGGAATTCTTAGAAAATATTTTTGCGAGTCTTTCGAAATTGAGTTCCTTGGAAGGTAAAAATAAAATTGAGATTATGAGATTAGTAGTAACTCTTAAAATAAACAATGCTTAAATTAGAAAAGGAGGAAAAGGATTTGATTTATATCATATAGATATAAAAGATATGAGCAAATTTATTATTAATAAAATACTTGAATAAGCAGAAGTCATAAAGTATATCTTTATTAGATAGGTTCAAAAATTTATAAGGAAGATTAATATGTTAATTTAATTAGAAATCGTTATCAGATTGATAACCTTTATAAAGTGGCATCAGTTGAGTACGTAGAAGCTTAATGGAGCAATAAACATAATGTTGAGTATTGAAATGTTATTAAGTGTACCGGTGTACTTTAAAAATAAGCTACATTTAGGAAAATACTAAAATTCCTGATGATAATGACAAATGAAAGTTATAATTTTGTTAAGGTTTAATTTTTGATACTACAAACAGATATTAATGGTGCGAGTATAAATTTGTGGTATCATAATTCACAGCTGGTCTGAAGAGTGAAAAACCAGCTATAAAATACGTAATCGCAACACTTTTGCGCGAACTATGTCAGAATAATTAATGTCATGAATAAACACGTCCTTCGAATCCGAATGTTGTGAAAGCAAAAATGAAGATTTCTCACAGATCAATTTCCTTATTATGAAACAAATATTCTACTGAAATTCCTCATTCAATTTGTACTGTACGAAGGCATCAACACACAAACGGCTAAATAGTGACCCGCGCCGCAGACTAATCTTGCAGTTATCTCGGAGGTCCCAACAGGCCCTGCAAATGGAGAGAGCATTATCGTGCTTCCCTCCGGACCTCTGTTCGTCTCAGCCTACCATTGTACATTATGGAAATTTTAGTGAAGTCATTTTTTTCCATTCCTTTATGGAAATTCTGTTGGTTTAATTATGTTGTAACTTTTAATAAGATGTCGTGTTTCGTACGAACATGTTTTTCCCGCATTTACGGTAAATGTGTCCAAGTTTGACTGTGTGTGACGTGTTTCACGACAAAAATATTTGCAGAGAATATGAAAAAGAAACATAGTTACCAACATTCAAAGAATAAAATTTAAAATATCGAGCAGAAGTTATTACAAATTGAGTATTCTATTATTTGTGAATGTTTGAGCCAGTTCAAAGAAAATAGTTTAGTACAATGATACTTTGAATTCAAATGAAAAATGCCTGTGGATTCAAATACTAATTGTTAATAAAATTGTATTCTTTTTATTCACTCACCCATTCCATTCTGCCTTAAAGATTGAATATCGAAGTGAACCATTTCGTATTTTAATTTTATTATTTTCTATTTCACCATTCTGCTATTGAGATCACGACGAAAGTGGTAGAGCCACTGTTGTCAGTCATGACTCAGCTTGAATGGGCAAGCTCATCCGGGACGGCAACACTGTCTCACAGGAAATCGACGTGAAGCAACAGCTCAGCTGTCGCGTTTCATTCGGTGAGTTAGATTGGCGGATACCCTTACCTCTTCCCATCCTTTTTCCTTCCCGCTTCCCTCCCAATTGGGCCGGCAACACATCCATGATCGTGCGTTGTAGATAATCATGGGTGGCAGTGATCACTTACCATCAGGTGAACTGCTTGCTCGTTTGCCGGACCTATGTTATTAAAGAAAATGTATCGCTAACATCCGAAAAGTAATAACTCCTGTCCAGCTGAATTTCAAAGTCCATTCGTGAAACTGAGAGCTCGTGGCCGCGTTTGCCCCGTTAATTACACAGCGCGATGAATGACGTTTGAAGCGGTCCGTTTCTTTGAGCCGCGCCAAATAATGTGACCTCTTGACACCACAAGAAAGTCGGCCTCAAAGGCTATGCGTCGCACGCGGCTCTTATGTGTGTACCCCGAAAATATGCAAAATGCTCGTAATAAGGCCAACAAAGCGGTATTGGTGCTGTGTTTTAATTTATGGAACAATACTTGAAGATTGTTTGAATTGTTTATTCAATGAAAAGAATTAGTATCTAAAAATATCCGAAAGTTTGAGTTCAAGACACAGAAGTCACAGTGATATTTTACTTCACCAAAAACCCGAATTATCCGCTACACTCTCATAATACAATGAAACAAATCTGTGTTCCCACATGATCGCTGATTGAAAAATAACAGAGCGCCGACACCGGACCATTTCTATTGACTTTCGAGAAAACCACACCTTATTTGCATGAGCGCAAACAGATTTTGTTGTGTAAATTTGGCAACGCTTTACCGACCTCCGGCCTAATTTGTCAGCACATTTATTGTTTGCGACTAGATTTTACGTGCGATCTGCTACAATACGAAATTGTTGTTCTCATTTCTCGGGATTTTGCTGCTGTATTTTATAAGTAGATAGAGGTAGGTAGTAGCCTAGCGTTTATAAAGACTATTTCCGATTCTAAGATGAGGTAGGGGGGAAACCTAGCAACCATATTTAGCACATATTCCAAGCAATTCAAAAATAAATTTTATTTTGAAATTGTCATTCAAAGCGGACTGCTTAACATGAGGATGAACTCGCAGCTCGTCTTTCCGCACTTGGCGTCTTGACCAACCGCGCAATGGAGCTTGTCGCACAAACTTATATTAAAATCAGAATAATGTAGGAAAATATTATTACGCTTGAATTGTTTTGTAAGTTTTATCAAACCAGTGGGTATTCGCAAAACTCCGGAGAATTCATATTATTTTTAAATTGTTGTTGACTTATTAATTCGTTTTCGGGCTAATGTTAAAAATAAAATAAATTGGCGTAGGCGTTCGCCAGATACTTTTAAAGAGAAGCAAAAATTATAATTTGTAGGTTTATAAGTCAAAAATAGATAAAGGAGCTTACTGATAAAATTAAATTATACGAGTATTTAAATACTAGAGGCGCGACCCGGTTTTGTCCAGGAGTTTTACCACCTCGCTGTATTTTCTCTTATTCAGAATTACTCTATGCATATCTATGAACTAAGTGCGTGGTGGCCTCGTGGTATCGGACCAGACTCGGCTGCCTACATGTTCACGGTGGTCGCGGGTTCAAATCCCAGGGCACACCTCTGACTTTTCGGAGTTATGTGTGTATTGATAGTCAATCACCACGCACTTTAACGGTGAAGGAAAACATCGTGAGGAAACCTGCATACCGTAGCGATTAAAAAAAAAATTCTACGGTGTGTAAGTCCGCCAACCCGCACTAGGCCAGCGTGGTGGACTATATGGCCTAACCACTCTCAATCGTACTCTCGATTGTAGAGGAGGCTCGTGCCCTGCAGTGGGTCGTATATGGGCTGATACAATACAATACAATACAATATCTATGAACTTCTATGACCGATATATCGCTCCTTGAATACAAAAGGGCCACAATTTAAAAAAAAATGACAATCGTTTTATTACAAAAATGACACCTGAACCGACTATATTTTATAGTGAAAAAAAACTCCCATCATTTTTGTTTATATTATGGCTGTACTGACTTACCGCCATTTTTGCATTAGCTCACTTTGACAGGTAATGTCAGTGCAAAACCGCCATTTTGTTAGTTGCGCCCGGAGATTCGACGCAAACGCACGTCGGTTGCGTGAAAAAGTGCCACAATCCAAAATACGTCTGTGTTGGATTCAAAATTTCAGGTAAGTGTAATTATATTTTACAATACAAAAGTGCCATATTTTGGAAAACGTCCGTTTTGCATTCTAACATTAGTATTTGTAACCATAATATATAATACAAAAGTGCCATATTTTGGAAAACGTCCGTTTTGCATTCTAACATTAGTATTTGTTATTATATTTTGCAATACAAAATTGCCATATTTGAAATGCGTCCTTTTTGTAATACAATATTAGTTAAGTATAATTATATTTTATAATACAACAGCAGCATATTTTGAAATACGTCCCTTTTGCATTAAATTATAGTGGAATAAATAATTATTTTTAGCGTGCTAGAATGGGAAGGCCAGAAATATGGCCGTTTTGCATGATAGTAATTTTAGTTTCCGTTACAATTTTTTAAATAAAAATTCCCATTTTGATGTTAATTTTGTTCTATTCCTATTACTTCAGTGATTTTTAACTTAAAAATCATACAAATGTATTTACTTGTTTGTAAATTAATAATATAAACTAAATTGAAGCCCTGTCCCTGTAGCTTTCGTCACTAATTTAAAGTTTTTTTAAATAATATCAGTGAGTGTTTATAGGGACCTATAATAATATGGGTAGATATTCGTAAATGTTGAAAAATATGTGATTAAGATGCATTGCCCCATATTTTCTGTGAATTTGAATGTTAAACATGAGGTGGTAGCTTAAATTTGTCAAATATAATTAAGGTGTTATTACTGGCAAATTAGTATTGAAAATGTGATATTAAGGATTGTTATGTATTTGATTGTGTGTATGTTTTAGTGTATGTATGTATTGTGTGTATATAATAAGGACTGTATAATATATGTATAGAATTGTGGGTACTTTATGTTTTTTAGCTATAAAACGTTAAAGATGTTTTTTTTTTTACAGATTGACAAAATGAATAGAGCACGAAAAATGTTGAATATGGCAACCTGCGTTCAAGAATCGGAAAAAGTTCAAGCATTACCTGGCCACAATAATAATGTGCAAAATAAAACTTTCTTTAATACTCCAGCTGCACTCAGTCTACCCGTCACGTTACCCATTGATTCTTCGGATACAAATTCTATAGCAGACAGTCAACCTTAACCTATCAATATTAGAGGCTATAATATTTTGCTAATGAATTATGTGCCTCGAACTGATCACGAATTTCGAATTGTTCATTAAAATAAAAATGTATACTTTTTAGAATTTTACTTATTTTTTAATATGGAGTGGACGCTTAAAGAAGACCGTGTTGCAGTCATTGCGTTGCATCGTTGCGGTTACGCGCCAATTCAAATTTTTGGCATACTGAAAAATTTGAATATAACCAAAAGATTCGTTTATCGTACCATCAAACGATACAATGAAGACTCTAGTGTAGATGACAGGTCAAGAAGTGGTCGCCCTCGGTCTGTTAGGGCTCCAGCAGTGATAAAAGCTGTGAAGGCGCGAATTCAAAGAAATCCCAAACGTAAGCAGAAACTGTTGGCCCTTCAGATGGGGTTAAGCAGAACCACGGTGAAAAGGGTATTAAATGAAGAATTAGGGCTTCGGGCATATCGAAGAAAAACAGGACATCGTTTGAATGCTCGCGTAATGGACCTGAGACTGAAGAGATGCCGCGCTTTGTTGAAGCGGTACGCGGGAAAAAAATATCGGGATATTCTTTTTTCGGATGAAATTTTTTTTACCGTAGAAGAGAGCTACAACAAACAAAATGATAAGGTGTACGCACACAGTAGTGAAGAAGCGAGCAACCGTATTCCGCGTGTCCAACGAGGTCATTTTCCATCCTCGCTCATGGTATGGTTGGGAGTTTCTTATTGGGGCTTAACAGAGGTACATTTTTGTGAGAAAGGTGTAAAAACGAATGCAGTGACTGGCTGGCGGCTCGTGAAATCGACTTCATCCGGCACGAAGACTGGCCGTCCTCCAGTCCAGATTTGAATCCGTTAGATTACAAGATATGGCAACACTTGGAGAAAAAGGCGTGCTCAAAGCCTCATCCCAATTTGGAGTCACTCAAGACATCCTTGATTAAGGCAGCTGCCGATATTGACATGGACCTCGTTCGTGCTGCGATAGACGACTGGTTGCGCAGATTGATGGCCTGTATTCAAAATCACGGAGGTCATTTTGAATAAACTTTAGTGTCATAAGAATCCATGTTTTGTTAAGTTCATTTTGGTATATAAATGGTTACATAATGAATAAACTTGTTTCAATTATTTTATATTAAACATGTGACAGAATTTATGACCTGACTAGGTATAATTACTTAATAATAAGTTAAGTTTTTTAGTTTAGATTGTTTAATACAATGTTTTCCTGGTGTCCATTCACTTGTGTTTTTACTAAGTAATAAGATTAAACTTTTTAATACGGTTTTTTACCAAAAAGGTACAATGAACCATTTTTATTTGTAAAACTGTGTTTAATTTTTGACATATTTTTTATAATATTGGTTCAAATTTTGAATGCAAAAGGGACTTTTATGCTTTTTTTTCTTAATAGGTAACAGCTATAACAAAGTTTATATTGTAGATAGATAGAGCTAAAAAATACGCATCTAATGATATATTAACATCTTATATTTAATTAATTAATATATGAAATATTATAAAAAAACAGTTTCAAAAATTTGTTTTGGCTGTCCTGTAAAATTTATGGATTTCGATTTGTGTCCCTTTTGTATTCAAGGAGCGATATATCCATGTATGTCAGCTATATTAACAAAATAATAATAATAAAATAACTTAATAAATACACCCAACAGTTACATACATAGCCCTGACCCCACACTAAGATCGAATCTTGTGTCGTGGGTATCAGCAACTACGAGAGAATTTTCGGTCTTACAAACACCCAGACTAGAAAAAAATACTTGTGGTTCACACAAACATTTGTTTCGATGCGGGGATCGAACTTGCGGCCTCTCGTTTCACAGCGTTCAACCAATTGCGCCACGGAGGCTGTCAAGTAAGATAACTGTAAGATTTTATTCAAACCGTTCAATATATTTAGAGTAAAAAAGCAACAAATATCCACGTATTCTTTTAATTTTTCTTAATTGTTTTTATGATTACCGCGTACTTTAACTCTGAAGAAGAAATTTGCAGGTTCATCCATATGTGAAGCTTATGGACCAGCACTGGATCAGCGTAAAGGACTAAGACACAATTCCTAATAAATGAGGCCACTGACCAGCATTTACGTACACGGCCTGATTCAGAAAACAAATTGATGTTAATAAAAATATTATATTCATGTCTGTTTACTGGATATGAAATATAATCAAGTTGTATCTTTGATAACAAGACCTTTGACAGAAAAATATATTTTAGTAATTACTGCATATTTAAATATGTTTTTGTTCCAGATCCCGTCAAAAATTATGATGTCATGTAAGTACTAAAACAAATATTGTTATAGAATTTTTTACATATTATTTATCAGTACAATCTCTGCACGGGCCTACAATTTGGACAAAGTCTGCTTCCAATAGGGCGCTGTGAAGATCATTGGAACAGGCCTATGTTCAGCAGTGGACTTCCTGTGGCTAAAGAGAGAGAAGGAGAGTACAGTATATATATGAACTTAATGAGGAAGCAAACGTACATCTAGCACCACTTAAAGTTACTCAAGAGAGAAAATTGGAAATTAATAGTTTTCGTCTACCCCCATGGGGCTTAGGCGAAATGAAATAAACACAGTGTAAAAAAGAATAAAGTACCCTCACAATTTACCTGGTTGCTAGAGCATGTTTGACCATTTCACTAAATATGATCTAAATACTTACAATAAACTCACGTATTTTAAGATGTTTGACTCGTTCAGTAGTGACTATATCTACGTCACAAGCAAAGCTATTACAGATGAACACGCAAACCCTCAAGAGGTCACCCGCTCTCCCACACACCAAATAACTTCGACAATAATATTTCCTAACTAAAATGAAAATGTACATTTCGAACAAGCCAAGTTTTTCTTTTTTATGACGGATCCTCCCAACCAATACATCGGCCATAACTCGGATTAGTTCAGGTGAGACCTCCGCTCATTCGGTCCGCCGGTCACTCGTTCAACTGAATGAACGATTGATCGAGCCGATCGGGTCCGCCGCGAGCAATTCTTTTGTCCGGCGCCAACTTATTTTGCAAGCCCGCACTTTTATTAACAGCTTAAAATCAACCTTATATCGAGGCGATAAGGAACGCTCCGCTCTCGAGGGCGGAAGCTAAATTTGCCCGCAAAAGAAAGTTTTGTGAAGTGAAGAATTGATTGGACACGATGTTCTGTTGCTCTAATGAAAATGTATTATTTTTTGTGACTTTCCATTATTTTCATAACCCTTTTGCCGCGAGTGAGTGGTTATGGATACGTAACAAATTGTCGACGCTTGCTGTGACAACAAAATATTGAAAAATAACGAGATATTTTTTTGTTTACTAATAAAGATTATAATGGTTAAATTAAGTAGATTTTTTTTAAGCGATGTAAATCAATTAAGAGGTAAACACCGCTCATGGGTCAGTACTATCACTGGCTCGGAACTAAATATGCATTGACAGATCTCGGAAAGTGACATACTTCTGTGGGTCAGTGTGCCGGGTTACTCGTCTTGTATAAGTTCTCTCTGTCTGACCGGACACGATATCCATTCTTCACTACCGTCTTTTTTATTGTTTCCATTTTATAATTACAAGGTAGAATCCTATAGATCTTTTGAATGAACTGATTGTGATGCTAAACTAGTCCAATCAAATTCACCTGAACATCAACACACCCTTATTTAGTTCGTGGACTCAGACCAAAGCATCTCAAAATGGAAGGCCTTTGCGAATAGAATCAACAGCACTAATAAAGTTTTCACACGACCTGACGAAATGCCAATTAATTATTCCGCGTCGCCATTAAATTCAGAGTAATCTACGACATTATGCAATTAGATAAACTTGTTGCGGAGTTGATTCGTATAATAAACTATTGCTTCGGCCTGGATTCGCTCGGGTATACTTTTCTTTATTGACAACCTTTTATACACTTTCGTTATTCTTACATACACAATCACTACCGTGTGTATTTTGAAAAATACAAAATAAACTGTGGCAGACCTACACAGAGGTTGAAAAAATTACAAGATCAGATCAGTCCAAATTATACCAGAAGTCACAGTCCAGAAGGAATGGGAGGCAAGCTTGTTATTATTTTGTGTTGCAAACGTAGCGTGGGACATCCTATAGCCAGATGACGGGACGATACAAAAGGGCCGGCAGCGAATGAATGCATAAAGCAGCAGACCGGGCTCTGTGGCGTACCTTGGCAGAGTCCTTGGGACATAACATCTTGGAAGAGCCTATTTATTTATTTATACTCTTTATTGACTGCCTCGGTGGCGTAGTGGTACTACGGTATGATTGCAAAGCTGAGGTCTCGGGTTCGAATCCCGGGTCGGGCAAAGTGATATTGGATTTTTCTATTCATTATTAGCCCGGAGTCAGGAATTTGTGCCCGATATGGCGATAGGCTCGCCCCCTATCACATCGTGGGACGGAATATACAAGGCGAAACGTGGGTGTTCTAGTAGCACCTCTGCCTACCCCTTCTGGGAAAAAGGCGTGTGGTTATGTATGTATGTATGTACTCTTTATTGAACTCTTAAGTTACATAATAATTATATATAAGAAATAAAATTAAAGTAGTACAATGGGCGGCCATATCGCATTGAGATTTCTTCCTGGCAACCTTTGGATGAACAGGAATTGTTGGATTGATAAATAGGGCTGTATGTCCAGTAATGGACTGCAACGGGCAGGTGATGATGATTATTTTGTATTAAAATATTTTCTCGAGACTAACTAAAACCATTGCTTATGGTAACCTGCGTCGTATATCGTAAAGTAATGTATGCAAAAACCTCGCCCGATAATGTACCTTGACACTACAAAAGCAACGTATAATTTAGATGAGTGATTCTCGAGTTATAAGCATATGAGCATATACTAATGTTGTTTCAAAATGTACATAACCATACATAACCACACGCCTTTTTCCCAGAAGGGGTAGGCAGAGGTGCTACTAGAACACCCACGTTCCGCCTTGTATATTCCGTCCCACGATGTGATAGGGGGCGAGCCTATCGCCATATCGGGCACAAATTCCTGACTCCGGGCTAATAATGAATAGAAAAATCCAATATCACTTTGCCCGACCCGGGATTTGAACCCGAGACCTCAGCTTTGCAATCATACCGTAGTACCACTACGCCACCGAGGCAGTCAAAATGTCAAAGTCAAACAAAAAAGCAGTCAAAGTGTTTCAAAATGTGAAAAAGAATAATTTATGAAATCAACCCAATAAACCAATGACTTATATGTTTGACGTTGTAAATCAAGATTAATATGAAAATATGTGTTTTTTGGTATTAAACCAGTAAACACACCAAGGTTGCGAAGCTTCGGCCCGGCCGGTTTAAAATACTCAGACAGGTGTCGAGATTCTTTAGTCATTAAACACACCATCATATTTGAATTAATTAATGTAATTACCTCGTTTGACGATATATCTGGTTTTGGCCGTATTTTTGTGTTGAATTTATTGTTTGATATATTTTTTATTGCGAGTTGAAGGTCAGAGAGATTAGTTCGAAATTCCATTAATTAATATTGCCGAATATTTGTATTTTGTGCGCATTTGTTTCGTATGTGAGTGTAGAGCACTCGTGGAGCCGAAAATCCGATGTAATAGACATGTGATAAGCAAAAAAAATACATACAGTCGTATTTAGAGCCTCATCCTTTTTTTGATGTCGGTTAAAATTACAGCCGTCTTTCACAGTCTAGTGTGGCAAATATCTAAACCATGAAAGAGTATTTTGCCTCACAACACCAAGATCCAAAATATACACGAAACATATATGCATGTGTTACACAAACATTAATTGCCTCGGTTCAAAGATTGGACTCGTGGCCTCTCGGTTCCATGTCCGCCGAGAATGTCGAAGCGTTACGATTTTTAATGATATATATCCAACAGGAAAACAAGTAAGCTGCATAAGTGAGACGTGAATGAACGTAATAGTTTTACGCTTAATTTCAAATAAATAATAATTGCCCAACTGTACAAAGGCAATCGTACTTACCTCTCGTCACATTAGGATTTTCAGTGAAAGTCTACTACACCGGCCTAATGAGGGTAAACGGCAATGCTGGACCTGTGGTCAGGGTTTAAACCCCTAATCAAATTACTGGGTATATGACTTGTCGCTTGACCGACGCCGGCAAAGCGTACGTTTAACTTGGAATTACTCAAAGTCCTTAAATTGTTTCGTCTTGTTGATACTATTTGGTTACTAATAAGTCCGTATAACAAAGGACAAGACTAGATAAATTACTTAGAGGATGTAAAATGCATATATTACAACACCAGTAATGATTAAGAGGGGGCGGGGAGATGGTTCTGTAAGAAATTCCAATGAAGGAGTACCAGCTGGCATTACCTCTTTGCGGTGCAACCTATTAACTATGAACAGAAGCAGCATCATCAGCACGAGAAAACATGTCTTTGTATGCCCACACACACATCAACATTGCGGCAAAATCCTAAAAATAATTAACAGGATAGATCTGTGTTTAGAAGTGAAGAGTGAATGTTATTTTATTGGTGATGACCTAGTTAAATAGTATCCGTAACTTCATATGAATGTAATGAGCCTTAATATACAAAAAGATTTATACATGTATACAGGTGCAATACATACTTACTAATTACTTAACAGAGCCATAAACATTAAAAATGATGATACAAATTACGATTCTAATCGTAAATGACTTAACACAGCTATAAACATTCATAATAATGCAAGGTGCATCATAATCGATAATGTTGAAGCCTGATTACAAACTCTAATCGAGATTTAAACTTTATCGATCGTTGTCGATTACGTAATTTCAATTAACATCGGCCGGGATCAGTGTGTGGGCGTTAATTTTCCTCACGGGAGGCCAGACGTGTGGCGGACTGTAGGCCATCCCTTCTAGTTACCACCCACAGACGGAATGATTTCACACGAAATTAGATTCGTGGGTGTTTGTGTTAGGATTTCGCGGGTTGAATTCGAAGTTGGGAGTCTAGACTGTGAGTTACGTAATTGTGTAGGGTTGTCTAATTGTTAGTTTCATTTTAATTTATGTAACAGTTTTATGTAAGATCAATTGATGAGCATAAGCGCATCCCTAGAATTTTTTACATCAACCTGTCAAAAGCTGCTTGCATTCGGCGACTTCTTCGAATCTACGTTGCTCCACGAGGTATTTTAGCTTAAAATTTCTGGTCTCAAGCAAACAGTGTGTGAAATATCAAGCAAAAGGCCAAGTCAAATGAAAAAAAGTTCCGTATTCCCTATCCAACAGATCATTCCAATTTTTTCGGGGAATGCCATTATTCCTCAGTGGATATCCGACAACTGGCAGTGAGGTCATAAAACAGTAGCAATAAACCCCATTTAGAAGACATAACACTCTTTAAAGAATTGGACTAACCCAAACTATTACGACCTTGACCGACCGCCCCATAGCCTTACAGCAGCCACAGCTTAATTCCTGACAAACAGACTAAACACGACAAACGAGTCGCGATGCAAAGTCACATCGCTCTTTTCAACTTCGCGTTGCAAGTTTAGCTCGGGGCGCGGCATAACCTTTGTTCGACGGCTGATTGCTTTGTACTCCCGGGAATCGGGATTTGAATTTATCATTAGAACGCTTCTTGCTAGTTCGATGTGGTTGGGCTACTGAAATATTCAATAGCCTTGTTTTCTGTTTGTTGCTGATTATGTTGTTGGTTGTTGGTGTTATGACGGAAGGGGTGTCATGGACTGTGTCATGTATTTGAATATAGTGGCGTAATGGTGGCGGAAATATTCTATATTTCGTTTATACGTGGTTCATACGGTCGCGATGTCCGCTATCCCGCTTTGAGACTGCGTGGTCAACTATGATGTTAACCCTCTCAATGGTAGAGGATGTCAATGTCATGCAGAGGGATGTACATAGATTATTATGGTATTAAGATCACTACTGAACATTGCGAAGGGTGTAGGTCAGTTCCATGAATAATTCGCAAACTTTTTTCTGTCCTAAGATGAGAGAGAGTACGAACATCTCGTTAAACGAGGCACACATTCTAGTCATAGAAAATATTTATATTTTAATAACAGAATAAATACAGCTATATATAATTCTAAGTACATGTTAGTACCTACCCGTGTGACGTAAATAGGTTGTTAGTCGCTTTTGGAAAGTAAAATACATGTGTTTAACCATATGTATTTACATATTTGAACGGTAACAATTTTCCATAATACCTATTGAGATTATTGAGGAATAAATGGTTGAACTCGTAATTAAATAAAATATTGAGAAGCACAACAACAAAAGCAGTATTGTGACAGGACACAGGACATAACCCAAGCACATTATAAAAACATTTATCATAAAACAATACAACCTATGTGTGGATTGATAGTCAACCACCACGCACTATAACGGTGAAGGAAAACATCGTGAAGAAACCTGCATATCATAGTGATTTGTATAAATTTGTATGGTGTGTAAAAGACCGTACTCACACTAGGCCAATGTGGTGGACTATATGGCCTAACCACTTTCAATCGTACCCTCGATTGCAAAGGAGGCCCGTGCCCTGCAAATAGACGTACTTATATGAGCTGATACAGTACAACCTATCTAATAATTATGTTGCTATCCTACAAAAATATTAAAATATTTCATATTACTTTCTAACAACATAATCTTGGTAAACATAAGAGAACATAATAAGACGTTATTAATTTATTAAATATTCAGCTACTAAGCCATCAAGAAGCCTTTCGAGACCACCTAACATTAATTAATTAATGAGTATTAGTATTAATTATAAAGTTTCATTAATGGTCGTAATTATCTACAAGGGTAATAGACTAAACTGTAGCTAAAATGTATATTTTCCTAAGTACTTAAGGCGTAGTGGAAATCTTTAATCCTAAATAGGGAGACCTGTTTTCGTCAGTAGACTTCTTACGGCTGAAGAATAAATCAAATCTTGAATATATAGTTTGAATGGCACAGTAAGTTGGAAGTCTGATTAGAAAACTATATTTTGTTTTTCTTTTATGCTGACACGATAAAATGACTACGGCACAACTGGTGTTCAATAAGAACCAAACAGAATATCCATAGTCCATACATACATTTCTTTTATGCTGACATGACAAAATGACCACGGTACACCTGGTGGTATGTTCAATAAGAACCAAACTAAATATCCATACATACTACATACATAAACACACGCCTTCTTGCCAGAAGGGGTAGGCAAAGGTTCTTCTGGTAGTAAGTTCACCCGCGTTTCGCCATGTTTGTTCCGTCCCACGATGTGATAGGGGGCGAGCCTAACGTCATATCGGGCACAAATTTCTGACTCCGGACTGAATAGAAAACGTTGCCCAACCCGGGACTCAAACCCGAGACCTCAGGATTGTAATCGTACCGAAGTACAACGACGCCACTGAGGCAGGCAAAAAGAAATAGCGGCACCTGTCTACACAATTACGCCGGCCTTCTCAAAATCCCATCAATATGAGTTGCAGTCGAAATACGACAGAGTTGTTGGTTTGAAACTATGACGAGAATTTTACCATGGTCAACGGTGCCAACCCGCACTAGACAAGCGTGGTGGGCTATATAGCTTAACCCTCTCAATCGTATTGTCCACTGAAGAGGAGGCCCGTGCCCTGCAGTGGGACGTATATGGGCTGATACACACACGGTGGGCGCTATCTGGTGGATTATCAATATACTACCATAGGCATCTGGCTTCAAAGTTACCGCTAAAAAATCAGGTCCCACCAAAATTTGAATATCATTACGTTTTAGCAACACATCGTCACACTATCATAAAAGTTTTACCATCAGCGCCAGCCCTAAATCTTGTTTATAATTTAAACAAGACCCTCACAAACTTAATATTAAAATTACGTTACCAATTAATATTCAAATGACTCTCGATCGATACGCAACAGTTCATCTGCTCGTGTAATGTCAAGGACGTGGAAATCATTAAATTATTATTTTTATTTATATTAGAGAAACTAATGCTGGTCGTTTTTTTTATTGCATAGGATAGGCAGACGAGCAAACAGGTCACCTGATGGTAAGTGATCACTGCCACCCATAAACATTCACAACGCTTGAATCATGGATGTGTTGCCGGCCCATCAAACCGGGAGGAGAGTGGAAAGGACAAAGGATGGGAAGAGGAAAGGGTTATTTCACGACCACCTCACGACCACGACAGCCTCCGTGGCGTAGTTGGTTAGACGCCGACTGTAAAACGGGAGGTCGCGGGTTCGATCCCCGCACCAACACAAATGTTTGTGTGGCCCACAAATATTTGTGTTGGGTCTGGGTGTTTGTGAGACCGAAAAGTCTCTCGTAGCTTCTGAATCCCACGACACAAGACTCGATCTTAGTGTGAGGTCAGGACTATGTATGTGACTGTTGGGTGTATTAATTTATTTATTATTTGGCATCCGGCAATCTCACTCATCGAACGAAACGTGATAGCAAAGCTTTCGCTTCACCTCGATTTTCTGTGAGATACGATACGATTTCCTGTGTGGTACAATATTGCAACCCACACGGATAGTGACGACCGCACAGATGTGAAATTCCGTCATAGGACACATTCAAGTCGTTGCCTTTCGGACGGTTTTTAAACAATTCTCATTTTAAACAGACTCCATAATTTTGTGGACCGAACGACATTCAAAACAATTCGGTCATCGCCAGGTGAATTCCCTTAGTAAGTCATAATATAGATAATACGTTTACTAAATTATTAAAGGAGGAAAGATTTGATTGTTTCTTTGCTTTAATAGGGTTTGAAATTATTAACAATTGGTACCCCTAAATGCTGTACTACGTTTTAGAGGGCAGAGTTCTTAGCCTTAAACCTCACCTTCTATTTGAATAATTCCAAGAATCATCCAAAATATTAATTGTTGCTATTTCCACACGACTTTTTGTGTGGAAATAACAACATGGAATGGATCAAAACTCTAATTATAACTAAGACCTTTCCCAAAATATCTGAAAGTAGCCGCGATCCAGGCTTATCTCGCCCAACAATACCGCACAACAAAGTTACCTCATTTAGAAATATCTTGCCGAGGCAAAGAATTCCTCTCATTCCTACACAGAATCTCTCATTTAATTATTACGTTAAAGTCATAAAATAAGCCATTTCACTTAATTAAAAACTTATTTGTTAAGTCATGCATGATGAGAATGATTTTTCAATTACAATTATCATAAATGCTATTTAGAAGAGGTTTTTGAAAAGTGTGGGTAGACAGGAATCTTTTATAGCTGAGTTTTAGCGTACGTCTGTAAGTGTGTGACAAAATCGTCTATATTCAGATAAAATAATCGTGAAAGGTACAAATTAACGTAAAGTAAGTATTCTAAGATTACGACAAATTAACATTTTACTATAATTAAGTTGCATCATTCTTTTCATTTGGGGTAATTAAAAATGGGTTACGATGTCATTGGTTTATCTATTTGTAGTTTGATTTTCCGTCTATAGTTAATAAGTATGTGAATCCATAATGTAAGTGCAACTACTGAACAGTAGGGTAATTCACGTAATTAATTAAGTTCATCTGCAGTGCAGTTGCAGTTAAGTTTCGATCAAAACAGACCTTTTCGTATTCTCGTAATTTTGACAACCGCTGTCAGATACGCTCGCGTCAAGTTCGCGTCACGGGAGCGGCTTAGCGTATTCTACTGCTGCGTGTTTTATGTGCGTGATTCAGATCGCAACATGATCGTTATTCACGTGTAAGCTTCTTGCATACAACTGACGTATAGTTGACACGCGGCACCCGCGCAGTTTACGCATAACTTAGGTGCAGTTCACGCGCAGCAAAACAATTACAAGAATACCAGTGTGCACTAAGACGTAAACTTAATTGCAACTGCACCGCAACTTGATCGGCGCGTCAAAAAATTACGTGAATTACCCTACTGGGAGTCTTCATTCTGTATTGCAAACTGAATGGGATCTTAGATTACGACTCGGACCCAACAGAACATGAAATAACTATATCTAACAGCTAATCTGGTCGCAAAATATTTTAAACTTGTACTGAATCAGCTCAGACACGTCCCACTGCAGGGCACAAGCCTCCTTTACAATTGAGAGTGATTAGGCCATACAGTTCACCACGCTGGCCTAGAGCGGATCGGCGAATTTTAAACTTCTTAAATACTAATTACATCAATATTAACTTTATGCTTAGTTCCCAATCCTACATCGTGTTTTAATTCATAAGTTATATTACCTAACATTTATACAACATCACAAATAGTAATTAAAGTGGTTTCAATACAAGCCTAATGAATACATAAAACGGTTATAATAAAAATAACACGTTAATGTTGATTTATAGCCTTTATAAAGATCGCGTACCAAAATAGATTATTATTTACACTGCGTAAAATTTGTTTGTGTTATTATTGGATCATTTAATGCAATTTGGCTGTCGGCTATTATGTGTATTTAATGGCGCATCCACACCGCTGTTAGCATTTGTGGAGAAACCCTGCAACACGGTAATATTAAGTAACAATCTATAACATTTGTGGCTACTTGTTACTATTTGTTGAATGTTTTTTATCGCGTCCATATCGCCAATAAAAGACAATATATATAAAATATAACAATGTTTACAGATTATTACCACGTATTAGGCAACATTACTTGACATACTGATACGGTAATATGTACAATAAATAACATTTCGCTATAACATATTGTTGAGAGACATTTGGAAACGTTGGTCCACAAAAAGCAGTTGCGGTGTGGATGCACCATAACTGCCAAACACGTATATTCATTTCAGGAAGAACATAATTGGGTTACCAAAAGCGTATAGTCAAGTTAGTCGTCAAAAACAAGAATCGACACTTGGTTAGACGCTGGCGGTGTTAGGAGAGACTTTGGCTGGCGGTGTGAGTTCGATCCATACAGAGATAAATGTTGTGTTGTGTCATAGACAATGCAGAAAACCCCTTGGATCCTTCTAGTATTCTTCATATACTAAGATGGTGGCACTCATAGACTAATAAATAAAGACAGTAAGATAGTATAGTCAGATAGGTATTTGATTTTGCCTAGTACCAAATTAATTTAGTAACGACTGTGACATAGGAAATGAAAACTACAAATAAAACATTAGAGCTTTCTTCAAACATCCAATGCTACCTACTCATAACATTGGGAGTATTAAGAGAAGATGACTTTTTCGGATTTTATTAAAACAGACATTTTTGTATCAGTAAGTACGATTTATTAATGCTGAAAAAAATCAATTAAGGTTAATTTAAATAACATAAGTACATATAGCTAAGAACATGAAATTATAAAAGAACTAACACCTGTAACAATATTATGTTGAATGGCATTTTGAGATTTCGATATTTGAACCTGTGTTTGTTTAACTTAAGCCAAATGAATAATCTTGTGAATCGTCTGACATAATATTTGAGCGATTCATTTGAAATAATCCTTTGCTATTCTATATTTCATTTGGAAAATTCGTTCAGCTGATCAGCTGGAATGTATTGCAGTATTTTATTAAATATCTAGAACCACAATACAAACATAATCATAGGAAAAATACTCAGAATCTATAGAACGGGCAACGTATTCTCAGAAAGTCTACAACCTTGTTTCTCTCCCACCCATTCTTCGAATTTACATTTTCAAAGCTTAACAAATTACCTAAAATTATCTAAGTATGGGTGTCGTCAATCACTCTCCATCAAATCTACCTACAGTAATTATGTCTTTAAAAATGAAAACATTAATAAAACAAGCCAAGAAACGCCCGAAGCGAAAACTAGCAGAATATTTTTTGGCAATAAAAGGCGTACATAATAAAATAGGTGTTAATTTGAATTTTAAATCAGTTGTAGTAGGATAGGAACTTGTTTATCGTTATGAATGGAATAACCAGAGATGCGTCGCAGATACCATTCACGTTGAACACATAAATTATTTAATAGGTGATTTAATTATTCCGGCTTTCGTCACGTGGAACTCTGATGGTAGTAAGACTTTCTTGACATATGAGGCAAAGTGTTTTTTTTTCTAATTAGTATTAGTCCCCAATTAGGAATCAGTGCCTGATACAACAATAGGCTCACACCCCATCACATCGTGGGACGGAATACATAAGGCGAAACGTAGGTGCTCTGATATCACCTCTACCTACCCTTCTGGGAAAAAGGCGTGATGTGGGTTTTAAGCTATAGTCCACCACGCTGTCCCAGAATTACTCGTGTATTCATTAATTACTTATCTTATATTAATCTTAACAAGAAATGGGTATTTATGTAATCGTGATCTTGAAGAAAAAATATCAATGTAAAGAAGACTTCACCATTTCCCCAATTTTATCATATGTAAAAATTTGCATTATTTCATGTTTTATAGCAACTCATGATAAAAAGTTGTAAATAGTTCAAGATATTTTATCTTTGAGAATATCAGAAACGGAAAATATAAAAATATTTAGTCGCCACTATAATTTTACAAAACAATTTCCGAGTAATCTAAACGAGATCAGAGTATCAGTTTACTGCCAATTAATATTCCTCTAAACAAACCGACTGTATCCGTCCTCTTCGCTCTAAAGTAAATACGTATTATTTGTCCCTGTTTTTATTTGCTTACTAATTAGTAGTAATTTGGACATTTTCATGGCTAATTATCTATGAGGCCTCGTTATTTGGTAACTGATAACATGTCACTATATATCTTTTCAATCATCTGTTTTTGGTGATTTTTAACGATTATTCCTGAATTTGCTCTTAGCAAAATACATTAATTGGTTAATATATTTCATATCTCATGTGTCTTTAAATTTTTTTACCGAAATGTTGCCTAATAACACTTTAGATCACATTTTGCGAGTGGTAAAATACAAATATCCTGCTACCTATTGAAGTCTATCTACATAATATATACGCCAAAGAAATTGATCCAATATGTGCTTTTATCAATGAAAAATGTATGCCAGCAAAGGCACTAGGCCCGTAAGTGGCTTTTAGCTTTGTTGGCAACGCGGGAACACGCTACTTACTTAATTGACGTGGTTTCGAGTCTCAGTAAACGATCACAAATAGTGACTTACATTTTGAGTATGTGGCTTCAGGATTAAATTGGTTCTTGGCAAATTACTGTTTAAGAAAGAGTGAAAATTCTACAGTGGCTCTAGTATTCATCTATCTTCAACGGGATATTGAAAATGATCTTTTAAAATGGTCTGTATTGGTATTGTAATTTCCAACCCTTCATTTTTTTCATACATTAAGTATCTCCGCTTACAGTTAGAGCCGTTGCTCATGATCCCCATGGCACCTGAAAACTTCGTAACTGTTTTGCCGGGATTGATTAGACTAGGCAAATTTTCGACTTAAGCCCTTTTTGTTTAACAAGGCATACAGTTAAGTCCTTTTACATCGCACCGATCGATATGACACATTAACCTCTTGGTAATCACTAGGACAAAGTTATACAAAACAAATGTTATCTATAATACACGTAGTCTATTGTAGATATAAATCTCCACACATGCGTTATCATGATTATCATAATTCTATACTTACCACTGCTGGGTACAAATCTCTCTTATCACACGTCACTGAACATCATTTTCGGTTGCTCTATATCTTCCCCTTTAACTACTTTAAATAATAAATAAATAAATACGGTATATTTCTACGGTATGTAAGTCCGCCAACCCGCACTAGGCCAGCATGGTGGACTATATGGCTTAACCACTCTCAATCGATTCTCTCGATTGTAGAGTAGGCCCGTGCCCAGAAGTGGGACGTATATGGGATGATAAAAAAAAATACACCCATCAGTCACATACATAGTCCTGTAGGCTAAGTTACGTAATTAAATAAGTTCAGTTGCAGTTAAGTTTCGATCAAAATAGACCTTTTCGTATTCACGTAATTTTGACAACCGCTGTCAGATACGCTCGCGTCAAGTCCGCGTCACGCGAGCTATTTAGCGTATTCTACTGCTACGTGTTTTATGTGCGTGATTCAGATCGCAACCTGATCGGTATTCACGTGTAAACTTCTTGCATACGACTGACGTACAGTTGACGCGCAGCATCCGCGCAGTTTACGCATAACTTAGGTGCAGTTCACGCGCAGCTAAACAATTACAAAAATACCATTTTGCACTAAGACGTTAACTTCATTGCAACTGCACCGCAACTTGATCGGTGCGTCAAAAAAATTACGTGAATTACCCTACTGATCCCACACTAAGATCGAGTTTTGTGTTGTGGGTATCAGAAGCTACGGGAGACTTTTTGGTCTCACAAACACCTAGACCGTCGGGTCTGGGTGTTTGTGAGACCATATTTGACATATTTGTGTCGACAAATATTTGTGGACCACACAAACATTTGTATTGGTGCGGGGATCGAACCCGCGGCCTCTCGTTTCACAGTCGGCGTCTAACCAACTACGCCACGGAGGTTGTCACTTTGGTATAATCACCATTTCTTCATCATCATTTCTTACTAGAATATACAATCCACCTTTTCATTTGACGTCGGCAGCTATTTCTTCATAATTACCCTGATTCCAAAGGTCACAAAACATAATCCCAAGTTTCGCAAGAAGCGAATCAACGCGAACTCCGTAATAAAACAAGACATACTTCTGCTAAGCAGCAAAACAACTAACAACTTTATTATTCATTCGTCATGATTTCTCGGCGAAACAAGCGCGCCAGAGCTTGCAGTATAAATAATTAATGAGTTAACAAAAGCATCGGAAACACTCAGCTTTTTACCGCCTCGCAGAGCGCTGTAATGCTTGAGAGAATTTCGGGATCGATAACTTGTTAATTTGAATACATCTGAGAATGTTTGAGAATTTTGCTGTATTTAACATGAGCTCAGGTACATATACATCATTGATGCTCGTAGGAGCTTTATACATACACAAGTTCAAACCTATATCAACGAATGAGTTAACTGAGGTGGCAAAGCCATTTTATAATGATCTCCTTAGGGGAGATAGTTACACAGTATTCTTCGGTTGATATAAACATATTAATTTCCAATGAGTAAAATATTACATAATTGCTCGTATTCCTACTTCTATCCTATTTCTGAGACCACTTCCACCTTAATTTAGGACTCAGAGATTCATTTGTTGATCATTATGATGTCTTCATTTTTTCTCGGGTTTTTGGTAAGCGCTCGTATGACCTAAAATTCTAAAAGTCTAAACAACTTTGCCTTTGATATAAACTTCATAATTCATCAAAATTAAGCGCGAACATTCCTTGGACATCAACAATAAAGCTTTGATCTCATTATATCACCGCGTGTCAGCAAACAATATTATAATAACATTTAAAATGTATCATCAGGCCGTCAAACGCGCGATATCGTTGAAATAGCAGTTTCAAAATAACCGTTATATAAACCGACGCGTTTCAGTTTTGTTAACTTGTCACATTACGTTGATTGTTAATGCTATTTATAAACACATAAAATAACGTTTTTGGAGGTTAACGAGTTATAGCAACCTGCTGTTTTTATCGCTGTGTAATGTTGTTAATTATAACTAGTTTTATGGTATTCGCCAGTCGTAAATGTATTGGAATGCATTTTATGAATTCTGGCGATGGTGGTCTGCCATTGTTGTTCTTGCTATATAAGGAATTTACTGATTTTTATATTTATTGATTTTTGAAATACTTCCAAGGCAGTATTTTAAGTTAATTTACATAAAAATAAACCGTGTAGCTCAATTGGTTCAGAGTGGTCATGTTTAGTGGGAAAATTTGGGAGGTTCTTCAGGTCAGATTGTTGCCATGTTGGAAAATTCCAATTAAACTAGGTAAATCAAGTGAAATATAATTTATTGCATTGAAAATAAAATATAAATTAAGGTTAATAGAAACCTCTCTTTTTGATAACTTAAAAGCAAACTTTATAAATTATACTTTTATACATATATATTTTTAATGAAGTTAACAGAAGAGCAACGAATGCTTCAAAATGTTGCTAGCTATATTTTCCAAAGGGTATTCCATTCGTCATACCAACCTCCAAAATTCCAGTAAAATAATGTTAAATGTATGTTATACATTTTAACAAATTATGTTGAATGTTTGTAATACATTTAACATAATTTTACTGGAATTTGAATCATCCAGATTTACAAACAAAATATGATTGACATCCGATTTGAATGTGGAATTTCATGGTTCACACTTGATAGAACCCATCATTGAAATGTTGCGGTATTACGTTATCTACTTCCTATGTTGTAGTAGGTATACCATGACCGTGTTATGAACGTATCAGACAAAAAATTATGAAACGTTACGGACCCAAGATGAAAGGGCTTAGTGGGCAACGTTCCATAGCGATTTATTCAAGGTAATATCATTTCAGTCCGATACGTTCCGATCGCGGTCATATCATGAATCCAAACACGGCTTTTCCAGAGAAAGACTCAACAAAGCATATGCAATTGACCTCTTAATGGGTAATTTTATTTCATAATAAAATATCCTAATAACAATTTATATTTCCACTTCCTTTACGATAAGGTCATCGATATTCCACAAAAATACAAAAAGCTCTAACGTATTTGATAAAAAACGAGAATTCCATCTCCCTTAGTGCGCCAAGCGACAGATTGATTAGATTGTGAATAAAAAAACCGATATTATGACAAGTTAATTGTTTTATAGAATCGAGTTGCCGATCGGCCGCTCGCCGTAATGGACTTGGAGATATCGAATAAAATATTTAGAGTAAGTTTTGAATCTAATGGTTTTATCGAGGAATGTTTTGGATCGGACATAAAATCGGATGACGTGGGTTGGGGCTTAGTCGTGTCTCCGGACTTTTGGTCATAAGCGGTATTGGTATTGTATTCTATTTGCTTTTACGTACTTCCTTTTTATTAGAAATTTGGATCAGGGATGTTATTTTGAGTACTGAAGTTTTTACGTGATTGTTTCATTATTTTGTGAATGTCTATCTATTTTGGTTTATATAAATAATAAACGTTATTTGATCCCTCACAACTAAATTAGTTAAAAAATTGGTTACTACTTGTTTACGAAAAAAATCAATACATCTGTCAGAAGAAAAAAAAACTACTTTTTCCAAAGTATAAACAACAAATATCGGGATTATTCCTCTATAACAAACTTGCGAATTGTCAGGCAGACTTTCCATCCAGATATTTTTTTTTTATAACTAAAAATATATTTCTTTTTCTAAGTATTTCAATATACAGCTTATACTTTTAAATTATTTGATTAAAACATAACACAGGTATGAACTTGAACAGCGTAGAATTCAAATTATTTGTAACATTGAACAAAACGAAAACTTTAACAGGTATCATCTATATTAGAACCTTTATTGAATTGGTAATTTCTTTATTAAATATTTTAAGATAAATAATACTTTGGCCACAATGGATGCGGACAATAATGAATTTTGAAACATTAACAATAAAATAATCTTTACCAGTCATAAAAATCATCGAATTGTATCCCTTTTTTTTTTATTTAAAAAGCATGATTTTCAAAATCGTTGTTTGAATTGAAAGTATCGGACGGTTTTAGATATACAAAGCAAGGTCAATACTCATTCTGGCATACATACACGCATTCTTTTTTTCATTAAGATTAAGTTATTAGGTTTCAATTGCATGACTCCCTACTGTTTGACTCGAGATTTGCTTATTGGCAACAAAAATATCCCATAGAAGTAAAAACTCATTATCATGATTAACTATTTCGTCTGTCAGTTAACTAACGCGATGATAAAACTATCATCATTATTTCTGTATTTAAAATATCTCCGAAGAAGGGTTGCAAAAAATATCAAAAAATAAATTTTAAATGTCACAGAAATGACATCTCAAAATCTTTTAACACATATGACCTTACAGGGGGTTAAGCCTTCGGCAGTAAATCCCCTTTCATGCCTATATTGATGTGAAAACTGAAAGCCTCGTTTGGCATTAAGTCAGGTTTGAGGGAGCCTCCCCGAACGTCCTTGACTTACGGATATTTTGGGAATGTTGACAAAGATTGTAAGATTAATGCGGATTCTTGTGTTTCGTCCATATTGCTTATATCTTCTACGGTTTTATTAAGAGCGATGTGTTCATGTTCATGACTTTGAAGTAGGCGTGGGTGTAGGAAATTAGATTGCTTAAAACTTCGTTTGAAAATATTTCCAAGAAAACATTATGGTACAATTAATACCTAATAAGAGCTAACCTCAAAGCGAGACTCGTATTATTATGTGTGTTAAAACATGGATACCAGAAATTATGAATAACTTCTTTAAGTCAAATATAATCTTAATCAAATATTTTATAACATATTATTCCTTGGTGTGTGTTTAAAAGCCTTGGATCTTTGACTAGGAAACGTTTCATATATTCTACTAATTATAATATTTGTAATTTATTTGATACTAGCACCCAAAGCCTTACATTTTCAGATCCTACACACAGTGCCCCCTAAAACAGTATTCTAGACTTTTGACAGATAATATTTCATTGATCAATAACGTTCTACTCAAATATCGATGTGCACTGGTTGATTTCAATTTCACACACTTTTTTCATTCACACAATACGAAGCACTCCAATTGAACCACCCCGCGTTGTATTGTGTTTTCTGGAGGCGTTTCATACACGCACGATAACGATGAATCTGTACACAACACCCTGACTGCGCCTGTGAAGATTTTCCATTCGGGAATCGAAGGTTAAACGAAGCATTCACCTGCCTCCCACCCGGCTTATGAGGTGGCCACGAAAAACGCTGAATAAGTCAGATTCCTTTAATAGGACCACAGGTCTACAGTGCGCCTAATGGGTAGTGCAGTGCAGATCATGTCTCAGTGGGAATGTCTCGTCAGTTGACAGTTAATTAAGTCAGTCAAATGCATGTTGAAGATAAAGATGTTTGCCTTGGAGAGAAACTTGAAATTGCAACTTCTCGATTCGCCCCCATTTTTTATTACATATGTCCGGCAAACGAGCAAGCAGGTCACCTGATGGTAAGTGATCACTGCCGCCCATGAACATTCTCAACGCTGGATCATGGATGTGTTGCCGGCCCAATTGGGAGGGGAGCGGGAATGAAAAAGGATGGGATGAGAAAACGGGTATTGGGTTTTGTTTCCGAATGTGCGTCCAAGGCCTCCAGTGTATGCTGTATAAGCCCATAACCGCACACTGCTGGAGACGGGACATCTGTACATCCGACAGTTCGATTAAGAGGTATAAATTATGTATTAGTAGTATTTATTTTACTATAAAAATCCATCTATAGAGTTTTACAAGAGATACTTTAATTTTTAAGGTATTTCTGAATTTTCTAGTGGCAGTAAGCTCTTGTCAATTAATCTTAAAGAAAAATAAATATTTTATAAATTTTAGTAGCCTGTCATGTTATTTTAGAGTTTTCGGGGCCTAAAAGTTAAGTGCAAAATCAAAGTTAAGTATTGTAGGGCCACTTCAAAAAGTTGCGACATTGATGACTTATTTTCTTACGCTATTTTTTACATGCATACACAAACTCACGCCTTTTCCCCCTATAGGGTAGGCAGAGGTGCTACCACGTTTCGTTTTGTGATCTGTCTCACGATGTGATAGGTGGTAAGCCTATTGCCTTATCGGGCACAAATTTCTGACTACAGGCTGATAATAATGATTAGAATAATCCAGTATCACTTTGTCCGCCCCGGGATTCGAACCCCACGCCTCATCGTTCTAATCTTACCATAGTACAACAGCACCACCGAGGCAGTCAATTATACCACAGTCATACCGGCAATATTTTATATTATAATAAATCATTCAAGTTCGAACATCTTTATCTATTACATACATTATTTTGCACATTTAAAACCTAGTTTTACAACTATAGCTACTTTTTCTTTACAACTCCTCATATCCCACACATCACCATAAGAACAACAACACCAAAAAAACACTGAAAGCCGGAGTAACAATTCAACCGATCCGCGGTTTTAGCAGCCCCAAAATAATACCTGTTCGTGAATTTTGTCCCATAACTCGGCACAGGATCCGAGGGCGCTTGTAATCTCACAGCGGCGAATCTTTTAAACTCTGATTGGATGGGGTCGTTTTATCGGATGATTTCGGGGATTTTATACGCGAACCATCAGGTATTTTTTATTAGATTACGTCTTTTATATTGAGATTATGAGGTTAGCAGGGTCGGAAGCGACGGTTAAGTAGTCAAACATCTTTAATATTTGTATTAATGTAACAAGGTCTCGGAGTTAATCTGTTTTGAGAGGTTTTAATTATGTGTTATACAAATTGGAAGGTTATGCAAATGTTATTGATTTACTTTACATCTGAAGGGCCGGGTCGATGATTTGTTTTCTATGATTTACATATTAGTTTTGGATGGTGGCGAATTATGACGTCTTAATTTTCCAAAATCCGTTTTATGGTTTTTCGATTTGGATTATACGATTTTGTTTGGAAAAGACATTTTAACATAACGGTTTAAATAATAAAGGCCATATTTTAAATGTTGGCTGAACTGACTTTTACGTAGTTGTGAATATTACGATGTAACTAGCTAGTCCTATAATATAAATGCAGCAAGTCCTTCTATTTCGGGAATTTTAATTTGAAGGTTTAATTCATTCTTACCTATGATAGCACAACCTAAGAAGTTATAGATGTGTATTTATGTATTAAATAAACAAGAAAATATGTGTATCTAATTTAACTTTCTCTTGATTAGCGTTATTTATGCACTCAAATGGTATTCATTTAGCGTGGTACTTGACGTATATTAAAACAAAACACTACAGTAGTAAATACACAAGATATAAATGTATGTTTTTTTCCTAAAATTGCCTTAATTTATCTAAATAAACTCATAACATTCAACCCGTGTCGTCCTACTCTGTAAACCAAATCTTCTAAAATAGCCATAAAATCTTCTCAAAGCGTTCTACCACGTCCCAGTAAATGCGGTTTAACTTCAAGATAAGTTAAAACCCGACGCGAGCGACTGTTGCATCACCAAGAATAAAATTAAAACCTCCTTACTGATATAATATCATCAATTAACGCCGCTTCACCGGATTAATTTATAGTAAAACTTAATTTTTATCCGACACGCTGCGGGAAAATTTATAGGTTTGATTTTTCTACGCTAGATATAATTAAATTTATTCATAACGTCGTGTGATGTCTCATTTATTGAAGGCTGTAAAGTTGATAGATAATTTAATGGTAAATGTTAGGGAAGATTATTCTGGATTAAAACTGTACTAAGTTTTGAAGTTGTGAAATGTCTAAAGGTTGATTTCTTAAACATGATGGTGATTGATTTTTTAAACAAAAAAATATTTATTTTGTTAAATTTACAGTGATGATTACACTACAGAGTACAGGCCATTTCCGAGGGGTTCTAGTTGCTGGCGGAGGATTTGCTAGGGACCCAGCTCGGCCGTATGTCCACAGCGTGTCGGACTGGAAAGCCAGTGACACCAACACACACCTTTCAGCCTCCTCCAGGGTACCTATTGGGGAGCTTGACAGCTTTCCTCTTGAGTACAGGCCACCTATTTTGTTGAGAATTTTAGGACTTCTGAGTTCAGTTGGTAAAAGGCATGTTTATGATCTCAATCATTGGGGTAACATAAAGGCCTTTCATACTTTGAAGAGCATGATAAAACAAATGCAATAGATTTTGTCAGTTGACAATAGTCGTTAAGCACCTATAGTTAGTAAATTCCCAGAATGACCAGTAGTGTAAAAGAATCATACTCTAAGACTCAAATGACTAAGCGTGATGGTAATAGTCCGAAACACTCCTAAATATTGTGGGCGAGGATTATGCCAAAATCACACATGAATAATACAGGTAGATCTAGTATACTGTGAATTGTGTGAATTAATCTGATAAATGTTACTCCTACACCTGAATCACACACAGCTTGTGACGTAACTCCATTGATACGTGCTATTTTTGTCATCATAGCACGAATGTCCTTGTGAAATGTTTTGTGAATGGTCCCAGGTGTTCTGAATTCGAGTTTGGAATAACCCCATTTCGTGTTGCTTCAATGCGGAGCTCCGATAATGAGGAGATGTGTGATGCACTCTTCAGCAACGTGAATATAAAGAGGAGGCGCTTGAAAGGGTTTTCCGAATACTTATGATCTTTTTGATGCACTTCAACCATGACTTGGGTAGCCTCTAAAATTTTGTGAGGTTTTGTAGTTCGCCCAATATAACGACATTAAATCTACGTCAGCTACTAGCCCTAGAAATGACGCGTTATATATTACAATTAGTTTTGACAATAGTTAATCTTAATATATATAAATCTCGTGTCACAATGTTTGTCCTCAATGGACTCCTAAACTACTTAACCGATTATAATAAAATTTGCACACCATGTGCAGTTCGATCCAACTTGAGAGATAGGATAGTTTAAATCTCAAATTATAGTCGCAATTTTAATTTATTGCTAATTATTTGTCTGTTATTATTTGACAGTCACAATCATCTGTTAACTCCAAATGATTCTAACAGATGTCGATACCTTTCGACTGGGTTGAGTAAGTAATCAATAGATGGCGCTGCTATGGTAAATCTACGAACGTGTCATATAAGCTACATTTTAACAGTATAATTACCACGTGTTGTTGACGCTATAAAATTAATTAAATTTATTTTAAAGTTTTAGCAGGAATTTTGCAAAGTATTTGTGTTTGCGTATTTTTTTAATGATATTCGTCGTAGTTTCGTGTTTATATAAGGCCTATCTACAAAATAAAAGCAATTCCAAAAAATTGTCAACATGCCTATTTAGGCATTAAGGGATGAAATGGGATAAAGTGGGACGAACGCGATGAGACCGGTAGATGGGAAATAATGGGACGGGATGTAACAGAAAGAAAAGGAGCCAGATGAGATGGGATGGGATACGATAGGAAAAGGGATAGTAGGTACTTAGGTTGAGTTCAGGAGTACAAAAGTTTGAACGGGAATAAGATATTTCTGGTGTGGAGTGGAGTCTAAACATCTAAGCACCCAGGCGAAGCTGGGCCGGGCCGCTAGTAATACTATATTTCTTTATGTTGGCATGACAAAATACGTCTGGTGTAAGTGAAATGCCTATTTCTCGCCGATTGACACAATTAGATACTTGAAGCATAATTTATTCCGAGCTCATCATTGTTAGCTATGTCAACATCCACAAAGCTCTATAACCAACCCAAAACAGTTTCCATGAAACACGAAACATCACCAGGTAATCCTTATATCCGTGCATGTCCTGTCTGTAAACGGCAGATGTACGTAGCGTCGAACAAACAGCACTAATTGACGTGGTCCGATAGACGGCACGGCGCTGTGTCAACGCCACGCAATTCCGCACCGAATTATCATTCTAGTCAGTTTTATTTGACATTTGGACCTAGTTTTTGGAGTGATTTTGGGTTATTGGATTTTGGTTAATGCTGTTTATTTGTGTTTTGGCTATGGCTATATGGCCTAACCCCCTTTCAATCGTACTCTCGATTGGAGGAGGCTCGTGCCGTGCAGCGCGACGTATTACTATGGTATGGTCGGGACTGGCATGGTCGGTAAAAGGATTAACCTCCCGGAAAAAAGGTTAAGTAATAGGCCTAAAAAGTAGCAAAATTGAAGCATGAAAAAGGTAATTGCTATCTGAGTGGCTTTCGAAAAGAATGGCCTATGTTATGGACAAAGACTAGTGAGCAGAAATTTTATAAGTTATGTCCATCATCTAATAATAACGTGCGTAGATTTTGGGACATTAACTAAAGACTTCTACTACCTCGGAGGCGTAGTGTTACTATGGTAAGATTTCAAAGCTGAGATCTCAGATTACGGGTTGGGTAAGGTGATATTGGATTTTTCTGTTTATTATCAACCCGAAGTCAAGAATTTGTCCCCGGTATGGCGATAGACTCGCCCCCTATCACACCATTGGACGGAACACATAAGGCGAAACGTGGGTGTTCCGGTCGCACCTGTGCCTACCCCTTCTGGGAAAAAGGCGTGATGTTTATGTATGTCTTCCACTATAATTGGTAGTTGGCGCTAATTATCCAATGCCCGTCACACAAATTTAGACAGTATCGTCTGCACCGCTCATAGAATATTCAACACTGGCCAGAGTTAGGATTATCCAAAAAAGTACCGTCCTTAGTCTGTAATTCTACCACTAATGTGACTTCTAAAAATACGATCCATAATGTGCATTTGGCTACCTCAGTCGGCGATGTTCAAGCGTTTCCTTTTTACGAGGGGAACTTCGGGTTTTGTAGTTTAATATTGATTGTAACTGGCGGCTGTGTTGCAAGCAAGAGTATTATATTGCACAATAATAAAAGGGATTCAAAATTACATTTTTATTGTTGTTATTTATATGTGTGTCTAAGTATTCGTTACATGGCAGAATGATTTGGAACTGTAAGTCCGTTGAGGATTTTAATACCCACGTCACAAAACGCAGTATCGTGGTGTCGAGTCGACATGACGTGATTATGGAAAGGCGGCTTCCACCAGGTCTATGTGGCGATCCCTGGGGGAGACCTATGTTCAGCAGTGGACTTCCTATGAAGAGAAGAAGAAAGAATGATGATGATTTTGTAAAGGTGTTGACAGCAAAGTTTATTTCCTACTTATGAAAAAAGAGCCAAATTAATAATATCTCAAAATAAACGTGACATAAAAGAAGGCGTGTCGAATACTCATAAAATAAATCCACGATTCAGTATAATATTTATCGAGGAATCTCAATGTCTTCAAAGCGATGGATTAAAAAATGGAATTAATACAAGCCTAATCCGGATTATTGAAACTACAATTTATTAATGTTGAAGGCTTTATCGGATCGTCTTAAGCGGATTTCGTAGATACTCCGCCGAATACTATTAAGAATTTGGCCTTTAATCAGTCCTATTTTTATTTTTAGTGAGCGTAGACTAGTAAGCACGGTACCACTAGTGTTTTCAGTTTTTCTACCATGAAGATTGTTTTTCCGGCGTATTGTGGAGGCTACAAGTTTATGAGTAAAATTATATCGTTTCAAGCAAGTTTTGGTTTTTTGGAATTTCTATTTATAATACAAATTACAAAGCTCAATAGGTACTCGATATACGACCCGCATCATGTGCTTCACTAGCTACAATAGAAATACAATCTTTTACTCGTTAAGGTTTGGGGAAATTTATCCCCAAGCACCTACAATGTACAACACATTGGAAAGTATTGGAAAGTGGTAGAGCCACTCTGTTGTTAGCCATGACTAAGCATGAATAGGCAGGCTTGTCCGGGGTGGTAACAATGTCTCACAGGAGATCGATGTGAAGCGACATCTTGGCTGTCGCTTTTCGTTTGGTGGGTGAGACTGCCGAATGCCCAATACCTCTTTACTCTTCCCAGCCTTTTCCTTCCGGCTCCCCTCCCGATCTGATGGGCGGCAACATATCCACGATCCAAGCGTTGTAGATGTTCATGGGCAGCAGTGATCACTTTCCATCAGGTGACCTAGTTGCTCATTTGCCGAAACAATTTAAACACGTCACTCGAAATAAATTCGGAGATTGTAGCAAATAGTTCAATATTGTTAAAAATGAACACCAAAACAGACGCATCGCAACACAAATGTAAATTAACAGATCACACACTCAAATTTAAATGTAAACACTGGTATCAAACGTACACGTTCGAAAATACGGAAAAAAATCAATATATCCAATACAAATGCGTGGGGCGTGTGTGCACTAATGAAGGCGCGTCAATCAGTCCGTTTGTCCGTCAGCCGACGCAAATTAGTGATGGTGTCACTGGCGAATGACTATTAACGATCTTGTCTGACGCCCTGCCAATAATGAATGATTTTAAATTCCTTTGCTCTTTTAAATACTGAATTGAAAGAGGCTTGCCGTATTTAGTGTTTGCTGCATGTGTTGATCTAGATGAATTCACTTAACACACAAAGCTGATACGAAGTAATAAATTTGATATTATTTCGTATTATTTCGTTGTCTCTTATTTTTCTTATGAAAGGACTCCAACTGACCAATATTTTAATATTGTGGGTTTTTATTTACCATCAGACGAACGACATGTTCGTCAGAACTGTGGATACTGAAAATAGTCTAACAAAGAACACAAAATGTTTGTATGGATATTTAAAATTACAGACAGGTTGAATAACTGAACATTTTAGTTCTAAAACTATTATTACACCATCAATTCTACTTAATTCAACTTGTTGGGAACAAACAAACTTGGATAATATCAACGATTAAAATCATTCAACTAAAACACGCGTATACATAACCCATATTACCAGAAGTATCACATAAAGTGGTTCGCAACGAGGAAGTAACTCAAAACCACAAATGAGGCGTTCACGTGACTGACGAAAGCCATTATCAGCTAAAACGCTTCTTCCACGAACTTTCCGCGCTGCAACTTTCTATCTTCAGATCTGTTTTGAAACAGAAACGTGGATTGATTACCTGCCATATTTCAGTTATGAATTTGGTGTGAGATTTGAATACACGTTACGGTCAAATGCGGAATCGGGTCGGGAGGTGAATGTTACGATAAATATTTCGCGTTGTTAAATCTCGTTTCTCGGAATCGTATTTGTTGCTCTTTGCATTGTTGTTGCATAACAGTTGGTTTACAATCAAGCCTGTGGTTTTTTTTTATCAGCCCATATACGTCCCACTGCTGGGCACAGGTCTACTCTACAGCCGAGAGAATCGATACAGAGTAGTTAGGCCATAAGTCCATCACGCTGGCCTAGTACGGGTTGGCGGACTTACATACCGTAGACATTTTAATATTATGATAAAATAACCAGTTCCACTGAAGCAGCATTACGGTTTGGGAGAAAACTGACGCGAACTAATAATTTTATTGTCATGTTTCATTCAATAAACTCTCTCAGCCTTTCCATAGATCAACTCTTTAATATATCATCAAAATCTTAGTATGGTTTATTCGACTAGTAAATCTTGAAAAATTCTTAGTGAATCATAAATATTTTATTGCATGAAATTATATGACCGGTTCCAACATATCTATGCGGGAGGCCTATATTCAGCAGTGGACTTCCTGTCCCTGAAGGGAGAGAGAAATATATGCCTAACCCTCATTAAATTCTAGTGCACATAAAGAAAGGAAAAATTTAAGAGTAAGAATTATTATTTCGCTAGATGTGACACTCACCTAATTAAGGGTATCAGTGAACCTGTTGCTGAACGGTTTTTTTAACATCGGATCTAGCAATGTTGAAGCCATGGTTTCAATATAACCGTACCGCTTAAATTTCCTTGATATACATATCTTAAAATATGGTACTGCATCAACCCATAAATGCCCACTGAGCACGGTATTTCTTCACAACTATCAGTTCGATCCTTTATAGTGCTCCAAATCGATTTTATCGCCCAAAACTACTTGCCATCTGATCAAATCCTTTTAGCTTATGAAGGTAAGCGCACTCGCAGTAATGAGCACCAGGATATCAATTTTGCTCTAGCAAACACGAATAGATATTAAATTCCCTGAACGTTTACGTGTTGTTTGTAAAACTAGAACCAATATTTGATCCCCTCAGTACTAACGATTCAGCGCATTAGACGCGGGGGTAAAGGGAAACTTGAATTTCGATGTGTTTTATGAATCATTGCACAATGTATGGAAAAATTACATATGGATATGAAAGGACGTTTGTTTTTGTACGTATATAGTGCTTTACATAAATACACGCATTTTATCAAAAGGGGTAGGCAAAGGTCATACTAGGACATCCACATTTCGCCTTGTATGTTCCGTCCTACGATTTCATGGGGGGCGAGCTTATCGCCATACAGGATTCGAACCCGAGACCCTGGCGTTGTAATCCTACCGTAGTTCAACTACGCCTCCGAGACAGTCGAGGCAGATATACTGTTTTGTTTAACTTTATAAAACAATGGATCAAAAACCGCGATGCTTCTATGAGTCATATTTTTACACCTAGACGTAGCAGCTTTCAGTATTAGATAGAAATTTCCCTTCACTCTGCTACACTAGTGTCATGACAATACGTTCGCTAAACAAAACCACGAACTCCTCTATGAAGATTGACATATTTATGTTGGTCTGTCCAAAAGCGTTTATACGCAGGTTGAACAATTACACTGATTAATGTTCCAGTGTCCTATGGTCACTATTTGGGCTGATAATAATATCTTACCAAGTTTTTCAGAAAGAGATAATATAACATAAATACACAAACTCCAGAAGCCTTTTGTCCAGAAGGGCTAGGCAAAGGTGGTGCCAGGACACCAAAGTTTCACCATGTGTGTTCCTTCCCTCGATGTGATAGGGGGCCATATCGGGCACAATTTCCTAACTCAGAGATAATTAATAGAAAAGTCCAATATTACTTTGCCCGACCCGAAGTTCGATCCCGAGGCCTCAGCTTTTTAATCATACCGTAGTACAACTACGCCAACGAGGCAGTAAGAGATAATATAATATCAAAGTAATTCAATAACACGTTTTATAACCCACACTGATGTTACCTGGGGACGACATTTGTTAAATCCCAACCTTAAAGGTAGTACAAATTAAACGGCAAAAACTTTTTAATGATCATTGAAAGTGGATTGTGCGTGGCTTAACCGAACAGCGGGAGAAAGTTACGTCAGAAAGCGAGAAACTGTCCGGAACTTTTTAATTGATCTATTGATAGCAAAACTCCGCTGTTTTAGTTTCGGCAAGTTTGTTCTAAGTCGAGGAGTAGTGCGTCCGCTTTTATTCCAGTGTGGACTAAGGATGTACAAAATCGATGTACAAAAATTTCGATAGATTGTAGTTTTGTTCTTTCTTTTGTAGTAGTTAATATTTTGAGTTTTATGATCATAGTTTTCTTCTTTGCATCAGTTATTGTTTGCTATTGAAAACACTTTTCCAAAGATGTGCCACGATCTACCGCTATCTACATATTACTTGCATCAATTTCATCACTTTCATTATCCTGAAAATCGGTACTGTAGTGTTTCAGCCCATATACGTCCCACTGCAGGGCACAGGCCTCCTCTGCAATCGAGAGTACGATTGAGAGTGGTTAAGCCATATAGTCCTCCACGCTGGCCTAGTGCGTGCGGACTTTTCATACAATAGAAATTTATACAGATCGCTATAGTATGCGGGTTTTCTCACGATGTTTTCCTTTACCGTTGTAGTGCGTGGTGATTAACAGTAGGCAGCCTCGTCTGGTCCGTTACCAACAGGCTACCCCGCTCTTAAAAACATTCCACGTACGTAAAGAAATACGAGCTGTGCCAAGCTGGACAAAGGCTTATCCCATTCATTCCAAAGCCTATTACTCCACAGACCACATCAAAGAACGTGACTACCTCGCTTTACCATCTCCTGGCTCATGTAAAATATCAAAATACACGTCCAAAAACAGAGATCAATTCTCAAAGTGACCGCGCCCGAGCCGTCCCGGTGGCGTCCACAACACGTGCTTCTATCAATAATTGCTCTTAATGATTAGCCAGAGCGACTGTGTTTACACACCCCGGCACTCACTAATTGGCTTTGCAGCAAACATGCGTTCCAAAGGACGGGTGGGCTCCGGACATCATGTACTCGCATTTGGGTGCGTGAGCTAATTGTCGGTTATTTTCAAACGTTGGACTAATGTCGGGTCTGGGTGGTACCGGTTTATAACTGAAAGAAATTATGAAGTGTGTAACAACAACAAGCCTTAAAAGACAGCTCAAGCCTACTTCAACTAAAGGGTTCACAGAAGTAGTATTAATGTCATACTCTGGATGCAGAGTACACTAAGTTTATTTTCATTAAAAGAAGCTATAGAAGGTAAACAGTCTACGAAGTCGAGCAGCCCCAAGTTCAGAAATCTCAGTCTCGGTCAATTCACATTTATTTTATTGCTTCCAAAAACTCAAACACTGGTTGTCTGACCTACAAATCGAACCCAAGTTCTTATGATTGACAGCCAATGTACTCTACTACTAGATCAATGATGCGGCAATTGTCTGATTAACATTTTTTTATTGCAATAAATGGCGAGATGAGCATGCTATTCGCCTAATGGTAAGCGATACGCCCTGTCATGGTCAGTAAAAAAACCAAACACCATGAATTAACAAACAGTCCTTCAAACCGGAACACAACTGTGTATTTACACTGGTGTTTAGCGGGAGAAATAGACATTGCGGTGGTACCAGAAGTACCCAGGCGGCCTCTCACATATGAGAGACCTACCAACAGTCTCCATTAGACCAAATGTCTTCTAATGGAAAAACTATGGTTTGATGAATGTAATGAAAAACTACCTCGGAGATGTTTGGAAGGTATAGAGACTGATAGAAGACGAATTTCAACTAATCTGGCGTATTTTAAATCAAAGGAACATAATCAGAAAAGTGCGATTGAAATGGGCTATCACATTTTCAAAAGCTAGATATATTCGGTATACTATTGAAGATTTGAATATCTATCTCCAGTTAATCGTTATAACTTCAAAAGAACAAAAAATAATGAATCATTTTTTCTGGCTTCGCTAAGAAAACTAATTTTCTTATACATTTTCTTTTTCTCGAGAATTTCGAATAATATAATGAATAATTTTTTTATTAGTTAAAATTTCAAAAAGTAATCTGTCTAGACAGCCTGGGTTAATCTGTCTGATATTTTTGTTTTATAATCTTTTATTGCTTTTGATATAATAATGTTAATGTCTTGAAAAAGTTCTTATTACTTAATTTCGGCGCTTGAGCTATTTAGGCTACGAGAGGTTAGAAGGGAAACCAATACAAAGTAAAGAGTTACTGAAGAAGCTCAAAATCAATAGGGTACTCTATTTTTATACATGCGTAGGCTACATGTGAAGACATATAATTCGTATGCGAATCTGATCTGGTTTTTGATCATAATATGTAGTCCGATCCCATGTGATTTTTATTGTATTCACACGGTAAAACTTCATTCAATCCATACATTACGAAGATTGCTGACTTTTAATACATCTAAGTAATACTAGGAGGAATAGAAATTAGATTTTTTTTTTTCTAAGACTTAGGCAAAAATTTATTGGCTTCCGAAGTAGGCTTTATTTTCCTACGTCGACTGAAATGCGTAGACAAAAAAGACCTCTCATAAATTATCAAAACTGGCCATATCAGCAAACCCTGCGATCTTTGCGGTCAACTGTCCTATTTCGTTGCCTATTCTTTTTAGAACGTCTGGGTCCTTTATACGACTTTGCATTTCTAAATCAAAGATAGCATTATCGAGGCTTTCAATCAACAATTACACCTCGAACAGACAAGGGAAAAAACCATAATAAATTAATCGAAATTCCATGAAACGCTATCAGCGTCCATCACATGATTATTGCTGACCCGTTGGTGTATACCGAGCTAATATCGCGTCATTAACCAGCGCAGTTAATTGTGCCCCGTAGTAAACAAAGATTAAGGCCGCAATGCCACTTTTTTGTTTGACCGGCTTTTATTGGAAATCGTAATTAGGTTTGGGAATTATTGGGTAGATAAGTGACCTTTCTATGGAATATTGATAATACTTTTCTTGTGAATTGATTGATGGCTTTGTAAATGGAAATGGAATGGTAATTAGGTGTGTTTCTATTGTACGGTGGAATGAATTACAACGGTTTTTTAATATTTTGTGTTTCAATCTAGTTCTTTATCGTACTTGTATACAGTCGTACATATTTCTCATGCGCATTTTCTGTGTTTTTATCTTAGGAAGAATAAATATATTTAGATTTAATTGTAACTTACAATACTTCATCAGTATCAGAAAATCAACATATATTGAAGCAACCTTTCATATCATTAGAAATTCCCGGAATCTTTTTCTGTTCATCTTTTTTATCTTACGAGTACAATATATTAAATAAAACTTCACCACTATTTGTAGTCTATTTAGAAAGTATTCTAATATTGAAAACAACGTTAAACTGGAATAAATATCAACTTACCCAACTTTGATTTGAATTTCACTAAACCAAAAAGCCACGCAACATAGTGAAGCATTTAAGATTCCTAAAATGCATACAATTCCCCAACGTTCAACCAAACCGCTCACTAAATAAGTTTAAAATACAAAACAATGTCCGCAAAATTTTCCATACGTGTATCAAAATTTTTAGCCTAATTTAATTTCAAACTCCCTATAAAATAACTTGAAAACGCTGTTCAACAGTTTTGGAATGAAACAAAATTCATTAAACGCTAGTTTTGCCTGCACCGTCCAGGTGTACTCTGCGCGTTTAAAATTAAATTTGCCAGTACATACAGGCATCAGACGACTAATTGTATTAAATACCTTTTGGGAAATTTTGTCGCGACCCGTTCAACTTGTTAGCGTTTTAAGCGTTTAGGATAATTAGATTTAAGTTTTAGAGCAAGTTGGGGTGTGTTTAGTTCAGTTTTAGTTTTTTGCACCGTTTTCTATAGGATAGGCTATTGGCATAGGCCCCGTTCATGTCGTTTAAGAAAAGTCTTTGAAGTTTTGGGTATTATTCCGTTAAAACTATTTTAAGTTTTTTGCATTATTTCAACACTTATCTAGCTGTAATTAATCAATTGTTTTATCGATACTAGCCCACGTTCTCCTATTGCGATTGTTATTTTGTGAGACAAAAAAAAATCTAATCGTTGCCTTTCATTCAATTTCAATACATCATGGAGTCCTCTTAATATAGAGCATTTAGAAATATGTTATATACAATTTTATTCGCACCTATATCAAAATGCAATTAGCACAGGTTGTAGATAAATAAATATATAAAAGGGCATATGTCTTATTGCACCTGAGTTAAGACCTGGTAAATGAAACATAAAACCGCCTTGGACGTCGTAAAGGAAGGAATAAAAGCTAATGGGTTTGATTGTGAAAATGCCGAAGTTATAGACACTACTGGATGGATCTTTTTTTTTTCATTTATGGAGAATGATGAGAATAATAGATAGTATGCTTGAAGGTAAATATCACGTCTATTTATAAACTCCTCCTCCTCAACAAGGGCCAGGTCAAAAGTACCCTGAACCGACGGGCATTGTATTGTATCAGCCCATATACGACCCACTGCAGGGCACGGGCCTCCTCTACAATCCAGAGTACGATTGAGAGTGGTTAGGCCATATAGTCCACCACGCTGGCCTAGTGCGGGTTGGCGGACTTACACACCGTAGATTTTTTTTAAAAATCGCTACGGTATGCAGGTTTCCTCACGATGTTTTCCTTCACCGTTAAAGTGCGTGGTGATTGACTATCAATACACACATAACTCCGAAAAGTCAGAGGTGTGCCCTGGGATTTGAACCCGCGACCACCGTGAACATGTAGGCAGCCGAGTCTGGTCCGATACCACGAGGCCACCACGCACTTGAACCGACGGGTATGCATGAAGAGATTGATGAATTTGGATGAAGCGAAAGTAGTATGTCAGGATCCAGCAAAGTCGCGATCCATAGTCTCTGCCTAACCTTATGGGATACAGGCGTGACGATTATGTATGTATGTATTTATACACTGGACCAATACCACTCCAAAATTATTTAATAATAATAAATACACCCAACAGTCACATACATAGACCTAACCCCACACTAAGAGCACTTAAGTCTTGTGTCGTAGGTATCAGTAGCTACGAGAGACTTTTCGGTCACACCCAACCCGAGATAAATACCTACTTATGGGCCTCACAAACATTTGTCTCAGTGCGGGGATCGAACCCGCGGCCTCTCGTTTCACAGGCGGTGTCTACCCAACTGCGCCACGGAGGCTGTCAAATGTCAAATGGCTGTTGTTACTAAGCATGGCATTGCACTGTTATCGATATCCAAAACATGAGGTATTCAGTCTCCCAGATATCACTGGCTATAGTGTCTTTAAATCTGGAACACAACAATAGTTACACGCTGCTGCTTAGCAGCATATATAAAATTAATAAATACACCCAATAGTCAAGTATGTACATAGTCCTGACTCCATACTAAGATCGGTCTTGGGTCGTGGAAATCCGAAAATATGAGAGACTTTGCGATCTCACATGCACGTAAATACGAAACAAATGCCTGTGGTTCACACTAACATTTGTCTCGGTGCAGGAATCGAACCCGCGATCTCACATTTTACAGCCGGCGTCTAACCAACTGCGCTACGGAAGCTGAACAAACATGCGAAAGGATTTGAACATAGGTCCGGCAAACGAGCAAACACGTTACCTGATGCTAAGTGATCACTGCCGCCCATGACCATCTACAACGCTTGGATCATAAATGAGTTGCCGGCCCTTGAAATTTGGAGGGGGGCGAGAAGGAAAGAGGATGGGAAGAGGAAAGGGGTATTGGGCATCCGGCAAACTCACACCGAAGAAACGCGACAGCAATTTTTATTGCTATTCTTTAAGACATAACGCGTCAACGCAAATAACTGATACCAGACCTTTTATGAAAATATTATGTAGCAGGGGGGAGGATATATCACAAATGTGTTTTAAGTTTTTTTTTACAACAATATCAATATCCATTAAAGTATGAAGTATAATTCATGACTACCAAAGCAGGATCGAACCGCCACCTCAAAATAAGTTCTATCTAACTTCAATGTATTTCGCCATAACATTGTAGTTCGGGAGGGGGTGGTTGTAACCGCGTCCCATCCCGGTCTGCGGCTAACCACAGCATCTATTAAGCGACTGATTTGTGTTTACGGACAATGTATGTATAGATAGATTGAGTTCGCTGCGTCTCCAGAGGTGTCTTGGAATATGTGGAATAATTTGAATATTGATGGATTCTTAAATTTACCTAATAGTTAACCCAGAAGTTCCAATTCACATTGGTGTGGCCATGATTTGAGTCAAATAGTCGTTTTAGCTTCGGAAAGAACGTTAAATCATTAATCAAGGCTGTCATGATCAATAACCATGGGGAAATCTAGTTGCTCGTTTGTTTTTTTAACAGGATAGGCGAGATACGCAGGCAATGCTTCTAATGACAAGATAATGCATGTGAAGGAAGGCACTAAAGAAAAAAGTATCACTGCACGTAATCTTACGAAATTGGCTTTTGTCTGCTTCAAATCTGAATAGTGTGTCCACACTACTAAATAATACGAATCTACCCAGATAGCTTCTTGCATAATAAGAGGAACCTACCCAGCAAAATTATTTTATACTAGCAATATGACCAGAAGACTAGGTAATTCAAAAGTGTAGCTTAGTTATATCCTGTCTCATGGGTACAGTCTTAAATCTATGAATTTAGATATCAGATAGACGCGTTGAAATAATCACGTGGAGTTCTCTTCTGGACCGAATTGATGTTTTTGGAAAATCGTCTCTACGTCCCCAATGTTAAAGTTCCATATAATCACGTATAGTTTTTAGAATCACCAGTATCCATCGTGTAATGAAGTCAGACTCGGTTACGGTGGATCTAAGTTCTAATCCCAGCGGACAAGACGTCGGGATGAGATCGGATGCTGTGTTTGAAGAGCTCGTATTCAAATCGAGATTTATTTCCCCGACGGCTTGGTTCAGGAAACTGGGTCGATCGTCCGCTGGCCTGCGCGAAGTTTATTGGAAAATGATGTGTATATAAATATAATTATGAGGTTATTTTTATATGTTTAGGGAAATGACAGCCTCCGTGTGAGACTCCCCCAAGGAATATGCTCAAGAGATATATAATTTGTTTTGAGGCAGTGTTGTGGCGAAAGAAATAGTGGTTGAAAAACTAAGGGGGAAAAGAGGCTTTCCATTCTCTTAAGATAAATAATAATAAGAAAGTTCAAATCCGATGGATTGCAGATCGTAAGTTTACCATAGTTACTATTTTATTTAGTTAAATATACAGGCTCAATTTTTCAACCGGGCGTGGATGGCCAAATCCCAAACTATGAGGAATAGCGAAAAGTATTGAAAGAGTTACGTGCCTGATTTTGATGAAAATTAAAACTGCATGTTTGGATTTTTGGACTGCCTCGGTGGCGTAGTGGTACTACGGTATGATTGCAAAGCTGAGGTCTCGGGTTCGAATCCCGGGTCGGGCAAAGTGATATTGGATTTTTCTATTCATTATTAGCCCGGAGTCAGGAATTTGTGCCCGATATGGCGATAGGCTCGCCCCCTATCACATCGTGGGACGGAATATACAAGGCGAAACGTGGGTGTTCTAGTAGCACCTCTGCCTACCCCTTCTGGGAAAAAGGCGTGTGGTTATGTATGTTATGTATGTTTGGATTTTTGATAAATCAATATCCTTACCGAGGAATCGAACACGATGATTTTGAAAAAATAACACATGCTGTATTTTTCCACCATTCGGTAATGTTGCATATAAGGATCAAATTCTGGAAATTAATGACATACGGCAAACTAAAGGAATGAGGTCATTTTAAACGATATACTATATTTTCTTCCTTCCTTCCTTAGTACCTAATCTCCTACATATACAGGATACGATTAAAGATTTATAGTTAGAGGTCGAGGCTAAGCATGGTAATGATGAATTTGTCATGATAATTTTTTTAAATAATCCATCCATGGATTTCCATCAGCCATCAGACACCACTGGACGTTTATTAACTGAGGTAATAATTAATCAATCCTTATCAACAGTTTGAGGGCGGGGTCCAACTTTAATATTCATGACCAATCAGGAATACGCCATTTATGTTCCATGGAAGGGTCTTCGGGACCCTTCATTCAATGTGCACTTTACGACAAATAAAAATGTATTACCTCCCTTACATACATACATAAACATCACGCCTTTGTCTCAGAAGGAGTAGGCAGAGATGCAAACAGGACATGCACGTTTCGCCTTGTGTTCCGTCCCACGATGTGATAAGGGGTGAGCCTATCGCCATATCGGGCACAACGATTAGGAAAATCCAATACCACTTTTCCCGACCCGGGATTCAAACCCGAGACCTCAGCTTTGTAATCGTTTCGTAGTACAACTACGCCACCGAGGCAGTCTCTCTTACCTCTCTTAATATATTTTTTACGCAGCAAAAATGTTTTGAAAATGCTTAAACCTACTTTGTAAATATTTGTAATTTGCTGACGGAGAAACTACAGCACACATCATTGACGTTACGAAATTGCTCGTAAAATTGAATCCACATAAAATTAATACAGTACCCAAAACAAACATTGATTGATACAACAAAACCATCACAGTTTGCCTAGCAATTTTGCACATTTACCAAAAAAAAGGTGTAAAATCACAAATCAAAAACATTGAATGTTGCAAATAAATCGTCAATTACCGGGGGACATGTGACGTGCGGCCGCGTCGAAATCCGTCGACTCTAAAATATGCTAACTGATAAATTGTCGATTCTGTAATGTGCTCGCTGCCACCGCCTGACACTTCACTACGTCGAAACGATATGCGGGGATGATTTGGATTGGCTCAATTATTGCAATTTTCTCTGTTTTATTCTGTTGAGTTTGCAACATCGCCTTTTAATTCTATTGGTGAGATTTAATTTTATAGCGCCCGAATACTCAAACGCCATTCAAATATTAAGTTGCTCTTAACTACCCACGTCCCTCTTAGTCAGTACATTTAAGCGAGACTTTCGTGGTTAAGTGAAACATAATATTTAATTGGCGTTTGGGTATGGGTATTTAAAGTGTGTGGTGGCCTGTTGGTAACGCACCAGACGCAACTGCCTACGTGTTCACGGTGGTCGCGGGTTCAAATTCTAGGGCACACCTCTGACTTTTCGGAGTGATGTGTATATTGATAGTCAATCACCACGCACTATAACGGTGAAGGAAAACTTCATGAGGAAACCTACATACCATAGCGATTTGTATAAATGTCTATGGTATGTAAAAGTCCGTCAACCCGCACTAGATCAGCGTGTTGGACTATATGGCCTACCCACTCTCAATCGTCCTCTCGATTGTAGAGGAGGCCCGTGCACTGCAGTGGGACCTTCTCGTATATGGGCTGATACAGTACAGTACAGTTTGGGTATTCGGTCGTAGGTCAGACAAACGAGCAAGTGACTCATACTGGTGGTCATATTTCAATGTGTAACACTCGCGTAAACCCAAGACATCATCATACTTGTAATTCCCGACGACCATGAATATCAGCACTGCTTGGATCTTACATGCATTAGCGGTCTCTCAAAATAGGAGGGGATATGGAAGAATAAATAACACAGTACGAATTAAGCCAATCTCATTCAACGAACAAAACACGAGAGCAAACCGGTCGCTTCGCATCGGTTTTCACATTTCTGTGAAAGAATGATTAACAGGATGTTCAAACCAGCCCTAAAATAATTTCTACCTGAAAATATATTTTTCTACCCTTGCAGTCAAGTCTATCAATCTTATACCATGGTCATACGGATAAGCCCCAGCCCATATTATGACAATAGGGATAATAAAACTCCCAATAAAACGACGTATAGCTTTTATCTAGACAGGTGGAGGGACACTTTATGTACTCTAAATAAAGCCTTGGGTAAGTAGGTTAGGTTTTATACCGCATTTGATTATTCCGTCTTATTGAGGGATGGGCTCGAATCTTGTCTGGAGTACTTGTTTGATTTAAGGTCGGTTACCTGGTATTGTATCAGCCCATATACGACCCACTGCAGGGCACGGGCCTCCTCTACAACCGAGAGTACGATTGAGAGTGGTTAGGCCATATAGTCCACCACGCTGGTCTAATGCGGGTTGGCCGGTGACCTGGTATTGTGTTTAAAAAATATAGTTCGCCTTTCGGTTTTCTGGAGGCAATTTGTAGAAACTTAACGGTGAAGGAAAACATCGTGAGGAAGCCTGCAAACCGTAGCGATTTTAAAGAATGTTTATGGTATGTAAGTCCGCCCATCTGCACTAGGCCAGCGTGGTGGACTATATGGCCTAACGATTCTCAATCGTACTCTCTATTATAGAGGAGGCCCGTGCCCTGCAGTGGTACGTATATGGGCTGATACAGATACAGAATTGTAGAAGGTATTTTTTTATCGGTATAAATCTTTGCGACCAGCTATTGCTGTTTGCCGTTGATACTAATAGGCAGCCGTTGCGAAAGTGTATAGCTGGCCGGGTTAAAAAATAATAATTTTAATCCACAGCCTCGGTGGCGTAGTGGTACTAAGGTATGATTGCAAAGCTGAGGTCTCGGGTACGAATCCCGGGTCCGGCAAAGTGATATTGGATTTTTCTATTCATTATTAGCCCGGAGTCAGGAATTTGTGCCCGATATGGCGATAGGCTCGCCCCCTATCATATCGTGGGACGGAATATACAAGGCGAAACGTGGGTGTTCCAGTAGCACCTCTGCCTGCCCCTTCTGGGAAAAAGGCGTGTGGTTATGTATTATGTTATGTAATTTTAATCCAATTTTTTAATATATCGCTTCAAACAGATCGATTTGGAGATCTTTGGAGGGGGCCTATGTTCATCAATGCACTTCCTGTAGCTAAAGAGAGAGAGAGTTAATATGTCGTTAACATTTCATCGTCGTTTCAGGCACTTGTATATATATAATATAGCCACATTACCGTGAATATTTGGAATTACAATAGACATATTATGTCGAATCTGGCTCGAAAATTGTGGTACGTTGAACCGTGTCAAAGGTTTAACATACTGAGCGCATGTCCCCGGCATTTAAGAGTACCGTCCGCAGCATAAGGGTACGGAATGTGTAAAATGTCGGATTGCGTTACATCCATTCCGACGTCTCAAATATTCGGTATGACGGAAAGGTCATATGGTAGAGTCTTTGAGGAAGGAGGCAGCGGGAGAATAAGCGATAGCGATTTTACTTGATAAACAGGTAGCCTGATTAATATAACGGACCATGAACCATGTCATTCTGAAATCGGTTTTCCGGTTTTTGATTTGTAACAATCGATGGCTCGGACTAGGTATTTCCTCAATAGTCGTGCGGTAATAAAATCATAGGACGAATCTCTTCGTAACTCTCATTAAAACATGTGTTATGAATAAAGTAACAGCCATAATTTATTTGCGTATATGTCAGTATACTTAAACGCTCTGATTGTTTAGGGTATATGAGTAGATTTATAGTACAATGGGATCACTTCTATCACAACTTAGGACGAACGTAACCTCCTCAAACTGTGCTTATATAAATCACAAAGGTTATACATACATATTTTGTGGCGCAGTTGTACTACAGAATGATTGCAAAGCTGAGGTCTCGGGTTCGAATTCGTGTCGGGCCGAGTGATATTGGATTTTTCTATACATTATCAACTTGGAGTCAGAAAATGTTGTCCTATATGACGGTAAGCTCGCCCCCTATCACATCCTGGATTGGAACACACAAGGCGTAACGTGATTGTTCTGGTAGCACTGTCCTGGTTGCAACATTACCAACCCCTTATGTGAGAAAGGCGTGAGTTTAAGTATGTAAATGAACTTAATTACAGCAGCAAACTCACGAGCAAAAAATACAGTAATGTAAAGCCGATGTGTTAATGTTAATACAAGCTATTTTTACAAAACAATTATTTAAAATACACCAAGTGTAATTTGTTTTTGCCACGCTGAAGCACTTTTATGTAATTAAAACATGAAAACTCGGAAAAAACATCAGAGTTATTATATTTTAGAGGCTTACAATTTACAGTGTAGTTTGTAATGGGCTTCTGGAGTGCACTGGTGAAAAAACTGAAGTGAAAGGCTGAGAATTTGATTTTAACAAGAAAATGAGATCAAAAGTTTTTGGTGTAGGTCGATGTAAATTATACTGCATGCGTTTATTGGTGTAACGCCGAAATTATTAATCATTCTGAGATAAAATCTGATAGAAACACCATGACATGTATAACTTTTTAGTCAATCAAAACGTTGTCTTCTCCAAACTTCTGCGCTTCTTCTGATATTCATCCATCCATCCATCAGCCAAAGGAAGTCCACTGCTGAACATAGGCCTCTCCTAATGATTTCCACAGTGACCTGTTGGAGGCAGCCTGCATCCAGCGACATAATATCATAATATAATATCTTCGACATAATATCTTCTGATATTACAAATGTTCATTCCGTATCAGCCCACATACGTCCCATTTAAGTTAGGCCATATTATCACCACACTGGCCTAGTGTCAGATTTTACATACCTTCGAAATTATTTTTTAAAACCGCTATAGTATGCAGGTTTCCTCACGATGTTTTCCTTCGCCCTTATAGTGCGTGATGATTGACTATCTACACATACAAAACTCGGAAAAGTCAGAGGTTTGCCCTGGGATTTGAACCAGCGAACACCGTGAACAAGTTGGCAATTGCGTTTGGTCCGTTAACAGGCCACCATGCACTATTTATAAATATTCGTGCTTTCTGCCAGCTAAACATAAAGCCCTAGCATATAACTAACTAAATCCTTATATAACCTAAGATATATGAAGTAACCACTGGAGTACTATAGTCTACACAAGACGCTGAAGTAAACGATCGAAACCAATACATATTTAAAAAGAGTTTGATATTCAAAAACTATTCAAGGCCATATGACCGAGCTTCAGTAAAAAGAAGTATAATTTTCTTTCGCACGTCCTCCCATGCCGAGGGATTCTTATTCCATGTTTATATTAAACAGAGAGCCGCTCTACATAATTTTGATGCACGGCGTAATTTCTCGGGTGACTGCCGGTACATTTTTATGTTTCCCAGGGGTTTTGGGCAGTGAAATAGTGACACGCTTACCGTTAAAGGGTTAACGTGACACATTATGGTATGAGAGCTGGTAGTGTTAAGGGTATTGTTTTGTGTATGATTTCTTACTCTTATCTTTCTTACTCTTTATTATTTCTTACTCAAATCTACCCAAGATTTGAGTCTGATTGTATAAAAGAATGCTTGTGAACATTTGGTCATTGTGCTCAATATTGTTTGGATTTGTGTGAAATTCGGTCTTCAATCTAATTTTAACGTCTCCAGTTAAGAGTAACTAACATATCAAATATGTTACACATTAATTATTATCTCCACCATTTGAATGACCATTAATGTCTACCATATGAAAGATGAAGAATAGCAAGTGCTTTAAATGTTAAAGAAAAGAACAGATAGGAGAATGGAAACGTAAAGATTATTTTTCCTTCAGCAAACTTACTGAAAAAATAAACGATAGCATCAAAACTGTAACTTGAACTTCATTTTCAATGAAATATAGGGCAGTAATAAACTACAACACATTTACACCTCATAAAATGTTGCGGCTAACTATAAATTAGTCATCTTAAAAAACCATGTAAATTCTTCCATCCCACCCAGAATTCACCCGAAGAAATTACGAATTACCACCACCAATAAACACCATAAGGATCTGTAAACTACAGCATTACGTTGCTTTTTAACGACACGCCCAGCATAAAATGAAACACCGAGACACGGAGCCACACGTCCAATATTGAAGCGTGATATTGCAATAAATATTACTTTACTGCCGATCCGACGTATAAATCTGATCGAGGTATTTTTGAAACAGCGCCGATTGTAACAGTTGTAGGGTTGATGTATGTGAAACAACATGTTTAGTGCTTTATTAATAAAGTTTAAAAGGCTTGGGTAGTGACAGGTTATTGGTAGATTGTAATTGGGTGCGTGTAATTTAAAAATATTTTATTATGCTATGGGTCCAGCAAACGAGTACAATTTCCGTATTTATTTGGAGAGACGTGTATAAATTGGTCAGGCAAACGAGCAAGTAGGTCACATGATGGTATGTGATCACAGACGCTATGAATATCCACAACGCTTGGATCATAGATGCGTTGCCGACCCATTAATTCGGGAGGGGAGCGGGAAGGAATAAGATGGGAAAGAGGAAAAGGGCATCCGCCAAATAATAATTAATTAAGTACTTCAATTTAAGTCCTATATGTACTACATGATGTCATCAAGAAAGATAAATCCACGATCATTTCAAATCTACGTCATTTCAGAACGTCAAAAGAGGGAAGAAATAAGTAGATCGACAAACCATTTCATAGCTTGACCGGTTTAGGAGATTTATTAGCTTTCCTATATCTTCTATTACTTTTAAATATATACAAATCTTTAATTGGTGTGATGTAAACCAGAAACATCAGAAATGCCTTGACCTTGAACCTCCGGCTGATGATTTGTCATCCAACAAGGCTATCGCTCACTGGCGCGCCGGTAAAAAAAAAAACAAAATAAAAGTGTTACTATACATTTGAATATAACATGAACGCAAGTGATAAATGCTTCTAAAACCTGGTCAATATTAATAGAACCGAAAAATTCAACACGCAACGATGCTTTAATGTCGTGTTATTTATCAACCCTAAGACCTAAAGTTCTTTCGACTTTCAGCCGATCTGAAAATGTATGTTGGACGGTTTGTGTGATTTATAGCCTCTCCTTTGAGGTCAGACCCGATAACTGTTCTGTATTATTACCTTGAAAATTACTTTCCTTTGTAACATAAGCCCTTTTTTGGCTATTTGCTGTAGGTAATCTATTACCAAATAACTAACACAAGAGGATGATTTTATAGTTTCGTTCAGTAGAATAATATCTATCATTCATCATAATTATTTAACTTTACCATAACGAAACTTCTAAGGTGGTAGTAGAAAATTATGTTCTTCGTGTCTACGAGGAAAGACACCATCGTACACACACAAGTTCATATCTGCAACCACGAAGGGTTTAGTATCCTGCAAGTAGGGGTGCTGTGTGTAGCACCCAAGATGTAACTAGACGAGGGCCTTTAGCCATTTCTGGACCTCACAGTACGCGGCCCTTGGTATTTAGATACTGCCATTTTACCACAAAATCTGTAGATAAACTTTGCGCGTAGGTGTTGTTGAACTAAATGAGCACAAGACTTATTTTACTGTGAATATATGTGTGAATGTTTCGTCTATTTAATAGCTTAATATCCAGCAACTACACGCACTACAACACGAATCATTCAACCAACACAATCGAATATAAATAATCACCAGTCCGGCCGTAATATTCGCGAATTACAATTTAATTGCGGTTTTTTTCGCTAATACAAATACGCGTGTAATAAAATTAAACGGCCAGTGTATTTGAATCCAATAAAATTTATAGAATCGCGCCGGGGGTAATTCGTTTAATGGCGGATGGGCAGCGGGCCGGCTCTAATCGGGACCGACGTGCCCGATATGTATACGTGACCACACGCATTTCACGGGGACATACGGGCCTCAGGTCGGGACGCGCGCGTTTGTTGCTATCTCTCAATTTATGATTTAAATTGATCAATTAGTTGGTAATTTGTCTGTGGATGTAAGTATTGAATTGACAAAAAGATCTAACTCAATATCTTAACTTTTTATGTAATGACCATGAGTAGCCCAATGCAATATACACATTATTAATACAAGGAAATCAAGATAATATACTTTTGAGGTTTACTACTTTTATAGATGTAGGCAAACAATTTTGAATGTACATTCTTATAAGATCGTTTATCTACTGACAAACGATTTTGCAGCTCACTTAGTGATAGTTGATGACTAGCTACTCCATATAATAATTATACTCACAACACTCAGTAATCGAAAGATGTTAAGCCTACGAAAAGTGTTAAGAATGAAGGTGTTTTGCACTTTTGGCAAAGTAAAAAGTCTCAATAATTTACCACATAAATAAATTTACGTAAAGGATTTAGATTTTTTAATTTTTTAACATGACACGATCAGCGGCTACACCCCAAAACCCAGCCTGTGTGTTTACAAACAAATCTTATAATTAACAACTGATTGTATCTTCCGATATTACAGGAATCCATTTAATTACTTACTGTTGTGTATTTATTGGCCCTAACGGGTTCCTTTTAGTTGTAGAGGGCGCTCGTGTCCTCTCGAGGACTCCCCAATTTACGAGGGTGTGAAGAAGTGGCACTCATGTCCCGCCTTAGTAAGGGATTTTAGTTATAGTCAAATTGGTACGTGATTCGTTTGGGCTTTCTAGATAATAGGGTAGAAAAAATTGTGTGAAAAAATAATGTGGGTTTGAATATATTGGGAAGTGTAGATTTGGGTTTTGCAGTAGGATCTTTGTATAGTATATTTATTAGTGTATAACTTTTAACTGATTGTTAAAATAGTACACTTTACGGTTGGTTCATTCAGTAAACATCATAATAATCCTTAGCCACTGTAAATCCTTTCCTGAACATGCAAACGAACATGCTCGGTCTCAGTGGCGAAGCCTCCATACATGCCGTTTCCTTCTGGCTTCCCTTTTGTAATTTACGAGAATGTGTCTTATAAACTCGTATATTTTTATTGTATATACTATTAATAAACATATTAGTAAAAAACAAAAAATATAAATAAAACAAAATTATAAAACAACATCAAACGTAATTTTAATTAATACAACTTAAAAAGTGACCAGAAATATCGGCTTTCCATTTGAAAAAAGTCACCCTTCGCCACTGCTCGGTCTATATTAGTTCAAAGGTACATAAACGAGTTGAATCCACCAGCACATTTAAGCTATACAAAAAAATTAAAACGTAAGAGTGATTATCGTAGAAGATTATAATGCAGTCTAGAGCTATGTGGACTTTTTCGACTATTTTAATACTATGTTTAAAGACCTGGTAACTAGTTGTAAGAAGAATTAAAGCTTTTTTTTAAATATACAAGTAGATAGATGTGTAGTTTTTATATCTTTGTCTGATATGTTTCTAAATATAAATTCAGTGCGATCAAACTTTAAACATAGTAAAATTCTGTAACACCAGTGGTAATCAATCATCTTTACCGTTATATTACTGGACTGTTTCGGCAAGATTACGCCAATGCGGATCTCATTTGACTCCTTGAAGATTTAGCGGAATCCAGCCCTTATTCCTCCTCATTTATAATACTTTATAGAGGCTCGAAATGACAAATGTTCTGAGAAAAAATTTCGGCCTGAGACACGAGATAAAAAAGTTAGCAAGTAAGTGTTATACAGAAAAATATTGCGGAACGCATTTTTTTTCCCCCAGTTAAGATTCTTTATTACGCTCCCCACTCTAATGTTTCTCCGGGGAAGCCGCTGAGTGCCTTTGTTGCTTTTTTTCATTGTGCCGTGGCACAGTTAAAGCGCGTTTAGTGAGGTTAGTTCGGACGTGGCCAGTGGAATTTATGGCTGTATTTAATTTGGAAAAATTAGGTTAGCCGCGCCGGGATGCGGTGCGAATATGAACATGTTGTTAGTGGAAAGACAGAGGTGTATGTTTTATGTTCTAGTTTTTGAAGCTTAATATTAATTTACGAGTTGTACTCGTACAACATAGTCAACATTTTATTATAATTTAATGTTAGTTTTACTCATCATGAGGTTATCGCTGCCTCCAAAAGGCCACTGTGGAAATCATTAGGAGAGGCTTATGTTCAGCAGTGGACTTCCTTTGGCTGATGGATTGGATTTATTAGATATTGTTACTTTAACATGAATTTATTTGATTAGTGTATGACGTAATACGTTGATAAGACACTTAGAGAATTTTGCATCCTGTGTGATACAATTAGATAAAACGAAAATTTATAGTATCTGCTCATCCCTATGTTATAAAGAAGGGACGTTATCTATGTGCTATCCACTTTCTAGAACTCAACAATTTTTCCAACTCTATTTCTACATTTCCATCTTTAGAATTAATGTAAAGAAACCCTATCATAACACGTTCCTATTACATCTACATTAGAATCAGAATAGCTTTCTGTGACAACACAACTACACCGGAGTAAGGAGCGTGGTAACCGAACTGTTAACCATTAGAATTGTTAATGTTCTATTATCATAATGAATGAAACATGAATTGTCTTGGATCAGCGAATCGAAGATGGCTATTGAGATCCGCGGTTCTATTGTAGAATCGGGAAATCTATGTTTAATATTTGACACAATCATACATACATAAATTCACGCTTTTTTCCCAGAAGGGGTAGGCAACGGTGCTGCCAAGACACCCACATTTCGCCCTGTATGCTTCTTCCCACGATGTAATAGGGGGCGAGCCTATCGCCATATCGGACACAAATTTCTGACTCCGAGCATATAATGAATAGAAAAATCCAATATCACTTTGCCCTACCCGACATTCGAACCCGACACTTTAGCTTTGCAATCGTACCGTAGTACCACTACGCCACCAAGGCAGTCAGTCACTAGGATATGATAAGTTTTCTATCATATCTTCGTGTGCCTGCCCTTATCCAAGTTCCATCCATCGATCCTACCCACCTCATATTAATATAACCTGTCCCACATCATATTAATTACGGAAAAGGCTTTTTAGTTCATCAAATTGACCTAATGCAGGTTGGTAGACTTTCATATACCTTTAAAATTATTTTGTAGGACCCTCAGATGTGCAAATATCCTTAAGATATTATACATCAAATTAACAATACTCGTAATCCTGACGTATCCAAATTGACTACAAATTCGAATAGCTGTGAAAGACGCAATAATCCTATGTACCTAAACCCGCCTTAGGATCTCAAGCCATCAGTGAACTAACACCAATATTATTGCGTCAAGTAGTTGTGTGTAATTCTGCAAATCCCGGAAGCACTAGTTATGAAACTTCATGCGGTGAAACTAAACACTGAACACATGTTGGTGGGTGATGCATTTACATATGTATACTGGGTGTGGTCGCCAAACTGAGGCATTAATGAAGTGGAGGACCCAGGTTCAAGCCCAAGTTACTGATACGGCAAAGCAAGAACAATGCTTGTCTTGGTAAGAAAAGTATTCTATCTGGACTGCCACGTACGGTACGCAGCGGTGAAAGATTGTTAACTCTAATATTCAGCCCCACTGGAAGCCGAATACTCAACCTAAATCTCAAAGGGAGACACATTAATGGAAGATTATGGTTATTTGGCAAAGGTGGCTAAGTCGCTTATTATCCAGGATAAAGACAGATTTTCAAAAAGATATTCTTTGAAATATAGATATCCCAGCATAGACGGAAGTCTATTATAGTCTAAAGGCATTCACAGACAGTTTTAAAACCTATTTTAGCTATAGACTGTTTTGTCTTCTTCACACAAACAGAATTCAAAAGTCATTCGAAAGGGACAAAACATTTGATAACTAAAATATGTCGACGAATAAAGCCGTAAGACAGCAAAACATCTATTATCATACACCAGAAATACGAAGAAAATAAAAGGTAACAAATTATCCAGCAGTTAAAATTTAAACAGTTTGAACCACTGAACTTTTACTGTGGCTTCCATAGTTTGTTTATTTGGACCGCTGCACTGTCGGGGAATACGTTTGTTTAAAAATAAACAGAAAGCGGTGGCCGCTTTGCGCCCGCGCGTTGTCTGCTCCTACTATAATGAAAAACTAAGGGAATGGAATGAAACGGTGAAATGATAAATTACCTCGCGCGTTTCTCACTATAAGGAAACAATTTAGCTCGGATTTTAGGGATGGTGGATTTGGATGAGGTGACTGGATTTAGTTTATTCTGTTAGGTGTAGTTGATTTGCTGATGGCAGAAAAGTAACATCTCGGACTGCTATTGTTCGTAGTGACAAATGCGTAGACTTTGTTACAGATTATTTTTATTAGAATAAAACATGTTTTTGAAGATAATATCTTCTACATACTCATATTAAACACAGAGATAATTTTGTACATTGAAATAAAGTATTTTTATACAAGTTAGTATTTTAAGAATCAATAACATCGTTTATTTTCTGATTTATTTCGATCATTTTATACATTAAATTATTATAAGACATTTGTAAATGTTTTCACATAACAGCGCAAGATGTTACTGTACTTAGCATATTTTTACCCAAAGTCTGATGTCCAGCTGCAATTACATATAAAGTGAACCCTAAAGTGAACCTCACTAAATGTAATCCCATCAAAAACACAAATGTGAAATGAGAGCCAACTTCAAAGTTATGATATATACCTTGGTTGTTGACTTCAACGACATAAGAAGAGAGATTTAAATGGGTGTCAAGTTCAATGGTCAGTCCTGAAATGAATTTAAAACAACATAAAATATTTTATACAAAATTAAAATATAATTTCTTCCTATACCTTAGGATGGATGTGAATGTATTGAAGCCTAGGGTCTGACTTCAGACCGCCTAAGTTCCCACCTTATAGGCGGATGTCCAACACATGTTACTGATCGATGGAAATTATGATAGCTAAGCTATCCTCTAGGTCTAGACATAAGGTGCCACTTGTCCTAAATTAAAACCACGCCATTTACGCTGTACTTAAGAATAAAGCGTCGTTCCAATGCTTATCATCACAGTTATCCCTAAAATAAAATAAAACCAATACTCGAAATCGTGTTCAAAGAAACAAAGAATGGTAGTAAATCCAATCCAATCGATAGCCTCATAACAATATCTCCCAACAACTCTTCAATACGCCGGCATTTCTCAACAGTTTCTCAAGATTGTTTCTAGGTCTGGATCGGAATCGTTTTGTAGAATCCGAATGAGATTGGTGTTGGTCGCGAAGTTTGGTGCCGCGTACAAGTTTCTTACAAACTATCAATTACGTGGTTGAGTATGCGAGGAATTAGGTCTTGTGGTCCAGCTTGTTCAGTACATTAGAGTAAGGTTTATTTTTATTGCAATGAATGGTGACACGAGTATGCCATTCGCCTGATGGTAAGCGATGGATGGTATCAAAATCATGGAAGGTAGCAAAACCAAACAACATCATGAATTACAAGACAATGCTTGGCATTCCACTGCGCTCGCCATCCTGACACAAGTGGTTAGTCCCATTATGTCTAGTTGTTACTCTGGCTACAATGTCTTTCAAACTGGAACACTATAGTGAATTTTCACTGCTGTTTGGCGGAAAAAATAGACATTGCGGTGGTACCTACTCAGGCGGCCTCTTACGTATCAAAGACCTACTACCAGTAAATTATCAATAGCACCGTTTCCAATTAGTCCTAATACGAGGAAGAAGCACCTAAGTAACTGAGCAACACGAACTGTTTTCGTTTGTAAGTGCTAATAAAAAACAATAAAATAATTTGTTCATATTTACAAAGCAAACTAGGTTATACGACACGTATCGTAACCCTAAAAATATTCCAATACTTGTACAAGTCGAATAAATATTTACTTTCCAATATCACGTGTTCAAATGGACGTCCGAAAATACCGCCAGTATTTATTACATCATCCGGAGCGAAAATTAACAGATCTAGCTCGCAAATTTACACTTTCATTTACAAGTAAAAAATGGAATATAAAATTGAAACGGACCTCCGGAGGGGTTGAGAAAAAAATGATAAACGCCCTCACCCGCCCCGTTGCGACATAATCAAGTAAAAAATAAAAGGGTTAAGTCGGCTAACTAATTTAAACTTAATTCGTTTATCTGGAGACGGTCGGAAATGGTTATTTTAAAGGAAAATAACGTTTGAAGCTAAGGCGTGACTTGACGGTACTTAAGCCGGGCGGGTTTGAATTTTAAGTCTATCCTAGTTTCAGCTTTATATAAAGTCAAGACTGGGTTAGTTGTAGCTTGTAAATGCTGTGAACTGGGCAGTACGGTTTGATCTATTTTTATGAGCTAAAGTCACCAGACACCGAGACAGCCTCCGTGGCGCAGCCAGTAAGACGCCGCCCGGTTGTGAAACGTGAGGCTGTGGATTCGATGCCCGCACCGAGACAAATATTGGTATAATCTATAGGTATCTAGGTATCTGCTTTGGATATGATTGTTTGTGAGACCGAAAACCCTTTCATAGTTCCTGATACCCACGAAATAGGACTTAGTGTGGGGTCAGGAGTATGTACATAAGTCGCTGTTGGGTGTATTTATTTATTTATTTTACTTACCTGCTTATAAACAGTGGCACGACGTAAAATGAATAGTGTATTTTCTAAGCTCTAGTTTGGCAGCCTTTTCTACGAACTGGGCTATTAAATCTCTACACTCAATATAATTATTACCAATTTCTTCATTGAATCACAAGTTTATCGATTTTTCTTTGGAAGTGTCAGAGTTGGTCAATCTCTTTAATCCTCCAGCCTTTTAGCGTAATCGAGTATGATGTTAGTCTGTAATGAGATGTGACGGCGTTCGTCAGGTTTATTTAATTATGTATGAAAATGTAATTATGGGATAATCATATTTTATCGACCCTTTTGGTTTAGCGGCAGTTTACCTAAGCTGTTATCCATAAAGTTTTGATTTGTCAGATGATTTATCATAGACTAGTAGATTCCTTTACCTAAATAATATAATAACTGCGTGGTGGCCTGATGTTAACAGACCAGACGCAATTTCCAACATATTCGCGGGTTCAGATCCCAGGGCACAACTTTGACTTTTCGGATTTATGTGTGTATTGATAGTCAGTCACCACACACTATAACGGTGAAGGAAACCGTCGTGAGGAACCTGCATACCATAACGATTTTAAATAATTTCTACGGTATGTAAAGTCCGCCAACCCGGACTAGGCCAGCGTGGTGGACTATATTCTATTTATATGGCCTCTCAATCATGCTCTCAATTGTAGAGGAGGCCCGTGCCCTGCAGTGGGCCTATTACAAGGGCTGACAAAGACACAGAAGTAATATGAAATCTGATTATCTCAGTCCAGTATCTGATTGTAGTTTTAGAATGGGCTCTGCAGTCATACATGCAGCTCATAAAACAATGACAAAAACACAAAAAAAGGTTGTTTCACTAACCTTACGTAAATGTGGGATAACTTGATAAGGTATAGAAGGTAAATTATTGTTTGTACGGTAATGAGTTGCGTGTTGAACAAGATTGTGTTAATGCCTAGGTTCTACAATATCGGTATCGCAATTTCGATCAAAGTATGTAATATTTTACGCAAACACATTAAATTAATTGAATTTCGTATTATTCACATTTTATTACAGCTATATTTTATGTCATTTACTTATTGGTTTAATGGCAGTGTTAGTAAGTTTACAATTCACGTCTTTGGATGAATGTCATGGGAATTTCTCAATCACATTGTCAACGAAGTTGATGTCACCTATACAACGAACAAATAGTACAGCGATTAGGAAATCGGTCTTCTGTGTTGAAGGTCAAGGGTTAGATCTCACATGACAAATATTTATATGGCCTGCAAATATATTTTTCTCGTCTGTATATTTGTATTTGTTAACGCAATCGCATTTTAGAAGAAATTCTGGCAACCATTTGGAACGCTGCCGCGGTGGCGTAGTTGCACTATAATGATTACAAGCTGACGTGTCGGGTTCGAATACCGGGTCGGACAGGTTGGTATTGGATTTTGATATTCATTATCAGCCCGGAGTCAGGAATTTGTGTACGATATGGCAATAGGCTCGCCCCTATCACATCATAGAACGGAATACATATAGCGAAACGTGGATGTCCTAGTTGCACCTCTGCCTACTCCTTCTGGGAAAAAGGTGTGATGTTTATGTATGTATTTAGAACTTTAACATAAAGAAATTTAATAAGTCATCTGATGAAAAAATGCTTTACCTCGACATTAAATTCCACCGAGCAACTCACGTTGTCTTTTATTTTATCATGTGTAATACAAAACATCAGCACGGGTCCTCGAAGCGAACATCATACAGTCTCCAACAAATTGAATCTGCGCTTTGAAAATACGAGTTTCTGAATTCATTTAAGAAAGTTTAAACGCACGCTTTGCGCGCTTAGTTCTTTGCTGGTATATTAAAAAGTTCCAACGGAGATTTTCAATTTCATAGTTATTGTGAAAAGGTTAACGTTGCTCTTTGAGACGGCGGGCGGGGTTTTGTTGCGTTTGATCATTAGTTTCAAACATCTATTGTTACTGATTATCTTTGAGAGCTTGTCGATAGTCTTGAAGAAAATACTTAGTAGCGTAGGTCCGAAGGCATGTTATCGAGGAGGATAATCGAGAAAACGGTCTTCAATATTAAACTAATAAATGAGCAATTAACTTGATGGTAACTTACGACCGTCGACCATAAATACGACACCTGGAGACCGCTAGTGCGTTACCAGTCTCCAATCAACTATTGGAATAAAACGAAAAAAGTGCTAAGAAATAGATTTAATATGAATAAAGTTACCCTGCATTTATAAAAATGTTGCTTTTAAGGATATCATTGTACTTGATACAGAAACAGTATGTCCTAAGTCTAAATATATTTTGATGTCCGAGTGCTTTTAGTAGTGTTAGGAAACCAAATAGGCCGCTTCCAACAGGTCTATGTGGCGATCTATGGGGGATGCCTATGTTCAACAGTAGACTTCCTGTGGCTGAAGGAAGAGAAGGAGAGAGAGAGAGAGAGAGAGAGAGAGAGAGAGAGAGAGAGAGAGAGAGAGAGAAAACCAAAATTCAGGTGTCAAAATACAAAAAGAAGTGTATGTTAGAAAATATTATACTTGATTATTACACAACAAGGCGAATTTAATAATTAATGATACATTTTCTATTTTCAGGTTTTTCATGTGCTGATTCACCATAATGTAGTGTAAGTATTCATTAATTTAAATCTATGAAACCACGAATAATTACTAAATACACTTACAGAAATTATAGTAATTTCGTAGGAAAAGAACCTTACAAATACAATATAATACAGCGGTACAAACATCAATGAATCAATGTTTTAGTATCTGCATAAAATAAGAGCCAGTGAAAACTATGATCATCACATTGGATTCGGAATCTCGATTAAAAACACAACTGAACAAGATGCTTTCGTCACATAACTCCACATTCAGCATGGTGTATGAACGTAAACCGCGGTAACGCCGGCGCTTTGATATTTTACGATCTATACGAAATTTATGGGTAACGCAGTAGATCTTGGTGCACGTGCATGAAAATATTAAAATTTATCTTTCTTTTGACTGCCTCAGTGGCGGAGTGTAATTGAAAGCTGAGGACTCGGGTGCGAATCCCGGGTTGGGCAAGATATTGGAATTTTTGATTATCAGCCTGGAGTCAGGAATTTGTGCCTGATATAGCGATAGGATCGCCTATCACATCGTGGGACGGAACATACAAGGCGGAATGTGGATGTCCTGTTAGCACCTCTGCTTACCCCATCTGGGAAAAAGGCGTGGTTAGCCGTTAGGCCATTATTGATATTTCTAGTTGTGTGGATATTTAAGTTCCCGAATTGGCTTAGCAATTAATACTATTTAAAAATTATTATTAGCATAGATGACATAACTTACATCCCTGAGCACGGGCGACCCTGATGCCTGAAAAATGAGAGGTTGCGGGTTCGGTTGCCGCGTCAAGGCAAATATTTGTGTGGTCCGCAAATATTTGGCCCGGGGTCGAGTAAACACAAGAATTTATAGCACAGCGTCACGGTTTTGTTTATGACTATTTGCTGTTTGTGAAATGGTTAGTATTTCTTATAGTGCTGGAGAAAGTGTCATGTCTTGAATTTTGATGCAAAATTCGGTAAGGAGTGAATTCTAAATATATAATGTAACAGTTATGATTTTTCTTTTTATCAATTCTATGACCAGGCTAAAACCGATTTCTACATTATGTAGAAGGGTTTTGGGCTTTATTCCACTACGCTGTGAAAGAATCTTTGTGTAATTGGACCATTAGCCTGCTTAAAATTTGGAAGAGTTTTTGATATGAACTAGGAACTGCTATTCCAATATTTACCAACGACTTCATTATTTTTGACGAACAAATGTTCTCTATATCTTAACCATATTAATTCAAATAAATATCATTCAGGTTTTAACCTACATCACTTCAACGCAATACAAAAATGCATTTTAGCAAAATACGAGAAACTTTAATGTAAATAAAAACAGCAACAATATATTTCGCGTGCTAAAATAAAACCGGTGGAATATTTCATTTTTAATTACTTCTCTTATATCTTTGGCGTGCGTTTTAAATCCAACGTTAAATTTACTATGCGTAGTTGTATCAAATAATTCCGACATTAATTTGTTACTCGTTCAAGTAACACGACGTATTTTAACGGGTTTTATGGCGTTGTATAAATTAAAAAAAACGATCCAATCTTTCATAATTACAACCATAAACATGAATAGATAAATCAAAATTCACTTCGTAACTGGTCAGGAAGAACATGATGTTTTGACATCGATGTCATTTACTGCTTTCATGAAATACGGGAATGGTTGTTCTTTTAGAATTCAATTTGAGAAAATTTATGAATAATAGAAGCAATGTAACTTGGGTACGTTTAGAATACTGGCTTGTGATTCTTCTGGTGTTTCTCAGAGCGAGTAGACACTTGGGTCAGAAAACGGATCCATAGATCTGGAACTATGTTGTGTAAGTTGCGACTGTCACTAATTAATCGTTTTTCTTTCTTTCATAGTTTGATGTTGTGGGCTGTGACAGAAATAACAATTGGACAACCTCTTACTTTGGCTTGGGGCAGATACAAATCACATTTGTGAAATACAAGAATATTTGTTTTGTAGGTCGCTGGACGCAGGCCGCTTCCAACAGGTCAATGTGGAGATCCTTGGGGGAGGCCTATGTTCAACGATAGACTTCCTGTGGCTAAAGAGAGAGAGGCAGAGAGAGGGAGAAGTATTGTCAGGCTAGAAAAGTATCCATACCAAAAGTCTTGCATTTTATTATTGGTCACCAATGTGTTTATCTATTACGTTTATCCATAGTAATTGGTAAAATACCCTACAAATCTAATAAAGAATTAAATCCAAACAGTTTTACTGAAAAGCAATCTTTTGTAAACAGCTATTGTCTAAAAAAAGTGTGACGCCAACTACACTCGGTTAGCGTGAGGTATCGTTAAACTTTTATTGGACTATTACTGTTTTATAACAAAGAATATCAAGAGGCGTGGAGTGGCCATAAAAAACGTATGTTTGGTGTATGCGATACTGCTTGGCTTAGCCATGAGATGCAGCGTGGCGGTTGGAGACACAGCATCTGTAACTTATCTGTTTTGATACAGTCTATTGGATTATTTACGAATTTTATGAATTATATTTCGTTTACATATCTATCTATATGGGTAGCGCGGGGCACGGACTCCCTTTAAGATTTGGGAGATTGGCGTTGCAACACACTAATCTAGAATTATTGTATATGTCACGTTCCTCTCTGATTTTTATGTAGTTTTTTTAATATGTAATGGCGACAGGTGAGCTAACTAGAAAAATTCCAGATATATAAATAAATACATACATAAATGATTAAATCGTAACCAAGTATTGGTTAAACAATGATAGAAATTTAAGTTATGACAAGGTAATTTATTTTTCCGTTACAGACCTCAAAAATCGCCACAACCGCTGCAAAAATGATTTCACGAACAAAACTCTTGCTCTTACAACTCGCGCCGCGAATAAACAATAGTCGGCGCACTCTATAACTTCGTTTCCTTTGAACACCGTCTCTTTGTGGAACCAATTGAATTAAATAAATAAATAGTGTTCTTAAAGCCGCAGTAATGAAACTGGCTGGAAACGGCACCGCTCCTTTGCTTTGAGTTACTATTTGACCCATTTTTAAATGACAAATTGATTGCCAAACGAAGTCGAACAAATGTTGCCGACAAATGTATTAAACAGGGAGAAACGGAAGGCGCCGTAATGTATGAGTTTATTTTTTGAGTTCTTTGTTGATTTAGTACGGTTTTTACGGCGGTTGACAAATTGCTGCGCGTTGACAAGTTGCTTGTTTGTCTCTTTAGAGTGGAAATTCGGGCTGTATTTTCCGTGATTTTCGGACGATAGGCCGCCGCGCTTTGCCAAATTAGTTTCGTCGTTTGGAAAATGACAATTAAGCCAATTTTTTTAAATTGCATTATGAGTTGTAGTTCAATTAAAAGCTCTATTCATAGTTTAAGGACTTTGGACATACATATATAAACATTACGCCTTTTTTCTAGAAGGGGTAGGACTCCCACGTGTTTCATCCCATGATGTGATAGCAGGCGACCCTATCGCCATATCAGGCACAAAATTCTAACTCCGGGCTGACAATGAATAGAATAATCCAATATCACTTTGCCCGACCCGGGATTCGAACCGAGACCTCAGCTTTGCAATCATGCCGTAGTACAACTACACCACCGAGACAGTCAGAGGTAATAACCAAATAATATTACATCTTCAATTTTTGAAAAACATCGATCTATCTGACTGCAGTAATTGCGGTCTGGAATCTGGACGGCTTAAGGAATGTATGGGATCGTTAAAGTCTCGTAACTGCACTTGCTTCGGTAAGCACGTTAAGGCATTGGATCCGATTCTTGCCATTTGGGAATGGCAGCGATCGTTAAGCTATTTTGGAGGGTTTTTAATCTGCTATATATTGCATAGTGTGAGAGGAATCTTACCACACATACAAATCTTACAATTTTACAGTTTTAAATTACTGTCCTTTATATTTTAAAATGATCACCAGCTCCCTTCTCAAGGATTTTCCAAAGTTTATTTCATCTGCCCCACTCATCCAATTGAAGTTCCCTAATTACATCGAAGTACAGGCCAAGATTCAACATCAGAAACAAGAACAAAACCAACACTTGAAGTAATTTGTAATCAACACATGAACCTCCCCGGAATCTTCAGGCCGCTTGCAAATCAGCCAACTTGCTAATTTCAAATGTAAATTGGCAATTTGTCCGACACGACGATTTCGGCGCCAGTAACAGGTGTTATAGATAATTTATTCACTTGATCAATATTCAATAGACAGGAAATCGACGCCGTATTCTGGAGTGCTCTCGTAAAAAATAATGAGATATAAAAATCTGTTGCGAACGCCTAGTGGGGCTAATAGGCGAATTCACCTTTTACGATGATGGCAGTTTGAAACAGTGGTTTTTGGAAATTAGCTGCTCTGTGGGGCGGAAGTAATGGTAACGGCACTTCATTGGTATTGAGTTATGGAAGTTCAAATTGGCTCCGATGATGTAACGGTTCGTTTATGTTAATTGGTAATTAAAAGTGTGAATTATATGAATCTTAGCGTAATGCGTTTGGCTGATGGTATATTTTGGATATCTGCCTCCTAATAGCACGGTCATGGTGTTGTGTGCTGTGGTAGGCAGAACCCTAAAAATGCTAATTGATATCTTTATTATCTATGTACATATTATATTATATAATTATAATCAGAGCGTTGTTTATAGTTTCAACGTACTTACGACCGGTTCTAAAACATTTTTTCCGCACCAATTTGGGGAATAATCAGGAACTTACCTGCAAAGAAAAAGTACATCATAATAATTAACTAATTGAGATAAAAATACTAAAACATACATTTTAGTAGCAGCCGTAATCTAATTGCAACGTAAATGGGATGTAAGTTGTGAAACCGTTATATCTAAGTCGTGCAATTTAATTAGTTCGATGTTTTTATTCCTTTTTTTATTGCCTGCGTAGGTAGACGTTTTAGCGGCCCGTCTGATGATAAGCAGCTACCGCCACTTATGGACTTTGGAAATGCCAAGGGTAAAGCCGAATCGCTACCTACCGTAAAACATTATCAGCTTCGAGTAATTTCCAAACGAGATTATGTTGGACCTCAGAACCTAAACGCTTTTATTCTCTTGTTATCCAACCCTTATACTTCCAATTGCAGGGCATGGATCTTCTTAACTATCGGAAATTTGATTGAGAGTGGTTAGGCCATAGTCCGCCATGCTTTCCATTCTCTTCGTTGTTTCATGTGATTTTTTTGTACAAAAATAATCACTCCCTGACCTCATTAAACTTGAAATAACTACAGGTAAAAAAAAATAAAACCAATGATCCCAAGATGTTAAGACACCGGCTTATTTTTGTGAACATCATTAAAAGTAAAATGGCTCATAAAAGGAAGTTGTAGGCGTGAGACCGCTGTACAAGTTAAACTTAGTGAACATCGTAACTGGTTTGTATTCAATAAATCAATTATCTACTCGAATACGCGTGAATAGACTGTCGGTTTTCACTTTTTAATACAAATATTTACATTTGATAGCGAGGAAAGTAGTAATTTGAGGCGGCGCTTCTGTCGCGCGGAAGATAGAAATAAAGTAATTATTAATTAGCTGGTCAGATTACATGGTGCGGAGAATTGATAGCCGCTGACGCCGAAAGGTTTTCGAATGGAGGTCACGTATTGGTATGCGCAGCGTCGGTTGTCTATCCACGATGTGGACGAAGGATGTAATAACATTTGTCTGATGTCGCTGGATAGAGGCCGGTATCTAGAGGTCCCTGTTGAAATCCTAGCCAAAATTCTCAAAAATTCAAAAATATTTTATTGTAGACATAAATAGGTACAAAGTGATGGTACATAGGTTTTGTCTTGAGTAGCTATGATGATCCGCCGTGTTGGCATATAATAATTTGACTTAAATCTAATAAATAATAATAATAAAAAATGTATAACAGTGGATTTCCTAACATTTAACAGCCTCCATGGCCTAGTTGGTTGGACGCCGGGTCTGAAACGGGAGGCCGCGGGTTCGACCCCCGCATCGAAACAAATGTTTGTGTGACCCACAAGTATTTATTTAGAGTCTGGGTGTTTGTGTGACCGAAAAGTCTCTCATAGCTCCTGATATCCACGACACAAGACTCAATCTTAGTGCGGGGTCAGGACTATGTATGTGACTATTGGGTGTATTTATTTATTATTTAAAATCATGATAACAGCCAATCAGAATTCACTAAACTAACAATTTCACCCTCGTTATTTCATATACTGTTACTAACAAACGCTCTACATTATCGATGAACACAACACATTTACGATTCCCTCGATATCTTTATGGACGGCAATGATCGCTTCCCGGTAGATTAACACCGGATTCACATGGTTTTAATTGCCGTTGACTTGTATTTCAGCCACTTGGTGATTCTATAAAAATGTAAGTCGTATTTGAAATAATAGAACAAATGTGAAAACTTTGGAAAAGGCCTCTTGAACTTTTTTCTCTTCAATTTGCATGAGTAATCATTTATATTTTTATGTCTCACCTTTCTAAGATTTATGTACTAATTTTTCATTCTTAGCCACACCAATATTTATCAGCAGCACAGAAACTTAACATCTAAACAGCGCCAATCAGCCGATCTAACTAAACCAAAAGCTTCAAAATAAAATTCACGTTCTCCACCAATTATGACTATAACAATCCAAGGAACGATGTCAAATAATACAGGGAAGTGAAAGTTTTGGCCATTCGAAAATTTAATCACAACTAGTTAAAAAGTTACCGAGAGGGCTTCCAGAACTCCGTTATTCCTTTGATCAATGGACCGGGATGCTTCTTCTCGCCGGCATCTCTTTAAACTTAAATTACGCCGGTGGTTGATTGCCTTGGTTATTGACATTTTTCTTGGCTAACTAATGGATTTTGTTTGAGTGAGGAAACTTTGTCTTTCGGTCCGTAAGCCTTTTTAGATGGCACGACAAAAGACAACGAGCTTATATAGACATCTTGCTGAACGAATCTCTTCTAAAATAAGGACTGGTTTAAATTTAGATGTGCATCGTGGCCCTAATGTGTTTTAGTAAAAGCAACATACTTCGAAATATTCGTAGTGGACTTTGAGGTATGTAAGTTTTTTCACGATGTTTTCCTTCACCATTATCACGAGCACTTACTTCATTATCATTGCCATATTTTAATTCAGAACTGTTGATCGGACTCTCAACTAAGCTGTCTTTCTTTTCTAAGTATTGTATTGTATCAGCCCATATACGTCCCACTGCAGGGCACGGGCCTACTCTACAATCGAGAGTACGATTGAGAGTGGTTTGACCATATAGTTGACTACGCTGGACTAGTGCGGGCTAGCCGACTTTACATACCATAGAACTTTATAAAAATATCTATGGTATGTAGAATTCTTCACGATGTTTTCCTTCACTGTTATAGTGCTGTTATAGTTATATAATGTACCCTTTCTCGCACACCTCTCTGTCCTATTCTGCAACGTCAGCATTCCCATGTTAATAAAACCATCCATTCGTCACACAGCTCAGATCAGTCCAGTTCCATATCTCATTCCTTCCAGACGTCCTAATTGACGGTAGTTATTTTATGTAAACCAGTTTTTCTTTTTTTAAAAACCATATTCCGAATCCCGTCATAACATATTGGTGGCAGCGTAAAGGGATTTTAATTATCCCCGGTACGTCTCTGGACATTTAAAAACATCAAGAAACTTTGTGCCTTGTGACGTGTAAGTGCCAGCTCCATTGTGCGCCGAACTTTGCGCACCGAGTTCCGGCCCGGCCCACTTGGTTGTGTCGTCACGTTCCTGTTTGAAGACCATTGCTGAGCAACGTTGTGCTGCAGCCGTCTCCAGAGCAGAGTGAACTACACCCACTGTCACGTGCTGTGACCGTGTGCGTGTTATCTTCCAGCAGCGACGCACCCCGAGGCTTGTCAACAAGCACACATCTCAAGATTCCAAGAAATGTTATCTATCGCATTATCGGCGGCATTCTTGTGAGTAGATTTTATTTATCTGGTCATTGCCATATATCCGTATTCTCTTTTTTTTTTCTCTCTTATTTTACATCTAATTGTTGTGCAACTGTTTATATTGTTAATAACTGTCGTATAATATATTTGTAAACATGGCTGAGAGATCGCAGAGTCCCAAATTCGAGAAACCCGAAATAGCTATCACTGATACCGAAGAGGAGGGACAATACAATTGTCCTCCCCTCCAAGGACCTGCCACTAGGGCAGCGTCAAAAAGAAAAACAGTCGTAGCGAAACCAGAAATAGACCTCACAACCCTTCTAAAATTTATAAAACCTTACGATGGAAATCGGGAAAAGCTAAATTCATTTTTAGTCAATTGTAACAACGCATTCGACCTGGCCACAGATAATCAAAAAGACATCATTTTTAAATATATATTGTGCCAATTAGAGGGTAAGGCGGAAACCGCCTGCTCGATCAAAGAGTTCGCCAACTGGCAACAGTTAAAAGATTTCTTAAAGACCCAGTTTAGTGAAAGAAAACATTATGCCCATTTAATAATGGAGATGCAAGAGTGCAAACAAAAAATTAATGAGCCCGTCAGTCAGTATGCTCTAAGACTAGAAACTTGCTTGTCCCAACTCTTAACTGAAATAGCGATATCTCACGGCCATAAAAACAGAGAAATGGTGGGACGCCAAGCTTCTATGGAAGAATTGGCTCTCCACCAATTCCAGATGGGATTATCACCCAAAATCTCTAACATAGTCAGATGTAAGAGTGTTAAAACACTGAACGAAGCCATTAACTTAGCAATTTCCGAAGAAAAAGTCCAACATTCTCTATCCCGACAAAATCCATCCAACAATTCCCATTATCCTAGATCTGAAAGGTCAAACTTTCAAAAACCCATCCGTCGCGACTCTAATCGTTTCAACTCCAATTATAACCCAAATCCAAACCCACAGCGAAACCCAAATTTTAATCGTCCTTACAACACGAATAACTCATCCCCAGTAGTATGCAGATACTGCAAGATTCCTGGACACACCATAGAGCAGTGTCGCAAACGCGAATATAACAACAATAGATACAATAACTTCCAACAAAATTCAACACGAGGACCTCAACGTGTCCATTTCATTGACGATAATACACCAAAGCCCGATTATTCTGAAAATCCAATGAACCTTGAAGGAGGTTATGATACGGTTGATTCCGATTCAAAAAACGAATAATCGTCTCGTCCCCGTGCCGTACGGGACTTAACGTGCTAAAAATCGGCACTCCAAATTACGTTCCAAAATCCACTATGCCCAGGTACACTAACAAACAGGGTAACCAGCCCCAAATTCATAGTGTTACTAATCCTATTCCCAGAATCTCTAACAAACAGGGTAACCAGCCCCAAATTCATAGTGATTCTCAAGCTACGTCCAGGCCTACTAACAAACAAGGTGATCAACCTCAAATACCTAATGGCCACACTATTCCCAAACGGCAACACCAAGCCCATTTGCCGAATCCTCCTAAATCCAATGTTTATGAAATAACAAGTAATCCTGAAAAAACGTTATTACCTCATGTCCTAATCCAAACCTCTATATCCGACTTACCGTTGTCTCTATTAGTGGATTCAGGGTCTTCTGTAAGTCTATTAAAATATTCATGTATAGAGAAACATCCTAAATTAGAAAAGGAGTTTATCCAATTAAAAGGTATTGACTCGACAGAAGAATCTATCAGTACCCGTGGTCATTTTAAACTTAAATTACATCTCCCTAAATCCACAATATCCCATAAATTTCATGTCATTGACATTGTTCATCTACCTTATGATGGAATTATAGGCTCCGATATGCTCAATGCATTAGGATGCACTATAAATTACACTGACGATCTGCTCCATGTCGGAAAATCATCCCTTAAACTCTATTTCCATGATCCCGCTTATATAATCCCTGCCAGAACAGAAACTGTAATAGAATGCTCTGTGTCAAATCCTGGAATTAAAGAAGGACTCATATTAGACCAAAAATTGTCTGATACCTTATTGATTGCGAATTGTCTTGTAAGAGTCAAAGAAAATAACAGAGTCAATATTTCTGTTGTTAACACTTCAGAAAAAGATGTTCACTTAAAATCAAATTTAAATTTGAAACTCGATCCTATTGACTCTGCACAGATGAAAAACCACCCTTCTGGTGCAATAAATCATATTAATTATACAACAAACAGCTTTAAACGCACTGAAGAGGTACTAAAACAACTTCGCACCTCACATCTCAATGACGAGGAAAGAGACGTTCTATTACAGCTATGCTCTGATTTTTCCGATATCTTTCATTTGCCTGGTGAAAATCTTACACACACAAACGCCCTTAAACACGAAATCAAAACCACAACGGACATTCCAATACACACAAAATCATATAGATTCCCAGAAATTCACAAAGTCGAAGTTCGCAAACAAATTGATAAAATGCTAGAACAAAAAATAATTGAACCTTCCGATTCCCCTTGGTCATCACCCATATGGGTTGTTCCCAAGAAACTCGACGCTTCCAATGTACAAAAATGGAGAGTAGTGATAGATTACCGAAAACTAAACGATATTACAATCGGTGATACTTATCCTATTCCTCAAATTACCGAAATATTGGACCAACTCGGTAACAGCAAATACTTCTCCACATTAGATTTGGCATCAGGATTTCACCAAATCGAGTTAAACGAAACAGACAAGGCTAAAACGGCCTTCACTGTTCCCGAGGGTCATTTCCAATTCCTTAGGATGCCTTTCGGGCTCAAAAACGCCCCATCAACTTTCCAAAGACTCATGAACTCTGTATTATCTGGTCTTCAAGGCATTCGATGCTTCGTCTATCTCGACGACGTGGTCTGTTACGGCCATGACCTTAAGTCTAGTATTTTTAACTTGGAAGCAATTTTTCAAAGAATCCGAGATTTTAATCTCAAACTCCAGCCAGACAAATGCGAGTTTCTCCGACATGAAGTGTGCTATCTCGGACACATAATTACTGAGCAAGGGGTTATGCCAAATCCCGAGAAGATAAAAGCTGTAGACGCGTTCCCAATTCCAAGAACTCCTAAAGATATAAAATCCTTTTTAGGCCTTGTCTCCTATTACCGTCGTTTTATTCCAGATTTCTCCAAACTCGCGAAACCCTTAACCAACCTCCTGAAAAAGGATACACCATTTAATTGGGAAAACCAACAACAACTTGCTTTCGAAACATTAAAAAATAAATTGACTTGCGCACCGTTGTTGATTTATCCAAACTTTTCCCAACCATTTGTCCTTACCTGTGATGCCTCAAATCACGCCGTCGGCGCTGTTCTTTCACAGGGATCCATTGGTAAAGACCAACCAGTTGCTTATGCTTCACGAACACTTAATAAAAGCGAGTGTAACTATAGCACCACTGAAAAAGAACTATTAGCTATATTATACGGTTGCAAAACCTTCCGGCCTTATCTTTATGGGCGTAAGTTTGTTATAGTCACAGACCATAGGCCTTTAAAATGGCTATTTAACCACAAGGATCCTAGTAGTAAACTCCAACGATGGAGGCTAAAGCTAGAAGAGTATGACTACGAAATAGTTTATCGTAAAGGGAAACTTAATTCAGCAGCCGACGCTCTTTCCAGATATCCAGTGAATCCTATTTTCCCTGAAAATAATGATCCAACAAAAACAAACCCTGGGAGTAACGCTAATCCTCGTGATCCCCTTCTACTACGTCCATTACAACCTTTGAGCTCGTTAAATAATGAAAATCAAGACTTACAGAATCCTTTCCCATCCTTATCTCCACCGTCCAATGTCTTTGCAGACAATCTTAACCGTGACCTAGACGGAGACCTTCTAGACTTGTTGAACACACCTTCGTATAACTCCCACGAATTATCAACCATAGATCCATCAGATCTAATAACCTTAAATGATATTCTCCAGCCGACGGAAGTCAATCCAACTTCTTCTTCCAATGTCCCTGAAAAAGAAAATGAAACCCATAACTTACCTCTCCACGAAACCGAACCGGAACCTCAACCGTCCACTAGTCGAGAAAATCCTGAAACCTTACCTTATTCGCTTCGCCAGGAAAATCCTTCCACAGCACCTGAAACCTTACCTGATTCGTCTCCTCGAGAAAGTCCTTCCACGACGCCTGAATACTTACCTTTGTCCGACGAAAACTACACCAAATTCCTTAAGTCATCCGGAACGCCATACGATACTTCTATTGTAGAACATAATGAAACCCTACTTAAAGGGACACATAAATTAATGATTATACCTACCTCTATAGACACGGATGAGTCTATACCATATGTCCAAGAAATTTTAAATAACTGCCCAGAACCAGAACGCGACGAATTCCTGAAATTAGAAAGAACATTATATACCTCTTTACCACTCAAAACTTCAGAAAAAATATACCTATTCCTTTTTATAAAAGTCCATCACTTCGACGATTGTTCCTACTCCGATATATTCAAGTCACTTAAATATGTACGTGACGAAATAATGATGTCATATCCCACAGTAACCGAAGTTGGCACATCCGATTTTAAAAATCCTTTCGATAGACATTCTTTTGTAAAAATCTATAATATGTTCGGTTACTTGTTCGATGGCACTAATATTAAGATACACATCTACCATAATAATATCCTCTACCCTTCATTAAGTGAAATCCCCAAAATCCTTAAAGAGAACCATGACTTACCCATTGCAGGACACCTCGGATCAATTAGAATGCTAAACCGCATTAAAGAAAAATATTATTGGAAAGGAATGCGTAGCGACATTGATAATTATATTAAAAAATGTAAGTCCTGCCAAATAAACAAAAGCTTACGCAAAATTAATCGAGCACCTATGATTATCACGTCAACGTCCACGGCCCCATTTGAGAGATTATCTATCGATATCGTAGGCCCTTTACCTGAATCTGGAACGGCCAAATTGCGATACATCTTGACTATGCAAGATGATCTCACAAAATTCTCATTAGCATACCCACTTCGTAGTAACACCGCCGAAGAATCTTGCGAGTGCCTCCTTCATTTTATATCCGTGTTTGGATTACCGAAATTAATCCTCACGGACCAAGGTACCAACTTTACCGCGGAATTGTTCAAGAAGACGTGTGAGTTTCTGAGAATAAAACAGTTATGGTCCACACCTTACCACCCACAAACTCAAGGCGCTTTAGAAAGGTCGCACTCGACCCTAAAAGAATACCTAAAACCTTATGTAAACGAAAACCAAGATAATTGGCCGAGATATGTCTATACCGCAATGTTGGCTTATAACACCGCGATTCACACGACTACGCATTATTCTCCTTACGAACTGTTGTTCGGACATAAGCCACATATTCCAGATTCCATTTATAATGATTCATTCACTACTACATATCCGGAATATGTTAAAATGTTACAACACCGTATGAAACATACTCGTGACAAGGCTCTTGAATATATCCAAAAATCTAAATCAAATTCAAAAAACTATTATGATTCCCATACTCGACCCGTTGAATACAAGGTCGGAGACTACGTCCTAATAAAAAACCATGTAAGATTACGCAAAGCCTTATCACCAGTATGGAAAGGACCATACAAAGTGGTCAAAGTTCATGGTAATCATACACTATCAGTACTCATTAATAGACGACATGTTAAACATCACTTCGACGAAGTGAAACATGCAAACACTCAGGACACACCTGACGCAACCTAAAATCATTAATTATTTTATTTTATTCTTTTTGTTTTTCTTTTAGTTTTAATTTACATTTACTTTTATACACGTAAACTTTATACTTATACACATTATACAATCTTAATTTACAAAACTCACCTTATATACAAATTTAAATATACAATTTATATTCATATAAAATCAATCCCTTATGTCTTTCCTTTCCAGCATACTGGCTCACGGTTATGCCGAATATGTCCAGCAAATCAACACAAGTTCTGGTATCTACTTTGATCCAATTGGCGAACTAAATATTCGAGTAAGCTATTTAGATATAGTGACGCCCTTTGATATTTCCCATATCGATCCCCACATTCAAAATATAAATGCCATATTAGGTACTATACGGTTCATGTGTGGTCAGATCGAAATCGAAACGTCCTACAATTTAGAGTGTCATAACATTTTTCAACCATTGACAATTAGATATAAAGATATAGTTGCCGGTTACTCTGCAATCTCTCACCTAGTAACTAAAAGGTATAGAAGAGCCGCATGGATAGGTGGTATCGGCACTCTATCCAAAACCATATTTGGTACTTTAGACGAGGATGACGCTATCAAATATGATAACGCCATCAGAAATATTCAAGATAATGAAAAAAGATTGAGCTCATTAATTAAAAACAATATTCTAGTAACTTCCTCATTTTTAAATAAATTCAATAACACTTTACATGAGATCAAAATTAATGAGGGCAGTCTTAAAATAGCTGTCGACGATTTCTCCTCCAAATTAAAAAACGTGACCTTTATTACCAATAAACTAATAGTCCAAACAAACATTAATTCCATCCTAAACAGCTTAGAGGCCGCAATACTCACCTTATCTTTCCAAGTGGAAGACATAACAAACGCTATCTTATTCGCGAGTCAAAACATCCTACACCCAGCCGTATTACCACCCACATCACTATACCAGGAAATCGTCGATAACTATAGACACCTACCTGTAGGTGTTAAGCTCCCTATTAATTTATCAATAAATAACATCCATAAGCTAATGAATGTATCTTCTGTTATTTGTTTTAGTTTAAATAATAAAATCATGTTTGTTCTAAGAATACCTCTAGTATCTCCCAAAGATTACGATTTGTTCCACAATATTGCCTTACCTGTACCACACAATGATGTTGACCCTAATTCTTATAGTTTTGTTATTCCCAGCCATAAATATATCGCAATGACCAAAGATAAATCAGATTATTGTAACTTAGACTCACTAAAAGAATGCATTATGATAAGCCCGCGTAACCGCATTTGTGATGTGTCAACCATTTTTACGACCGCCGCAAACCCGAGCTGTGAAAGTGAGTTCATGACGAAAGTGATAAGTGTTCTACCAGCGCAGTGCAAAACAGACTTCATATACGGACATATAGATTTGTGGAAAAAACTGTACGATAATAATTGGATTTATGTACAATCCCAAACTAATAAATTATACATAGAATGTCCTGATAAGGAAATGATCGACATAAATATTCTAGGTACCGGAATACTAACCATTCCAAATGATTGTATCGCATATTGCAAAAACACAAAGCTAATTCCTAGTTTAAACAGTATAAAATTAAATATAAGTATAAATAAATCAGACTTTAGTCTAATAAACGACTCTTGCTGTAATATAGATAAAATCAAATTGTTCTTGAATAATGAGCCTCCCGTAAAAATAGAAAACTTAGATTTAGATATCTTTACGACAGAATTAAAATCTAAATTAAAGTCCATGTCAGATGAAGCCGACAAGTTATTGAACGAACCTCATATTATCAAATACGAGACTCATTACTCAATTTTAACTATTATTGTAACTTGTGTAATATGCCTTTTTTGTATTTTCAAATGTTATTTCTTAATTAAATCGAACAACCGTCTTACCCGTTTCCTTCCTAAGCCCTCAGCATCCGTTCCTATAACCTTACCTGGAAATCCATCTCCAGATCCAGAACCTGTTATCCCTGTTAGAACTATTAGAAACATTCCTGAAACCAATAATACTCCATCTCCCAGCATTAGAACTAGAATTTGAACACTCCCTTCCTGTATCCTTCCCCAGATTTCCTAAACATCGAAAATACACCCCGATGTTTAGTCTACCCCAGGGAGGTGTTATAGTTATATAATGTACCCTTTCTCGCACACCTCTCTGTCCTATTCTGCAACGTCAGCATTCCCATGTTAATAAAACCATCCATTCGTCACACAGCTCAGATCAGTCCAGTTCCATATCTCATTCCTTCCAGACGTCCTAATTGACGGTAGTTATTTTATGTAAACCAGTTTTTCTTTTTTTAAAAACCATATTCCGAATCCCGTCATAACAGTGCGTTATACCTCTTCTAAGTATCTTATTTATAATTTCTAGAAAACTCGATTTATTACCTTATAAAGGAAAAAATATAATTTCCGATGCGCCACCGTGTTAACCAATTTATCCTCAGTGGCGAATAGGACCCAAGCGACCTACATATGGAACTATTTGATTTGATCCGTAATAGTGGTGCGATATTAGCACACCTATTCATATCGATACATTATTATAAACTTTCTACTTTTTTAATTTACACAGCAAAGTACTTCATTGTACAGATAGATATCACTAGTAAGAGGATGAAATTTTTTGATAAATATTATGATTATTGTGTAGTGGTAAATAATCTATGTCGCAATCGATTTCTATTGATTTATGTGCTGTCTTTGAAACTTTCTATGTAATTGATCTTTTCCCAAAGGATACATAGCCATACCATATTTTCTATCAATTGCTTTAAAGACTTGTTCACTTTTCGGGAACGTGGGAAACATATGTTGTGACTATGATACGAGAACTCGAGCGATGCCCATTAGAGTAATAAAAAACCTTACATAAAGTCATAATCATTAACATGATATAGCTAACTCGACAATACCTTCTATCACAGATTTTCAACCCAACCTATCAATGAAATTAATATAATGTCTTATCGATAATTTCTATCGATATCGACGCCTACACGTCTCTAAAAGCCTCAACAAACAAGACCTTTGATCGTAGGTACCAGACATGTGTAATTCGGAGCCATTTTCTATTGACCCCCGAAATTGTTCTCCCAGCCCCTGCTATAATGAATTTTATTTATTTACTCCGCCAAATTAAACGTCTAGATTTAAATCTAGACTGTATTGAATGTACTAATCCGTGCTTCTGTTTAATGAGAAAGAAATAAATGGAGGTTATTGACATTTACGTCGAATATTGGGTTTTTCTTCTAATATTTTATATAGAGAATTGGCGACATGAAAATTAAAATGCTTTAAAGATATAAAATTAGGTGTTATATTATGTAACATTCGAACACGAACATTATTAAATTACGTGACGTCAACGTCCAGAAACCAATATATTAAGGAAATAATAAATTCATACACCCAACAGTCACATGCAAAGTCCTGATCTCAAACTACGATGCAAGTCTTATATTGAGGCTATTTGAAAAAATACGAAAGACGTTTCGGTCTCCCAAAAACCTGGACCCGAAATTAATACTTCTGGGCCAAGCAAATATCTAACCGAATGCGGGAATCGAACAGGCGTCCTCTCGTTTCACAGTCAGCGCGGCGTCTAACGAACTAGCCACGGAGGCTGGTGAAATTAATAAATATGTTACAAAAAACTCACATGAATTTAATTTCCACACATAATTTGAAATTGAAATCGAGTACGTCAAGATTCTCAGCCGATACCAGCCGTCATAACAAATCGTCGCATAAATTATACTCAAGTTTGCTCCAAAAGTTTGTGTTTGGCAAATCGTACTTGACTGCCTATCCCACTGACACGGTATGTGAAGATACGAAAGCAAATATTTAATATGGTCAGTGTTGCCAAATGCAAACAAAATAACTATGTGTGCTCAAGTTTCGAGAAACTAAAGTACATATTGACGCGTCGCACTCAATAGGTGAAGGCAACGAGTTCTATTGAAGAATTGGAAGATTTGCACGCTTGTTACCCAGTTAGGCCACCAGAGTTGTTGAAAAGTCATCTGTGGCTTCGGTTCAGCAGTTCGTACAATAAAAATCTTTCCAATATTTGCAATAGTACGGCCTTGGTACTGGATTAATTTCAAAGTTCTATATTTTATTTATGGGATCAATTTACAGCCTTCGTAGTGCAGTTGGTTAGACGCCGGCTGCGAAACGTGAGGCCGCGTGATCGATCCCCGCACCCAGACAAATATTTTTGTGATTCACAGGTATTTGTTTAAGGTCTAGGTGTTTATGAGACCAAAAGTGTCTCGAAGCGTCTGATATCCACGACACAAGACTCGATCTTAGAGTGGGATCAGGGCTATGTAAATGGCTTTTGGTTGTGTTAATTTATTTATGATTTATACATAATTTATTTCTTTTTTGAAGGACCTGTACTATCCATATTAAAGACTGCTATCGTTATGTCTCCATCAGCCTACAAACACATGAACAAAGAACATTTATCATTCAAAACTTATCAAGAATATAAGAGAATCCCCCACAAGTACTTTATGCAAATAGAGTTACACCCAAAATGATTACCATCAAAATGACAACCCTCCTAACAGGTCCGAGTTAAATCTCAAACTTTTTAATTTCATTCCTGCGACATTTTTAGCTCGAAAAATATAATGGAAGGGGGGATGAAAGTTGTTTGCAGTACCGGCAAATTATGTCTTACAAGACGGCGCGGCATCTTATTAATGTTTATCAGGAGTGTTCCCAACAGCCGCTCCTATTTCACTTGGCTCACACTTTCATTATGCTTTTTCTTTGAATTTCATTCGTTTTTAAGTTTCATTGGTCGCTTTTGTTGTTTTGTTGGGGTTTAATTAGGTTAGGGTTGATAGCAGCGTCTGCTTTCTCTTTTTGTTGGTGACAGTATTACATAATCGTGGACGTTGTTGAGTTATTTTCTATTAATTCAAATTCTCAGAATGCAGTCGTCACATGTTCCGCAGGGGACTTCCTGTGGCTAAAGGGAGAGAGAGAGAGAGAGAGTTATCACATCTAAAGATATTAAAAATTATAGTCTGGTCTGGGCTACGTTCTTTTGATCGTAATTTCTTTATTCCGTCCGGGTTCCCTCCTCAAAGATTGTAACAATGTACATAAATGATTTCAGAGATTTTATGAGTCTTCAACGCGGCAGTGATAATATTTCACTAGGAACCTGAAGCTCTTCCGTATTCGAAGTCCTCAAGATAATCGACCATCAACAAAATATCAAATCAACAAAAAATATTTACGACAACCTTCAAGTACTCCACTAGAAGCCCCTATAAACACATTCCGCTTACAAAGCTGGGCCCATAAAAAATATCCGGATCGGCCTGTGCGTATGCATACTAAATCCAATAACCCATCATACGAATGTAAGAACCAATGAAAATTTTATTAGCCTAGCCATAAAATTCACTTGTTTCCCCAACTGAAAAATCGGCTCCCATTCAAAGTATCCGGCGCGAAACCGGCCAGAACAAAAGGCGGCCGAAACAAAAGACTGCGGAGCAACAATAAAGACCTTCGGATCTTTACCGGGTTTTACCTTTTTTTTATTGTTGCCTAACCTTTTTCCGTTGATCCACTCTTGTTTAATAACCTCTTTTTGCAATGTTGCAGTGTGGTTTAGGTGCGGACCATCGGTTTCGTTTTGCGGAGCCGAAGCCGAAGGGGTAATTTGCATCGGACAGCACTTTTTAAGGACCAGAAGTAGTGTACACGGAACCAGCCACTTTTTTTCTGCTGGCTCTAATTTAATATATTTTACATTGACATTTTCGTTTTTTTTGTCATATTTTTTATAAATTGCATTTGGTATTCAACAAGATTAAACTATCGGAGTCAACCTTATATTAAATTTAAAACGTTTACAATGTCGGATTCATGTTGATTGAACTCGATCCTAGTACTATCTACCCTCAGTCTAAAAATACATTTTCGGTGTTAAAATATCCTTTAATGTGAAATAGTAATTCAACATTGGCTCGTGAAATATAGGTCGATGATAATTATATACCTGGGACAATTAGTCGCTGTATTTCCAATTCAGCATACAATTATCATAATAACCTCGAGTGTCAAATATTAATATATTAGCTAGTTTTTACACCGTTTATCGGTACCTAAAACCTACAAATTATTGGAATTGGATAACTGGACGTGGTTATGCACAAACGGTCCAACCCATAAGTCACTCAAAATTAAGAAAACAGGACTGGCATACATTTTTCGACGAGTTACATCATTTTAGCAAAAAGATTTTAAGCCTTGTGGCTTTTTTCTTGGTAAATTGTTTTAATTTGGTATGTTCCAATCGACTCTTGTAAGATTTTTTGACGATTTATACAAATACAAACTAAAGTTTCACAAATAACCCTGACCTTACTCACATACAAATATTATATACATATATAGTTGATCTCACATTTGTTAATTTGCTAGCTGTGACAAACACTTTCGACATCTTCTAATTTAGTGCAGCCAAATTGTAGTATTGGTGTAAAGGCATCAAAATCAGCCATTTTTTCGGCTCAACCAAACAAATGACCGATAGTATCACTTTCCCCATCACTAACAACCTCTGCGAAGATTCTAGCTATTGTTTATTTTACACAAACCGCGTCCATGTTTTTATTTTTAAAATATTCCGCTTTTATTTCGCCGGTTCATTTTGGAGCTCGTATAATTTTGCCGGCACCGCGTGGGCGGGTGTCGGCGGAATTCACTTAGTTTCTCGTATGTTATATGCAGTGGTTGTTTTTTGTGTATTTCACTGCGGCTTGGTAACGAACGCTTTGTTCTTTTGATTTTGAAAAGATTTTTCGTGTCCTTGAGCTGTTTGGATCGTTGGCACCTTTATTACATGTTACATATTTTTTTCTTTGAAGTCGGTAATAAAAATTGATGTGAAGAGTTATTACGGATATGAAAAGGGGATCACGTTGGTAATATTATGTCATGTCGCAATTATTTATGATTTTTTTTTATATGGTCGGCAAAGGAAGACATGCTTCACCTAATAAAAATTGATCGGTGCCTTTGGTAAATATGTGAAACGCCCGAATGAATTTTCTTTAATATCGCGTTGGATTTTTTTGGAGAATATGTAATACCCCTTCGAATCAATCCATTAGACATATGCACGAGATTGCAAACACGAAAAAAACGCACCCCATCATTAAAAAAAATGTTGTAAACACTAGAGGGTTTTGTAAACACTTTTGATATTCGCATCAGGCAGTGTGATGTGCGGCGTGAGCTACGATCCCTCGATGTCCGGAAAGCCAGTGGTCCGGATGGAATACCGGCGGTGGTTTTAAGGGCTTGTGCAGCGGAGCTGTCTCCTGCACTGACACGCCTCTACCGAGCGTCTTACCGCACAGGTGTTGTGCCGGAATCTTGGAGGGAGGCCAATGTGCAACCGATCCCCAAAAAGGGTGATCGGTCAGACCCTACCAATTATCGCCCTATCGCTATCACCTCAGTGATGTGCAAAGTCATGGAGCGGATCATAAACGCTCAATTGGTCCGCTACCTGGAGGATCACTCGTTGATCAGTGACAGACAATACGGTTTCCGTCACAACCGATCAACGGGTGATCTTCTAGCGTTTGTCCTGCATCGCTGGGGTGAAGCGATTGACCGGCGTGGCGAGGCTCTTGCTGTGAGCCTCGACATAGCCAAGGCGTTTGATAGGGTCTGGCACCGTGGTCTTCTCTCCAAGCTTCCGGCATACGGTCTGCCCGGCAACTTGTGTTCGTGGATTTCTGGCTTTCTGCATGGGCGTAGAATGCGTGTTGTCGTTGACGGACACGCTTCGGCGCTCATGTCGGTAAATGCCGGAGTTCCACAGGGCTCGGTACTGTCGCCCACCCTGTTTATTCTGCATATCAATGATATGTTGTCGCTCGGCAACATTCATTGCTATGCAGATGACAGCACGGTTCATGGGCGATACTGCTATGGGCCCCCAGGTTGCCGTGACGGCACTGTGAGCGGGCGCGAAGATCTTGTCATTGAGCTCAACCGGTCCTTGGATCTCATTTCTACATGGGGTTCCAGGAATATGGTTGAGTTCAATGCCAGGAAAACCCAGGTGTGTGCGTTCACGTGCAAAAAATCCCCGTTCTCTCCCCTCCCCAATCTTCAGGGTATTCCCCTCTCAATGCGGAATGACCTGAGTATCCTTGGTGTGGATATCCGCTGTGATCTTAATCCAAGGAATCACATCGAGGGCGTAATATCTGCCACATCGCGCAGGGTCGGAATCCTGAACAAGGTGCGTCGGTTTTTCACGCCCGGTCAACTATACCGCTTGTATAAAGCGCAGGTTCGGCCGGGTATGGAATACTGTTCGCACCTCTGGGATGGATCCGCCCAGTATTTACTCGATGCCTTGGATGGCTTGCAGCGGCGGGCCATCCGCATTGTAAATGATGCAGACGTTACGAGCAACTTAGAGTCGCTACAGTTGCGGAGGGATGTTGCCTCTCTAAGCGTGTTCTACCGTCTGTATCACGGTGAATGCTCTGAGGAATTGTTTAGTTTGATCCCCTCCTCTCCTTTCCTTAACAGAACCACGCGTGCTGGCTTGCGAAGCCACAGCTTGACGGTTCAAACCATCTCGGCGCGAACAAAAAAGTTCGCAAATTCTTTTTTGTGCCGCACTGTGAAGCTGTGGAATTGTTTGCCGTCACACGTGTTCCCTCCTTCCTATAATCCTGGGTCCTTCCGCCGTAGTGTGAAGAAGCATCTCAGCAGGCCGGCATAATTGTGTCGAATGGCATGGGACCGCCGTCTGATGCCATTCGATACTCTGTCTGGACGGCATTTGCGCTTAACATCAGGTGCAGTGCAGTCATCATGCCGTGCCAGAATAAAAAAAAAAATAAAAAAAATAAAAAAAAAAAATAAAAAAAAAAAAAAAAAAAAAAGAGGGAGATAGTTCGTAGGAATATCATACTATTACACAGGTATCTAAGCAGCTCTTTTAAAAAAGAATACGATGTATTTAAACCATGACTGTAGTCCCAAAGTGGGTTAATAATTATGTATTGTATACAAGATATTATTATTTCCTGTTCAGAAATGTAAACAAAAATCAAATTATCGGAAGTTGCTTAAAAATTCTTACACAGACTTATTTGCACAAATGGCACATACATTTATAAAAATGGAATGAGTGATCGTCATTATCATCAGTGTACATTCCTTCATATGCCAACATAGATCCCTTTAAATAGGTTCAATATTAATAATCCTATCGAAAATTTAATTAAAAATCCTAACTCGCACATAGCACCAACAGATGTCGCTGTACAAATATTCCAAGCGGATCCATAAGGACAATTTTACGAGGCAATTCTCAAGGCTAAGCCTCTCAATGTTGGAGCCCTAAAAATCAATGCTATCTGAAATATTATGGGAACTGGGACGCTCCAGGGATATGGGCCGTGCCGAAGGTTGAAGGATTTTTCTGATAAGACCTTTATTGGGCCGGTTTCGAATGGCGTATGTTTCTGCGTGCATACATTTGAATACGATTATCTGTATGTATTTTTTTAGCAACATGAGTGATTACAGGAGGACGTCTCGAGAATGCTAATAAATTGACTTATAAAAATGACCAATACCATTAATATAAAACTACTTTTTACGGATTTTATCGCGATTAGGTTTCAATTTACATTTTTTAATTTTCAGATCACTTTACAGTTTTCGTGGTCACGGGGCGGACTGAGGTATTAGTCATCCGCTCAGTGACTGTTATAATTTATCTGCTCGAAAGATGTAAAGTGTTCGAAAGGTCGGGAAGTAAAAAAATGTAAAAATTAAACCAAATCGCGATAAAATCCTTAAAAACTAGTTTTAGTTAGTTAGCTAGTTTACATATGTGGTTATGTAAACTAGTTTTATCTCAATGTGTAACATTCGCGTAAATCTAAGAAATCATTATGAGCAACACTTTTTGGACTTATTTCAGTGATAACCATTGCATGGTATTTTACTGCTCTCGTCATCCCAACAAATTATGTATTAAGATTCTTGTCCAAAAACATAGTAACTTCATTGGCTATCCACTATTACTTGGCGGTTGTAATATGAAGTTGACCGAATTTGTAAAAAATAGGCTAGGAAAGAATACGAATCTTTATTTACTAAAAATTTGGTACACGATAGGTCCTAAATTAATATATATTGGCAAAGCACAACTTTTGGATTTTTGTTTTGTTTTGAGATATAATATTATTGTATGGTAATAAAAAGTGTATGGATAATTATTAAGGTTTTTTTTTATTTCTGTCATGCTTTCAGTCAAATTTGTGTGTGAAATGTAAATAAATACAAATTATAATGGTAGAGTAGTTTCGAAGTTTATAGTAAAATGAATATCTGTATCATTAATTTATTTTGTTTCTCTCTGTTCAGAGTATTCGTATATTTTAATCATATTAATACGAATTCTCCCTGTTCTCGGCTTTAGAAACAAACGTAATAAAAGTTTTAATTATGTAACGTTATCAGATTCGTTGTTACTAAAATTCTACACAGCATACATATTTCTACGAAGCTTTTGTAATTAAATTTTATAACACAGAAAGAGGCGATTCAGGTTCTATCTGTAATCTACATAATTAAAAGAGCTCACCTTTTTTATTAATTTACTTATGTCATCCCACTGCTGGGGAAATGTCTCCGTACTCTCCCTTCACAATTCGCGCTCTAAAGAAATTTCAGGTCAGTAGCGGACTTGAAAGCATCCAGGTGTTCTCGCCAGCTTAACATTGCGTAATTTAATTGTCAAAATAAATTATTACTCTTTCAACCCTTTAATTTGAACCTTTTTCCTTCCTTAACCTAGATTATTACCCTAAATAATAAATTATATTATCGACTGGCGCAGTTGGTTAAACGCCGGCTGTGAAACGTGAGGCCGCGGGTTCGATCCCAACAAGGAAAATGTTTGTGTGAAACACACATATTTGTTTCGGGTTTGGGTTCGTCAAACCGAAAATTCTCCCGTAGTTGCTGATACAAGACACAAGACTCGATCTTAGTGAGGGGTCAGAACTATGTATATGACTGTTGGGTGTATTATTTTTATTATCAAGATCGTCCTTAGCGACAGTTTTTTTTTATCAGCCCATATACGTCCCACTGCTGGGAACGGGCTTACTCTACAATCGAGAGAATCGATTGAGAGTGGTTAGGCCATATAGTCCACCACGCTGGCCCAGTGCGGGTTGGAGGACTTACATACCGTAGAAATTCTTTAAAATCGCTACGGTATGCAGGTTTCCTCACGATGTTTTCCTTCACCGTTAAAGTTATGGTTATACGACGATTCCGAAGAGGAAAATATATTAGAAATAATAAATACCTTGCAAAATTATTTAGAGATCGTTTAATTATTAAATAAAACATTTAAATATGATAAACATTTTAATTGTTTAAGCGAATTTTGTCATCAGCTCTCAACCTAATTAAGGCGTTTTAAATAGACCGCTAATAGCCAAGCCGTGTCGCTTAAATAGGTCGAATTATATGCCTCAAATCGTATATACTTATAACGTTTAATATCTGGACGTTGATTTAATTTAAACGTATATAATGATCAAATACATTCGTCGTTTTTTCTGTTAATTAAATACATATGTATAAGAATCTAAACTTGTTACAATACGTGTAATAAAGTTTTTTGCTTTATCTGAAGTTATTCTGGTCGATATTGGTGTGCTGGGGACTGTCCCGCCCTCATACTTATTACTTTAACTCCTGTAAGCCAGGGTCAACAGCGCCACGCATTTTTAATTTTAACTTATCTTTAACCCACAACGAAATCAATCGTTAACTTAAATTAGTAGAAGTTGGAAATATTTTTGTCCACTTCCCCCGTAGCAAAGCGAGTGACAAAATAATGACCTAAAGAGGCTGTACTGTGGGCTGTGGCTGTGATAATTGTATCAACTTGCGAGACATAACCATAACTTTCCGGTTACTTAAGACTGCACAAAAAACTGCCAAAAAAGGGGCACTTGCTCAAAGAATTAAGTATCAAAATATTATTTTCTAAAAAACTGAATGTCGTATACCATACCGATTAATATAAGCTAGCACAAAAAAGCGGCGCAGCAAAGATAATAACGCGATATCGGGCCGTGGTATGATTTACAGCCGTGCGGGATACAAGGAGGGCGCTTCTCACTTCGTAAGTGGTACGTAATTGAAACTGAATGATTTATATGTGAACGTTTACCCGCATTGATATAAAATAAATAATGGTTTGTTTGCACAACCGCTCATGGTGCTTTGAAGTATATTTTTCATTAGAATATTGCGGTTTTGTGTGCTCTTGGCTTAGTTACACACATTAATTCAGTTTTTGTATTATCCTAAATAAAATAAAGATTTTTTTAAGAGCATATGCGACACATATACACACAATTACCCGAACTTTACATAAACATCGAAAACCATGTAAAAAAATATATTATAGATAACATCGAATACACCGTCCCCTAACCAGACACTAATCTGCTATGCCACAAAGTTTCATAAAAACTTTACCAAGACGTCTCTTCGCGTTAGAAGAGTTTCCCTAAGACGAAAATGAAGGATGAAAAGCTCATCTAAGTTTTAACGTACACATTCATAAAATATTCTAACATTCTGTTTCATTTTTACTCTTGCAAAGTTTTCTGAAGCATTTTATTAAAGGAATATATATATATATATATATATATATATATATATATATATATATATATTAGCGTGGGACGCTGTGATTGGCTTAGTTCGAGAAAATAATTAGGTTTAGTTCTAGCTATTTCCATATTTTGTCGCGACTTCAAGAGATTTATTTTGATGTAGTATCTGTAATTTCATTCTACGTAAACAAATGGTAATGAAGTTAATTAATAGGAATAGTTATTTGATGGAATTTTACCCTTGGGTTATCAATTTCGTTAATAATATTAGTGAAACGTGCTGATTTCGCGTCTGTGAAATGATTAATTTCAATCTTTATTTTTGACCTAAGGAATTCAAACCTTTAGAAATATATCTGCGATAAAATCATATTTCTCTTTCTTTGCATTTGTACGGGTGTTAAATCCCTAAACATCGTATCAAGACTTAGGGCATGATTTCATTGGAGATTATTATGGGTTATGTGGGGACCTAAAAATAACTATCCACAATTATGAACAAGTATATATTTTTTTCTTATATTTATAGATAAATTTTTGCCCAAACTTCTATATTATAAATCCTTATTTTAAGAATCTACTCTACCACCGTAAAATCGCAAATTAAGCCACAAATCACACCACTATCCCAAGATTAAACAGCAAGAGATACCAACGAAAATCAATGGATACATCAAATACTCGACATTTCCGCGGCGGCCCTTCACCGTCGGAGATTAAAAAACTTTCGTCCTGCGGTTTCACCGAAAAAATAAACGAAAATTTCTAGAACCCATTCGGCAAAGGAGAGTAAAGTATTCCCGCTGCGGATAGGCAATTAACGGATTCAATTTTCCAGAGGGTTAGACCAGTACATATTTACAGTTGATTAAACCCTGCAGAGGGTTACTGTGGCCTGTTTTTTCGCATACATATTGCTTACCCATATCAAGCCATATATGTCAGTGAGTGCCGTCTTTCTTGAGTGTAATATTTTAGTGCTTCGATGCGAGGCAATTCGGCAGGTCTAATATGAATGCCTAGATATATGTTATTATATTTATGAGAGTTTTGTATGTACGTACATACATACTTACATAAAATCACGTCTGTTTTTTGCCAGAAGTGGTAGGCAGAGGTGCAACAGAGGTGTCTCTCACGTTTCGCCTTGTATGTTTCGTCTCACGATGTGATAGGGGGCGAGCCTATCGCCATATCGGGTACAAATTCCTGACTCCGGGCTGGTAATGAACAGAAAAATCCAATATCACTTTGCCTGACTCGGGACTCGAACCCAAGACCTCAGCTTTGCAATCATACCGTAGTACAACTGCGCTAACAAGGCAGTCGTTGCATGTACCCAACGTTATTTTAATTTGAAGTGAAGAAAAACTGTTAAACCTCCCTTTTGGTGCTACTAGAGAGATAACAAGGGGTATGCTGTTGTGGTTGAACTTCCAGTCAAATACGTCTGCTGATATTGCACTCTGATTGTGATCCTATGAAAATGTAGCGTTCTGTTAGCCAATGTCGGTATTGTATAATATTTTCAAAGGCCCATACATTTCCTACTGCAGGGCACGGGCCTCCTCTACAATCGAAAGTACAATTGAGAGGGGTCAGGCCATATCATCCACCATGCTGGCCTAGTGCGGGTTGGCTCGTGTAAATACAAAAAGGAAATAAAAAATATCCACAGTTTTAATTTTATTGTGTGCTCGGAAAGGGTTCGTAAGGCCGTCCAGTGAATTATGTCGTTTTAAAATCTTCCCTTTTCTGTTATCGCAGCGAATTTTCTCCCTCCGATAAAGAGGATTACCCCATTCGTCTTGCAGTTTGACTTAGGCCCTGGGATCTGTATAATTTTGTTTTCCTGTGATTGCTTTGCATATTGGCTCTGTTTGCGACCGTTTGCCGGTCAAAATTTATGTCTTGAGGCATTACTTACATTTATTGATTTTTTATGCTTATTAATAAAGAATATGTGGTTTGGTAAGCTTACTCACAACAACGGTTTGATAAAATATTTTGCTTGGAGATAATTTATGAAACTGAGCATAATACAAAACTATGTAATACGTCTAGAAGTCAACTTTATTGGCAATTGGCAATTACAAATAACGTTTCTATTAATTACATACATACGTAAACTCACGCCTTTTTCCCAGAAGGGGTAGGTAGATGTGTAACCAGGACACTCATGTTTTGCCATGTCTTTTCCGTCCAATGATATTATAGAGGTTGAGCCTATCGCCATATTAAGCACACATTCTTGACTATGGGCTGATCATTGATAGAAAAATCCAATATCAGTTTGCTCGACCCGGGATTCGAACCCGAGACATTAGCTTTGCAATCAATATAATCGTCGTAATATAATTACGCCACCGAGGGAGTCTATTAATTAATCGACATTAGATAAAAAAAGAGTTTTGTACATTACGCTGTATGTAGCAATGCATTATTCTTACGATATAAAATAACTATAGTTGTCTATCCCGAGAAAATGTGCGCTTTCTATACGATTATCATCAAATAACGTTTTACGAATGAAACATCAAAGCAAACAGCCCCTAATCCTTACGCTTAGAGGACACAATTTCCTCTCACGTTTCTAGAAACTAGAAGAACAATATTCAACACAATCAAAGAGAGCTTTCATAAATAATTTATATGTAATTTGAGAGCGGTGTTCACGAGACGAACAGTGAGTCTTGTGCGGCCATATTTGTACGTCGTTTTAGCGTATGAATAATTAAATATGTTTGCTATGTAAATACTTGTGATTCGTTTGTGTTTAAAGTTTAAATTAATCTTGTGTTTTCACGGGAATTGATTCTGTGTTGCTTTGTGTTGGGTTTCGTGGGTGTTTGCGGTGGTAAATCAACCTAGGTTGTTTTTCTGACCGATCTTCTCAGATCCGATCAGGTCTTGAGCACACCATATTGCAAGTCCGATGGCTTAAGTATTTTTCTTGATGATAATAAAGAGGAGAGTTTTAACGTTGTCCTCGGGGTCTAGGTCCAGTTTTAAGAGACCTAGGCGTATATTCTCAACTTTATCACAGGAAAAAGTGCCTACAATGCTTCTGATGGTAAATTCCAACTGTAAGAGCTAGTTACACCTGGCCGGTTGACATAACTTGTTAGGTTCTAATTGTAAATCTAGAATTTTCTAGCAATACTTAGTGGTAGAATATTCGTCTCCCGCCGTAGTGGACTCTGTGGTCAGCCCTCGTTTATCTATTTTCGATCAGACTGATAGTAGGAAATGTAATTAAATAAGCAGTAAGACCACCGTTTGTTACGCGTATACAAGCGCGTTTTGTGATTATTTCTGTCAAACGGTGTACCTCAAGATATCTCCTAATTCTATCACTATATAAAATATAATTTCTAAGGGGTCAGACCCCGGCCACCGAGAGCGAGTGACACACAAACGGACAAACCGGTTCTATGATTAATACCCATCGCATTTATTTAATGAATTTGATGGGAACGCTTCGATATGCTTTCATTCTTGTGATTTAGTTTCTTTTTGTTTGCGGTTTATTTTGGGCCAGCGTTAATTAAGAACGTAGAATGATTATCTTTATTACTTTAGTTCTCTATATTTTTATGTAGTGTTATAGTGGCTTTTCCATAGTAGTTACCGCTCAGAAGCCTTAATATTTTTATAACAAACCTAATGAATATTCTCATAAAAACCCTTAACCTCCCCTTTAACCCTGAGGAACATCCTACATATTTTTAAATCCTTATTTACGTCGTGTTAGAAACACCAATACAAATTTGTTTCCAGATCCATGTCAAGTCCTAGGCTTAGATTCTACGTTGTTTTTCTGTCAGATATTTTATTCAGAACATCACTACCTTTCAGTACAAACTATCTTTCTTAATCATATGAGCTGTATGAAACATAAATTCGGTTAAATTGAATCATTTATTTACTCTTACAATATAATTTCCCCAATTTTTCACTAAACGTAATATATCTTCTGAAACACATCAACAATACATAAAATAAGGAAACAAATGTAAGCAATAAATACACATTCTTAACCGTTTCCCGTGCCGAAAATTAAATATTTATCAGAAAATATCATGCTATAATTCATTGGAGGCAATAAAATGAATATGTATGCGAATACGTCTATTAAGGAAGCAACGGAGTACTGAAAGCTACGCTATCCTAAAGTTTAGAATGTTTTTAATATTTTACCTAATATGCATGCGACTGTCTCGGTGGCGTTGTTGTGCTTCGGTACGGTTACAATGCTTAGGTCTTGGGTTCGAGTCCCAGGTCGGGCAACGTGATATTGGATTTTTCTTTTCAATGTCAGTCCGGAGTCTGGTATTTGCGCCCGATATGGCGATAGGCCCGCCCCCTGTCGTATCGTGGGACGGAACAAACAAGGCGAAACGCGGGTGACCTGGTTACTACCAGGACCTCCGCCTACCCCTTCTGGGAAAAAGGCGTGAGTTTATGTATGTATGTATGTACCTAATATTAGGTTTTATTATACTGGCAAGTAAGAGCAATGTATTCCAGTCAAAACATTTACTAGTCAGATTGGTTGCATAGATTGACTGGTCAACACAATTATGCCGGCATTGGTAATGGTAGGTCACTCATATTAATAATCACCGCAATATCTATGTCTCACGCTAAACAGCAGTGTGAATGCACTGTTGTGTTCCGGCTTGTAGGAGATTGAAGCTAGAATAACTACTGGACATAATTATACTTAATATCCTATGTCTCAGAATGGCGAGCACAGTGGAATGGCAAGCATTGCTTTATAAGTCATTGTATTGTATTGTATCAGCCCATATACGACCCACTGCAGGGCACGGGCCTCCTCTACAATCGAGAGTACGATTGAGAGTAGTTAGGCCATATAGTCCACCACGCTGGCCTAGTGCGGGTTGGCGGACTTACACACCGAAGATTTTTTTTTTTTTTTTTATCGCTACGGTATGCAGGTTTCCTCACGATGTGACGATGTTATAAGTCATGGTGTTGTTTAATTTTGCTACTATCCATGAGCAGTCGTATCTCTTACCATCAGGCGAATGGCATGCTCGTCTTACTATTAATCGTAATTTTAGAAAATCTCTTAATATGACACAAATGTCATGAGCTTCAAGACGCGACATAGGACTTCAGCAAATATACAGTCATGAATATTTTCATATCAGTTTCCCAGGACTTTGGTTTGAGTCCGGCATGACAATAGTCACTTACTAGTACAAATTAGTATATGAGCTTGGTGAACTGTATTTAGTATTTGTCTTAAGTCTACCTACCCCTTTGTGAATACAGGCTTATGTTATACGTATGTTTTGCTGCATGAATGGAAATTAATTTCCACGGCAGCTTTTCAGTGGAAAAGCGGCCTTATTAGAACGGTAGCGCGGAAAATTCGCTACCCGACCCCTGAATAAGAATGAAGTTTTTTTTGCACCTGACTTAATGTCGCTTTTATTATGTATTCTGTTTCTTTCACGAAAGTGGTCTCATATTTAAATATTATTTTTTACCGACTCGCCTGAATTAAAATGTAATTAGGAGCAGATTTTGTATTTTTGTGTATTACGAAAATGTTTATTTTTATCAAACAAAAATGTATTATTGATGTAATAGATGGACTTGATATTGACACGAACAGGGCTTTAGTAAATAAATCGCTTTTTTATAATACATAATAATATATGCCTTGTGACATAAGTATACCAACCCGCAATTGGCTAGCGCAGAGGAATATATGACCTAACCCCTCTCAATCGTTCTCTCGATTGTAGAGGAGGCTTGTGCCCTGCAGTGGGACGTATATGGCCTGATACAGTACAGTAAAATTATAAGAATTAGACTACCACAAGAATGAACACCGGGATCTGAAATAATTTTTTAGATACTCGTAGAGGTTGCTTTTCATTTCTTGATACCTAGGGTATCGAATATTTTAGTGATTTACATAACATACATACATAAACTCACGCCTTTTTCCCAGAAGGCTTAGGAGGCAGAGGCGCCACCATGACACCTCCATTTCACCTTATATGTTCCGTCCCACGATGTGATAGGGGGCGAGCCTATCGCCATATCGGGCACAAATTCCTGCCTCCGGGCTGATAATGAATTGAAAATTCATTACCACTTTGCCCGACTCGGAATTCGAACCCGAGACCTTAGCTTTGCAATCGTACCGTAACACAACTACATCACCGAGGAAGTCTTATTACATTTTAGTAATTTAATACATTAAAATACTCTTGTCTAACTCAAAGAAATTAAGTAAGAAAATCATTTTAAATACAAAATTCCACTTCATAAGATTCGTTATTTCAAAAAGAATTAGCAAAAAGTAATGTTCATTTTAGTTTATTACCAATTATTATGAAAGGTATGACGACAAAAAGACGGATTTTCACATCTTAGCAGTCTATATCTAACTATAATTTTTATTGTCTCAGGAATAATTTGATCTAGTAATTGGTCTATTATATTTTGTTCCATAATATATACAATAATTATAGAGTTCTTTACTCGTATATATGTATCTTACACGACAAAATATAAATCTGTAAACAGATACGGAAGGAAAAATACGTGATCAGAAAATAAAACGTGGATGGACGTCCCAAACCTCTGTTTCATTAGCAACAGACACCCAAAAATTCAGGTGGGTCGGAATGACAGGCGGCAAATGGCGGACAACCCTGCTCCGTGGTCAGCGTGGTTGGGCATACAAATTGTTAGGGCCCTCACATTAGGAATTAACTAGTTTTTGTTTCATTTTAATCTAGATACTAGATGAAAATCTATATGATTCGAATTTGATGTCCTTGCACGCTTTACGCAGTAAGTGCTGCATGGATGCTGCGTTAAATATTTTTGTTTTATGATATTGATATTTGTTCAATTTGTAGAGTAACCAATGATTGTGGCTGGTAGACTCCCCACACATTTAACATTTTTTGGAGAGTACTCTTATGTATGATGGCTTCATCAGTTTTCCATTTATCGTTAAAGAATGTAATAACCACGTAAAAAAAATACTTTGATAAGTCAATGGTGTCTGCCCTGGATTTAAAACCACGACCTCTGGTTTAGCAGTCACATCTACAGCTAAGCTATCGTTCAATATAATGTATGGAGATTGTAATAATTGAAAATAATTTTTAATATTTGTAAAAGCTTTTTAATATAGTAGAGTATTTCTATTTTAAACATAAATTGTCGCTATACTCCTACAAAGAAAAAACAAAATATTTTAACATTAAAGTTTATGTTTTCAATAGTTTTTGAGTTAACAAACGAACATTCTGCGAATTGTCATTATTATTTTCTCTTTGTGTTACTCTGTAAAAATATTTGCCAATATTTTTATATTCAATTTTGAAATTTTAAATATATATAGTGAAAAAAAAACAATTACAGTATAAAATTGTATATTCTGTGACAGTATTCATGTTTATACTCACTCTGGTAGGTAAGAGGACTATCCCGCCCTCACACCCACCACTGCAACTCCTCTGAGCCAGGATCAACAGTGGCACGCGTTGTAATGACACCGAGCATTGAAGCTCAGCAAGTCTCCGGGAATGTCTAACTTGTCTTTAACCAACCTTTCACTCTGCTAGGTAGACGAGTCGGAGAGATATTCACCTGGATATTAATTAGGCCTGATGGAGGAAAAAATCAATACAAGAACTCGGTAGGTTCAAGCTACTTCTAGAAGGTCGCATTGGAAACCCGTGGTCGAACACTGTAGAACTGGACTTTTTCGTATTGGGACGATAAAATGACTACAATATAGCTACGGTATACCCAACTCGCACTAGGCCAGCGTGGTGGACTATATGGCCTAACCACTCTCAAACGATTCTCTCGATTGTAGAGTAGGCCCGTGCCCAGCAGTGGGACGTATATGGGCTGATAAAAAAAAATAGCTACGGTAACCGCAGTGCAGTCCAGAAAGAAAGGTGCTTATTTCTAAATGCTCGAAATAATTATTTGCGTAATCGTATCTGACCCCGCTTTCTGTCCATACATCAATTTTTTCGTTTACATCTACAAATTTTAATATTAAAACCTTTCCTCCAAAACATCACCACAAACCAGCACTAAGAAACTCGCTCCCTGTTTAAATTTCCAACAAAGATTTTCCTAACATGATACGAGCGAGTCCCGCGAGTCTCTAGTCCTGAGACACGTCGTAAATCCCCAGTATATTTGTCTAGCGTGTAATGTCTCAGCGAGCTGCTAAGCCGTGGTTATTGCACATTCACACACATTTATCAAGTTAAATTCAAAGGATTTGTAGTCTTAGATCGCGGTTCAAGGTCCTTGTGTTCATTAGGTTTTCTTATCTTGTGGGAGGACTGTGTTATTTGGGTTCTGTGTGGATAGACACCTACGTATATCACATCTTTACGTCGCAAAGTTCGTGAAGGTTACGAATTTTCACTACGCAGCTTTATTATTTTTATTAATGTCTTTATATTTACGTTGATGTCTTTATTTTGACGTATAGAGAACGCCTGGAAGAGCTACTGGTCTATGAAGAACTTGCTTAAGAGGAATCTTCCGCTCGCTCTTAAACGAAAACTCATGGACGTGTGCGTTCTCCCCATCCTTACATATGGCTCTCAGACCTGGTCTTTGACTAAAGTGCAAAAGTCCGAACTCGGGGTTTGCCAGCGCGCTATGGAGCGCAGTATCCTGGGTGTAAAATTATGTGACCGCATAAGAAACAGAGATCTGCGCGCCAGAACAAAAATCGTGGACGTTGGGCAACAAACTGCCAAATTGAAGTGGGACTGGGCAGGTCACATCTGTCGTATGCCAGGCGAGCTGTGGGCTAGGACTGCTACCGTATGGACTCCACAACACTTGAAAAGACCTCGTGGTCGGCCACGCAGAAGGTGGAGAGATGACTTGGACCATTTTGATACCAACTGGTGGAAGAAAGCCTTGGATGGAGAAGGGTGGAAGAAGGAAAGGGAGGCCTTTGCCCTGCAGTGGGACAGTATAGGCCTAAAAAAAAATGTCTTTATGTTTATAATATTATCTTTTAATCATCGTATTTCTGATTTTCAAGAATTCTAATCCAATTTTCAAGATGATGGACTTGGCTGGAAGAGTTTTGGTGAAAAGCTATTTTGCAATTTGTCATCCAAAATTGCACTACACTTACTTCTTACTAGGGAGGAGCCTGAACTATGATGTGCTACAAAATATAAAGACAAAGCTTTATCATCTTCATAAGATACAAGAAAGTCGTCTCATTAAATTGATCAATCACCACTATAACGGTGAAGGAAAACATCGTGAGGAAACCTGCATTTCATAGCGATTTGTATAAATTTCTATGGTATGTAAAAGTCCGCCAACCCGCACTAGGCCAGCGTGGTGGACTATATGGCCTAACCACTTTCAATCGTACTCTCGATTGTAGAGGAGGCCTGTGCCCTGCAGTGGGAAGTATATTGGCTGATACAGTGTACAGTCTCATTAAAAAATATCCATCAATTATTTATCTGACTTATTAACAACAATAACCCAAGCCCAAATTTTATACTCCTGGGATGAGTAATATAAAAATTCTCGAGTATTCGATGTCAACGCAAAGGACTTGACAACTTATGAAAAAAAAGTCTAAGAAAATAAAAACAATCGTATTTCATCCAAGTAAGCGGTCTTCATAACTCATTTTAGCTCTGAGTCAAGTTGAAAATTGTGTATTTATTTTAATATTCATTCCATCAAAGTTATGATTGTCTTTTTTTCTATTCTTGGTATATATTTTGGTTGTAGCGTTTGTAATATTTAATAGCTATTTACATTTGATATCATTTATATTCGTTTGTCATGGCGGAATAAACATATTAAAGATTATCACACATCAGCTAATAATATAGGTCCTACTGCTGATCTTATTGCTATTGGGACTAGTTTTCGGTTTAATACACCACTCTGGCATGGTGTGGGCTGGTATTCTTTCAATCATTTAATTTTTTTCCGGAGATCTCTCAGTTAGGCAGGTTTTCTTTCGATATTTTCCCCACGGTACAAGGGTTAATAATAATTACCTAAAAATACACTGCATCGATAGCGTAGTTGTACCACGGTATGATTACAAAGCTGAGGTTTTGAGTTTGTATCCCGGATCGGGTAAAGTGATATTAGATTTTTCTAATCATCATCAGCGCAGAGTCAAGAATTTGTGCCCGATATGGCGATAGGTTCGCATGATATATTATGATGATAGGGGTATCACATCATAGGATGGAAAACATAAGGCGAAACGTGGATACGCTGGTTGCACCTGTGTCTTCCCCTTCTGGAAAAACAGCGTGATGTTTAAGTATGTATGTAAAAATACACACTGAACCTCGAAATATCAGAAGTATGCAACTAAACCTTCAGCCTGGGATGTCCTTTGAAAGATACAATACCTCAATATTAAACAGACTTCAACCCAGCGATGACACATGGTTTGTATGAACAGAATAACGTGACTGTATGATGTTTATAGCATAGGCGTGGAAAGCAAATTGCTGCTGAACTGATGAAAATTATCATCATAGCGCGTAAACACGCTCTACGTCAGAGAAATAATAGGTGCGTTGTCAAACAATGAATTTAGTTGGAAACAAGGTGAAAAAGGACAAGGATTATTAAGCTCTAAGTGAGCAAATGAAAAACTGGAGAGAATTTTGGACTGTCTCTTCTTTTTATGAAATAGGGGCATCACTACAATCGAGTAGATTTCTAAGATACAACCTCTCACTCCTTCTCTCTCTTTATTCAGCCACTGGAAGTCCACTACCATACATTATGTATGGTTTATACCTGCCCCAATAATTAAGATAGCGAATTATTGGAAACGGACTTAATATTTTCTTTTGCTTTAGTCAATACTAGCTACAACTTTTTAAGTCAGTACCAATATGCTAACGCACCATACATTTACGGGACTGATAAAATCTCTTATCCATAAACAATTAAATATAAATTATACTACTGTCTATCCACTCGTTTGCTAATGACTCTGCACTCTCTACCATAACTCTACCATACAACACAGGGTTAAATAGCCTGGCGACTATCGATTTTCATTTCAGATTACTTTCCCTTATTCTGATAACTATAGGGTTGTGAAATCGTTTATTTTCATTCATTTAATTTATTAGAAAAATGTACCTTAAATCATTACAATAAGATCCATATCGGCTTGGAAACAGCGCGACATTTCAGTCAAAATTACAGGCGATTATATGGAAATAGTAATTTACGTAATCAAGCCTCAAGGGTCGTTTTATCCAGCCCACTCAGAAAGTATTTCGTATGGTTTTTATTTGTAATAATAGTTTTAATGTTGTGTTTTATACTCTTTGATATTTTCCAAGAACATAGCGCTAAACTTATCTTCGTAACTGCAAAAAGCTATTATACAAAATTATAATCCACCCTGCAATTAAATCATCCCACTATTGGACAAGGGCTTATCTCGGAGATAATTTGATATATTCAGAATAAATTTCCGACTAACGACTAACATTTTTCATGTCTATCTTATTTTACTAGCATTCGATAAAAGAGTGATCCCCAAACCTGCTAAGGATCAAAAACCTTTTTACGCTAACCACTATATCTCTCTTTCCAGGTAACTAACAGCATCCAGACTTTTGTGTAAGTGCCAAGTGTGTGAGTGTGTGCGATGTCGAAGTGAGTGCTGGGCCAGGCGAGGCCATGACGAGGCCGCGGTCGCCGGGCCCCAGCTGCGCCGCGTGGGCCTGGCTCGCCGTGCTCGCGGCCTTGGGCCGGACCACCGCCTATACTGACACCGAGGAGTTCCTGAGCGACTTGGATAAGCCAGGTGAGATTTTAGTCAGATTTTAAATTAAAGTGGGTATGGATAGGATAGCCACATAAAAAGTGGTGTGATCCAAAAAATATCTGGTGAAAAAAAATTATGATATTTTTCTGTGAACTAAATACCTGGATATAAGGTAACTTAACGTCTTTTAAAAAGTGACAATGGTATGCTTTTGGATACAACACACCAAAATACAATAAAAATATAAACTATATGTTTATTTACCCTGAATCATTAAAGCTAATAAAACACACACGTAATTTCAAAAGATCAGTGGCGTGAGCTCTCGGCTAAAATTTACAATCTCTGTTTTGTCATTCTACCCGTCTCCTATCTGATCCATAGTTATTTACCTCTTCTATAAAATAATTATAATATACAAAAATATACTCCTAATTACTCCTCCAGACATAGCTCCCCATCTTGTAGAAGTTGCTGTAAAGCTTTCAGCGCAGACTTAACGCAAATATTTACCTTCGTCTTGATTATTATGAAAATATGTGTTTAATTCCTTGAACAAAGTTACTGCCAACGAAAACATTAATGTCTAAAATAGACAAACTCGGGCTGGAATACCCATCTTTGTTATTTGTTCTCGATATACTGAATATTACGTATAATTTATGGTAATTATAGAGGCTAAGAAGGTAATAACATTGCATTGGATTAAAGTAGCTAAGGCTGTCCAATTTCAATCCTGGCTGGGAGATGTGTTGAGATTAAAACATTCTGACACTATATATTCAGTTGTACGAATATCAGTTAATTTGACGGTTAATGTGAAAGAAAGATTTTTTTACAGGATCTGAGAATACGTCAACAAATATTTATGACTAAGTAAGGTATAATATACTGCAATTGAATCTTTGACGAAAAATATTTCTCTAGAAGTCTTGACCATAATACGAACTTAAAACAAACTCACCAATATTGTACGGTCTTTTATGATACAAAATTCCAACAATGAAATTCTCTGATGTTTTTAATTGTACACGAATTATGTAATTTTGTATGCAGAGTAGGTACTTTAGCTAGTTTTGTGGGAAGCAAAACCACTTCTACCCATGACACGGAGATTTTTCACATATTATAAACAGCTTCGATGTTAATTAGTTATCGCAAGCTGGGAATCCGTGTAACACAAACCAGTTGGTGAGAAAGACGATATCGACAAGTCACGTGTGTATTTTAGTATTGTATTTTAAATTGACAGACGGAAAGGGTGCTAAAGCTTTTCTATCTTACTATCATGTTAAAAACTATGTAACATTGTACACATACTTGATAGTAAATCTAGTTTTATACCAATAATAAGTCTACCTCCTAGTTATGGTTATTTTTTTTGTACAATTTGACTGCCTTGGTGGCGAGGTTGAACTAGGGTATGATTGCAAACCTGAGGTCTCGGGTGTGAATCCCCGCTCGGGCAAAGTGATATTGGATTTTTCTATTCATTATCAGCCCGGAGTCAGGAATTTGTGCCTGATATGGCATTAGGATCGCCTCCTATCATATCGTGGGACGGAAAATACAAGACGAAATTTGGGTGTCATCGTTGCACCTCTGCCTACCCCTTCAGGGAAAAAAGCGTTATGTATGTATGTACAATTTGGTGACGGTTTCACCATTATATATAATATCATGCCCTAATATGGCTATTTTAGGCATTGTGGAGTAGAATGCGGCGCATACGGAATATCAATTAGTAAAAGTTGACCACTTCTCAGTTTTAATAATAAAAATATTGTCACAAATATCATTATCATTTTTATGACATTTTTTTCCAACTGAATGTGGAACATTCTCTCTCGTAGAAATATTTGCCATATCCCGTGCTAATGTCACAGACGACCGAACCAAAATTATATAGACAAAAAATATAATAGGCAGTAATGTAACCTACATGTAAAGTCATTCTCAAACCGTGCGTTTTCTTAAACTCGTATGATGGATGATAGTATTTATTTTACTTTAAATGTAAATGATCGCTCAGCGAGCGTGGGTGGATGAAGAAAGCATTATTCCGCTGATTAATGGCTCATCATGCTATTCAAATACATAAGGTTAGGCTTAGGTTATGGATTTGACTTGAGATATTGCGTCTGTAATAATTCGGTAAATGTATCAGATTTCGGAATTGCATATTTTTTTACAACCTCAGATATCTAGCGTGTTGCGTTATTTAATATGAAACAGGATAAAATAATTGCGTCTTATCTCTTTAAACGGTTTTTTTCGACATTGTAATGAGATGTATTATACTGTAGGTATTACCAGAGACCTAAAGACGTGAACTCTCGCTCCCTACCTTTTCTTTCTATCATTACCTTATTTATTTCGAAACTCACACAAAGAAAGTAAAAAACACAGACTGTATGGTGGATTATATGGCCTAACCCCTCTCAATAGTATCGATTGTAGAGGAAGCCCGTGCCCTGCGGTGGGACGTATATAGACTTAAACAGAAACAGAAGAAACACAGTCATGGGTGGCGATGATAACTCACAATCAAATAAACATATTCGACTGCCATTTATCGTTTCAAAAATAAAGAAACAATATTATACGTGGGAAATGTTAATACCACATAGAGTCATCTATCTCCCGTCGGCATTTTAAATGCGGAAGGCATCCGATAATGTGACGAAATGCTATCGATCGGTAGGCGCTGCAGATAAAATCTAACATTTGATAGCGTCGTTAAATAGCTAATGATGTGGTTTTGTTGATAGCAGATAAACAGGAGCTATATTTAACTGCATTTTTATGGGCTGAGCGATAGTATTTGAGAATGGAATTGGGTGGAGCGGAAGTCTGGGGTTCTCGGGGCACAGACCTCTGACTCTTCAAAGATATCTTTAATATATCGCGCACTTTAACAGTAGAGATAAATATTAGCTTGCTACATTTGTGAATATCATCTCCGGATGAGCCGTTTTTTCCTTTGTCAAATCTAATTTCAACAGATATTAAGGAACGGCGCTTAGAAAAAAAGTTCAGTAAAAATTATAGAAAGCAAGGAATTGATGGATGCCCGCTTGAAAGGTTGGACTGACGACCTGGTTAAGGCTGCAAGAAATCGCTGGATGCAGGCCGCTTCCAACAGGTGCGTATGCATCATTGGGGGACCTATATTCAGCTGTGGACTTCCTGTGGCTAAGAGAAGAAAAACATATAAACACTAACTCTTCCTAGCCATGTTTTCTAGATACTAAGAGTTGACGCTACATATTTATCAAAAAAATGTCTTCACTATTTACGAAAAGAAGAAAACACCGTACCTATTACAACAAATCACCGATCGATTACCACATGCATAGAAATATAATAGGTATTGAATTATTGATTCACCGTTCCTTACAAGGACGACCCACTGGGTTAGTTATTGTGTCCTGAGATCTCTTGCTCGTGTGTAGTAAAAGTATTGAAAATCAATATTATGTATTATGATGATGTATTCTTTGGCTCTTTATGAATACATTTGACTTCTTGGCTGTGGTTGTAGGGGTTTTTGGATGAGAGTTTAATAATACATCCACATGCTGTTAAAATCAATCAGAAAAGCCATCTTTAAATTACCTTATATTTGGTAATTTTACTACTAAATTTCTTTCTTGAATATTCCACATTATGAAGTTCAAGTATACTGAGCTTGAAGAGGATAAAACGTGAAACACTGATGAGGAATTGTGGAAACTTATACATTAAAGAAATATAGTATAAGATACAATAGGCTCACAGTGAACGATAGCAAACACCAGGTGAAATGTCGAACACTGTGCAAGAAATCGAATTAAGATAAAGCTATAGAAAGCACTCAATGCACGATATTCAAATATTGTCAGTGTTTTTAGACTGCGCAGATGAATTACTACTAAGTGATCTACTTAATCGTTAGCCAGACAAATGCTTTTAAAAAAGGTACAAAAAAGCCTTGTAATAAATCACAACGGCTTTAAAACATATTTTATAAAAGTAAAAAAATATCAATTACATAATCCGGGAGAGGGTTTAACCCGAAACATTTAGTAACACGATCGCCGTACCCTCTGATAATGAGTCGCGGACAGACCCCCCGCCGGGTGAGTTGTTGGGTGACGAAAAAACACCCTCAATGGAATGTTAGTGAATAGGTAGAATTGTGTTATTAAAATTCTCACTTTTTTATTTTGTTGTATAGTTCTGTTTTGTACGTATGATATTCATAGTACTGCATTATACTGTACTGGATTGAATTATATTATAATACATATATAATCACACCTTTTTCCCAGAAGGGGTGGGTAGAGTTGCAACCAGGACACCCACATTGCGCCTTCTATGTTTGTCCCATGATGTAATAGTGGGCTAGACTTTTGCCATATCGAGCACAAATGCCTGACTCCAGGCTGATAATGAATAGAATAATCTATCACTATACCTGACCTGGGATTCGAACCCGAGACCTCAGCTTTATAGTCGTATCATAGTACAACAATCCCACAGAGGCAGTCTATAATATATTACAATAATATTTGTTTAATTGATTATAATATAAGTACATTATTAATATTTTATGTGTACAACGATATTTAGAACCTTAAAACTGTTACAAACTGGTAACTGCCCGATAATCAATCTCTAGAACTTTACAACAGGCATAATATGACTACTGACCTATATAATATTGTGATTGGCACCGTCTATAAAATTCGTGACACTTAGAAGTTGCGGGACCTTAACTAGACTTAACATTTGGAGGGCAGAAGGTGGAATCAAGTATTTTAGAACCCTCACAATTTAAATAACTGAAGCTAACGCAACAACAAGGCTAAAGACAGTGGCATCAAGCATTCCATATCACAATCCGTGCATGATAAAACGAAACCAAATACCCCATCAATGCCAAGCATTTCGTACATACGAAGATATTGCTAACATATAGTGGAAGGCAGTGCCGCGCAGTGACGGCACGTACATGGCTCATACATACAACTGTCATTGTACGAGGTTTTTATTGGCTTTTGTCACGCGCTCAGTTAGAAATTAATGCTGGCGACTGTCGAAGCATGGTTCTGTAGTTTTTCGAAGTTTTGCGGTTTCTTATCTCTGGTTTAGGGGAAGTTGGTTTAAAAATTGCATGAAAATGAGGTGTTTAGTAAAGGAACGATGTCAGGGGTTTAAAACTCTTCGTTGTTGTCCAAGTAAAGTTTTAGCGACCAAGCGTTTGCAAATGACGTAATTAAGGTTGCATGACTAAAATTTTATGCTTTTGACTTATTGTCAGAATGTAAAAATAATGAATTGAGGCTTAATTCAAAGTGCATTTCCTGTAGTTAAAAATGATACGGATGGGCATAAGCGATCTGTGTTTATTAAATTTTTTTGTTGCTGTTCTTACGTCTTCATAGTCTTAGTTATAATACCATGAAGTTAATGAAACACTTTCTTTTGCTACATCAACAACTAATTTTTTTACCTACCTATGTTTCAAACAAGATATGCTAGCCCCAAACACAGCAAAAACGCCATTAATCTAACAAAATCCATCAGAGTTTATCGGTCTATCTCTTGTCCCTCTCCCTCCTACCAGAAATTTAACAAGTTAAAAAGAGAGTACCTATCAAGCGTTTCGCCATCAATCGAACCCAAATAATTTCTCGGTTTTTATATCAACAGATGTAGTAGATCAAAGCTAACGTATGGGCCGGTATGATTCCTGAGCGATAACGATCATAATTTATCGTATAAGTCGGCTTTATACGCAATAAACATGATATTTTCGGGTTATTGACCAAAAATTTAATCTTTCTACGTCTCGTATGAGTTTTGGGAGTCAGTATGGGTTATGTAAAATGATCATTTTGTAAAACCATATCACGATTTTTGGCATAGTTATATAAAGTAATTATTATTAATTTGTGTTGATAATTCACGCTAGTCTTTTTTAAAATCGACATTAAACAATTATTTCACTTTTCGTGATAACAAAATATTCGTTTTTTTTGTTTAGATTCTGATATATACGAGTATATCGTAATTTCCTGTATCGATAACATTTGGGCTAGCCTGTTTTACCAGTATTATTGTTGCCTATCGTGCCGATAATTATAATTATGTCAATTAACGAAAGATAATCATTTCTCCTCGGTCGATACTTTAACAGTGTAGCATTGTATCTACATAATATTACATTGTTTGAATGTAGGTAACGGATAACACTAGCTTTATCGTGTTAATATAAAATGTCGTGTGATCGATCCTTACATACATGAGGTCACACTGATATCTGTAAGGGTGAACGGAGATGTCACTAAGGCCACATATTTATAGATTATTTTCATCCTAAGATATAGGACGGGAGTCTATTGTCAAGTAGTAGTCAAATACAAATGAGATTTTTCAGATCGAAAAGTTACTCCAAATATCTTAATTCAACATCAGCCCGTTGCACTTCTGGACACAGGTCTTTGTTATGCCCGACTTGCAATGATTTTAATATTGTCCGAAGACTGGAAACCTAAAAACCTAGACTGAAATAAAAAGAAAATATTTATAGGAAGATTGTATTTTTCATTCGTATTTCTCGACGCTAGTCGTTGAATTCAATTAATACAACAATGTTGACGTTCAATAAAGGGTCAAGTAATCCACCCTAGTGTTCCATGGTCACGATTCTCCATTGAAGATCCCAACTATGGGACAAGACATTTCGAACGGCTATACCAATCTATTGGCTCAGGTGTTACGACCCCGCAAGAGGGAATTAAATGCACCGTAACTATTACTATTGACGATTGTCGTAACTATCGATTAGGTTATGTTACTTACATCAGTAAAATCGATATTTATGATACATTAATTAATACGTACAATAACACAATTTACAAATAATTGAAAGAAACTTGGAAATAAATAAAAATAAAGTTGAAATACGATGACGAAGAGAAAATGTAATTCGTAACCTAATTATCTATGTATTGTCGTTCTGATATGAAAGCACCGCGCTGTGTAATTTAGGTTAAATTCTTCTTCTTCTGTAAAGAAGACACGGGATGTGCGCTGCTGGACATAGGTCATAACATATTATACGTAAAATTTCAAATCGTAATTTTCATATGTTGAGGCCTACATATTTCAATAAAAACATTGTAACTCAAATATTTTAAGCCAAAATATTTATCTAATATAAATAAACAACGTATTATAATGACCCCACAATTAAAACTAGATACTACATAATTTAAAACTAGAAAATTATGTAGACTTGATATCATAAAAAAAATCAACAAAAGAAAAATGCTTAGTTATACAGAACCCACACAAGAAAGTCTCAACGCCGCTTCACCAAAACACGATCGTTTGTTTGTTTATTGAATTCATTTCACGGCAAAGTATATCCGTATTAGAGAGTGAGCGTGTCGAATCTCTTATCGTCGTTTAATGTTTTTATGTCACAATAATTATAAGATCATCTCCTTATTTATTTACATAAAACTATTATACTGTGGCTCTTAAAAGGTGGACAGGGGTCATGAGTTCAAGCGCAGGGTAGAAACGAACGACTTCTTATATAACACATTTTGTATTCTTATTTAATTATCGCTTAGTTCAACGTTGTCTCGACTTGACTGCCTGGGTGGCGTAGTTATACTACGGTAATGAAGCTGAGGTCTCGGGTTCGAATCCCGGGTCGTGCAAAGTGATATTGGATTTTTCTATTCATTATCAGCCTGGGGTTAGGAATTAGTGCCCGATATGGCAATAGGCTCGTCCCCTATGACATAATGGGACGGAACACATAAGGCGAAACGTGAGTATCCTGATTGCACCTATGCCTACCCCTCCTGGGAAAAAGCCGTGATATTTATGTATGTACTTATGGTGCAAAGATAAAGAAAAACATCGGATGCCTGTATACACAATAGTATTCTGTATAGTTTTTAAAGGTACCTGAAGGCTTCTATATGATCTATAAATAAATATTTCATTGCAGTATAGGACATGTAAGGGTTGATACATATAAACCTATTACATTCGAAATGAGGCATAAGATACATCAGAAAATGTCGTCAATTCATTCTAGTATTTTAATGTAAAAATTCCTGAAGACATCTCATTGTAAAATTGATATAAAATTGATCCCTTAATTAATTCAAAAGCTAATATCTAGACTGTATAATATTCAATGAATATCGAATTGGCTATTATTCTCCCCTGGTATTTTATAGTGGGGGTTAATTAAAAAATCCATTTTTCCACCCCGTGTTAATTGCTTGCATCTAATAAAGCAAAGAAATTGCGTGAAAATTAGTTCCATTATGAGGGCGAAGCCGCAAAACCAACTGCAATGAAACAGCTCAGTAATTTGGTCCTAGCGTGGGACGGACTGACTGTGCGATTATGGGGGTGATGCCCCCCTGTTTATTACAAATAATTAAGTTTTTCATTGTCATATTTACTTTATATAATTTAATGTAGTGTAGCAGCTCATATACGTCCCTCTTTAGGGAACGGACCTCCTCTACAATCGCGAATACGATTGAGAGGGGTTAGGTCGTATAGTCCACCACGCTGGCATAGTGCGGGTTGGCGGACTTTACATACCATAGAAATTATTACAAATTGCTATGGTATGCAGGTTTCTCACGACGTTTTCCTTCACCAATACAGTGCAAGGTAATTGATTAAAAATACACACATGACTTTGAAAATTCACAGGTGTACCCTGATATTTGAGCCCGCGACCACCGTGAGCATGTTGGCAGTCGCGTCTATACCAACAGACCTCTACGCACTAAATAAACCTTAGTATATTTTTCGTTTTTAATGTTCCAATTCAGACTAATCTCAATGGTAGAGTCGTGTCATTAGCCAGTCTCCTTCAAGAACCACGTTGGTCTAAACCGGGTAGATAGATTTCACAGGCCTTTTTCCAGTGGAAAATTTCTCTCAGGTATGTATGCGAAGGAAATCAGGGCGCTTCTCGCCCGAGGCTAACCGGCGTGGCGTATAATACGCATGCCAGTCATCAAGAGATTTTAGCCGGTATGTTGGTGTAGGATTTGTTAGGGACCCAGCTCTGCTGGAATATTTGAAATCCCGCCAGATTGTATGGCCACCGATACCGACATGCACAGTTCAGCTTTTGAAGGTAAACTTAACATCTTTTACAACAAATATCATAATAATAATAAACCAACCCTTATAAGTCCCACTATATGGCATAGGTGTTCTCTATAATCAAAAGATCGAATGAGAGGGGCTAAAAGTCTTTACAAACTCTATGGTATACAGGTTTCCATCCGATGTTTTCCTTGGCCTTAAATAGAATTTTTAATACAGGGGTCATTCATCGTCATCATCATTAGCCCATTGCAGTCCACTGCTGCAAGTAGGCCTCTCCTAAGGTACGCCACTGAGCCCGGTCTGCTGCTTTATGACCTCTTTTTGCAAGTCATCTCGCCATCTGGCCAGAGGAAGTCCCACGCTACGTGAGCGAAGACATGGTGTCCACTCCAGAACACGCTTACTCCAGCGCTTACTAACAAAGGGGTCATTACAAAATCTAAAATAAATTCTGAATACCACCCCTCCGGATATTCTAGGATATATTTTTTTATTCACCGGAGATACAGCCAAGGGGCATTTCGCGAATCGCATTTATAACTCTTTTTAACACCAGACGTGAGGGTTGCGAAGGATACTCCGCCAAATGGATGACACTTAATTCGGTGTTACTGAAAAGACAAAGGCTTTTTGAATTTCGTATAAGAGTTAATTGGGCTATTAGACGTGGATACAATTTTTATGGCAGTTTTGTTTTCTTGTTGCCAAGTTGATTGTTTTTCGAGAGTTTATATTGAGTTGTCGGAATATTTTCAGATATTTAAAAGCGAGACAGTATTTAATTTGTTTGTGAAGTTAGATGAATTGACTGTTTTCTGTCTGTGAGTTTCTATTTTCGTTAGTCATATTACGAGTATTTTCAGACCAGAGTTTTGTGAAAAAAGTCTTGTGATTTCTAGTAGCTATAGAGTGTTAGTATAGCTAGTATAGTTGAAAATAAACTAAGCTACCTAGATTAGCATTGTAGGTTCGAGTCCAGGAAGCTTACCTCTAACAGCATGAGGCTTTCATCATACCGCGTAGGCTATCGGATGCTTTTCATTCCGAATTTGCAATGTTAAGGTTGTAAACTTAAATATTCGTACCAAACGATAATTTTATACGAAGACATTAAGAAAACAAGACGTTTTCTGCTTTTTTACTTATCGATATTTTTTTTACAAACCCGCCGTAGCATTTCATTCCCCTCAATAAAAACGATAATACAAATAATCCTATACAATATTCGTCGGGTAAACAATTCAATTTAAATATAATAAAAACATTTTACTCGGTTTTTTGTTATCGAACCGGAGGCCCATCGCTCGTAAGATCACTCACCCGGCTCGCCCATAACAGACCTAAAATAACAAAAGACTTTTTCCTCGATGATTTATTCAAGTATACCCGAATATTTGGGTCGAGCGAATTTTTCAACTGTGTCTCCGGATTTTTACGGATGTCCCCCTCGCTCGCGTTGGTAATTGCTAAGCGCGAGAAGGATGGAGGCTATTGTGGAGAGCATCAGAATTTCGACTCCACATCAAAAACCATTGAGCGAGCGTTGCTTAGTAATTAAGACATGAAATTTGTTGGTGAAAATGTGTTGAGGTTTAATAATTGTTGGGAAATCTTTTGCGTCACTTTTATCCTTATATTGTTTGGCGAACAATGAGCCAAGATTTCTTAGTTTGGGAACTTTTTTGCGGCCTGTACGTTATGTTTTGTAGTAGAAGTCTTTTTTTATTTTTTTTATACTGGCACGGCACAGTGACTGCATTGCACCTGATGGTAAGTGCTAATGCCGCCCAGACAGAGTATCGAATGGAATCAGATGGCAGTCTCATGCCATTCGATACAATCATGCCGGCCAGCTGAGATGACGCTTCACGGCGGAAGGACCCAGGATTATAGGAAGAGTAGTGAGTTTATGTATGTATGTGTATGTTTAGAAGTATGTTTGAGTTGAAGTGAAAGCAGCTGTACTGAGTCATTCTCCTTCCATGATTTAGTAGATTAGTTTTTTTTTTCGCTAGCGTAATCTCCTGGGAAAGTCTTTATATACTTTTAAATTGTTGCGGAATCGTCTGAGATGCACAGAATATTATTAATAAGTAGCTTTGAAGGATTGCCTCTTGTATTTTCTTGGGATCAAGATTGGCTCAACAAAAAGGGTCTATGTGGCGATCCATGGAGGAGGCCTATGTTCAGCAGTGGACTTCCTGTGGCTGAAGAGAGAGAGAGAGAGAGAGAGAGAGAACAAAAAGGATAGCATAAGAGGCATCTCTATCTACCCCTTTAACACTACAGGCGTGAGTACGTCCCCACTATTAAAACATAATATTTTATAACTTCACCCATAAAATATAATTTGAACCCATTACTTCCAAATGTGCACTATCCAGCCTACATTCCACATTCCGGCGTCATGACGTCATTACCATAGAAATTTCGCCCGCTCATTACAAATTCACTGGATATTCTATAATATTAAATCGTATTTGATGTACGACGTGTCCGGCGGATTCACATTCGAATTGCAAATTCGTCCGCTGACGTAGCCTCTTTATAAATCATTGGGAAAAAATATAGCACCTCCGCGGCCCATTAATTTTACAGTGTCTTTTGCATTACTGTTTGCTTTTGTTTTTGTATGTTTTTACTAGTCACTTATAGAGTTTGAAGGCGTGAATGATGGATGATTAGATATTAGACAAGTCGTGCTCATTCAATTTATTATATCGTCGCTTATTTTGCCAAAATTTTAGTTGTATTGTGTCAAAAGTCAGAAAAACTATCACCTGGCTTTGTTTTCGGTAGCAGTGTTGATATACCCTGTATAATATTATTTAAATCCAGCCTTCTACTAGTGATTATGTACACTTTATGAAACTGGAGGAATACTGTAAAATGTAACAAAATAGCTAATTCGAAAACATATACAGAATTACAACCCCTCTCAGCCATACTCTCGACTGTAGAGGAGTCCGCTTCCCTGCAGTGGGACGTATATGGGCTGATACAGAATTACAAGACTGAAACATAAACACAAAAATCATCAAAAAAGAAACCCCATACTCGCCCACAAAACCCTAACTACAAAGCCACACACACCCTCACGCGGCCCACGTAAAGGCCGGCCTCCATCAAAATTATCTTAACTGGCCGTATCGGTATCTTATCAGCTGATGCTGCGAGCACGTGCCGCTATAAACCAACTTTAACGTATTAACCTCAGATCACACACGACGATTGTGCATAGGGCTGTTGGACAGTGTAAGATAGGATAGTTAAAGCTATGTTTTAAGTAACATAAGTAATTAAAAATATTTTAATGTTAACAGTTTCTTAAATTTTGCATTTGAATATAGTAACTAACAAATGGGTGCTGGCTTGTTGGTAAACGAATCCAATGCTGCCGCCAATATGTTCATGGTGGTCGCGGGTTCAAATCCCATCGCATACCTCTGACTTCGGAGTTCCATATGTATTGGTAGCAAATTACCACGCACTTTAACGGTGAAAGAAAACATCGTGAGGAAACCTGCATACCATAGCGATTTGCAAGAATTTCTATGATAATATGTAAGTCCGCTAAAACGCAGTAGCTCACACAAACATTTGACTCAGCGCGGGAATCGAATCCGCGATCTTTCGTATCACAGCCGACGTTTAACCAACTGCGCCACGGAGGCTGTCAACCAGTCTGATATTGAACCCTGCACCAGACGTACAGTAGCATTCTCCAAAAGCAACATACGCTTTGACCAGCATGAGAAAATCTCATCTACCATGAAATTAAACTATAGGTACACTTATCAACACATGCAGTGTTGCATAAAATAATCATTAAATATTAAATCGCCGCATTTCATCCGCTCTAATGGTTGAAAATGTGCATTAATATTAAACTAACACATTAAAGTGTTACACAAAGTAATAACGATTTAAACTATGCACGGTTGATTTGGAAAAAATATGTAAATTCGCCACTGCCGCGTGGAACTTGATATTTGCATTTTATTAGCTGGGGCACTGCGCATGTTTCTTGACATAACATAATAATCCATCACACTTTTACGTCAGTAAGTGTTGCCACCTTTAACGTGTGAACCTACATTTCACCAGTATTTAACATAAGGGGAATTTTCACAGACAGACTTGTGTAGAACTTACTTAGACTTAGATTTTTCGACCTTCCGTTAATGCTCTGTTTTGGAGTCAACAGTACTGAGCTGCAGAGGCAGTGCAAGTATTGTGTTTATTTGTATAATGTAGAATCTATCAGCAATAGCCTTTATGGCGCAGTAAGTGGGTAGTTATCTGCAAAATTAGATTTATGGTTCGATACTCTTTTATTGCATAGGTCCGGCAAACGAGCATCTGCTTGCTCGTTTGCCGGACCTGATGGTAAGTGATCCCTGCCGCCCATTAACATCTGCAACGCTTGGATCATTAATGAGTTGTTGACCCTTGAAATCAGGAGGGGAGCGGGAAGAGGAAAGAGGTATTGGGCACCTGGCAATATTACTCACAGAACGAAACACTACAGCAAAGCTGTCGCTTCACGTCAATTTCCTGAGAGACTACCCCGGAGGAGGTTGCTCGTGCGACAGCGTGTCTCTACCACATACAAATCTCCGCATAACTATAAAGAAGTTGAGATCCATTTTATTAATACCTACTACGGTATGTTTTGTTCTAATACCCAACTTAAAAGAATATTTTTTAAATATGTACTAACATTTTAGCTCATATAGCTATAGCTTCGCACCATCACTACAACTAAGCCCTTACCCACACTATCGATACAACGAAGATATCAGATAAGATGATACGCGCTTTATCTTCTATTAACGCCCTAATGTTACAGGAGCGGGGTCCTCTGACAGTTACCGACATTTTTACTAACAACATATACAAGCCTAATTTATTATCAAAACCTTATCTCGAAAGACGGAATTTACTTTATAGAGCTGTCGAATTAATTTGATTTCTACGAAAGCTTTTATTTTTTGGAAGATACTAAGGAGGATAAGTGAACCGTTATTATTTGGCATTAATTTATTTTATTTATTTAACAAGTAGACAACATAACAGACCAAAAATGTATAAGTGGCGGTCTTATTACTCAAAGTAATTTCTGCCGGTCGACCATGGGATGGTAGACGAGAATCTATCACCATTTAATAGATATACACGTATTATCGTGTTTGTGTCTAATCAGTGAGATAGTCGAATGCTGAATAATCTCTACCCTTTCAGGAACCCAACATAATAATATGAAGCCTCATTTACACGGGGAGAGATTCTCGCCTTGAAAATATGATTACCGTAAGGATATAAAAATGTTGCATCGTGTAAACGTTTGTCAGAACACGCTACTCTATGGCGGTTACGTCATGCGATAATCGCATACGATTCTCGCCGCGAGAAACTCTCCTCGTGTAAATGGCGCTTTATTCTGAATCTCCAGCGACAAAAGCAAGCTATTCAAGGGGCAGTGATCACTGACCGTCAGACGCTCTGATTATTCGTTTTCTAGCCTATAGATTGTATTGTGAGATGGTAAGTTACCTACGTTGGTCGCGGGACGTCGCTGGATGCAGGCTGCCTCCAACAGGTCACTGTGGAAATCATTAGGAGAGGCCTATGTTCAGCAGTGGACTTCCTTTGACTGATGGATTGGATTGGATTGGATGTAAGCAACAAGTTCACCCAACAGTTTCACACTAAGATTGAAGGCTTAATGCGTCTACAACTATCAGAAACATCGATATACTTTGGTGTCACAACGTCCATAATTAAAACAAATATTTTCGGATCTCGCAAACATTTGTCTCGGAACACCTCAATCATCGACTTGTTTCACAGTCTGCGACTTATCCAATTACCCCATGCACAGTATCATAATAAAATGTAAAAGATTTGTTGCACATATTTTTCATTCTTAGATATAGTTTTACCCGAAGACAGAGCAGCGTGCAAGCAACAAGCTTCGAAAAATTACCCCAGGGAGCTGAGTTATCGAGTTATCTCCCACCCTGGGACGGAACTTAGAATATGTAGGCAAAGTTCAATATGCGGACGGGAATATCTTATACTATTAATGCCACACTTATGCGGAATGGATGTGTTTTAATGGAAAAGGAGAAGAGTTATGATCGTGAGATCGGTTCATGTGCCATGAGAATTCTAACGAAAAACTAAAAATATGACGAATTTTTATAGCAGAATGCATTGCATGAACTGGAAGACCGACTTAGGACCTCCTAGATCATAAAACCGGAAAGCTGGTATTGGGTTAAACATTTTTGGAATAAAGATACCTAGTAAATGTTTTTACGCAATCATATTCATAAATTATGTGTATTCTACTGCTGACTCTGCTGTTTGACTACAAAATTACCTAAATATTCCTCACATAAAGTTACATTTATCACTGGCCTATATTTTATTTCCAAAAACATTAAAACCTACATACCAGAATTTCCTTACTTCCTTAAATTATCAAAGATTTTTTAATCCGAGCTATCTTCAAATTGAAGAGTAAACAAGGGCAAGGAAATGGCTTCATCCGCCCCACTCGGGCAGGTCAAATAATACCTCCTTTATAATAGTCGTTTAAAGGCTAAAACAAACTTGCTCCCGCAGCCGCAATGCGTCAATATACCGGCTGAGCTGCTGTGCCAACGGGTTTTAAGTACTACGGACAATACACGCTTAGTTGGTGGAATATGAGCTCAATTTACGAGGAATTTTTAAATTTTTAGAATGTAAATTGGTTGAGGTGTTCACGGCGTTTTCAGATGCTGTATTGAAATGTGTGGAACGCGCTAGCCTGTTGAAATAAGACAAAAATATAGACAAAAAGGGGGTTAATACAGACGCCTCGCATGACGGTAGTAGCAGACGCTGGACGCTAGATGCTAGACGTTTGATGAGATTTACTACTAAAATCCTACTATGACAATAATTTTCCATTTAAGTCGCCAAACATGAATATGAAAGGTAACACTTAAATTGCCCAAGGTGTGAATAGAAATGCCACGTACTGTTCACTGAGCTTATTCCCGCCTACAGATATTATAGAGGAGCCTCTGGAAAAAGCGATGACGCAAGTCATAGTGCGACAGAAAGATGCGCAGTCACGCTTTTACAGCCACACCGCTTCACCGTTCACGAGCTTGTGTCGTTTATAACTATTTTAAAGATCTGTACAGTACTGTATCACCTCATATACGTCCCACTGCAGGGCACGAGCCGCCTTGAGATGAGTACGATTGAGAGGCGTTAAGCCATATTGTGCACCAAGCTGGCCTAGTGCAGGTTGGCGGACTTTACATACCATAGAAATTATTTCAAATTGCTATGGTATACAGGTTTCCTCACGATGTTTTCCTTCACCATAATAATGCGTGGTGATTGCCAATCAATAAATACATAAATCCGAAAAGTCAGAGGCGTGCCCTGCGATTTGAACCGGCGACCACCGTGATCATGCTGGCAGGCGCATTGTTATTGTTTTAAAGATCTATAGCATAATATAAAGTGCGTTGCAAACATGACACCCGAGGATACCATTTTTGTTTTAGCTTATATTAGAATGTAAAAAACGGTTTTGTTTACAGTTGGTCGTGTATGTCATTGAAAAATGCCACCCATTTTCCAGGTCTTGCGTTTATTTATTTACCAGGCCTCACGGGTGATAATTTACCAACAATTAACCGATAGTTATACTAGTATTATCATCCCTTTCAGCAAAATACTGTTGCACCTAGTCACCCTAGCGCGTAGACCAGAGCAGGTCTACCGTGGAGCACTAAACCTCTTTCTTGGTAATTAATTTTCATGACGCGACGTTATTAAGATCGGAGCGACATTAGATTAATTACAACAAACTAATTACCGACGTTGTCTACGTGATATAATCGCTGCCTTAAATTTTCTTGTTTAATCGTTGCTTTTTTGTCGGGTTTTGGAGCTTGATTGGTGTTTTGGGTATTTTAATTTGTTTATCAATATTTATTGTAGTGCGCGTTATGCATTTTCAATATTTTTATACAGGGTTTATCCAGGCTGCAACCTAAAACGAAGCCGGATGGTAGTTTTAAAGACTAAAGACACAATACAATTAAAAAATTCGCAAAAAAACGCGACAATATTTTTTTTGTGTTGTTTTAAATGTCAATGTATTTGGGTGGTAAATTTATAGTTTTTGCTAAAATAATAATTTCAACGCTTGCGCACCCTAGGGTTTTTATAAATAAAGGGTGTACATTATTATTTTTGGAAAAAAATATGTATTTACCACCCAAATACAACGAAAAAAAAAATTGTCGCTTCTTTTTGCAAAATTTTAGTTGCATTTTGTCTGAAGTCACTGAAACTACCACCTGGCTTCGTTTTCGATCGCAGTCTTCACATACCCTGTACATAAGTTCGGCAAAGTAACTATACTACAAATAATAGTAAGTGCAGTACTCCAAAGATACATTTATTGCAGGTCAGAGAAACCTTCGTTTTCGGTCGCAATCTGGATATACCCTGTATACTGGCAGGATGAAGAGATTGTGTGATCAGTGATGGGAAGTGAAGTGCTATCTAGGTAGAACATCCACTGGTAACGATGACGATACATTAATTACAATCTATTCGAGACAAAATATAATACACATAACTAAAACCAAAATGTGACACAATCATGTTAGATAATGTGGTCCAATAATGTCAATATAAATAAGATTCCTCAGTCATTATCGTTGTTCTTCACATGCCACACTTTATTTTTCTTTTCTAAAGATCACCAAGTTACCATCAATTTCCCAGGTAGGAGTATTGATTTTATGTTGGTTATCATAGTATCTAGGTTTTAACCTCAATAATTATATTAGTCCTACAACTTTATGTAAACAACTACTACATACTAAATAATAAACCCTATTTAGCCTCAATTTACAACTTCATTGAATAAGTTAGCAACTCCAACAACTCAAAACACTATTCCCCACAAGTTACTATTTATTATCAATTAAATTTATTTGGTGCACAATTCCTGCTACAAAATACGATCATACCACCCACGTATTACGGCGTACAAATTTCACAGTCACTTACGACCTTTCTCAAGTTAAAATACGAAGTCAATGGTAATAAGCGTTTCCAAAGGTCGGGTCAATTAATAAATGTCAAAGGGTGGGATTTTTTGTGACATTATAACCTGTCAAATGTCAAAGGGCCGGTCTGGTGACCGCAACAGAACGGGCTATATTTGTTTTGGTACTTGTAGATGTGGGAACTGGTACATGATATCATTCTGTATAAAATGTAATTCAAACTTAATATATAAATACACGCTAGATTAATTTTGCGAATCCGAAAATTAATTGCAACGACAAAATTATCGATTAATTTGTTGATGCGCAAAATGAAGGCAACAAAACAATATAATCAAAAATGATCATTTTCGCCAGGAAATATATTTGGTCGTCATTTCTACCAATTACATAGAATATAATATCAACTGAATAGACGAGAAGACCTGGAAAACTACTACAGTTGTTGATATATATTGCATATATTACAACATATTAATATATATATATATATATATTCCATTCCTCAATACATTTTCGATAATTTTCCGGTTAATACAACGCTCGCGGTTGGTCATGCAATGTGTATGTGAATGGTTCATGATAAAATAGACAAACTTGCAGAAGACGTAATACACAGCAAATTAAAACGGATAAATATGGCAATGACATGTGTTACAATTAATGACGTAGTGTATTTTTATGAAAGGTGTAACATGGATATGTACTCGTTAAATACAAATAAAATTAAAATAATTTTGCCCACCCTAAGGAATATCCCGATCCATAACTCGTTTGACGTCCCATAAGTACTCCCGTTTATATTCCCGCCGTTCCCAGAACTGGGAAGTTTTACAACTTAATTACAGCAATATATTACAAAATAGTAAATTCTCCATTTTGGCCCCACGGACGTAAAATTGCAAAAACGTTTCACTTAATTACGTTTTAACACCGCTGAAATGTTTAAAACGATAAATTATTTTCACGCTTCCGCTGTTTTTATGGGATTCATAATTTTATTAGCTATTTATAATGGTTTGAGCATAAAAGCGTCACTTCATAATGCGATACGGATCTCGAGTGGAGCACACTTTGTACACGTCGCGTTAGGAAACGTTTCAATGTCGCGTCTTTGTTTGTTCGGTGTTAAATAAGGCTAACTATATTTTCTGTTAAAGTCTCGGGATAGACATTGATCCCAGGCCATTGTTGTAGCTCTCGGAATGTTATAATAAAGGTTCCAAATTATTATAAACGAGTCCGGAATTTGAATAAAATTACACCTTAAAATATTTTGTATTCGTGTATTTTTTACAAGAATTTATGAATAGATAATTTGACTTCGTAACTTAAAATATATCTCACTAAGAAAACTATGTAAATATAAATTAACCAAAGGATGTGTTACATACATACATACATAACCACACGCCTTTTTCCCAGAAGGGGTAGGCAGAGGTGCTACTAGTTCCACCACCTACCCACGTTTCGCTTTGTATGTTCCGTCCCACGATGTGATGTGATGTGATATAGGATATGTTACTTATTCTTATTACTGTATATTCTGACAGTGATAATGATCTAGATTCATATTCAAGATAAAGATATTACATTGTACTTTACCGTAAGAGTGCGTGGTGGCCTCTTGGAAAACGGATCAGACGCGGCTGCCACGGCGGTCGCGGGTTTAAATCCCAGGTCACACCTCTGACTTTTCGGAGTCATATTGAGTGTATTGATAGTCGATCACCACGCACTATAACGGTTAAGGAAAACATCGTGAGGAAACCTACGTACTGTAGCGATTTGTAATAATTTCTATGGTATGTAATGTCCGCCAACCCGCACTAGGCCGGCGTGGTGGACTATATGGCCTAACCCCTCTCAATCGTACTGCCGATTGTAGAGGAGGACTGCAGTGGGTCGTATATCGACTTATACACATGCCATATTTCACCATCTTCCACCTCAACGAACGAAATATAAATCAAAATACATTTACAAATAAGAAATTCATCAGACTGGAATAAAACAACGTAAATGAGTTTCAAGATCAGTCACACACTGTTAGCGCTAATGCGTTGATAATGTGCGCTGCGACATTCGGTGTCATTAGGCCGCCTCACCGAGCAAATTTAATATTGTACTTCACATGAAAAATACTACACGAGTGGCGAATTAAGGGAATGCGTTGGATTGCTGGATATCAGTCAAGGAGAAGGTTGAAAGACCATGACAATGGAAGGAAAAGCTAAGGAATAGTTGCCAGGATAAGAATTAGCTGTCATATGGTAGCGAGATGATAACTATAAGGGTCTCGTGCCATTGAAAAATATAAGATTTAAAACATTGAAAAAAAACAATCAAAAGTTTTACAGATACCTACTTAGTTCAGTGGATTAGATAATTTGACCGAATGAAACTATTTCGACAAAAAGAAGTATACTAAAACTGATTAGTCAACGTAGAAGCTTTTGGATACAAAAATATCCTCTTTACCCGCAAACAAAATTTATCACTACAGATACATAAATATCTGTTGAAAATATCAAACGATTTATACTAAAATGACAGCGTTAAACATTTCGTCGACAATTAAATATGCGAAAACAATACAGCTAATGTTTTTTGTAGCCTCAGGAAATAAATATTGCAAACATCTGTGTACTGATAAATGGAAATTTGATTTTAAAATAATTGATTTTAAACACAGATTGATTCCATACAATAATATGAGCATTTTGTGGTATCACAAAAAAGCAAACTTTTTTTATAGCAGTGGTCCGGCAAACGAGCAAGCAGTTCACCTGATGGTAGGTAAGTGATCACTGCCGCACATGAACTTCTACAAACCGTGGATCGTGGATGTGTAAAGCAAGTTTGTTTTTATGTGTCTTGGCGTCAAGTACAATTAATATGTCTTCCGTAAACGGGCCAATACCATATTGAGTAAAATCAATCAATTCGGACGATTAAATTATAATACATACGTTTTAAACGTTTTCTTGGAAATAAAATGTTGAACAAATTATTTTGAATGTTAAACGATTGTCTCGTGTTTTGAGTAGGACGGAGAATTAACTGTTGAAAAAATTATGTGTTAATAAAATTTTAATAAGTGTTATTTAACGTTTATAGTAGTATACTATTAAGTATAAAATCATTAGTTATTTACGCATATAGATGTTATTAAATTTAACAGTTACCGTTACCGCTTTGCTAATGTGGTGAAGTTTATTTTATACTATTTTAATGAGACATTATCAATTCAAATTGATCCATTGATCTCGTGACAAGACACGTGTGAACGGGTCTTCTATTTTTAATTTGCCTCTTCTATATCCCGTTCCTATGACCAGATGGCGGAACGATTTGCACAAGAGGGCCGGCAGCGGCTGGAAGCATAAAGCAGCAGACCGGGCTCTGTGGCGTACCTTGGGAGAGGCCTATGTCCAGCAGCGGACTGCAATGGGCTGATGATGATGATGATGATCTCCCGTACTTTATACCTATGTAATCCATTTACTTGCATCATTATAAATATAGGTAAAGTTTATATTTAGAGACCAAATAATTACCATTTTCACACCATTTGTTAATATTTTTATATATTTTTCCGTTGCCTCAGTGTGGCCTTTTGTCTAGAATCCCTTAAGATTCTTTATTTATAATATAATATAATTAATTATGAACTAAAGAATCATAAGCTGCTTTTAGTCAGTGTTCCATTATCATTAATCAAAATACTTTATATGCACCGCAAATATTGTCAGTAAAAATGTTACTTAGCAAAATACTCTCCATGCAAAAGTACGAATAAAATTTGCCTTAATATAATAACTCATAATCTCTGAAACACAAACAAAACAAAACCAACGAAAATCGTGTCAAAAGTCAATCTCTGAAACGCGGTGTTTTTTGTGAGAGGACACCGTCATCAAAATATGTAATTTCGCCAGCGTTTAATAAAAATAACACTTTTTTAAGGTGCGCTTCGGTGTAAAGGGTTTGAGCCAAAGTAATCGAGTGTCATTACTCGACTATGAATAAATTACACAAGTTCCCGGACTCGCTGCAGGCTGTGGCGCGAGTCATGCGCTTTTGGAGGAACTAAAACTATAAATTGGTTTCCTTTTTTGCTCATAAACATTGATTAGTGAGTTAAGTTTTATTTGTATCGAAGTTTATATATTGCTTTTGTTTAAAAAACACTCCATCTGATAGTAAATTAATAGGGACTTTTGCAACACTTGTTTCGTAGGTGCGTTGCTAACCTCTCGAAATGGGAGGAGTAAGGGAAAGCAAATGGACAGAAGGAGGCAATGGGTATTGGGCTAAAATAAATATTACACCAAGAAAGTCGCTTTGATTCTTCTAGATAAGCTTTTCCTTTTCAAGAAACGTATACCAAGTGATTTTGTCTAAGGTTTCGAGTTCGTTGTCTTTTTTTGCGTGCTTGACGTGAATTGCAGTGACAACTGAGGAAGTATGAAACAGTGTTATGTCATAAATGTCAATGGTCAGCTGACCAATCGCTACCTCTTGTACCTTAACTTTAAAAAATGCGAAGAACTCGCACCGAGAGCGGAGTGAATTTCGTTATAATATCGCGTTCGGATGGGACTAGGGCGTTGAAATCGTGCCCTACGCCCGTGTGGTTGGCGGCAAATTTACTATGTGACGTGCTAGTGTGGGGTCATGGGGGGCGGATCCCCCGTGTCCAAGCGAAATAAAAATGAGAACGGGTATGATCTGGTAATAAATGGATGCAGTCGAATTTAAAAGCAGTTACTTTTTCTTTTTATCCTGGACTGGAAATTTATTGTAGTGTTGGTATCTATGAAGACAAACGAGTAGAATGGACACTTTTTTTACACTTATAGCAGTTCCTATGTACTACAATACTCGTAGTAGAAAGTTGTATTACGATTTTCTAATGAATTTTATGTTTTATCATTCTATAACCTTGGAGTTTTATAAGCATGACCATATTGAGCCAACATTTTTATATTCAGTAATCGTCTCCTGCCAATCGTAAGCATACTTGGCATTGCACTTAAAATAATGTCAAGCGACTAATCAAACATCGACTCGTAAAACAAGTCCTGATTCACGGTTGTGAAACTTGTACAATGATTGGCGTAATGTATGTTACCTCAATGCAACAATTTTTTTTTAAATTTAAAGTGAGATTAAAACCCCCAATCAAACCGTCTAATCCAGCCCACGTCGACTTTTTACCGTTTCAAAATTATTATGAAGGGTTAAAGGGTTAACACACACACCTTTAACGTAACGTAACAAAGTTTTCACAAAAAGACCCGTTCGTAGGGACCTTTTTAAACAGGGAATTTCATGTGCCGTAAAGGGCTGCCACGTGTCGAATACAAAAGTTACCGGTTAATCAGTTTCCTGAAGCAAAGGGGTCAGGCGCGGGGGGCAATATTTTCCCTTTAAATTTGCCTTAAGCCAACCCTGTTGTTTTCGTTTATTTTGTACTTTGGAGTGTGAATTTGATATGACCGTAACTAAATAAAATAATATTATTTTTATTTTCTATATAGCGGCATTTTTTTGGAATAATAAAAATTTGTAATAACCACATTTTTTAAACATTGTAGTCTAGTGAACTATGGAATTATTTTAAATTTATGGGTCCAACGTTTAGGGAAATAGTATACCCGGTTTCGAGCAGAAAGAGTGATCGCAATCATGCGGCTGCGGATACTCTATCTGAACAGTGCACTTATCAGTACGTGCCAGTTTGAAAAACACTCAGTAAATAATATAGTTCAATGATTACTGTACATTTTTGTATCTAAATAATTTAAAATCCATTTCCATTTTTAGCCTTGCATCACCCAAAGTGAGACTTGTTAGCAAACGCCTAAAGCATTAAAGTCGCTTATACTAATTTGTTTATAAAATTTATTTTAAGCCTCAAGCAAAAGTCAATGAAATATGATTATTTAGTGCAATTTGGGTAATATTATAGCGATATTTTATCTGGTCAATCGATCTATCCTTGAGTTATTTGCTTTCACTTTTAAGCGGTATGGAAACGCCCGAAGCTATTTGGTTGAGTTGTGGGTGTAAGCATTTATCATTTATAATCAGTACCTTTAGTTGTGTAGTTGAGACATCATCGGTAAAAGTAGAGATTGTCGGTTCAACTCCCACGTAAAGACAAATTGGTGTGAAACTCATGTCTCGATTTTATTTGTGGAAGCGAAAATTCCCTATATTTTTCTGATGTCCACGGCAGAGGGAAAATTACAGTTATTATATAATAGCAATTTTACATAGTAAAAAATGTCAGCCTATATAATACCAACACTAACTTACAAGTCCTTTAAAATCGAGAGGACTTAGGGTACAGTCTTAATTCTAACACATTAATCTAAGCCGCTGGTTATTGCGAATTGACAGAATTCACATACCATACAAATTCTTGTAAATTTGTAGGTAATAATTACCTATTAATTATAAAAATGTTTATATATTTATATTATCGCTCTCTCCAACAGCATATAAACTCAAATTAACGCACAAAGAACGCATTCACGTCATTTTGATGATGATACAAAAGCAACTGTCACTGATTGCGCTCGAGGCATGCAAGAGTTAAGATTAAATTGCATATCACAGAGGCAGCACGGCTCAAAGTGAGCATTGTCTCTCATGACTTCATTATAAACGGTAAATTAAATGTTCTCTTTTTGATTAAATATGATGACACAAAAAGATTCAGCAGATTGCTAATTAATTCTTAATGTTTATGCTAAGATAGTGTTTATTTTTTGTGGTGAACTTTAGCTGGCCACTGATTAGTGGCTTATTATTTGTACCCATTACATTGCGATTGTCTCCTGTCTACCTTTCACCAGCCAGAATCCAGAGCATAATCCTTCTAATATGTTATAACACATTACAAGAATTATGCTCTGGATTCAGTTATTTTGATCTGAGTGTTCAAATTTCAACAGGAGGTTCACAATCATGAATACGAGTATAGTCCATTAGTCTAATAAAATTATTTTGTTTTCAAAAGATTTCCATATTTTTTATCCGCATAAAACAAAATAATTAGATAATACGCACGACCACAATAAGCCCATTCATAAACTATACATACAAACTGAAAAGGCGACCGGTGTTATAGCAGATGTTGAGTATAATTTGAACATTGGTATATAAACATATTATGAAATGGAAATAAATTACTTTTTACGAGTAAATTTGAATATTTTCCACCATGTGCTAATCTGTATTATTCTCTTCAGTTCAATAAAAATTGGACGGGCCCTGAAAAATAGCCCTGTATATTATGTTAGTGTTTGTTTAAATCGGCATTAACTGGTAGAATTCAGATACAATTTACAAAGTCAGAATATATTAATGGCGTATAATTACTTCAACAGGTAAACAGCATTCACGAAAAATAAACATGAGTAATTTACACAAGAACTGCGAGAAAACTTATTTAAACTTGTACAAAATAAATTAGGTTCCTTTGGCGTTATACAAACACTATTTTTTCAGCTCGGCCGTACCTTTTTAGGTCTTTGAAGCGAAATTTATTAAGGTTCGTGCCCTATCTCATCCTTTGAGCGGGAGTTTTTTTCTTCAAATTAACGTTACGCTCGATTTTCGAGACTGACTATAATGTAATGACAAAAAGTGTCTCAAACGTGATTATATTTACATTTAAAATGTGTTAGGAATATATTCTATTAGAGTTAGTGTATTTTGCTGAGAAGCTTTTTCTGTTATGAAGTTTATAAAAAATACGTACTTTTTTTATTGTGTTGAATGGTGAGACGAGCATGCCATTCGCCTAATGCGAAGCGATACGACATCATGATAACACCATGAATTACAAAGCAATGCTTGGCATTCCTCTGCGCTCGGCATCCTGAGACATAAGATGTTAGGCCTCGTTATGTCCGATAGTTACTCCGGTTACAACGTCCTTTAAACCGGAACACAACAGTGCAAGTTTACACTGTTATTTGGCGGGAGAAATATACATTGCGGTGGTACCTACCCAGGCGGCCTCTCACATTTAAGGGACCACCTACCTACAATTGAAACCGACGAGCGTGTATGTAAAGATTATTAACAAATGGTGAAACAAAAGAGGTTTGGACTAACATTTGGCGCCCTCTGCTAACATTAATAGGACAAACGTGTGTTTACGGATGTAAGTTTATAAATATGTCACTTACTGTTTCGGAATTATTTTTGTACTGATACAGTCGCAAGGGACGCTGTAAGAAGTGCAGTACAGCTTAATAGGCGAACCACCCCTAATAACAAACAGTTTTAGTTTGCTTTAAAAACTTATAGCTGAAATATTTCACACAACACGTTTACACCAAAAACTAAATATTAATTTTTATTCATCCTCGCTCTCAATTAAGCTGCAAGCATCGTTAGGCGACACCCGAAAAATTTAAAGATACAAATTCAATGAGAGCTCTCCGAAAATTTAAGTCAAATAAAATCCCCGACACTTGCAACCGAAAAAGTAGTATGAAGCGCTCAACACGATCCGCTTCCCTTAATTAGCTGCGAGGTGATTCAACAGTGGGCCGCCGACAATGTTTTACGGAATAAAAGCGTATTAAAAAGAAGAAAAAATACATTTTTTTTAATGCTTCCTGCTAGGAACGGGTTGTCTGCAAGGAAATTGAACAGCCGCGCCCGGGACGGTTCGTGTGTCTAAGGATTTTAAATGGTGCGGATATTTCCAAATTTGAAAAATTCAGGACATTTTTTTTTAATTCAGGCAATTTTATCCTTATCTATTCTTTACTTTTATAGCGTACTTACCCTTTTACACGTTATCACTGACGCTTGCAACTTTGTAATGAAAAATAATTAAGGAATACTACACATATGTTTTTTTTACCAAATGATAGCCAAAAGAGGGTGAGCCAACAGGATATTTCAATGTAATCTAAAATCACTTATATATGGAAGTCATTAAAACATTCATACCGTCGTTTCTGTTACATTTTGGATAGCTTAGCTGCTCTTATAAAAAGGTTTCGTAAAGAATTTCAAGCCCCCAAGCATCACATAACCCGTCAAGTCGTGTTTTTATTCAAAACATTGTCACAGTTCTCGTGAGCGTTCCGCGTATAACCCGCGACAGGCTGCGACCTGCGTTTATAACAATATTTCTCCCTCCAAGGTACCGCAGACCTTTATTTCGAGGAAATTACTTCGCGCCCGGGTTGAATATAAAAATCCCAACGACACGCCGCTATTATTCGACGGTTCTAACGTGAAATCGTGGGTTTTGATGTTTATTTTAGAGAAAGGGTTGGGGTTTAGTGGCTTTATTTACCAATTAAGAAAGATTAGATATCAATGAACAAATAATTCAAATTGTAAGGTTTTTTGACAGTTAATCCTTCTTAAAATTGGCATATTAATTTCCAATTTTCTCTGATTAATTTTCACCCCTTTAAATTTGTATGTTTGATGATAATATGATAGATTCTGTATTCATTTACCATACGAATTATCTGTTTGATTGACTCTTGATTTATGATTGGTCATTTTCAACCGAAAAGGTCAAAGACAGCTTGCATCAATATAAGATACAATAACCTAACTAAAATACAAAATGTACTCAGTATACAGTTGAACGCTAACAGAAACTAAACTGGTTAAAAAAACTAAAGAAGTTGTCCGCATCGACTATTTATAAATGTAATCAAAGTGAAATGAAAGTTTTAATAAGTTTATCAAGAGCAGGGGCGCGCCACTTTATTCTGCGGTTGTGGCATTGACGCCACTCGTTATATAGATATTATTGTTTCCGGGAAATGCACAGCGCGGTTGTAAAATACATTTGCATTAAAAAAACCTTGTTTATTATAAAATACTGACCGTGGTTGTAGTCTGGGTTTTATCTGCTAAGCCAAAGGTATTATCAATTAATATTTGGAGTCTGGGTTATGTGGGACTGAAAAGTATCCTATAGTAAATACATTATGAGATTGAAAGTATATAATGGACTGTCCACAGTAAAAAACGGCGTCGATTTTTTGTATGTCAAGATTTTATTTAGATTTAACTTTCATGGATTTTTGAACACATTGGAAAATAAAACTCTAATTTAAGTAACAGCTTATTGAAAAGGGTAAATAATTGTTACTGTTAAATTGGTATAGACATTTTAAAGAGGTTAAAGTATTATAACAAGTAAAAATAGCCTGATATTAGATTTTCTTGTGTTGTATAAAATGTTCTCTATGTTGTCATATTTCAGTCACAAATATGAAAGCGACAAAATACTTAAGACTGTATTTTGTATTGCGAAAACCCACAGTTCCCCAGAGAGCCACAATTCACAAAATGCATCCTAAAAATATAGTAAAAATACAATTCCCTAAGTATATTACGAGCGAGTTATAAAAATGTAAAGCACTTTCCACTAACATTATGGTAGAGACATCCAAGAACTCAAAAACTCCCATCACATCGTATAAATTGGCATTCAGACGATCGCAAACTCTATTATGTAGCGTAAGAGGTTCACGGCTCATTTCCATGAGAGATTCCTAAGTACGTATCCAATCTCTACAGCGACTCTATATTTGGTAGAGTACGAATTATTTTTCTTTGAAACGTTCATCCGGTATTGTTGGCAAAAACTTCGCGAACTCCGAGACGGGATAGCGTGTTATGAATAAATTAGAAAAGTTTGCTCTCGACGAAGGCCACGAAACACGCGAATTAATTCAAAATAAAATATCAATTTTGTTTTGTGTTCGAGAGGAAGTTTTGGAGTGTTTAGTGTTTTCTTTTTAAGTCTTTGAGTTGTATGTTGGTGTGTCTATTATTAAATAATTTTGGTGACTGTTTAACTAATAAATAATAATAATAATAAATAAATACACCCAACAGTCACATACACAGTTCTGACCCCACACTAAGATCGAGTCTTGTTCTCGTGGGTATCAGAAACTACGAGAGACTTTTCGGTCTCACAAACACCCAGACCCGAGACAAATACTTGTGGGTTTCACAAACATTTGTCTCGGTGCGGGGATCGAACCCGCGGCCTCTCGTTTCACACGCGGCGTCTAACCAACTGCGCTACGGAGGCTGTCAACTAGAACTATAAGTACTTTCAATGGAAATGTTGATTTCTAGACCCCCTAATTAATTATTATGTACATATTTAAATACTGCAATTATTCTAGTTTTAGTATCTTTAAAAATAAGGTCACCGAATAAGGTTCTTCAAATTCAAGACCAATGTTATTCTCGGTTTGAAATAAAACTCAAACATAGCGATTAAAATATAATATTCGTCAATTAATTTAACTATCAATGATCAGGCATGTAACATAGTTACTTAACAACCGTTAAAAGAAAGTACTATTTTTAGGACAATAGGTATTAAAAATAAAGGCTTTTAGACAATATTAAAAAATAGATCAATGTATAAAGCTTTCTTACCTCAGGACAAAATTAATTATATTGTTCATGAACATTTTATTTAATAAAAGTATATGTATATCTGGTTTAACTACCAAGTTTTAATTTTATTGCTCGGTCTCGGTAAAGTAATTCTATTGGAGCATTGTGACGATTAATAGCATCTAAGTACGGTAGGCAGCGACCTGGTTGTGTTGGGCCTCTGGCACTGCGAAAGTCCATCAGTGGCATGGACCGCTTACCATCAGGCGGGACGCATGCTCATCTACCTGCAAAGTCCATAAAAAAATCCACCAGTGACAGACGCGAATTCTTCATCATTTGACATAATTATGACGGCATGATCAATTGCTTCTTGACCCCGCACTTATAAGATCCAGGACTGTAGGAAAAGAAGACGTAAATAAAATTGCGTTAGCTATTTAACTTAATTTTTTAAATCAAACCATTTTTCCAACATAAAAGTCATACAACATTAACTCCACAAACATTAAAAAGGTATTATGTTCAAAATGCATTTCGCTTGCTTCTTAGCCGCACGGTGTTGGCATTACTGTCGTACCACAATAATAATATCGCTGACTGTACCGTCACACTTCAAATTCAAGGGTACATTTATCGGGGTTTGCGCCTTCGTAATTACAACTTTTGACATTCGCGTCAAAAGCACTTTGTATCACTTTTGTAATTAACCTTTCTTTATGAGATGTTTAAGAGTTGAGAAGTTTTGACGTCGCGACTACATAAGGCTTGATATTAAATGTACAATAGTCTAAATTTTATGATGATTGAGAAGGGGTCAAGGAATCTTATGAGATTTAATTGCCAAAAACAATCACAATTGGTAATATCTGTTATTCGACCGATAAGAAAATACTACGACTGCCATTGATTAAAGATTAAAGTGACGTCACTATACTTGATGGTAAATACATTAGCCGACATATAGTATGTTAATTCGCGAATGAAAATAATCTTTCAGTACACATATTGAAGCACTGTGACGGCCCTTTAACCGTTGGGTATGGTTACTATCAACCGAATTATCGACAAATGTAAAATAAAATAATAATAATAAATCTTTATTACAGAATTTAGCAAATACTATATACATATGTACATATGAAAAAACAAAACATTTAAAATTACTCTTAATCCAATACTTTTAAATCTTAATTCATAGTCAGAAACAGATGTACGAGAACATGCAGATTTTTGCACAAGAAGACTGTCAGTATCCATTATATATTCAATATACATTACCCGCTTGTTTCAAAGCCCAACACGTGTACTCAGGCTACGGCGTTACATGAAATGATAACTGTGTTCGTCGTTGCCACTTTTGGAAAGCAATCGAGATCGTATCAACGCGTGATAACATTTTGTGCCTTTAATAATATCTTTTGTGGGACAGATTTAATTTTGTTGATACCGAGGCGGTGACTACGCCCACTATAAATGCTATAAGCGCTGTGCTGAGCGTTTATCAGGATTCGTTTTTGTTAAAATGGCTTTGATAATGTGATTCAAGGAGATAGTATTAAGGGCATGTTTTATTTGTATATGGATGCTTTTTGTTATTTTTTATTCTCTCGTCTGGATGTATATTTGTTGCCGAATTGAAGATATTGATTGCTGTATTATCATCTACAATTTGTATTTTTTATAACATATTATGTACAATTTATTTTCGCATCTATTCCCACTATACACATACTACACATTCATCTAGACACATAAGATAGGACTATCTACTCTTGGTCAACATTTTAGCAGCTTCGTGGTCAATTTCCATATTTTCAATTTCAAAAATGACACACTTCTATCCCCTATTCAATCTTTTTAGAGAATACATTTTCGAAAATCTTTGCACAGTATTACCTATGTCGTGTTAGCAACCACTTTGCAATATTTCATGCTTTTAAAGTCTAGACTGGCTTTTACGCTGCGCATATTCTGTCAATCACTTACAAAAGTTTTAATAAGTACATTATTTTGTACACATATCCATACTAAGTTTAAATTCTATAAACAAACTAAAAGCAACTAATCTAAAACCTCTACAAAATGTAAACTGCATACTTCTAAACTGAAAACTATTTTTTCTTTTCCCAACAAATTTGCAGTCTCTTCGTATCTTGGCAGGGTTTTTTAAACTTTGATTAAACTTCGTTCAATTTATAAATAAAGTTCACTGACCTTTGTTGTGGAATTGGATTAGAATCAGAGTGCTGAAATCACAACATCAACAGTCTAACAATGTAATTATGTACATAACATTATTTTCTAGTTGAGTTTTGCAATCCAAAGAGAACAACATTAAAGAAGTCATGTTACACGATACTAGTTGCCATAAAAAGATTCGACTATTCTTTCTGTTTACCTACATTTACTTATTTCACCTCATGTCTATTTTTCCCGCCAAGCAGCAATGTAAATGCACTGTTGTGTTCCGGTTTGAAGCGCATTGTATCCAGAGTAACTATTGGTCATAATGAGACTTAACATCTTATGTCTCAGGAGGACGAGCGCAGTGAAATGCCAAGCTTTGCTTTGTAATTCATGGTGTTTACTTTTGCTACTGCCCATGAGCGGTCATACCCCTTACGTTAAGGCTAATGGCGTGCTTGTCACGCCATTAGTTGCTAAAAAAATATAGGTATTATATGTATTTATAATCATCACATTCTTCCTTTTGATGTTGAATCTTAGTATGAACCCTTCCAAAACTACCACCAAAAATCCAAAGAAACCGATGGTAACGGTTAATTAAGCATCAATAAATTAAATAAAGTTTCCGAGCCCATAATTGGTGTTTCGCAGTGCAAGTTGCCTGCACCGGGCACGCTACCAAGCGGTTGTGACTGCAATTTGCCTCGTGCCAGTCACTTCTATTAAACGAAAAATGAGCTATCGAAACCGCAGAGTTGTTTCCTTTGATGAAAGCTGGCTTCGGAAACAATGCAGCTGGAATATTGTAAACGTTGATGGTATAAAATATATTAATAGTTAGAGAGAAGATGGTTGTGGTGAGTGGTGTGCGAATGATCAAGTGTTCTTGATTTTGGTTTCCAGTTTCTGCATTAAAATTAATTCTTCCAGAAATGTTTTGTTTACGAGAATCACCTGGTTTGTACAATAGTTGAGCTTGGAAAGAACTATCAAGAAGTCAGTAATATTTACCAAAAAAAAAAAAGATTTTCGTGGCCTCAACGCAGAGTGCTTTATGAAGTTTTAACCATTATCCTACAAATGAAAGGTGGATAGTTTCGGCTATTGCGTTCTTTTATTTTTATAATTATTCTGGAAACGTGTTCGTTTCATTCCACCTCATTCTGCTTTGACTTTTCCTTAGATCTTGTTTTCAGCATCGAAGCATTATTTATTAAACCTAAATCAATCCAGTTCGTAAATAAAGTTCTAAAATATAAATACACCCAACAGGCACATGCATAATCGTAACCTCACACTCCCCCAGGATCAAGTCTTGTATCGTGAGTATCAGGAACTACGAGAGACTTCGATCTCACAAACACCCAGACCCGAAACAAATATCTGTGGATCACACAATTTATTTCGGTGCGGGGATCGAATCCGCAGTCTCACGTTGCACAGCCAGCGTCTAACCAGCTGTGCCACGGAGGCTGTCATATATTAAAATTATTCGTTGATGGACAATATTGGCCCAATGAATAGAGCCCCTATAATTTCTAAATTCGCCATAAAGGGTTGTAAAACCGTCGACATTCCTCAATGGAAACTGATGTCAAATAATTTCTAGCAACAGTTCAAAAGTTTATTAATATCAGCGGCATGTTACATACGGAACTTATATTTGGCATCGATTCCGCGAAACCCTAATATACTGAAGTTTTGTGGTCTTTTTATTGGTATTGTTGAATTCTACCTTCATCTTATGAACTTCGACTTTACCTGATGGTGCGAAATCATAATTAGGGCCGTGGTTTGCGTTATTCAAATCTTTTTTTTGGACTTGTAAAATAACTGCACGGCACTTAATGGTAAGCACAGATTGGTATTCTTACATACATACATACATAAACACACGCCTTTTTCCCAGAAGGGGTAGGCAGAGGTGCTACCAGAACACCCACGTTTCGCCTTGTATATTCCGTCCCACGATGTGATAGGGGGCGAGCCTATCGCCAAATGATAGTAAATGCCTTTTTAAGGAGAGGACAGTTTTATTAACCTTTCCAGCATCCCAGTAAAGCCGAAGAGGATATGGGCATGTTCACAGCCTTGTAATCCGGCACGCTAACAGTTTATACCTGAGTCGGGTCCCTAACAAATCGTACTCTGGTATTCCGGCTTAAACGTATCTAAAGCTGACACACATTATATCAATGTTCTGGGGCACAAAATGCGTGGTGGTCTGTTGGTAAACGGAGCAGACGCGGCTGCCAACGTGTTCACGGTGGTCGCGGGTCCAAATCCCAGGGCACACCTCTGACTTTTCGAAGTCATGTGTTTATTGATAGTCAATCACCACGCACTATAACGGCGAAACGAAACATCGTGAGGAAACCTGCATACCATAGCGATTTCCAAGAATTTCTATGGTATGTAAAATCTGCCAACCCGTACTAAGCCAGCGCACTAGCTCAATCGTACTCTAGATCGTTGAAGAGGCTCGTGCCCTGCCGTGGGACGTATCCGGGCTGATACAGATACAGAGCAAAAAGTGTCTTGATGTTCTTCGTAATAACTATCCAGCCCATTACCAAGATTGGTTAATTTGGTCTTACGAAGCTCTTATATCCCCTATTACACCCATTTTTCTTGTTCCCTTGTTCTATAACGATGAGCTTATATTTAAATGAATACTGAATAAAAGAATCGTTGAGTTATTTTCGAAAAGAACCAAGACAATTTGTTGTTTTATACACGGTAATGGAAAAACGAAAACGTCGAACAAATAGCATTAATCGTATACAATAACCGTACTCCCGGAGCTGTATTGAACCTTTACATTTAAGGAGATACGGTAAGTAATAAGCGAGTATTGTTCAATCCTAATACCGACAAATATATATTGTTAGTTTCGATATCGGTTTGGAAATTCATTTTCGCCTACAATTTTCCGCTCAGTTTGTAGTCTGTAGAAACGCTGAAATTCAGGATAAAAGTAGACTGGAAGTGGTACAGCCACGCTGTTGTCGGTCATGACTCAGTATGAATGGGCAGGCTCATCCAGGGCGGTACCAGTGTCCCACAGGAAATCGACGTGAAGCAAGAGCTCAGCTGTCACGGTTCGTTCGGTGAGTGGGAGTGCCGGATGCCTAATATCCCTTTCCTCTTTATTTTTTCAATTAGGCCGGCAACACATCCATTGAGTCTTGTGCGCTCAAATTTAATTCAAAAGTCGTTCGAAAGAGTTCGAACGTCGTTCGAACACTCGATAACTAAAATAGCTTTTAAACTGTCTATGGATAAGGCCATGACTGCTAACAAAGCATTTTCTTTTTATTTGACAACAAAAACCGTATTTGTATCTTCGAAAATAAGTGTCAGTCAGTACTTTATTTCTACTTTCTATATTATTAATAGTTACTTAATGCATGTTTCAACTAAGGTATGATTACGAAGCTGAGGTCTCGGGTTCGAATCCCGAGTCGGGCAAGTAATATTAGATTTTTCTACTCAAATAATCCGCTTAGAGTCATGAATTTGTACCTGGTATGGCGATAGACTCGCCTCCTATGACATCGTGAGATCAAAAATAAAAGGCGAAACGTGGGTGTCCTGGTTGCACCTCTGTCTACCCTTTCATGGAGAAACCATGCAATAGACTGCATAGAAACGCTAAATCTCCAAAACCCCAAACTACATCAATACATACATCTACAAAAAGACTCTTATACTTCATAGCTATTTGCTTGTGCGGCTTTACTTTCCTTTACCGGGCGCATAAAACCGTGTGAACGCGAATAATCGGCCGATTTCAATTTAATCCGCGTGTAGATTGCGACTCTCGGCCGGTGATTGATTGGTACAAAATATTTATAGGCGATCGTCGACGAATGTAATCGAATATATGTAGAATATCATTGTTATCGTTTGTTGAATAATTTATATCGATTATTCATGTATTTGTATGCCTGAATTCTTGCAGTGATAAACAAAGATCATCAACAAGATGTTTTTAATGATAAATGTAACTACAAACGTCATACGCATGCCGTGGTCGCCTATAATTGTAACGGTATTTACCATATCTTTTAATTATTGCTTTATTAATAGTGTAAATACACGATATGTCGGTGATCCTAATAAAAAAAAAACATGACTAGTACCCACATTTAGGAAATCTTAATTTAGTTCTTACATGTGATTTGGGGGCTTGTGACAGGCTCGATATCCGACCACGGACCATGTTAATTTTTTTTCAAATCGATAACTTGCGCTAAGGTCATTGACAGACCTAAAAATAACCTCCAATCGCAATTTAAAGCCCATAAATAATGCTATGAGATCAGTGAGGCAATTTCTTTTACCAATGCCGCAAGATGTAGAAGACATGTTTTGCACTTAACTTTCTGTAATAATTAATCCCAGTTTTTGATAAATATCTTTCAAGTTATATTCCTAGGATTCCCCAAAACCAATATAAAACCATTTTTTTAATCCTATCCATTTACATTTTACAGGTTGTATTTTTTTCCACTGTTAGTAACAGGTGGTATGAACCAAGAATTCGCCTTCACATTTACCTCACCTTTGACAACGTTAAAAATTTACTTAGTTTTAATGTCACCGTGGTATTTAGACGGTACAATTACACGCTCTCGAACAAAAACTATTGATTGCAGATATTAGGCTCGAGATTACTGATTAGTAAAGGTTGTGACGAATTAATAGATAATCATCAATCATAGAGGTGGTTATAAATTTAGTATTTGTTTTTCAACCTTCTATAATTTGTTTGATAATTTGAAGTATGTGCGTTATACATTATTGATGTCTTCAATTATAAATAATTGATGGAACAAAAACATTAAAGCAATTTACCTGCGCCAAGCAATTTCTGCTTTTTAGATAGTTAGGTAATTTAACCTATGGGTTAACGTTAGAACTTAACTAAACTACAGAACTCTTTCTCAGCTACGCAGGACTACTATTAGTATTCTCCTTTACAGTTAAAAATAACTAGGGAAATTCCTTAATAATTGGAGATCCGGCCCACCTATAGAATTAATTTCTCTATGTTCATCATTATCATCAGCGTGATCATCTTTAGCGATAGGAAGTTTCCTGATAAACATAGATCTCCCTTAGGGATTTGTGAATTATTTTTATCAGTTCTTCTGTCCACTTTGCGGATATATGTTCGACTGCGATTCATTAGTATTATAGTTTAGTAATAGCACAGTCCACAATCCAATTTAGCAATGACAACCCAACATAACTAATAGAAACAGGGTCTAATAAATTATTCTCGAGCGACCCAGAGATTCTCCGACCAGAACAAGCAATAAAAGTGTTTAATTAGTCAAAATCAATTCACAGCGAGTTATTGTTGCCTAAAGGCTGAATCAGAAGCTATAAATCTAAGACAATGTTTACGGTTCAACAATGAGCCCGTGGATTTATCGGTGCAGCTTCGAACCCTTCGGTAACTATTTCGCTTTGTCCAACTTTGTCTTTGGATATTGGATTTGGGTTTTAAAATGTTTGGGGATTTTGTTTTGTTATATTGTTTCGTTGGTTTAGTTGCCTTGGGTTGTGAACCCTGGGGTTTAAGGCTTTTATTTCCAGATTTAGCATTCTTGTAAGGTATCGAATTTGAAAAATCATATACCGTATACTCGGAACTGAAATTTGTTCACGATATTGCGATAGGCTCGACCTCACCTCGGATAGGGATAGAAATAAGTTAAGCAAAATGTAGTACTTTTGACACCTCTGATCGTAGCGTAAGGAAACACTCAAATGTGTATATGAATGCGTTAAATTAAAATATATGTATTTCATGAACGGGATGTTAGAATTTTAATATTAAAAAGAACTCGTAAACCAGGTGTTGTTTCTTTTTCTTCTTAAACTAATTGATTAAACTACAAAGTCTTAGGATAATATAAGGTTTAATTATAAAGTCCTCGCGTGTTCGTAAGCGATCTCACTCGTAAAGCATTTGTGGGAGACAATAACACGCTTGGCCACTCTACCGCACGCGAGGGTATCCAAGTAAATTAATTCATCACAATCGGTTCTATATGAATTTCATTATTATCTGTTTCTCGAATTTGTGAGGGTCTTTGTATTTTAAATCTGGTGATAGAGGCTATAGGGGGTCGGCTGATGCAGGGTCTAAAAATGTCACTGTAGAATTCATCGAAGGTCGAGTCCAGCATTTGGCATCTACTAACTGATGATGTGCTCATGATGGTTAATTAACTATCACATTTCAGTAACTCCCTAAAATACATCGTACGTCTCTATACATCTAGGTATAGTTTCTCAAGAAAATTTCAATTGGAAGGGTATATATTTTGACAGACAAACTTTCAGAATTCCGAGATCTCTCAAAACAATCATAGAACAAGCAAACTTTCTACTACATTCCATTCAACCAAAATCAAACTTAGACGGTCCTTGCACCATCTATTACCAATTCAATTTCATAACTATCATCCGACATAACCAACCGCAATCGAATGAAAAAACCCATGCCCCCACATTCACATCCGCACCTTCACAAAGGAGGGATATCCGAAAACAATAAAACGCTCCGGCGATTTTAATCCTTTAAGGCTTTGTCTCGCGAAGCGTTAGCGTCCGTTTTTGCTTGATTAATCTAATGCCACACTCGTAATTGTCCGTACTGGGTTGTTCACGCTTGTATGGACTGTCCCTTACGGTCTACTGCAGGAACAAATTGTCTCGTGTCATTTTCTTGGGTTTGCTTATGACTAATAGAGTTTCTATTCATCTAGGCTTATGTTAATATAGTTAATGGTGATGGTATGTGGTAATGGTTTAGTTAGTTTAGATTTTGGTATGTTAACTGTGATAGATTTATTATCTTCAACTTATCGACTCATCGATACTATTACATCAGCATGATACAACTAAATATATACTGGGTGATTGCCAAACGCGTCACAATTAGCTTGGGTGACAATGTCTAGTTCATCACCTTTTATAAGGTGATCGCTATTTGCACTGATAGTATGTTCTGTTATAAACAGATTTTGTAGATATTCAACTGTGAATTATTTGTTCTTAGGGTTAACGAAGCGTCAACACAAGTTAAAGCTGGTATTATTTTTTAATTTTACAGCTCAGACAGAAATAAAAATTATGTACACGTGTTTTATCATAATAATTCCTATTATTTTAATACAATATCTTCAATAACCTAAATAACAAGAAACATTGAAAGTGGTAGAGCCATGCTGTTGTCAGCCATTACTCAACATGAATGGGCAGGCACATAGAGGGTGGTACCACTGCCTCACAGGAGATCGACGTGAAGCGACAGCTTTGCTGTCGCGTTTCGTTTCATGACGGAGACTGTCGGATGCCCAATACTCCTTTCGTCTTCCCATCCTTTTTCCTTCTCGCTCCCCTCCCGATCTGATGGGCCGGCAGCATATCCATGATCCAAGCGTTGTGGATGTTCATGGGCGGCAGTGATCACTTACCATCAGGTGACCTGCTTGCTGGTTTGCCGGGTCTATGCTATAAAAATAACAAATCAGAAATTGTGAAAACATCTAAAACATTTCGCAGAGCGCAAGAAAAAGCTTCGTAAGTCCTTAAAATCCGGTCGCAGGGTTTATCCGGTTGACAAGATTACAATATGTAATACAGCCCGACTCAGTCCTATCGCAGTTCGCTAAGCAACTCCGCAGTGCCAAAGACTTTAAATGGATGAGTTTTTTGGTGCTTAAGTCATCGACGTGTTGCGAGGGGAATTTTATTAAGTCGGTTCTCGAATTCGAAATTTGAAAAATGTTGCAGCATGTTTGGAATTGCATATATTTATTTAAAAGCAATCACCGCCCACGAACACTCATACTGTACTGTATCAGCTCATATACCTCCCACAACAGGCCACGGGCCTCCTCTATAGTCGAGAGTACGATTGAGAATGCTCTAGCAACAATTTTATTTTTCCGATCTCAATAGATTGATATTCCTCAAGTTTGACATAAATGAAAATGTGTGGTAGGTTACTCAAATGTGGAGGCAGCTTAGGCTGGTACCACCGCAATGTCCATTTCTCCCGTCAAACAGCAGTGTAAATGCTCTGTTGTGTGTCGGTTTGAAGGACATTGTAGCCAGAGTTACTACTGGATATAATGAGACTTAACATCTTATACTTCAGGATGGCGAGCGCAGTGGAATGCCAAGCATTGCTTTGTTATTTATATCTATGTTGTTCGGTTTTAATACTGTCTATGAGCGGCCGTATCGCTTACCATCCAGGTGAATGGCATGCCAGTCTTGCCATTCATTGAAATAATAATAAATAGATAAAATAAAATAATGTATGTAAGTCACTCCGCCAGTATTTAGAAATATCCCATAACGACACTTCAATAAAGACTCCTAAAATCTATAAAATTATTTTGTTTATACATCAAACCCCGCCTGCTTCGGAATCAAAGGAGAATTTAATTAAAAATGTCTTCGGAGCCGATGGTATTATTAGAAATTGATCTCCCATTCCAATATTATATTTCTTTACATATTTTTTTTCCAATTTATTCCACGGCGAATACTGACTCAATTTTTTCCATTGGTCCCTTGATGACATTATGATGGGTTTTCATAGCTTTGGTAATATTATTATTTCAGTATTTCATTTTATATTACCCTTTTATTGTTCGTTTTTGGAAAGTTAATCAGATTTAATACAAAATTACATGTAAATTGCGAAATTTAGGACGACAAAGTTGCAATAAATAAATACACCCAACAGTCACATACATAATTCTGACCCTGCACTAAGATCGAGTCGTCGTGGGTATCAAAAACTACGAGTCTTTTCGGTCTCTCAAACACTTAGACCCGAAAAAAATATCTGCGGATCATACAAATATTTGTCTTGGTGCGGATTCGAACCCGTGGCCTCACGTTCCACAGCCGGCGTCTAACCAACTGCGCCACGGAGGCTGTCAAATACAATTATTAATATTAAGAGCATTGTAATTCACAGAGCTTGTACAAAATTATGTCGGTATAATCGGAACTGGAATTTGATTTGGAATCAAAAAGTTCTCGAATGGAGGCCACGAAGCGGAAAGCGCAGCGTGGGACGTCCACCCACTAGGTGGTCAGACGACCTGGTAAAGGTCGCGGGACGTCGCTGGATGCAGGCTGCCTCCAACAGGTCACTGTGGAAATCATTAGGAGAGGCCTATGTTCAGCAGTGGACTTCCTTTGGCTGATGGATGAATCGGAACTGGACACACAGGATGAACCCGACATGAGGCGCACTTACGTGGTTTATTGCGATGGGTTTCCCACCATCATAGTAGATTGGGTTGCCAACTCACCTTTTAAATTTTCTAGTTCAGAATTTTTACTTAGCATTGCTAGATAAAAAACGTAGGAGTTCCGCTCAAAAGGTGGTCAGACGACTTAGTAAAGTTCGCGGACGTAGCTGGATGCAGGCTGCCTCCAACAGGTCACTGTGGAAATAATTGGAGGAGGCCTGTGTTCAGCAGTGGATTTCCTTTGGCTGATGGATGGATTGCTAGATAATTTTTATTCACCTTAATAATCTTGCCGCCTTAGTCCTATATCCGCCGAGGCGCACTAGGCCAGCGTGGTGAACATTACGGCTTAACCTCTCCCAATCGTAACCCCGCTTGTGCCCTGCAATGGGAAGTAAATGGGCTGATAGAGGTATAGATACCGTCGATCAGAAGGAAATCAACAAAGGTAGCTTTGGATAGGAAAATGTAAATAAAGGATCGCACAATATTAAGGTTAGTTTATCAAATCTCCCCAGACTTCACAGTCATACTCGTAGTACCAAAATAATTACTCAGAAAAATAATGACCGCGGTGTGAGTCAGGTAAACGAATAATAGCTTTAATCTCAGCTGCGATGTGATCCGGATCTACAATCATGTTTTTCTGACGGAAGTTAGTCACCGAATTATGACATCATTGTTTCATTTCCTAGAAACGATGTAGAGGATGTATTTTGTACAAAACTTGTTTATAGGATTTAATGTTTATCACAAAATGGATGTGTATATTTATTCGTTTGAATATCTTTTATACAATCACAAAGTAGCTTTTTAACGTACTCTTAGATGACTTAAACTTTAAAAGTTTTATGATTGTTAAGGTATACCGTCAATGTTTATTATATAGTAGGATATTTAAAGGACCTTCAATCCTCACCCGCATTCCTCCTATTTACTCCTCCCCCCTTTTTCAGTACATTGGCAAAGGCAATGAAAGCATTGAGGATCTTCAAGTGTTTGACTGTTTATATCTGGCCATGATCCCTATCATGAAATGGGACGCTTGCCATTAGTGCGAATTAGGTATAATTTATTTTTAAACAGTCTAAGTGGGATTTGAATAAACCTATTTACCGTTTTGGATAAACAAATTTAGCCCGTACCAATACTTTTACACTAATATCAAACCAAATGTACTTTCGCCCTTTCGGTCGCATATTTTGCAAGTATAATGTAGAGCTTAAACGTAATTTGCAATTCTGTACCAATGTTAGACAATAATTGAATAAGATAAATCCATTTAGTTAAGTTATTAGAAGCTTTGTTTACCCAGATTATTAGCTGCTTGTTTATCTTTATAAATTAACTCTTGGAGGGATTTCGGGAATAAGAGAAATTGGGTATTACGAAGTAAGTATGGATTATGTATTGTAGTCTTGTTGCCGATCGCTTGACTGGAATTTGGATAGGGTAACAAATTATCTGTATTTAAAAGTAACCGTCAGTGAACGATTCTGCCTGATGTACTCGTGTGTATTTCAAAATTCGCTGTTTTTGCGTTTGTATTCGCACAAACTCGTCTATTTTATTTGACCCACTTTTCTCTGCGTATTACAAAACAATTTTCAAACCAATAGTTCTATAAATATATTTTATTATAACTAAAGCTCCATTAGGCCGGCGAAAGGTCCTTATCTATCCATCAGATTTCTTATCGCAACACAAAGAATTGTCGATAACGTACAAAACGCTACTAATGTACCAAAATGGCTGCGCGTAATTTACTACCGGGTACGGCCTGATAAAAAACCTCTACACTATGAACCGCTTCCAAAAATTTTTCGCCGTTTGTTTTGCTTTTTTGGCGTACATTAATTTATCTAGCCGAAGTGGGCGGGCCGTTTTATGCTGTCGGAAAAGTTTTTGTTTGTTCGTCCGACAACTGGAAATATTGTGGCTTTGTTTCGGGAGCGATGGGAACTATTTTTAGTTGAAACGTAAATAGTGGGGAAAATAAAAACGTATTATAGTTTCTTCAATGGGACTACGTAAGATATGGAATCAATAACAAAGGACGTTGCAAACAAAATCGTAAAACAAATACTTCTTGTTCCGTAAATATTTACCTGGATTGTTGGCAATAACAGCTCTACGCCTGGATCCTTAAAGTAATTGGTGGGATGGAATGAAAACCAACACTTCAACGCTTGTAATTTTTAACATATTCGTCTTATAAATATCTGGCCCACCTGATAGTTCTTGAACAACTACTGAATTTGAAGTCAGAGCGCGCATTGCCGCTCTTTCAAAACTACATCCGCATTTCTTTGAGCCAGTATATACACTGATGACAGGGCTAGAACGAATAATAATTGATTGATGACTACCATCTCGTGTCTCATAGTTTTTGGACTAGACTGAATTTAATATTGCTAATTTGGTATTGTTGTTTATATAAAGCAGATACACAAAAGTCGTTGAGTCACTTTACTTGTATGTTCAATTGACTAACAATATAACCTAAAAAGCTGTACTATGAGATACAATGACAATACAATGACTACTTAATCGCGTAATAAATAAGATTACCAAAACTACAACAATAACAGTAGTCTTCACCACTTGCCTCCAACAATGTTGACGGCGACGAGTCACTATCAGCCGATCCATTTGCTAATTCACCAGTTTCCTTTAAAAATATTGCACATCAACAGAATGTGCACCCATCACGTAGAAAATATTCTCCCGTACCAGGATAGCATCATTCATAACAAGACGATCCTAAAGGCACGGCAGGTGTTCCCTATCATAATGTGTCAGTGGGTCGGTGTAAAATTTCATGAAAGCCCAAACACCTTTACTTAACGCGAGCTAACTCCAAATTCAATATTCAACACGACATTTTGGTGTAAACATCGCGTGTCGGCTCTGCCGGCGCGAGGCAGAAGATAGAGCGAGGGGTTTTGCATGTCATCTTATGAACGTCTGGTTTTAGTGTGACAGAAAACGAATTATTGGTGTACTTGTGTTGTGGTCGGATGTGTCGGAAAATGTTGTTTAAGACTTGTTTCAATTTTGTTGTGTTGTTGAAGGAAACCTAGCTCAATATTGCTGGATTACTAGTTCTTAATCCTGAGGTATAATATAAGGATAATGAATGCAGGTGGCACTAGACACGAGTAGTAGTAGTAATAATTTAATTGTATAATAGGTATTTTAAAATAATAGAGCCTCATAGAAGCAATTTTGTAGTACCATATGACCCATCTCTACGTATTAACGGTAAAATTACAGATTATTATCAATTTATGCACATAACTTCTAACCCACCTACAGGCCAAACTGCCTTATTATTTTATTACAAAAAATATATTTTCTTCCCACCACCGCAACCTCTCGTAGCTTACTAACAGCGCACGTTTTGTTGCGTCATCGATCATCTTCAACGGCGTCTTTCGCTCACAGTACTCGCGTGGTGTGTCGAAAATTACTTACGGGACCGTGGCAGCGCTGTGGAGGCAAAAAATATTTACTTTCGCTTAGAACGCGTAGGCGAGCCTCCGAGCTCTTGTACTGCCATTTAAAGGTTATCTTAAATGGACGAGTTTGAAAAAGAACTTGGGTAACTTTACTGGATGTTGAGAATATGTAAAAGAGTAAGTGATACTCCTTAGCAAATTCGAATTTTCCTAAATAACGTGTATTAGAGTTTATTCATTGGTAATTTTAACGTTACAGGAAAAACATTAAGGGATTTTGGAGGTGTCAGCGAAGCTATAACGGTGAAGGAAAACATCGCGAGGAAACCTGCATACCATAGCTATTTTTATAAATTTCTATGGTATGTAAAAGTCCGCCAATCCGTACTAGGTCAGCGTGGTGGACTATATGGCCTAACCACTCTCAATCGTACTTTCAATTGTAGAGGGGCCCGTGCCCTGCAGTGAGACGTATATGGGCTGATACAGTACAGTACCGGAGGTGTCAGAGTTTTTCACAAGAAAGTATAACAAGTCGGTGTGCGAAATAACGGTGTACATAATCCAAATATCTTTTTATTATAGAGGATGCTTAAGTCAACATAGAAGGAGCAATCATAGCATCTGATAGATACGCTAAATTCCATATAATATAATACAATATGATGTATAGTTTTGTTTATGTTTTGTCCGGTCAAAGGAAATGCTAAGATCGATACCGAACTACCGAACCACTATCCTTTAGGTCCCTACGAACTACTATGAATGTTATTTGAATTGTATCCCCACAGAAACTCTGTGACGTATCAACTAACTTTGCATTCTCATTGTAAACTATACCTTATGAAGTTTGTATGTACGAACTTACAAGGGTGTTACATAATATACTGGTAAACTGATTTGAGACATTTGTGAAGGGTCTACATCTTATTTATTTAAGGAAAACAAACAGTTACAGTATCGTTTCATGTGAAAAAAAATCGTGATAAAAGGATCGTGACTCTATTTTTGTTTTACGGAACAATATTATGAGTAATAAAATAATACCTTACAGGCGGTTATGCATAAAAATACTAAACCTAATTTAAATACTATATCACATTTCATTATCAGGTCACATTACAGACCTATGTAGCGATCCATGGGGGAGGCCTATGTTCAGCAGTGGACTTCCTGTGGCTGAAAAGAAAGAGAAAAAGAGAGGGATGACATTTCTTTATAAAATATTTCCTTTATTTTGTATGTTTCATTACTAGCATTTGTAAATATAAAAAAATATACAATGTGCATATAAAAATATAAAAAAAGATTGACCCTTAATTGACATTTAATTATTATCATTATACTTTCGTTTTTTTTTCTCCAAAGAATTCTGCCATCCAACTAGTGGAAAAATCATACTGCAAACCTTTATCCGATAGTATATATAGTCAACTAATATGCCTTACGTAAAAAAGCGAGTAGAAAAAAATAGCTTAACCACATTTCTCCAAAATTCTCACACAATAGAATTCAACGTTTAAACTTCACACTTGAAATTAGCTTCGTGAGTCGAATTTTTTACCGCCGAGTCTCGCGGTAGCACGCACTAGTTGATTAATATCTTCAAACTCCTGAATGAGAACCAGGCTTGGAATTCGTTGCGACACACTGACTTGATGTTTATTAAACTTTACAAACGGGCATAACTATGAAAAGCCAAGGAAAGTCTATCCAACATCTTTACTTAACCTTTGGCCCAAAAAGGTAGGGAAAATGTTTTTCAAACAATATATCGATTTTATTTTTCGCCGAACAGTGTTTTGTGATGGACTTATCGCTATGCCTGCAAATTCCAGGCACGGGAAACTCAAATGAGAGTTTAGAAAGAAAAAAATGTCATATTTTCGGGATATGAAGCATTGGCTTACAGTTCTTAAATTTGACAACTAGCATCGCGCAGTTGGTTAGACGCCAGCTGCGAAACGGGAGGCCGCGGGTTCGATCCCCGCACCGAGACAAATGTTTGAGTGAACCACAAGCGTTTGTTCCATGTCGGGGTGTTTTTGAGACCGAAAAGTCTCCCATAGTTTCTGATACCCACGACACAAGATTCGATCTTAGTGTGGGGTCGGGACTATGTATGTGAATATTGGGCATATTTATTTAATTTTCTATAAATGCTGCGACTAGAGAAAATGCTGCGAGACAAAGTAATTATTTTCTGTCCCAAGTCAATAATATGAGTGGATAGTACCACTAACCCCACTTTGAAAAACGAACTAATGATCACTCAATGCATTTCAATATTCTTGGCGTGGTACAATTAAAAAAATAGTGTATCGTTGTTTATATTTTGGACAACATTGGTATCCGAATTTACGTAAAATTGTTTTCGCTGTTATGTTTAATAATGTAATTAATGATGTATTGAATATTAAAACGAAATTTCTCAGACTTCTGTCGGTAAATTAATTTTGTAGTTCGTGGAATATCGTGTATTGAATAAATTCTAGTTGCCCACGCCGGGAATGATTTTTTACTGCTCAAAATACTTGTTGGTATTTATTTTTGTAATTCCACTGTCGTCGATATGTGGGTGCTTTATTCAAAGGTGGAGTTTTAAAAATTTCACATTTTATTACACAATATTTCTTATCATAGACGAATGCAGAAAATATTTATCGCCTGCCCTAGCTCTTAAAAATCAGGAACGTGCCTATAATGTCTTGGTAATTGATGGTGTGTGTGAGCGTTGATAATCACTTCCTGTCAGGCGAGCCGTTTCCTCATTTGCTCCCCTTGTTTTATGTATAAAAGATATTGAGTTACTTTGTTATAAGAGTTATCAGAGAAGATATTATTTAATTAAATTCAGTAGTCAAAACTTCGCACAAAAATATATATTTCCTTATATGTTAAATGACTGCCTCGGTGGCGTATTATGACTACGGTACGATTACAAGGCTTGTCTTGGGTTCGAATCCTGGGTGGGGTAAAGTGATATTGGATTTTTCTATTCATTATCAGTCCGGAGTCAGGGATTTGCGCCCTATATGGCGATAGGCTCGCCCCCTATCACATCGTGGGATAGAACACACAAGGCGAAACGTGGGTGTCCTGGTTGAACCTTTACCTCTCCCTTCTGGGATAAAAACGTGATGTTTATGTATATATGTATGTAAATGTTCAATTAAGTGTATGTAAAACATTTGGAAACACCAACAAGATGCTCAGCGAACTAACTAACAATGACTTTGTTATTTAACTCTACCCTTTATTAGCTGTTAAGGAATTCTTCAAAGAAGGTCAGTGTTTAATGCGAAAACTCCTTCATTTCGTTGGTAAATTACTGTAATATATTATTTTCCGATATTTTCGTATTTCTCTTGTCAGGAATGAAAAAGTTTTGTCGGTTTCCGATGTTAACACAGCTGTTATCTATGACATGACGCAACAAGTATCGTCATTTCTTTCATAGTTTTTTTGGGGTTGTTACATGCTTGTATTTGATGATAAAATGTCGGCTTTTTTTCTTCGTGGAAAAAATATTTTTACTCAATATTTTATGCAGGATATATAAACACTGCTACCGAAAACTAAGCCAGGTGGTAGTTTTAGTGACTACAGACACGATGCAACATATATTATAGATAAAAACTATGAAAAAAAAACGCGACGATTGTTTTGTAATGATTTAAATATCATCGTGTTTGCATAGCACGGGCCTTTTCTAAAAATCAAGAGTACGCTTGAGGTGACATATAAAATAGTACACAAAATTATAATAATGTCAATTTTCAGCAAAAACTATATAATTATTTAAAAGTTTACTTTTTTTATCTGGTTCAGCAAAGTGACTGCATCGCACCTGTTGTGAAGAAGGACACCGTCCAGAAAGAGTGAAGGCACTGATTGGCAACATATTCATTACCTGCCGCTCGACACAATTATGCCGGTCTCCTCAACTGTTACAACACGATACGGCGACTGGACCTGATATTGTAGGAATTTAATGACACAATGCCCCTTTGCTTCCTTTTTCCACCATTATGAAAACTCAGCAACACAACAATTAAAGTTCCATATATATTGATGGGCAAATGTAATCACTTAGCATCAGGATAGTCTTTTCCTTGTTTCTTGAAGCTATAACAAATCAATTAAGAGTGACGTGTGAACTTTTAGAAATGTTAATACTATTTTAAGTATAGGCAAAGCCGGGTGGGCGCGTTGTAGGCGTTGAAATCATTAGATTTTTATCTACATCGTTCTTTGGTACAATGGAAGATTTATGGGGAAGTATAAGAGATTATCACCATGGCAACGTACGGAATACAATTCATTTTCGATTTACTTGTGTTATAAATAATATGTTTCAGGGAATATAGTTAGTGGTTTTTCTTTAATATTCTTCGTTCTTGGAAACTAAAGTAGGGGATTTCAGCATTAATTTAAATGTAATTTGCAGATTGGTTTCGTTAAGCTATTCTTCAGTTTATTTGTGTCCGAAGATGTAATTACCAAGAGCTGGCCATAGAATGAGATGTTTGTAGGTCCAATTACCAAGTAAAGCAGATATTTTTATGTCTCCCTGCAGGGTGGTCACAGCAAATAACTTAATTTTCTATTAATTGTTTCGAGTAAAGGTAATGTTTGACCGCAGTCGACCTAAGATCGAGTCTTGTGTCGTGGATATCAGGAACTACGAGAGACTTCTCGGTCTCGCAAACACCCAGACCCGAGAAAAATACCTGTAGTTTACACAAACATTTGTCTCGGTGCGTGGATCGAAGCCGCACCCTTCCGTTTTTAAGCCGGCGTTTGACTGCGCAACGGAGGCTGTCAAAACACATGATACTTACAACACAAGACTTACGCCCTCATTTATATATTTAAAACCTATTTTAGTTATCGAATGTTTTGTCCCTTTCGAACGCATTTGAATTTAGTTTGATGGAAGAAAATAAAACATTATATAACTAAAGTGGGTTTTAAAACTATCCATGAATAAGTCCGTCAGTATTTAACTGTAGGGTCTGAGAGAATATTACATTGTAATGATTTTAAAATAAAAGATATACTTTGTAAATCACTCAAGAACATCCATAAAAGTGCTGACAGCTGAATGAATATTTGATGATATATCAAAGAAAATTTTCTCCCCAATATCACTGCTCGGATCAAAAAAGAAATAATGTAACCCTAATGTATGAGGGGAAGGATTACTCCGTCTCCAGGAAATTGGCTTAGTCTTCGAGGGAAATTCTTAAAGCGAAATATAAAGGCAATACATTATGCCACCACTATATACGAACGTCTACGTATAATATGCAAAAGCGTGTGTGGTGACTGGTAGGTATGTTCTACGTATGATGCTTAAGTATATCAAAAGTTGACTGTAAGACTGTATTACGAAGTGCGTGGTGGCCTGTTCGTTAACGGACCAGACGCGGCTGCCTACATGTTCACAGTGGTCCCAGGGCACACCTCTGACTTTTCGGAGTCATGTGTGTATTGATAGTCAATCACCACGCACTTTAACGGTGAAGGAAAACATCGTGAGGAAACCTGCATACCAAAGCGATTTGTATAAATTACTATGGTATGTAAAAGTCCGCCAACCCGCATTAGGCCAGCGTGGTGGACTATATGGCCTATCACTCTCAATCGTACTCTCGATTGTAGAGGAGGCCCGTGCCCTGCAGTGGGTCGTATATGGGCTGATACCAGTACCAACTCTACAAATAATATTACGTAAATTTGTACATATATCTTGTTTTTGAGATGAATGGCGAGACGAACACGTCATTCGCCTAATGGTGAACGATACGACCACATATAGACAGTAGCAATACCAAACAACACCATGAATAACAAAGAAATGCTTGGCATTTCACTGCCTGTTGTAATATCATTTTGAGATTTGAGTTATAAACTCTTATTATAAACATAAGAGATCCTATATCTAGTAGTGGACTTTTCTTATCTACCCAGTGAGCCTTCCGGATGGATTCACTATGTCTGAACTTCATGGTAAAGCATTTTGCAATGCTCTTTATTTTTTTCTTTGCTACGTAGGCGTGCTATGTACATACATAAACATCACGTCATTCTCCCAGAAGAGGTAGGCAGAGGCGCTGCTAGGACACTCACGTTTTGTCTTGTATATTCCGTCACACGACGTGATAGCGGACGAGCCTGTGGCCATATTGAGCGCAAATCCCTGACTCCGACCCATTAATTGGTGGAAAAATTCAATATCACTTTACCCGAACCGAGATTCAAACCTGATCCTCTTAACCTCAGCATTGTAATTGTACTATAGTACAACTGCGCCACCAAGGTAGTCTTAAGTAGTAATCATGTTATTTTTAAAAAAGCGACGAGGACAGTAGCTCTTAAAAAAAAAATCATGAATTAAATCCATAAACACCCACAATACGAAATGCTCCTTTACAGCATAAAAGAAGTGGGTGAATTATAGACGTTAGCTTCCCTACCATAAAACACCGTCAAATTATTGTGTTAATATTTACATTATCTTGTCTTGCGGATATCCAATTATCCTCATTAAACAGCAAATATTATAATCTTCGCGCAAACGTTCATTTTCCTTATGTAAACAGGCTGTACATAATTAATATATAGTTATTAAGTTATTATTGTTGTTAGCGCGCACAAAGTAATTACCTCACTAGATATTTGAGTTTCAAAGCGCGATATTATGGACGCAAATAGATTGTTCTGTGCTCTGTGATATTAATGTTTGACTGAAGATATGGGAGGGAGCGGTTAATGTTTCTTATTAGAAAAGTTACGTCCTAAAAGTCTCGAATTCAATGACCTGAGGAACACACTGGAGACTTTTTGGTCAATATTCTCCACATTAACCGCAAAGAAAAACATTATAACGAAAATGTCATTTCTTAAAGTTGCTCGCCAAGGCATCCACAGTGTAATTATGAATGAAACTTGTAATGTAGTCGGTACATTATATCCAATATACTTATAGTCGACATGAAAAATAAGCCAAAAACTTCAGTAATATTTTGAAGACTATTCATCATCGCTATCGACCGCTACTGAACGTACGACTGCCAATGAATTTATTCCGCACTCGACAAAAGATAATATTAAAAAAGGTTAAAGGAAACGCCATAAAATCGCTGCAAATTACACATTGGGCCACACAGCCATCAACCGCTAATCAGCGAGGATATTAAATGCACAAATAATCTCCCTTTTGCATTTCTGATGCAATTTGGGACAAATTAGCACGTCACCATGCGCTGACAGAATCGCCTCGTAACGTCGCGTTGCGTGTTACATTACTTAGTTGCAGTGTTGCAGCTCGACGAATTTTACTATTTGTATAGATGGGTTTTAGATTGTGCCCGCGGTATTGTACGAATATTCAACGTGTTCACTCGTTTAAATGATAGTGTTAATAGAATATTTATAAAACATCTCCAAAAAGTTTTATATTACTATATTAGTATATGTATATTTCAGGTGTTCGCTTATTGTTTTGTGATAAAAAGTCTGGGACATTATTCACGTATCACAATACTTCCGTGTACAATAGCTAAACTAAAACCCTAAGCCTCCGGTCTCTTTCCATTTAATTTACAAGTACACATAATGTGAATTTAACACGAGCGGTATTCCGGGTAATGGTCCGAAAGGCGCCTTTATCCCGGCACATCCCTGTATAATCCTGGAAGGGAGAGCACGCCACTTATTTCGTTTACGACGCGCTCCGGGACGCACGTTATTGTCTTGTAGCTTATAACATCACTGCAGCATTTACTTGAGATGTATCTCATAAAGTAAGTGATGGGGAAATTTACTCGCTTTGGACAAGGATGATAAGTCTTATATAAGATCTTAATATTTGGGCTGAAGATAGGATACTTACTGTAAAAAACGAAGTAAGTAACAAGGATTAAAGCGAAGCTTTTATAGTGGTTCTTGTATTACGTCAAAGTTATGGTTAAAAGGGTCGACTTGATCAAACTGGTCCTACTCTTTCAATAAAAACTAATGTACCAGATTCTTTAGGCAGCGGTAGGAGAGGTTATAGAAAGAATCAAACAGAATTGGCCAGTGAAATGTTTAAGATATTAATGGTGCTCTAAAAACATGATAAGGCTTAACTTTTGGTTTTGATTATGACCAACAAACTATAAGCCAGTGCTTATACATTTATTAACAAAACAAGAGGGAGAAACGATATCAGATTTGATACTTTGTGAACTGGGCACAATATAAGACTATTACAGTTTAGTTTTACTACATAAAATCTAATTCCAACGAGTCTACATCTAGAAAATTCATAAGCCATTACAATTTCATCCTAGATGAACTAGAGCCGTGCAAATCTCTTGAAGACATAATCCTCCGACTACCGCCGCCGGTTACAAGGTTCCGGATGTGATGACGTCAATGATTAATTATCTCGTGTTTATTAATACGAGTCTTGGAGTCTTGCTAGTGGAATAATTAATTCTCTTTGTTGGAACAGTTGAATCTTTACTGTGTGATGAGAACGTTGTTAGGATAGGCAATTAAAATCTTCTACTGTGTAGCTTCAGTTGCAAGTGTAATATTATTTTGGTTTTCTTTGATGCTGGTACTGGAATATTTCTAATAATTCATAATAACGAGTAAATTTATATTGTGGCATTAAGCTGAATTGTATATCATGAAAATTATAATATTATCATTAATAGAACTGCATATTTAGAACCAAAGAACATTTTACCTATATTTTTAGGCAATATTAAACTTCGTAGTAAACATTAATTTTGTAATGAATGCGAAACTAAATGGGTTAATAAAAAATCTTCTTTTAATGATTAAGCCTTCTAATAATTAGATTTTAACGTTGAATCAGACCAGGTATCACTACGGTAGTGGTAAATATTTGTTTACAAAGCCAGTCTTGACTACATTACCCGTTATTTCTATGACTGATACTTATGGCCTTGAGTAACATTGTGCACATTCAAGCTACATACACTCGTCTTTTTACATTTATTTAATAACCTGGCCTGGCCTGTTGGTAACGGACCGGACGCAGCTGCTTACATGTTCACGGTGGTCGCGGGTTCAAATCCCAGGGTACACCTCTGACTTTTCGGAGTTGTGAGTGTATTGATAGTCAATCACCACGCACTATAAAGGTCATGGAAAACATGGTGAGTAAACCTGCATACCGTAGTGAATTCAAAGAATTTCTACGGTATGTAAAGTCCGCCAACCCGTACTAGGCCAGCGACTATATGACCTAACCACTCTCAATCGTACTCTGGGTTGTAGAGTAAGCCCGTGCCCTGCATTGCGACGTATATGGGCTGATACAATACGAAAAAAAATTATTACGAACACAAAAGTCAAAAAATGTAACAAATACCACAAACCAAACGCACTCAAAACATAATATTTAAAACAAACAACACCAACGACAATGTCCAGAAACGGCGGCGAGAAAATCTCTCAACCAACAGTGGGACATTAAGCACAATACGAATTACAAAGCGCCACTAAAGTGTACGTTAACTAGAGTGTGGCTCGTCCATTTATATTCACAATCTATTTGGAGCACACAAAACGCCGGTAAAACCTCCACCGTACAGAATACATATAATGGCAAACTTTACAGACAAATATGCTTATGGTGTTTGGCCTGGAAGAGGAGCGGCGGCGAGTGAGCGTGGGTGTCGCTTATCAACTTTGGAAACTGAGTAGGCTTGGTGAAAACGTGAGCGAAATGTTATGAGTCTGATATTCTGTGTCTGTTAAATGGAAAGGAAATTGAAATAAAATGTTAGTATTTTTTTATAAGTTTTGATGCAAGTTACATGTAACGGAAACGTTAGTACGCTTGGCAACTACTTTGGCCAAGCGTACTAACGTTTCCGTTACAACGTAAAACTTATAAAAATTATGTTGGTAATTTCCGCTCTACAATTGTTAGAGGAAATGTCGTGCCACTATGAGTCACGCGCATGTATTTCAATTTGGAGATTGAATACTCTCTCTCTTTAGTAGATATTCTCTCTTGTTAGAACTCTACATCATGGTTGTTTGGCAAAAAATGTTTAACAACGATAAGACCGCCACTTGTACTTTTTTGTTTTTGTATAATCTCTATAAACTGATATTCTTTTTATTGTGACATTTCCTTATGCACCAAAAAATATATATCATCATCATCATCATCCATCATCATCCATCCATCAGCCAAAGGAAGTCCACTGCTGAACATAGGCCTCTCCAATGATTAAAAAATATATATATCGTGTACAATTTTCGCCCTTATTTCTCAAACTAATCAATCGCTTTCAACTCCTAGCTTACACCACAACGAACTAACAAGAATACAATGGCACAACCATAGCCGGGAATTTCTCTAGGAGCATATTGTATATGTATTTGTATAAACTGGATACATACATAGCCGGAGCACTTACGCTGCGAATTTCGGATATTATGTTCCAGCATTTTTTGGGATTCCGTACACAGAGACCAAAGAGGATCTTACACAACTACGCTGTTTTTGCATCTACATTACATGATAGTGGTTATAACGCTCAATTTTTTTTGAACCAATATTATTCCACTGTGGCGGAATTTAAAAAAGAATTTGGGTTAGTGAAAAAAAAAATAGGCAGCCTATACAGTATACACGTCTCACTATAACGCACAGGCCCACTCTACAATCGAGAGTGCGATTGAGAGTAGTGAGAATTTATAAAACATATTTAATTTCTGAAATTTTCTTTTATCTACTTATTTTGTAATAAAGCATCGTATTCCAGTGATTAGATGGTTAAAATAAACAAAAACAAATGTAATAAAACCTAGTCTACACAGAATTATTTATTGGTACGGAATTCTTGGCGGGTTCGCCCGATTCGGACTTAACTGTTTTACGTCTCCGTGACACTAAAGAGTATCGTCGATCGTAATGGTTCGAACAATTCATAAAATAACATAAATACAACCAAATGTTTTTATATTGATTTTCATGATATCTAAACCTTATGTCTTGTTAGATAGCTTAAGGAAAGAGGAGTGTATTTTATTAATATACTGTACTGTGTGACCCCACATACGTTCCACTGCAGGGCACGGGTCGCCTCTACAATCAAGTGTACGATATAGAGAGGTTAGGCCATATAGTCCACCACGCTGGCCCAGTGAGGGTTGGCGGACTTTTACATACCATATAATTTTTACAAATCGCTATGGTGTGCAGATTTCCTCACGATGTTTTCCTTCACCGCTATAGTGCGTGGTGATTGACTATCAAAGTCATTGTTTCCCTTCAATGTGCATTTTCAATAGACGCTGTATTTTTTCTACATCATAAATAGGAGTATAGACTCCTTCCTCTAATAAAAAGGACTCAATATTATCGACCCTAAAGAACTAAATTGCGGTAGTTTATCATATCGCTTATCGAGCTTCAGTGTTCTGCTCAACTCATCTCAAAACATTTCAACAAAATTAAACAACACTACATTACACAAAGTCTGAAGTAGCTACTTCACGACGCATAGAATCCGGGCGTTTAGCGCAAATCCGACAAATAAATTCACCCGTTGTTTAAATCGCTTAAGTCCGAACTTAGTCTAGGCGGACACGTCCGTAAACCGACGGTGGATCTTACTCTATAGCGCTATAGAATATGTCAACTTTGGCCGTTTAAGGTTATTGCCAGATAACTTATGATTATAAGAGTACGCCGGCATAATTGTCTCGATTAGCGAGATATAACCAACTCATTGTGTTGTACTGTTGATAACTTGACATAAGTGCTCCTTAAGATGTTCCGCTAGTTGGCCTACCCACTAGCGGAACATCTTAGGGTCCTAACCCTATTAACCCAGGGGCTATTTGGTTGGTGTATAGATACAATCGCTTTATCTATTTCCCCTTTATAGTAGTGTTAAAACATCCAGTGGCTTCTAAAACCATTATCATCTATTTATAAAGAATTTTAAAATATATTCATAAAGGTACATAAATTAGAAGTGCGTGGTGGCCTCGTGGTATCGGACCAGACTCGGCTGCCTACATGTTCACGGTGGTCGCGGGTTCAAATCCCAGGGCACACCTCTGACTTTTCGGAGTTATGTGTGTATTGATAATCAATCACCACGCACTTTAACGATGAAGGAAAACATCGTGAGGAAACCTGCATACCGTAGCGATTTTAAAGAATTTCTACGGTATGTAAGTCCGCCAACCCGCACTAGGCCAGCGTGGTGGACTATATGGCCTAACCACTCTCAATCGTACTCTCGATTGTAGAGGAGGCCCGTGCCCTGCAGTGGGTCGTATATGGGCTGATACAATACAATACATAAATTAGGACACCCTTATCACATAAATCAAAGCAAAATAAACAAAAACCAACATTAATAAGATTACCAAATTAAAATCCAATATCGAGAGAACCCTTTACATTCTTCATAGTTATATGTGGATGGAGATTAAATTGTCAAGTACGACACGCCAAAGAGGATTTTGTGGGACGAACCGATCAATTTAGAGGCCATTTGACAAATGAGAGGCTCAGGGAATATCGTGTTGACACGGCATGAAATAATGTTTTAAATTATTATACTGTTGATGGGTTATGGTCGCCTGGTACTTAGTGGGAATGTAATTGATAAATCTGTGGGTTTGGTTTGGTTTTATGTGGCCAGTTCAGTAATCGGAGATTTAAGAATTTAATTCCGTTTTGAGTGTAGGTAAATAAGTAATTGTTATTTTGTAAAATGTATGTTTTTATAGTTGGAATACACAAGAATTGCGTGTATTTAAAGAATTAATTTAAGAATCATTTTTAACTTTAGTTGGTCTAGAGACCTCACTAATCCGCGTTTAATTTCTAAATTGGCAAGTTTCTTTTAAATTTTCAAATAAAAGACATTTCTGTAATGACAAAATAAATAAAATATAACATACGGATCGTTTAATAAGTAATAAATTTTTGGAAAAATTCCTCATACTTGTGACTGAAACCTAACCCAGATATCTTCACACTTTAGACTGCATAACAACAGTTTACCAAACAGGTAACCATCAATAAAACTGCAACGCATCCGTAGCGCTGTAAAATCCTTTGCACCTCCATCATCCGACTCCGCGCGTAAATAAAGTAAATATTGGGCAGATTTATCAAGGTTCGACTCTCGAGTAAAATTGTACCGTTGGATAAATGTGAGCTGGCTGCGGGCGGTAATTTATCGACCCCTGAATCCGTGCAGTCAGTGTATCGATTTGGAGGCTTGGATCATGTTTTTGATGGGAATTCAGGGGAATATGTGTTGAGGTGTAGGGGTTTTAAGTAAATTTAATTATTATAACAAGGTATTGTAAAATTGGCAATTGTGGATCCCAGCAGTCAGCGTGGTGTATCTATTTGAAGGCTTAGATCATGTTCATGATGGGAATTGAGGTATATATTGTGTGGAGTATTGGAAGGAGAATGTAAAAAATTGATGTAAAGCATATAGGCCAGTGCATAGGTCACTTTAAGGTGTCAGTATGCTCTAAGTTTACCGGATGGCAGTATATACGTGTCGTCACAAATAGCGACTATTGTTCACGATGATGGAATACTCATTACAGTGATTTACGCATGTGGTTCAATCTGCTTTTTTCCGGTTACGAACAAGTACGAATAATTGTATCGCTCGGCAAAATAAAAATAACTTTATTTGTTTTAATTTAATGATGATAAAGTATACATATGTTTCAATCAATCAAACAATCCATCAGCCAAAGGAAGTCCACTGCTGAACATAGGCCTCTCCCAGTGATTTCCACAGTGACCTGTTGGAGGCAGCCTGCATCCAGCGACGTCCCGCGATCTTCACTATTCTTAAATATATTTGTATGTTAATAATTACTACGAGTACGTCTCGCATATTTTATAATATTTTATTGTATGTGGTTGGAAGTGCACTCACCAGGTGTATTGTAGTCACCTTGTATGTAAAAAATGAATAGTACCCATCCAAAGCCAGGCTAATATAAAAGTAAAAAGTTGGATTCCCACAGAGTTGCGTTATTTTGAATGTCCGACATTGTACGGCTCTATGGCGCCTTTATTTCTCTTTTTTTGTTGCAGGTGAGTTATTGAGTTCGGTTTTGGTATGTTAATACGATTTTTTTGTTATATTGAATTATTTTGAACTGTTCTCATAACAAGCATGTTCTGGAATTTTATTGTGAGATTTTAGGCTTTCCCTGGCGTGTAAATATTTTAATGGGCTATTAGAAATGTATTGATGTGTACCTATAATTTTATTGGTAATATTGGTCAAATAATTACTCATGTTCATGTTTTCTTTAAATAAGGATATAACTTTCAGAAAACATAAAATTTGTGTCACAAATTATAACTAAATTTTCTCAATCAGTTATTTGATAGATTTTGATCTGAGTAGGGCTGCTCTTGTATAAATGCAGGCGTGACCCTTACTACCAGACGATCGACCAACTACTCTCATCATTCACAAATAAAAAGAATGATATGTATATTATATTATGATCCAAGTACAAGTAAGCTACGGTTCTAGTCGTTAGGCGGCAGGGAACCCGGCCGGCCCATCAAATTACCATACGTTGGAGACAATCATTCATACTTAACATTTTATTATCACTCACATATCCTTTCTGTACGCGGGAGTTATAATGTTATGAGAACTCCAACTTCCACATTATCTTTACGACTTGCGAGTTGGAGCGAGGTTGGGGAGACAGGCGATTTGGTTAAAGTATTTTTTGTGTATGTTACAATATTTTTTGGTAAATATAAATTTAATATAAACTTTACCTATCACATTTTATCCAGTTAATAGGGTTGCAAGTTGGCCTATTTTTATTGTCTCTATTTGAGACTTTTTTTTATCATAAAGTATCGACTTTACACCTATAAATAGATGCTCTAATTTTATTCGAATTTATAGGCACTTCTATCAGCTTGCTTTTATAATATAATTAAATAAAGTTTATTTTGACGCAACAATGAAATTCTATCACACAATGTCATAGCTTATTGATATATTGAGCCTATACTGACATTATATTTAACATCTAATAAATCTACCTCGCTGTCCGCTCATAACCTAGTCTGAACATAAATCGGCCGTCATAAAGGGGATCGCGCAGTGAAAAAGACATGAGAGCGTGGATTTAAGGGCGAAGTGTGAAGTCTGATCGCGTCTGATGCGTCCGTTTACGAGCCTGATTAATGCTCCACCGATTGTTATGACGTATTTAATGCGTTTTGATGATCTGCCAAAACATCAATGTCTGGGTGTTATTTTCAGGGATTTTGGTACATTGCTTCGGGAACCGAGATTTTGAATTCTGTTTCAAAGTAGGTGAGGTTATTTGTATGAGGATTGTTATATAGAATAATCTGAACTAGGTGGTTTTGCTCATTCCTCGCGTATATTCTAAAACATAAATAAAAAAGTATCAAAGAGAAAATTAACACCTTTTTTTTCTTGACTCTGAGCGTATGCACTTTTATTTTCATATTAAATATATTTTGTATTATCTACGTATCAAATTAAAATTAATTTCCTTTGTCATGTATAATTGGTTTTCATATTAAATCTTTTAAGTCTTTAAAACCTTATTACGAAACCATTTTCATATTTCGTACTACAAAATAACGTAAATAATGTAATTTATATTCAGGAAAAATTAAAAGTTACATGGTAACATAAACCGAGCTCGGTGCTGGGACGAACAATGGCCCATTTTTTTATACTGTTTGCACTAAACTCTCTGGACAACTTTCATTTATAAAATATTATATTTAAGCTAATGCGTTGGGAGAAATTTGCAGATATTTCATTCTTCGACCAACGCATTAGTAGCTTAAGGATTCCATCCATCAGCCATACAAAGCCCACTGCTGAACATAAGCTTTCCCTAATGATTTCCACAGTGACCTGTTGGAGGCTTAATGATTGGCAAAACTTTAAAAATCGGATACCAAATATATACAAAAACGCGTAATTTTTTTGTGAAATTCATTGAAACCTAATACCCATATCACTTCGCCATTTAACTAAACAATAAATAATTTACTGCAGAATCGAATTCAGAGGTGTGTTTACTTTGTTACTCTAGAGTCTAGTCCGTCGTCAACTTAACAATCATTCAACAAATAAGGTCTAATAGAAGACAATAAAATGAATTATTTACTACAAACTCCCCTTTAGTTGAAACAAAACACATTTGCCATACAAATGCTAACTCGTATGCCCTGTAATTAGCCATGCCTTTCACTGTTTAATATTCCGTAGTTTTGTTCAGTTTTATTGAATTTACTTCAGGCTTTTGTAAGCTTTGGATAGAAACAAAAGCCCTGTGTGGTTGTTTGAAATAGTCGATGTTAGTGCTTGTGAATAGCTGTATACTACCTTGTTAGTCTTTTCAAGAGTTTGACAACAGTACGGTACTGTAGTCTGCAAGCCTTAATGGGATGGGTTTTAGCATCTCCATGTCGTCAAATAGAAAATTTACGTGTAAATATGTTTTTATGTATTGGTAAATACGTCAAATATGACAATATCGTTGAATAGGTTGTCAAGTTGAAGATAAGCTATGAAATTAATATGAAATATGAATTTCTGATTACCTTTACCATGAAGCGTAAGATTGGATTGCGTTAGCTCAACCATATCTTAACATGTCAAACATGTGAAGATTTTAGGAGTTAAGGCTTTAATTTGTGTTAGGCCAACTCGTTTTTTTTATTCGGTCGCACAAATTTTCGTACTTCTCGCTGGTGCTTAGACTCATCAAACAGTACTAAATATACGCGACATGGCAATTTTTTAGTGATGTAGTGTCACGTTGCAAGTAGTTAATATCGATATTTTTTGCAACACAGTGACAAAAGAGTAAAATAATTAACTTTTGTTTAATAAATGCAATATGACAAAATATTTTATCGATTATAATTTGTAACTCATCTGTTATGTCTGCATATGGAAGATATATGAGCAAAACTATTACGTTGGTACTTAACGTAATAAAACCGTAAGAATGCGAATGAATTATTGTTTTTTTCTTTAGCTTTAAAAGCTACCGCAGTTATTTCAATACACAACAATATATTACACAAAGAACAATGTGAGCGGAATCGAGATCGATAGCCGCGGTCGATGCGTACTCGTGCAGCACTAAGACTAGGACGGCGCGGGCGATGTGCGAGTGTGCTGGGCGTCCCCACCCCCACGCGTCATGTCATACCCCGATTGCCATCTCGACCTGTCGCGTACTATAGATAGGCACTTTCTAAAGCACAAATTTTTCGATATAAGACACCAGCCATGGTGGTTCCATATCATCTTTATCAAGAAACGCCCTGCAGCTTCAAGATACATTATAAATAAAATCTAATCGTTTCAAAACTAAACAGCTAACCACATCCATGTTAAAATATAACAAAAATAAAACGCCCAGCACCCGTCCCAGAAGTCCTTTGTCAGAAACTAGATTTTACACAAAGAAAATACAGACTAATAAAAGCACTAAGCAGCAGTTAAAAAAAGGCGAAACGAAAGTTAACGTTACTTTGAAGTAAGTTGAAGATTTTTTCAATAGAATTTCATGAATATATTCCGCTGTTGATTGTCTCTTTGAAGTTTGCCATTGTGCTCTGTAACAAGTTTGGTTTTCGCAAAACATTTTATTTGCAAACTCGGTTATGACGTAAATGAGTTGACATCACAAATTTAATTATTTCGCAAAAGCCTTTGAGTTGCTGACCATTGGTTCTCAACAAAACTTTTGTGAATTTTTATTCATGATCACGATTTTATCATTAAGTTAGGTTTTATTCTAGTGTTTTTTTGTAAGATTTCCCGACATCGATAGGACAAGCGTTTAATTGTAAATCCGGTTTTTGAATGGTCAAATAACTATGCACCATTTCCCTAGGATAGGATTAACATCGTCACAAGTAACATCATCCCTATCAAGCTAAATAAAACCCATTAAATTTTATAACTGGCACAAATTCACGTTTTGCAAGAAATACTAGCAAAATCAATTAAAAACTTAAATATATTTTTATATTAGGCATAGAGAGTAGTGAAAATTTATGTAGCATATGTAGGTATGTTTGTTATTTTGTCGCGGATAAAGTACTCAATGCATTTTGATAAAACTTCATAGAATTAAACTGTACAACATACTAACACACAGGCTATATACGAGTACTACTGATATTATAAAGACGAAAGTTTGCATGTTTGTTACTTCTTTCCGCTCAAACAGCTGCACTAATTTTGATGAAATTTGGTTTGTAGGTAGCTGATACCCTAGATTAACACATAGGCTACTTTTTATACCGAAAATGTAGTTTTCAGATGGGATGAGAAAGGAATTCTAATATGTATATTTGCTACTCTTTCAAACTCAAAGGGATGGTAAGAGACAGAAAATAGGGCAAATGAAATGGGGTATAAGGGGAAAGGATTGCATGCCTTGAGTCATGGAACAGGTTGGCACGGGACAGGATGAGACGTAACCGGATGAAACGACAAAAGCGATATATAAAAGCGGCAGTCACGTTGAGTATAAATATAAACAGTTAGTACGCGAAATAGTATCGTGTGTGTCTGATGTGAACTGGACTTAAAAAGTGTCTGCACCCAAGCGAAGCTGGGTCGGGCCGCTAGTAATTAATAAAAACATCCTCTCTGTCTAAGCAAGAAAATAATCAAAAAGCAAAATGACCAACATCAATGACTCCCTTCTTACGCATCCACAAAGACAGACCCAAGTTCTTCACCGACCTATCAAGGATCTCAGTTTCAGTACTAAATCGCCCCCCCACTCAAGTCCCCCCTCTTCATTAGGATTGCTCAGTCGTGTGTACACAATTTCACAGAGTATTTCTACTTTTGTCAAGCACCCTCAGTCTTGTTGGGACGCTGTTTTGATGTTCTTTTTTTTGGTTGCGTATAATTGTGGTTTGAATTATTTGGAGCGTTACCAGAGTGTTGTAGATATGTTCGTATATTTTTTTATAATTGTTGATCAAAACGATCCTTTGTAAGGAGGGGTGGAGATGATGATTAAATAACGTACAGACAATTGCATCGGGAATTCGTACACCACAAAAATAGTAGTTATTCAGCGGTACAGTCAATGGATGTATAAAAAAATAGGTTACATTTATTTGTCATTTAGTTTTGTATGAAAATATTGATAACTGAATTTAGATTTAACAGATAAGATGATTTTAACAGCTTGAAAGTAGGTATGTTGATTGAGGAATCGAATTGTACTTATTTACGTTTTGTTTCCATCTCTGTGTATAACTTTCAAAAAATAACTTAAAATGAAGTAGTTATTACTAAATTTATATTTCATAAATAACTTGATCTAGCTATGACGTCCAAGTCTTCAAGACTTTTACACACAAAATAAGGGCACAAAAATGTGCTACCCAACTTACTTTAACAACCCTCGACTCCGCTATAACCTTTCCATAAAATCAGCTTTTTCAAGTCCCGCCCATAAATATTTAGTACCAAGCGTTTAATCTCCAAGTTCACGTCCACCTCGTCAGTTCGTCTGTTCTCGACATCCACAGCCGAAGATTTACTGCATCGTCGTAAATTACGTCGAGATCCAGTTGAATTGGCAGAGTGCCGTGAGAACCTCGCGGAAGCAATTAAACTTGGCTCCAACGCAGCTACAATGTTGGGAGTTATGGCAAATGTTTTGGCTGGTCTAGACTTCATTCTGGGAGATTTTTTGCACCGCTTTGGTAGCTTTTGTAACATTTAGAAATTAGATCGTTGGTTCAGGTTTCAAGTCGGACATTTATATTGTTGAGTATTTTAATTCTACATGAGTTAAATTAAAATAAAATGAGATTCAACCCGTGACCATGACCGGTCTATTTTTTTTTGTATTGCAATGGCGACACGAGCATTCCATTCCCCTGATGGTAAGCGAAATGACCGCTCATAGACAGTAGCAAAACCAAACAACACCATGAATTACAAAGTACATCAGTTGTTAAGCCTCATTATGTCCAGTAGGCTGGCTATAATGTTCTTCAAACCAGAACACAACCAGCGTTTACATTGCTATGTGGCGGGAGAAAATTATTCGAGTCGCTTCGTCGTGAAACTAAAACCACGTTAAAATGAGTAAAATGCATTTTATTTCAATTCGTAACATTTGCGTAAAGATAATAAACTGAGTTGATGAATTGCATGAGTTGTCGTAGTCTAGTTTTTTACCTAGCGTATACGCCTGTTCTCTCGGGACGAAAATAAACTTCATGTGACAACAACAACACACTTCAAACATAAAGATGTGTTTTGATGACAATGCTGGCACCTCTGTCTACCGGTTTGGGGATACAGGCGTGAGCATAATATTATGTAAAAATATAAGATAATTTTCAGTTAATTCACTGTATTCTAATTTTTTACCACTTTTATAGCTTTAATGTAATAGTTCATGAATATTTCGCTCGTCGTTAAAAATATATTTTCTTTCCAATTTCTTTCTCCTTTTAAAGGGTCGTTGAATGGTATTCAAACTACTAGAAGAGACGTTTGTCGTTTTACCAAACGAGCGATAAAAATATAAAAGGAGGGAATTTAATAGATAGAAAAATATCAAAGAGTTTTAGCTACGTATTCTTTCTAATAGGGATTTTTTTGGGTAAAATATGGTTTTACATAACTATATCAATATTATAAGCACATACGGCTAACCTTCGTGTTTAGGATTAGAAGGGCTTCGGCTGAAGGTTTGTGGAAAGTCAAGATTTTCAGTCATGGATGCATTTTCAGTCATGTATGATCTAATACAAAATGGTAGACTATACACACCTTCGAAATAATCATGAAGGAATTCAGACTTACAGGTTGCTTCAAAATGTTGTGTCATTTTCAGATTCAGTGCGTATCCTGGTTCATTCGTAATCTCGATTATAGAGGAAGCCGTGCGCTCCATTGTGATGCATATGCGCTAATACAGATACAGACAGACACAGATATCGCGGTTCGAGCAGGCCGACATAACAGTGTCGATCAGCGAAGGATAATCAACTTTTGTCAATGGATACTGCACTAAGATAAACTAAGACACTAAGAATTAAAAAAGAGATGGTTTAGAACTGGTGGTAGGCCTTTCATATGTGGGAGGCAGCCTGGGTAGGTACCAACGCAATGTCTATGTCTTCCGACAAACAGCAGTGTAAAAGCACTGTTGAGTTGGAACACTGGGTCAGTAGTTAGACAAGCTGGAGCTTGCAGGGCATTGTAGCCACAGTAACTAATGGACATAATGAGACTTAACATGTCTTGTTTTAGGATGAACGGTCGTATCGCTTGCCAATAGGCGAATGGCATGCTCGTCTCGCCATTTATTTTAATGAAAATAAGGTTTCATTGCACTTAACATCACATACATTAAAGTAACTTTATCGTGCAAAAAACATTTTAGAATAACACATTCCCATCCACTCCACAAAGGGTTAGTCGTAAAGTGAAATAATCCGAAACACATCCGACCATTGAGGGGAGTTGATTACAAAACACAACAAAACTCATTGTTTCAACTCAAAACACAATACGTTTTGTGAAATAGCGCTCGCATATGAATTAGAAAAAAATATGGTTATCCGTATAATCCCGGACAAAAACATAAGGGGAAGTGAATGAACAGTAGGATAACTGAGAATATTTTAATGGGGAGGTAATGGCGAAGGATTAAATAAAAACCGTATAATACACAATGCATACCTGTTTCGCTAAAAAAACAGTATTCTTTTATCAGATGCCGGCTATGAACCTAGAAGCTGCGGATTCAATTCCCTCATCGATAACTTTAGTGCAGTCCACAAGTATTTGTGTCGAGTCTGGGTGTTTGTGAGACCGAAAAATATAACATAGTTTTTGATACCCACGACGCGGAACTTGCATCTTAATGTGGGTTCGGGACTGTGAATGTCACTGTCGCATGTATTTAAACAAAACAATGTTTTGAATAATAGTTTGCAATCAAAACTATCGGAAACTTCAACCTTCAACCAGCTTAGACTAGATTCCACGAATTCAACCTACACTGTTAATAGATCAATTAGGTCTTGTATAGTTGCTAGTTAAATAGTTTTGTAGGGTATAAGTTAGGGACGTATTCATTAATTTAGGATTTTAGTTCAACGAAACGTAAAATTAAGTTTAGTTCGTCTGACATTAACAATTTCAGGTATCAACACTCTCATTGATTTAATGAACTGTGACACCAATTATTGAGTGGAACAAATTATGTTTATTATTGTATTTGGTGTGCTGTATGTAGTTTACCAGCCTGATTCATAGACAGTTTTAAAACATATTTTTTAGTTTTAGTTATAGAATGTTTTGTCCCTTTCGAACGACTTTTGAATTCAGTTTGAGCGAAGAAGACAAAACATTCGATAACTAAAATAGGTTTTAACACTGTCTATGAATAAGACCGTACTTCTTTAAATGCTTAACTACTGTCAATAGTTTTATTTTTATTTCTTTTCGTATATCGAACTGATGGCTGATGTGGCCGGAAGATTTCGAATGAGGGACACTCTCAGCTTCGGATGTGCATCTGCAGGAGCAGCTGTACTAACGGTTTAAAAAAATGCGTTGGGTACAGTATACTTTCAGTGGGACTCTGGACATCACTGGAGAACATCTTGTTGTTAAAGACGATTATAATTATGTTTCCCTTAATTGTTAGTATTGCATTAATTCTGAGTCCTGTTCCTCTTGTTACCATCATGCAAGCGACCTGCCTATCTCGTCTTTCTCTCAAATAAAAAAGCTCAGACGCCATACTACACCTCCCTACACACATCGACAGTTATAACGAACTGGAGGGGCGAGAGATGCTACGATAAATAATAACTCAGCGAGCTCGACACTCAGCTATTCAAATAAGTCCATAATCAATACTCGATTGAGAGTTGCCGTTTTTATTGTCGACAAGATTTTACGAGCAGCGCGTTGTGATAACACATTGAGTTTGTAAATTGATAAATATGCAATAGACTGCCGCGCTAGAGTAGTTGTACTACGGTATGATTATAAAGCTGAGTTCTCCGGTTCGATTATAATATTATACGAGGCAAATAATATTGGTTTTTCTATTAATTATCAGCCCGTAGTCAGAAATTTGTGCCCGGTATGGCGATAGACTTGCCCCCTATCACACTGTGGGACGGAACACACAAGGCGAAACGTGGGTGTCACGGTTGCACCTCTGCCTTCCTCTTCAGGTATAAAGGCGTTATGTTTATGTATGCAATTAATTTTGTTAAATTATGAGTTTGTATATAGATCTGTTTAGATATTATAATTTGGTTAAGTACTACTATCTCCTGAGTAACGGGGTCATATAACTGAAAGTCTGAGTTTGCACCAGTATACTTCAACGTGTATGTGCAAATAACAGTGCAAACTTCAGACTACGACGCGCTCTTTGACAGAAATGATGTTTGCACAAACCAGTCGGCACAGTTATATCGTTACGTGTGTGGCGGCCATAACAGAAGCCAAGAATCGAATGCGATGACATGGAATTGCAGATGCGTGTGTTCAGTATTAGACCTCTATCAGCTGGTGATGAAGATGTCCATTGCGTAGTTGTCCCATTTTTATATTGTAAACAAATAAATATAATACATCTTGATTAGCGAATCCTTGATCTTGGATCAAAGGTGGTATGGAGAAGGAGATGACTCGAAATCATAAAACTTTTGGCATTTTTGACAGGCATGACATGCCGTCAATACACCTTTCATTACTGTAATGTACTCCAAACATAGCATCGGCGGGGAATCGAACAAGATTTATCAAAGCTGCGCCTTCACGTCAGTTTTCTTTGGGATATTATTGCTCCGTCCATCCGTTCTATTATTAGATATTGCACCAAGATTCAGCAGATCTACGACGGCTTCCATGTACAGCTTTATGTAACCTACCTACGATTCGTCTTGTTAACAAACGTATATATATAAATATAAATCTTCTGCACTCCTTTGAATGTATTTCGGGGTAATACGATTACGTATTTCAAAGCTCAGCTGATTCTAATTTTAGATGAACGTTTATCTTTTATACTGCTGCGTAATGTATTGAAATATTAATTCAATGAGGAATTAGATTAATGGCAATGCTTTCTATGTCAAACTCAATCTTTAACCCACAGATGTAAATTTATATATGTATGTGTATATAGATAAAGTTAACTTAAATATATGAGAACTAATCGCATTTGCTTTATGGCATCACGACAATGATGAAATTCTCTGTGGTTACCTTAAATTTAAGTTTAACTACCGCTAATTAACTTACTGTTTGTTGGAAGAACCTATTTATCGTATTTTAATCGAATAACAAAATATCTAAAAACTTCGAAGTGCGAGTAAGGGCCAATTGCACAAACGAACTTTGCCGATACCTTTGACTTTAAAAACGTCATTCCATTAGCGAATGTCAAATACGTGACAAATGTATTGCGATGGAATTGTCGAATTAAAGTTATCGTCAAAGATAGCTGCAACTGGGCCTAAATGAATGAAATAAAGTAAGTAAAACGAAGCTTATTTTGGAAACGTAAAGCGTACATACTATATTCTCACGGCATCTGCATTGCTGCATCTGGCATTGCTCTAACCTAACTCTTATATACTAATTATCCTTCTAAATTTATTTATCTTCATCTAAAAACTTAATAGCAGGTAATAAAAATATAATAAATTCCAGAACTAAGTAAATTAAGGTAATTTATTATCAATGTATGTATACATAAAAAATATGAATATTATTAATTCAAAATAGAGTACATTTCGATGTACCAATCATGTACACGTGAACACTTCATACATTTTCAAGAACTTGTTATTGTTATTATGCCTCTCTCAGAAGTATTTTATTATTATACGAATGGCTATTGTTTAAACTCTATGGACACAGTTATTAATTGTTTAATATTTATTATCGCCATGTATATGGATTTAATTCGACATGTAGAATCATTAACTAAAATTATCTTCACCTTCCAGCAATTTTTAAATATTAACACCAAATCTATAAAAAGTCAAAAATTCTAACGACAAATACACCAATTGTATTGAATAAACGCAGTGGATTTCATATTACAACTTTTTTTACACAAATAACTTAACTTCTGTTACACCATTTTCCAAACACAGTTCCTTTGTCAATCCAGCAAAAAACAACAACACAATATAACTATATAACCCTTAATAATATTTACACTATACTCTTTGAAATTCAAATAAAAAAACTAAAAACGACCAATTAAGGGAACTATTAACCCACCCCAGTTCACAAAAAACAGCGGATGCCCAGCGGAACAAAACGACCAGATGCGCCGGCGCAGTGAACAACCGTTTGTTTATACCATGTGGGTCGGTCTGATCCGTTCCATTTATCACTTCAGATTGGTTTTTATTTTCAAGTGCTTCTTTTATTGGCTCGAGAAAATGATTAATTTATTTGAATCTTATTCTGATGTCGGTAGAATTTGTTAAGCTAATTGTATTCAATCTTCGGTGAATTGCTTTTAAATTTTGATACTTGCTTACTGATTTCAATGAATCATTTATTTATTCAACAAACACAGTCATTACAGATATGCCCAATTCGAACTGGCGGGACTATAACAAACATAAAACCAAACAAAATATTTATCTATATACTACAGCCATACTACAACTGATAAATTAAGCCCACTCAATAATAATAATCATCTGAAGACCTAAATAATGCCACTAAACTTGACGTAATTAAGAGGGTCGCCTAAGCTTAATTATGTTTTACTCTATTGAATCAATATTTTGGTCTATTCATGAAACAATAAGGGCGGTATTGTGAAATATTTGACTACATCTTTTTAGTCCTTAAACAGACACACCTGATTCAGTTTGTCTTTTAACTACCTCTTCGTCTTTTTAAGTATTATCAAGGCAGCGACACCGTGTTATAAAATTGTTTATTAAACATAAATAATGGAATCTGCCATAACAGCGGACTTAAGCTACTTTCGAAGAGTCTTGAAAGTCTTAAATAACTTTTGCTATCTCTTGTTTCATACTTTGTTAATAAGGGTTACGCTGTAACAGCTTGGCAACGAGTTTTTCATGAGATTTATTCTAAAAATGATAAGATGGTCACCCAGTTTGGATAGAATTCAATACACAAGCTTTTGTAAAATTAATCCATCAGATTTGGATATCATTCTTCATATTGTACCTCTGTTTTTGGCCAAAAGTCGACTATAGTGAAGAAAGTTATGGAAGATTAAGCCAGATGCTTTGTAAAGGATATCCACAATAACGAAAAAGAGTGGGTAAAAAATATATGAAAAATAGTAATTTATTTCAGTCTTATGCAAATAGTCCAAGCATAGAAAAACGAAGAAAACCTCAACATATTTACCAAGCTGTAAATTGCCACTTTTCAGTACCTCAAAAAATGTTAATATTTTATTACGAGCTCGTTCCAAGCGGAACGCGGAGACTGGCGGTCTGTCGGTCGATGCACAATAAACAAACGGCCAGACGTTTTCTCGGGAAATATAAATAAGTTTAAAAGCAGCGCAGTCCGCTACTTTGTTCTTGTGTACACAGCGCTTGGTGAGTGATATGTGTGTGAAGTGAACTCGATGGTTCGGATTTGCCATGATACAATATGCAGTACTTGCTGGAGAACGTCGTTACTGGACCACGTGACTGTTTCACTTAGTGAGTGCGCTGTGATTTAGGGTGTCAACGGTATTTGCGTTTTTAACTAAGGCACCTAGAAATGAAAGTGTTTGCGTTTCTCGATGCTCAATAGCCTACTCAAGGGATTTTAATTGATTATTACTGACAGAAAAAGAAGACACGTGAGCTAGTCAATTGTAGCGAGTCTTAATAGTACAGCAAACGTAGCAGATAGCAAATTTTTATCTGGAGGTGGTTAACGCTTAGGGATAAATACAATTACTCTTTAAAAGTCAATAATAATGGATAATGGGACATTAATTATAAGCGTTTTGTCGAGAAAGGAATTAATAATATGGAGTCCTTTAAATACAATATCGTCACTACTGCATATGTATACTACGAGTATATAAACATCGGTTATGAATTATTATTTTTAGAAGCTCAAGCAAACCGCTAGTAAATATTCGTTTCTTTCTGCAAAATATTACTCCGACTATCACTAAAAATGATAGTTTCCGACTAGTGTGTAATAAAATGCTCAACGCTACATAAAGTGTTGTAGATAGTTTGAAACTGCAAAATCGAAGCCGTATTCCGGTATGAAGCTATCAAAGCATTCAATAGCTAAACTATAAACATAAATGGAACGTTTATCTAAACCTCTTAAAATATACTACTAACTAAATGGATAAAAACAAACAGAAAGAGCAAACCATGTCTATCCGTACCATCGATCCGCAGCCGAATGCATTTGCTCTAAATTTTTTCATTCATTTTTCCCTCCGTTCGTACAGATCCTATTCCTGTTACCAGCCACTGAACCGATGCTTTGAGCTTTGTTTTGATTTCTACGTATTCAATTTGGGTCGAAACGGTAACGGCTTTTATTTTTTATTTGTTAAGAAGAATTCCGCGATTGTGTCATTTAGGAATTTATCTAGTTTCACGGGAATCGCTTAAAATATGTGTTCAGAATTTCTATGGAAATTTTCAACATAAAAAAAATAGCAAGAAATACTATCGTGATTGTGTGAACTGAGCTGGTTATAAAATTGAACAAAAAAATATTATGAATTTCAAAAAAGACAATAAAATATCAGGCTAATATAGGATGAAACTTCAACGTTGAACATTAAAATATGACGTCCATCCAATGTTACACTGTCATTATGTCATATAAAATGAAGGAATTTAGAAAATTTTCGATCATAATGGAAATCAAGCAACCGCTAAAAACAAAATCAAAAACGAATCCAACTCTACTCAACAGTTTAAAAATCATTTAACAAAAAGTCACCGGGAGGGCGTAACCGAACTTGCTAATTCCAGAAAGTTCGGACCTTTGAGGACACCTGTGTGGTAAAACTCTGCGAGGCTCTCGCAACCTGCCCTGATATCCCGAAGGTGTTCCAGGATGAGGACAAACTCCCCGATTGGCTATTATGCTGCTTTTTCACATCTCGAAAAAGTTCCCTCCTTTGTTCGAGATGTACTCACGTTTTGAATTTCCGCCGTTTTCGGCCGGATTGTTTTGGGTTGTTCTCGTAGTTTGCATATTTTTGTTTTTGTGAAGGGGAGAAAATTAAAAATGTCTTCTCCTCTAAGCTCAAGAGTTTATCACATTGTAAAGAAAAGTTATTTTACATTAAGAATGCAGTAAAATTGTAAGCATTCATAACTTAGATATACACGTCTATGTGGTTTGTCAATCAAGAAATTCTGGTTAATATTTGTCAACATATTTTCAGCCTTAGATATAGGCACAGCAAGCAGCCTAATAGACCCACCTTATTTCATAATAGACCAAATAAGTAAACAAACTCGTTTTTAATTTTCCAACATATCACAAACAGAACAATAAACATCAAAACAATCTTAACCCACATAACGCAGATCTAGTTATACCAAATCTTTTTTCCCCAGCAACGCCAACCCTAAATTTTACTGTCGGTCATAAAACATGTTGACATCGAACGTAAAAGAGCCGGTGAAGTTTATTAAAATCTGCGCGGCGATCTAAACAATTTTTAACTGAGGATAAAAATTTTAACTCTAGATTAAATTTTTAACTCAAAAGAGATCGGAGACTTAGAGCCGGAGTTAATTTCTTAAGCGCCGTGAGTTTCACAGGGGAGTTATGCGATAGTGGAGAATATTTGCGCGATACACACAGTCCGCGCGTTTGACGAGCGATGAACAACTTTTTTCTTATCATTTAATATTTCACTGAGCATCTACAGCAGTAATTTAATATCGTTTTATAAGCTTACTGATTTGATTTGGTCGGGAAAATATTTTGTTAACATTTCAAGGCGATGGGAATTATTAGAAAGGTCCTTTTACAATTAATATAGATAAGTATCTATAGAAAAAATGAATGTGCTAAATTATCAAATAAACCGGAAAAACAACAAAGATCCATTACACAATCATCATTACTATTGTACACCCAATCGACTATCTTTATCAAAATGTAATTCCTCTAATTCAAAATCAATAATTAAATTTGAATAACGGGCTTTTATACTTATATACGGCGTAGAAAGTGTTTTTTACGACAAAAGTAATATATAACTCAGGCATAAAGCTTTTTATATGTTTATACGCACTTATGACGGCATACAATGCCACAATTTGCATAACAAGAGGGCTCAGTGCCTCTCGCGCCCTCGACAATATTTTCGGAGGCGAACAAACAGATTTTAATGACGATTTCATTCATTGTCGAGTCACATTTTAATTAAATCCCATATATATCACAGTTTTTATTCAGTGTACAAAGTTTAATTTCGATTGATAATGATATTTAATCATCTCTGCCCGGAGTGTTTGTCATTTGTAATTTATGGCCAGATTGTTGTAGATAGTGGAATGCGATAGAGATTTATTAATCTTTATTTATAATTATCCATGTAAATGCCAATGCTATATACAGAGCTCTTTTACGATCTAGAAGTGAAGAGACCACCCTTGCTCAATGTGGTTTGGCATTACTTTCGATATTACGTCTTTTACGAATTATATTGAAAGTCAGCTATACTGCAACCGTATTGGGAAATGTTACCGATTTAACAAATAATATATTTGAAGCCTCGACTGTGACATACTCGTATAATATTAATTGGATAAACAAAAGTGAAACTTATCAATTGATTACCAAGAGATATATCAAAATACCACAAAATGCAAAATTGTCACGTCTACCCACATGAAACCATAGCTCACTAAACTCCTCAACCGTGTGTCACGCAAGAAATTCTCCTCAAGAAATGGCCGCTTGAAATCCGGCCTCTAATCAGAAATAAAAGGTGCAATCTACGACGCTCGTTATGATGCATAACCGTGTGCTCGCGGCCCGTGACTAATTCTATCACGCTCTATTGGTCAGATAATTCGCGTCTTGTTGGCTGCACGGAACGGCAGTGTTACATTAGAGTTGCATTCGAGATTGCGTCTAGGATTTGGTGTATTGGGATGTACGAGTATAAATAGGTGTTTAAAGACTTTTAGGAATGTTTGACGATTTTTGATGGTCGGTTGTTTGGTGTTCTAGTTTATTATATATCTTAGGGTATCATAAAAAAATGACTGCTAATTGTAAGCCTGATCAGCTGATTAATACGAGTCCCTTTGAGGTAATCTGTGTTTTTTCTTTAAAAACAATAAAGTCTCTACAGATTTTTTACAGTTGGTCTCTAATGAAATAATTAAATCGTAAGTTAAACATCAACGAGCTCAAGATCTGTCCCACAAGACATAACTCTCGATAGCGGAACCTAGTTATATCACTCCACACCTTAATCACTAATACCCCCCACACCACCAAACCACATAAAAACAAAGTGGCAGTAGTGTTTAAATGAAAATCAACGTGCCATACAGGAACCTCGTTATTCGCGTAGAGACGTAAAATGGAGAAGGACCCTCAAACAAGGCAGGGACACGTGTTTTACCAAGCGCACCGCACCTGGGCTTTCAAATTGTGTGCGTACTACGTGTGCTCGATCGCGTCTCGTAGGGATTGTCTTGTTAATTAGTTTTGTGAATTGTTGTGAGGATTTTGCATATATTTTACTTTAGTAACTCACTGCTGCGATTTTGAAAAGAAATATTGAGAAATAATTTTATAAAGGTTGATAGACTTGGCACCTATTTGCATTAATCTCTCAATCGTGTAAGGTATATAACAATGAATGAATGATCATGTGTGTATTGCAGAATGACTACATACATAATATTACGCCTGTATCTTTAAAATAAATAGGTAGAGATGCCACTAATACCATCCACAGTATGGAAGGTTAAATTTCGTCCAATTATGTTATAGGAGAAGACGTTATCGCCATGTTAGGATTAATTCTAGTTTAGTTTTAGTCATACGAGATTATCTTTCAACCGAAAACTCACACAAATATCAAAATAAAATGAGTAAAAACAAAAGAAGCACTCATTGTCAATAAAACGTCTAACAGCATACATTTGTCACTCAAAACAGTTTCTAGAGAGTTCCAGTCTTTTCGACAAACGTTAGTACCGGCGTGTTTACTGACGTGCCGAGTAAGATTTTGAATGACTCCAGGAGACTACTCGTCTGCTTTTTGATTTTCAAATAAGATACGGTTTCAAATCTTGTGTTGAGCTCCACTAGGTTATTGAAAGAGGCAGCGTTTGGGTTCCGCGTCACTTACAATGTGAAGTGACAACTGTTTTACCTATTTTTCTAAAAATATGAAGATATCGGTGGTAAATTAAAATGGTAGCAATACTTATATTATCTCGGGCTTGTGTTCGAATGCAACTTAATGATTTGAGATTGCATATGTTAATACTTAAACACGTAATACATATTTATAATCCATATTTTATTTCATAATATGTTTAAAAATTTGCAGAAATCTAGCCCGCAATTTGTTTCGACAGGAAGCAAACTATCAAAGCGATTCAATAGTCAACCCAACTGATTTATTTGTATTTATCATCAATCAATCGCATTTAATTCACCATGTCGTACTCGGGAATCAATTTACAAACCTACCATTCTACAGATCAATTCCCTAAAAACAAAGATAAAAGACCAAACGTGCGATGACCGATTTACGGAAGCTACGGAACTCCTTTACACATCCGAGCTCGCATCTTGTCGATTTTTTACAAACCTCGTCCCGAGATGTTTACCAGGCGACGTATTTTCGTTTGCCACTCATAACAGATCTTTCGGAGGCGATTTTTTCCCGTGGAATCTTTGAGAGTGGTTCCTACGGCTCCTTTTGTGAACGAAAGCAATTTTGTGCCGGAATGAGTTGTGTTTATTAGCTTAGTTATTGGATTTCGTAAGTGGTTTGTTGTCAGCGGTTTTTAAGTTGTACTGGATAGTACAATTGAAATTATTTGTGGGTAGATTATCCACTTGTTTTTGTTTCATATTAATGTAACAGTATACATATTTTAATCACGTTTTAATTATTGAAAATAATATGAAATTTGATTTGCAAGTATGATCATTACAAGTCCACTCGGACTTTAAAAAAATAACATGAATACTTCATAAAAATTCATTTTAGTTCTGAAGCTATTCTAGATTGTTTTTAATACTTTTAGCGTTGAAGCCGTTGAAGGAAGATAACTAAGATTTGATGGTGGACGATAGAAGTGCCACGGATAGAAAAAAAGCAATACCAAAGCAAAGCTGTTCCTTCTCGTAAATTTTCCGTAAGACAATAATACCGAACAATACTGTCCCGTCTGTACCATAATACTGCCTAGAGCCGGTCCATTCGTGTAGTGCAAGACTGCACGGTGACTTACAAAATCATGAATACGCGTTGTTATTTATTCACGCTCACTCGTAATTCAACTCTACGTACACAATGTACACGAATTCTTTCAAATTCAAGTCACAATTTCAAGCAAACAAAAATTCATGTATTTATTACTCAGGAGTTGTTCAATCCGCAGGTTTAAATCTAGGCTAATTAGTTATTTACTAACAACCCGGGAAGGAACGCTCGTCGGTCATAACTTAGAGCCTTTTCATTGTGCAATGTTTATTTTTATTAAGCCGGAGTTTCTTTGTTTCGTTTGCGTTAAAACTGCTATTTTGCTAGAACTGGAGCGGACAAACCGCTGATTGTAAGTGGTTATCTTCGCTTGGAAGTTGGACTCGTAAATATTGTAATTAGTTTTTGAAATAAATGTGTAAGTTTTATTTTGTGTGCCCTTGAACAGATCATATTTAATGGTTATTTCTCACCGGTGAATGCATTTACCATCAAATGCATTATGTAGTATTTTGAAAAATAGCTTCAATTATTGTCAGGGACGTTGCATCTGGCAATTAAGTAATATTTTAGTTGTTCTTTTAACACAGGAGTGAAAAAACCAGTAAGACATTTCTATTCGCTCCAATTACCGTCCTTAGCACACAAGGCGTATCATTATGTCTCCTCAAGAATAATAGGTATTCAACGCGGTATATATTTGTCTTGATCGGCGATGTATGTATGTATGTACGAGTATGTATTAGCCCATACACGTCCCACTACAGGGCATGGGCCTACTCCACAATCGCGAGTATGATTGAGAGTGGTTAGGCCATATAGTCCACCATACTGGCCTAGTGTGGGTTGGCGGACATTACATACCATACCATAGAAATTCTTACAAATCGCTATGGAGTTCCAGTTTCCACACGATGTTTTCCTTCACCATTATAGTGAAGATCAGTGAAACTCTAATAGAATTATTTTGTATCTACCATTGGATGGATTTTGGTCACTGTCACTTCATAACTAATAGTAAGAATTTCAAAACATTACATTAGAAAAATCGATATGTTCATATATGTTCAGACCTTACAAATTCCCATTTCTATAATGTGTTTTATGCAATGGGATTTATGCTGCTGTTAATGAATGTATATAAAATATTAAATGCTACTGGTTAAAGAAATCAAAGAATAAGGTATTTATGATGTACAAAGACACAATTTGACCCTTCATAAACAGGCAAGTGTAAGATTTGATTAGCGCTATCTATTGAGTTCAACAATGAGATGTCATTTGTGGTGTAGTGTGAAGATTTACACCTCGTAAGAAGCTGTGGGTTTATAATTAGGTACTACTCATAGGTCTATTGAAGGTGCGTGAACTTCGAAACATGACGTCATGGGTTTCGTCACCGCGTCGAAACGTATACTTATGTTGTCTATAAACGTTTCGGATATATTAATTACATACATACATAAACACACGCCTTTTTCCCAGAAGGGGTAGGCAGAGGTGCTACCAGAACACAGTATATTCCATCTCACGATGTGATAGGAGGCGAGCCTATCGCCATATCGGGCACAAATTCCTGACTCCGGGCTGATAATGAATAGAAAAATCCAATATCACTTTGCCCGACCCGGGATTCGAACCCGAGACCTCAGCTTTGCAGTCATACAGTAGTACCACTACGCCACCGAGGCAGTCTATATCAGTTAAAAAAATTATCATAGTTTTTAAAACCCAAGCTACAAGATATCTTATCTTGGAAAATAATGCGTGACATTGATGCATTTGGTGGACTAGGATAACTTTGTCTAATGGTGCAAGTCTATCTGTCGCTATTAAAAAAAAATCTTACAAGAGGCTTATGTTCAGCAGTAGACTCCCTTTGGCTGAACAGAGGCAGACAGAGGGCATTATAAAAACGCCATTGCACCTACCATAAGATACTGTACAGTCATAGTACTAACCCAGTTCAGGAGTATAGATGAAAAACCTACACCATACGCAACATTTCTAATCAACATGGAGCTGCAGAATGAGGTTTAGCTACACTTTTCTCTTTTATGAGCGGCATTCGGGTTTAATTTCGGCGGAACGGTAGACATAAACTAGTTGCTCAGGTAAAACTCGAATTCAATAAGCTTAGAACGAATTCCAGCATCAAAGGATGGCGCACAGAATGTATTTTGAAATTTCCCCACTCGAGGGCCGAGTTATGCGTACGTAGGTATATACCTACTTTGTTAAAGATGACACCATAGAGGACTCGTATTTCAGTTTTGATGTACATCCCTTCATTGTAATTTATGATTATTTCATGTATGTTTATATACTTTTTACTCGAAATTTATTGGTACGATGTGTGTTTTTTTGCTTTTCTTGGAAATTGAATATCTCTGCAGGTTGTAGCGTGTAAAATATGACAGAGTTTGCCATTTGGTACAGAATACTGTATAAATACAGTGGAGTCCGAATTGATCCCAAATTCGCCCTGTGCGTTCTAATTAGTTCTAATGAATTATTTTATATTTAAAGTCTTTTACACTAGAGAAGTATTTAATTGTATTATGTCAGTACCCACAATAATGTAAATGTAAAAAATATTTCATTGTATAAATTCCATGAAATGAATAGATTAATACAATATTGTGACATGCGCTGATTGCCACGGCTCACCCAAGTGCGGTTTTGTGGATTTATTCTAACCAAGTGATATGGGTTTGACCGCAAATTAATAACGCAATATGAACAAAATTTATAATTCCCCTGATACAATAGGCACAACAGAATTGTATGGGTATGTAAAATTCGTATTGTATTTTGGTATTCACAATTGTATTATATGGAACCGCAAATGATAAAACACTATTGGCATTATAAAATTATGTAATGAACTACAAAAAGCGTCTACATTTTGGATTATCTATGGATGTTTGTCGCTCACAGAAAAACGGATTGAAAAAACAAACTTTTCAGATTTATAGTTTAAACATCAGAATAACACCTAGGCTATAATTTGGAGAAAGCTAATCTAGACCAGGGATCCAAACTGTGAGCTAATGATTATGTCACGCTATAATAGCATATGATTCTCGGCACTGGAAACTCTCCGTGTAAATAGGGCTTGAATGACGTGATGACAGTTGCATGTTTGCATAAGAAAAAAATTACCAAAAATATAAGCGTAATTCTCTCTCTTTCTTCAGCCACAGGAAGTCCACAGCTGAACATAGGCCTCCCCCAAAGATCTTCACATTGAGCGTAATTCTACTTGAACAAAATAAAACATTTAAATGAATCTATCGCTGGCACAAGTATCAGAGCATTCAAAAACATTACCACTAGATTAAGTATCCGTATACACCTAATTATTATCTTTGAAACACGATTCACACCGAATGGGTGCTAAGCTTATCTATACAATTTTTCAATACACAAAGCGACGTTCTAGTTAGAACTCGCCCACTCGTCACTATTTATCCCGCTCTTTATCGAATTGACGCAAGACTTTAGTATTTAACTGGTCTATAACATGAGTGAGCGCGGATTGTATATTTTTCTTTCAACCTTATGTTATACGAGTCGTTATTCGCTACTCAATATTTGACGTTCTGATAGGCGTTAACTGAAACCCTCACTAATTAACAGTGATAAAAAAATACTTAATGGGTTATTTTTTAATATATTTTAAAAAGAAGCTACAGTGAAAATCATATAATAAATAATTATGGCAGCAATAACTTAACTAACAAAAAAGTTTTTTTTTAATATACAATGATAACAACTCATCAGATAAACGTTAGAAAGTTAAAATAAACCAAATTCGCCATAAATGTGTATGTAAAATTGTGTGCCTAATAAATATGTCTTTCTTACTTTCCTTCTTTATTTCAGACAAACCAAAACTAGTTACATTTCAACAGATCAAATACCTTTTAACGCTATAACTTGCAACTTGACCCAAACCCTCAACTAATGCCTGTCACCATGAGGAAGAAATCGCCCCATGTTTTGTGGAGTGCAATTAATTCTCCGCCGATGTGTCGCGTTTGTATCAATTAACCTTTATCTTACTACTTATAAGAGAAAAATTACTGACATTTACTTGGGCCTGACAAAAGATGATTAGTCAACCCGATAGGAATATAATACAGCTTCTGAATCGATTGCGTGAAGCATCTGTGCATATCATATTACATAAGAAACTAAGCGAACGTTTTATACGGCCGGACAAGGAATGTACAATGCATCTGGTTTGAAGTGTAATGAAATCTAAATAAATATCCACCGATGAGAGATAAAAATGTGTTGTAGTCGATAAAATTATGCCGTCCTGGTCGAGACAAAATTTACAGATTGAATCAGAATCGCTATACATGTTTTTTTAAAAGGGTAGTCCTCAATTGTGTACGGTGGTAGCTACTAGCTATTCGGGGAGTTTCTTTATGTCAATAAGGTTAACTACAGCCAATATTCTCTACCTGTCTCCTTCTTCTACTCTTCTATCCTCTGTCTTCCATCGCAAAAGGGTGGTGGCGATATAAGTTAATTTGAGTATCAATAGAACATGATAATCTCTTTGTATTATTTGTTCTTCTACCGATTTTTGTAGTAGCTGTGTTTTATACCTCGCGAATTTTTTAATGAAATTCTTGGTAAAAAATCTCTCTCTCGTGATAATTGTTATTTCAACGCAAAGGTTATCGTATTAGTTTGCGTATAAAAAATTATTCCAACGAATTGAGAACCACCTCCTTTTTTTTGAAGTCGGTTAAAAGAAAACAATATTTATTCTTCCATTCACTGTGACGTTAGGTGTTGACCCGCTCATTCGGGAACAAAAAAACCACGTCCACAAAATTATATTATATTCAAAAAAACAGGGGGTAGGATGTCTGCCGTCTGGGTCTTTGCTACGCTTGGTACCGTCCTTGGGAAGATGCGTAAAAAAAAATCCGGGATCTTGCACGAGGGCACGGCAACCAAGGTGTTGTTCAGCCTATGGGGTCTTGCTCTTGGGTGACACGGCAGCCGATGTGTTGGGCTAGGTCGCGTCGCTGCCTGCAACCCGACGACTGTACAGCCGGATTCAACGGGACCACTTAAATGGTAATGTTGCACCCTGTAAAATACGTTCACAGGAAATTTTCGTAAATGCCTAGGACCGGAATCGAACCCGAACCAAGTCCTTACAGACGAGACCCGTAAGCAGTTGGTGAGGTGTTTATACTAAACATCAGAACGGTTATTACACTACAAGCAATAATAAGCTAATGGCTAATGTATAATAATGATGATGATAAAAAAACCATCTAATAAAATTTTAGAGTGTAGGTAATTACAAAAAAAAATGTGTGAAGATATCAGCTTAACAAAACGTTAATTTAAAACACTAGAAACAATAAGCATCTATACTACTCTTACAAAGCACAAATTTTGAGAAGCATGATGATTTGATGTACAATGGTCTAAGCTAATGAGCAAAATAATTGGCAGTTACATTTTAAATACCTTGTTCAACACTTACCCAATGGGGGTGCAATACGAATATAAGTATTCCAAACTATGTGGAGGTTTACCGTAGGTAATATGTATGTATATTTAGCGTACAATTTGAACATTTACGAGACACAAGCGCGTAAGACGACACATAATATGTGAACGCAAACTTGTGTAAAGGTCCGTCACAGAGGACGATCGGACGGTGACTGCCGGGGCTGCGCACACGCCGATTGATTCGTCGTGTGGCTTCGATGCCGTTCAATGTAACGGTACTCCATCTAGTACCTACAGCGCCCGCGCCGACGCGCTGCCGAACGTAGCAATTATTTTAGTTTTAAAATTAATATTATATTTATGTAAGATACTCGTTATTAAGGTATAAAATTGTATAATAGAATAATTACTTTGACCAGTACATTTATTATTAAGGCTAAATAAAATAACAATGATTATGTAATTGAGTACAACGTTACATTACCCCCGCTTCCACTGAAGGATTTTATTTCCTAAAAATAAAATCCGCTCTTCTATTCTCCGTGATAGCACTTGCTCATTCAGAATCCGATCTTTCATTCTTCGCGCAATCAAACAATGGCAGTTACTATTATACAGTAAACTGTCATCTTACTCACATTTTCAAGGTTACCAATTTCAAAATTAGTGACCCGTACTACACTTTAAGCTTTTAGGGTGAAAATTATGACTAGGGGAGCAATGGCAAGCAAACTCGATTATTACACTATGTTTGAACCTATTAACTTTAAATCTTTTATATGCCATGTTCCTAAATTTTTACCTGACATATCTGACAAAACATACACTAGGGGTGACTTCTTTTCAATTATCTTACATTTTATGAACTTGGGGGCTAGCTTTTTGCTAAAATGTTTATCTTTATCACTTAAGACATATGCACGTTTGAAAACTACATCCCCAACCTTAAATTCTACAAATTTCCGACGGAGGTTGTAGTGTGTAGAATTCTTTGCGTGAGCACGCCAAAGCTTTACTTGGACATCGTTAAATATTTCGCTATGACATCCTAAATTCTCCGCATAAATGTCACGAGGAAGGAATAAAATTTCATCGCCTAGTTCAGTGTCAGTATAGTGCGTGCCGCATGTCACCAACTCTCTTCCAAATACTAAGAATGAGGGAGTGTAGCCAGTCACCTCACTCACTGAGTTATTGATTGCGAACTGAACTTTAGGAATGAAAATGTCCCAAGTACGATGATCATCCTCCACAAATGTTGAGAGACACGTGATGATGGTTCTGTTGTATCGTTCTACAGTGTTTACTTGTGGCGTATATTTTGGCGTAAAGAAAATATTTGGAATATTAAATTTTTTAAAAAAAGATTCAGTGATTCTGCTGATAAACTGACTACCATTATCTAAAATTATTGTTTGAGGCACTCCATGCACCAGGAACACTGAGTCCTCTAACAATTTCGTGACGGTTTGAGCGGTAGCAGAGCGTAAGGGAAACACAAGGCAAAATTTTGAAAAACAGCACGTGACTACTAAAATATAACTGTTCTGTTTACGGGTGGTAGGCAAAGGGCCCATTAAATCAATGGAGAGCATTTGAAAAGGTCTACAACATTGCTTAGGTCTACCCATTTCACCTAAGGTTTGGTGATTTTGAGTTTTATACGCGAGACACCTGTCACACGAGCCTACAAATTTAACTACGTCCTGATGCATACCTGGCCAAAAATAGCGTAACGCAATCCGATGATACGTTTTAAAGACGCCCAGATGTCCGGCCGTAGGTTCTGCATGATTATCTCTAATAACCTGGTCACGTAGCTCACTGGGTACTACTTCTTTCCATGAGAATTCAGGATCTAAATTATGCTTGTTTTTAGTAAGTCTAAATAAGGTATTATTTTTTATTAGGAAATTTGGAAAATTTTGTGGCTTAGTGAGACAGGAGTTGTAAATATTTTTATACCAAGAATCGGAAGTTCCAATATAGAAGCCTGAGGTATTTACCGTATTAATTGCTACGGATCGCGATAATGCGTCGGGAATCACGTTGTCCACTCCGCGACGATGTTTAATTTCAAAATTGAACGCGGACAACCGAACTCCCCAGCGAGCTAACCTTCCAGTAGGGTTTTTTAAAGAAAGGAACCATTTTAAGGCACTGTGGTCCGTATAAACAGTGAAAGGTTTCCCATTCTCCAAATAACACCTCCAATGCTCCAAGGCTGTCAGGACAGCTAAGGCTTCCCGTTCTGTAATGCTGTAGTTTCTTTCCGCCGCTGACAATGACTTGCTCATGTAGGCTACTGGGTGCTCCTTACCATCTACAACTTGAGTTAGCATAGCGCCCACACCATAGTTGCTGGCATCAGTATGCACCTCAAAAGGCTTGCCATTGTCAGGGCAGGAAAGTACAGGAGCAGAAACCAGGCATTCCTTAAGCTTCATAAAAGCTGCGTCGGCTTCCGGGGACCAGACAAAAGGTGGTCCACCCTTTTTAATTGAAGTCAACTTATTAAGTGGGTTGGCTATTGTGCTGAAGTTGGGGACGAAACGACGATACCAGGTTGCCGTACCGAGAAAGCGTTTTATTTCCTTGCGACTTGTAGGTGTTGGGTAATTCAGGATAGCTTCCACTTTCTCCGGATCGGTACGTAGTCCACAACTATCAACCACATAGCCCAAATATTTAAGTTGATTGCGAAAAAACTTGCATTTCTCTAAGTTAATTGTTAAGTTGGCATATCTCAACTTCTCCAGAACGCGCAAAAGGAGTGATACGTGTGAATTAAAATCATTGCTGATAATGATTATATCATCAAGATAGGCGAACACTTTTAGTTCAAACTCTGCGAACAGTAGATCAACTAATCTTTGCTGAGTAGCAGGAGCATTTGTGAGACCGAATGCGGTACGCTTAAAACGGAATGTGCCACGAGTTGGTACGTAAAATGCCGTTTTGTCGCGGTCTTCGGGAGCTATGGGTATTTGCCAGAACGCCTTGGACAAATCAATGCTAGTTAGGTAGCGGGCATCGCGAAGATTGTCCAAGATTTCCGAGACGTAGGGCAAATTGTATGCGTCACGTTTTGTCACCGAATTTAATTTCCGACTATCGAGGCAGAAACGAGGTTCGCCATTCTTTTTAGTGACAATAAGGACTGGGGACGACCAAGCGCTCTCACAGGGTTCGATCACATCCAAACTCAGCATCTCGTCTACCTGTTCAATTAGGATACGCTGCTTCTCAGGCGACATGCGGTAGTATCGTTGACGGATTGGCTGGGCATCTCCTGTGTCAATACGATGCGTAATCAAGTTCGTTTCACCCAATCCCCTAAGTTCAGCAGATATGTCCTTGAATTGACCGATAATATTGTCAGCTACAGATTTTTCCGAACCACTTAATTGATCGTACGCCTGAATAAAAGAAGAATGTTCGATATCAAGGCCAGCGTTCATGGTGGCTACATTCGAAAAGGTGACACTAGATAAGTGATTAGGAAAGATCTTAAACTTGCGCCAGAAATCTATTCCTAACAGAAAATCGACGTTAACGTCCGGCACAACGTAAGCTGTTATAATGTGAAAGTTATTTTCAAAATGTATTGGCAAATTCATGTAGCCAATACTAGACATTGATTGACCACCTGCTGCTGTAACTGTTATGCATAAGTCTGTATGTAATTTCAAATTGTTATTTTCCAAAAGTATGTACATATTGTTACCTATGATAGTTACTGCGGAGCCAGAATCTAAAAGACCAATTAACTTCAAATTATGAATTTGTATTTTGGCATAAGGCCTCGGGTCATTAACAGGTTGCTTTTGCAGGACTGTGTGAGTCCTATATGTGTTAAAGAAGAATTCGACAGTTTTTAGCCATTGTTTCCAATCATCACTGTCAAACTTTTCACTCTGAGTGTCACAATTCTGCAAGCCTATAGGTTTTTTGACATACTCGCCTTTTGCTTGTTGCAATTAGGGCATTGAGGTGTTTTGACGTCCTTAAAACCACAAACGAAACAATGAATATTATCTTTATTGGCAGTGCATTGCCGTAAGTTATGGGTATTGTTACGACATCTGGGACAATAAGGTGTTTTAGGATTAGTGTTATGAACTGTGTGTACATGATTTCTGTTGTTTTTATTTGTATTATAATTGTTGTTGTTGTATGAATGTTTATTGTGAGGATTAAAATTTGAATTATATTTAAAATTATTATTTGATTTATTAGTGGATTGATTCATGTAAGCAAATTCTGGTGCTAGTGTTTCTGCAGTTTTCTTAGGTGGTTCTTTAAAACCAGCAAGACGTGCTTGTATATTTTCGTAATTACGACATACGGAACCTAAGGTGTCTAAATCTACCACTTCTGAAACTGAAGCTAGTGTACTTGCGTAACATGGTCGTATATTGTGAAGAATTATCTCTAGCTTGTCTTCACTTGATAAGGATTTCGATAACCGTGAAAATAGTCCAGACATTACCGATAGATATATTGTGATATTTTCTGATTCACCTTGTGTCCTAGCTCGTATCTCACTGAGTAGCCTATAGTCGTAATCAGCTTGATCAAAATCTTGTTTAAGCAGAGCAAGAAGCTCATCCCAGCTAGACACTCGATCTTTAACCGCACGGTACCAATGCAACGCATCCCCAGTAAATATTTCTGTACTAAGCGAAAGTAGTTTTTCATTAGAAATATTTCTGGCCCTACTAAATTCAGAAATACGTTGAGTAAATGCGCGAACGCAGGTTTTACCATCGAATTTTAGTTTACTTATTTCCCCAGCTATACCACGCTCACAGGTCACATTAATATTTAAAGGTGTAGTATCTAATTTAGGTTCGGAGCTAGAAGTGGAAGCTAAAAGAGGGTCATGTCCTTTATCTTTAATCAAATTATATTTTTCAAACAAAATTTTGAATTCCGATACAAGGGCTTCGCGTGTACTACGAGATGTCTCATCACAGATTATTCGGCTAAGACGATGGTATAGATGATGGAGGAGGTTTTGAACCCGCAATAAAGTTGTCTTATCCAAGGAGGAGTCCAAATAAGCCTTAACTTTAGTGATGACGTCACCAGCTCCTCTCAAGTCATCATTGAATGAAAGTGGGCTATCTAGAATATCCTCGGATGGAAAAAGTGGGCCCAATTTTGAAATTTGTTTCCTTAGTTCCTGAACAGTAGCAGCGGGTGTGGTGCCTCTAATTTGTACTTCATACTCTAATTCAGATTTTTGTAAAGATAAAAATTTTACAGGATAAGCCATGTTCATACAAAAAATTAAATAAAAAAAATAAAAATAAAAATGCACAATGCACAAACAATAGGAACGTTGTTGAACAAGGTATACTAATTACTAATCTACACCGTTCTGTTACAAGGAAAGCAAATACGTTATGGTTGTTAAAAAAGACTACATTAACTAAAAAATAATAAAAAGAAAGCAAAAGAAAAAAGAAAAAAAATGCAACTAATGTGTATTTAGCAGTCTCAATAATTACAATAAAAATGTTAACATTGAACGACAATAATTGAAAATACTAATAACCGCTAACTGCACCTTAGTTACTGGCAACCAAAAAAATAAATAAAACGTTTACAAAAAAAACACAACACAACTACTATACGAAGCAAAAAAACCAGACTCCAGTAGAACCACGTAAAAAGGCGCCAGTGTGACGTTATGGTTGTTGACCCGCTCATTCGGGAACAAAAAAACCACGTCCACAAAATTATATTATATTCAAAAAAACAGGGGGTAGGATGTCTGCCGTCTGGGTCTTTGCTACGCTTGGTACCGTCCTTGGGAAGATGCGTAAAAAAAATCCGGGATCTTGCACGAGGGCACGGCAACCAAGGTGTTGTTCAGCCTATGGGGTCTTGCTCTTGGGTGACACGGCAGCCGATGTGTTGGGCTAGGTCGCGTCGCTGCCTGCAACCCGACGACTGTACAGCCGGATTCAACGGGACCACTTAAATGGTAATGTTGCACCCTGTAAAATACGTTCACAGGAAATTTTCGTAAATGCCTAGGACCGGAATCGAACCCGAACCAAGTCCTTACAGACGAGACCCGTAAGCAGTTGGTGAGGTGTTTATACTAAACATCAGAACGGTTATTACACTACAAGCAATAATAAGCTAATGGCTAATGTATAATAATGATGATGATAAAAAAACCATCTAATAAAATTTTAGAGTGTAGGTAATTACAAAAAAAAATGTGTGAAGATATCAGCTTAACAAAACGTTAATTTAAAACACTAGAAACAATAAGCATCTATACTACTCTTACAAAGCACAAATTTTGAGAAGCATGATGATTTGATGTACAATGGTCTAAGCTAATGAGCAAAATAATTGGCAGTTACATTTTAAATACCTTGTTCAACACTTACCCAATGGGGGTGCAATACGAATATAAGTATTCCAAACTATGTGGAGGTTTACCGTAGGTAATATGTATGTATATTTAGCGTACAATTTGAACATTTACGAGACACAAGCGCGTAAGACGACACATAATATGTGAACGCAAACTTGTGTAAAGGTCCGTCACAGAGGACGATCGGACGGTGACTGCCGGGGCTGCGCACACGCCGATTGATTCGTCGTGTGGCTTCGATGCCGTTCAATGTAACGGTACTCCATCTAGTACCTACAGCGCCCGCGCCGACGCGCTGCCGAACGTAGCAATTATTTTAGTTTTAAAATTAATATTATATTTATGTAAGATACTCGTTATTAAGGTATAAAATTGTATAATAGAATAATTACTTTGACCAGTACATTTATTATTAAGGCTAAATAAAATAACAATGATTATGTAATTGAGTACAACGTTACATCACAAAGAAATAGCAAAAGTATAAAATAAGCGATCAAGATATTCCTTTAAATTCCGGACACGACTGCAATTTAACCATCCCTTTACAAGCACCATGTCAAATGACATGATAATACGGCTGAATGAAAAAGTCATCAATGCAATACATCAATTAGGTAAATGACTGTCTATCCCCAGGATTATATTCCATGTAAGTGGATTTAAAGGGGGACACCGGCCGTGTCTCATTATGAATTAAACCCTGTTTCCTGTAACTATGTATAAAGTGATCTTGTTAAATTAATAAGGGATCCTTGTCTGTGCATGGTTTCTACACAGTAGGGACGTGGTTTATGATGTTTGTCGATGTTCTGAAGTTTCGATGTTTATGTAATATAGTATTGGTATTTTGTTAGAGAAAATTGCGTCTCTGGTTTTGATATAAGTCAGATAATGAATTGTATGATGTTTTTCGATTTCATGGAGCATCTAAATTCTTTTAAAAATCGAACCCGTAGTATTAAATGTTATCGATATTTTACATTTTTTTTTTATTAGTTTATAGTAATTCTTGAATTTAAGAATTGCGCAGTATTGGAAGCCCGCTTACTAGGTAGACGGAAGACCTGGTTATGGTTGGAGGAAGTCGCTGGATGCAGGCCGCTTCCAATACGTTAATGTGGAGATATTTGCGGGAGGCCAATGTTCAGCAGTGGACTTCCTATGGCTGAAGAGAGACAGAGAAAGAGAATTCTTGAAATAATAAAATTGTAGAGCAGTCGGGCAAAATAAATTCACAGTAAGCTGACACGATACTTTTTAACACATTACATCTGAAATGCGAGAAAATAAAAGCAGAAACAAATGGAAACAGTTAAATTTCTGAATTTAACACCAATACAATATTCTAGGAAATATTCAGATGTTCATATCAATCAAACGTAAAATATGTGAATATTATTATGCAAATTTAAATTGGTTTTATAAATTTTAAACACATATTTACTTTACGACTTCGTAAAATATAACGATTAACTTATTTTTGTTATTGCATAAGAATATGTTTTTATACATAAACTCACGCCTTCTACCCAGAAGGGGTAGGCAGAGGTGTTAGCAGGACACCCACGTTTCGCCTTGTGTGTTCCGTCTCAAGGTGTAATAGGGGGCGAGCCTATCGCCATATCGGGCACAAATTCCTGACTCCGGGCTGATAATGCATAAAAAATCCAATATCACTTTGCCCGACCCGGGACTCGAACCCGAGGCCTCAGCTTTGTAGTCATACCATAGTACAACTACGCCACCGAGGCAGGCATGTTTCTATACGAGTATATATAATTTTAAGTCTACATTTGGTTTCTTGAAAGTATGAGCAGACGTACTACAAATGCAATCGGCAGTAACGCTAGATTATATTGGTTTTAAGATTTAGTACTCAGCAAGAGTTTTTAAAAACCGAAAAACCTCATGAAGTTGATTATTCTGCCTGGGAACTGAATCAAGGCCTTATAATTAATATCCTATACACTCTTTCATGACGCTAATTAAGCTTATACTACATAATGTATTGTATACAGTATAACATTAAAATTAAAAGAGATACACGGCGTATGAGTTATGAAAAATATTCGCATAAAAAAGGAGTGACGAAATCAACTTTTTAATAAAAGTCAATGTTTATTCACGCGTAACAGCGAAGTTGTTTGACGTGAAAATAAATTAAAAACCATTCATTTTTGTGAAAGATTTTTATATTCGTGTCTTTTCAATTTTGTGTTTACGCCGGCCCTCAATTTCGGAATAACCAGACACTGGACTGTTGGGCGAAATATTTAATTATTTTTTAGGGTTCCGCTGGTGAAGGAAAGTGGACTTTTATAAGGTCTCAGCATGGACATTGAATATATGGGTATTACTGTTTTTCGGCATACTTATTAACATTATTTCTCAGCATTAACGACCATTGGTGACGGCACCTACCTACTTACTGTGAGATGTAAGTACTCTGACTTCGATAGTCGTAGCATATCTTAAATGGATCGCCTCATCCAAGAGTAAAACTAAGGATTTAACAGGCGTCGCATATACAACAGCTAGGCAATTGTGATAACGAAATACATACATACATAACCACACGCATTTTTCCCAGAAAGGGTAGGCAGAGGTGCTACTAGAACACCCACGTTTCGCCTTGTATATAACGAAATAAATATTAAAACTTATAATAAATAAATAATCTTTATGACTCCATGTATATTTTAAAACAAAGCCAGCAACATTATTTAAGTGTAATAAATATGATAGGGGAGAAACCTCTTTCAGATCGTATGATATATTACAATGCATGAAACAAAAAAAAAGTAATGTTAGCTATGGTTTCTGGATTGATTTTAATAAAGGTGTTTAAAAAACGCAAAGAAAAATCTTATTCCTCCGACATTTTCCAACTTTTCCTGCTGCACTAAAGATTATTCCCGATTGTTATTTAATTATAAAAAAATATTTTACTCCCAACTACAGTTCGCTATTGAAATTCACTCAAAAATATCTACAAAAAATCCTCTTTCAATCTACATTTCATCATTCATTAATAAACACACTCAACAACTATACATCACGCCCTCTATAATTTAATTTAAATCCTCAACTTCCAAAATATTAAACGTCATCGATATACCGTCCTCTGCCCATCACAGCGCCAACCGTCCCCATTGAAATGTGTAACAAGCGTGTAATTGTCCGTCGAAGCATTCGATCGCCGCAAAATGAGCACTTGCAATTATAATACGGTACTGCTTATGTGCGTAATCCTGTGATTTACTGTTATCACTTCCCGTTATGGGACATTAGGAAAAAATACTGGATTAACTACTCTTTGTTGTTTTGGTGTAATCTGTGGGTAAATACTAAGCAGTGGGGGTTTGTTATAGAAATCTATTAGTTTAGTAGGAATTGATTTAATTTTTATTTCTATAGTTTAAAACGATGTCGGACAAGGCCTACAAGGTGCACGCACGACCTGGTTAAGGTTGCAGGAAGTTGTTGAATGCAGGCCGCTTCCAACAGGTCGATGTGGAAATCCTTGGGGGAGACCTATATTCAGCGGAGTTCAAAACGCATTAAACTCAGTTATAGCACGAGTTAATTGCTTGTCAGAGTCAGCTGATTCATTATTAATTGTGGTATTTAAATATCATAAATTACTATTTCTAAAATTTATTTTTTATTTTTTTATTAGGAAAACAAACAAGTGTACAGATAGATTACAAATAAAAATATCTTAATTTTAAGTTAGTGTATACTCTACTACATTTTCACGTATTACATATAGTACTTAATAAAAATAATTCACAAAGTTACTGTACAATATACAAGCGTTTTACGTGTTTTGGTGCATCATTAAGGCATCTACAATATGTTTTTAAATACATCTTTTTTATAGCGAATATTAGCGAATATCTACGTTATTAAATGGTCATTATAAATTTTAACTAGTCTATGAAGGGGCGTCCGTTCTCCCGCATTTGTACGACTCGTGATTATCGTTATATTTGTATATTATACACAAAATAACTATTCATTATTTTGTTCCATTTACGAGTATTTAGCTCTGTTGTCGTGCAAAATACATATGTCGTAATTTTCGATCCTTTTGATACATATAGCCCAATATAGACACAGATATCGCTTTATGTCAATTGAAACATTATTAGTTAGAGTGTGTTTAATAATTCACATCACATAATTACCTTTGATGGTCGACGTTCGTTTGATTAATTTGATCGCTGCAAAATGAGCCACTACAGTTACAATGGCCCTCTAAAGGCTCTATATTGTGCGCAATACGTTATATATTGTACTTTTATTTATTCCTCTTGTAGAGTGTTTTAGATATGTTATATGGAATATAACCTACGTAGGGTAATATTGTGGAGATTTTAACGATGCCTGCTTATATTCAATGTCAAGAACCTACATGTTCTATCGTCCCAGAAGTCTTAAATCACCAGGTTTATCTATTGTTCATTCAAATTATAGATCGATTAAACATGATATAATATTAAAAAGATTAATTATCTCAGGGATAGATATTCGGAAGGACCAAGCTATACTACTTACCTTTAGATTAGAAAAAATATGTCCGAAATGTGAAAGTACTCACACAAATTCGATATTCATTATATATATCTGTGTAGAATGAACATAATATCTAAGACGCCATAACGACACAAAGATAAATAATTGCCCAATCAATCCGCGGACACCCAAATCCATCAACCAAACGGTCGCAATCAAACCAGTATCGGAACTAATCAATCACCAATTCTTTTCGCGAGTTTGCATTTTATTGTGGCTAATTAAACTGGTTCTTAATGGTTTATTTTATGGTTGCTATATATGGTAGAATGAGGTGTTAAAATATATCTAAAAATTACTAACTTTAACTACCAAAGTTTCACGCTAAATAATCCGGAAACGACTTTTTTAGACTTCAAATCTTCATCATTGTTCTAGATTAAAGTAGGTATATTTCTACACTTCAGTTATGATGTTGCAATGATCGAATGTATTTATTGTTTTTGGTATTAATGACGAGTACAGTACCTAGCCTGACGGTACCTAAGCGTCACGCTTGCCTATAATAAGGATCATCACATCTCAGAACATATTGTAAAGTACTCATGCCACTGCACTGCGCTCGTCCTCTCGAGACACTATGCGTGAAGTCTCCAACGCCCAGTAATGACTGGCTGCAATGTCCTTCAAACTGGAACACAACAGTACTTAAACACTGCTGCTTAGCCGAACAGACAAAGCGATGTGCTCACCCAAACTGCTTCAACTTATGCACTAAATAGTTTCACAATGAAGACCAACTCATGCCAATATTTTGGTAATAATTCTATGGTATATGGCTTAATCCCTCTCAATTGTACTCTATATTGCAGAAGAAGCTCGTGCCCTGCAGTGCGACGTATATGGGCTGATACCGATTACTAGGTTATGGTGTAAGTAGGTAAAAAAAATTGTTTGTTTAATGCTTCGACAGAAAATATATATTTAAAAAATTTAATTCCCACTCATGCCAATGTGGGCGCATTGATTGATGGTCCTCTATTGAAATATGCTTGCGGTGTGCGGTACATTATTTATGCTATAGATAAATATTATTATGAAAAAGCCTGTTTATTTACAACCTCATAATTCAAAGGTTGCGGTCGGACGTTTTATAAAGTTGTGAAACATTAATGTTGTTATTTTTATTACTGAGTATGTTTGTGTGATAAAAGGGATTTATTTTATTGGAGGAATATTTTCACCACCGTCATGCGTTTAAGTTGAGTATCCGGGGATGTTTTTGGATGCAAATTGACAATTTCCACAACATGGTTTGTTGAAAAGCCTGTGCCTGTGGAACGCAAAACTGCTGATACGATCAACGTACAATGATTTGTACCATATAAGAAAAAAAATTAAAAGCTGGGTATCGTGAGCTCGAAAAGGCTCCTGTAGTTTCTTATACCCACTTCACAAGGCTACCTAGTGTGGGGTTGTTCATGGTTTAAGCCTTGTTTTATGGTAGTGTTGTCGTGGTTTCAAAAAATACTGCCAGGACATTAAATTTTAAAATACTTCTGCAGATTGAAATAAATAAAATTAATTCTAACTGATTTTATCGCGAATTTGATTTAATTTTTACATTTTAAACTTCCTTAACTTTTACATATTCTAACTTTTTAACTTCATAATTATAACTTAAGGGTAGTTACATTGTAACCGTCACTGAGCGGATAACTAATACTTCAGTCCGCCCCGTGACCACGAAGCTGTAAATTGATCAAAACGCCGGGAAATTAAAAAATGTAACAATTTAATCAAATTCGCGATAAAATCCGTAAGAATTCATTTTATTTAAATATGTAACATTCGCCTAAATCTAAGAAACTATCTTTCGGTATAATCACCCACAACGTCTTGAAAACTGCTACCTCAAGATTCTTAATCATTATTAAGACTGTAAACAATAATAACAATAATAATTGAAGTGCGTGGTGGCCTGTTGGCAACGGACCAGACTCGGCTGCCTACATGTTCACGGTGGTCGCGGGTTCAAATCCCAGGGCACACCTCTGACTTTTCGGAGTTATGTGTGTATTGATAGTCAATCACCACGCACTTTAACGGTGAAGGAAAACATCGTGAGGAAACCTGCATACCGTAGCGATTTTAAAGAATTTCTACGGTATGTAAGTCTGCCAACCCGCACTAGGCCAGCGTGGTGGACTATATGGCCTAACCACTCTCAATCGATTCTCTCGGTTGTAGAGTAGGCCCGTGCCCAACAGTGGGAAGTATATGGGCTGATAAAAAAAAAAAAAAAACAATAATAAAGTATCTGTAATTACAATGAAAACCATTGGGGGACATTTAATTTTATTATTGATTTTGTGACAACAGACGATGATATAAGCTTCATAATAATATTGTGAATTATTCGCCACTAACGTATACAAGAGCTCCTAGATGAAAGCATCATTCTAATACAGAACAATTGGTATTTGTAAAGTTCCTAAACTCAACGCAATACAATTGAGTAATAGTAACTTACGAGTGAATTCACAAAAGCCTGCAAACATTCCGCTCAGGGTTGTCACTTAAATTTCCGATTTATTGTTTGAAATCTATGTCAATATTATTTGTTTTACGTGACTGGTACACGAGTCTCCTCTACAATCGAGAGTACGATGGAGAGAAGTTAGGCCATATAGTCCACCACGCTGGCCTAGTGCGGGTTGGCGGACTTTAAATACCAAAGAAATGTTTGCAAAAATAATCGCTGTGGCATGCAGGTTTCCTCACGGTGTTTTCCGTCACCGTTATAGTGCGTGGTTATTGACTATCAACACACAGACTCCGAATAGTTAGAGATGTGCCCCAGCATTTGATCCCGCGACCACCGTGAACATGTGCCACCACGTACTTGAGTAACTACTGTTTAGAAGTAAGAAAACATGTATTTCTTTTGGTATTGATCAGAACAATTTTACTATCAGCAAATTAGTATATTAAAGATTATAGATAATACACTATACATTTGGATCATTGCCTTACATTATATGTTAATAACAGGTAACATTACCTGTTATAGGCAGATAATAATTGCATAAGTGCTTCGAATTGATAAGACCGCAACTGATGGATTAGTACGGTAACTCAAAACTTCATGAATCACCTAAATACTATACAACTTCACGAACCTGACAACCCTATTCCAATATAGTTTCGGCGCAGGTGTCCCGGAAGCGTCTTTGAACTAAGTGCGAGCGTCTCTGCTTAACGATATCTGTATAGTATGTGCTGAAGGCAAAATTAGTTCGTGTGTAAGGACCTGAGACGCATTGTCTCGAGTTTGTAGTGTAGTGACTAATTTAAATATTCTGCGGATTTTGAAGTGTTAATTTGTATTTAACATGTAATTGATAGACGGGCTTCGTTTGAGATTGAGGGGAGTAAAGAGCAAAAGATAAATTAGTTTGAGAAAGAATGCTTTATAGATACAAATTTTATGATATTCTTTGTTTTGCACATGGTGCTAGATACCCTGTACTTTTGCAAGTGATTCACGTTTCTGGTTCAAGCTGTATTTGATTTTGAAAAGGTTGGCATAATTATATTTACCAGGTAACAGCATCTCTAAGATTCAGGTTTCCTTACGATATCTTGTCTGGGAGATTGTGTACCTTATAGCCGAGATCACTACTGGTCGCAAATTCTTCTCTTTTTCCTATTTTTCCATGCTAGATTTAACTTGACAGCTGAATAGGAACGTGCTCTACCACTGAAAACTTCAGTCTCCGCAGCATTTATTCAAAAGCTAATAAAAATACAAATGTCACACACATTTGCGAATTATACAAAATTCCGACGGAGAATTCTCAATTCCGCGTCAGCCGTATAAAATGGCGCAGCCAGACGCGCGGTTGTCACCACAAGTGTCTGTATTTGCATTGAATTGTGTCTCTGGCCGGAGTGTGGCTGTCTCACAAGTGACGTAACGCAATAACGTCGCCGATGGCCGGAACAAGGAGAGAATGTACGCAAAGCCTTTTTATTGCCGTCCCAGAGCCTTATTGCTTAGCTGTTTAAACTCTTAGCGGCTTCGGTTTGACGTCTTCATTTTATGCAAAGCTGAGTAAGAGAGCTGTTAGGTTTTTGCTATTGTGAAAGGATAAATACTTTTTATATTTGTTCTGCTGAGTATTATAATGGTATTGTTGGCAGTATATTTGTATTGAACTAGGTATCGACCATCATATATGATTGAAAACTCGTCATTACTGATCTGCGCCAGGGTAAAGGTTTTAGATTAACTCTGTATGCTAATATGTCGAATGGCAAGAGATAATTCTTTTCATTTGTAAATACTCTATTTACTTTACTATGTACTAGTATGTATTATCAGGTTCATTGCAGTCAGTTTGACTGTATAAAAGGCCAGATAAAAATATACCATTAATGATTCAGAAAATCTATGTCACTGAACCCACATCCCGCAGTTAAAAGGCAATTTGTCAGTAATTTATAACTCGCACCGCTCCTAACAAACTCGTTAATAGTTTTAGGATGTGACTGGATTTTGTTGAAATTGCGTCTAATAATTACTTTGCCATTTTAGTGCTTGCGAATGGGAACGCTAATTAAAAGTGCTGGCAATTATCCTGGTGGGGAAAATTACATAATTATACGATAATAAATAAATCCTATATTCCTCTGGTGTTGTTAGAAACCACGAAGTACTTTTTAGTACCAATTTACCCAAAGATTTTCCTTAAAATATGACTGGTAACACAACTATTTCTCCGTAGTACATATTCTTTATTTATTGATGAGCAATGATGATCCACAGTGACCTGTTGGAGGCAGCCTGCATCCAGTGACGTCCCGCGACCTTTACCAGGTCGTCTGACCACCTAATGGGTGATCGTCCCACGCTGCGCTTTCCGCTTCACTTGTGGAAATCATTGGGAAAGGCCTATATGGACTACCTTTGGCTGATGGATTGGATTGGAATGATGATCACTCACTTCAAAGTAAATTAATTTACATGGACAATAGTGGTCACTTATTACGAGTCAATATTTTTGAGCACTTAATGCCTATTTTAAAATAATAAAGCGTTGTTGAGCTTGATTTAAAACGATTCACAAGATTTATTAATTTGCTTCAACTCCATCTTTCTTCGCTCCCTGCAACATGCCTTAATGTGACCACTTAAAAGCAAAACGGATAATCCCTAGGCCATTGTCCTCGTCCTTAAAAAGTAATTTTTAAACTTTTCAAATATACAAGAACAATTATTGAAACAGAATTGTGAATGGAGTCTCTTAATAACTTTTTATTTACTTAGGAACACTGATGGGTTCTTAGCAAAGAAACTCTCGGGAGGGTCCCGTTGTTTAGACGGGAACGGACGAAATTTTGTGGTTAAATATCATTTTTTTAAAGGATCTTCTTATCTTTTAAAACGAGTGACAGATATACATCTATGTAGATAATCTTTATTGGAACTACCGCACTGAATTAAATAAAATAGGAATGAAGATAATTGGCTGCAGTCATGGTTGAATACAGGATAGCTTTCCGAGTCACATAACTATCATTTACGATATATGTACACAAGCTCACGCCTGTATCTCTGAAGGAGTAGGCAGAATTGCCAACAGTGCCACCTACAAACATCAGAAACTACGAGAGACTTTTTTCATACTACTACTACATACTACTACTTTTCACAAACACCCAGACCCGAAACAAATAGCTACCGGTGGTTCACAGAAACATTTGTTTCGGTGCGGGAATCGAACCAGCAGCCATTGAACCAATTGCGCTACTGAGAAAACCATATTAATACTATTACTATTTTATGTTTAAGTAGAATTTCAACTTTGATTTAACAACTTGAAAACTTAATTACACATCGTGTTAATAGCGATAATTTAGAATTAACTCTTAAGTATCAAAATGTGTTTTCATTTATGAATGAATTCAGATTTATCTGCCGAACCAAAATTAGATTACAATCATTTCTAGACATTGTAAATTTAAATTTTAAACTGCCAAGAGGCACGAAATTAATATGTCTGAAAACTTTATAGGTCAGTATTTACCTAAGTTTCTAACTTAATTTTCGATTTAATAATTATTTGGGCAAATTATATTGGGTCGATAAATTCGGGTTAGACCAAGAGCTCAATTCGCACGTTGACGACTACGTTTTTCTAAAGTATGTATTGCGAATCAAATTAAAAGTAATTAATTGACACCCTTCGTGGCGCAGTTGGTTAGAAGCCGGCTGCGAAACGAGAGGGCGCGGTTTCGATCTCCGTACCGAAACAAATATTTGTGTGAACCACAGATATTTGTTTCTGGTCTGGGCGTTTGTGAGACCGAAAACTCTCTCGTAGCTTTTGATACCCACGATACAAGACTCGATCTTAGTGTATCTATTTATTTAGGCAGAGTTTTTTTTTCACGTATAATATCTTTGTAAAATCAGCTTTCCCCAGCGATATTTTAAGACCGATCCGACTACGCCCTGACCATCAAAAATATTTTCTTGGAGGCTAAGGCCTACACTTTCCTCTAAGACTGGTAACGCACCGACAATGCGTCTACTCCTTCATTTGGTTGTTAGCCTACTATTCCATAAAAATAGTGTGAAAACTATCGATTTAATCTCCGGGGAGATAAATATTATTTGTACCACTTAAAACATTTATTTGGGTATTGGAATTCACACCATTTAGATTCAAGTTTTTACACATTGAAATAAAACTAATTTTCACGTTTTCAAAGTACCCGACGTTTCGATCACTTCACAGCTTTCGTGGTCACGGGGTGAACTGAATTTTAAAAATGTGAAAATCAAACCTAATTCACGATCCAATCCGTGATAACTAGTTTAAATTAAATTATTCTTTTTGGTATACAAACGTTGCAAATACTTCCGACCCAAAGAAATCTTTATGCATATTTATAAAAGTCTAGCAATCATAATTAAACAAAATCTCCGGCCCGAATCTATTTATTTAAATATACATCATATTTTAACCCAACCTTGAACCTTGACTAAAGGCCAACAAAACTTCAAAGGTATCAGATACATAATTTATAAGTTTAATGCGTAACGTAGGAAGCTGGTATCTCTACACCCACATTAATATAAACCATTCTTAGGCGAGTGTCCGGCTGTTTTCCATAAACTAACAAAAAATATATTTGCATATTATGTCTAAAAATATTTGTCACTACATAAAAAACCGAAAATGTATGTCTAAGAATTTGATTTTGTTGCTTTACCTAAAGTAGTCGAATTTTAATTATTTGTAGGAAAAGTTAGATACGAAAATAAAATGCGTTTATAAAGCATGACAAAAGAACCCTGTCCGATCCAAGACGCGCATTTGGGTATCTCAATTGTAGTAATTGTAGCAAATAGTTGTAAAAAATATATAATAAAGGATAACATAATTATCGTAAGTTATACAGTTATATCTACACAAAATTAATCTAGCAAAGTTTTAAATTCTGACAACAACAACACACGTTCTGACAATTCTGAAGCGTCGCGGCGCGCCGCACGTCGCTTGTTGCGAACGCGGTTGTTAGCAGTGTAATGTGAGTTTCCCTGTTTTTACAAGCTTTTATTTATTTAATTTATTTTATCAAGGATATTTTTTTATCATAATAAACAGATCTTTCAAATAGAGCACATTGATACCTGATCTTTATCGATCGGACAGAATTTTTGTCTCCCTGTATAGAGCATTATTGTTACTCATTTGTCTTTGATCAAGCATTTTTATACTTCTATAATAAAGTCATTGGACTATATGGCCTAACCACTCTCAATCTTACTTTCGATTGTAGAGTAGGCCCGTGCCCTGCAGTGGGACGTATAAGGGCTGATACGATACGATAACAAAGTCATTATGATTACAATGCATCTATCAGAGAGAGTATCTATCGACGCGAGATGGATATCATGCATAGATCAGATTCTAGAAGTGGTAGAGCCACGCTGTTGTCAGTCATGACTCAGCATGAATGGGTGATTTTGTCCGGGGCTTTACTGGTAAAGCCCCAGACATTGATATCCTGGTAGACACTGGTGTCTACCAGGATATCAATGTAAGGCTATAGCTTCGTTGTCTCATTTCGTTCGGTAAGTGAGATTGCTGGATGCCCAATACCCCTTTCCTATTTCCTTTCCGCTCTCTCCTCAATTTGATGAGCCAGCAATACATCAATGATCTAGCGTAGTGGATGTTCATGGGCGGCAATGATCACTTACCATATGCAAAAAAAGATATCATATACAGGTGCCCCCAAAAAGCGATACACTTCGTGGTTCACCCTTCCCCTTCACGGTGGTCAGATACAAATATCCTCCTACTAGAAAATCTTTTGTTATATAACCCCAGACAATGTACTACTAACAAGAGGTACTCCGGTTTCCTCCATTAAAATCAATGTTGATTCAATTGAAAAGTTTATAAAGTATCGAAAGATATCGACGACTGAACCTTTCCGTAATTGTATCCGGGATATTGTGTATAGAGATGGAGGTTTCGTATCGATACTATTTAAATACAAGAAGGGAAATCTAATAATACATTTTATATTTTCTTCTAAATGGTTTCTTAGATAAAGTAAAGTGATAGAAACGTCGCGTTTGCAAATAAAAAATGTAAAAATTAAATCAAATTCGCGATAAAAGCCGTAAAAAATCTTTTTATTACAATATTCTTCTTAATAGTTTCAAACATTTTATAGCGTATCTCCAATCAATAAGTTACCTACCAGTAATACTAAGTAATCACATTATAATAAGTAAAATAAGAGAAGCGCCGGCCTTTCGCTTGATGGAATATCACGCTTACCCAACAACAAGAGCAACACGTTCCATAGCGTATTATTACAAAGAACTGCATAGCGCTCTATTACGCTTTACCCTGAGACATCACGTGCTAAGTCTCATAATGCCTAGTCATTTTAGCGTATACAATGTCGTTCAAACCGGAACACAAGTTGTTTAAATTGTTGCTTTGTAGTACAAATATGCCAAACTGAGGTGCCTATCCAGACGGTCGATTCTATACGAGCAATTTACTATCTAATTTTAAGCATCTTCAATACTTGATTGTTCTTGTATTCTGACAAATAAAAGGAAATATGGCGATAGGCTCGCCCCCTATCACATCGTGGGACAGAATATTGTTCTGGTAGCGCCTCTACCTACCCCTTCTGGGAAAAAGGCGTGTGTATATGTATGTATGTAATAAAAGGAAATAAGAAATATCCGATTATCATACCAAAAAAAAAAAGTCATTCATATACATGTCTATTAAAATATACTCATATACATATTTCATTAACTTTTGAATGCCTTCGTGGCGCAGTTGATAAGACGCCTGTAAAACGAGAGACCGCGGGTTCGATTCCCACGCCGCGACAAATATTTGATGCCCACAAGTATTTGTCTCGGATCTGGGTGTTTGTGAGACCGAAAAGTATCTCGTAGCTTCTAATACCCACGACACTACATTTAATGGATCATAATCTCGGGTCATGTATATCTCTGTTGGGTATATATTTCATTAACTATCAACCGACAGACGCGCCCATTGTCCTGCTATTTCCGATAATAACACAGATATAACATTTAAACTTCCATTAATGGAAAAGAAGTTACGTCAGCAGTCTTACTATATAAAAATATGAATATCCTACTAACGAGTTATAGGAAAAACCCATAGTTTTGGCAATAAATTCCGTATTAGCCCATATACATACATCCTACTACAGGGCAGGGGGCTCCTCTACAATCAAGAGTACGATTGAGCGGGGTTAGGCCATATAGTCCACCACGCTGGCTTAGTGCGGGTTGTCGGATTTTACATATCATAGAATATTTTTTTTTACATCGCTATGGTATGCAGGTTTTTCGTTCGATCTTTTCCTTCACCGATACCATTACAGGTTGATTGACTAGCAATATACACATTATTCCGAAACGTCAGAGGTATGCCCTGGGATTTGAACCCGCGACCACCGTGAACATGTTGGCATTGAAATATGATTTTAATATATTAAGCATGGACGCATTTGTTTAAATTAGTCTATATTCGTCTATTAGGGAGCACGAGACTCCTTTACAATCAACTTTGATAAAATACCTGAGACTATGTCCACCACGCCGGCTAATCACGGGCTAGCGGACATCACAAATTACAAAATTATCCAAAAATCACATGACTCCCAACATAAACAAGATTATGATAAAGAGATAAATAGCGCGCCTGCAGCGTTAATTAATGGCCGTAAAATATCCTTTACAATACGCAACGGGTGCTTAAAATATTATATTTTTGTTTTGTACACAACAGCCAAAGGAGCGTATAATTTCACAGTCTATTGTGGGTCTGAAGGGTGACCGCCATTAATTGTGCGTTAGAATTCCATTCTTTGAAAGGGGTTACCACATGTGGAACGTTGGTGAACTAGTTTCCCAAGACTGCCAACTTGTATGCGAATTGTAGTTTAATGCTTTTGTTTATTTTTTTAATAGACGCTGTTAGATTATCTGGTTCAAGGAGGTACTGGATCATCAGTAGTACTAACCAAAATGGATGCTTATAAAGCAGCAACAATAAATATTTTGATGTCTGCTTTTTTTTTAAGAAGTAGCCTCAATTTCATCCATCAGCTAAAGGAAGTCCACTGCTGAACTTAGACATCCTTCAAATTTCCACAGTGACCTGTCGGAGGCAGCCTGCAAGCCTCCATTGATTTACCTTATTATGCTGTAGGTGTATATATAATATATTTTTATGTACTAATTACAGGAAATAAATACGGTCGAATTTTTACATTAACTTCCTACTTCCTAGTCATATTTTAAAGCTGCAAAATATCTCTCATATTGACCCGAAAATTGGTCAACAATAGCAGTAATTTCTCAAAGTAAAACAGAATCATACCCAGTTGGTATTCGCAGTTAATCGACTATCGGCAATTCTGATTCCAACCCTACTCACATTTTAAAATTCACCCTCAGGGCGTAACAGTGTCTAACTCAATTCCGACAGAGTTAAAGCTGTGTCCAAAACTTGGCAGCGAATGTTTTATCGTATCGCGTTACTGATTACAATATTAAAATGAAAAAACCGGGACTCGATCCCGTAGAATTTGTTTGGATTTCTTTAAGCCTTACCTTTTTGAAATTTATTTGCGAGTACTCATAATTTACGGTACTTGGATTTGTCTTCGATTGAGGCGGGATTATGTTCTTCTAACACATTTGTATTTCTTTGGTTGAAACAAGTGGTTTTTGTGTTTTTATGTATTTAGTTAGTTTCAAAGATGATTGGTTGTGTGTGCGGTTGGATAAAAAGAGCCAAAACCTAGGTCTGGGATTAGACAACACACGTAGTAGCAAAATTGCGATCGGTCTGAGATCAGCCAGTTTAAAAAGAGGTTCGATATAACTGTATTGATAAAGATACCTGTCGACGGTCAATCTTTATTTTATCTCACGAGATACTTACCATTTGGTGCAGTGAAGTCATTTTGTTCCTGCTGTATAATTTGCATACCGAAGCGATTATAAAGAATTTATACGGTATGTAAAGTCCGCACACCTGCACGAGGCCAGCGTGGTGGACAATATGGCCTAACCTCTCTCAATCGTATCTCTCAATAGAGCAGGCCCGTACCCTACAGTGGGACGTATATGAGCTGCTACAGAAGTCATAAGTGTTTTTGTCATTATTTTTTTAAATGCGACGCATATTATTTAGTTATTATTCGAAATTGTATAACATTTTTAAATTTCCAATAGTTGCTAATATTTACTTAAATAAACGGCCCAGGTCAGCAAAGTTGAACGGTAATACCCAACATTACCAGTTTATCCAAACATAATTTCATTTACAAACGCTTAGATAACTCGATACAACCGAACAAATTCGCAGCGATAAACCCGAATCAAATTCGAAAAAATATCCCGAAATTATCACATAAAAATAGCTCCGGAAAAGCGTAAAAAAATTGTATATATAGAGAAAAAAAGAAATTACTAACGACCGAACATCGGGGGTACGTGAGCGGGTTTCGAATCTGCACTGATTGTGGCTGAACCACGGGCCAGAATAATGTTTCCCAATTTCCTGTTCCTATTACCACATCAAAATACTATATAACCTTACGGTCTTTATCCTCGGTAATCGGGATTTTATCCAACATGCCGCCGTTGATCGTGGCTCGAATGAGTATGGATGGCGGGGCTTTACGAATTACACATATCGTTGTTGGTGAAACAAAATGGAGTTTGTATTCATGTTTTCTAGTGTTTGTCGCTATGGATGTGGGGTTTTAACATGTTTTCAGAGCATTGGTTGAATTAAACGGAGGTGAAGTGTTTATAGTGACGGTTAGTTAAGAGGATAGAGTCACGGCGGCTAAGAGGCAGACCACAGTCGCAGGAAAACTGTGGATTCGCTTGGCACAAGACAGAAAAATGTGGCGTGCAAATGAGGAAGCATATACCCAGCAGTGGGTTGACGTGGGCTGATAAAGATAGATAGATATGGATTAGTTAAGACGTTAAACCGGAAATATAGTTATGGACTTATCACTACGATAATGGTTCTAAGAATAAACTACATACATAAACGAATATAATAAATGAAAACGAAAGATAAATTATATCAGCTCCAATTCTATATTGTATCTCCATAAAACATAAGCAAAAGGCGCGACAGCGAGAGACCAAATATCTTAAAAAATACCTCCTATTCCAAATTAAACTCCGTTTCTAAATTTAAACCAACAAATAACTGCCAATAGAAACGATATCAGCTCCACTCCTACATCTCTATCACACATAACTAAAACGTGCAAGTGTGAGGGGGACAGAAAATCTTAAATTGCGTTAAGTTGAGATAGGTCTTTGTCCGTTTCACCATGATTGAGTGCTACTGGCTTTTCAACTGGCGTCTGACAAAGGTACTACGTCTGCAACCGACGGCGAACTTTGATGCTCTCGGGGGAATCTAACGGATAATTCAGATAAAATTTAGAGCTATCTGAATTCCTTGGTTAGAATTGTGTGATTTTATAGATGTGAGAAAATGTAGGTTATAAAGTTTAAAGAATATTTTCTCGCTTCATGAAATTAGAAAAAAAAACACGCCTGCATCGCCAAAGAGTTAGACAGACGTATCAAAAGTAACACATAGTCTTAAGATTATTTTTTTAGCTATCGCCATTTTGGACATTTCTTTATTGCGATGAATGGCGAAACGAGTATGCCATTCGCCTAATGGTAAGCGATACGACCTTTCGTGGACATAATTTGCAATGCAAAACTCATATTAAGTAGTGCCGGATCTGGCAATCGAACCTCACATCACAACTAATACAACGTACCACTAGTACAATAAGATATACAATTACTCAAAATTAATTATTGTATCTGTCAATTACAACCGGCTTCTCTAAGCATAAAACTAAATCTCATAAAACTTGGCTAAACACGCGAAATTCCAGCTCCAATTCTGTTTTTTTTTATTACTAAAGAAAAAAAACTGATTTAGAGTCGTTATAAACTTTAATTATTTATTTCGCACCTTGAGTTGATGTCTTTAGAGCATTTTTAATGGCTTTTATAAAATCCTTAAGTTGTTCCCAAGTGTTATTCTCAAGTTTTAAATGTAGCAGTTAGAATCATTTTAGTCTATTTGTTTTACAGCTTTAGAAATTTACCATTTATTATGTAATCATTCATTAAAACCATCTACCGGATTAATACAAGTTGAAGTGACATTGGTTGATAGGGATGTTGGTGAACACTGTAGAAATAAATCGCGGCGATGACCTACCGTCCCCACGGCATAATCAGACGAGCTGCCTAAGGTCGCAAACGTCTTCTTGGACACAAGCTGTTTCCATTTTTATATCAGCACGACTATACAGGGTATATCAAGACTGCTACCGGAAACGAAGCCGGGTAGTAGTTTTAGTAACTTTAGACACAATGCAACTATTTTTTTTTATTAAGATTTTTTTTTAAATTCTTTTTCCTATCACCATATTTGGGTGGTAAATACATAATTATGTGCATTTTCCTAAAAAATATGTACAGCCTTTTATTTTTAAAGACGCTATGGTACGCAAGGCTTTAAAATATAATTTTAGCAAAAACTAACTATATTTACCCCTCAAACACAATTGTATTGTATTGTATCAGCCCATATACGACCCACTGCAGGGCACGGGCCTCCTCTACAATCGAGAGAACGATTGAGAGTGGTTAGGCCATATAGTCCACCACGCTGGCCTAATGCGGGTTGGCGGACTTATACATACCATAGAAATTTATACAAATTTCCTCACAATTTTTTTTCTTCACCGTTATAGTGCGTGGCGATGGACTGTCAATACACACATGACTCCGAAAAGTCAGTGGTGTGACCTGGGATTTGAACCCGCGACCACTGCGAGCATGTAGGCAGCAGCGGCTGGTCCGTTACCAAGAGTTATAACTTATTTCATTTGACACAATAATATATACAATTCAAAACCACATACGTTTAAAATAACATCCAAAAAGAATTAAACGGCGTAACATATAGGAAATAATATATTATATTATTGTTTAAGCTTTCCCGGCTTCCCTGTGCCGGCAAAACAAAAACTGCCAGTTTTAAACGAAATTAAAAATAAAGTGAAGATTTATCGTGGCGTTGGTGTTTTGTTTTCGCACTGTGTGGACTGTGGCGCGACTCGGGAAATATAATGTAGGTCAGCCGAGTGTTTCTACACAAAAATGTTGTGTTAATGAAATATAATTTAACGCTGTAAAGGAACGGGATTCATTAAAACGTCTTAACTATAAAGAAATACGGGCTAAATTAAATCTGCGTGTGACACGTGAAGTCGGGACATTGAGTTCGCTGTATGATAATGTAAACATAATATTATAACTGCTTTGCGATGAATTTTGAGTTTAAGTTGAAAATTTGAGTTGAATTTATGCGTTTTTAAGTTTTAAGCAAGCAGATCATTTGTCTTTAAATAATAAATAAATAAATCACATAAACAGTCCTGACCCCACACTAAGATAAAATCTTGTGTCATGGGTATCGAGAGATTTTTCAGTCTCACAAACACCCAGACCCGAAACAAGTACTCGTAGTTCACACAAACATTTATCTCGGTGCGGAGAAGCCGAGGCCTGTCGTTTCACAGCCGGCGTCTAACCAACTGCGCTACGGAGGCTGGCAAACATTTAAAGCAGGGGGAAAAACGGAAACACAACTGAAAATTATCATTATCAAATTTTATTAAAAATGCGAGTACTAATGAAATTTTCAGTCTCATAATTGGTTTCTAAATATACCCTACCAGCTGTTGGCTCTCTACGATAGAATATCATAGCAGTGTAATCCTACAATTCAAGTGTTAGCAAACTGCGAGCACCTCATACTTTAAAACTATAAACTAAGTATACACTCGAACCAAACATTTCGCTGCAAACATATTAAGCAATAAATCTATACTTATAGAAACAACTCCGTGACCGAGTTCGTTATGTGAAAAATAACAAGGAATTTTGTGTCGTGCGCTCTAGTGTGGATTGTGTTCGGGTGGCCAGGAAATTGTAATTTTAAAGGACATTTTGAATATAATAACGCCCGGATACTCAAACATTACTTAAATATAAATATGCACTTAACTACGCAAGTCTCGCTTAAATGTACTGGCTAAGTAGGGCTTTTCAGTATTCGGACGGTAGACTTTATTATCGTCTCATTGGGTTGTGGATTTAGAGGTCTTAAGATCGGTGTCTACGTCTAGAAACGACTTTGTGTGAATTTTCAGTCTGAAAAATGTCATATGAGTGGCAAGTAGCTTGATTTTGTAATTTCATCATCTCTCACTTGCTGGGACGATGGTAAGCTTTATGAATTTTGTGTATTAGTTGCATCACTCCCTACCAATTTGGATATAGGCGTGACTTTCATTATGAAGATCTTATTTTTCATTTTTACACGATTACGAGTAGTAGTGCTAATTAATCAATAATATAAATGTTGAAATAAAACTACTTTATCCGAATTGTATCGCGGATTTGGATTTTTTTAAATTTTTTTTTCTCCCAACGTTAGAAATACTTTATGGGTTTCGTGATTACAGGTCACGAGGTCAATAATAAAATTGTCGTCTCGAAAAGGAAAATTCTAGTTTTATCCGGATTGCTACAAATAAGCTGTTTGACACGTAACAATAGGATTGTTATTGCATTCGCAATGTAGTTTATTATATTAAGCTACCTATAAATCTCTCAGCACGGATTAATGTTAGTTACTGCGCAGCAACAATCAATAGGGCAATAATCCTAATTTATAATGATGTTAAAAATATATTGTAATCCAAAGAGATATAGTACTGCTTAGGCGAGATTATGCTATAATATATCGAATTATATACGCATTAATGCTGTGTTTAAAGATCCTCAGAGTAAATTTAATACAATCTATTTTAAATTTATTTATAAAGCGAATAGAAATTACCCATAATCCATTTATAAAAATATTAAGCGGAAGAAAGTTAGAACATTTCATTTATTTTTCTCACATCAACACAAATCTTGGCTACTCTACACGAGACCTTTATCACGCCAGCAATTTGTATTCGAATACTACAAGTTTACAGGCAATGTGGAACTTTGGTAATTATAACTTTACACAACTCTCTGCTTTATTCTTTCCACGCTAGGTGTTGTAATAGCGTGGCATAGGCAATAAGCTCCATACAAATTTTTGATGAGATGGCCGGGCCGTGTGTTTATGATGTAATTACTAGATTCTATCAACAGTTTTTGTCAATAAAAACCCTTGTAAAGAAGTAAGCTTTGTGGTTTATACCTTACGAAATTGGACTATGATTAAACTATATTATTTAAATGGGTACTTCCTTGTTTAAATAACATTAAAGGTTGTTGTTGCCTTTACATTGTTTTGTATATAAAAATAATTTTGATATTTTCTTTCATTTTATAAAATAAAATATATGAAAAACTTTGAATTTTTAAGTGATTATATTGTTATTTTACTCCTATGTAAAAAATACATAAAAAATGCAAATTATTGTATAAACAATATGATGACTCTATCTTATTATAGATAGGTACGATGAATCATCAATGGGTAAGTTTTAATGATGGAGCATTAAAACTTACCCGTCCACGTGTATTAAATTTAATTTTTAATTTTGTTCCCAGTTCCATCGTCAGACGTGCAAGGCGTGCTGGGCAAGAAAGCCTCACTGCCGTGCGACATCCAGCCGCTCCACTCTGATGACGACGTCGTCATGGTGTTGTGGTTCAAGGAGTCTGATGGTGATCAGCCTCTTTACAGGTAACTTATCTTTTTATCTCTCACTATATTTATGTCTCTCTCTTTTGCTACAAAACGTCCACTGCCGAATAATTCTTCCCTTAGGATTTCCATAGCTAAGTGGTGGAAGCGGCTCAAATCCTGCGCTTTCCGCAACCTTCTATTTCTCTCTTTAGCCATAGAAAGCCCACTTCTATACAAGATCCCGCAAGGACTTACATACGGATCTGTGAGGAACCGCTTGCATTCTTCGATTTCATGAGACATTCTATAAGTATTTCAGTCACGGAAAGTTCACTCCTAAACACAGGTCTCTAGCAAGGATTGCCATAGCGACCTGAAATTATCTTCACCCAGCCATTTTATGCAGCTTTAACTAGCTCCGATTTAAAATTTCGTGTTCTTGAATCTTTTTACTGGATTCATTAAATGCTATGTTAATTAAAGACGTTCTTCGACATCATTATTATTTGGAATTCCAAATAGTTTTATTAAATTGAAATATTCGCCGTAGAAGTTAATTAGACATCGAAAGGTTGTTTGAAAGAGATTTGTTTATTGGGACACTTTGTCTCTGCACATTTTTTTGCTCAGTTTTTACCTTCTCTAATTATTTTTTCCAACACCAGCTACGACATCCGAGGGCGTTCAGTGAACCAGCCGAAGTTGTGGTCTTCTCCCACCGTGTTCGGGAACCGCGCGTTCTTCCGAGGCAGCGCAACGCCGGCTGTCCTCATGGTGGACAACGTGATAGCCTCCGATGCAGGGGTCTACAGGTGTAGGGTGGACTTCAAGAACTCGCCTACCAGAAACCTTAAAGTTAATTTTACTGTTATAAGTAAGTTGGTTTTTTATATTGGCCCTACAAAGTTATTACAATGAATCTGATGGTATATGCTGTGCAGTTCAGATAGAGCACTCCTATTACGTTGCAAGATAGTGTTACTTTTTTTATTGCATAGTTCCGGCAAAAGAGGGAACAGGTAACTGATAGTAAGCGACCACTACCGCTCATGAACATCCACAACGCTTAGAACATGTATATAGTGCCGATCCATCAAATCGGGAGGAGAGTGGAAAGGAAAAATGACGGGAAGAAGAAAAGGGTATTGGGCATTCGGCAGAGACTGTGAGACAGTGATACCACTCCCGACGAGCCTGCCCATTCATGCTGAGTCATGGCTGTCAACAGCTTGGCTCTACCACTTCCAAAAACTGCTCTCATACTTACACTTCTACCATATTGAGAGTAACAGTTAATGTTGTACTTAAAAATACTTAATTTTTGTAGGTACATACACAGATACACACATACAGCCTGCGTGGTGCAGTTGGGTTATAGAAAGCTTTGAAGTCAAAGGCTATGGGTTCGAGTCCCACACCGGGACTAATGATTGTGTAGCCTACATTAATATTTGTTTCGGGTCTCCGTGTTGTGGGACTATAAAGTGACTACCAGGTGTATTTGTTCATTTACGTAGGTACATATATAATATTCGGAGGTATGTAAGCGACAACTTGCGATATAATATAATACTTAAAAATCTGAACGATCATTTTCTTATATGTGTGTATCAGTAAACCAGACACAAAAGACATTAAATTCTTTATCCCTATACCTTACATTATCCATATCAATACAAATACTAATGTTTTACATTTTTACAGTACCACCGAACAGACCCACAATATTCGACGTCAAAAGAAGAGACAGGACCAAATTGGTGGAGCCTTACAACGAAGGATCAAACGTATTGCTGATCTGTGAAGTTGAGGGAGGTGAGAACTTATTTACATTTGATATTGCCCCTCTTTCACTAAACCTCATTGATATGTATATCGTAGCTTTCAGCGGTGGCTTCGATACAGCATAAAAATAATTATTAGGACTAGGATTTTAAAGAAACCTTTGCAGAAAATATATTTTATCATAAAACGGTTAGGTTTTCGTCATTTCGTCATGACGCTAGTAAAACACTTTTATGATTGTATTTCTTTACACAAAACAGTGTTGTATCTATCGTGATTGAAGTTAAATATTTGACGATGACGTGACCGTTATATGACGTATAATGTTGTGACGCAATCGACCTAGTTATTAGTATACGCCACGCACGTAAAACCTGTTTATAGACACAATATTATTTGTAAGGACGTCATCAATCTCATGTATGGTACACCTATAGTATGTACGTCATATCGTAATGCTATCAGCCCTTATTTGTATACGTCTTGGTCCTTATGGCTGTTACGGTAATATTGTATCTATTCAGAAATTCTTGATATTTGCTCATCATCAATGCTTATCGCATCCTCAGGACACGCTATATTTTGACTTAAAGGAATTGTGACGGTGTGGGGAATACGGAACTTTTTTCTCTTCGACCTGCTTTTGAGCTGGGAGAGATGTAATATACGTAGAGCAAGATAATATTCTGCATATTGCCGGACAATTTGACTTATTGTTTTCATACCAGCCTTCTGCTTTACTTCCCTGCAATCACGTTCGAAACTATTTTAAACGTCATCAAAATTTCCCACCTCAAATTACCAATCCCGTAATGAAAACTTAATTAAAGGAGTTTAAACCTTCCTTCTCTCAATAAAGATTTCTTCCGTGTTTGGCGTGAGATTGGTATCTGACACGCCGGCTATTACTGCCATGTTATTATCATCAGCCTACCCTTCATTAGCGACCATGCCGCCCGTTTGTTTATTTACCACTATCATTGTATCTGATGGTTAAAACCATCAAGCAACGAAAAGTGTCGTACTTAGGTCATCTTGAGACATGATAGATATGATCTGCTGAGAACTATCATGATGGGAAAAATAGCCGGTAAGAAAAGTGTAGGAAGGAGAAGAAAGTCCTGGCTACGCAACATTCGTGAGTGGACTGGAAAAAAAACTGTCGAAGAGTTGTTCTGGCTAGCCATGGACAAGGAGAGGTTTAAGGAATTGACTGCCAACCTTCAGTAAACAAGAAGCACCTACAGAAGAAGATCATTGTTTCTAGTGTAGGGTCTTCTTCTTCAACCTTCTTTTTCATTACAAGGTTCGACGTAACGTCATTTAATTCATTTTGCTTAACAGTTTGACTTATCGTTTTAGTAACAACCTTCTGCGTAACGTTAACGCTACAATTACAATAAAGAAATCATCAAAATGACCGGTAATTATCTCTCAATTAAAGGATGCGTATAAAACACTTGTCTCAACAAAGATTTCTTCCGTGTTTGGCGTGAGATTGGTATCTGACACGCCGGCTATTACAACCATGTTATTATCATCAGTCCACCCGTCATTAGCGCCCACGCGGCTCGTTTGTTTATTTACGACTTTCATTGTTTGTGTCTTGTGTGGGGTGGTGTAGGGTGGACATGCTTCTTTATTTTTATAGGAATTTCAATTTTCTTTAACCTAGCAATAATGAGATATTATATCTAGAGATTACTATTTTCTAATGTTATGTCAAAGACTTTTGTTGTTTTTATTTTTAGTTGAGATTGTCGCAATACAATTAACAATTCCACTGATATTATTTTTGTAATGTTCTTGGATCATCTTGATGATAGTTTAGTGGTTAAGTTATTGATTCTTCCTTAATATATAAAAATGCGTAACATTCAAAAGTATTGGTTTACGTTAATATTTATAAAATAACAAAAATTAATAATAATAGTGTTGATAATTCAAGATGTATTAAATATATTTTACGAAAATAAGGTTAACTATTACTATGCTATACAATAAATCCTTCATGTATTCAAAATTACGTACTCTTTTAACAATTTCAATAAAACAAAAATATCCTAAATAATTTATAAACGCGCGGTCACTATGAAGTATAGTCTTTTGTATAGGCCGAAGTTTGACACTTCAAGGCATCTTAATTATTACGCTATGATCATTATCAAAGGGTCTTGATAGCCATCAATTATAAAGTTGTTTTATTGTCCGTTTAGTTCTGTTCTCACGATACTCACGATATTATCTTTGTTTTAAACGTATCGCTTCACGCTTTTATGTTGAAGGGTTGATTTACTATCAATTTTGAATAGGGTAAACACGTGTTTTATTAATCTTATGTTATCCAATCACAGGTTAGTTGGAACTTTTTGCTTTTAAAAAAATATCTCGCGGGTATAAATTCTTTTGAAGTCTATTCGATTACATTTTTTTTTTAACTTTTATCTTAGTACGCCGTGGAACTCACAGCCTTGCGTTTTATAGGTAAAATATCCTCTGAGATAACCTAACTGAGGTAACCTAATTTTGGCGCTGAATATTTTCCTAATTTTAAAATATATTAATGATACATTGCTGAAAATTCAAAGATATTATGCGGTAAATGTCAAGAGTGGTGAAGATGACAATAAATTTTCAATTATTTGTACCAGGGAGACCAAGACCCCGTGTAAACTGGTTCTTGGAGAACACAGTGATCGACGACTCGTACGACCAGCGAGCGGACGGTATCACCGTGAACACCCTCACGTTCCCCAACGTGGGGAGACAGCACCTCAACTCCAGACTCATCTGCCAGGCGTCTAACACCAACCTGGCACCGCCCGAGACCAAAGTCTTGATACTTGATATTAATTGTAAGTTTTTGGGCTTTGTATTTTTTTTTGTGTGTATGTGATTTCATGAAGTGGTAGGTGAAATTCTATGCGTAAAATATTAAACAGAGACAGACGATTTATGTCTCTTACACGTCTCTCGTTATCTTTTAATGTAGTAATGAGTTCTAATACACTTTCGCTCTACGAATCTTAAAATTTTAGATGATAGTTTTATATTCTAAATTAAATTCCTAAAAAAAAATCTTTGTCAAAAGTAAATAATCCACTAGCATAGGACTTTGTTACAATTCCAGTAAAATCCTAACTTTCAACAACAAAAACTGCGGAAAAAGGTAAAGAAGCAATAGAAATTAAAATAAAACTAAATAATTGCACTGAGCGGGCGATGTACTAACAGCGCCCGGAGGTCTGCAAGATCGTACGATCTTGAATCCCCTACCATTGAAACGACTATTGGAAATTACAGCAATGAAACAGTATTACGGGCTATTTCTAATATTGACTTGAATGCAAGTGAGCAATATCATCTTACTAGCTTACGAAGATGTAGATATCTGTAGTCTTCGATGCTTTACAATAAGTGGGAAATAATTATTTAAAAAAATACAGTTGTTTAAATAAACGTTGATGTCTTGATAGAAACTCACAAGTCTGTAGTATGTTATATGCGATGTTGGACATAGCTTTTTGTGAAAAACGTCAAAAATTGTCATTTGTTTGGTCGCAGAATGCTTTGCCAATGAGAAGAATTCATGACGCTGCATTGTACATTGCAATCACAACAACAAAGCATCCAATTGACCCCGTCAATTTAGCACAAAAAAAAACATTAAATGGAAGCGATGACAATTCTCCATTAAAAACAGTTTTTTGTAAACATATTTTTATTTTTTCAGATATTGAAGTCAACGAATACAAGAATATTATTTTCAATCCTAAATAAAACGTTTTCCCCCACAGTGAAGCCGATAACAGTGAACATATTAACCAAGGAGAAACAAGTGTCGGCTGATAAGAGGTACGAGATTGAGTGCAAGACGACGGGCTCCCGACCGGAGGCGTATGTCACTTGGTGGAAGAACAATAGACAGTTGAAGCGGATGGCAAAAAACGTGAGCGCGCTCTTTGTTATCGGGTCTGGTTTTGCTAGGGAGCGTGGCGGGCTTACGGTATTTAATTAGGTTTTTGAAAGGACCTTGCTGTTTTGACGGGTTTGATTGATAGAGGATTAAATGAATAAAAATTATACGGTTACTGTTAAAGAAGAGTAGAAAGAACTAAATTTACTGTAGGTATATTCTTAATTCTTTAGTTGTTGCGTGATAAATGAGAGAGCTATGAGATAAAAAGCAAATTAATATAGCAGTAGTTTTTAAAAATGGTCTCATTTAAACATCGTCATCTAAAGTAATTACAAGGTAAAAAAATCTTTCTTATTTCAAATCCTTCGTATTTTTTAAAATATTACTACGATTCTTCCTTCGTTCAGTTCTATTTCTCCAGACAAAATTAGTTGAGACCATTACCCCTAATAAGTTAGTAAACACGAGAGTAATACTAGCCAGTGCTATTTATATTTGCACCTAATACAGCGTTCGTATGTCCACATTAAATGCCAGTCTGTGTTCAGAACGAGCGTCGTTAGCAGTCCAGGCAACAAAATGTGTTGCGAAACGGCTTGTTTGGACCTAACTGTGTTTAGACACTAATTATGTAAGCTGTATTAGAACGTTGTTTTACTTTTGTTTTAGAATTTAATGGGGGAGTAGTTATGGTAATTTATTTTTCTTTGTATGTTGTTGTAAAAACATGAAATAGTAGACTTGTTATTTTAATTGCCTAAAAATATAGCTACTTTTGAATTTCATGATATAATGTTTTTAGAAGCTATATTGGTTTTATGAGGTTATGTCAAAATTAGTAAAATAAATACCAATCTAATAAAGAACATTTTTGGATCTACTTATGTCGCCTACTTTAGTTACCACTATCAAATACTAACAAATAAAATAACTTGAAATGACATCTGATTTACATAGGCACTTGGCCTTTGGGATTTTTACTTGCAAACATAATTATCATACGTACTCGATGCGATTACATTAATTATCTCTAGTACAATTATTCTGAGGTAGACTAACCATAAACTCGGAAATACTTGACCTATAATCCCTCGATCGCTATAAGATTTTTGCTACTCCAGATAGAGAATAAAAACGATAACCTTCTTATTCCCCGTACAATAAATAAAACACAAGCAAACCTATTGTCCCGCTCATCATTATCGAAAGCTATTCTTTGCATTTACACAATCAAGAAATTTATCCGGGACCGTCTCGCCCGCTTGCCTCATTACCGTATCACCGGGTTTACTATTTTCACAGACTTTTGTCCCATTCACGTTCGTTCCCATTGTGTTTTAATTAATAGATTCTTTTCTGTTCCTTTTTTTGCATTCTCCCAACCATCCAGTGTAATGAGTGTTTTTTTACGATAGCCGTGTCCATTACAGACTCGGTTGGGTTCTTTTTATCGTTCTGATTTGACGTTATTAATTTGGTTTGGTTCACTAAGTAGTGGTAATATCTAACGTATTTATTTCTATTTGTATTTACACTGTATCAGAGATTCTAATTTTAAGAGACATTCTAACATTGTTCCTACTCAATTACCTTCCAGAAAATAAGTTTGTTCATGACCAATTCTTTGATGTTATCCTCTTTCATATAAGTTTAATAAATACATGTTTTTGTGAACAGTTCTCGGAGAACAACGAGACTCTAAGCGTACTAAGCCTGGTACCGAGCGTAGAAGATGACGGAAAGTTCTTGACTTGCCGAGCAGAGAATAAGCACATTCCGGACTCAGCGATAGAAGATAAATGGAAACTGAATGTGCATTGTAAGTATTCAAAAAATTGTAAAATAGCATCATCAATTCTGATCTTAATTACATTGAGTAGATACGTACCGACTACCAAGAGGGCCACAAACAAGCGAATATTGTTATATTCACACAACAGCCACTGAAATAGTAATTAATTAATATTATTTGAATAAAACAATTTATTATTAGTGGTCTACACATTTATATTACATCGGCACTAGTAGAAATACCGTGTTACATAAGTAAGACCTGTAATTATATTTTTGCAAACCAGTGAGCTCTTACCAATAAAGATACATTCCTAAAATCATGCTTCTAATATAGAAGATACTGACACGGAATATCGAAATATAAATACAAATGTCAGTACTTCTCGTATACACATGTTAATTATTTCTGTCATCAAACAAATTTCACCAAATTGGAAAAGTTACTGAATCGAATAAAATTAAATCTTTACCGCTCCAATTGTTGCGTTTTTAGCAAATCACAAACAGTCTATTCATAACATTTTAGTGGATCTGAAATATAATTGTGTATTATTCATTTCATTTAATTCGTTCATCGCTGTCCAAGTCTCATTACGCTAATGCGTTGGGTCGTTGCATTCCGATATTGTGGTAACATAATATTATTATGTGTGTCATAATATTTTGTATTTTATCCATAATATTACAGGCACAAATTTATTTTGCTAAAATAAATAAAGGCCAGTGGGATTTTTTGTCCAAGAGTAAAAGTTATTAAGCTCCTCTTTCGGTACTAGAGGCCGAAAGGGTACCCCGCAGGAGGGGTTTTCTATATTTCTGTATTTTCTATTTGCTATTACCCATTAAGAAAAAATCTCGCTTTAGTAATTGTTTTATGTCGGTAGTGTGATGTATCATTTACATAGTACTACTATTAAACCTTTACGTTTAAATTGTTTTATCGTTCTAAGCACAATAATTTATTTCTTGTAATGAATGGTGAGACCAGCGTGCCATTCGCCTGATGGTAAGCGACCAATCATGGATAGTAGCAAAACCAAACAACACCATGAATTAAAAAGCAATGTTTGGCGTTCCACTGCGCTCGCCATCCTGAGGCATAAGATGTTATGTGTGATTATGTCCAGTAGTTACGTTGGCTACAATTTCGTTCAAACCGGGACACAACAGAGCATTTACACTGCTGTTTGATGGGAGAAATAGACATTGCGGTGGAACCTACCCAGGCAGCCTCTCACCAGTTCAATCAGTTATACCTATTTCAAACTATTGTTATCAAATATTTACATATATATACTATCATTTACTTTAAACGTTGTGTACCAATTGTTTCTTTTCTCAGATGTCCCCATAGTGGACCTCAAGATGGGTTCGAACCTAAACCCTGACGAGATCAAAGAGGGCGACGACGTGTACTTCGAGTGTACTGTGAAGGCTAATCCGAAGACGCATCGCTTGGTCTGGTTCCACGACGTGAGTACCAGATATTTCACGCCAGTCCGGGGATTTCGGGCTTGCGGTATTGTTGGAGTGACGTTTGTTAATGTCAGTTAAGCTTAGGCTTAGTGGAGCATTAGAACTTAAGGATATTGGAAGTAAAATTTTAAGTGTTGGTAGGCCTTAATGAAATTGTCAGTATTAAAATAATGTTTTAGGATGCTAAATACAATCCGTTTATGCAAGACGTAAAAATAATTAGATTTAGTGGAAATAAGGTGAAAGGATAATTTATTTTGCTGTCACAAAATATCTAAAAAAAATAATCAGACATTTAAGCATTTCACATTAATTGGGGCCTAAGGTTCAAGCAAAACCCAAGTCATAAATTCATAATATGTTTTCGATTATTATTGTATCTAATAATAATCAGATAAATGATTTCTAAGTTCATATGATCATGTATTCTAATAATTATAATTATTCTCTCTATAAAGAACTCCGAGATATACCACAACGAAGCAGCAGGAGTGATCCTGAGCGCCCAAAGCCTTGTGCTGCAAAGCGTCACCAGGGCTGCGGCAGGCGACTACACCTGCATGGCGGCCAACAGCGAGGGCAAGGGCACTAGCAACCCTGTCACTCTGCTGGTCAGATGTGAGTAAACAGGTTTTTTGAGTTTAAGAACAAAATTATCGCACTTCTTTTTCAAATAATTGATGGTAAAATTTTAGATTGAAATATTTTCATAACGCTGATAGACTACATTTTTGGATTTTTTTTTAATTATTATGTTTTATTAAGACAGAATTAGCCGAATGATTACTTTTGTGACCTATTTCACTAGCAATTGACGAAAGAAAATTTTACTCGTATAGTAAAAGAAATCTTATTAAAAACGAAAAGATAAAAATTTTGGTCATAAGTTCTGCTGCTGAGACAGATTCAATATCACGTGATCAAACACTACGAAACATCTTTATAACATCTAAACCAATCCCCACCACTACTTAACAACTGATATCCACTCAAGTAACACTCAAGAAAAACTCCCAGTTTCAAGATGAAGTTTATCGAGTAGTGTCGGGTCCATAAGACACGACATACATACGTGCTCAACTGTGTTAGTAGTGAATTTACCGGCATTTAGCGAGTGAGTGCGGCGTCCACCGGGATCAGAGGGATCGTCGCCGCATTACTCCGCTGCTCTACAGGCCTTGCATCGTCTTACAGTTTATGTAGGGGACTAAATCAACAGCAGTATGTGTTGTCTATGGAAATAGGTGTTTTTGGTTGTTTTTGTTTATTGATAATGGATTTTTTTAGAAGGTTTTAAATAGGTGAAGTTATACAAAATGTGTTTCAGATATTTTTTATAGTTCATCAATATATTTATTGTCATATATTAAGAAAACGAGTGGGGTAGAGTATAGAAAACATTTGGACAGGGTTACGTCCATATCAATAATCAATATAATTCTGTAAACTATTTAAACTCCTTTGATAGAATAAACCTTGATTTTGTATACTAAAAGATAATCTAGTAGACTTTCTGAAGAAAAACATTAATCCAGTAGAAAAGGTCTTGTTAGGAAAACTTTCCATTCAAATCAGTATCTAGTTAATCGCACCGGAGCTGATAAAAGCTCTCAAAATTCACAACCAATCCAGGCAAAGATCCGTTACTGTAATAATCTTAACAGACATTCATTAAAAAGTTCCGATAAAAGCTCGCGTAATTTGCAGCGGAGCTTCGGCGGAGCTTAAATTTTACCAAACAATATTTCATAAACTCGCCAGAGCTTTGTCTCGGAAGCGGGCCTGCAAATCCCACCAACCGCAATTTCACCTGAAAAGCTGACGGTTTTACCTGAAAAGTAATTAACGGAAACTAGAATTTTGTCTTGGCAGCGTTGATCCGAAAAGGTCTGGGTAGACGGATTGTGATTGGTGATGTTTTGCTAGAAAGTGATTTTCTTCTTTTTTTATTTATTTTCTTGGTAATTGAATACAAAAATCAACTTTATGAAAATTACTGTTTAACGTATTTGAGAAGTTTTCATAAAATTAAAAGGAAATCTATCATTACCAGCATCTCCTTATCTGTTGCTGGACGTAAATGTCTATCAAAGTCTTCCTTGAGTCTAATTTTCATTTTGTACCCAGATAAAAGGTGAAAATGTAGTTCATAACGAATTACACGGTTCAAAATTTCATCAAGTTCTTCAAGAAAATACCACTGTTTCTCACACATACATAAACTCACGCCTTTTGTCCAAAAAGGATAGGCAGAGGTGCAACCAGTACACCCACGTTTCGCCTTGTATGTTCCGTCCCACGATGTGATACGGGACGAGTAAATCGCCATATCGGGCCCAAATTTCTGACTCCAGGCTGATAATGAATAGAAAAATCCAATAGCATTTTACCCGACCTGGGATCCGAACCCGAAAGAGCTTTGCAATCATACATAACTAACACTAAAAGTGATAGCTAATTAAATTACCCAAATCAAACCACTCCACACCAAATGAAGACGCCATTGTCACCGCAGATGTCAGTCTCAGTACCAAACTTCCCTCATTACAGACAAGTTTGATCTGTCATCTCATTAAAAGAGTTAAGCGTTTTCCTAACTTCCTGTAGTTTAACTACGAGCAGCCATCGTTAGGGTTGAGGGCGCTTCACACCCCCACCCTGTTATTGTTAGCGGCATTATTTCATGTCTGATATTCTTAAGTTTTAATTGGAGATATTGGGAGTTGCGCCCCTGTCGTTTGATGTGTGATTTTGTTGTTTGTGAGTTCCGGGTGCCGATAGGTTGTAGGGGTTTGTATGATACTTATATGTGTATATTGTTATGTGATAGATTTTGATAAAGGGAAATGGACTGCAATATAAATGGATTTATTTTAAATCGCTAATCTAAAATTATCGTAATGAAATAATTAAAAATGTTCAGAAGACAGACACCGAAGAGAATGTACGCAGAAAATATTATAATCGATTGAACTAAATTTTTTTTAAGTGTAATAGACAACGTTCTAGGAAGTTTAAAGTTGTAGGTCTACCCTCGAGGCACAAAGGAGAGAAAAACAGCGTTAACATCTCCTCTTTTTGCAGATGCACCTGTTTGCGCTGAACGAAGAGATGGTGAACTATTCGGGGCTCTGAAGCACGAAACGGTTTCATTGCACTGTTCAGTCGATGCCAACCCAGCGCTGGTCTCATTCCATTGGACCTTCAACAACTCTGGGGAACAGACGGAGATTCCTCCAAGGTACTGTATAGATTCTATAATATTGCACCTGGCTTTATCAACCGAATAATTTGATACTGATGTATTGTTTTAGTACATTTAAAAATATAGAAATATTACTGATTTTATGCATGATCGAAATCCTGCCCCGATACAAAAACAGTTTAACTCCCAACTAGTTGTAATCCTTTCAAAATATTTATTGCCTTAAACCAAAATATATTGCAATCCCTAGTTCACCTTAATACTTCAAGAAAAAGAAGGTAGTTCTCAATTTAACCTATTTTATGACTTAAACTTCCGTACGTGGGAAAGTGCCGTAACAAAAGAAACTTACTATATTAAGAATGTTACCTGGACGAAGTTTCTTCGACAGAAACTAAGAGCCGCCCCGCTGTGCAGTTTGTTTTGCTTTGCTTTGATTTTTTAATACATACATTCTCGGTATTAATAATAAGAGTCGTCTATAACCTTTTGAAGTTACAAGGTATTTGCAAATTCCACGTAGTCGTTTTGCTATGTTGACATAAGTTTAAGCTTGTTAGCGTTTTCTATAAGTTACGTAAATTGGCGCAGTATTGATAGATATAGATTCTATCTTTTTATATTTATTAATACATTATTATGAATTTCATACTGTCTTGGCCTTTGAAAAGTAATTTTGAAGCCTTTTCAAAGGACCATGGACCTATAAAAAGTTTACGCTATTACTGCGAACACATTTTACATAATATCTGAAAAAAAAAGATACTTGTGGAATAAAAACTTAAAAATTCCTTACATATTATAATTGGATTAAGTCATAAAAATATCTAAGAATTGAGAAATCAAAATCATGTCACGAAATCGCACATATATCACCTCAAGCCAAGGAAACCACCCGTCGCTTCACGTCCCTTTACTTTAAGACTATGTACTAAAACTATCCATCCATCCATCCATCCATCAGCCAAAGGAAGTCCACTGCTGAACATAGGCCTCTCCTAACGATTTCCACAGTGACCTGTTGGAGGCAGCCTGCATCCAGCGACGTCCCGCGACCTTTACCAGGTCGTCTGACCACCTAGTGGGTGGACGTCCCACGCTGCGCTTTCCGTTTCGTGGCCTAAAACTATACCAACTCTTATTACTGTTCACGAACGCAATCATTAACCACTTCAACTATTCACGCAGATTATACAGCAGCCACGGACACACCTCAACCCTGAACTATACTCCGACCACCGACATGGAGTATGGAACCCTAGCGTGCTATGGAGAAAACGCTGTCGGGCAGCAGAAGGTGCCGTGTTTGTTCCAACTGGTTGCAGCTGGTAAGTACATTAATAGCATCAGTCGTGTCTGATTTTTCTTAGATATAGGATGTCGCTGCTGAACTGAAGGTTCCTTCAAAGAATAACACATCAATGTATTGGAAGCGATACGTATCAGGGAACTTGCTGCAGTCTTAATTAGATAATCTTTCTACTTTATCTTTAAATGAATAATTAAGAAATGACTGAAGGTTATGGGGAAACTCATTAACTAAGGGAATTCGACAGATCGACATGTCAGACGTACTTTTCAAGGTCTGGATATTTCTTTATATAAATAAAACATTACGGTAATTTATATCAACAAATCAAGTCTAAAGTTCAAAGAAGAGTATAATAAAACTAAAATTATTGAAATAGGAAATGTAATAGTATTTAGCTAGGCTTATGGGTGAATTGCTCAAATAGAAAGCAAAAGAAAGTTTACTTTTTGAGCTAAATCGCACACAATATCAAATAGAAAATATACAGTAAAAGCAAACGGACTCTAGATGCAGAAACTCACGGCAAATTACCAGTCATCGTAAATATGTAATGGCTCCTCAAATGGCTTTATATCTACAGGATTAGTGCAATTTGCGACAGTCACACAAATTGGTTTAGATATTTCAGATGCTTGCAATTTTCTCTTTGAGTGGGGTTAACGAATGGTAAAGAATTATGTGTAGGACTTTCACATTACTCAAGCCGTATAAAAGAATATACTTGTTCAACTTGGTTATTTTACACCATATTATGAAATTATTCTAAGTATGAAAATCTCCAAAATTTTAAAAATTAAATCTCAGGTACAACAAAGACAAGAAACGAATACTCATTGAGCAGACACCAATACCAAAAATAAAACTAATTTCTTGAGATATTTGCTGCAAAAATTGTAATCACTAATTGGCATACTTTATAATACAATTTCCTATCCCTCAGGCCGTCCATTCCATCTCCAGAACTGCACCGTAGCCAACCAGAGCATCGATTCCTTATACGTGGAATGCGTGGAAAACTTCGATGGTGGTCTGCCGCAGACTTTCTTAATGGAACTGCTCGAACTGCCTTCACTGACGGTAAGTTCGTACTTAGAGCTAAGTGCCACTTTTCACCTTGTTTGCGATCATAGTTCGCAACTTAAACTAGAAATTCATATAATTTAAAAAGTTTCCAGCATTTTCTCTTCATAAAGTGCAAATATAAAGGACATTAGTTTTTCTGAACGATCGCGCGTGGCGTGTCAGTTTTGATACTTAAGTTTTATAATCCGCGGGGCGACAAATTTGCTGGAATTAATTTAACAAAAAGTCGGTTGTTTAGCTAAGATAATTATTTATGGTAATTGCTTGTTTTTCTGAAAAATAAATTACTACTAAACTTGCGGTTGAAGTTTTGCTAAAATATAGGCCGTTGGTTTTTATGTCTCGGTTGACTCATTTCATCATTTTGAACATAATATTTTAAGTCTCGGAATTTTCCTCTGACATCTAAAAAGCGAGTTAAATAATTGTTTATTTTGCTGACTCAACTATATTATTGTTCCATTTGGAATAATTTTATCTATTGTATGCATTTATTCAAAAATATTCTTAGATTTCGTATTTCACCTACAGTTTAAACGTTTCTCTCTATTTAGGTTCGATACAACGTCTCCACCAACAGAACACCTCCTTACTTCGAAGTTAAGGGGCTTCCACCAGGCGTCAGTTACAGAATTGACCTATATGCTGTCAACGCTAAAGGAAGAAGTGATGTGTCTACCATCGAAACTGTTACTTTGAGAGGGCAAGCTAAATTCACTGGTAAGTATGTTTGGGATTTTATATGGTTTATTGGGCAATGGGAATCTAAGAATAATTGATGATCCCTTAGTACAAGGCAAAATGTTAAAATATTATTCCATTAACCTACTGTTACATAATAGCTTCCCATGTTATTGCCGAAGTTACTTTTATCAATTTTAATTAAATTGTTAAAGCATTTGACATTCCCCTAAAAGAAGATCCAAGAAATAATCAAATTCACCACCCACACACCAACCTACGTATAAGCAAGCCACTGAAACGCCTACTAAAATAATATCCAAGTGCACACTCAAAAAAGCACAAAGGTATATAAAAGGTAATAAAATAAAATCTAACATCTGAGCCGCTCCACTCAAATTTCCGCTCGTACAGTTTTACAACTTAGTGATTCCTGTAACATTTTTACTATCAAGCAATTTTGACGTAAATACGTGGTGAGCATTGCAATAAAAACGATATGACCTGATTGCCCCCACTTTTCAGTATTTCATCGCGGCCCTTGTTCAAGCGCGGATCGGGTAACTCGAAATTTTGCCTATTAAGCGAGCTCAGTCACGCGATACTATCGACTATACAATATTTAGAATGACTTTATTTAACACGTTGCCGGCAGCTTGGAGTTAATATCTGAAATTATTTTGGTGATTTAGATTTCTTAAATGCTGCCTTTTGATTTTACAGTCTTCGCTTGATTTAACTTCAGTGCTTAAAAATAAGTGTAACGTTTGATTCTAAATATTTTAAGGATTTTTATTACTTCCGACTTATTTCATCAAAACTCACGCAACAATTTTTTTTAATGATCTTATATTTGCTTTTATTCAAAGCACATATTCCGACTTATTTCAATTATCTTAAGCGTACTACGTAAGTTTCTGAGAAGCTGCTAACTTTGATATGAACTAATTAATACTAATTCATAATGCGGATGAACCGAATCAAACTATTCTCCAACTCAAATTTAAAGTCACTTAAGTAACGATTGTTACAGTCTATTCGATTAAGATATATTCAGGAAGCACTTCTATCCAGTCTAATTTTGCAGTTCTAAATCGAACTGAGCAAATGACATCGCTAACCGTGTTCACAACTCACATTGACAAGTTAGCCTTACCCTGTTTCCAAATCTGGATTTTGTAGACTATTCAAGGATGGTCTGGGTGTAAATTCAGACTGCGTATGAGATTGAAGATTTAGAATTCATTATTTAGTAACTATAAATAGCATTTTGAGTATAGGATTTGCTTGGCTGATCCTGACTGATGTTTTATACCCAGTCTCTTTGTCAAATATAGTTTACAAAACATTTCCATCCATCCATCCATCAGCCAAAGGAAGTCCACTGCTGAACATAGGCCTCTCTTAATGATTTCCACAGTGACCTGTTGGAGGCAGCCTGCATCCAGCGACGTACAAAACATTTAATCACGTATATTTGTAATAATTAGTCAAACAGTAGATTTTGATTTAGCCCTGTCGGGGATGTCACGAATTGTAAAATTCTGTAATACTTGTTCTTAGAACAAACATAATGCTCTATGCCAATATTCCGAGCTGATAGATGGAGCTATCATTAGTAATTTCCACATTAGACTGAGTTTATCGCCGTACCAAGGTGTGATGGTGCACGCTTAGCACAAAATACTTTCAAATTTCGAATTACACTCCACATTAATTTGAAAAATATCTCTTCCACCAGCCTGACAATACTCATAGTTACTAATCCTGCAGACAAAGCCGCGAGACATTCACAAGTCTCTACAAAAACAACTCCCAAAATAAACAAAACCCAACAAAATCTGTGTTATGGAATATTTCAAAAGGCGTATTCAGCTGTACCTCCACGTTGCTCCATAAAAATGTGAAGAAATGCACGTTAATTTTGATCGCGTGTTATTTTTAACCGTGCCGAGTAATTCATTCGTATAGTAGGCTAGTTTGTAGGGGAAAAGCGAATTTTATTATGTAATAAAGCATTATATTTCCTTTAATGCTGGCTCGGTGTATAATGTTACTTATTTTGATCGAATTGGGTCTAACTAACGTATTACTTTTTTCCATGCATGCTGATTTGGTTTTTGACGAGTTATGATATTTTGTATATATTCCTTTGATGTTTGTGGAATGGAAGATCTTAAAAATGAGAGCTCTTAATTTGAGTGGTGAAAGAGCGAAATAATAAAAAAAGTTTAACGGGAAAAAAAATCAGGAACCTGCTGATCATTTATCGAATGGTGGAGGATGTTACAACTTAATTTGATTTAATAGTGTCCAGAATAAGTTAACAAAACGGTTATATGAACAATTATGCTTGCTTTTAGATGTACAAACTCTATGCATTTTGCTAAGAAACTACTTATCCTCCATTTAAAACAGAATATTCTATAGTATATTTCAGCAAGCATGCTCTTTTGCATTCTTACAAAGCGAGTTCATGTTTGTGAATTTAGAATTTTTAAACATCCTTCCTACCAACGTTTTATGACATGCAAACAGCTTGAGCTATTTTTACGCTAGTTGCTGTTGTGTATAGCACTTTCCTCTTAATATTTTGTTCGAAGTTAAGTGAGGAATTCCCTGTGATGTAATTTTTTTTTGTTTTATTTTGCAAAAATCATATCTAAGACAATTTACGCCATAATATTATGATTCTCTAAAATAATTAAAACTCTCTAAAATAAATAGTTGGTGATAAGCAACAAATATGTAAATGACTGTCAGAATATTACGGTTTCAGTTCATTTAAAATTGAAATTTTTATAATTTATAAATACTATATAATGAATAAAATATTGCATATCATGTTATTAATTATGCGGGACGATCATTGCATTATATAAATATATATTTCAAAACATTATATAGTTCCATCTAGCGGAAAGAAGCTGAACTAACAACCTGTGTAAAACCTACGCAACCATGGCCTATAACTTAAACAAATTGATACATACGCAAGTTGTGCTGTGATAAACGTCGTGGTTAGTTAAAAAATCATTCTGTTCAGCGATTGTGTTTAAATATTCACACATTTAAATAAGAGTGAGGCGATATGCTAATGTTACACGACAAACTTCCAGCCGATAAATGACTGTACTTGCTTCGCTTTGTGAATTAATTTGCTACTAATTCTTCGGTTAAGAGATCTTTGGAAGATAATAGTTATAACATTTAAAGTTTTCGTAGGCGTTTGTATTAGAGGAGAGCATTGTGACAGTTTAATTACTGATTGATATAATTTAATCTCCTCATTCCTCTAATTATAGCATGTACAGGCGTTAGGCAGAAAACCGTAAATTCTTGAGTTCGATTGTTGGGTGTGATATTCAACTTTGGGCGGGTTATCAGTTTGATTTTTTTTCGGAAGTAAAATATGTGTCCATTTCCAAAATGATATCGTTTCAGTCGAAGCTAAATGTACCGTCCAACGCATTGGTCAATTGCACTCACTCAACCTCCACTCTGAGCACCATGGAATATCAGTTGTCTCAGTCATATGACACTATATGTAACGTCCTCTCCACAGGTGAAAGCAACACTCTCGGAATGTCTCCAGTACTAGCCTCAATAGCAGCGATGTCAGCGCTCCTGGCGGCGGCGGCGTGCGGCGTACTCGCCGTGCTGTACCGACGCCACGCCAACCGCCACCGACATCTGCCCGCGAAGCACGCGCCGCTCAGGTGGGGATGACTTGATGTACATGCGTGGGATTAGTCGTTTTCAATTTTAAATCATTGACACACATGCGGCACTAAATATTATGACGGCTGTTAGAGACCAGACGAGATGGTGGAAAGTAACTAATACAGCGCTAAGAGAATTATAGATACTTCGAGGATAGCAGATGGAGTATTAAGTTGTTGTGGGAGTGGGTTGAAAGTAATAGGTAATTCAGTCTCCGGGACTTCAAAAGTGACTTCAACTGGTTCATCATTCCATGTATGACATATTCGGTCCGGTTAATCCTTGACGAATAGTCACCTAGTCACGTCTATATACGACTACAGTTGGCTCAAACTTTAGCGTACCTCAACAATGTGGTTATGCCTATTTCCTTTTTTGAAATTTCATTTATCTAACGCGAGCTTGTGGGTTATTTAGTGAAGCGATGTACGTGGAGAGGGCTCCAAGCTGTCCCACTCCAGTGAAGCAGGAGGCGGAGTCCCGGACGAGCAGCGCCGAGCCCCGCGACCGACCTGACGGAAGGGGTGCGAGGGGGGCGCTGCTGCACACATCTGATCCTAGGGAGGCCGATGACGCAGACCCGGATATTATACCTTGTTTGTACGGTAAGGGCTTTTTTAATATTAAGGTGCGAAGATATATCACAAGTTGAAATGTTGATTTCTAATTCAGACGTATAAGATGTTCAAAGTGATTCTTTATATGCTTTTATTATACTCAACAAAACAGACATGCCTTTTATAAGTTGTGATTATTTACAGCATTAGTATGAATATTATAATGCAAATGCACTTTATGGAACTTTGTGTTCATAATATTCAAATCAAATTACCAATCTTTGAATCATAAATTATTCATTGATATTTTACTTTATCCAAGGTCAATAAATCCCTATTTGATGCCATTTCAATTACATCTATGCTATTCTCAACCCTATCCACATCTCACCACGTATCTATACATATGTTCACACAGAGAGGAGGCCCGTATCGAACGGATACATGAGCCTCCAAAGACCTCCGTCCACGAGCAAGATAACGAAGCTGAGCGGCGACGACGTCCGCTCCGAGCCCGACGGCGGGGCCTACTACACCGACTATAGGAAGAAAGATTATAAAATACCTCTAACTAGTGTAAGTTTTTATGCGTACTTTTAACAGACATTTTAGGACACAAATGATTGGACAGTTGGTAATTCCACCTGGAAAGATTTTTGGGAGTTTAAACAGTGAGTAATTTTAAAGGTTTCTATGTGCTCTTTCTGAATGTCATCTTTGTCACCTCGTAACTTTGCCGCTCGCGCCGACATAATGAGAATATAGCGCTTAATAAGTTTTTAACAATATATCTATTTCGACTCATCTTACGATATTATAATATTTTTTATACAGAACTAAACTAGGAAAAACTTTCCATAATATACAAAATAAATATACAAATGAAAACAGATTTTACAGTACATCTGTCCGTGTTGAAAGATATAAGGGAAAAAAATATATAATTACTTTAATCAATCAAACAATTCTACCTTTCAGTTTCATGAAAGAAATAAATTAACATGAAGAACTACAGAAACAACAATGATTATTTTTTGCTTTCATAAACAGTACACCCGTTAGTACGAAACAGATTGCTTGATCTAACATCTTGTTCTGCTGAAAGCCCCATTTACACGGGGTGAGTTTCTCGCCTCAAAGATACGATTATCGTAAGGATATAAAAAAGTTGCATCGTGTAAACATTTGTCAGAACACGATAATCTATGGCAGTTATGTCATACGATTCTCGCCGCAAGAAACTCTCTCCGTGTAAATGAGACTTAAGAATAAAATATCTATTGGCCTTTATATATCTGCAGTATAATAATTTTGGGCTTTACAAGATAGAATGATAATGTATGCAGTGCTAGATAAGTTCTGAGGGATGTTATTCCTGTTTATTGTCAGGTGTTATGTTTTTCATTACCCGAGCGACTTGTTCTTCCCTTCTTTATTAGTATTAAAAATGTCGTGTAGTAACAAACAGACTTTACTTTTCACCGAGAACGACAGCAATCAAAAATATATCCTATCTGAAATTTAAAAATATCAAGAACGAAGAAAAAATGAAGAAAGAAAATACATAATATATTGAAAATACGAGTACATTAACTACAAACCCTAATACACGTAAAATCAGGGTTTTTATCAGCAATTAATTCCAACAACTGCTGACAAATATAGCCAATACGTAACTCATTTATTAATTGTTACAGTCGTACCATAGCTTAGGACGAGTGAACAAGGGCGTGAACGCATGCAGCCCGAGCTCTACCACCGGCGTGACGTCATCGCTGACCGCCCACCGTCTCCGGCCCGAGGTGGTCACCACGTCGCATCGAGTGCAAGAGAGCTGTATATAAACCCTCCGATGTAAATATTTCTTAACTTTACCGTCGTGCGGGGAGTTACTTTTGTTTTTTTTAGCTCTACCATTTATGTAAAAATATGTCTTTTTATCGATTATGATATGCAATGTTAAATTCTAATTCGATTTATTAATTTCAGGAATCGATTTCTTTAGTTCCATATGATTGCTCTATATAACTACGTCTATACCATTTTTTAATGTAAATCATTTTACTTTAAGAAATTTCTACCTTCGTAGTTTTCTTACGATTTTTCTTGTTCTGTGCGTCTCTATCGCTGTTCTTGTACAATCTTACTTCAAGTAATCTTTTACCATTGCGATTTCCTTAGAATTGACAATAACTAAAACACACAACTAATTCAATTCTTAACCCATTTACGCCCCAAAAAAAATACATTATTAAAATAACACTCTTGTTTATAACTCTTGACATTTTCTTCCTTCAAAGTTGACAATAATAAAAATCGTTCCTCCCCACCTTCACAGAGTTATATAAAAAACCATTTTTCAACACGAGTAACTCCTCCACGACTTATTTGTAATGACTGTGTTCCTTTGTAATCCTTAAGGTTTAAGTCTACGTCTGTGTGAAATATTGTAAGTATGTGATATAAGCATTCGCGATCGAGATATTTATATGAGAGTAGATATTAAATATAAATTCAAATGTAAATTTATTTTAAATTATAATTGTTTTATTTTTGTATAAAATTAAAATTTTCTTATTTGTAAGGATGGACAGAGGTAGCAAACAAATAGTATTACGTTTATAGAATCATGATCATTTTTTTTCGCGAATAAGGAATAACGAACTTCTTAACCTCTATTTGACTACTATCAAAATATAGGTTTACTACTATCAAAATTAGTTGCATGCTACCAATTACCGAATTTCAGCCTACTTCGACAGCATCTAAGGGGTTATGTTTCTATCTACAAATATGCAAACTCCTTAAAATTAATTTTCCAATCTCAAAACAATTCATCACTCGGTCTATCTTGATCTATTCGTTTATTAGTTATTAATATCTTGCTCAAAATCATTGTTCCCGTAATTACATTTAAAGTATGGTTGATGTGAAATTGATTAATTATACAAAGATAAAAATATTGACACCTAGCCTTTAAAATATGAAAAATGTTTTCAATTGTTTGTGTGGGTTAAAATAACACACTGCATACTAATTAAACATCAAATAAGTACACATTATTTCAGCTTAAAAAAACAACATAAAACTCGAAAATTCAAACCAAACACTGCGCGCGCTATGACAAATTATAACACTTTAATGTGAAGTCATAAAAATGGGTTTTTGTAAGTGCAGGAACAAAGAGCAGTTGGAACAAACGTTTGTCCAAACACTGGCGTCAATTTATACTGAGAATCTGGAATGACAGTCGCCGGGTGTACTCGTCGATCGATCTGTAACAAGTGTTCGTGCTGGGCCATGAAGTTGGCTACTGTATGTCTAATATTTTCTTTATTAGTGAGGTATTGAATAAATTAGTAATTACTCATATTATTTAGTAATTTTTCTTTTTTTTTCTGGCACGAGAATGTGGCCACCATTAAGTAGAGTAAAATCTAAATAAAGTCGATACGATCATACAGGCATACCGAAAATCAGATATCATTGACTAATGTCGATAAGCGACGCACGTTTTTGTGTATCTGAGATCTTAGAGTACTTATATCCTATTTTCATTAAAATATTGTCTTGTATAAAAACCCACACAAATAAATTAAAACTAACCAAATAGCAGTATAATTAAGTCTTAATTATAATTGGCTACTGTTTAGTGAAGCTAAATAGGGCCGCGTGGCAAGAACGGTTTGATTGTACTAATAAAATCTAATTATAATTTTACGACAAACATGAATTTTACACAATTGTGTTTTACTCATTAAAATATTTTTTATGTCGGTGAATATGTTACTTTAACTGAGTAAACAGAAATTCTTATCAAAGGCCCTTTAAATAAATTTAATTTATAGAATGTCTTAATTAGAAAATGAAGTATATAAATAAAGAAAAGCCTTACCTCTATATTTATATCTATTTTGACATCTCATTTATCTTTCCTTCGTCTCTGTTTTTAGTATTTCATTGTTATGATTAAATCATAGAGATTCTAAGATAAGAGATAAGGGTTCCTCGGCCAATTTGAATTTTCTTATATTTATTGTAAAATCTAATGTTATCATGACTACAAGAATTTACAATCAGCTCAATTTAAATAAAAACCATAAACGCTACCGCTTGTAAGTACTTTTCTGTCACCACTAATCGCTTATTGTATGGCCCGTTCCGCCCTCGCGGCCCCACGCGAAGTGCCGTTAAAGCGAATGACAACATTTATCCACACTTAACGCGCCGATAGTTCTTTTACAACGAGAAATCATTTTGAATTACTCACAAATTTGTGTGAGGCGGGCATACTAATATCACGCCACGCCAACATGCGTGATGTGGGACTTGGTATCGGAATTTTAAATTTAAATTGTAGACCATTAATGGCTTTAAACTTGTACTATATTATTGTTAACAAATAAATAAAATGCTCCTATTAAAAATATGTGAATTAATATTTACACAATATACACATATATTTTAATGAACCAAAAAATATATTGGTAATATGTGACATCAATACAGACATTTAAAATTTAAATGTTTATAATTTTTAATCATCATCATCATCAGCCCGTTGCAGTCCACTGCTGGACATAGGCCTCTCCCAAGGTACGCGATAGAGCCGGTCTGCTGCTTTATTAAATAAACATAATTTTAATAAACATAACTAAAATTAAAACTACTGAGCAATATATTGACACAGTTCCAAACTCAAGTACCCGCTTTACTTTAATATTACTCGTGTTGCATCGTGTGGCATCCCGTGGGCCGTCACCAGTGTAACCAAAACTTAAACTTATGATCTTAAAATATTGTTTGACGTTTAAACTCGAGATTTAATGGGCCATTGGTACATTTTATTATTGACACACGATATTGTTATTGGTGTGTTACCATTAAAAACCTACTCGGTGTTTGGACTCGTTCTAAAATGTATGGGCCAAGTATTTTGTTTATGAGTTTCGTGGGCAATTAAATTTAATTTGACGACATGGTCTTAGGTTTTGTGGAGGAGGAGATTATCATAGTATGTGGGTGATTGAAGATAATTTGGATTTTAGGTGACATATTTTGTCACCGTATGCAATTTATGTAATTACCTCATAGATAACAGGGAAAACTATTACTCGTGTGTCTCTTCAAATTAAGGCAAATACTAAGGGATAAACAAATATGTTTACGGTTTTTTAATTGTCGTAAATAACCTCATACAAGATCACTACTTATAAAAATCTCTCGTTTGCTCAACACATAAATATGTTCGATGTGTTATTTGTAAATACGCTTGGGACATTTGGAATCATCCGTATTTTCATTACAACTAAACCACTCGATCTTTTATGTATCTACTTGCTCCCCCATCGATCAATTAAATCTCGCATTCAGAGTACAATAGCAGCATAAAAACGAAATAATCTATGGGAAACTTCACAACACCATCTACACCCAAAACAAATACTTGTGGATTTGATATATAAATAAAATAAAATAAAGGCTATACATAAGTGCGACATATATAAATAAAAAAGAGCTTTAATGACAAATTCAGGCCATGTCAACGGTTCTAGACGATAAAATTTCACAACACTACTTCCAGCATCAACGAATCGTGTAATCGAATTTACACGTTTTCTGTTTAAAATTGGCCGCATTAATTGCGTCAGAGCTAAATGGCAACATTTCGTTAAACATAAGCGGATACCCAAAATTAGTTATTTCGTTAATTTCTTTCACGTCGGTCTGTTTTATGTCATTTTGTTTACGACTGTACTTATATTACTTGGGGTTGTGAAACAGTTTTTTATTTGAGTGTACTACATTTAAGCTACTTTTAATTGTAAAGTTTAATGGTTATGGCAAATGTGATTTTATGTTATCCGGCTGAAATAATAATTGACGGTCGAAAGACGACGAGAAAAAAAAATCACGTTGGTCGGGGGTTCAAATCCTAGGGCACAACTCTGACTTTTCGGAGTCATGCGTGTATTGATAGTCAATCACTACGCACTATAACGGTGAAGCAACCAGCATACCAGCATAATTTCTATGATAATATGAAAAATCCATCAACCCGCACTAGGCCAGCGTGGTGGATTATATTGCCTAACCACTCTCAATCGTACTCTTGATTTTAGAGGAGGCGCGTGCCCTGCAGTGGGACGTATCTGGGCTGATATAGAAGGATTGTTAGTAATCAAAATGTAATAGCTTAAAGGCTCGGTTCACACTAGATAGTTCGAATTCAAAGCATCCATTTGAAAGTTAACATAATACTTTTATCATAACGCCAAAAATTTCATATATATTGTACAGCCATTATGTGATTTTTGTTATAAAATACTGCTTAATAAAAAAATTCTAAATATAATTGTAACCTCTAGAAAGACTCGTAATTCTATCGACTTTGGGTACTTATTTATTTATTTAAATATTTATTGTACACAACAAAAACAACATACAGAAACAAAAAAACATACAAATGTTTTTATCGCTTAAAACAATGGCTTACAAACAAGCATGGGAGTGATTTAAAGAAAGGAAAAAGATTATTTAATCTTATTATAATTATTAATTAATGGATCAACACAAACTAGATTGTATCAAGCAAATATAATGCACTTGAAATGTATGATAATAAAGAAATAATATGCTCATAATACAAACATAGCAAGTGTGAAAACCTCTGTCCATCCCAAGTTACTCTGTACGTACAACGCAATCACAATGAATGGAATAAAGTAATTTAACAAGGAATTCTTCAAGTTAATTTCTGAATAGAAACCGGCCGAGAACTGAATTTGACTAATGTGTTTAGTAATTAAATAACTTGAAGACTTTTTAAGATACTCGACAGCTATAGTTCAGTGGTAGAAAATCAATCCCACTGACTTTTTTTTGGGTGATCAACAATATTTCTCTGGATCAGGGTGGTCCTAGAAAACACTTGTTTTGTCTGATATCAAAAAATAACAAATAAATCTTACTGTTGGACTTTGATAGTCTATGACAGCATTATAAGGTTTTAAGTAATGAGGTCTTGAATTCTTTTCAATTTCAGTGTGTATTATTGTGTATTTTCTTGTAGTAATAGAAGACTTCTATCGGTCTTAAAATACATACCGATGGCCAGTAACATGTGTTTAAGAATTGAGTTAACAGCCCCTATATCTGGGATACACCAGATAAAACATTCAAACCGTTTAAATTTGTATTCAGTGGCCCGAGGAAATCTGTCGTAAAATGAAATTCGTGACGTCATCGTTAAATTTATATGACTTATATATTTCTCCATTGGGACGTGAACAGAAATCTTATCATTCGCATTATGAACAATAATACAATTATGAAACAAAATCGATGGAATACCTTATTTATTTACTTTACCAAATATTTTTCTTGAGACTATATTATGCGTTAATGTGTGCATGCCAGACAGATTTTAAAACTTCAAAGCTGTTCTTGAGTTGTTTACTCAACATATCACTATCACTGCCAGATATATTCTTCCTCGAGTAAGCGTCATCACCCCGGGTCTTGAAAAGCCCATATTTATCCACTACCAGCCATGTTTTTCAAATCATGGGTCCATCGTGCAGCAGGACGTCCTACAATGTCTGTTAACATCGTTTTATGAACGACACTTGCTCAATTCCTTCGTTCCCGAATTTTTTTATTAATTTTTGAACCAACACAAGCAAACCCACTAAAATCTGACCGTGACAAATGGTGCAAATCTCAATGTGCTGACTAATGTTTGTGGCGTTCTTCGTATTTTGGACGTTCGCATGAAGACATTGACCCGTCAGTGTTTTTATCACGAAGAGACAAACGAATGAGCTCATAAAGCGAAATCTTTGTACATGTATTGTAGCCTTTCCATTGATTATTGAGGCGTAAATGTAGATATCCGTCTATTACCAAAATAGCGTGTATTATTTTATAAAATGAGACATAGTAACTGATTTTAGAATCGAAACAAAACCTTGACCTTGGAAGACTGTTTTCATCAAAGGTCACGGATATCATGATGTTGATTCAAATTCAAATTTTGAAGCTAAACACATACTTATCAATACCATCCCTCTTGTAATTATGTAAATTGTAAATAAATCTGAATTTTTCTATAAGATGAAAATAAAATCTAGTCTAAATTTAGTTCTAAAGGTGCTAAGTACTGTACATTATTAACGATTTATAGGTATGTCAATTGTGTACGAGCCCATACTAAGTATGGGAAACATTGTTAATATTGTTTCTTGTAAATGTTTCCAAAATACAATGTCGAGCATTTATCAAACTTGTTGTTTTATTTATCCTCTAAACTGAAATGACAATTTCCTTTGTGTGTGTTTAAAAACTTTTTTTATGTAATTGAAAGTAAACCTCCACCCACCACCCTCAGATCCATTGTTCTCCCCGTTTACCGCATAAAGAGTTTAAAGAACTTCCCTCTCGTAAATAGTATCACTAGAACCTATGGACACCTACAAAATAGAAACAAATTAATTGCGTTGCTATTCTTAAAATGTAGAAGAGCAAAACAAAGAGTATAGGAAATTGTTGAGTTACCACAAAGCTTTAATAGCGTAATTGTATCATACATTTTTCTGTAATTTGATTACTGACTTAAATTTTCTGGAAATATAGTAATCTAATCAATGTGAACTTACATATTATTCTGACATCTTGAAATGTGTATCCAAAGCATCATCGCCAATTACGAAGCCGCGTTAAGATATGCAAAATCAAATCCATTACCAACTTTTCATCAAAGCAATCAAAATTAATTGGAGTTAAACGAGCGATGTAAGCTTACGTCGATCATGTTTTCAACAAGGCGCTATTGTGAAGGTAAACAAAGGAAGAAGTGAATTTCGTCTGAAAGTATCTATATTCGGTTTATGAGTTCCGGGTACACGGTTAACGGCGGGGAGGAGGTTTCCGTAAACGAAGGGGTGTACTTGTTGTTCTCAGGGGATACTCGATTTCAGTTCTATTTATCTGGACAAAATGGTATTAAGCTCAAAGGTAACCAAGAACTCAAACCCTAGGATGAAAAGGCTGGTGCGAATGAAACGGAGCACTAACTCTAAGCTTGTTTAAATTAGGAGCATGCCAAATCAATGCAAAAGTATGTAAAGACTTTTGAAAGTAATAAGAGAAAGAGATTTGCCAGAATTGTATCATTGGCAATCTACAGTCCCTGTTCACTTGTCAGGCAATTACTACTATTATTATTGAAAGTACGTATTAAACACAATTTCATGGTTCAAAGACAAATGTAAGTAAAGTCTCGGCGTAATCACACCAATCAATTACACCTTACCTCCTGAGGATTCCACTCGACTCCAACTACATTCGAGAAAACATAGTAGCGTACCAATAAAGATCCCTTGTGATAAATTAACATTTTGATCACCCACTCGCCGGTTACAGGCTCATTTGTGTAAGCACGCGCCGGCGAGCTATCAATTTCATGCAAGATTTACTGACTCCATCATAATTAGCCCTTCCCAATCCGCTCGCCTTACAAAATTAGAAAATATATTTATGGGTCGCTAGATTTCATTCCTTAATTTGCTTTGACGAATTGGGTTCAAAGGGTATTGTGCTATGTTTGAAAATGACAAAATTTGGTGCGTGTCGTCGTATTCGTTTAGGGTTGGTACGTGTTTCCTTCGGTTTTATCTTTAAGGATTTTGTACGGAGTTTTAATAATAGCTGGCGTTAACATGCATTTCTGAGAATCTGATGCACATAATAAACATCGTCACCACTTTCATCCACAGAAACTCGACAGCAACCTGTTCGAAAATACCTACTATCCGACAACTATCTGAAAATACGACAAGAAGTATCAGATCGCCAGATGCTATTCTTTTTCCGCTTATAAACACCCAAAATGCTTGATGATTCCCGTTATAAAGAAAGGGAGAAAATTAAAAACGGAAGATGGTAATACTTGGACAGCTTTTTTCAGTGCCACTTACTAGAAACAAAAGCAAAACTATTGTTTCAAACAGTGATACAGTTTTACTACACCTATCATATTTCCAAAATAATGAATCAAAATTAAATATAATCCTATATCAAAGGTGGAAGTTATTAAAGTCTGTAACCCTAGTACCTACAGCCATTCTGTGGAAGCTTGTCGCCAAAGTCGACGTAGTAAATTGGTGTGTTCCGGCCGAGCCAGTTACAGTATTTTACAAAGGTGACAACACGCTCGGATAGGAGCTGCCTTCACCTGGTTATGTGGAAGGCAAATGGCAGAATCTGACTTAATTTTACAGAAGCTTTGAATACCTTATAAGTTTTTTGGAAGTGGACATACGTATCATGAAATTATGAAAATTCATGGCGATATTAATGAAGGTGAAATTAATATAGTTGTGCTATCGAGACTACATATTAAAACATCGCACATCGTAAGAGCTTTGCCAGTATTTTGAAACGGTACGAAAAGAGAAGTGAAATGGACGGAAGCAAGAAAAGGATCGATATAAGCCAATTTATTTACAGCGGCCTATTCCTAGTAGTATAGGAAAAGGGAACTAAATTGTGGCTCTATCGCTTCAAAAAACTTAGTCAGTACATTAAACTTTCATGAGAATATTTAACATATTTAACATAATACAATCCTAGCTAAATCATCCTTTGCATAATTTGTATGAGATTCTAAGAAACCATCTAACACAAAGTCGTCTGCGCCCTCTCACAACAACCTAAACGAGCCATTAGGGTTCATCCTCTACAAACAACGCGCGTCACTCACGCATTATTAAAGTAATTACCTTATTTTCACAATAAACACGTGTTTATAATAAAAATATTGAATAAACACCGTAAATCACGTTCCTCTACACAAACGGACGGTAATGTAAACTTGACATCCTAAACGATTTTCAACCTTATATGTTTAAAACAGGGTGTGAATTCGCTCGTCCTACCACCGGTCAACGGGAACCCAAATATTTACAGTGTAGTCATATTAAAGTGTGTGTAAACATAACAATGTATGTTATACAAAGGAATAATTTTTTAATCTGTTGAAAAATACTCGAAGAATGGACAAACATTTGAAGCACTTTTCTTATTATGCTAATTTACTGTGTGTATGATTGGCTTTGGCGCCTTCGATTGCTCTTTTTAACTATCCAAACATTTCAATGCTGGTATCAGGGGAACATTTTAACTTTTGACCTGATTTTTACTTGTGAACCCGTGATGTGAACAATACAGTATGTTTTACATTTCGTTTCATTTCGAAATGACTGTTTTTGGTAAATACTGCTTTGCTTTTATTTTATGCATTAACCTTTGCCCGTTTCCTTGTGGTACTTTAGACTATCGGATTTAGACTATCTAATAACAATACCTTAAACAACGATACCTACGCAAATGTCCCTTTGGATGTTCTTGGTATAGAAATTTCTATTACTTTATTAAAATAAAACCTCAATTATGTAATTTGTTATTACTTTTCATATAAAGTTAAAATCAAACGTCCACTCATAAGTAACTCAATAAAAGAAAATAAATAAAACAGACAAACTTGCGGGCACAAGCTAGTTATCAATCAATGCTCTGTAACAGACGTAAACATTGTTACAAAGGCCATCTGCTGTCCGTTCATGGAGAAGTTTAATTAAGATGGTGTCAGCGCATCGCCATGGGATACGAGTGCCGGATTGCCTGGCTCCCAGCCTCAACGTGCCGCTCATTGTCTTGCAATCAAGTTATGCCAAGTTATTGCCGTGTTTGGTTTATTGTTCGCAACAATTCAGATAACTGGAGTTGTATAAAAATGTAAATGGAGTCCATGATTTTTGAAATAACACTCTAAATAAGCGTCTAATTAGAAGTACGTAAGAAGTGCCCTGAACTGATGAAAGGACTGGAGAATAGAAACAAGCAAAATGGATCCTATTAAAAGGTAGTTTTCGTCGCTCATTAGAACGTATAGCTCCAGGAAATAAAAAACCTAATGCAAAAAGATCCATTGGAATCCTACTCAATTTTGAGGATTTCTACTTCTATTTTAAAGTGCGTGGTGGCGTGTTGGTAAATGGACCAGACGCGGCTGCCTTCATTTTCACGGTGGTCGCGGGTTCAAATCCCAGGGCACACCTCTGACTTTTCGGAGTTATATGTGTATTGATAGTCAATCACCACGCACTATAACGGTGAAGGAAAACATCGTGAGGAAACCTGCATAGCATAGCGATTTGTATTAATTTCTATGGTATGTAAAAGTCCGTCAACCCGCATTAGGCCAACGTAGTGGACTATATGGCCTAACCACTCTCAATCGTACTCTCGATTGTAGAGGAGGCCCGTGCCCTGCAGTGGGTCGTATATGGGCTGATACAATACTACTCTCCAGGTCCGAAGATATTCGTCAAATTTAAACCAATTTTTTATGGAACCACCTGTGAAGTATAACCTTAGAAATAAAAAAAGAATTTTTCAAATCGGTTCCGGCGTCTTCAAGTAATCGGTTAACATACATAAAAAAAGATTCCAACCAATTGAGAACCTCCTCTTTTTTTTGAAGTCGGTTAAAAATACAATTTATTGTTTCAAATTAGTTAAAAAGGACAAAACAATTAAGAATGACCAGTGCAATAGGAAAAGACTTAGCTTATACTGATCCGCAATTTAATATTGTACAGCGCTGATTTTCAGCCAACCCTGTCTCCCTGTGGTGGTTGAATTGCTTTTGAGGATGAAAGGTCTTCTTGGAATACCAATGGCGTTACCGTGGGTAATGAAAATAAAAGGAACTAAATCAGGGAGAAGATCATTGTACTAGTAACTAAATTTCCAACTTATACGCTCACTGTACTGTGGCCTTTTTGTGAAACATTATTACAAAAGTAACCGAAACGGGCCGCTCATATTATAAACAGAATTGTTTATAATCTGGAGTTATCATTAATAAAACATCCAAATGACAACACAATCTTATTTCCATTCAACAAAAGATCAAAGATGTGCGTATTGAGAGCAGATCGTAATCTCTTAAGAAGCTTGCTGATCCGCTAAAGAGCCGTCAATAGGCGGACACAACTGGGCCACATAATACCTTTGTTTTAATTGTCGTTTAATTTACATGGCTATTCTAATCGCTGTCATGTTGGGAGTGACGGGTTAGGGTCCATGTTACGGGTTATAGCGTTTTACTGAATTATTTATTTCCATATGCTTATTGGAATAAGTGAAAGATTGCCAATGGAAGATTACGAATATTTAAAAAAACAAATATTTTCTTTATACAACTCTAAGCAAAACAACAACTAAAATGCAAAATTATAATAAAATTCTTGCAAATAAAAATATAATAAAACAACATTAATCGTAAACATAACATTTAAAATTGCACTCACCCAGCTCTGCAACTGTGACATGTAGACCAGCCCGCACCTGTAAAGATAAAACCATTTAAATTTTATAAAATAATATTTCGGACATTATAATAATTGAAATCAGGACTTTGATCACACTTATTAAAATAATGGTGCTACTCTTGGTGACAATTTTGTATTTCCAGTTTCCTAAACCTTTATTATATTCGCCACCTTTTTTATTATGGCGTCATACGCCATACGCCATACGTTCATTGCACAAACCGTTATGTGGCTTTCATTTGAAAAGTTTCGACCCCATCAGCGATTAGTTTCGTGCGCTGAAAATTAAGTGTAAATTAATAAAAAGCCACACTATACGATGACTTTACCGACGTATTACATGCATTATGCCAGAAATTTCGGATGCACAACACTCCTTTTCCTACCCCTCCCTTTTTCCTTCCTTTTCCATTCTCATTATTAAGAACCTTCAACGCATCCGCAATACAAGAGTTATAAATCTACACGAGCGACAGAAACGACCATCAAGTCAGTAGTTTGCTCATATGCTGAACTCATAAAAAAATTCAAATCGCCCTCTCCCTTCACACATACCGTACCCCATAGAATTAAATACACTTCAAACATGGCGACGTGCGGCGCGACACGTGTCCTTGTTTGCATTTATTTACACCAGGCTTTATTACACAACGCTATAACAAAACAAAATTATTAACTACTTTATAGTGAAATGTGGGTCGTGTTTTCAATTTTGGGTCAGCTTTTTATATTGTGAAAGGTGTGGTTGGAGTGCAAATACTGAATCTATGTTAAAAGCTTAGATTAAAGACCTAATACTTAGGTGTCCTCACAATACGAAATCTATTCTATATCGCTGCCTGTGAAACACGAGGCTGCAGGTTCGATCCCCGCACCGAGACAATTGTTTGTGTGATCCATAGATTTTTTTATTGCATAGGTCCGGCAAACGAGCAAACAGGTCACCTGATGGTAAGTGATCACTGCCGCCCATGACCATCCACAAAGGTTGGTTCATAGATGTGTTGCCGGTCCATAAATTCAGGTAGGGAGAGGGAAGGAAAAATTATGGGAAGAGAAAACAGCTATTAAGCATACGGCAATCTCAGTCACCGACTATGTTCGGTTCACGACAAAGCAAAGCTGTGGATTTCCTGTGAGAGAGAAACGTCATGTCATTTACTCGTAGTTAAGTAATAAACGACAACAACAATACCGTGTACATTAAGTCAGCTAGAAGTACTTTATGTTCAATTAATATTAAAATCAAAGTGAAATAAAAAATAATAGAAAATATTTGAATAATTTTACGGCGTAATGTGAACAAGTAATAACGAATAATAAATATTCATCTACTATCTAGGGATTTTGAACTAAAAGGAAAATTAAATATATTTTTCGTTAATACATTTTTTGTTTTGTGTACTATGAATAAGTTTTGAAAGTTAAAAATTGAATATATTATTTAATTCAAACATAATATGAATGTCTTTTATGGAGTTAATGTAAATATTATAAAGAAAATACAGAGTATTGTAGTTAACGCTGTCTAAAACATGTCATTCTAAAGGTTTTCTCATTGCATTGAGATTATGAAACTTCCGGACTCGCTTACTAGGAGAGAAAATCTGCTACAAGATTTTTTAAAATTCGAATTAAGTCCATATTTTCAAATAAATGCTGGCTGCGGGTTGATTATAAAACTACTACAATCGCGTATAATTTAAGATAAAAAAAAATAGATTCTAAGTTGAGTATTATTTCCAGAGCTACCGATCAATATAATTAAATTTGTATATGTATTTATTCAACCGAAACTTTTACAATTTATTTGTACAAGTCAATACATAATAATATTGTTTATAATTTAATGATATAACAAAGAAAATTTCGTTTTATTTTTCAGTTATCGAAAAGACCTATCGTTTATCATAAAAAATCTGTAAATAAACCTAACACTGAAATCAAACTAAAATAAAACTCCACAAAAAAATATCACTAAAAAATATACTAACAATATCCGCTAGAAATCAAAACATACAAAAAATTACTAAAATAACTCTCAAACCAAATACAAATAATTTCATCTCCAATATCTTTACCGGATGTATAAAACGCGGATTTTGCCGGCTTTTAATTCACGTGATATCGAGTGATCACCGCTTTTGATAATGTTTAAAAAGCTCCTCGAAGCCCCTATCTACGAGGGCTCTTGTCGAATGCTGTGCTTTTGCTTAAAACCGAGGCTCTTGTGCTTGAGCGGAAGCTGGTAATTGGGAAAATGGTTTATTTAATTTGTGATGTAGATTATTATGCATTGAAACTTTAATTATAGTAGCTTTAGATTTTTTGTCTTCCTCCTCAGCCTCCTCAGCGCATGTCCAATGCGGAACATGAGTCTACCCTGAGGATTTCTATAGCGACCTCCATCCAGCGATTTCCTAAAATCTTAACTAGAACACTGTGTTTTGGTTTAATATTACGCATTTCTCTAGGAAACGTTCCAGGTAAAGTAGATGAAAGCCGGCTGTGAAATGAGATGTGGGTACTGAGTTTGATTCTTGAATTGAGAAAATTGTTTTTGTGATCTTTTTTTTATCAAAGGTTGAGAATTGTGCAACTTCAAATTTATTCATAGTATCAGATCTATAATGCGAGTACAAGATACGCATACAAGTATGAGGTTAAAATAAATGTTGCCAATAAAAACGCTGCAACTTCCGCTACCGTCTATTCCTACACCTTCTCCATTATCCAAGGCCTGAGAGCCAACCAGCTGACTACACATTCGTTCACGAGATATTTCGACTAACATTTAAAACCAACATGCACCATTTAGCTTGCGCTATGCTGTTTTGTCTAATGTATTGTAATTTGTTACATCTATAGTACTAGAAATGTTTAATTATATTTTACACTGTGAGTCCGATGCAGGATTCTGAGCTGATTTCCAACTTCCACCAGCTAAAGAGGTACTACAAGTAGAAGAAAGAATGAATAAAATTATTAATCATAAAATGGCTGTGAACTAAAAACACCCATATTCGATCTTTGCGCTTTGACAATTTTTTGTATAGTCTCTGAAACTGTTATTTCTTAAGATTATCCTACTGAGGTATAATATGACCGTCTAAAACTTGTACGTTGTTATTTATTTTTATCACAAAAAAAGATATAAGCTATATTCTGAGAGAACATTGAAAGCAAACGGGGAAGGGTTGAAAAGCGAGCGTCTATTAAACCTTCGTATGTAACTTTTCACAAAACGGGCGGCGCAATCAAGTTACTTTTTAGATGCAGTTTTCAGGCAACTCATAAAAACTGAAAACACTCATAGTTCAAACTGAAACAATTGTAATTAGCGAGCTTTCAGCTATAGGGTTGTCGCTTAACAATGTTAACTTTTTGGTGATTTTTCCTATAATATTTTTAGGGTTTTCCAACACTTGATACTAAAGTTATTTCTATACACTAGACTAACCATCATTAACGTAATCCATTAACATGATACAACTGCTGTGTTGAATCATACAAGTGATTTCTTAGGTTTTGTACTAATTTATTACGCATAGCTTTTCGCAGACCGTGTAACCTATACCATCGTGTACTAAAGAGGAGTAAGAAATCTGACACAGTACTATATACTCCTCATACGAAGCAAACTAAAGGGTTCATCGGTGTTGCCAACCACATTATGTAGACATTACGTTTCTAACTTATCAACTCCGACATAAGTAAAAAAACTTGCAACCTGTAATCTATCAGACATTAAGAACAAAATCGGGCTTCCAGAGAACGGAATAAGGGGGAGGTACCTACCACCTGCGCTCTCAAACTTAAAGGGGGAATCTTAGTTGCAGGACGACAATACGCCTCTTTCGAGAGAACGGTTACCTAGAAATCTTAGATGATTTGCTGGCGTAGTATTAGTTAGGGACGCTGCTAGAATTCGACAAATGCAAGCGTGATATGCAGAAAATCCAGATACTGGGATACACCCTTTATACAAAGCCAACAGTGAACGCCTTTCATCGAATAAGTAACTTCTCTCTCTCTTCAGCCACAGGAAGTCCACTGCTGATCATAGGCCTCCCAAAAGGATCTCGAAATCGACCTGTTGGAGAATAACTTGCTTTTTTTATTGCAATGAACAGCGAAACGTGCATGCCATTCGCTTGAAGGTAAGCGATACGATCGCTCATGGACAGTAGCAAAACCAACCAACACCCTAAATTACAAAACAATGCTTGGCATTCCACTGCACTCGCCATCCTGGAACATAATGTATTAAGTCTTATTATGTTCAGCAGTTGCGCTGGCTACAATATCCTTTAACCATGAACACAAAAGTGCATTTACACTGCTGTTTGGCCTACCCAGGCCTCCTACACATGAGAGACCACCAGTGCTTATAGGAAATATTTAGAAAAATAATATTGTAACCAAATGCACTGCCAACCCTAGAGCCGGGCGAGCTGATTGCGAAACTTCGTCGGAAATGTATCGAGTAGACCTTTTTCAACTATCATTTCATATCCCTTTTAACATTCAAACTTGACAATACCAGTATTTTTGATTGTTCGCAAACATGTAGCGGAATATCAACATATCGTTAAGTGGGATTGTTTGTATGTCAAACAGTTTTTATATACAACAATGATTTTTATTTTTTATCTTGTTATTTTCGATGTTTTTTTTATATGGCTCTGATTTTTGTTGCCAAAATATTGGGTTGCAAAATAATAAAATTGAGTGTGGCTTGGAACTGCTACAATCAGAGGCTTTTAATACCGATTTAATAGTTCTTATGATGCCTATGTCTAGGAGTGGACTTCCTATGGCTGAAGATAGAGAGAAAATGTTCGCTAGTATAGATGTTCTTATAAACTATATAAAGAAATAATGTAATTGTTTTTAAATGTCTATGAGTGCGATAGTAAGTGAACTCTCTTCGTACAACACTGTAATGACATTGGTGACGCAGAACATATAGAGATTCTGTCTTAACATTATCATTACAATACGAAGTCGATTCAAGATAGACATTTCCCAAAAACGACACGCTATTGTGTATGACCTCATAAAAATGATTCCCGTATATGACGTCATCAGAATTCCCGTGAGAATCTCCCCAAGACATCTTAATGTGCTCAACAGATACAAACTGACCATCAATAAAACGATAACAGTGATTTTATTAGACGCGTCGATCACCACGCGTATATAAATTAAATTATTTTATAAACAAAACAAATTATAAAATATGGCAACACTACAATAAATAACAAAGAACGCCCACGCGCTCACATAATTTCCGGGTTTTAGATTTACGAGGTACCGGTCACAGTGTAAGCTATGTGTCTTTTAAAGTATCTAAGTATGGATTATGTTCGATTAATGCGAATATATCATTATACCTATGTTCAGCACTGGACTCTGTGGCTGAAGAGAGAGAGAGAATGAGAATATCGTTTTGTTTGAAACACACTTTTCAATTCAAAAAGGATATGTAAAAGCCATTATTCGCCTTTGTTATGACTTAAGTAGCTTCGCGGGTTTGGTTACCATGTCAACAATAATTGTATAAGCATTTCAAATCCTTAATAAATTTAACTAGGACGAGATTATTAAGGACTTATTTTTATTTGTATCCACACGGATAACAACTATACGCGGTGATGGAAACCAAGCCACAATGACACAAAAAACTGGGTCATAGTTCAAGTTTAGGTTGAATATCGGCTTCGAGCAAGCCGACATAATTATTTAATAGATTTTGTACAAATCGCTATGTTATGCAGGTTTCCTCACGATGTTTTCCTTCACCGTTACAGTGCGTATCTGATTACAAATTCACACATGACTCTAAAAACGTTTATGGTAATATAAAAAGAAATCGGCGCATATCTCATCGCTGACCCTACGACTGTAATACATGTTATCCGTTTCTCATGATACCAAGCGCCATAAACAAGGGAATGCACCGTCCGCCACCATAACACGGTATTGACGCACGTCCATCACACATTACTGAATACCAGCCGTAAATATAAACACAGATTTATTGATAATCTCGTCTTATTGCTTGCGTAAAACAGACGGTGATTTTAGATAGATATGTCTTTATTCGTTGAAATTTTAATTTTTGGTATAGTAAATACATACGATTTCTTTACGATGGTCACAGTAGGTTCGTACTTTTAATTGAGAATAATTTGTCACGTGTATACGTAAAAATAGTATTATATTAGAAGAACGGTATTATCAAGAATTTTGACAATTTTAGTGGTATTTTTAATAAAGCTTTTTCACTTTATATCAAAAGCTTAGTAACTTTTCATTACAAAGATATTTAAGCACTTATTACCTGTCAATTCGACGCTACATCTATTCTCTTCTAACTTTATTGTATACGAAGTAATCCACGTGCCATTTATGCTTGGTGTTAAAAGATGTACAACCAACCCCTTTCACGACGTAAGCCCAAACGGTTTAGGCTTTACAACTATTTTCAAAAGAAATTTCTTCAAACTCTCCATAAATAAAAACACAGAATATCTTAGCTAGCAACACTATGAGTAAACAGCGAAGTTTTCCAGCGCGTGGTGTCTGTTCATGCTGGTGTTTGCGCAGCATTAGTCGCGCCTGGTGCCACACTTAGTTTCAATAGTACATGTGCACTGTCTAATGAGATGGTTATATTGAAACTATGTTATAGGCAGCATATAACTAGATACACCCAACAATCACATACATTGTCTTGACTTTAAGCTAAGATTGAGTCTTGAGTCGTGGGTATCCGAAACTACAAGAGATTTTCGGTCTCACAAACACCCAAACCCCAAAAAATAACTGTGGATCACAAATTACTGTATCGATGCGGTGACCGAACCTGCGGCCTCTTGTTTTACAGAGAGTCTAACCAACGGCGCCACGGAGGCTGCCAAGACGAATACTGTCCAAATCCACTGTCTCAAACAACCGATGTAAGGCGACGGATTTGCTGCCGTAATTCATTCGATGAATAAGATTACCGGAGATTCATAATCCATTCCTCAACCCATCCTCTTTCCATATTCTTAGTGTTTTGAACCCGCAGAATCGCATCTACGTTCCAAGTATTATAGATGTTTATAAACTGTGATGATAACTTACTATCGGAGACTCTTTGCACTAGTCTTACCTCTGCCTCCCCCCGTAGTGATAGGGGCGTAAACTTATGTAGGTATTACATTAGCATTAACTCTCAAAAAGTACTAACACTTATATTCAATCTTTCGTGTAAAAATCATGTAATATCACAGATTCAATCAAGCGAGCCGTGGCGCCGTGATCAAACTTTCTCGTTGCTTGTTGGTCCAAATCTGCCCAACTTTGCCCGTTCGGTACATTATTAATAAGCTCTTATATTACAGTTGGCCTTTATTAAGAGGGTTAATGGTTAATGCATTTTATTTTAAGTAAACATTAGCCTTGCGTTTCCTCTTTGTTTGATAACTTTGTAACAACTTTTTTGTACAAAAGGTGATGATAATCTCCTCCAGGCTTTCCTTTAAAATGTTATATTACTAGCCTGATTTCGTCCGGTTGTAAATTAATGCATGGCCACATATTAGAAGGTTTATTTCTACTGCCAAGCAGCTGTCTATAAGCACTGTTTTTTTCCGGTTCGAAGGACATTGAAGCCATTCCAGAAGCTAAGACTTTAAATATCTAATGTCGAGACATTAGGATAGCGTTATGCAATGATTTATTTAAATAAGTTCTAAGTGGAGATGTTTTTGTTTATAGGCGTGTGTGACGTTTAACAAGCGAGAGACTGCTCATTATTCTCACAAATAAACAAAGGTGGTCGCAAGGATTTTATTGAACTGGATACTTGCTTGGTATCAAAATTTTTCATCCATAAAGATTCAATATTTTAGCCACGAAACTTAGCCGTTCCTCGTCATGAATTTAAAAAGACATGAGCTGTAACAGCGGATATGCTTGTCTCTTTCTAGTTATTATTTATTCATTCGCTCACACAATTCCGTGTATCGTTTTGATAGGACACGACTCTGAATGTCTAATGCATGGTTTGGCATTATAAGAAATGCAACTTCATTTGTTACGATAATTGCTTTACTATTCAATGGTAATTCAGGGATAATTTTATGCATACCTTATAAATTAAAGGTTATTTTTTAAATTATACTTTCATTTAGAAACATCTCAAATATTTTTTTTTTGGATCTTACATTTTCGTTTTATCTATTTGACAACGGTTTTAAATTGGACTGGTGCGATCCATAAAATAATGAATGAGATTTTTAATAATTCTGACACTACATTAGCAAGTAACCTATTACTCCGAGGATTTCCGGTCTGATAGCAGGCGAAAAGCGTTTTTTCCCCTAACCCCAGGGCGCCTTACACCATGACTACGTTTTATTATACCAATAATAAAAAATAAAACCAAAACCACACATTTCTTCTCACAAAACGAAAATATAAAACTCAACATGGGGAAATTTCAAAACCAGTAGTGAGCTCTCATAAAATCGACCACAATACCCCATTGACCTGTCAAAGTTTACTTCAAAATTTATACGTGACATAAAATTGTCGATGTATCGGGCCGTGGGTGCCACAATCGTAGAAAAACGCAAGGTTACCACTACGGTTGTTGTCATAACAATGTCACTCGCTTATGAATATTTATGGTGTAAGCTGCGGACTACGAACACCATGTTTTATATATTTTAGGCGGGATATTTTTCGTCTTTAATATTGTTTTGCTTTTTAAATATAAACCTACGTACACTATCCAGTTGTTCGTGAAAATTTTATTAAAATGAGACATAACATTACCGTTATAAAAAATAAACAGATTTGTTTATTTATTCTTAAGATTATGTATTTTAATGAATGAATTAATGTTTTTTAAACATTCTCATAAGTGAAATATTTCAATGTTTTGGGCACTTGTTGATTATTATTAATATTATGTACTTATCTTAGGCAGATTTAATTCATCATCTTAACATAGTTGCAGAGTACAAAGATTAAAGTATAATTTTAAACTTATTAAACATCATTAACATTTTTTTTTATTCGGTACATTACAATCATATTTATCACCGAAACATACATACTTTCTATACATATAAACATCACGCCTTTATCACAAAAGGGGTAGGCAGAGGTGCTACCAGGACACCCTCGTTTCGCCTTGTGTTTTCCGTCCACGATGTGATAGGGGCGAGCCCATCGCCATATCGGGCACAAATTCCTGACTCTGGGCTGATAATTAATAGAAAAATCCAATATCACTTTGCCCGAGCCGGGATTCGAACCCGAGACTTCAGCTTTGTAATCGTACCGGAGTACAACTACGCCACCGAAGCAGGCACATATGTGTGACAATACTTTCTATACAGATCGCCTTCAATCACTTTCAGGCAGTAGACTTACAGATCAAGTTTATTTTCATTTCCCTTGTCCGCAATACTGCTAAATTTATGGTTCACCTACTCCATCAGAACAGTGGGTGTGCGACGTCTCGCGATTATAACATTGGGCAATAGGGACGATGGCTTTCACGTGGAGTGCGGGCGTAATGAGCTTAATCCAGCGCCGACAACCTGATTACAGAACGGCACCAATAAACTGTCTGGAAACAATAAAATATTGGTGTTGCGGCGCCTGTGCACGAAATTATCTTGTTTATTTTGCTATTTGTATATAAATTACACCTATCAGTTATCTAAAATGCTGTAAGCTGAGGAAATTCTAAGCTCATATCATATTTTTGCAAGAGCATTATTATATGTGTATATATATATACTATATGTCTAAGAAGAAGAAGTGGCTTATGTTTCCTTCACAACGATCATATCCGTCTTATAAGAATCTGGTAAAAGAACCAGCGACCTAAAACATATTCAAAGGAATTCTTTTGAGGTAAGTAACGTTGTTTGAAATACAAAGATACTAGAATTATTTCCAGGAAATATACGCAAAAGCCTTGCGAGATGGGGATCAAGATTTGTAGGAATTTAGCTTTAAAGGCTATGTAGGAATAAAACTAAAGTGCTGGTGGCGTTTCGGGTATTTTATGTTGGTACGACAAAATATTTTAATGCTCCTGATCGGAGGTGCAGCGCAATTTAAATGGAAGATTGAGAGACGTTCATCTCTCGCTGGTCTAGAGAATTATGCCGGCCTAACTGACACCACACACAGGCTGAAACGGATAGGCAACAACACACTTACGTGGTCACTGTAATTATGTATATAATTATTCTACAATCATAAACCACCACGCACTATACCAGTGAAGAAAATCATCGTGAGAAAACCTGCATACTGTAGGGACTTTAAAGAATTTTTACGGTATGTAAAGTCCACCACACAATCGTACTCTCAATTGTAGAGGATACCCGTGCCCTGCAGCGGGACGTATATGGGCTGATACAGAAACCAGTAAGAAATCGATATGTTCTAATTTAATCGATGCAATTCCTTTAATATCAATACGCAATCAACATTAGCCAATAAAAGCCCTCCAATCAATACAACGGTAATGCTGATGGTATTGGAACAAATCGTCGCTCCGTTTAACAAATTACCCACAAAATCTATTTGTTTTATGGAAATTGGGTGAAAGTGGTGATCAATGGTTGAATTAACATGAGGGTAATGTGTGTTTGCTAACGATCGAACAGCACTGCCAGTGGTGAAGTTTGATTTCCATTTGCCGTGCGTTCAAATTTGATTGGTTAGATTAATTTAGGTTTGGTTTCTATTTCAGCAAATGCCGGTAGTGCTGTATGTAGATAATCATTCTGAGGTTTTAATAAAATATGTGTATATGTTTCTGTTGTTAGCAGAGAAATAACTATTATAATACATTTATTTTTATTATCTTGTGTATTAGAGGGGTTACGTTAAGTTTTTACCAACACTTAAATTGACAACATTTCATAATTTCAAAGTCCATAAAATAAAAATACCCTTTCTTTATTAACCTGCCCTGAGCACGTTCTCGATTTTATATAATTTTTAATTACTTAATTACGGAGAAAAAAAATAAAAACTAAAAAAGATGTGATGACGTCATTTTTACGACTTTATAAGTTATGTTCTTTGCCTATAATTTCTAAGATGTAAAGAACTACTTGATATGTTTTGACATTTGATAATGACAAGTGTCATTGTATAAAAAAAGGGAAACATCAATAGTTATAAAATTGTATTCGAGAATACTCGTTTAATTTATTATTAATTGCGTTTAATATCATAAAATAAAATAAAATTGGTAACGTTAAAAACGGCAAACTTGAATTTTTAACTTTGAAGTGACAACTGACAACAGACACGTGACAACTTCAAATTTTTTTTATAGTTCAAGTATAAATTAAAGGCACACACGCCATAAAGCCATAAATGACGTCATTTGGCGTTTACGTCTATTTAGAATGAACCAAAGTTTAAACATAAATTCATGTATGAAAACCATTGAATTTCAAAACACCAAAAAATATGGGACCCTTAATTTTTTATCTAATTTGATTTTGGGTAAAAAAATGTGTGTGTTAGAAAAATGAAATGTTGTCAATTATGGTGCAATTGCCTAATTTTTTTAGGCATGCGGATTTCGTTGTTTCTGCCTATCTATTCAGTCACAGGAAGTCTACTACTGAAGATTGGCTTTCCCCAAGGATCTCCACACCGACCTGTTGGAAGCGGCCTGCATCTAGCGACAGCCTCCGTGGCGCAGTTGGTTAGGCGCCGCCTGCGAAACGATCTCGATCCCCGCACCGAAACAAATGTTTCGATTCGACGATTCCTATACAATAGACATAATTCATAAATCACGAAATCAATATGCACGAAATATAACACCATTAAACTAATCCTAAGATCACTTTATCCACTTTCACACCACCCACGAACAATAAAACCCACATCAGCACACTCAACACTCAGCTAATTACTTCCAAAGATTTACTGCTTTAAAAACAAAACTAAAATCCAGGCTGGGTTGCAATGTATTCCGCAGTTCTAAACTCACGGAGCAAACCGCCGGTTCTATTGGAGTTAGCAGTCGCCATGCAGCTGAAAGTTTAAGACCTGTTCAGACTTACGGTCATGTTGTACACAAGCGTGTTTGTTCTGCATTAATATAGGAGTGACCAGGCCGACATTTTTAAGCAGCTTTAAACTTTTAACAGGAATTGGTTTGTGAAATTTTGTTTTACGGAGTTACTGAACTGGTGGCGACTGTGGTCTAGTGGCCGTGTGTAGACTGCGAAGTTAGGATTCCTAGATAAGATAATTCAATTTATGAGTTGTGGTTCGTAAAATCCCATATTATGAGGGATATGCCCAGAGGTGAAAGCGCCTTGTACGGAAATTGGGTCGCAAGTATTATTTCTTCGGTCAGGTAAGTGTAACTGACACTGATGGCTTCTCTGGCTACCCTTCAAGCCAAAGATGCCATACATATACATATACATGAAGGCTAGAGGTGTGCCTCATGTATATGTGAGAACTGTACTGTATCAGGCCATATATGTATACGCCACTGCAGGGCACGGCCTCCTCTACAATCCAGAGCACGATTGAGAGTGGTTGGGCCACATAGTCCACCACAGTGGCCTAGTGCGGTTTCGTGGAATTTTACATACCAAAGGATTTTTATAATTTAATATTTTTTACTATAACGGTGAAGAACAACATCGTGAGTATTTGTATATGTGAGTACTGAGTATTAAAAAAAGACGTAAATAAAGACATGCTTTCGTGTCACAACTTAGAAGTTAACGTCATTTTTAATAACAGAACCTACACGTTCAGCCGACATATTATTATTTATCACTCTAAGACAGAATGAAATAAAGAGAATGTATTTATAAATTCCAGAACTGAATTCAAAGAAAAAACAAGCAATTTTTCGCTACAAGGCGAAACACAAATTTGGTAAAACCATAGCTTTATATCCCAAGAGTACCGTAAGTCATAAAGGCGTCGTTTATTTATCAATTTATCCACGTCAAGACATTCTATGACAAACAAACAGACTTATTGACAATGCCCTTCGATGATTGATTACGCCAGCAAACTTCGCGATGGCGGATCATGCAAAATTACAATTTACTTAATACCATTCCGTTATGTCTGTTGGCACATCAAATTTACTTTGAAATTGCTTTTACTTTTTGATGTATGAAGTTAAGAATTTGGAACTATGCAATTAAGGAGTCTTTGTTTATAAAAGAGTAACAGAAGCTTAATATTCTGGTTTGGAATTCGAAGTTCGTGTAGAAGTTATTATATTTTTAGCCATTTAGTATATTTTAGCCTGTAAATTTGAACATGATATGACATTGGTTATAATTTTAGTATCAATAGTCAAAACATATGTTTCCTAATTCAATCATATCCAAAAATTTCCACTAGTAGAATCAATAATTTTGGAAGCTGCATAAGTAAAAGTAAAAAAAAAAAAAACAAACAATATTTTCATTCCAAATCATTAAAGTATTTAATTGTAATAAATAATCTGCTCATCCACTTGTTCAAATGGTCTTCAATCTAATAAAGTGCCCATTCATAAAATTAACTTCTTAACTACCAACGCTTATCAAATGTTTCCAAACAGTATTGTAAAAGTTAACGTTACACCGAGTTATAATTCCAATTCCACAAAAACAAATCTTATCACACAAAACAATTAGTTTTTCAATAAAACCAATCCGCACACCGCGTGCAATCCACATGCCGACCTATTCGGTAAAAATACTGTGGCGAGTCAGAAGCGCTACAAAATCCAGGGCAACGTGCGATTTTTTCGGAAATTAAATCCTACATGCCTTTGTATCCAGATAGAAGATTACAAAACTTCGCGCCACAAAGGGATGTATTTATTAACATGGAGCTAGACATGACGAGGGTACGGAACACACCATAATTGAATGCCATTATTAAAATTCGGATATCATTTCGCTGACAATAAGAATTGGCTTTCGGTCGCTTTGAGTTTAAATTCTTTAAAGCTGTTTTAGGAACATAATTTTAAACAAAAATTATTAATTTCGTTCTACAATGGGTCATACAACGTAATAAGGCAAATTTTAAAGATTTTACATTATCTTTACGGATCACTTGACTTTACTTTCATGTTCTAATACTTTAGCGTGTCCAGTGATTACGAAAAGTCTACCAAACGTCGGCAAGTTGAAATATACAGTGAAGTGACCTTTATTTCAGTTATTAGCTGCTGTAAATCAGAAATTCTTCATAATGTATGTCTAGAAATTGTACGGTTCTGGTGCTATTTCAGTTGTCGCTTTGTATGTACGTTACGTCTGTGATCCTCTTGGAGATCCTCTTAGCTTTTAGGAGCGAGTTGCGATGCTTTTGCTGTAAGTAGCTCGTGTCATTGTCCAACGTCATTCGTGTTAAAACTATGAGTTCTTACACTTGCTAGTGTTTATTGTTGAACGAAACTGCAGTGTAAATGCACTGTTGTGTTCCGGTTTGAAGAACATTGTAGCCACTTATACTGGATATAATGAGAGTTAATATTTTATATCTCAGGGTGGCAAGCGCAATGGAATGTCAAGCATTGCCTTGTAAATCATGGTGTTTGGTTTTGATCCATGAGCCAAAAAATCTTAATGCAAATCCAAAACTTCATAAATTATAACAGCCCTTGTGACGTAGTTGCATAAGATCTGTTAAATAAGAGGCCACAAATTTGATCGAGGTGACGGGACAAATCTAAGTGTTGTCTATAAATATGTGGTTCAGGTGTTGTGGGCCCAAAACAATCATAGAATGGTACTGGAATAATTTTCGTTTCAGTTTTTTATAGGCCCAACAAAAGATTAACAGGAAACTTGAAGATATGTTATCGCCGCTCATAAACATCGACAATACTTGAATCGTAGCTTTAGTGGCTTTTCAGAATAGGGGGAAGAATTTAATCATTTCATTTATTTGAACTCTGGCGATATTTCTACAGTAATCGTCGCTTCTCGGTTTTTTGTGAGTTTGTGTTTGTCATTAGTATTCCTTTACCATCAATGAAAGGACTTTTTCTAGAAAACCAACCCGCAATCTTCCTCATACTTTAACTACGCCATAACGAAATTTAATTTAATATCAGTATAATTGTAATCCTGAGTTAATGAGACCGTATTAATGAGTTCGGGCGAGCCAAAATTGCGAGGGAGGTGTTTTAAAATACCAATTAATATATGATCTGTAAATAATTTAACGGAAGTCGCACAGTGAGGAAATATATGGGAGCGGGTTGTGTATTACGTCAGAAATAAGGGTACTTAGTAAAGAATATGAAGAATATCCTCCTACTTCTTCGACTATTGTTAGCCAGGATGGTCAAAAGCGCGCAAAATATTACATTATCACATTGCCAATTGCAGCTAGGCGAACCTCTTACAGATTTTTGTTCGTCCTTATGTCTATTGTCCAACTACATTATCGCTTCGCTTGAGTAAACCATTGATTTTGTATTTAATCAGTATCCATTTAGAGATTTATAGAAACAATAACTCTAATTTACCCTTATCGTAGCCAAATTTTACCAATATAAGTTACTAAAACTTAGGTAAAATATATTATAAATAATAATACATATAAATTATTTACATTATTATTATTTATTTGAACAACCAGTAGTGGTTACAAATTTACATACACTTTAATAATACCAAAGAATTTTAAAAATAAAAGTAATATCTTTAAATGCTACCACAACATGTAACAATAATAATTGAATTAAAATAAAAAAAAAATACAAAATTATTTACAAAAAATCTCATTCAGAATTTTTTACCCCGCTCCGCTCCCCACCATGCCCACACCAGGTACTATCACGCACAGAGGTAATTTGAGCACATTTTCGGTGCGTGCCGAACAAGTAATAGTATTAATTCAGTACTGTGTTACTGAGGCACACGCCATCGCTCTAATGTTACAGCCACTTAAACACAAGACATCGGCTCCTGAGTATTTTATTGTCGTTACTCGCAGTCATTTATTTCAAGCCTGCCACGGCGAAAATTGTTGTGCTCATGAAAGTAATTATAAGATTTTATGTTTTGACCGATTCATTGGCAAGGAATTGTTTTTCAGCTAAGTGATTGTATCCCTGCATAGAATGACTTTTGACCTAGAGTAAGAACGGAAGCGTAGGAAAGAAATCAATAGATATTAAGTCCATTCATGACAGATTTTTTTTTATACGACATATTATGTATTTTGTTAAATAATGATGAAATGAAATGAAAATTTATTTGAAAGAATGTGGTTACATAAAGATAACATTTTTGTTCCATGGAGTCTCACAATCTATCATTGTTGACGTGCAAATATTATAAGAAATTGGTTTACATTAATGTTAGCATTATACGTAACAACAAGAAAAAAAAAATAGAGCAAATAAAACTTTGTATGTAATCAAATAAATGTTAAAAGATGTCAATGTAATTTTAATAATCATAATTTACATTTCATTAGCTGTTTAAACGAAAAACGAATAATATTATGTCAATGTTAATTTATATTAATATTTTTATCATTAAAATAATCATTTATGTTGTAATATAACTTATATAGGAGTATTTGTGTCTATTTATTTTTAAATCTATTTAATTCGCTTTGATTTATATAGTCAGGTAAGTGATTGTAAATTATTATGCCCATACAATAAGCATTTTTTATAAAAACATTGCGCCTTTGTAATGGTATATACAATTTATCTTTTAATCTTCTGCTCTTACATCCCATATCCGCCATTGTGGGGAATAAGGAAGGGTATTTATGTACTAAAAGTGATATTTCTAAGATATAGAGACATGGAAGGGGCCATATTTTTAATATTTTAAATAATGGTTTACAACTTTCCATATTATTAGCGTTACAAAGAGCTCTTACGCATTTTTTCTGTACTACGAAAATGCTTTGTATATCTACTGAGTTACCCCACAATGGTAGGCCGTATCTCAGTGATGAAACTACATATCCGTGATATGACAATAGAGCAGCTTCTTTAGAGACGATGTTTCTTAGTCTATGCAACGCATACACAAATCTGTTCAGTTTATTACATAGGCGTTCCACATACTTACGGATACTTAAGGACTCTCTACTGTGGCTGAAATTAAAGCATGATCTACTTGAATTTCAACAGAGTTCTTCATTCTAGTTCGCCATTTATTGACTTAGGCTTTCGAACACTGGCATACATTGGATCGAAGTTTATCTCTAATTTATCAACGATCTTGTATACGTTGATTACACTGGAGTATCATGTTCAGAGTTATTCATGTATATTTCGCCAACAGTACTCGAATATCTTTACGATGGTTTTGATAATTTGCAGCATATCGGCTATGCAGCGTAGATATCGGATCCTTGTTTCGTGAAACAAAAGCTTGTTACAACAAATGAGTTGTTCCACGTACTAAAACATGCAAAATTGTTTAGAAGATGACGTTTAAGGGATTATAATATATTTGAACTGTCGATTTCTGAAGCAGCTAGATGGAAGGATAAAAAAGAACTTACACAAACAAAACGCCTTTTTTCCCAATAGGGGTAGGCAGTGGTGAAACCAAGACCACGACGTTTCGTCTTATGTGTTTCGTCCGACGATTTCATATGGGTTTGACTATCGCCATTTCAGGCACAAAATATTATAAAAGGGAGATAAAAAATAATATAAAAGAATAAGAAGATAGTTGGTGGGACGGGAGTTTCCAGTAGGAGCCTTTTATCTTGAACAGCTGTACCATGTTTGGAGGCAGTGGTGCTTTTAGTTGACGTTTCAATAGATCATGCAAAATATCATTGGAACATGAATATTAGCGTTCTTAATACCAACATTGAATCCAAAAACAACCATTACAGAAATATTCATAAACATACCCTTACGTTACAGTAAGAAACGACTAATCTAGGCGAGCCTATTACGGCTTAGGTTGAGACGTAGCAATTTATCAAACGTGGCGTGCGTGGCCTGACTAATGAAATGAGAGCTTATTTACAGTCACCGGCCTTTATCGGACGTGTGTTAAATAACGTATAATGAAATATGGCCCTTTAGACTTGCCTGTTTGATACGGGCTGCCGGAATGCTTGGTATTTTTAGCTGATAGTAAATACATCGTCATCGTTTAAGCTGTTTTTGCATGTCGCGTCATCTTTATGTAATCGTTCCCATACTTATTGCTTCCTCTTTATGAAATTGGTTTTCTACCTTCAGGTCAAACGCTGCTTCATTGGCTTGTAACTTGGTTCATTCACAACTATTATAATATTATACCTAAGGGTCATTCTGATTCATCTGTAGCATTTAGATTCGCCCAATATGTAAAAATCCTTCTTTATCATTATTTCTATAAGCTGCATGCTTATAGAACTACATTTTAAATTGCCAGTTGATCTATATCTAAAGATGAGACGTGGTCATTTATAGCAAAATATGATATTTTATTTTTATTTTTTATTTTTTTATTTTTATTTATTAGGATCTCAAACAAACATATTTTGATTTATCTTGTCAAATGAATTGCTTTCATACATGCCGCAGACGAACATAATATCCAAGCTGTTTTACATTAGTTTATCCACCACTCAACCCTAATAGCTTTCTTCAAACGCACTTCAATTTTAAGACTAACTTCCAGAACCCGGATAATTTGCTCAATACACTGAAGCATATCAACAGCCCAATAGTGTCGTGTTCGCAAATACGTGCTTAATTTGCATTCGCCGTACTAACATACCACTCAATCTGAACAGCATTAACAACAATTATGCCGGCACAAAGCGCTAAGGTGTCTTGAACGCGTAAAAATTGCTTCGCGTGTACGCTCAGTGGAATTGAATTAAAATCAGCAATTACGAGCGGCACGGCACGCGTGCGCTGATTAAACGCTTTTAAGCGACCGCAGCGGCACCTACCTTTAGTGACTAGAATGCATGGTCTTGGAATACTACAGAAGGATGGAAAGTGTACAATATTGTATTTGTGGATGTTCATGGGCGGTGATCACTTTCCATCAGGTGACCTATTTGCTCGTTTGTCGGACCTATGCAATAAAAAAAACATAGATATTTAAGCAGTTGCAAAGGTCAGAGATATGTGAGTAAAGATTTGTTTTAATAAGATTTTTCATAGAATTGCATCAGAAAGAAGTTAAATATAACTTTTTATTCAATACTTGAATGGAAGATTTAATACGCAGGAGTAGTTTGTGTTGGCTGTACTGATCTCACCAATTGAAGTAACGTAGGTATATCATTAGTGATCAGATGAATATCAACTCGTTTATTCTGCTGCTATCAACTCCGTCAATAGTCTACTACATATTATACTAAGCTACCACGTATTTTTTTATCTAATGACAATAAATCAATAACCAAGTTGCCCCACTAGAGGCTATGGATTCGATTCCTATATCAGAACAAATATTTACATGAACAACTGTTCTTTCTTAGTGAATTCTGTATAAAGGAAATGTCACCTTTATTCTGATGCTCATCACACGACACGTATTATACGATTCATGTAACTATCAATTGTATTTACGATCCACCGATCGTCATCCAGGAATTAAACCAACATCACTCAAACAAAACTCAATTACCAACTTGCTCGTTTAAATATTCCCAAATTACCATGACACTCAATTTTTCATTCGATTTCTTCCAAAAGGGAATTACACGGTCCAGTCGTTACCCTACGGTTCCACACGTGGGCGATTATCGAAATTCGCAATAAACAATGACGAAACCGCAATTTACAAACCTATTGGTGCTTACATTTTCTGATTCCGATTTTATTAAATTGTTCCGTTTTTTTGTTGATAATTGCAGTAGTTCACCGTAGTAGTTAACTCTGTATATGCTCTATAAAATGTGTGGGTTTGTTGAAGTAGTTGTAGTTAGATATCATTTGGAAATTGTTAGTTACACTTCTGAGTACTATCATTTTTATCTACAAACGTAGTACAAACAAATATCAACACAGTGAAAAGAAAACGCAGGTAAAGATTCGCCGTATAAATGATTCAAGTACAATGCCCTATTTACTTACACAGCTAACCGATTACATCGAATTGATTACGCCAGAAATAGTAACTATACGAGTCGAGTAGATTAATACGAAATTCTATTTAAGGTACTTAATTAATCGCAAATTGATATATAAAGTGCATGTTTATCCAGTGCGTAGGGCGCTAATTGAAATTTTGACGCGAATCAAATTACGCGTCAGATTTTGAGGGGAGCGTCACGCCAATAATTGACGCGTCTTCCGCAATGTGACAAGTTGTAATTATAATTTAGTTATCAGGGTTGGGAATATTTTGTATGATAATACAAAAAAAGGATCGTATAATATGTCCTCTTAACTTATGAGAATACAGATAAAATTAATTTCATAGAAATAGACATTAGACAACAGTCTTAACAACAATTTATTATTGTATCTAATTCTCATATTTCGCACTCTGTAAAACTACATAAAGTACACGTACAAGTTCACTATGAAGGAGGAACAAAGTCTCTTGAAAAGTAGCAATTTCAGAATATTACTGTCAACTTTACCAAACAAAAATAACTTTCATTCCCTTCACAGTTGCAACTCGTTGACATGAAATCACGTCAGAATTCTTTACGACAGCCTACACTGAAGCGCGTTATAATTCAACCCTCAGAAAATGAGACGGCGGTACCGATGGAAGCCCATTAGGGCTCGCGTGACCCACCACTCCACTGTCGAACACGATTTGTGTAGCCGAAACAACCACGATTTACAGCTTTTATTAGTTTACTAGCGTAGCTGCTTTTTACGTGATTTCGTATACTTCACAATATTTTGCCAAAAATATGCTTGAATTTCTAAGTATCAAATGTATGAAAAGCCTGGGAATAAATTGCTCACTGCTGACTGAATAAGTGTAATTGATTATGGCTTTAGTGATGCAATAAGTAAGTAACCAATTATTGAAAAGGACTGCTAGTCTGCTGGACTAATCTCCTTACTACGTGCTTGAGAAAATATGGGAGTCAAAATAAAATAAACTAAATTATTTTTTATAAAAAACAATATTTTTACAGAATAGCACACGAATGAACAAACAAACCAATTGATGGTAAGCGGTCACCGTCACCAATTAACCCTTACAACACCAGTTGTTATTTAATCATACTATAAAAATATTGACGTCACAATGACACGTCCAGCATTATAACGAGCCAACCACATTCTCAAACAAACAACAGACTACAAGTCCGCTAGATGCCACTGCTTAACAATAATCTATAGAGTCTGGCACAATATTGCATCGGGTCTTTGTAGCCGGACTGGCGCTTCCGCCCGGCGGACGCTCCACCGGAAGTTTACTTAAAGGAGGTACGAGCCACGGCTAAAATATCGATATCGTGCGATATTATGACAATCGAGATTGTACCGATGTAAGTATGTTATTGAGATATGAAATGGGAATTTAAGATATATTTAATATTTAATTTAATTTTTGTAATAATCACGATATTGTAAACTGGTTTTGAAAAGAGCAACACTAGAGTTTCTTGCCCGTTCTTCTCTAGTGAAAACCGCTTTCCGAACCGGGTGGTAGAAAAAAAGAAAAAAAAATGACTGAATCTAAATAATGTTGAACATTTTAATGGATTCAATAAATTATTTTCATTTTTTCAAAAGAACGTGTGGTTCTTTGCGGTACTCTGCTCTCACTTACATATGGCCAAGCAAGAACAAAGTTGTTACTTGTGGAAGATTTTTCGCAAAGTTGTCGACTACATGTTTGATCCAACTTAAGGACGAATTGACGTGGACGTTTTGTTTGGCTATGACATGGGAATTCTAATAATTGTTTGTCATAAGTTTTACACTTCGTAATAATTTCCGTTTCATAACATGAAAGAAGACCTCTGCTGGACTACTCATGACTTTGGGTTTTATTTTGTTCCATTGTTCCCATCGATATTAATAAAACAAAGTAAAATTGTGCGATATCGAAGCCTTCAAATGTGTTAAAAAAATGACAGGGTTTCAGCCCTAATCCCAAAATTTCAAATAAAACCGAATGTCACAACTAAGCTAGCTTATGTCACATCTAGCCCAAATCCAATAGCAAATAAAAATGTGTTTATATTTGATAAAACGAATACTATAGAAATAGTTTGTAAATAAATACACCTGGCAGCCACACATAGTCCTTGTTCAGAACAATATATTATTAAGTACTATTTCACACGTGTTAAAACCTACGAGACACTTTTTGATTTCACAATCAATTTGTTTCGGAACAGTTATCGATTTTGCGGCCTCCTGTGTCAAAGTCTTGTTCAATCAACTGCTACGTAGCTTATCGATAGACTTTAGATAGGTATTATCGTTGTAATACCACTCCTCAAGATAACAACTAATACGGTAAGAGGTTGTAGGAGCACGCTACGGACGTCAGCCCATTCTGTGCAGCGTGACACCAGAGTCCCGTCACAAGCTGTCACGCGAACCAAGCACTTCTTACCCACCGGAATACCGCACTACCAGTCTTCAACTTAGTTTAGTGTGGACAAGATTCAAGTAATTGATTAAATTACTTCTCCGTGTTTTTGAGTGAATTTAATTTTTATTTTATTTATTAACACCTGTTCAAGGTCGTCTTAACATGCCTTGTTTGTGATGAAACATAAAAATAAGATATAATTTCAAATAATAGAAAATAAAACACTGAAACGTAACACACAAGAGACTATAGCACAATTTTAAATATTATAATAAGGCAATGTTTAAAACAAAACAATATTCAAAAACACTTTTTGAATTATAAAATCAGCACTATTACAAGGTGAAACATGTTTTCTCCAGTCACAATATTTAAAATCAATGAAGCCTCAAACCAACCCAAATAACACAGACGACCTAAATAACGAGTCACTTGGACATAAACAAAAGTAGTTCGCAGAAATACGTCATCAAACCTGCCGTAACCCAGTCTCCTAGATTTGATTACCAAAAGTTGGACAACTAAACCCGCATGACCATAAAACAAAATTTCTAAGAAATAGCCACTGCATATAATAATGATTTTATTATACAGCCAATCTTACTGTATTAAGTCGTAAAGCTGACTCGTTTACGCGTGGAAATAACAGGCGGAATGGCGGGCTAAAAGCTAACGACTGTAGTTAACAAGGAGTGGAATATAAACTAAGAAAAAAAATCACAACTAGAACGTAATAGGACTAGTATGGAGGCATTCCGGTTGGCGAAGATAATGAAAAAAGTTAGTCAAATGATCGCCCGACTTCCGGCCGAACGGGGGCGCGAGAGTGCAAAATACGGTTGTCAGTGTATGTCAAGACTTTATTCGACCAAAGATTTGCGATTAAAGTTGTAAAAAACATAATATAGAAAAAATTCTTTCCGAAAGCATAATATATTATACAGAAATTAAAATTAAGATAAAATATATTTATTTTTCAACTATACTGTTTAAATTAGGCTATTATAATTTCTTAACTAGTCACTTTCTTGACTTAAAATGCTTCAAGAAGTCATCCTACATCGAGGAGATGGTTTTATATTAATTATAAAATATGTTGTACCAGGTGTAATGACAAGCCAGTCACTATTAGTAGTGACAAGTCTAGGTCTGTGTACTGTACAAAACCTCAAATATACAAAACGTTGGGGTAAATTTATGTTATTTATTGAACAAAAAAAAACATTCAAAAGCATACAGTTTTGTTTTTAAAACCTTACAACATAAAATAAAAAGCAATGCAAGGATTACGACATAAATAAAAAATACGCGTTTCCACAAACCCTAAAAACATAAAACCCAAACGCACTTTGTAAATCCGCAGCACAACTCCTCGGCTCCCGATTCCTTACAACTTCAGGGAGATAATTACTTCCTAGATGTAAAAACGGGCGCCTTTTATACTCGAGACAAGAAAAAATCTTTTTAACTGCTCTAATAAACTGTGAACACAGCATCGTTAGTCCATCTTTACTGATGGCGCTAGGATTTTGTCGTCAGTTAATTGTACTTACATACAGTACAGTTCATTATGATTCCGCATATATTGAACAACTGCTTAATATGACGTAATTACACAGCAAACTTTGGTTTAGATATACGAGTACAATTTTTCATAACAAATTCGGATATGACTTCGCTTATAGTAGCATGTCGGTTATCATGACCTATTTTTAATAAATTATGTTCGGTTATAGTGACCGACATAGCACATACATATATTCGCACTTGCATCCTCGAATGGGTAGGCAGAGATACTGCAGGCGCTAACAATCGGCTGAGGTGACTTCCATCCTACTAAGACATAACATGATCATGTTGAAAAGCAATTCCAGTCCTGAGAAATAGTTATGAGATTTTTCAAATACAACAAATCATATGAAGCCAATTTCTTGGCACGAAATCCAATTCTAGAGTTTGACGTTCTACAGTCCAAACACACGCTACTACTGGACTAATAGGGCGACTCTGTTAGGACAAAAAAAAAACATAAAAATATTTTTTTCGATGACCAACTAAGGGCACGAACGAAGTTTTCTTTATTGAAAAGCACATCTAAAGCACAAGAACAAATTAATACGTTTTCAAAATTAAACCTTTTTCACGGCATAAAGTCTAACACAAGCCACTCACGGCGTGCTAACATTAAATCAAAACATACTCGTATCTTTCGCCTCGTATAATAGGTTCCGTACCAAGCAGAGTAACCGAATACTTTTTATGCTGTTTGATAAAATATTCTTTCACGCCGAGTCGCGAGGGCTAGTTTACAACGAAAATAATTAAAAGCATAAACCTGCCCCGACGGCTGTGATATAAAAGAGCGAGGAAATTGAAAATTCAAAATTGACTCTTGCAATTTCTGATAGTCTTGCGAATTTATGAATTGACATTGTTCCCAATTATGATAGCGAAAATTATTGAATGAACATTTTGAAATTAAAGGCCACTTTATATTTTAGTATTATAGAAAATAAATTTGTTCTAAACTACCTACATTTTTGGGCACTATTTATAATCATTACGGTCATCATGTAGCAGTTAATGGCTCATCATCACTGTACAAATGCACGAGGAAGGCGGACATCAGAGAGGGGTGTCGGCGTGCTGTGAAGCTTGCCAGCAACACCTGAAGTGATGACCACGACTACTCTGCCAAGAGTGATACCGACAAAGAAGAACTATCATCATCGTCAGCCAAAAGCAACTCCTAAGCTGAACATAGGACAGCAAATATCAATTTCATGAATGACCCGTTAGAAGCCACCTTCAACCAGCGACCTCCTCAACATCTTATTTAAATTCAAAATTCAATAAAGGGTAACACGGCGAAAATAAAATATGTAGTCGACTACCAACCGTGCGTGGCCGGGCGGGTCTAACCGACCAAATCGTGTGGAAACCGAGCGACAGTTATTGGACGCGAGATCAGCGCTCGAATTAGACTCGATAGCGCTCGGCTGAAAGAACAGGGTTTCATGGGTCAGTTGTACCGGCGCTTTGCAAACATAACATTTATCCATACTCTCGAGCGAATTTTACGGGAGGTTACGGGTCATGTTCGTGTTTGTAGGGTAATTATTTTCTTATGGATTTATGTGATGGGTTTTTTGGAGTGGAAATTTGAAAATTATTAAATACATAAATTCACGCCTTTTTCCCAGAAGGGGTGGGCAGAGATGAAACCAGGACACCCAAGTTTCGCCTTCTATTTTCCGTTCCACGATGTGATATGTCTATCGCCATCTCTCACTCTCTCTCCTCAGCCACAGGAAGTCCACTGCTGAACATGGGCCTCCCCCAAGGATCTCCACATTGACCTGTTGGAAGCGGCCTACATCCAGCAACTTCCGGAAACCCTAACCAGGTCGTCCGTCCACCTTGTAGGCGTGCGACACTGCGCTTGCCTGTACGCGGCCTCTATTCCAGAACTTTCCGGCCCCAACGGACATCAGTTCTTCGTGCTATGTGCCAATATCGCCATATGGGGCACAAATTCCTGATTTCGGGCTGATAATGAATAGAAAAATCCAATATCAGTTTGCCTGACCCTGGATTCGAACCCTATATCTCAGCGTCGTAATCGCACCGTACTACAACGACGCCAACGAGACAGTCAAAGATTATTGCTTGCATGAATACAATTAAATATTTTTATGATATTACTCTTGTAGCTGTACATTTATTTTTCTGGGTAACTAGCTGTTATTATAATGAACCATAATCGACGTTCTGAGTAAGGCCTTCATTTTTTTTTATTTATTTCTAATTCTATCATTGAACTAAAATATATACCCTCCTTACAAAACATAGATAAATAAAATAAGAACGATTTTTTTTCCTATTTTCGAAATAATCGACCATTTGGCCACAGTATCGATACTGTATCCAATATTTTATTTAAACCCGAAACACAGGTACATAATTATGCATATTTCGATCATTTGGTGAAAAATATAACCCAATCCCCACGTAATTATGATAGCACAAAAATTCTTTACAAAATAATTCCAAATTCAACCCTCAAAACCTAATCCTGCACAAATAAGATGAAAGAAAGCGGAATCATGGAATACAGGGAATAATTGCGGATGTGCTACCGTTAACGGCGAATGGGTGAATCTCATCCGGCGGATGCAACCTCCAACGGAAGTTTACTTAACCGCGGCGAAACCGACACCGGCCCGCCTCCGGTCTAAGAAGCCCTGCTTTCGCTTTTTTGGACGCCATCCAAGAAATAATATCGCGTATTTGAAGGTTATTAAAATCTGAAAGAGTGTGTGTTTAGTTTCGAGCGGTTGGAGGTTTTTGTGAGATCTTTTTGCAGTGGAATAAGTAGACAATGACTAAGACCTGGCGTTTTAAGCGAACATAGATAAGAGTTCATCACACGATAGACATCTTGGATGTGTGGTGTCTTTGGCATTGCAAAAGTCAAAGTAAGCCGAGCTGCTAACTGTTCTGCTAGGACCTTATCAAGTGACTATTAAGTATATAATTTATTTATAAACAAAGCAAGAGTAAGACCACATAAAAATTATTATCTGTGTCCTTGTGCAAACATAAGTAACAAAACGAAAATTTGCCTGAAGAGCCGGCTTACAATATTGGAGAATAGTGTGTACTTTGGTAACGTTCAATTTCACTAAGGAAAAACTAATACACCGACATCTAATTGCCATACTTAATTACTAGGATTAGACAAAAGGACCGTACAATTACTCCCATAACCTAACACAAGCAGAAACTTCTCTACTCCAGACCACAATCAACCCACACATCACAAATTACAAAAACAAAAAAGGAAATCCCCGGTCCTTCCGACCACCGCTCGCGTGCCAGCGCCGGTTAACGCTAAGTGAAACACACAAAAGAAACGATAACGCACGGCATTAGGGCATCTCTCAGATAATGTAAAGATATTAACAACTCGGGGCGGTCAGACGGAGCGGAGTAATGTGCGCCGTGAACGATCACCAAACATTATTCTTAAGTATTTGCACGATGTGGGCCTTTTTGGCCCTGTGTTGAAATATGGTTGGATTGGACGTGTGATGTGAAAAGACCTTTGGGGTGGTAGACTGGCAACATAAGACCGTTAAGAAGAATATATATAATATATATAGTGGCGATCCATAGTCTCTGCCTACCCCTATGGGATACAGGCGTGACGATTATGTATGTATGTATGTAAGAAGAATATGTAAGGTGGTGCTAAAGATAATACCAATAGTCTTGATTACCTCAACTAACTAAAACTTACCCTCTTGGGAAACATAGCAGGATGTGGGAAAAATCTCACGTGGGTTTGCTGGCAGTTATTGTGTCTTCCAACGACAATACTGAAAAAATGTAACTTTGGACTCGCCCTTAATGTAAAATGAGATATATATCAACGGTCGAAAATAGAGTTAAGTTCGGAAACCAACAATTAACATAGGAAAGCAGAGACGCATTTGTAGTCAGTATAAAAAAATGATCAACTTTACTACTCGTAGATACAATGCTAAAAATAAAACCAAGGAACCTCCATACATATTAATATAAGAAAACGGCTGTCGCTTTTAAAAAAAGAAAAAAAGTGGAATATATATTGGAGTGAGAAATTAAGGAGCACACCCGTGGAAGCGGACCATTTGTCCGTCTGTCTGGTTCCCTTAACCGTGGAACCTCATTCCCTTAACGCTCACCTGGGGAACTATATCACGGAATACACGGGAACTTATTGTGGGCGTTCACGCTGCGTTTTGTTTTGGATAGGGTAATGAGCAAAGAGCCAGCTGATGGTAAGTAGTCTATGAGTCTATGATATCTATGAGTAGTTAATTAGATTATGAATACCTTCAACACCAGAAAAATGTTTGGTGCGTCAGTAATTTAAAATTACTCTTATATTCCGATACTTATAGATGTAAAAAATAATTAAATTAGCAATATAAAAGTTTTACGTCTCACAACACTGTTAAAAGTTTTTTAAATATTAAGTATGCATATTTTATTAAGGAATTGAAAATATAAGAACTTATTTTATTATAATTTATTTACGAAATGTAAAATAACAAATATGCCAATAACAAGAATCCAGTCCACGCTTTTATCTCCGGTTTCGATAAAATAAACTCTCATTATTTCTTTTAAATTAAATGAATATTGACCACCGGGAAACCGCTTTCTCAAAATCCGTAAGTATACCAATAGCATTTTTACGCATGAATACATATTAAAATAATTGCAAAAATATTCAAATGTAATTGACTAAACTAAAAAAAAACAAATTAAACAATAAAGAATATTATGACATGTAGAAATACTTGATATTATTCTGAGAGCTTCCACGACGCAGTTGGTTAGAAGCCAGCTAGAAAACGAGAGGCTGTGGGTTCGATATCGCACCGATACAAACTTTTATGAGGCTCATAAATGTTTATTTCGGGTATGTGTGTTTGTAAGACAAACAAGTCTTCGCTAGTTTTCACTCTCGACATAAGACCTAATCTTAGCGTGGGGTAAGGACTATGTGGTTGTCTTCTGTTGGGTGCATTTTTTTTAATACACCGACTAACTAAACGCAGCTGTCTCGTCTGTAATAACGTCCCGTATGTTTCCACGCTAATACTAGCCCTTCTCCGGGCCTCTTAGTTCAGATGAGATTAGATTAAACGTTCCACCCTTAACAATACACCAGGGACTATATTTTCTGTGTTTTAAACGTTTTTTACGAATCGCAAAGAAATATATACGTTCTGTTTGACAGCGGAGGTTTTTATTTCCGAACTTTTTCACGGATGTTATTGTTCCTTTATTCCTTGTACGAAATATATTACAGTTAAAAAAATAAATGTCGTGTAACAGTTAAAATATATTACTTATATTGTCATTCGTTTTATATATTATCCTGGTATCATATAACCTAGTAGGTAAGATTTCTGGGAAGATGCTATTCTTCACTTCGCCTAATTTTCGGTGTTTTTAGTTACGAATCTGTACTCTTTAGTCCTTGAGGTCAAGGTCATGCTAGATTTACGCTGATGTATAATGCATTCCCGGCGTATTCCTATAGTTTTATTAAGACAAGTTTCAGCTACTTGAAGCAAGCATGCTGAGTCTTATCGGCTTCGTCATAGGCACCGATCACTTTTGTAATAATATAATAGTAATGTAATATGGACGATAGGTGCATCATAAAAATTACTATCATTGTATTTAGCCAAAAATATTTCACCGTCATAGAACAACTTCCACAGACTTCCTGCAATCTTTATAAAATAGTCTATCACCCTTGTTAGTAGATAACCAACGCCATGCTAAATTACAAAGCTGTTTTTTTTGTATAAGCAGTTGAGCCAAATAGAAAATTTTAATTAACAGCAGAATCCTTTATTCCGTGTTTATTTTTAAAGCTAAAACTAAATGGTCTCGCTGCGCTAAAAATACACGCAGTGTTGCCACAAGACTTGGTTTCTTATTATACCTCTGCTGCCGGGTTTAAATACCACTGTTTCTAGAAGAAATATATTTAAAATAATTAAATACGTGCCGTGTAATTAGGTTTTTATAAGATTCGTAAAGATAAAGAGACCCAACAGTCACAGACATTATCCTGATTCCCGCTCAAACCCTGTTATATGGGTGTTAAAAAACCGTAACATTATTTATTGTTTATATTAGCCACGACAACCATATAAACTTACTACTAGACAAAAATTAAAAATCTTTTTATTCTTAAGCAAAAAAATAAACACGTTTATAGAAACCCCGAATACCAATAAACACTCCAACAAAATCATCACCAGCGCACTCAAAACAAAACGCAATTTAATCCCCAATAATAGGAGAATGAAAAGCAAATAAATATTTACCGAAATGTGCCACCGGCAAGACTGCAATATATAAAGCGGAAAGGAATAACTGGAGCGTTCGTACACAAAACACAAAGGCTATAAATCCTCTATATCATCGTTCGTGTAACATAAAAATTCATTGGTTTCCTTCGATTTATCCGGGAGAAGTTTTCCTCTCATTGTGCGAGTGTTATTTTATGCAGCGCTTGGATCGCAACGCTTTTTTCAACGAACCCTCTGTACGAGCTAGCAGAAACACTTTATTGGGTATACAATACGCGATGGATGGAAGATGCTCGTATTCCGTTTCTCGTTTGTCAGGTTTTTATTGTATTTTCTTTTGGGTTTATTAAGTGAATGCGTGTTGCTTTTTGGTATCGGAATTTGAAGATGCAACAACTATATCGGCTGCTGTATTAGTGGTACCATCGTCCTATTAAATTAAACATCAAATATTAAAGTGAGTAAACGTGTTCTGGAGTGGAGAGCGCGTCTTGGCAAACGTAGCGTGGGACGTTCTCTGCCAGATGGCGGGACGACTTGCACAAGAGGGCCGGCAGCGATTGGATGCATAAAGCAGGAGACCGGGCTCTGTGGCGTGCCTTATGAGAGGCCTATGTCCAGCAGTGGACTGCAATGAAAGTGCTGGAAAAATATTGTTTTTCTTATTATGAGCCCGGAGTCAGGAATTTGTGGACGATATGGCGATAGGCTCGCCCCCTATCACATCGTGAGACGGCGCACAAAGTGAAACGTAGGTGTCCTAGGTGCACCTTTGCCTACCCCTTCTGGGATAAAGGTGTTATGTTTATGTATGTATGAAAATGATAAATGTATTTTGATCAAGCTTATTATACCAATGCAGAGTTAACGTAACATGTTCTTATTAAGAAGATCTGGAATATGATTGTTTTATTGACAAAAATAATGTTATATTGCACAATTTTCATAAACATGTTACCGGCAATCTGTATAATCAGGTATTCTATACAATATCTATGAAATATTATTTATTTTTTACTTTGCCTAGGTATTATATACAACACCGAATCCGCAGCCCATAATGTACATATATAATGTACATACTTATAATATAAACGCATAGAGTTATGAAGATAGTACCCATATCAGACAATTTAGGATATTAAACTCGTACCTATTTATCCAGCGAGGTCACATGAATATATGTAATTCCTGACTATTGCCGCGAATTTAATAACTGTCCTGAAACGCGACGCTGTTACCAAGCACTAAACTATATTATACAGTATTACTCATTGCAGTTTGTTACAGTTCATTTACAGCCGACATGTGGTATGACTTTACGGCTATACTTTGAGATGAAAATATTAGTACCTAAAGTGTTTTGGAGCCCTTGATTATAACGCCTTTATATGTTATTTAGAGAAAAGTGAGGCCCAACAGTGGGACTGATAGGTGCTGATATAGAAGCGCTCCTTTCGGGTAAATATTGTGATTTGTTTATAAATTCAATCAACAAGTAGCATAATTGTGTCGAATGGCATGGGACTGCTATCTGATGCCATTCGATACTCTGTCTGGACGGCATTTGCGCTTATCATCAGGTGCAGTGCAGTGCCAGTGTAAAAAAAAAAACTGCTTCGTCTCGCTCTAACATCTTTAGAGATTCTATAGACAGAGAAAGACAACATAGTGTTAAATGTAACATCTACATAAACTCACGCCTTTATCCCAGAAGGCGTAGGCAGAGGTTCTCCTGGCAGTAACCAGGCACCCATGTTTCGCCTTGTCTGTTTCGTCCCAGGATGTGATAGGGGGCGAGCCTATCGCCACATCCAGCAAAAATGCCTGACTCCGGACTGATAATGAATGGAAAATTCAATATCACTTTGCCCGGCCCGGGATTCGAACCCGAGACCTCAGTTTTGTAATTATACCTTAGCACAACTACACCACCGAGGAAGTTGTAACATCTATTAGTGACAGTTACATATTTTATGTTTCTTATTTTTCTTGTTACATCCTATATTTTAAAACAACACATTTCTACCTGACAACATGGTTGCTAACAGCAAAACACCATACCTTTGATCTTCGACCTCAAATAGCAGCGAGAACAATTTCCACCGGCAAACAAGGAGGGACCGGCACAAAAGCAATATGCTACATCGATAAACTGCCGATACGTAGGGATCAGCGTAATTGAGACGGGCGAGAGCCATAACTCCCAATTAGCGCATTATCGGCTTTATTACAAGATAAAAAAGTGTGAAATTGCCGTGATAATGTTATTAATGGAACGGGTTTTATCAATTTTGTATACTTTTGAGGGTAAATTCGGTTTGTTTACAGTGTAATAATTTTGGGGAGGCTAATGTTTTTCAAAAATTAAGTAAAGAATTTTTGAAAATATTTTGTCTATTGCATATACATACAAAATTATCTGAAGGATACTTCTTATCCCTAGTGTCATAAATATTATATTATACTACGTGAGACTTTCAATCTCTAAATAAGAAGTTCTGAAACAAAAAACCACGATATTGTAGTGTTAACTGGTAGATAAGATCGCAAATCCCATTGAATAAAGAAAACTGTCATACATACATATATAAACATCACGCCTTTTTCCCAGAAGGGGTAGGCAGATGTGCTACCAGGACACCCACGTTTCGCCTTATGTGTTCCGTCCCATGATGTGAACGAGGGCGAGCCTATCGCCATTTCGGGCACAAATTCCTGACTCCGGGTTTATAATTAATAGAAAAATCCAATATAACTTTTGCCCGATCAGGGATTCGAACCCAAGATCTCCGTTTTGTAATCATACCCACCGAGGCAGTCACAGGCAGCAGGCAGCAGAGGCACAAAAACACAGTACCGAAACAAATATTTTGGGCCGCACAAATATTTGTTTCAGAGTGGTTATGATCTGCAAGCTCTAGTTTCACAGCCGGCGTATGAATAATTGCGCCAGGTTAGCTGTCTGTCTTGGCTAATATATTAAATAATCTGTAGTGTTAGAAATTCATAGGAATTCCACTCAGCTATTAAAACTTACTCGTGTTACATCTACTCACAAAACCCCAGGACAAATCAAATTCGTTTTTAATTAATCCAAGTGTGTCCCGTGCGACCGTGAAATTGGTTCCGTATGAAAAACTTTTTCCATTTGTTAGAAAGTGGTCCAACGCTAATTTCCTTTTGATTGCCTTCAACCAGACAAATAAGGAGTCGTCCCAGTAAAGGCAATGAATATTGAAGATATATTTTTCTATTATTTTTTACCCCTTGATAAAGAATACCGAGATCCATCACTTTGTTTTTTTATGTAATGTTTTTCCTTCAATAAAACATAATTTTGCGGCACACGACGCGACGCGGCGACGCGACGGTAGGAATTCCCCCAAGACGCAGTCGTGATTTAATATCACACATAGTAATATATAACTATACGCATGTTTTATGAAAGGAGAGACAGAGACGCTCTTAGTCGTATCCATAGTTTGCCGTACTTATAATCGTAACAAAGATGAAAGGGTTTATCATCAAACCGGTCAAAATTTTAAGTGTGATGTGATGACTTGATGATGTTTTATATGACATTTTCTAAAGAAAGAAAGAACCTCCAAAAAATTTAGTAACCTGAATAAGAGTTTGACCCCACGTGCTAGCAATTCTCAGTTTAAATATGCTAGATAATTGAGGGGACAAAACACAGATGATAACAACTGTAAAAAAAAAATATTAATAGCCACTAATGCGACCGCAGTTCAAAAAAGCGTCACTAAGTTTTCTTGATTCTTGAATAGTTTTTAGAGCAGTTTACTCTTGAGTGAGTAGATGATCTTACCTGCATAAATTAATAGTGGAGAAGTGGATTTATTTCAAGAATTGGGACGGAAAAGTTTTAATTATTATATTAGATGATAGCTATAATACTTTCATGACCTTACGGGCTTAAAAATTTAATATCAAGATGAGGCTTTAAATGTCTGAAGCAGCCAGAGTTGAAACACAAAAAAGTTATAGAGCTCTAATAATTTTAGAGATCATCCATCCATCATCCATCCATCAGCCAAAGTAAGTCCACTGCTGAACATAGGCCTCTCCCAATGATTTCCACATTGACCTGTTGGAGGCAGCCTGAATCCAGCGACGCCCCGCGACCTTTACCAGGTCGTCTGACCACCTAGTGGGTGGACGTCCCACGCTGCGCTTTCCGCTTCGTGAAAAAATTTAGAGATCAAAATTGAGTAATTAACATAGAGAGTATTAAAATTATGAAGCGATAAAACTCGTAAAATTGGCCGTACTTGTAGTCAAAGATTACATTTAGTGGCGTTATTAACATAAAGCTTATCTTCAGTAATGGATTATATATAATTATGAATCATTGTAAATTTATCACATGTTAAATAAATTTGAGAAAAGTCACTAGCAGTAATTATGCACTAAAGGAAAGAAGATGATTGCAGAAAGTTGTTCTAAAAATTCTTGAAAAGAGTAAGTGATAATGTTGAAATAGCTAGAAAATATTAAACATGATCTAATGCACTGGTTTATTAAGTACATAAAACAATTATAAAACTATCTCACAAAACGCAAAATTCAAACCAAAGTGAAAAAAGTGTTGAACAAAACTAAATGATTAACCAAAGCTCAAGAAAGAACAACGTAAGAACTTAGTCTGCAAGTGAAAAGTATAAGTGAACAAAAACATTGCTTAACTTGCTAGCTAACTACGAATTATCAGTTTACTAAGTATACGGCGACTTCGGAATAGTTCTCACTAGGACAGTGGATAAGATAGTGGGTCAGGTCAGCATTGGCTTACAATATTTTTGTACCAATGATGTCATGTTTGATATAATACCAATGGTTATAACCTGAAATGCCTTCGTTTTGCTCTTCCTGTCGGGTTATTTGTCATATGTAAAACGAAAACAATGTATACATTATCTACAATAAGAAAATTTCGAATTTACGATGTACGATTAAACTAAATATTAAATGTTATATGTAGAAGTTTCCTAAATTATATTATTTTATTGAATTCAAGCAGTAGATAGATATACGATACAATGAAATCTGCGTTATTCTATTTAACATTTTTACATAATAGTACTATCACCCTTTCCTCAAGTATTAACTATTCTAACACAAAAGTACATCACCACAACCTTCCTTGTCAATCTACTAGCACACATAAGAACACCACTCTCCTCCCAACTATCTTCTCATGAATTAACAGCATTACCAAGCTCGTCTCAGTGAGATCTATTGATTCTGAACAAATGGTAGACGACGCTCTGTTTGCAACAAACTATACAATTATATCGGCGGCAGAAGTTGCTCGGAACATTCCGCAAGATTTCTGCAAGTTGTGTGTGTTTAGTTTTTAATTGGATAGACTTTGAAATTTATAATTTGATCGCGATTTGACTTGCTTTGGTACGAATAAAGAACTTATTTTAGTTTTAAAAGTGACAGAGTCAGTCTGTGGTATATACTACAGTGCAGTGGAGTACGAAGGGACAGTTATTTTTCGTCGGTTCTGTAGGTCACATATAGTTTCTAGACTATAATACTTTGAACTTAAATTATAGATACTTCTTCTTATCTGTTGGTTAGACGAATGCTGTGAAACGAGAGGCCGCGTGATCGATCCCCGCACCAAAACAAATGTTTGTGTGAAACACAAGTATTTATTTCGGACCTGGGTCTTTGTGAAACCAAAAAGTCTCCCGTAGTTCCTGATACTCACGACACAAGACTCGATCTTAGTGTAGGGTCAGGACTACATAATACTGACATATGACTGTTGGGTATATTTACTTTGCAAAGTCAGAATAAAATCATAGCAAATTATTACATTTCTAATTTATTGTCCTCCACCTAAAATTCAAAGCTTATTTTTATAACATCCCTGTGAAACGAACGATATCTCCAACTCCCTCTAACAACAACTACTCGTTATGAAAAATATTCCCCTCATTTCCCACCTACAACTAATCCGATCTACCAGCGTACAGCATCTCTTACGTCGGCAGGCGTCGAGTTTTTCCGAATGGGATACTACGTCCGGTTTCCGGGAAACGCTCGTACCGGAAGTTTGTCGGGGCGGGGGGTTTGTTTATCCGGAGGGGGAAGGAGGGGTACTGCCCTTGGCACTGCGGCAAACTCTTCGATTTTTATTAGTCGGACTGAAACTATTATGTTAATGAAGGCATGCGTAGGTGTTTAAGGGCGGGAATTTTTCCAGGTTAAGTACAATTTATTGTAGGTAAGTCTAGTAAGCTGTTATTAAATTAATGAAATTAAAATGTTTTGTAAAGCAAGGGTAAACTATAGCAAGCTATGAAAACGACGAAATAATTTATAATTGAGGAATTTCACTTGTAAAGATTTTTTAGTAATATGATAGGATTAATAGTTGGACATCAATTCATTCTATTTTTGGTATTGTTGAGTAAAACGAAGAATATTGGTGGCTTTTTATTGCACTTTCACAAACTAGGAAGCAGGTTATCTGATTGAAAGGTCGCTTCCTCTCCTAATAAACTACTTGGCGCAGTTAGTTAGACGCCGGCTGTGACACAAGAGGCCGCAGGTTCGATCCCCGCACCGGAACAAAAATTTGTGTCGGGTCTAAGTGTCTGTGAGATCGGAAAGTCTCTCGTAGAGTCTGATACCCACGACACAAGACTTAATTGATCTTAATGTGGGTTCAGCACTATGTATATGACTGTTGGGTGTATATATTTATTACATTAGTATCTGGGAAATTGAAGTAAATTATCGATTTGGAAGAATAGAATACAGAAGGTAAGCATTGGAGTTTTTAAGCACCCAATTATAATACTGACTGAATGAAACTCTAAAGCACTATGTTACTTTATGTGTTTTTTATATGAGACAGTCGTGGACCCTGGTCGAGGCACCCTACTCCTATTTACTTTATCAATTATTAAAATCTTTGTTTAATGTTTTCTACTACATTTAAAATAGCATATTAAAACATGTTTATTATGTTTAATAGTAACATTCAGCGTCTTAACAATTTGGCTATTATAATCAAGGCGGATGTCAAATGTCAATGGCTTAATAGTTGATTTCACCTTGATTATAGCAGCGTTCTTTACCCTATGTTAGCGTGGTAGGTATTAAAAGCGTTCATAAACTTGAATCATTTTGAATATTTTTTTTCATCCACCTTTTCATAAAGCAACATAATTAGTATTGATAGATTTAGCCTCATATTTACGTTTTTGTAAAACCTTAACATATTACGAAAAAAAATGAGTTAAATAAAGTATGGCTAAGAGATTTTCTGAAGTAGGAGTTCACCAAACTGCCTTTTATCTAATGTATGTATGCATGTAATCAGCACATATACGTCTCACGGAGCACGGGCCTCCTCTACAACCGAGAGTACCATTGAGAGGGGTTGGCACAATCCAGTATGCTGGCCTAAACCTAAGTCTTTCAACTGTAAATGAGAACCAAGCAGGAAAGGAGTATGAAAATTCTATAACCTGATATTAATATTACGTACCAAATCACAGTGAGTTGACACGCTGTTGGATTCATCAACCAAACTGAATTTACCTACAACAAAATGAACTCCAAAGCCAGCAGTTCATCGCCCCCAAGAACAATCAACTAGACTCGAGAAAAATCCAATGGCATAAAGAAATCTCTCGGCAACATTCGTCATTGTCACCCAAACGTCAAATTAGTACAAAACGTGACCGGTCCAGCACCGATACGCTCCTTCATAATCTATCACTAGTTAATTCGAATAGTCGGGAATAATGCAAAAGTATTCGTTTATTTATAATTTTCAGAATTATTTTCCTCCGAAGCTATATTTAAAAGGGATGTCACGCGTTTCTATGAGTAAAAATAGCGGTATCAAAAAGACAAGACGTGAAACATAATTATTAACATATTAGTTACCGGGCCGTAGTCCCTCAGTTGAATAAAGATTCAGCTAAGGGACTATTCTTCCTCTACAACAGAAACTATTAAGGTAATAGGTACCTAGTTATAGAACACCACTACGATCATATAGACGTTGCTGGACTTCAAACCAACAATATTTATGCATTACAACCGAAGATAAAAGCAGTGCTCCAAAGGTACAACATGGAGTAACGACGAATGATTGTGTATAGTCTTTTAATACGTTTAAGCCAGCCGGAAAAAACGCAAGACCTTCTATATTTGCATATTTGGAGCATTCTATAATCTTACTTGACTGCATCGCTGGCGTAGTTGTACTACGGTACGATTACAAAACCGAGGTTTCGGGCTAGAATCGCGGGTCGGGCAAAGTGATATTGGAATTTTCTGTTAATTATCAGCCCGGAGTCAGAAATATGTACCCGATATGGCAATAGGCTCGCCCCCTCTCACATCGTGGGACGGAACACACAAGGCGAGACGTGGGTGTCCTGGTTGCATCTCTGCCTACCCCTTCTGGGATTAAGGCGTGATGTTTATGTATGTATGATCGGAAAAATATGAAAATTCCAGTCATTAATATAAGACTAAGTTTAACGGTTAGGCTATTATCATCAGCCACTGATGAATACTCCAGCTCCTACCATTCAGCTACTAAGGCCACATGTGCACGTAACAATCAACCCTTATTTTTTATTTATACCCACTAAACAAGAAAAGGTTCGTGATTAATAAATACGCGCCGTAATGGCTTGGCATTTTGTCTTACAACGCAAAGCAGTCTTGACGGGGCCCATTACCGCCCCCCGCCCATCCATTCTCCGTTCATTCGTTCATTCGTTCAACGGTCACCTGGGGACGGGGTTTCGGACAATCTTGAGGCACTTTTTTCTTGACCTTCGGGTCATTCGTCACATGTAATTTCCAGGTGGGGGTTATGTTGAATGTGAGTGGGTCAAAATAAGGAAAAACATTGAGGTAGTCTTTTTCGAGACGAATTGTCAAACTATGTTAAGAATTTGATGCCCTGTAAATATTGCTATTAGTCTAGGTGCAGCGTGTTCCAAAAGTTCTAGTAAATTTCTATGGAAGGTAGATTTCTTCACGGTGGGTGGTCGCGGGTTCAAATCCCAGGGCACACCCCTGATTTTTCGGGGTTATGTGTGTTGACTACACACATAACTATAACGGTGAAGGAAGACATTGTGAAGAAACCTCAATATCGTAGCTATTTTTAAGAATTCCTACGGTATGTAAAGTCCGCTAATCCGCACTAAGCCAGCGTGGTGGACTATTTAGCCTAAGCCCTCTCAATCACACTTGATTGTAGAGGAGGCCCGTGCCCTGCAGTGGGACGTATATGGGCTGATACAGAGCCAGGTTTATCCATATTTTCTCTTCAACATTTAAGCGCGTAGTTAATGATTATAAATACACACATGACTCCAACAAGTCAGAGGTGCGCCCTGGGTTTCAACAGCGGCGTCCAATCCAATCCTTTACAGCCACGCACCTTCATCCATCATCATCACCCATCCATCAGCCAAAGGAAGTCCACTGCTGAACATAGGCCTCTCCCAATGATTTCCACAGTGACCTGTTGGAGGCAGCCTGCATCCAGCGACGTCCCGCGACCTTTACCAGGTCGTCTGACCACCTAGTGGGTGGACGTCCCACGCTGCGCTTTCCGATTCGTGGCCTCCATTCCTCACGCACCTTATTGTTTATCAAGTTTAAACTTCAAACAACAAGCATCTCTCATCCATATAAAATACATATGCACTTACAAAGGCGATGCACAGAATCGATTTACTATAATGCGTTTTTCATTGTGTATGGAGATGCGAGCTATCGGAAGTACCCTATCTACAAGTTGAGTGGATACTCAGGAACCCTCGTCTGCCTTTTACGATTCCTTTGGAATGCACTGAGATTGATTTAAATCGAGGCCACTTGATTTTGGTAAACTACTTGGTATGGTAACCTAATTATTAAACACAGAAGTAACGGTAAAACAAGCAATGAATATTGTCTTCATTTACAACCCTAAATATTTCATCCCTCAACTTTCTTTTTTTTAGTTGGCATAGGAATTGGGGACCCATCGGTTTAGCGACAACATGTATAGTTTAATGGCTATGGAGTCTTGAGTTCAAATCCCAAGACGGGCAATAGATTTAGTCATAATTTTTACGTTTGAAATATCCCATAATAGTTTTCTGGGACAGAGCTTTGAGGTTCGCATAGTTTACTATGCTTAGTATATAGTTATATAGTTTACTAAAGCCCCTATTAAATTTGGAATCTAACTAATCTTAACAAGCTGTGAGTGGTATTAGTATCATCTATGTATATCTATCACAAGCATGACCTTATGCATAACAAATAAATCCATAGAGCCAATATTTATTTGTCTATTACATACATTTATTTATTTTATCACCCAGTTACATCTCATATTAATAAATCATATATTACATTAATATTAAAAGGCTCATTAATCCCCACACATCCCGTGGGGTATGTAATCAGCTCCAAATCTGCAGTTGAATAAATAACAACTATTTCACACAACAAATTATATCTTACAACTCAATTACAAGCAACGATTACACAAAATTAACTACACCTAAGTTCCTAAAGTCACCCTTATCGCGAATAAAATAATACATTGCGACATTCCAAACAAACTACCGAACAGGGCCGGCTTTGGGAATTCCGAAGGGCCCTCGACGTTTACAAATTTTAATTAAAATAATTATAAAATAGTACCAAAAAATAAACCATCACAGTGGGGTGGTCACCTACACCCGGTGTCGGTATGTTGCAGTCAGCATCAGCCTTTCAGCCAGATTGGTAATATAATAATAAATAAACATAATAATTTGTATTTTATGTATAAAAACGCCTTATATATAAGAGGCTATTGCCGCAACATCCAGATGTGTTGTTAACATATAAGAAGTCAGTAGGTAGGCATAATCTGCCTTAGAAACAATGCATTATACTAGATTGATTCATATTAAATGGATAATATTTTATTACAGTGCATATTATTAGCTTTAAAACAGATAACCATCTTCTTTTGCAGTGGCTTACAGCATGTTAAACGCATGTTAAAGATTTTTTAAATAAATCTCTTATGATTTATTTAATATTTGCGATACTATGAGTTATACATTTTTAAGTAATGTTTGTATGAGAATTACATGAAAAATAAAAATCTCAAACAAAACTACAAATGTCACAAAGTGAAGCCTGTAAGTTATACCGAATATTACCCCCAATACAAACCCCTCGGTACCACCCCATCACTCTCTATTATTAATGAATTGGTACTAAGAGATAACGCTGAAACACATTTTAAAACAACATTTAACATCGGGAGCAAATTGTGCTGCCTCAATAAATTTGGAAACGGGCCCCGTGGTAATTAGGCCGGAGATCTCAGCATCTCGCACTGATAAGCTGCCAATTGTGATCGCTTAACGTGAGATAACATCCACCAATTAATTGCTGGATTGCAAATAAATTTACTATTTGCTTTAGGGTTTTGATACGCTTCAATTGGGAGGGTGATTTACCTCCGCAATCTATGATATAAATGTTTATGTAGGATATTATGTAACTCCATCTATGTACATTTATCGAGATGCTGGATACTAAGCAAAGATTCTACTCATTTTGCGTCATTGTTTCTTTATATTGGTATTTTTGATAAAAATTATTTCCCGCTGGTTTATAAAGTTACATATATCATGCAGTAAAATTCGAACACTGGCTAACTTTGGATTGCGACACGCTATTGTAGAGTGTTTTTTATGGAGCATTTATATGCAACTCTCTACAACAGACTCTCCCACAGGTCAATGTGGAAATCCTTGGGGAAGGCCTATGTTCAGCAGTAGACTTCCTGTGGCTGAAGAGAGAAAGAGAGAGAGCTTTAGTGTCCGCTTTATTTACTCACGTCGTTAGAAATATGCTACCCGACAATGTGCCCAATTTTGACTATCAAAACCAATTCTAGTAAAAACCAACTACTAAACCATAGCTGCAGAAAGTGAAAATACCATTACAATGAAAATGGATAATGAAGTAACAATAAAAAACGATCACAAAATGAATAATAAAATAGCAGATGTTAAAAGAATATAAACGTCTCGGGTAGGACAGTTAATCAGGAATGTAGAACCAGATGGCGCGAACGAACCCGATGGCGCATTAAAATTGCGTTTTACAATAATTTTAATTCGCTAATTGGACACAGGCAGCCGTGCCCAGAAGGGATAATTAGCAAATTGGCTAATGATTATTATTTTTAGCGTTCGCCCTTCGTCCATGGCACAAGGCAGGGGAGTTTGGTGTTAGGGACTTAGAAACTTGATTTAGAATTGGACTAGTATGTCAAGAGATCAACGAAATTAATAATGTATACTCATTGAAGAAATTGCTGAAAAGTACAGAGAATCATTACAGAAAGGTGATCGTAGAGGTTAAGGATAGTTCCTCATTATTGAGCAATGAATTGATTTTATTCCTGAAACTTATTCAGAAAACTTCTCCTTCTTATCAGGGGGTGCTTTTATCTAATTAAATTAATTTTAAAGCGTATCTTAGAATAATGTGGAATATCATCGGTCAAAAAGCAGCATGAATTCAATCCTTTCGAGAAAATGCCAATGGATAAAATAACGAACAAAAACGACTGCAGTTTGAAATATTGTAAAACGTTAATCTCTTTTTACTTAAAATACAACATCTACCAGATGCGAGTCATTAAGAATTAAGCAATTTTGATTTCGCTTATGAATAATATTCCCAATGCGGTCCCGACGGTACACCCGATTAAATTAATTTTATGCAGATGTACTAAATTATGAGTACCTCCATATTTTCTCACGTAACGTCTTTATGAAATTTTCATTTGGTACATAATTATTATTTAATTAAATTTCGCTGGCTTTCTCTTCGTAATCAGAGCATATCGCGAGATTTTGAGCATGCATTTGTTTAGGTAATTTGTCGTTTAATATTCTTAGTTTAGTGGTATCATGTAATATGAGCTTCGTATTTTGAGGTTTGGCTTTTATACAGAGTAATTAATATTGTATGAATATTTTAGTTAAAAAATAATAGTTTTTCGAAAGGGACGTGGTTCCTGGTGGGCTATTGGTATACATTATTTTAGTTTAAATAGCTTTATAATATTAATATTCTAGCTTAATCCGTTGCTGATTCATAAAGCTTTTTATAATAGTACAAAGAAGTCGAAACAAATCTACATATTCAATTTCAAATTCACCCAGTTTTTTGTAAGGCACTTCTACGTTCGTTTATATTTGTCCATATAGCTTTGCTCTAAATGAAACCAATTTTCTGCCAATTCGCAATATGTTCGATAAAATACATCCGCAACAATATGATAGAGAAAATTGTTTTACTTCGTGTGATGATAGTTTGTGGTTAAAATCTTTCTTGAGCATTGCAATACGTAAAACAATTAGGGGCACATTGTATGGGTTGCCTTGAAAGTATTTTAATAAAAACTATTGTGAAGTAATTGTTTTCTGTCAGGTTTTTGGCTAATGGGATAAAGCGAGGTCAAAAAATCTGTTCTCCATGCCTATGTCATTCCTTATAATAACATGATCCATACCAAACCTTCCTCAATATTTGTATCAGCCCATATACGTCCCACTGCAGTACACGGCCCTCTACAACCGAAAATACGATTGACAATGGTTAGGCCAATAGTCCATGCTGGCCTAGTGCGGATTGTCTTCAATACTTATTAGTTACGTAAATGCCATAAAGATCATAATATTATTGTAAAGTTCTCAAACACAAATGAAATAATTGACAACAAAGTTCACTAGAACTCAAATCAAGGAAGTCTATAATTCCACATTTACCGATAAAGACAAGCGCCCTCAACCTGCACTCAAGAACCAGAAGTAATATTTAAAGCCTCTGTTTACAAAGGCCATAAACAAAAATAGTCCATAACAATAAGTCATGCGGCGGTAATGGCGGTTTTCGCACGGTGGGCGTGGCACTCGTGACGTCAAGTAATGGACATTCGCGAATTTGTAGAGGGAGATAAATTTATCCGGTCGTGCATCGGCTCCACGTGGGTGGTCGTGGGCCCTACTTTGAGTTCTCGATTTGGATCTGTAATTTTGACAGTAATTTTTGATTTAATTATACATTTTTGTACATGCCGTGTCTTAAGTTTGATTATTGTGAGATTTTTGTTAAAAAATATACGTTAGATTAGGTTTGGACAATGCCCAGACATTTTGGCCTGAACTAAGTTATAACTTTCTGAAACCGTACATTCCATTGTCCTCTCCTGAGTACCCGTAATACTTACAATGGCAATGTAACCACATATCTTCTATTCTATTGTTGCGGGTGTTATTGAATTAATTGAATGTTCACTATCTTACATAGTATAAAATAAATAAATAAATACACCCAACAGTCACGTACATAGTTCTGACCCCACATTAAGATTAAGTCTTGTGTCGTGGCCATGAGGAACTACGAGAGACTTTTCGGTCTAACAAACACCCAGACCCAAAATAAATACCTGTGGCTCACACACATATTTGTCTCGGTGCGGGGATCGAACCTGCGGGCTCCCGTATCACAGCCGGTGTCTAAACTGCGCCACTGAGGCTGTCAAAATATGTTGCGTATCGATGTTATTTTTTTAATTAGGTATAATCGAAGTTAGTTAATTATAATATAAAAAGGGACCGTGTTAATAAAATCTAATCCATACAAAACAGTTATAAACTTTATAATTACATTGTTACAAGAAAACATTAAGCCCTCATGTTTTTTGCTTAGCTTCCGTCTTAATGAAAATATTGCATGTTGTATGTTCAGTAAACATTTTATTTTACATTTTACTTGATTGATTGTATTTACATATTTTAATTTTTTTAGTGTACTTTATATGTAAATTCTAAGATGTTTTGGAAAGCGTGTCAAGTTATTGTAAATGTTTTGAAATAGCCACAGTGACCTACCAAAGTAATTTTCTGGGATCTTTAAATGTACAATCGCTTTGAAGTAGGCGGAGATAGCTGTGTCGACCAGCAAGTAATTTATATCTCTGACCCGCAATAAATGTATCAATGGAGTACTGCACTTACTATTAGAAATAGTGTAATTACAACAACAAGATTAAGGTGACTAAATTATAATGTACTATATAGTAATAATCAGTGACAAACTAAATACATAACGAACACAATCAATAACATACATACTAAGTTAATCTATTTCCACTTTCGAGTTCCATTCGAGACTAAATCGAGAGACCCATAGTAAGGTCCGAACTAGGTTAAATCAGAACAAAATGCGGGCAGGAGAATTAATTCAAGATCCGGCATCGCGATCCTTTGTGTACATCTTTTTGCCGGCGACAGATAATTCTGTGGAGTTATCTGAAATTAGGCCGTACCTGGCCATTGAATGGTACAAGATTACCTTTTAGATAATTGTACTTATGTTTTTGAATTTAATTCGGATTACTATTAACAATACCGCTGTGGGGATCGGGTTGGAATGCGGGCTGACGGAAACCGTGATTCTTTGGAATATTGGCTTTTCGAAGAGGAATTGTGTTTTGATTATTTATTTAGGGGAAAATTTAGACGGAAAGGATCATGACACGACACGACTAACCTAATGGGATTGTCAGCGTGGATGAAGGGAATAAGTGTGGTTATTTCCCGAACATACAATGTCGAAATCTATAATATTTGACTAATATAGGATACGGGCGTGATTGTCAACCTATTTGTGATTGTGTATCTGTTATACATAATGTAATATACACGTACTACGTGGTACAGATGTACTCCGTGGTACAGATGGTTGCGAATCGTCCATAAACCGATGGGCTAAGAGTTCGACCTTCACACCGAGACAAATATTTATGCAGCTCGAAAACATTTGCTTTAGATATAGTTGTTGTGGAGAAACCTGCATACCGTGACGATTTAAAAAAAATCTATGGTATATAAAGTGGCTTATATGGGCTATACCCCTTATTCGTACTTTCGATTGTAGAGGAGGCGGGTGTCATGCAGTGGGACGTATGTGGGCTAATGCAAATACAAATACATGTTGTGAGACAGGAAATCATTCGTAGAGTCTGATTCCCAAGTTACAAGCCTTCGTCGATATTAATATGGAGCAGGACTATGTATGACTGTAAGGTATATTGAACTATTATCTGTATATATGTGGGTATCTAAGTATATAAGAACATGCGGTCCATTTTTCTCAGATTACATATTTAAAACGCCGACTTATGTTTCAATATTGCAGATATTTATCGTCCACTCGGTCCATTAGCCGGACGGCGGGTCGCGTCCGGTGTCCGGAGCCGGAAGGCCTCCGCCGTGTTATATTGAAGGAATTAATGACCGATGTACCACTGGGATTGATTCCATATGTTTGAGTCATTTGTGTCTTGGATTATTCCATTTATTTTTAAATAGCAGGCTAAATAAAACAATATAGTAACATTGCTGTTTTTTAAACATTCTTTTACAACATATTAACTATGACATACATAGATGCATACATAAACTCACGCCCTTTTTCCCAGAAGGGGTAGGCAGAGGTGCTACCAGGACACCCACATTTCGCCTAGTATGTTCTGTCCCATTATGTGATAGGGGACGAGCCTAATGCCATTTCGGGCACAAATTCCTGAATCCCGGTTGATAATGAATAGAAAAATCCAACATCACTTTGCCCGACTCGGGAATTGAACCCGAGACCTCAGCTTTGCAAAGTACCGTTGTACAACTACGCCACCGAGGCAGTCAACTTATTTAACAATAATTTTAAAGTAGAATGCATGCAGTTTGTTATTAAATTACTATTCAGACGTCGCGCGAGAGGGCCGTTATTTACGAGGCGTGTGGAGGGCTCTGAGGAGTGAAATAACTCAATTGTGCCAGAAGAAGTACAATTAAATTCTCTATACACATAATGTAGTGTCCGCCGCCGTCCTTCCGAATTGCTACCCGTTGTGGGAGCGTCGTGTATTGGCGTGAACTTATTATAATATTTTACATATTATTTATATATTTTATTACTTAATTTGTACGAAAAGCTTTTGTACTCTATTTCTTCTCTTCAGCCACAGGAAGTCCACTGCTGAACACAGGCCTCTCCCAAGGATCTCCACATCGACTTGTCGGAAGCGGCCTGCATCCAGCGACTTCCTGCAGAATCTTTGGGCCATACGAAAGTATTTTACTAATTGCGAAAGTTAAATTATGCTTCATACACAAAATCTTTGACAACTTTCATCCACATGTAATTTACAATAAGCATTAATTGTATTGCATGACACGTTACAAAAAATAAATTTTGTCATAAGTATTCCAATGCACAACTTAAGTATTATTTAAGCCGGGCAGGGGCTTAATTGTTCATTCTGGCAATGCCATTTAACTGTCCTAAGACAAAGTTATACTGAACTTCTTATATTCAAATATAGAGCAAATACTTTCTAATTCAGTCTAATTAAATTGTCATTATTTGACAGCCTTCATGGCGCTGTTAGACGCCGCCTGTGAAACGAGAGGCCACGGCTTCGATCCCCGCATCGAAACAAATATTTGTGTGAACCACAGGTATTTGTTTCGGGTCTGGGTGTTTGTGAGACCGAAAAGTCTCTCGTAGTTTCTGATACCAACAACACAAGACTCGATATTAGTGTGAGGTCAGGAGTATCTATGTGACTGTTGGGTGTATTTATTTTATTATTTACATGTAATATAGCCTTCACAGGCCAGTACAACACATACTAACCACAGTCCACCCAGCAATCCATATTCGTGTCACGCCGCGTGCTCGTAAGTTGCGAGTCGTATCAGTACGGACGTGCGCAAGTTGCCACTTCTTGCAGGTCACATGCTCCGCGCATAACTTGCTGACTCGTCACACCTCGCCTTTCACATATCAATTGCGCTCAGATACCGGAAGTCAATGGCTATGTGAAATTAAATTATTAAAAATTATGACACTAACGCCCCAATACGCAAACGGCATTAAAATACTAAGTTGCACTTAACTACCCGCGTCTTATTTAGCCTCTCATTTAAGCGGGACTTGCGTAGTTAAGTGCAACATAATATTTAAGTAGCGTTAAGTTTTCGGGCGTAAGTTTTATTAGCTGACACAATACTATGAAACTCTCTCTGTCTTCGGAAATGGTTCCGTTGACTTTATTATCAAATTGTATGTGCAAAATAAGTGTGTATAGTCAAGTCTATTTCTGTTAAAATTACGCTAGTGTAGGTAAGTATTACTTATACTGTGTCCCCCTTTGTATACTACCACGTCACGGATCGTCTTTGATACATCAACTGTGCTCAGATATTCGGAATCCAACGGCTTTGTGAAATTAAATCAATATTGTTAAGTTTCATTGGGTGACTTAATATTATAAAGTTTTCTGCGTCGTCCAAAGTGGTAACTTTGACTTGAGTATTAAGCCATGTGGTAGGTAAGGTGTGGATTAAAATAAATAAGTCAGGTCTGTTATATGACTTAGTTTGATCTTCTTCAGTCGCATGTCCATATAAGTTTAAGGTTAAGTTTAAGTCATTAAACATCAGTTCATTTACAAAATCTTTACAATAAGTTAAAGATTATCTTATAGGTAATATTACAATCTATGAAAACATCCCGAATTGTTTATATGCATCAATCTCCTACAGTTGTACTAAACATTACAAAAACTTCACATTCAAGATCACAATCTAATTTTGACAATATTTTATAATTTTTCCCCAACTCTTAACAGATCCCCTCATCAAAATTCATACAAACATCGCAGCTAGTCACAGTTAACTCCCAGCAACGCTGTCAAGAAAATGGCGCGCTCGGGCACAGCGGACTCCCCACAAATCACGTTAGACATTTTAAACTGATTACCCTCAGAACTATTGCGGGTGGACGTGTTTTTGTTGATATTACCGGACCGCATAGATTAGGAACGCTCAACTTGCCAAGTAACATCGGGGGAAGTAATAAAGCTTCGGCTATGGTTATTCAGAAGCCGGAAATGTCAGACCTTCTAAGTTTAAGTGGGAATTATTGTTGAATTGCACTCGGGGTGATAGTTTAATGGTGACTTGTAACTTGTCAATAGTCAGAAATGGAATTCGAAATACGAATCGGACATGGAATAGAAAATGAAAATTTTTAAGGGCTATGGTTAATATAGTAATTTAATTCCTGTTTTTTATTGCATAGGTCCGCCAAACGAGCAAACAGGTCACCTGATGGTAAGTCATCACTGCCGCCTATAACTAACCACAACTCTTGGTTCATAGATGTGTTGCTGGCCCTGAAAATCAGGAGGAGAGCGGAAAGGAAAAAATCCTTATTTGAATCATTATTATTTTTATTATTTACACCTACGTGCCTTTTCCACAAACTTGTATTTTATCGACACAAGATGCATTTAAGCCATATTGCATCCTACTTGCCTTTACCTACGCGTCATCAGATATTTTCTAAGCTAGGCATTTAGTAATGGGAATTCTCACAATTTCTCACAATGTTTCTATTCATATTTATGTACACGCAGAGTCAATTACGAAACATATTCTAAGACTTATTCCTATCTGGTGTTGCTATACAAGATTTCTCTAATTAGTCCCAAACTTTTCCTTCCTGTATGAAGCACAATCCAACCGTAGTTCATTACACGACAAAGACAGGGGGTTGTGCCATCTGTCCGAAATACTAATCTGGATTCTCGATTACGCATTCGTCCCCCAAACTATGTATTTGATTAACAAGAGTAAGTTTTATAGGGACAGGCCGGGACAACTTAGTTACGAAAACGGATACTTTGTTATTTGGAATTAAAGATGTACGTTTTGATGGAGATTTAGTATTTTAAATGGATTGTCTGTTATCGTCATCTTTAGCTAAGTAGAGACTGCCTACTAGTGACTTCTAGCTTCTTGTGTATTATAGTTTTGCTTTATTGTTCAATGGCAGTAGGCACTCATCCTTTCAGTTCCAATTTGAACAGGATGAAAATTCACAAGATCCTGCATTTCAGTCTTAGTTTGGGCATTACTATGTAACATTTGGATTCTGAAAGAAAAATATTTGTTGATATTTATGAACAAATATTTATTTATGAAGTTAATTTTATACAACAAACAATTTTAAGTAATTTGCTGATTACAGATCATTTTGCAACATATCAATAACAAGTCGCCCTAACTCGAGTTACGACGGCATGTATATAAAAAAGAATACCGATTGTAGACTATGGTTTATAAATTCAGAACACAAGCAACATAAATAATGTTGTTTCTAAAATAAATATTAATAAGTTTAAATCAAAACATTATTTAATCTTACTTCTTCGTATAAAGAAAGCTTGCCTTTTAAACTAAATGAAAGCAAGGACCGAGAATAAATGAAACAGCGTAATAAATGAATAATATAAATAAATAAAATGCAAATGTGTCTAGTTTTAAATTGAAATGAACCTGCCGGCTTCGCAATCGCCATCGACAATGTTTAACGAAGGAATACGGAGGTTTTTCATTTATTTCCCTCGATTTCTTGTTTTAATTACTTGCCCGTGAATAATAAATCAGTTTGTAGGTTAAGTAAACCATTTATTATGTTTCCCTGATGGAATGCGGGGTGGTAGCTTCATATACTTTGGACATGTGGAGCTCTTAGGTACCCAGTTGTGCTTATTACGTGGCACTTGAAGTTAAGGTGAGCGATAGTAATGAATCGCAAGCGGCGATGGCAGGTTATTCGCATTCGCCAAAATGGCGAAAAAATCTTGATAGTGACTCAATGACCCATGCACGTTGCGGTACAGTTTCACCTTGTAATTATTTTTGGTTATTGATTTGGCCAGATTTGTTAAATATGCATGATATTATCTCTTGCTAGTAATAACTCTATTTTTGTAATAATGCAGAACTGACAATGAATGACATCTTAGTAGCCATTATAAAAAGGACCAAATACATCGCTCATAGATATCATCTAATATTGGCGCGAGGCGAAAAATGAAATTAAAAAATAGCTATTTAACGCATTATTTACGATATGATTTCATGGTATAAACAACAAGCATTAATACTTGTAATCTGCTAGTATTAACATGTCCCAGGTTACAAAATGTGAAGAAAGAAAAATTATTCTAAATTTTTTATCAAAAATGCATTCGGGCGCCAGAATAGATTTGTAACATATTTATTAACCAACGCCACGTTTCTCAATACAAACCGGCATAATTGTTGATTAGGTGTTTAAGTTTTTTATCCTCCGGCGACATTCTGCGTAAACAGGAACGCAATCACAAACCTGTCTGAAGCTTGCTAAAAGTAATTAGGGATAGGACGTGCGATGGTTTATTGGAGGTTTTTAGCAATATTTCATTTATTACGTTTTATATTTATGAATTAAAAAATAAAGATTTTCTCGTTACTGTTGTAAAAAAAGTACACATTTAATATAATAAATGCATTGGTAAATACTGTGTTGTTTTACATAAATACATACATGTACATTCATAAACTCACACCTTTTTTTCCCAAAAGGGGTAGGCAGAGGTGTAAGGACACCCATGTTTCGCCTTGTAATTTCCGTCCCACGATGTGATAGGGCGTGAGCCTATCTAGATAATGAATAGAAATATCCAATATTACTTTCACTGTGTTGTATTAAAATAGTAATGTGACAATTGAACACATATCGTAGGTACCGAATATTCGCCTTTGTTTATATAATTGATAGATATATCAATTATATTACAATCTACCGATCCTTTATGAATAATCGGTAGATTACTCACCAAAGGATCACTCACGAAACAGGACGGTAAAGCTGTTACAGATCGTAACATCTCTAAATTTAGCCCTCATTAACATGGCTTAGTTGCAACTTATTTTTATTAATATTATAGACAGATAAGACACTTTATATAATAGAAAGTGTCTTATCATTAATTTTACACCTAAAACCAGTCTACTATTGGTATAAAATCTACACTGCTACTACACCGATAAGGTTATATACTGTACTATATCAGCCTAGATACGTCCCACTGAAGGGCACGAGCCTCCTCCACAATCGAGAATACGATTGAGAGTGCTTAAGTCATATAGTCCACTACGCGGGCCTAGTACGGGTTGGCGGACATTACATACAATAGAAATTCTTGCAAATCGCAAGTAACTTTAGACACAAAATACTTAAAACATTACACCCAAAGAAAATATTTAAAACATTGCAAAAAAAAGCTTCGCGTTTTTTTTTGCGAAATTTTTAGTTGTATCGTGTCTGTGGTCACTAAAACTACCACATGGCATCGTTTTAGGTAGCAGTCTTGATATACCCTGTATATGTTTGCCGTATAATATTTCTAAATTACCTATCCACATTTCCAAAGTCTCAGCATCATCAATCGAACACCGTTTACAAGCTCACAAAACCTGTTGCTTGATGGGAATTATTGGAGCGATTTGCGAAGACCGAGATATCGTGTTATTATCGCCATGGGCAGCAATTTGCACGTAAATGTCTTAAATGAGGCCCCGGTGCCAACTTTAATGGTTATTTTTGCCGGTAATTCAGCTGATTGGAGAGTTAGCGTGAAAAGTGGATCTTGATTGCAGGGGTGTCTTGTAAGGTGACAGCTTATGGTTATGCATCATCTTTATTAATTGAGCACTGATTGTCCTTCACGGTCGAGCCATTTATTAACTTCAAATGCAGTCTTGTAAAACTTTTTGTTAAATGGTGTAGTGAGCAAGAATCAGGTTTTAAAGGGGACAAAAGTCGGTTAATAATTTTGAGTATATTAAATTTGAAATCATCGTATTGGATTTTTTTTTGTAAGTGTAAATTAACGTCAAATCTTTTAGTTGATTCGTTATGTACGACACAAAAAAGTATCTTTAACTTATCCTGAGGCTATAGTTGTATTGTATGTAATCCAGGCCGTGACAAATTTCACAAATCTAAATAAAACACTGAAAGGTATTCCTAAAATCTTCAGAGCCCGACACTTACATATTCTAAGCCTTCGTATATATTTTTACCTAAACAACACACACATCCAAACGTTTAGTAAATTCTTAGAAACCTTCATAATTCAACACATTACAATTCCAACACCATTAAACATATCCAACCAACTTTAACAACCAAGTCAAATGTAAGTTTTAGCTGCATTACATTACCTGTCATGTGCAAAAAGTGGAAACTTCTGGAAATCACGACTCATCTCTGGCTAGCCATTAGGATGTTCTAACAATGTGAACTGGTGTAAAAACTTCGCCTCAGCCGGAGTGTGTGACGTTTGATAACGGTAGGACTTGCGCTTCTGAGTTAGTGCTCAATTTCCAAGCCGTTGGTAGTGGAGGGATCTAGTGTTTGAGTTAGCCTGCGGTATTGGTTAAGGATTTTGATTTAAGAGGTTTATATCGAGGATATAAACTGAGACTGCCTGGGTGGCGTAGTTGTAATATGGTACATTTACAAAGCTGAGTTCTCGGGGTCAAATCCCGGGTCGGACAAAGTGATTGATTTTTATTTTAATATTCGCCCCTTATCACATCGTGGGACGGAACACACAAGGCGAAACGTGGGTGTCCTGGTTGCAGCTCTGTCTACCCCTTCTGGGATAAAGGCGTGATGTTTATATATATGTTATGTATATCGAGGAGGAAATGTAGCCATGTGTGTTACGTAAAGTCGATTAATATATAATCACATTGATCATTGAGAGGACTTAGGCAATAAAGTGCGTGGTAGCCTGTTAGTAACAAATCAAATGTGGGGTACATTTGATTTGTTACCGAGTAGTTGAAATTTTAACCATGTGTATTGTTATTCAGTTACTATGGTGAACGAAAATGTCGTAAGGAAACCTGCACACCAATGACATTCCTACAACATTTTTCTATTCGAGATGTCTACCAAACCACTATGTGCCAACGCGGTGGACTACGGTCCGAGCCGTCTCAATCAAACTCTAAATTATAGAACAGTCTTACTAAAAGTGTGGAACTTGGTTTCATACAATTATGTGATGAGTATTATGAGGTGCCACCGCACATCCGACCGCATTGTGGGAGCTCTCACAAAACTTTTGCCGCGTCCCGCCTACTGAATATTTCATTAAGAAAGACATTTTTTTGCTGTACGGCACAAATTTGCATGTTATGAGTCTACCGAGGTGGTTTATGGCTCGCCGCTCTTTGTTGCCCCATGATTACTTGGTACACTTCAAACGTGGTTTCACCCGCTTATGCTTCTTCTTTTAAACTGTATTTTAAGCGAGGTATATATTTTTTAAGAAATTCATAAAGGACTTGTGTTGTGCTGAGATTGGTTTGCATTTATTTCATTTAGGTATGTCGTATAAGTGCGTAGTGGCCTGTTGGTAAAGGACCAGATGCGAATGCCAACACGTTCACGGTGGTCGCGGGTTGAAATCCCAGGGCACACCTCTGACTTTTCAGAGTGATTGACTATCAATGTGTGTATTGATAGTCAATCACCACGCACTATGACTGTAAAGGAAACAATAGTGAGGGAACCTGCATATGGTAGCGATTTTAAAGAATTTCTATGGTATGTAAAGTCCGTCAACCTACTCTCAAATATAGAGGAGGCCCGTGCCCTGCAATGAGACGTATATGAGCTGATACAGATACAGGTATGTAGATATTCATAAGCCCAAGCCTATATTCCTGTTGAGGTAAATAGACTTGAAACTTGAATAACCCAAAGCCCGCCAAAGTTATTTTCTTTACTGGTTTAGGAAATTATCTCGATCTGCCAATTGCCTTTAAAAAAATTAAAGTTTTGTAAATAGCAACCAGCATAAACATCATTGGTAGATTAAGCTTTGACTCTCTGAATACCGCATGTGGGTATAGAAACATTATAAGTAAAACTATTAAACATCCTACACGAAGGCCATGGCTCACGAAACCATTTTATACCAGTGCCCTGTTAAATAACCGACTGAACGATAATATCCTAAGGAGTGTTTACACACACAAAATTACCTCAACGTTACGTCACAAGGAAGTGTCACGGACAGAAGTCCACAGCCCCCACAGGCTAAATATGGGGAGCGTCACAAACAAAGACATTTGTTTACACCAAACACAATGTCATAACTACGTGTAATTGAAATGCCGTTAGACGGAGACGAGGGCCGGCCCTGAGGAATCAGATGGCAAATAAAACGCGAATGGCCTCTTTGTCTTGCCCCAGGGCGGCGGGTAACATCCAATCTGTCAGGAATCTGTTAGAAGCCCAAGTTGTAAGCGAATGAAAAAAGTAAGTGATAACCAAGAAGCTATGTAGGATGCGTCGGTACTTACTATTTCTACAACACTGCGAGAACGAACGCAGAAAGTAGTACATATTGTTTACATGTTGCTTGAGGCACCTAATACTTCTACAGCATCTAAAAATATTAGAGAAAAAAGGGTCGTTGGCAATTACACTGAAAGCAGGCATTGAAGTCCTTTTTCTGTGATATAGGTTTATTTTCATAAAATATTATTGGTTTAGTAAATTGAACACAAAAGTTAAATGCTTATACTGAAGTTTTGGAATATTAAAGAGACCAGGGGCGTGCGCTCCTTGTAGGCAGAAATGCAGTGCTTTACTTGCCATTCACAGATATTTTAATAAAACGTTCGTATGTTTTAGATGACTATAATTAATAGTAAATAAATGGATAAACAAAATATAATAACTTACAAACGCCTAATATTTTATTAATAGCAATTATTTGCAAGCACAAACAAAAAATAATGTGCCTAATCAACCAACTCCTGCCGTCGCGTTCCGCAGGACATTTGTTCGCGTGTGCGTAGTAATTTTAGTGTCCGTGCACAGTGCGTAAACGCACACAGCCATGAATCCGAAAGCCGCGACTCCAGCGGCAGGCTACGGGCGTTCGGCAGTTGTCGGGAGTAATCGGAAATGTTCGGGTCCTATAATCCGAGTAAAAATAATAGACGGAAATCTAATGAATCACGTATGCGCATTATGCATTTTTGTTTAGTAAGGTTTTATTTGTTTAAATAGCAGAAATGTTTTGTGTTTCGCGGGGGCCATTTTGCCTTTTTTCATGTGATAAGCATTGTTTACTATTTTGTTTGCACCAGTACCTATATTTATAATTTTCTTAAGAGATATTTCATTTTAACATTTGAAAGTGTTTACATTTAACAGTTTATTACTGAGTTTCTATAATAATTGTAGTAATTTGCTTTTACTAGTGCGTTTGTTGACTTTTTTAAAATGTTATTTGATTGTGAGGTTTGTGTTGAAAATGTGTGTTTATTAAAAATTTAAAATAACAAGTTCTCACAATTGTCATTCAGTGAAAAGATTCAAATTGTGTCTAAAGGTAGGTGTGTTAAACTAGCAAAAAGGGAATGTAACTCGAAAGTTTCATGTTAAAAGTTATGAAACGTATAACTGGCCGTGTGGTTGTGTACACACGATTATATTATATTGTTTTCCTTGCATATTGTTTAGTAATTCTAGTACAGTGTTATTTCTAGTAATTTTACTTATTAGAATTTCTTCCGCCGCGACGATCGATCGCTGTTTTGTCTGCGTTGCCGTAGAATATGTAAATGAATAGTAGTATGAATAGTAGTTGTTCTGTTGGCATGGATTCCGACTTAAGAAATCTGTCGCGTGGCTGTGGCTATGCTAAACATCTATAAAAGAAAAAGTTTTTGTGACCGAGTACTCCGCCGCATACTCAGTGTCATAATCATGTGCACGCCGCTGAAAGAGACTATTAATTACATTTTTTGTCATGCAGTACACAAACGCTATTTATATGTATAACAGATTGTAATTGCAATGGAATGTGATTCTAAATAATCAGCTAATTTCAATCAATCACCATCGCTGTTCATTATATATACCGCTGTCGCTCATCCCTTGTCCCGTACGTCCGATGACAGTGAGAGGACAACCCGGGGGATCCTGAGCTTTTTGTCGCTCGACACCTGCCCCGAAAGATCGAATTTCTTGTTTGTGAATTGTATTGGAGCCCACTGATATGATGCGACACATAACGATATCGTGTCGTAGAGTGAAACAATTTAAGTTGCATTGACAGCCTCCGTGGCGCAATAAGTAAGACTTTGGCTGTGCTGGCTTTGCGAGGCCGTGGGTTCGATCCCCGCAGCAAAACAAGTATTTGTGTGTACCATAGGTATTTGTTTCGGCTTTGGGTGTTTTTGAGACCGGAAAGTCTTTCGTAGTTTATGATATCCAGGACACAAGATTCGATCTTAGTTTGGGGTCAGGACTATGTATGTGACTGTTTGGTGTTTAAATTTTTTTATACGCAGCAATTTTGCATAAGTCTATTTTCTGAAATTCGAGATGCTGCGCTAGAGCAATCAACTAGAATGTATGATAGCCCTATGTCTAAGCAGTTAATATAGCATTGGAGAAGGCCAATGCTGTACTATAGATTCCCTGAGGTATTTGAAATTGATGTTTATGGTATACATACATATATACTAAGTTGACATTTTGCAATGTTTCAAGTCCCAGTTTTAGCTCTTCTGGTTGGATAAATCACCAAATACGAAATCGATTTGAATAATTCCATATATCGTGAATGCGTATTACTTCCAGCTTTGTACTACCTTTATTAACAATAAGGATAAAATTTAATACCACATTAAGGATAACTTTTAATACCTGCAAAATTAATTCATAATATTATATCGTAACGTCTAAGGAATTCTGATTCCGTCACAGTGCCAAGTGTATGGCTCAGATGGAAAATCTATTAGCCCGCTCGTGAACGGCGCCGCTGGAAAATTGGAGTGCAACTTTAGGTATCACGTGCCGGCCGGCAAAGGTATTCCAATTTAGACAATAATGACGCTACATTTCAATCGACGATCGTCCAGGTGCATACCGTTCAAATCGCCAATCGATTTCAAAGAAATGTTTTGAGAAATTCTGTCCAATTATTTTTGTTATTTGTCGCGTCTGGTTTAACAGGAAAGTTGCAGGAATGTGACATGTTAAGTGTGATAAATCTATTATACGGCATGATATTGACATATGGTATTTTATATTACCTGCATATGCTGGTACTCCTCACCCCAAGAGACATCGGAGAAAATTTGGAAAAAATCCGAGATTAATTTTGTCAAAAAATGTGATTTTAGTTTTCACGATTTTTGGCCACCCTGTCTAGATAAGAGTATTTTGGCCGCTGAGCTGAACTTCAGTTTGGTTCGGGAACGTACCTAAGCACAAAAAAGACTCGAACCTATATGGTCAACAAACGCCTTGAAAAATAAAATAGCAATTTTTGACAAAACTACCAAGCAGTTTTTTTTCAGACTTGGTACAACGTTACCTGTGGTGGTTAGGGACATGTGGTTTAAATTAAATACCATATATCAATATAATCCTGTATAATATAGGATGAAATAGGTGGTTAAATATGGATGTACTGAAAAATATTTAAGTGTAAACCTTATAAAAATACTGGTGTACATTATTATAGAAAGGATATGACTACATACTCAATTTGTAAAAAAAACAATTAATTAATTAATAGTAGCATAAAATTTATATATATTGTTTACTTCCAAATATCTTAAAGTAAAACTTTGGAAACTGGTAATGGTGCATTATCAAGCCAAACATTAAATCTACCCACCATACACCCAGTTTTAAATCTATCAAAACTTTATTATTACAATCACTAAAACACAAAGCTCATCAACTATTCAACACAGCGCCATCTAGTTCCGGCAGCCGTAAACGCGGCGCTCATAAAATACTTGCAAAATACCATTCAACGTTTACACCCTCATTATTTCCACTATAAAACTCGAGATGACCGGTAACTATAGTTTCGGCTTGTAAATTAAACCAATCTTGTTTTACGATTCGATCGATGCGGATATTGCTTCCCGGTATCGGAATATCTGTGAATTTAGGTGAATAACTCGGGATTTTATGAAATTTTGAGTCAACTGCAGAGGTGTTTTAGTACGTAAGTTGAAGCTTCTAAAGGTATTGTTATATAAGAACTGCTTATACTATAAGGATAAATATTGAACAGCTTTAGATAAAAAAAAGTTGATAATAGTGTTATGAATTAATAGGTTATATGAAGAAAGGACTTTAGAAAATGCTTTTATTTTCATCACGCAACGTATAGCGGCATTATTATTATGGATATTTACTCCCATGATTTATTTCCAAATTTAGTGAAAGCTTACATGGGCTGTACACCGTAAACTCCTAGGTTCGATTCTCAGGTTCGTAAGTACACTTTGTGTTATTTTTTTCAACTTGACCCAAACGATCGGTCCCACATTGAAATCCAATCCAATCCATCAGCCAAAGGAAGTCCACTGCTGGACAAAGGCCTCTCCCAATGATTTCCACAGTGACCTGTTGGAGGCAGCCTGCATCCAGCGACGTGCCGCGCTTTACCAGGTCGTCTGACCAATATTGAAATACGTTCTCAAAATCATTTTAAGACTATTACGATAAAAAATATCTTGCTTCGTGAATCTATAATAGTTGTTTTAGGCGGGGTTACTATGTAACACGATACAAGATATGTATACCGTGCGAGTCTTCGTATCGAAATCTGCTCCTAATAACTTCGTTTTTACTATGATGCCGATGAATATTCTCTAGCCGTCACTTGTTAAGACTATTGAATCGTTCAACAGTCGATATGAGTGAAAACTAATGTATAATAGGTTTTAACACGCAGAAGCGCAGGATATATCGAATATCGTTATTTGTACTCGTATTAGCCCCGTAGGAATGGATGTTACATGCAACCAAAAAGTCTACCGTAGTTCCTTACACCCCCAACACAGTACTTAGTTTACTACTGTCGGGTCAACTGTATTTATGTATTGTAATCTTTACCTTGTACTTATAACTCTCTTATATTTGTATTTATATATTTATTATACCTAATAATTGGTCACTGTGGAAATCATTGGGAGAGGCCTATGTTCAGCAATGGACTTCCTTTGGCTGATGGATGGATTTATTATAAAGTATGAAATTTTATTTATAATAATAAGCACCAATAATAGTTATCCGATGTTTCCTCTCCCAATCGGTTGTCTGGAAGAGATCGCTTAAAGCGATAGGACCATTTTAGACCATAGCCATTGTGCCATTTTATGTGTTTCTGTTATGATTACTGTATTCTTTTTTTCTATTTTATTATTTATTTTCTTTTGTATTTTCTTTGTTATAATAAAGAGTTATTATTATTAACTTGAAAATCACACCAGAAACAGCGGAACAAACTTCTATAAAACTAATAAAGTATACAAACTGGACTGCGGGAGATTTGCACCGCGTCCGAGGATTACAACTGGCCTTTGTTCCGTGTATTTATGGAGATTAATTACTGTTGAGTTGCGGCGCATCTTGCACTTTGTATGCTTCTTTGTGAGATGTTGTATTAGTATCTTTAATGTCATGTCAAAACTAACTCAGCTGAATAAATTTAACGTATATGATGGATTACCAGCCATAGCAAGCAACACACTGCCTCGGTGGCGCTGTTGTAATACGGTACAATTATAACGGATTTCCGATTTGAATTCCGAGTCGGGCAAAGTGATATTGAATTTTTCTATCCATTACCAGCCCGGGGTTAGGAATTTATGGTCGATAGGGAAGCCCCTAGGCTCGCCTTCTATCACATCCTAGGACGGAGCACTCAAAACGAAAAGAAGGTGTCCCAACGTCTCCTGGGAAAAAAGCGTGAGATGGGTGTATCAGTAATCAACACAGGGACCTAGAAAGTAGCATTATCCCGACTGGTCGTAACAAAATCTCCACAATTCCTGGTGTTTATCCTCCATTATAATTAGAGACGTGAAACTTATGGCAATAACGTTAATTTTTCCCTGTAAATTACAGTAAAGTGAGCAGGTTACCGGCAGTGAATCAGTCGAACGGTCACAAAACACATCCATTATTCACGGCTGCAGATACCATCTCCCGGTGTTAAATTACAACTCCTTCGCCGATACACGACGTTGGTACGTGCGAGGCAGAATTTGGTAAGTTATTTTTTTGGATAAATAGAAAAAAATACATATTTTATTAAAAATAAATACATCCTATAGTCTGACCTAAAATATTGTGTCGTGGGAGTAGAAACAATGGAAAAACCAAAATTAAGATATTTTTAATTCAAATGGTCTTACACAAGATCTTTTGAGTCGTTAATTACTGATACCACATGATGTAGCTGTGAAGAAGAAAAGGCGCAAGAAACTCCCTCGGCAACACGAGCTGTCTACTTGTGTTTTATTTCTTTCTTTTTCTTTTTTTTAAACTATTTATTGTTACAATAGTTCACATCATACCTAAGTGTATGAACACAGTGGGAGCGGCGCGGGCGGCGGGAGCGGATGCGAGGAGAGCGGATAACGCATATTCTTGCTCGTAAACACAGTACTCAGTGTAAAGGCGTGGTGGTATTATCATATATGAATTTTTAACAAAAAAATATTTTATTATTAGCAGGAATATGCGTTTCCGCTCTCGCTTCCGCCCCCGCTGCCCGCGCCGCTTCCACTGTGCTTGTATACAAAATGTCACAATAATGCCAGTATTATTATGTCAATTGTTGTAGATTTTTTTTTGTATCAACACCCACATTCGAAATTATTTCTGGATCATAAAAACATTTGCAACGGTGTGTCGATCGAACTTTCGGCCTCTCGTCTTCCAGCTATGAACCAAATGCACCACGGAAGCTGTCTAATTCATTATCATCAATAGTAGGCTTATAATTGCGTTTTTCGTCTACTGGCAGTGTTTGATTTGTTATATTAATTCGTATATTGGCCCAGAGTTGACGATTCAGTTTGTGTAAGTTTTTTCGTTTCTAAATATAATACGATAAGTACTGTATGTTTTCTTGTAATTTATTTCACCAAGTATGAAAAGGATAACTTTCAGTAAGATTTCATTTAGAATTCGTTGTACGTACAGTTTTAAATCAAAAATGTACATGAAATGACTTTTTAAAGTTTGTGTCTTAAATAAAAAGGGACTTCGAGTTAATCTCTTAGGAGCTGAGAAACTTATTTTTAAGAAGAAATGTTATTCTTGCTTGTAACATTTTAATGAAATTTATGCAATATTTACGCTTGTACACAAAGTTAGGTAATAGATTCCAATATTATATTATGTATGTTTGTTGACTGATACATATACTTCATCATACCTCTATTTCTCATAGCTAAGAAATCCTTTCATCTAGAACCACTCGTCTTTCATCAATATATTATGTACCTACGTTTCCGAGTTGAAATTAGTAGCAGCTACTCGGATCACGATCTTGTAAGAGGCTTATAGCAGACGGATCTACTTGAATACGTAATAGGTCGAATAATACGTAATTTGCAAATGTATGTCGCTTTGAATTCATATCCGGTCTTAATGTTTCGTGCCTCTCTTTCTAATTTACCCTGTCTGCTACATCTGGTTGAGAGTGGTTATTTATTTCTACTGGCACATTTAGACATATTTGGATACTTGCAATCGGATATTTATTCTAAACTCAACCGCGTTTATTATTAGATGAATAACAGGCAAAAAGGAAAAGGAGAACGTATACCGAGATTTTGTATTAAAAAAAAACTTATTGCCGAACTTGGAAACATTTACAGATTTTCTTCATAAAGACTTTATTAAATAACTATTTAATAGTCAATAATCCTCTCAGTCATCAACCATAATCTAAATACAAAAGACTATCAATAAATCTATACCATAATTTAATTAAATAAATGAATTCTATTAAAAAATCCAATCTAGCGGTTACAGGGTTGTGCGTCGGGGACGCTGGGGGCGAGCGTTAAAGCGATGCAGCGCTTAAGGCGCTTTCTCCTTCATGGGCTGTTGAACAAACAACCGGCGGTTTATAAAACTGGCAAGTAATTGAAAGTAAAGGTGTTGGTGATATTAACGGCTATTTTAAATGTAGTTAGCATGCACTTTTACTTATTAAAATTGACCGCGTGTGGTGGCACAAATCTTTAATAATATTAATAATTACATGTTGCTAAAGGTTGGCTGTTAGAAAATCTCTTTGGTATTAAGCCCCGCTTTTATACAACTGTGTATAAGTATTAAATAGATAAATAAATATTATATAATAGCAACGCCTGCACTACATAGGTAGGCGGAGACTATGATTCTCGAATGTTCGATCCAGGGAGGTTTCTCCATGGTCCGAAACGAATCTCGAATGATCGGACGTCGTACGTAAAACTGTACGAATGTGCCTAGATATTTCACAAAATATTCGAATCCTTTATATTACGTTACAACCATAGACTAACTTCGAAATTAAAAATACGTGTCATAGTGAAAAGTATTGATTTTTACCAGTGGAAGACTTATAACTTACTATGCACGTCGACCGTTTGAATTGCCAGGACATCGAATTTGTACCTGTTATAAGGACAAGTTCCATCACATCTTGGGACGGTCATAAGCGTAACTAATTATGGGTAGCACTAGTGCTGCGTCTGCCAATCCCTTTTAGAATACAGGCGCTTATCTAATAAAAAAAAGCGAGTAAACGTCTATTTTAAAATATAATGATTACACTAAAAAACAATTTCAGCATCCAAATATAAAAGCTTATTTACACAACGTCGAGACCATTAAAAACATATCTTAAATTTTCTGCTTTTTGCGTATTTGCGAGAGCTGTGCGCCACGTCGGGCCCAAAGAATTATGGTTGGTACGAGCCGACTTAATCTGTCATAAGGTTGACTTCTCACAGTGATATTTATAAATAATTTCTGTGGAGCACGCTAAGAGTGTCTTAGAGAAAATGTTCGCGTATTTTGTGAGGATTTTTACTAAAAATGCTTTTGGAGTGAGTGAGAATTAACTGTTCATGAAGGAGTATGGTAGTGTGTTGAGATATTGTAGTTTAGTTGGATGTAACCTAGATTGTGAAGAATGACGCTAATAAAATAAGGTCATCACGTCTGACTGTTATAAGTTACCTGTGTGTTGGTAGTTATTGTATCTCAATGATCAGTCTGTATATTTTCTACTGATTGACAAAGATATTTTCTACGATTTAAAATAGTTAGGCTTTTACCACAACTTTTTACATCTGATGGACAGCGTTTAGGTACTTTTCATTTTCTTGTATAGTATCCTACACAAAGTGTATACGTGTCCTCGAGATATGTTATACATGATATCAAGGCTAAAAAATGAATACGCAACTTCAAAAATTCAAACATTTGTAATTAAACCAACAACTCGGCAGTCCGTCGGAAAAAATTGCAGTCTAATGACGTAAGCATTCATTAAATATTGATGGCGTCGGCAAAGCGAAACCAGCGACAGTGGCAGACGGGCCATCAACCCCACAAAGACATTCAAATTCAACACAGAGTACTCATCCTTTCAATCTTGCAATTTGCAACGAAAACATCCCCAACCCCCTTTACCCCAACCGGGTCCACGTTGCGAACGCAAAAGAGTTATTCGGCTCCCTACGCGCCCCATTGAAAGGACCTAAGAAGAAATCGGGGCTTGTAGTTTTTTTACCCTCCCGAGCTCTTTTCAGGCTGTATGAAAGGGGTTGTCAATATTTTGAGCGCTATGAATGGCCTTGTGTGGGAGATGTCAATGAAGACTTAAGTGTGGTGGGCGGGGTGCCATTGAGACGTTATTTGTGTCGAATGTTGATTTTTTTGTGGATTTAATTTGCGTGGAGAAAAAGTATACCAACAATTAATAAAAAAATGGAATTGCGCAAATCCTTTACGAACGGTCATTGCTCTGTGATGATACTAATTTTTTTAATAAGTTTTTTTTTTGTACATAAGTACAGGAATCATCAAATATATTGGTAATTGAATATTAACGTTCAATTACATACTAAAACTTTAAAAAGTTGCCATATTTTTGAAAGTCAATTACAAAATGTAATTTAGAAGACAAAACTTTTTCATGAACCATAAAGCTGTTTAAAAAACAACTAAAAGAAAATATAGATCAACTATCACACACATCACAGCATCACCAAAATGAACACTATCAACAAAACCCTTTAAAATCTCAGCAAATATGAAAAAAGCAAGTGTCGACAGCACTGGAGAGGCGCGGGTATCGTTCCCGCCTCCCTTTTGAGACCGCTCAAAGCCAATTAGATGCTGAGACAAGCCGAGTGGCAGGATAGCGCGTTGAATGGGATATTTCGCCGGCGAGCATGGCTACGCTTTTACAAAACTTTGTTAGGCGCTGTCGAGCCGTCTGTTATCTTTCACTCCTCTGTTGCAAATGCACTTGCATGACGTTTTTCTTTAAGCATGGTTGCTGTGTGGCAGAAATTGTGTATAATTGTGTGTTTAGTACATAGTACATGGTTTTTTGCAAAGTATTATTATTAATAAACAAGCTATAGGGTTATCGAGGACGAGCAGATAAAACGAAAGTTGAATATTTGATTCCAATTAATAGCCCCACATTTCCCTTGAATGATGAAATTATTAAAGAGAATGACGAGATGAACTGTTTCGTCGGATATCACATCCGACACACCTATCTACAATGAAGTACAATGCCATTATAATCTTATTCGACGATTAATCTTAATCGTTGGCCTGACACGACACTGAGACAAATGTTTGTGTGAACCATACGAATTTGTTTCGGGTCTGGGTGTTTGTGAGGCGGAAAAGTCTCTCGTAGTTGCTGATACCCCCGACACAATACTCGATCTTAGTGTAGGTTCCGGACTTTATGTGACTGTTGCGTGTATTTATTATTATTATTAAGCAATGTGTTTCTCTCGTCAATTCCAGACATTATTTAACTTGTAAGTCCCCTAGTGCCCAATAATTACGTACTACGATGTTCTTCAAACTCAAACATAACTTGTGTTGACACATTGCTGCCTTGCGGCACAAACAAACGAAGTGGTGGAACTACCCTGCATGCGAGAGACCTGCCACTTAGTACTGACCTACTTCAATCCCTTACATTTAAAGGTCGGTAACGTATTTGCTATTGCGTAGGTATTGCGAGTGATTATAGATGTTTTAGGACCTTTTCACGGTTCGCGAATGACAAATCAAAGATCACTCCATAATATTTATTTACAATAATTGCGATACAATAAATAACTTTATATCATAGCTTTTTACAGTTGAAATTATAAGAATCAGGAACTATAAGTGTCAAGAATAAATTTCGAAAGATGTCAAAATCCTTCTCGAAATTTATCCCTGCATCGTTCGGAAGAGCCACACCTGCTCATTTTCCATATTATGTATATACACGTTTTATATTGAATATACTAACGCAAACAACACTAACTTATTAACACAAGCACCCTAACATCTAGTTCTAAGAAAAATCAACAATGCCGCAAAGGAGACGTGCCAGCCGGGAGTTAAAATCTTAGCAGAATACAGTTTGATCATTAGCACGGTATAGTACGAGTATCAACTGCGAGAATGCACCGAGTTTATTATACCCACGCCACTGTTATGAGCGGCAGCGATAGTATTATTATGATGGGAATTTGAAATATACAAACATTTTTTTGTATACAATATGTCCGGCGAACGAGCAAATACCTGATGGCAAGTGATCACTGTCGCTCATAAGCATCCACAACGCTTGGATCACAAATGTGTTGCCAGACGAGTGGGGAGATGAGCAGTATAAAAAAGGGAAGGGAAAAGAAAAGTGATATTGGGCATCCAGCAATAAATAAGCAATACACTGATTTACTAATGTTGCAGAACTTTAGCTGGTAATAGAATATTAGCGTGGTTCACGCCCTCCGTACTTTATGATGGAAAGCCAATCAGAGTGACCTACACAAGTTTGATCATTTTGGCGGCAGCCTATGCATATGCGGTGATGATTATGTATAATTGTATCAACAGACGAGAGATAAGCATATCTCGTCGTAGCCCGGTAGATATGGTAATTGAATTACACTTCACTAATCATCAGCTGCATTCCAATCACTTTGACATGCCAATGTGCCTTGCCGACATATTGTGAGATACACTTGCGTGTGTCGGATTTTCTACCATCGTGTATCGTGGTCGCTATACAGACGGATGGAAATATGTTATCATTAATTGCAAGGTCTCCGGCAATTGTAATTACCTAACCTCGTTAACCATTATCATAGTTCACATCTCGCCATTTTTTCAGTTCAACTTCTTTAACTCCGACAACGCACTGACAATATTTCTGGTGATCATATGCGCTGACTACTTGATATCCGTGACCTGGTTACTCATTTACCCCCGTATAAAATACGGGTAAATCCGCTGTTTCCCCCACCGTATTACTGCCTTGCACTGAAGTAATTTGAAGTGTAACGGGGCAGCAGGTGGCATGCACCGCTGCAGCGACACTGTGCTCCACTGATGCGCCCATTCTGCGCCACACTCGCTCCATAAACTGAGGAATATCACGTGTGCTTGCGCGTATGAATTGCTCGACGTCTTGTTTAAATAGCAAAAATGTGGGGGAAATTGTTCATTATTTGCTGGTGAGATTTACTAATCTTCGTTGGGATAGTAACTGAAAAAAATGGTTGAAAACTTATAAAGCATGTTTGTAGCATTTCGGGTGCAGCCCATGTATAGTTGGCATCAAAAATGTCGGTACAGTTGGGTCTTCCGGAGGGGTACAACCATCTTTTACTGGTGCATGCTCTATGTATGTTGCACTGCACGGTTTTAAAAATTGCGTATGTCTTTGCTGTCGCTGGAATTTGTGCTCTGCATGACGGCAGTAACTCTTATATCTTATCTTATGACAAAAATAAACTTGTGGGTGGTAAAATTTTTCCTCTGCAAATCTCTTCATGAAGGTGTCCACGTAAATTATACATTTTGTTCTTTTTAAAAATGAAATTCCATCTCCCTTTAACACACCAACTCAAATATTTATTGTCTGTATAGAAATGCGGGTATTAACCTTCGGTCCATCGACGCAGAACGCTAATTTCTTAGCGCACCAAACCGCCCTTAATTTGAGAGGTAATTAATCAAATTATACAATTAGTAATCAGATTAAGTGGTAGAAGCTTGGTGTAGGTAGACTTCAATACAATACCAACAGGCTGGGTCGATAGATCCGATATGGCTATTTTATAGAACACTAAAAAGTCGTGCCAAAGTTGTATTGTCGTGTTACATTACATAATATTTGGTTTGGTTATCGCTTTTAACTCAGCCATTTCAGTAGATCTAGCTATCTTTACCCTTCACTTAGCTGGAATTTCTTCAATTATAGGAGCTATTAATTTTATTACTACAATCATTAATATACGAATTAATAATTTATCATTTCATCAAATACCATTATTTGTTTGAGCTGTTGGTCAAAGCCCACTACACTATTTTTATTTAATACATCTCTCTCTGTGTTCAGTTACAGAAAGTCCACTGCTGAACATAGTCCTTCCCCAAGGATCACCACATCAACCTGTTGGAAGCAGCCTGCATCCAGCGACTTCCTGCAAATTTAACCAGGTCGTCCGTCCACCTTGTAGGCTTCTACAGAGCTAAAAAGCTACCATAATTTGAAATTCATATATGTTACTTATTTTATTATAATATTGATCCATATTACGTACAAAGTACAGAGTTATTAAGTATAGAGTCATAACCATCAGAAATACTGCTTTTATTCTTCCGCACCAAAATAAAGAATGCAGTGCTCTGCGTTCCAAATCACTTCCTTCAAACATAATTGAACATTATACATTCATCCAGATCACTCCAACTTTATGACTGTCTTCCAACTCTCTGATATTATTCAAATTGATCAAGCTATGTCAAAGAAACTACCTATCTATTACAAAGAGTTGAAAAAAGCCAATGCAGGACTAGCCTTAATAAGCTCGACTCAATAACCGAACTAATCAATCTTAAGGGTTTATCTAATTAGGGGCCGCTGAGAAAACTCGCTAATGAAAGATTCTCAAAGGAAACTTTCGAGAAGTTTGTCTGTGCGGAGTGGAATGAGAAAAATACTATTTTACATTCATTTGCTAGTTGGAGTTTTTTGTGTTGCATTTCCGCGGTTTGGTGACGTTGGTTTATGTTCGATACATTAAATATGGTGCTGATGAAACTATGAGTAATGAGTTTTCTTTTACTATAAGCTCTGTATTTAATATAAAGCTCATACATCTAATTATAAAATCATGTTGATGAGGCTCCTTTTAATAAATGATAAGAAAAAACGGTTTAGAAAAGATATATCAGGACTGCACTATCCTAATGTGCGCTTTTCTCACAATAAAAAGACTTGTTTTAAATATAATGTTTAGAAAATACTTAGTATCAAATCCCTACAGCCGGTATCCTTCCTAATATTTCGATTCCATTATTGATTTTTGTGGAATAAAAAAGCAGAAAATTTTTGATTAATAAGATTATTATAATCCCGTAACATCTATTCGGGTTTCATAAGTATATTTCAATGAATTTTTCATTACACAAAGACTGGAAACCGTAGGAGAAAGCAAATCGTTCGTTAAATGAAAAAAGTGCATAAAGCCATGAACTGATGGGTGGGAGCTGCGGATGCTGTTGGCACTCGGCCGATACCCGGATATGCGGCTATGTGGCCCCTACCATGATCTCGCTTACTAAAAACTTAATAATACATTAATAAACCTAATAGTCATGCAATTATTTCGGACCTCATAGTAAGATAGTTTTGTGTCTTATCAGAAATTACCAAAGATTTTTCAGATTCACGCCCGTAAAAAATGTTTGTGAAGCACTAAAACATTACTTTGTCTTGTAAATGGGATCGAACCAGCGACCTATCGTTTCAAAACCCTCAATCAACTTCGTTACGGAAGCTCTCATAATATTTTAATAATATTATCTGTTATTCAGCCAAAACAAGCCACGTGATTACAATCCAGATTACGACAGCGTCGACTATAGCGGGTTGAAAGAATTGTAATTCAAAAACTGATACATGAACTATTAAACTACAAATTAAATGGGCTACTCATCTGCCACAGAAATTTCTGTGGCCCAGGATTGACAATTATTAACTTCATCATGTAAATTCACAATTACTATGTACTAATTCCGATTCACAGTTAGGCCAACCGCCATCTACATTTTTGGAGTTTACTCCTTAATAATCGGATTTTCCTTCGTCACTGTCTGTTTAAATATCAAATAACGTTTTATTCAACACAGATAGCCTCAAGCTGCAGTTAGTCTCAACGAATCTCGTACCAGAATATTATATTTGGCGATAACTCGAACCAAACTCGATCAGTTCCATGGTACCTCCTTGCAAGATTAGACGGTACCGAGACAGTTTCATTTGGCGCGTCTGCATCAGGACAGGCCCTGAATAGCAAGGAGCCGCCGGTTAAACCGGATCATCCGGACAAAATGGACACGCCGGATGGTATTAAACTCTTCTAGCAATTGTTTTTGATTACGCTCCATTCTCTAATTGGAAAAAATTGAATTGGTTCTCGGTTGGAAAAGTGTGTTAAAATGTTTGGTTTTGTTGAATGGTTGCGATAAAGCTAAAACGAAGAGTCCAGTTCTGTTTGTGTTGTACTATTACTTTCATACTTGTATTACTCATTATTACACATTATAAAAGTAATGATGGCTCTGGTAATATTGTTGTTTACTTTCAAAATGGTAATTACGGTACTTTTAGTTTTAAGTAAACATGTCACGCACAGAAAACACGCAGAGAAAAAATTATTGAAAATGTTATTGATAAAATAAACGATAACATGAAAAACAATCAAAGCTTATAAAACCGAAATTAATATGAAATAAATAAAATTAATATTTCCAAAGTATTAATCCAACAAATTGACCTAACTATAACTCTGTTTAACGGCCATCTTAAAACCTCAATTTTCTCGAAAACTACTTTTGTTTACTACAAGGCAAAACGACTTAATAAGCTTGCCTTGACACGTAAAAACCCACAATTTAACCAAACTTTAGTCTCCATAACTTTTTATACTGACACGGTAAAATAACTATACAAAACATTTATTCAGTGAGATTTCACATCCTTAATCCTTCTTTTTTCTCTTCCACTTCGGAAATCCTCTCCCACATCTATGATAAAAGTGCTGGAATTTTAGATGAAGACAATTAGTTAATGCCAGGAAAGCCGTCTGCTCACTGATTATATCATAGAAAATACCTAGATGCTTAGTACTACATTGTCTAGTTAAAGTGCCAACTGACAAGAGACGATTATTTTTAGTCCATTTATATGCAAGTCATGAAGCTCATTGCTCACCTGAAGACAAATCATAAACTAAATACGATTATTAAAACCGCAATTTCACATGTAAGTACGTAATTTAAACATTACTACTGGCCATAACTGTATTAGCGTAACATTTGAGAAATAGCGGCATTAATGGCATATTCGCGAGTGGAAAACTTTATTGGCGTCCTGAAGATTTATGCACTGATGGCTATTGAAATATAACTGTTGGAGCCGCATACAGTTCGCTGCAGTTTAATAAGAACTCCGACATTATGCCGTTCCCTTTGGAATATGTTAAGATGCTGTTCTTGTATTTAAAAATCGCATTATAAAGTTTATTAGCTCATTTTTTTATTACAGATTGTAGTGAAAAAAACTTAATTGATTGTTTTCTTTATTAAAAAACGAATTGCCCTGTCTTCAGTTCACTTAATTTTTAACTGCCCTAGTAATAAAAGTCTCTTAAAAATACTGTATGCCTGACGCTGACCCAACATTTGTTCTTTTCTATTATATCCATCCCATGGTTGTCTGTCAGAAATTGCCTTGAGCGATACGACCACCAATCGCTCTTTTTATCCGTTCATTTATTCTTTTTTTGTATAACTGGTGTACAATAGGCTTTAAATAAATAAAATCGCCCAGAAATGGCATTTCCATTGAGGTATCTACAAGACCTCATTTCCTTTCACATTACCTGCTCGTATAACACACATTCTGCCTTCACGTTTGTTAGAACTAACCTCAGGTGCAGCAAATTTCGAGAAACTTCCCCGACAGTTAGATTTTGATGTAGGTCGCGGTGGAGCCAACTTTCACACCGAAATGAGGCTTTGTGGAAAACTCAATATACAAATTTTTCTTTTGTAAGTTAGACAGTGGGTGGAGTGTTGGTAACGGACGCTAATTTTTTTGTATTATATTGTATCAGCCCATATACGACCCACTGCAGGGCACGGGCCTCCTCTACAATCGAAAGTACGATTGAGAGTGGTTAGGCCATATAGTCCACCACGCTGGCCTAATGCGGGTTGGCGGACTTTTACATACCATTGAAATTTATACAAATCGCTAATTGCTGAGATGTTAATCTTGGAATTGAACATCTGGACACACTTTGGAATATAAATGAGTTGTATTGTGTGTATCACAATCGTGTTCTGTGGCTGAATACTGCATGAAATACTTAAACAATTAGCACGTCCGTTGAAGGAAGACATCGTGAGGGGACTAAAACGTCTATGGATGCTTAGAAGATAACCCGTACAACAAAGTCTGTCTAGGCCAGCAAGTGTGACTATTGCTTAAACTTTCAACTATTAATAAGGATCGTACCACAAATAATAATAAAGTAAATAGTACCTCCAAGATAACTGGCCCTTAACACATTCATAATAATATTCCAATATCAAAGTAACAAGTTATAGCTAAGTTTGCAATGAGAGTAAGCTATTGTTTTTATATCCTACAATATTTATTTTTAAAGAATTATGTATGTAATAATGTTTTCTCCAGTGCGAAAAAATAAAAAATCAAGTCGACTTGTATTAGAAATTGAAATATTTCTAATAATAAAATTTACAATAAAATTCCTACCAAGTGGTACAAAGGATTACCCAATAAACCATCACGTTTCAAATCAGTCCAATATCTGAAATAGAATCAGTTTAAATAAATTTAAAATCGTTTTCACAAAGACATCGTAGAAGGTCGATGGCCGCGTAGCATCCTCTACGACGACGTAGCTCCGTTGATAGAGTTACGAGCTACGAGGGTAATCGTAGCAACTTTGTACAGATTTATTTTGGATCCGTAGGACTTAAAAAATTTATAAGAATTAATATTTTGGAATTCCAGGGATACTTATATGAGAGCGTTGTATAGATGTTTGGGTTTCTGTCATCCTATCGTTCATAAATTGTTGAACGGATTTAGATAAAAGCACACGAATAAGTAATAATGGTAAGCCTTACACTTATATTTCTTAAGAGCTTTAGCATATTCTGTCCCAATATTTCAGAGTGGGCGGTTAATCGGATTATTCTATAGTTTCATACATACATAAGTTCACGTCTTTTTCCAGGACATCCACGTTTCGCCTTGTTATAGTTTCATTACTGTTTTTAATTCCTCGCAGCAAATTAGACACAAAATATATTTGTACTGACTAAGCTTAAATATAAATTAGTACTCAACAACGCATATCTAATTCCCTTCCCATCCTGAGCGCAATATTTTGATACCCAAAATTGTACTTTTAACCAATAACCTAACCCACAGATATGAAATATCAAATTCAAAAGGCTCGAATCAGCAGATACTTAAACCCAATGTGATCCCAACAAAAGCATGCATATTCATAGCGCAGTTTAAATCCAAATCACGGTAATGCACGTGTAATAGCACGATTAGCCCACTCGTCGGTAGCTATGTTAAAGTTAGCTATAGAAGCGATTTATCGGCGCGCGGCTACAGTTGAAAGCATCTATTAGGCAGATAGTATCGCGGCCGCCGCGTCTGTTTAGTTGGTGCACTGAATAATTCACATTGAAGTAAGAAATTTGGGTATTTTATTTAAATTTAAAAGAGTGAACAACGCGATAGAGTGAGGTTTTGTGTTACAACTCTGCCTCACCTGTCCACAGCGCCAGTTTAGGGCGGCCTGGCAACCAACATTTGTCTTTAAAATACTTGAATAGCACTTATGTATGCAAGTTTTTCTCTATATTATGCGCTACTGTTTAAGTTAATGATAATTTCTTATGAATAGACAGACACATACAAGTAGCTAGGATTTAAGTTACCAACTTTTCAGAAATCTTTTTTGAAGATAGCATTCTTTCTTCCCTCTGGAAGGAAAAGGCAGAAAAACAGTACCAACTGCGGGGCAAGGCCTTTGTGCAGTGAGACATTAACTGCTAAAAATAAAATAATGTATAAATATTTTATTTTAAGCTTTCATAACAAGATCAGACACACACCAAAACCTATGTACACGCTCTAAAACTTTAAATTCGTAGCTCGGACAATTTAAATCAGTTTTAAACGTGCGAACAGTACGCGAAGCCGAACCAAAATGAAAAACGTTATCAAGGAAACAACGGAAACGGAAACTGTGAGCGCCTTTTAGCACAACTTTCTACTAATTAAATTGAAACTTACTCTACTTTATTGACTTTATTTTTAATTACCTGACTGTTTTATTTTGACGGTAGTTACTCTTGAACTTATATTAGTGACGTATTTTTTTTAAACGTGACTAGAGTTCTATCTGCTTATGAGTTTTCTTTGATCTATGAGGCACGTCCTATAATAGTGCCATAGTTTATTAAATAAGTATTTGGATTTAAGTATTTTAAAATCCTTGTAATGATTTTAATAGGGATTATTAAATTGGGTTACTCAGTCTCTGTATACTTTCCTTTTATTTCCAATATTGGGAAAAATCTAAAACGATATTTTCTTAACAAACATTATCGGTTTAAGTTTCACCACCCGGTCAAACTTTTAAACTCCGAAACAAAAAAATTTTGTACCGCAAGTGTCGCCAATGCGAAAAACAAAACTTTCCGCCGTAACGGAATCAAGCAACAATTTTCCGCTCCCACTTCCAAAGAAAACATGGCGTATCATCAACTCTACGAAATTTGATATTTCTACCTATTTGCATAATTGCATTACCCGGGCAGGGGCGGGGTTTCATAAAAAAAATATCAAGAGACACCTGCCCGGCAACTTTTGCCTTTAAAAATTATTTATATCCAAGTTCTTTCATAAATCAGGACGAAGTTGTTTACAAAGTAATCTCGGTGGGACCCGGTTTTTTTCGTCGCGAATATATCTAAAACAGGCCACTCGCTACTCAAAATTAACGCGAGTTTCGAGTTTCAGCAGTTTCAAATAGAAAGTGCAGTATTTGCATGCGTTATGAATGTACCTAGGTGTTCCGGAGACGGAGGTAAGGCCCCTCTAACTAACTGGGCTCAGTTATTCTCCTGACTCAAATCGGACGTACGATGCTTGAGCTCTGTGGTACCACGATTTTTTTATAAATTGGTTAGTTGAACCATAGTCTTAATAGTTTTGATCGTCCTAATCGACACCTCTTTCTAAATGAAAACTGATATGAAGTTAGAGTTGCACATATTTAGTTGAACTATCAAATTCAGGTGAAAATCATTTCAAAATTCAAGCAATCCTTATTACTCCCTTCCACTATTTCACCCTTTTCCCGCCCATTTAAAGAGGCTGGTAACATGAAGTTTGTTACCAAGGTGTTGTGAATGTCTATAGGTATCTGTTATAACTTTGATTGAGGATATTTCGTCACCGTGATCACTACCCAATACTGAATATAGACTATTTTTTTCTGTACATCTAAACAAATGCGATATTATGTAAAGAGACATAAATATCACACGAAATGACGTCATAATATTATCTAAGAGACCTTCAAACAACATAAAGACACAAAAACACATTCGCACCAGAACAGTTTTGTAAACTTAAAAAGTTTGCTATAGCTCGCTAAGCCCGCGGGACGGATAACTTAGTGACCTGGCAAAAGCACCGACTTTTCCTATAAACATAATTCTTTATACAAATGGCCCACTTTGAATAATAATGTAATATCCGATAGAAGTTGGTTTGATTACAATTTTTCACAGATCTACTATCATCTTACAATGTTGACTGGAAGTTGGGGAGTTTTCCTTTGCGTTACAGTTTTTAATGATATTTATTACTTGGAATTGAAGTTTATTTTATAATAGTAGCTGCCTATTGTATTCAGCTATAGAATGCCTTCAGCTGTGCATAGGATATTCACAAGTATAATGTATTTATTATTTGTGAAATTGAAAGTTAAAAGTGAAATCTTTTAATAGTTTTAATTTATTAAAAAAAATATCAGTGAATAGTTTTATCCTTTTAATCATAACCACCAGATAATTATAATGTATATACATGAGTGTAATGAACACATTACACTCATTATATTAACCAATTAAAGTACTAATAATGTAAAAATCATTTAACACAGCTCCTAGACTACCCTTTTCGCTGTGAAAAAATGTGATATTGCCCTTGGAAAATCCAAGATAACCATCCAGGTGGCGAATTATGGAGATTAGTATTAATTTAACGAGTTTCCAAATTGGATCTTCATCGGAAAACTCTTTAAAGTTTCCAACGTTAGCCTGATTTTGGGAACAAGCGTGAAAATTTTGCAACAACTTTTACTAAAATGGATTAACCGATATTTTGGATGTTTTTATCGAGTTTGTAACTTATATAAAAAAAATATAATAAAGGGTCTAAACATTATCAGATATACGGGATTATTAAAGCAAAAAAACGAACATTAATGAGAAAATCGTGAACATTTTAAAATTCACATACATGCTATTTATCTATTCGTATTGTAGTTTGCCTGAAATAGGGTAGGTAATAGGTTTATTTATTTAATTGTAGGTGTATTGAAATCCACAGGTGAGCGATTTTTATCTTTATCTGTGGGCATAGTTTGCAACCTACCCTCCACCGTGATAATCATTTCAATTATAATACGAGTACATCATGTATCTAATGCCATTATATAAATGTAAGTTTACTTCATCCAGAGTAATTACATTTTAAATTCCAATAGACTAGCTTTCTAATAGAGTATAGACTACTCGTATTCATTATCAAAGCGGATAGGTATACCCAACCATCAACAGTTGATGGTTACGACTCGTATAATATTATTTATCTACTGTCATAACACATTTCCAACATTATCCGGCCCACACGGCCGTCTCATTTGCAAAATATAAATATATTTTTTGTATAAACACACTTCAATTTCACACCCACATGCCACATAAAATATGTGCATTTCATTCGGCGGACGCTGACATTTTACGGTTTTAATTAAAGGTGTTTTTTCTTCAAAAGTTACACTACGCTCTCTAATTACGCGTCGCGTTTGAGAGGGATGTGAGGGTGATTTCGACTCTGCATGTATTTAAATTAAGGTTAGAATATACGGGGTATATTAGAGAATGGGAGTTTAGAAATGACACGAGTCACGAGAAATGTAATTAAAGTTGTGTTTTGAGCAATAATATTAATTCTTGACAACATATAAAATCACAGAGTGAAAAATATTTGTCTATTTTTCCAACTCATAAAATACGTTTTCTCGATTCATGGTAAATTTCGATTTATCGAAAATAAGGTTATCCTACACTGTTTGTGGATCATAGGTGTACTATCAGCCTTTGTGACTGAATGAGGAGAATAGTCAAAAGTATCAAGAGAAAAAAATATGGAAAGGATTAAAAGGAAAGCTTTTTGTGTATCTAAACATGTCAAGTAACGTGGTAACTAAACTGTAACTTCACGTCAAGTCTGTATAAGATAATGAAACCCCACAATAACCTACTGTAAAATGTAGTCTAACCATTTCTCTAGTTACGTCTGCACTACAGTTCCACTCTTCCAAATATAAACACAACAAAATGCACTCGTTTCTCAGCAGAAAATCCTCAACGTTACCACGAAACCGCACAGAAGTGACACTATTAAAACACAACTGTTTTACGTAACATGAAATGCACGCATTCAGAAACCGACAAAAATGCAGAATTAAAATACGAACAGTAACAAGCCCTCAACGGGTAAACGAGCTAAAAAACCAAGTTTGACGCAACTTAACATAATTGCACAAAACAATTCACGGCGCCGTGTCAACTGTTCGGAACAATAGCTAAGGGGGGCGCTGGAGAACGTAATAGCGCTCTAGTGCTCGTAGAATAATATAAAAATAAAATGCACGTTGTAAGCCGTGGCCCTGTTGAATTATGTGCAAGTTTAAAAAATGATTTTTTTAAATTTCGAAGTGTGTGAGTGGTGCTAATAACACACGGTTTGAAATGTTTTGTGGTAATATGAAGGTGAGCTAGGGCATAATACTAAAGGTTTATAGAAAGCCTTGTAGGGACCTTCTGGCTGTGTTTTTTTTTTACCAATATTTAGTTAGAAATGAGTTTAAAATTCCAATTCTAAATTTTTCTACAAATTTTCAAATCCCCGGGGGAGGCAGCAGTGGACTTTTTGTGGCTAAGTATGATGATTAGTCTGTATGTAACTCAATCTTTTATGCACCCTATATATCTACAGGATAAAACCGCATTTGAAAATAATATGTACATAGTATTAACTGAATGGGGTCAACAGTCCACCGGTTCGCCGCTTGTTTGACACGGGTAAACTAGATGGAGCCACACAGATTCCACGAACAGAGCAGTAATTTTTTTATTTTATTTTATTTATTATGCAAATAGTGTAGAAAAATTATATAGTACAAAATAGTAAGATTATTTTAAATAGTTTACGTTGAAAAATTTAGATGGGAACTGGGATTTTATCAAACAGATTCGCTGAAGAAAATCATTTTTCTAATAATATTATTTTCATTTGCCAGAATGATGCGTCCATCAAGCCGTTTGGCTTACGTCAAAGGTTACGCCTATCCATAAATAAGAACAAGGCCTTTCAGGAACAATTATTCCTACGCACTGCATGGTACTCCACTGCGCTCCCCACCCCCTGGCTATTTATTTCTTTTTTGTATTTAAATACCTAGTAGTCACAATATCCTACATTCGGCTGATTTTAGCCTCTCCGCCCTGTCATAGCTAATTTATTGGCAACTAACTCATGACATTGACATTATTAAAGTTTATGAACTGAGGTAAGTTTTCAAAATCCATAAAAGTAACATAAAATGTTCTCTCCAAAATTTAAATAAAAATAATATTACCGAACCTTACCACCAGACCCGTCGCTTCACAGCTCACAGCCCACGTGCCAGCCCAACCACTTGACATCTTCAACAACGGGCATTGTAGCTAACGTGAATGTTTTAAGAGTCGAGCTCGCAATTAGCGGTGTTGTCGACGGTCGGCTGTTCAGCTGGAACGATGCTGCGAACTGGCGACAGTGACGAGCGGAGCGGGGACACTTACATATATCACTGGCATGAATTTGGTGGTGGAATGATATTCATTCTTATATAAGGTAAATGTGGGCCCCTTCAAGCATTTGGTTATGGACATTTTTGATGGTGGTGTATATTCAGCAACGGACTTTCTGATGCGAAAGATAAAAAAGGAAGACTAGCAAATTGCATTCATTTTAATTGGCAAAAAGGCAAGTTAACAGTAAGTAAAAAAAGCTGGTGAATCTATTTATGTTGAGTAGGTATATGTATCCCGAGAACACAAATTGAATTCAAATCAATAAGGAGTCATGATATAATATTACGAGTATATTACGAGTAGCACGGCAAAATGTAGTACTGCCTGATAAAAATAAGTACTAACATGGAATTAATCACATTCCAGTTAATGCAACAATACCGGCATTTTCAATTCATTTTCAGCTTAAGACTTATTCAAAAGTTAATAAACCAACATAACCCATTACACGTCTTTATTAACCCTTAACCGTGTCCTCAAATGAAGCTTAATTACCAAATTACCATGAATTAACGCTAACCCTTTAATATTATAATCACACCCATAAGTATGCATTAAAAGGACAACATCATCTGCAATGCAGATAAATGTCATATATCGCATTATTTTAATTAGCGACTGAATTTTATCACACCGCACGGTCGTTTTCTATTTCGAAGTGTAGTTAATGTATCGCGCCATCTGTTGGCCTGGGCGGGTAATAATTAATGATAAAGTGCTAATTACGTTTTCAACTGAATTTTTGAGTGGGATTTTAAATTTGTACGATATGGCTGGGTACAATAATTAATGTATGTGGGCAACTAATATGATGTGTGTTTTTGTGTATGCTGTCGATGTTTTTAAAAATTGGAATAAAATACTTTTGTATATAGATAATCATTGTGGATATAATTGGTGTTTATTTGAACAACGAGCATATGCCAGGCATTTATGTCCGCCCGGTTAATAAATAAATAAATACACCCAACAGTCACATACATAGTCCTGACCCCACATTAAGATCAATTAAGTCTTCTTACTATAAGAAGCTACGAGAGGCTTTTCGGTCTCACAAACACCCAGACCCAAAACAAATACTTGTGGGCCTCACAAACATTTGTCTCGGTGCGGGAACTACGCCACGGAGGCTGTCAAATTGACTACTGTATGTATGATATTGACTATCGTACATGTTGATAGAAAATCCATCACAGTAATATAATATATAATGTCACGTCTTGGATTCAAAAGCCTCTGTGACTTCGGTTTAGTCCGAACTAGCATAATTTTGTTGACTTTCCGTATTTTATGAGGTTATAATAGAATACCCTCAACTGTGACTGTATACTATTGTGTATGTAGATAAAAAAGTGTAAAAATAATTCGAGAATAATTTTCAAAAGATTTTTAAATTTTAATCGCAATCAACCTAATCAACCGAATTTTCAAAGGGATACATAAATTAGTCCATACCGCCGGGGCCCTGAATCACGGAAGTTATAAAATAAATCACTTTTCTATGTTCCCGTACAAACCCGTATAATTTTCAAATGATGCGTATTACTTTGACTCCTATACCATTAATTATAAATTTCAAAGTTTTATCTGGCTCATTTATTCCAGTATTATCACAGGTAGGTACGTAGAAGGGTTATACATATTATTTTTACAAATGATACCTAGGGTAATTATCGTCCCCTTATTTATTATGTCGCCCTTTGTCTTGGCGCCACAATTCCAAGGAGTTACTCTCCAAAGATCCGAAAGTATTGGGATCCTTGGCGTCGAAATATCGAGCAAGGTCGAGTTTAGGAGCCATTTGGAGGATAAATTCAAACTGGCGAGCAAGAAGTTGGGTATCCTGAACAGAGCCAAGCGGTACTTCACGTCGGGTCATAGATTGACGCTCTACAAAGCACAAATCCGGCCCCACGTGGAGTACTGCTCTCACCTCTGGGCAGGTGCCCCTAAATACCAGCTCAACCCACTTGACTCCTTACAACGACGTGCTTGTCGAATAGTCGATGACCCCAATCTCACGGACAGACTGGAACCGTTAGGACTGCGGAGAGACTTCGGGTCTCTCTGTGTTTTCTATCGTCTGTTCCATGGGGAGTGCTCCGAGGAATTGTTTGAGATGGTACCAACGTCACCTTTTTACCATCGCACCACCCGTCACCGCAGCAGAGTTCATTCCTACCACCTGGAAGCGTACCGTTCCCGAACGGCACGTTTTCAGCGTTCTTTCTTACCACGCACGTGTAAGCTCTGGAATGAACTCCCTGCATCGGTGTTTCCTGAGCGCTATGACCTGTCCTTCTTCAAACGAGGCTTAAAGAGAGTACTTTCCTTAAGGTAGGCAGCGACTTTGTTGTGCTGGACCCCTGGCACTGCGGAGGTCTATGGGCAGCGGTAGCCGCTTTCCATCAGGCGGGCCGCTAGCTCGTCTGCCTATAACGGCTAATAAAAAAAAAAAAACGACTGCCTCGGTGGCGTAGTGGTACTACGGTATGATTGCAAAGCTGAGGTCTCGGGTTCGAATCCCGGGTCGGGCAAAGTGATATTGGATTTTTCTATTCATTATTAGCCCGGAGTCAGGAATTTGTGCCCGATATGGCGATAGGCTCGCCCCCTATCACATCGTGGGACGGAATATACAAGGCGAAACGTGGGTGTTCTAGTAGCACCTCTGCCTACCCCTTCTGGGAAAAAGGCGTGTGGTTATGTATGTATGTATGTAAAAAAAAAAAAATAAAAAAAAAAATTATGCCGCTACATCATTAATATATTAAGAATTTACGTATCACCTGTACATAATCTCAACATATAGATATCCATTGCTAACATAGTTTTCTTATTAACCAATTTATCAGCACCATCATTTCAGCACTCATCTAGCAGTTCATGAAATTCCATTAAATATTACCACAAAACAACCATTAAACTCATTCCACAAGCCACATAAAATGCCACTTAACCACTACTCAAAACATTTCCGTACAAGACGTAAAACGTGGTCGTTACCTGTCTTATCGTGTGACGCGCACGTAGGAGGTGTCACGTTCCCGAGTCGTTCCCGGGGCGTTCCCGGGATGACGCTCGTCACGTCCAATGCTCACGAGTCATCAAATGGATATGAATGATGGTTGTTGTTAATTATGGTTGGGATTAGCATTCTTGAGTAGCTAGGTTAAGGTCTCAAGGTTAGTGAAAGTCGCTTAATTGATGTCAGTGCATATTACAGACAATTGTCTTGTAAGTGAAAAGAAATTAGGAGAATTTTATTTTTAAACGAATTGAGTATTTTTTGTTTTATACCAAAGTTCGTGAAACGTACATTCATCTTACCTGATTTTAAGTTAACACACATACAACATTTGGCGTTTGGATTGCAGACGTTGTCGGCCACTCATACTGAAAAGGGACGACCAAGAGAACGAAAAAACTTTTGAGTGTCTAAGCAAAAAAGTATAAAAGTAAAGGAAAAGCTGTATTTTTATCGTATATTTATCTATATTGTGTTTTATTTTCGCCTACTGTTAACATTCTATTCAAGTTTTCCTCAAACCATTTGCTGCGTCCTCACAATAACCAAACAAATAGGTACATTTGTATAGCGAACGAAAGCCTTTGTTGCCAATCTATACAATTTATTTTATCTCTAAACAAGATGTCGATTGGATCAACGCACCTCGCTCCAAGGTCGTTGGGAGCCGGATTACGCGGGGTCAAGGTCGATAAAGCCCCGTAACCTTTCCGGCGTTCCCTGTTTACTGTTCGGGATTATTTGTTATTTGTATCTTAATAAACTTAAAAAATAAAGTGTGGAAACTTTTAACTGGTAAATTAAAACGACCGCCACTTCGGATACCTATGTCTTAGTAGATTCTTAAATTTCAAAGTTATTACATCGCAGACTTTGTAATCGCTACGATTATACCTCTTTGAAAAGAATTAATGGTAATAAGTACACTCTGTTAATTTTTTTTTTTTGCAATGAATAGCGAGACGAGCATGCCATTCACCTGATGGTAAGTGATACGACCGCTCATGGACAGTAGTAAAACTAACCAAACAAAACAATGCACACTATTGTTTGGCGGAAGAAATATACATTGCGGTGGTACCTACTGACCTCTCACATATGAGAGGCCTACCACCAGTAAAGTAAATCACTAGCGAGAGACTATTATATAGCATAAATCCACCGGTTTAACTACTTCAAGTTTTGTAAAATTCAAGAAAGAAGAAATAATCCAACCGACTACTCCACAGCTTCGTCCCAGAGGTCGTTCCATTCAATATGTCCGGCCGAGTGATCAAAAGCTGGAAATCTCGATTACAGATGCAACACGCATAATAGCGGTCCAGATACATTGTGGTAATATAGTGGCACGTTAAGAGGACTACGTGTAAAGTATGCGAAGTAAATGCGAGCTATAAATTCAACGTAGTGCACCCAGCAGCGCCACATTGGCAACGGTTTGCGTACGAGACATACGGGTTGGAAGGATGTGCGACATGAATCTTGTGTATGGCGTGTTTGTACAGCGCCATCTGTTAGCAACAAATATAAATTAGAATTAAAGTAATGTGTATTTTGTTACATAAGTTTGGGAAACGAGAAAATTGTTCACCTAATCATGAGTGTTGACCACCGCCCATGAATTTCTACAATACTTAGAATATAGATGTGTTGCATGCCCTTTAGAGTGGTTGGGAAATGGATGGAAAAGGAACACACAGGGAAACGAATATTAGGATTCTGTCAATCGTACCGCCGAACAAAATACGAAAGAAAAGCTGTCTCTTCTTCTGTGTGACAGTGGGTATGACCCGGCTTGAGCCGAATCTCTATAACGGTAGTAAAAGGTAACAACATTGCGGATCTACGACTTATGTTTGTAAATATTTTACAAAACCCTGTTTTTAAATTGTTATTTCTTGCACATTTGATTAAAGTTGTAAATAGCAAAAGAAAGAAAGAAAAATGATTAAACGGAATCAACATGCTTTTTCTATATACTCGTATGGCGGGTAAGCGTAGTTCTCCTGCCTTTTTCTTAAGGGATTAAATTTAAAAGATTATGAAATAGTTACTTCCCAATTTATTATGATAGTTTGTAAACCAAAAATCCTCAACAGGATTACACGTTTTTCCCAAATCAATGCTGGCACTTTTGCTCGACACTCCTCGCATCCATACACCCCGTGAGTAATACTACAAAATGTGCATTGCACTGCCGTAATTAATGTTAAACGCTGCCGGTTTTAGGCTGCGTTGTAAAAATGGATGCACTACACGCCTCTATGCAGCTCCTATAAATTATTTCATACATTCCTACTATATTAATTCCAAAAACATTACCTTGGCTGAACTCGTGTGTAAATTATTTATATTAGATTGTGTAGGACTAAGCTTTGGTAAATTACGTTTTAGTGGTGCTTAGTATGTTTGCAGCTAGGAAGTATTTAGTGTTTCATATGAAATATGTATATTTGTTTAATATTAGAAACTGTTATGATAACAAAGTATGTCTGATTATTACATGTCGTGTTATTTGCATATTATAATTATCTGTGCAAAGAAGTTTTCTATGCTCATATGTAAAGAAATCCATTATTAATTATGCTTATTAAATAATCACGAAGACTATATCTATTCTATACTCGTAATTTTGTTATATATTTTATTCATCTTCCATAGTTCAAAGTCATACATTTGATCGTCCACCTAAAGCAGCGTGATAGTTTTGAACAAGGAATATTATTAATTTATATAGGTGTATCTATCTATATATATAAAAGAAAGTCGTGTTTGTTACACTATTTATAACTCAAGAACGGCTTTACTGATATGGCTGAAAATTGGTGAGGAGGTAGCTTAGAGCCAGGAGACGGACATAGGCTACTTTTTTTTTGTGAAGAAAAGGCTTGAAGGGGTTGAAATAAGGGATGAAAGTTTGTATGGAAAAATCTAAACCGTTAAAGTTAAGATGTTAAACTTTGCACTTTAGTTACTTATTTAAAAATAAAAATATATAAATTAACCCTAAACGGGTTAAAATAAGGGTTGGAATTTTATATGCAAAATCGAAACAGCTGAAGCTATTTCTATAAAAAAATATATTTCAGCTCCTTATTACAAACAAAAAATAATGGCTTACAATAATTTTGGAAAAACATCATTACGGGGGTAAAATAAGGGTAGAAGTATTGTACGGAAAATCAAAACCGCTAAAGCTATTGATATAAAATCTTATAATTTGACACCACGAAAAATAATGTGCACTATAAAAACATCTTAGGTAATGCATACATAAACACACGCCTTTTTCCCAGAAGGGGTAGGCAGAGGTGCTACCAGAACACCCACGTTTCGCCTTATATATTCCGTCCCACGATGTGATAGGGGGCGAGCCTATCGCCATATCGGGCACAAATTCCTGACTCCGGGCTGATAATGAATAGAAAAATCCTATTTCACTTTGCCCGACCCGGGATTCGAACCCGAGACAATATACAATAAGTAGTAATAGACAATAAGTAGTTTACTATACATCAAAAAATCTATTTCGTAGTCAGAATTTTGGCTGAGCGGAAAGTTTTAGCAGGAATTTTGCAAAACATTTGTGTTTGCGATTTTTTTAAATGATATTCATCGTATTTTCGTGTTTATATAAAGCCTATCTACAAAATAAAAGCAATTCAAAAAATTGTCAACATGCCTATTTTGGCATTAAGGGATGAAATGGGATAAAGTGGGACGAACGCGATGAGACCGGTCGGATCCGGATTGCATTCGATGGGAAATAATGGGACGGGATGTAACAGAAAGAAAAGGAGCCAGATGAGATGGGATGGGATACGATAGGAAAAGCGATAGTAGGTACTTAGGTTGAGTTCAGGAGTACAAAAGTTTGAACGGGAATAAGATATTTCTGGTGTGGAGTGGAGTCTAAACATCTAAGCACCCAGGCGAAGCTGGGCCGGGGAGCTAGTTTATTTATATTTTATTGCCTTCAAAAACCAACAATCAACAGATCAGAATATTCTACCTCTTTTACACTTGCGATAATTTTTTCAATAACCTAATACGTCAACAAATTTTCTCTGATAATAAAAAATACCACAACATTTCTACCGTCAACCGTGAATCTCTATAACAGATAATTAATTTTACTAAAGCATAGAATTTAATGGTTTTAAAACAACCCTAAAGTAAAGAATAGCCCCATTAAGCCATTGTTAACAAAATCACAAACGTTCAGATACAAGGTAATTAAGATGGTGTTCTAATTACAGATGATACCGCAGCATTCGATTTCAATTAACTAAGAAGACGTTGAATGTCATGTAACAACTCTACAATATGTAACACCTTTAGCCCTATTGACGACAAAGGTGATGTATTTAATTTAATAACGCAAATACACTTACAAATAAAATTTAACATCATCGAATACAACGCAAAACTTATAGTAGAAGTTTTGAAGTGTCTTTGCACACTGGTACCTCTCATATGTATAGTATTATCTATGTTGGTACCCAAGGTAAGATTAAACTTGCGCATGTAGGTATAATGGTAATTAGTACACAGGTTGATGGTAGGATATACTTGTTCGCCCGGATAGCGACCACCGGGAAACGGGGCCGACAACGATTTTATGACCCATGTAAGTGAATCACGTTTTGTATTCATTCTGTGTATTCAGACACAATCAAACCGCCACACTTTTATTCACCGGCGAGATAACTATGTCGGTGGATGCTATATCTACATAGATTGGACTGTAGGTACTTACCATTAGGGGTGTGTTAGCCGTGCTAGTATATAAAAAAATACTATTTTTTATTATTGCAATGAATGCCGAGACGAGCGTGCAATTCACGTGATGGTTAGCGATACGACCGCAGTGTCGTGGACAGTAGCACAACCAAATAACACCATGAATTACAAAGAAATGTTTGGCATTTCATTGCGCTCGCTATCCTGAGATATAATATATTAAGTCTTATTATGACCAGTAGTTGCTCTGGCTACAATGTCCTTCAAACCGAAACACAACAGTGCATTTACACTGATGTTTGGCGGCAAAAATAGACATCACGGTGGTAGCTATCCAGGCAGCCTCTCACATATGAGACACCTATCAAATCAAATATTTTTATTGTGGACATAGACTTACATAACCTGTTACATTTTTGCCTATCTGTACAACTATGACCCGCCAAATTGGCATACAATATTAGTCTAATGTTTAAGTACGTATCTATGTATGAACATCAGTACACATCAAGGACAAACTTGAACCCAAATCTATAACCTGAATTTACGATACCAGCCCCGAGATAACACCTGATACCACGATTAAAAGCCCCGTGTAAAATATTAACGCGTTTGGGACGCCGGCGTCGGCTTGTCAACGCAGCGGTCAGCTTTCATTTGTCAGTGGCGAATGGTGCCCCGATGGAAATAGCTGTTTAATTACTACAATACTTTACGGAGCTTGACGTGGTTTTCTCTGTCAGGGGCTAGATCAGTATGGTGGACAGTTTGTCGTTGTCTAAATGTTTTTTGTTATTCAAGAAATAATTAAGACACTATGGGTGTATTGTTTAACATTATTTACTTCGTTAAATTGTGTAAAACTATGACTGTTAGATATTTCTAGGAAATGTATAAGGTATGGAACGTAATGAACAAAGAGGGTTAATTAAGGATCGGAGATTTCCTGAGATATAAAATTGGTATGATGACATGCAGAATAACGTTCATTTGTTTCTATTCTATGTACAAGATAGACAGATAACGCAGTTCATTTTGCAGAAATCCGATGGATGCAGGCCGCTTGTAACTAGAGACTCATGTTCAGCAGTAAACTTTCTGTGGCTCAAAGGAGACTAGACGAATAAACTGTAATACATAAAGATATGTACTGTTCCACAATAAATCATATTTTGCGGCTACGAAATTGCATAGCGCGTGTCTTTTCAATCCCACCAAATTTTGCGTCGATGACGATATTCATCAATACAAAGACAAGCTCAGCGTGATGGACTATGTGGCCTCTCAAGCCCGTGCCCTGCAGTGGGACGTATTTGGACTGATACAAAAAATACAAAGACAAAAAAGAAAATTAGCGCGTGATTCTGAAATCAAATTCACAATTCTAAACTAACCTAGCTTGTCCTAAAAGCCCGCTACTTGTACTCAGTTATCACAAATACGAACAAAACTAGCAAAAACACCAACAATTTAGGCTGTTGGGCGAGTGTTCTAACCACACACTGACAAGTGCTGTCACCTCGATATGACAAGTGAAGCGCTGCGGGTTGCGTGCCGTGCGAAACAAACACGTTGAATAGGACGGTTTCTCTCGACAAATTTTGCTGGTAGTGCACGCAGTTTATATCTAATAAATTGCAAGGAGAGGGAGCGTTATGCCGGGATAACTTTTTATGGTGGTACGATGAATTAATCAAAATTCTGATGTCTAGATAGACTACGCACCGGTAACACAAGGACGACACAGCAGCTTTTGGGTTTCTAGCTATCTCACTCACAAAATGCAAAAGAAAATCATCACGGGTTTTCTAAAAGACTAACATTATCACCCTATCGAGCTGACTGTATCGTGCTGCCCTATCTGTACTGCGCCTTTAACGTCTTACAACAAGCCTCCAATTTGTATATTAAAATAGGAATACGCTTAACATTTCTACTAAACCAATTCCCCTACGACAGACCAAGACCAAATCTAAACAATTCCAAAATGATCCTAAATACAAACGGATAAGGGCTTACATGCATTAATCTGACGGGCCGTGCGGTGGCATTACCTGCACCTGTGACTGCTGACAGCAACACGTCACTCCAAATGTTTGTGTTCTGGCTTTTGATCCGTGATTCATTCAAGTTCTGTTTGCACTTTGTACGGTGTATGCACTTTGCGCTCTCGTGGTTTTCTAATTATATATTTTCTGAGAACTCTCCCGTCGTTTATCCACCTCAACATCCTGTCCAGTCAGGATCACAAAGGTAATGTATTGACGCCAAGTAATAATGTTTTGATATTGATTCCTATGGTATGAAGTCTGCTAAACCCTATTAGGTCAGCATGGTCTACTATGGCCTACGCAATCTCAATTTAATTCTAAATTATAGTGGAGCCGCGTTAATTGTCTTTAATTTTTTAATAAACAATGAAATTACATAATACAAAGTTTCGCTAAAATATTGGTGAACAAAAGAAATATCCGTGCATTTTAACAATAAAGGACAGAATGAAGTACATTAAGACAAAGATAATCTTGTTTTAAACCGGCCACAGTAGACAATGCGGGTCGGTGGATGAATGGATTTTATAAATCTAGAAGCCAGCCATTTTAAGAACGACTCACGACACTTTTGAACTAAATATTATCACATAATATGATTATGGCTATAGAACTCCCGAAATTGAGTTATTGCCCATACCAGTGGCATGAAATTATTCAGGAACATTGTTTGAAACCACGCATTGACTACAAGTATGTGAGGAATAAACAAAAGTAAAACAGTAGTGTCCCAAAATCTTAAGCCCATTAGATCGCTCCACTGCTATTTATGAACGTATTTTACGTTTACCCTTAGAATCCACAATGTACCGGCCAAGTGTAAGTTGTTAGACTTGATATACCTACCAAAACCCATTGGTAAGAATATGATTATCCATTCATATTGAACTGCAGTACACAGCACCTATGATTCACGTACGATAGACGTTCATGCGCTGCAGTATCCTCTTCAAGTTCAGAAGTTTGCCAATGGCCCGAACTATAGAATAAAGAAATGATAAAGGAAAAGAAGTTGCATCAATTCCTCAGCGCCATAAAATTCTGATTAAACCCAGCGGAGGCACATTAAGAGTGTCAACTGACACGAGGCGAGCCCCCATTTTGATTCGTTAACCAGCAAAAACGTCAGAGCTGCAATCCTGTGCAGGAGTTATTTCGCTGGCGCTGCACTGAGCCGCGCGAGCCGACGTTGTCAATCACAGCTGGCTTTAAATCCAATATTTGTCGACACTGAAATGTGTTCACTTTGAGGATTTTTCGCTGTTAGGCTGTGTGCAGACGGCGCGTTTCGTTTATTTTGTAAAACGCTGCTGATTTTTAAGGATAAGAAAGGTAAACTTTTCCGTCACGATTCATAGACAGTTTTAAAAACTATTTTAGTTATCGAATGTTTTGTTTTCTTCGCTCAAACTGAATTCAAAAATGTTCGATAGCTGAAATAGGTTTTAAAAAGGTCTATGAATAAGGCCGTTAATGGTTATACGTTAAACATCTTAAAATCTTATATCTATTTTAGTTTTCTACGATACAGAAAAGAAGGTTGGGAAGTAACGACTTTGTAAGTCCGTTTTATACGAATATATCTACGTTGTATATAAAGGTTTTTATATTAACAATTTGTCCTCAAGGGCTAACAACCACCTGGACAATAACAAGAGTCCCCGTGCCTTTTGAATCAAGGAAGAAGACCTGACGGAATAGAAGATATGCACGTTTTTCTTCAAAGCACAAGCAATGACACCATAGGTACGTAAAAGGTTTTAAAAAGCTTCAGAAAATGTTTACAGTGTTCTTTCCCCTATATTAAACTAATGGCATTGTGTAAAGTATCTGAATTGTGAGATCTTGAGGTCAATTCTCAGAATTTATGTGTGGATGAAAACGCTGGATATCCAGAGGGATAGAAAATAGCTAGACGAACTTTGGTTGACAGTACTTACAACTAGTGGGTACTATTATATAATATAATTCCCTACCTTTTTTTACTTAATGTCAACAGCCTCTATGGCGCAGTTCGTTAGACGCGCCTGTGAGACAAAACGCCGCGGGTTCGCTTCCCGCACTGATACGAATGCTTGTGAGGCCCACAAATATTTGTCTCGGGTCTGGGTGTTTGTGAGACCGCAAAGTCTCTCGTAGCTTCTGATACCCACGACACTAGACTTAATTGATCTTAATGTGGTGTCAGGTCTGTGTGACTGTTGGGTTTATTTATTAATTATTTAATGTCATTCCAGATTAAAATATACATGAGTTTATAAATAATGTGGTTAAATTGTTTAGCTCAACAGTAAAATGTCCATTACCACGCCACTGATTAAAATTAAAATAAAGAGAGTTTCGGTGTCATTTAATTATGAATGGCGATCAGCCGCCGGCTATGTTTAAAACCTTATACGCGCGCTTTCAATTATGATTTTTTGAAAAGTGGATTCAGCGCCAACGTAACAAAGGAAGTTTAAAATTTTAACACATTTTTAGCCTTTTTTTTCCTTTTTTCGTTTGTTTTATTCTTTCGGTAAAGAGGGGAATAACTTGAATGAAGTAGGCCTGTTGACTGTTGGAATTTTATAAGCGGCAAAGCCAAAAAATAAATACAGTTTTATGTGGAGGGCTTATAAAATTATATTGTATTGAAACATGTTCTCATAATATTTAACTACAGCTGCTAGAAATGTCTTTTTTGGGAATTTATAATTTTTTTTCTTACATCACACTTACCTACGGTCGGGAAATATGATTGTTATCTATAGAGCAGGATGATTAAGCTTATACATTAATATTACAACTGTGTACCTATCTAACATTCTATGGATAAAAAATACAGACTGTTTAATTCAACTATTTACCCTCCAAGAATTTTTATACAGTCTAGACATTTTCTAATCTAAAATTACACAATTTTTATTTCTTTACTCGAGAACGGAATCTAGGACGTCGTGGTTTGGTGCCCACACACTCTGGTACTATAGCAATGAACCGACATATAATATTGACTGAAGTGCGTTAATTTATCAAGGGAAAGGAGAGCGTGGGGAACATTCTAGTGAAAGTACTTTACGTGAAGGCGCGACATTAACTTCAATAGCTGTAATATTTTACGCGTAAATTTTAGGTATCCATAAGAGAATTCAGAATTCGGGGAGTACAAAATCCTGAGTTTAGGCCAACATATGCATAGTATAGACCGTGGACAGACATAACCAGATTAATAAATACACTCAAAAAATCACTTATGTTAAAGCGGTAAAGCACAGTAAAAAGTCTATTACCTTTTTCAGGCTAACATTTTGTGATAATATAATAAAAAAATAGTTAAATTGCTTGGCTAAAGTCGCAGAAACCTAAGGTATGCAAACTTTCTTAATGATGCTTGCCTTGTTATGAAACAGAGAACAATGAACTAAGAAAACAAATGTGACTTTGAAAAGTTATTGGTGCGTGCGCAAGGTTTGAATCCGCAACCACGGGCTTGTCTAGTCGTCACCCAACTGATGTACTTCAACTCTCTCTCGTCCAAGCTATGAATCCCACATAGTGATGAGGTCAGCTTTTCTTTTCGTTCTCCTCGTTTTTCTTTTCCATTTATCTCTGTCCCTGATGTCTTCGATAACCTGAAATTCTCACATATCCCTCCGTATTACATCTTCCCACCTCGTCTTCGGCCTAGCTCTGGTCCATCAGTCGGGGATGTTTAACTCTAGTGCTAAGTTTCCTACGCAGTATGGCGGCTTCCTTTTCACGTGGCCTAACCTTCAAAGTCTACTCTACAGCATTAACTGATTTATATTATATTGTACCAGCTCATATTTACGTCCCACTACAGGACACGATCCTCCTTCATAATCGAGAGTGTGATTGAGAGGGGTTAGGCCATATAGGCCTAGTGCGGGTTGGCGAACTTTACATACCATAGATTTTTTACAAATCGCTATGATACGCAGGTTTCCACACGATTTTATACTTCTCCGTAATAGTGTGTGGTGATTGATGAGAAATGCACACATGATTCCGAAAATTAAGAGGTGTGTCCTGGGATTAGAACCGGCGGCCACCATGAGCGTATAGGCAGTCGCTTCTAGTCCGTAACCAACAGAACACCACGCACTTTTGAAGTAACTGATTAACTCGTCTAAAATACCAAATTAACCAAAACACAACCATCACAAAATTATTACTCAATTGACCACACTTTGAAATATAGCGCACACTATCGGGCAAAAATTGCCGACTCCACGATACTGCAATTAATCTGCAATGGCGATACATCATTTGTCCGTTTTAAAGCCGTCTGACTATCGGCCAACATTCATTAATAATCTGTTATGAAAACAAAACGCAAAAACTGGCACTCGTCGTTTGGTAGGGGCGTATGGCGTCACGTTAAGCGTACAACGATGGATCAGTGATGTTTTACGTGGTAGTATCGATGGGATGACTGCCTCAGCGGCGTACTTGTACTACGATAAGATAACATAGGTCTTGGGTTCTAATCACAGGTCGGTCAAAGTGATATTGGATTTTTCTAATCATTATCAGCCCGGAGGCAGGAACTTATACCTGATATGGCAATAGGTTCGCCCCCTATCACATCGTGGGACAGAACCCATAAGGCGAAATGTGGGTGTCCTGGTTGCACTTCTGGCAAAAACGCGTGATGTTTATCTATGTATATGTTAGCACGCATAGATTAGATGGGCAACAATTATAGTACATGAAGTTGTGACCAAAATACATCCAAAAATCGGTCGCTATGTCTGTAATACTTATCCCGTTATTTGCAAAAAAATACAAAATAATTTCTTTGTCGCACTATTTCTCATTCTATCGGTCAATGTTATTCCACACCCTCGATTACTTCTCAACACTATCGATTCCACTGAGTTAACATTATTTTCATGTTTCTTCTGTTGAACGATTTGATTTTCTACAAAGTTTTACTTACTCCATCGCCATTGATATAACTACTCTTGACAGCCACGATTTCAAAAAGAGTTATGAAGAAAATCATGAGCATATTATTCGAAAAATCACTACATAATTTATCGATAAAGTCACGCCGACGATAAGTCAACACTGATTCAAATATTTATGCGTATTATATTAAAACGAATTTAAAATATTCATTTGTCTGTTTTCGATCGGAAGCTGATTGTTAAGGTTAAATTTTGAATACATCCGTTTCTGGTCTTTATAGGATAAGCGAATGAAAAGAGGCGTGGAAATTATTACAAATAGAAGAAAATATGAGTGAAAAATATTTCATGAACCCTGTTCACTTCTTACTGGGGAAAACGTTTTCTCACATTATCACGAAGATAAGTTACGGTAGTTGATTCTGGATTCGGATTTAACACAGACCATTTTGCAATCCCTTTTAAATTATCACAGGCTGTTTATGAGGGCAGTATTTATACTGGCATTAAACAAATTAACCACCGAACTTCGGCCCATCCGATGTTGGTATGTCCATACAATGTATTGACATACCAACATGGTGGACACCTATGACACTAGTGAGAGAGCTCCCTTATTGCTTATTTTAGTCAGCTCTTACGTGATAGCATAATCTAAAAAAGTTTTATTTCCTACATATGTTGTGGTCGCATAAAGGCTGTGGGATGAAACAGGAACATACCTTCAAAGTCTACCTTAACAGATAACATTTAATTTAAATAGCGTTTATTGTATTGTATTGTATCAGTATATGCGTCCCACTGCAAGGCACGGGCCTACTCTACAGTCGGATTACGATTGAGTGTTGTTAGGCCATATAGTCCACCACGCTGGACTAGTGTGGGTTGGCGGACTTTATATACCTATCATAGAAATTCTTGCAAATTGCTATTGTATGCAGGTTTCCTCACGATGTTTTTCTTTGACGTTATAGTTCAAGATAATTGACTATCAATACACACATGACTCCGAAAAGACAGAGGTGTGCCTTGGTATTTGAACCCACCACCACGGTAAATATGTGGGCAACCGCGTCAGATCCGTTACCATTTAGCTAATTGGCAAACTAGAAAACCATCACCATTGCTAATAACAATAAAGCGACATGACGCGAACGTAAACAAGAATTAGCGGACAACGCGCAGGTAAGGGTCGCGGCATGGGGCAAAACAGCATGGAATGGGGCAAAATCAGAATGGGGTAAAATAGGACAAAGTGGAGCAAAGTGCAGGTGCGAATGCGGCGGCATCTGATTTATATCTCGATTTGTCTTTGCGCCAAACCGCACGCCCTGCTACCTGGCTGGAGCGACTTTTACTCCCCGATTTACACCTTGTAACAAACCAGTGCGGTTTTTGTATGAAACCAGCGTTGCGATTTTGTGACTGTGTTCTACAGGTATGCAATTGTTTCCCATCTTGTAATTAAAATACATAGTAACTGTTATACTTTATGATCCATAATATATGGGCATTTTGGTTTAAAACGCGCACGGGATTTGCATGTAATTAGAAGGTATTTAGCAAGATAATAGTGTCATCTTCTATCTTGAGACGGAAATAAGCTTGGCCAGCTGTGGGTGACATTATGTCAACATTTAATTGCTTTTGTGACGTACATGTTATCTAACGTTTGATTGTAGATGTGCTTGGCTTGAAAAGAACAGAAAAAACTCTATTTTAACTTAAGAGATAAAGCTATACATTCGTTGAGTAAGTTTTTTTAGGTATCAGAAAAGGGCAGAAAAACAATGACTTTTGGCATTGTTCTGGATTTCTCGCTATGGTTTATACTGAATTATTTTAAAACACGGTTTCTGCCAACCATTTTTAATAGAAATCCATTCATACCCGTATCCTACAAAACGTTTTATTACTTCTGCACAAAAAACCACAAACTAAAAGGATACATCATGCTAACAAGGCGGTTTGCTTAAAAAATCTAATTAATTCTGTACAATAATCCGCCTGCGGTTGTGAGAAGTGGCCAGTGGGAGGAGGAAGGGGGGTGACGGAGGGAGGGGTACGCGTATGAGATGTCGTCGGTTGTAATTCGGCTATTAATCATAGTGAGGCGACCGCACCGTGACGCCATGTGCAGTACCCTCACTGCATCATAAATAATGTGATGTTTACAGCTTGCGACACGATCACGAATTTTTTATGGTAATTGGAAGGAAATGTTCAAAAATATTTTAATAACTAAGAAAATCTATTTCATCTGGATAGGTTTGTTCTTAGTAGTTTGTTAAATGCTCATCTCAAAATGTAGCGTAGTTAGTTTTTTGTATGAGACTTATAATTAACTTATAGAATTTTGTACATGTTAAAATATACGAGAAAAAATAAAAAGGACATTAATTTTTAACAAATAACACATAACCCAGTTAATTTCTTGTCATGTGTTTATTGCTCGTACCATATTATAATGTGCAACTAAAAATCAAGTCATTCAAAATAATACTGATTATAATTTATGTATCTTGTTATCGTCCACGTTTCACCTAGAGTCGGTCCCAAACGCGACGTTCCGGTCATAAATCAAACAAACGTTACGGTTTATATCGTAATGTACTAACATAAATGCATTTTCGCTGTGCCAAATACTAATGTTTTTTAATACCGCCGACACGACTACGACACGATATTTTTAAATCAGTTAGATAGTAAAATTTTTCAAAATCTCCTACGAACTTACCATATTTTAAAAAATAATTTACTAAAATGGAGGCAAACATTAGGACAATAGCTTATATATAGGCTAGATATTCGATATTATGGAATTAAATAGGTAGAAGGGCTTTAATGAAATTTAGAACTCTAATGGTAAGGGATCACCTGGCGACGAGTCATCATCTGTATTTGACCAGTAATTAAGAAAAAGTACCGACAAAGAGAACAGGAAAAATAAACGTAAGAATTTTTGTATTTTGATTGATTAAATGAAATATTTATGTCAATTAACCCTTTTGTAAAGCAGTGACGACATATTGGCCCATTCTTGATATGACATGAATGATTCTAAGGTTTTTAATAAGGATACAAAGCTTCATATCCAATTTATTGCACGACAAAACACACAAACATCGGATAATATAAACACGAAGTCGCGAAACCTTCATTTTTCACTAGCCACATGCATAGTTCACGAGGGAAATATTAGCTAGAAAAATGTTCAACTCATATTTATGTTACTGTTGTGGAGATTAAATTTATATTGTAACATACGACGGCTTCCGTGTCGCAGCGAGCGGGCGGACGACAGTTTGAGTTACGGGTTCGATTCCGGCGGAGACAACATTTTGTGATAATGTTAACCATCTATGATGACTATGAGTGATTTGTGGATACTGTGTTTTGCAAAGTGCTTATAGTGAAATAATTGATGGCTGATATGGAGCTATTCAAATGCAATATGAACTCGTGTCAGGCGATTATCAATGGCTATCAGAAACATTTAATCCAGCATGCTCGATTGCTTTTTCGTGATTGTACTTTATATTTCCTAATATCCATTGCACAAAACATGTAGCTTAATGTATACAGAAACTATTGAATGTTAATCTTGAAAATACCAATTTATTTACCAGTAAAACGTCAACAAAAATTCACCCTCAAATCTGAGATCGCAATCAAACCACAACACCAAGTTTCATAACCAAGAGTTGATCAAATGTTTGTCCAACAGTTTTTCGCAATCACTGGTAGTGTCCTCGGTTGAAATTGAAGAGTTTTTACCCGCCCGTCACGCCTGTCTGGTGCAAATTGGTAAACAAAGTTAGCCAGTTTTATGACCGAGGTTGAGAGCAAATGTAGGGAACGTGGGTTTCAATCAAATTTCCATTTATATTTAAATATTTTTTGAATGGCTGTGTGGTTTCTGACAAACATGATAGAACATGAACACAACGGAGCCTCACTTGATGTAAGTGATCACTGCTTTTTTTATTGCATTTAATGGCGAGACGAGCATGCGAATCGCCTGATGGTAAGCGATACGACCGCTCAGGGACAGTAGCAAAACTAATCAACACAATGAATTACAAAGCTATGTTTGGCATTCTACTACGCTCCCTATCCTGAGACATAAGATGTTACGTCTCATTATGTTCAGTAGTTACTGTCTACAAAGTCCTTCAAACCGGAACACAACAATGCGTTCTCACTGCTGTTTGGCCAAAAAAATAGACATCGTATAAAGGTAAAAACACTTGACGTTTATAGGTACAAAATGAAGAGAGGAAGAATAGGTTCAGAACTTTCAAGAGTGTGAGGTAACTACCTCACATCTGAACAAATATGATAGCAAAATTGTCAATGGTTTCTTAGATTTACGCTAATGTTACACGTTGAAATAAAACAAATTATTACGGATTTTACCGCGAATTTGATTTTATTTTTAATTTTTTTATCTTCTTGACGTTTCGATCACTTTACAGTTTTCATGGTCACGGGACGTACTGAATTTGTTAATTGGTGCCGATATCTTAAAGGGTGGGGTGGGTCTTAAAAGACCAGGGTATCACGCCAGTCACAGCCACAACCACTAATGCTGAAGTCATCAAAGGATATATACCTACAAATAAAATACAAATGTAATTTACAGCGACTATTAATTCCTAATGTTGCATATAATTTATGCTTACAGTGCAAGAGCACTTTCAAGCTACGAATATAATCGCTTGTAATCCATCAGCTCCCGACGATCCTCCTAGAATATACAGTGTAAGGGGAATGGAATTTAATGTACGCTTAATTATTATGAACCATTAATACTATAATACTGGTAAATGGTGAATGGAAACATCAGCGTCTTTAGCCACAGAACGTCTAAAGCTGAACACAGATCTACTGCAATCAGCTGGAATCAATTGACCGCAGCGACTATCTATGATCTTGAACAGGTCATCGAACTGATGGTTGGACTTCCAACACTAGGTTAGCGAACACAATCTTCATTCTAACACTTTTCGTTTCCATCGGCCATTATACCAATATTTTTATTGTATCAGCCCATATACGACCCACTGCAGGGCACGGGCCTCCTCTACAATCGAGAGTACGATTGAGAGTGGTTAGGCCATATAGTCCACCACGCTGGCCTAATGCGGGTTGGCGGACTTTTACATACCATAGAAATTTATACAAATCGCTATGATATGCAGGTTTCCTCACGATGTTTTTCTTCACCGTTATAGTGCGTGGTGATTGACTATCAATACACACATGACTCCGAAAAGTCAGAGGTGTGCCCTGGGATTTGAACCCGCGCCCACCGTGAACATGTAGGCAGCCACGTCTGGTCCGTTACCAACAGGCCACCACGCACTATACAGGCCACCACGCACTATACCTTATACCAATAACGCAATATCATTTCATTTGACAGCCTCCGTGGCGCAGTTGGTTAGACTTCGCCTGTGAAACGAGAGGCCGCGGGTTCGATCTCCGCACGGAAACGAATGTTTGCGTGATCCACAGGTATTTCTTTCGGGTCTGGGTGTTTGTGAAACCGTAAAGTCTCTCGTAGTTTTTGATACCCACGACATAAGTGTATTATTTATTATGATTATATAGAATGAAGACATCCTTCATGACTACCAACTCTTAATTAAACTAAACCCGATATTCTAGATATTTTTCCACCACCGCTGCAGGAACAATGCAGAGCTGCATTCATCGGTGTTTATCAGCAAACAGAACATTACAGGCGGTGCATCACGGGCGGTTTGGCTCGGCGACAAATCGAGCTATAAATCTCGCCGCACCCTCACTATTAACTATATACGGTGCATTTACACGCCTCGCAGAATGTGGAAGAAGATTGCCGGCTTGTGGGAGATGAATTTTAAATATACTGGTTTGGGTGGTTTTAAGTGAATTCGTAGGATGTGTTTTCCTTTTTAAAATTATGTATATTCCGAAATTAAAAGTTCACGTTGGACACCATGTCACGCATCTCTGCCTCAGATTTCAATTTTATCTCTCGCTTTGATTGTGATGGATAACACAGCAAGGAACACTTAAACGCTAAAAAGTTTTTGCTAGTCTTACTAAAGTATGAAAAGCTTACAATTTCAATAACAAAAGCATACACTAAGTAAGCGTCATTCCCGAATGGAATTTGCCATTAAAAAAAGGAATGCTTAATACTTTTGATACAAATATTTTTTACTACTTCATATTTTCATGTTACTAAAGACATAAATTCAAATTCACTGCACTCAGATGTATATTACAAATATACCTTCCACCAACCGACCAATGAACTCTCATAAAAATCTTATAATATCCAATTTAATCCAGTGAAACCCTATCAAGAACTGCAGACTTTAATATAATTGTAAAATTGAAGCCATAACTTAGCAATCACTGCAATGACTGGGTATGAACCGGCGGGTCTGCGGTCGTAGGACGTCTCAGTATTTTATGACCCTCTTACGTGGCTCAGTGCGGTGATGTAAAGTTCCTTATATGCTATAAAGTGCTTGTATTTCAGAAATTATGACCTTTATTATATGCATTTTAGTTTAAGTCAAGTTTGTAATGGATGGACATTTATATCCCTATAAAAATGGTAAAGGAAAACATCGTCAGGAAACCTGCATACCATAGCGATATAAAAGAATTTATATGGTGTGTAAAGTCCGCCAAAACGCATTAGGACAGCTTGGTGGACTATATGGCGTAACCCCTCTCAATAGTACTCTAGATTGTAGAAGAGGCTAATGCAGTGGGACGTATACGGGCTGATATATTACAATACAATGAGAAGTGACGTGAAACGCCTGTTTGATTTAATTGAACATAAGGTTCTTTAAATTAAGAAGAATTTTCGCAGAAGGCAAAAAAAATAATATAAAATTAGACACACTCTTGGCTTTGCGCTGCATTTATTTTTAGGAACAATATGATATGTACTACTGTAGTCATATTTTGTCTACATCACCTTCGAATGCGAGGTATACAAGTTAATCATAAATCGCAATCATCTCATCCAATTTCAAGCACGTCGGCAATCATATTTCAATAATTAAAACATATTTACCTACACCAATAAATACTTCAATCGTACACTGCACTTACCACAAAGTAATTGTGACATTGTAGTTAGAATTAACGTCTTATTGCAAGTCAAAGCAGTTTACACAGTAATGTACCATGACGACCAAATGAACGCCCAATACCGAACGAGCTTACCGCCTAATTTCCATGATTTATGGTAACAAAGCTTGTAGTGCGCCGCGTAATTCATTTTAATGAGCCGGCAAGACAACGGTACAAGGTACGGGCCGTGTTTACTGAACCAGATTTTATAAACAGCAGCGTTCGATAGCTGTTAGGCTGTGTTGAATGTCCTATTAACGTTTTGGTCCACTGGACTTTGATAGCAAATATTTTAGGTTTCTGAGTGGTAGAGCAATACTACACATATTGGACTATACTGGAAATGGCCTGGTAGCATAGACTCATGAAAAATCTAGGTAAAAAGATAAGTAGATCAAAGTTTATTAATCTGTAGGGTAATTCACGTAATTTTTTGAAGCGCCGATCAAGTTGCGGTGCAGTTGCAATGAAGTTTACGTCTTAGTGCAAAATGGTGTTCTTATAATTGTTTAGCTGCGCGTGAACTGCACCTAAGCTATGCGTAAACTGCGCGGGTGCTGCGCGTCAACTGTACGTCAGTCGTATGCAAGAAGCTTACACGTGAATACCGATCAAGTTGCGATCTGAATCACGCACATAAAAGACGCAGCAGCAGAATACGCTAAACCGCTCGCGTAACGCGGACTTGACGCGAGCGTATTTGACAGCGGTTGTCAAAATTACGAGAATACGAAAAGGTCTGTTTTGATCGAAACTTAACTGCAACTGCACTGCAACTGCACTTATTTAATTACGTGAATTACCCTACTGTTCCTTTGCTATCGGCCCTTAAATTTTTTTGGGCTAAGTAATATTGGATTTTTTTATTCAGCCCGGAATTAAAAATTTGTGCCTGATATGGCGATGGGCTCGCCCCCAATCACATCGTGACACGGAACGCATTAAGCGAAAAGAGGATATTCTGGTTGCACCTTTATCCTTACCTTACCCTTCTGGGATAAAGGCGTGATGTATGTGTGTGTATTTTCTCTCAAAAGTTTTAAAACTAGCAATATTCTCTTGTATACATTCTCTTATTTTGTTTTATATTTCGTGGTGCATAAAATAATACTTTACGAATCTAAAAATAACAGGTAATGTGTCACGAGAAACTTAGCCAGTGGAAAATTACAGCCATTATTTTATTTAAAGAAAAACAAATAATTACTTTACAAAAGACTAGGTTAGTAACTTTGTTCGGTCACAGGTATATATATTTATATCCAAACAGATAAATGGCCAAACTTCCCTAATTAGAAATAACTCTACAAAGTTAATTTGGAAACGTTTTGTTATCCGCTGTACGATTACGCGAATTTAGCATACTTTTTGTCATTTTCACAAAAGAAAGTTTTTGTAATGGAACAATGCTGAAAGAATTGTAAAGGACGCGATAATAACAAAAACATTGAGGATGATTGAGGAAACTTTAGTAATGGCTAATTATACGTTTTGCCGCATCATGCAAAAGTTTTCAAACAATAACAGCGCGATAACAATACATGGCAATTTTTGGAACTCATATAGGCTTAAATTAACACCTGTGACATAGCAGAATAAGTACAGAACGTCAAATAATATATTATTTTTTCACTTTAACAATTTTAACTGCAATAAATCTTCTTAGGCTAGTTCCCTCGCCAAGAGATAATAATTCTAAAAAGCGTCCAGGTGGTTTCTTACAAAACCTCTATAAATCCCATTTGGTTTGAGAAACGGCGAATCAATGCCGCACAATTTGCAAATAACGTATCACTAGCAGAGGTTCAAAAGTTAAAAAGGTGACAAAAAAATCCGGCGTGTGCCGCGCTGCCAATATCGGAGCCGTTTGTCTCCCGACTTACATGGGGCAACATTTTATTTTACAATCGGAAAATTTCATGCGCCTGAAACGAAAGCTGGTAAAAATGGGGAGATATAGAAAAACCTTCATTTTGGGGACGATTGACGGGACAGTTTTGGTTTGAAAATAGTGATGACTGATTGAAGGGCAGAGGGGTGGGGTGAAATATAATCTGGCAAAAGGGTACCTTTAGAAGAGGTCAGTATATTATATTAATCTTGCACAAAAGTTTCTTCGATGAGAAAGAAGTTTTATATACTCGGCCGCCTAGATCCAAACGGGTATGTAGACGAGTCATGAAAAGTAAACATTCTCAATGTCTGGTGATACAAGATGTTAGCTGTAAACAATGAGATCTCAGCTCGAATTATAAAAAAAAATTCTTATACTAAAGTTTATAAAAAAATGTGTAATTATAGAAAAAAAAATTAACACACAGTTAATCTTATTGGAATCAGTAATCTTCCTTCCATCCATCCATCAGCCAAAGGAAGTCCACTGCTGAACATAGGCCTCCCCTAATGATTTCCACAGTGACCTGTTGGAAGCAGCCTGCACCCAGCGACGTCCCGCTACCTTTACTAAGTCGTCTGACCACCTTGTAGGCGGACACCTACGTCCTAGGGGGTGCTAAGAATCAGTAATCTTATCTATATAAAATTGAATATCTTCCTCAATAACCCACATCTACTTTCTACCACAAAATATCAGTTTTAAACTAAAAACTCTAGCCTTTAAAAGAACACCGGTTTGTGTTCTCTAATTGGTTTTGAGTGGTGACGTATTTTTGAGTGCATGGATCGGCCGCGGTAAATAGGTTACCGCTGGCCCGTTTTAAACGAAGCTTTGTGTTTCGTTGTGTTCATAAACTAATTTGGCCAATAGGGATTGTGGTACTGAATACGCTCAGTGAAAATATTAAATTATTTTTGGTCTGGGAATAGTAACTGGGGTTTTGACGTATAATTTGTAAGTTATAAATATGTTTTCTCTTTATGTACATGCAATATTGTATTAATGTGTTGTAAAAAATAAAAAATATGTTATAATGTATATTAATTTTTTTACGTGACAGGTATTTTCCTGTTTAAATTTAAACGTCATGATAATGTCATATCTTGGCAAACTTTGCGCCGGTGTTTGAATTATTTGATTGGATTTAGGTTATTGTAAACGACGCTCACCTAATGTGGCGTATTATACTAATGGAATTATACGTGCATTTCAGTACATTGAACGCTTGGGGTTCACCTAACATATTAAGTTTGTTTGTCGCCAAAATACAACTATAATTATTGAACTATCATACTTAATATACAGTCTGTCGATAAGAGATGTCAATGAAACTTCATGTAATAAAATATCGAACCGAAACTGCAAGCCTTTTCATTATTAGATATTTTCAAAAATTAATCACAAAATAGCGCTTTATTTTCTGACTCTTTAATTGTTAAAGCAGTTTTGTGTTCGCAACTGTGTACATAAATAATGAACGTATAAAAGCGGTCCACTTTCTAAAAACCGGACACTGGACCTGTCACCGCATACAAAATAGTACAAACAAACAGAAATTCCTCAAAAAATAGTGCGTAAATACAGCAAGATATTCCAGCGACAAAAGAATTCGCGCACCAAATATTGGTGGTATTTTATTTTGTTTTTATTCGAATCGGCGGGCGTACCGATTGACTGTTTGTCGGGTGGCACTAAAACCTCGAAATTAAAGCGTGGCCGAATGATTGCATCGCACTGCCGGCCGGCGCACTGGTCGGCCGAATTGTGGCCAACGCACAACAAAAATATATTGGAAACGAACGGATTCTGCTGCGCGGAATCGAAAAGTTTGGTATAAAGTTACCTTTTTTTTACTTTTTTCGAAAAAGGAATATTTCGCGTGACTTGTGTTGCGTCCAGTACTGAAATAAGAGAAAGTCTTGTTCGGTGGAAAGTGTTGCAATTCTCGTTGCGGAATGTGCAAATAACATGAGCTACATAATTGTTGTTAAATAGCTAGATAAATAGTTTAATAAAATAGCTATTGTTACCTTTTTGATAGCCTCCGTGCCGCATTGGTTAAGCGCCGCCTGTGACGAGCGGTCGCGGGTTCGATCCCCGCACCAAAATAAATGTTTATGTGATCCGCAGGTATTAAAAGCAACTGCACTGTAGTGATCAAAACATTTACCCCCAAGAAATGATTTTTTAGTTCCTCAAAAATAATACAAACTTTGCTTTCTTAGTTCCATACAATCTCAGCTGAAGACTGTTGATTATTTCGAAATTAAAACGAGAACAATCTCGCACTGTCAAGCGAAATTATCAAGTTTGAGGGCAGACAATGAGCGTCAATGAATGGTGCCAGTTCTTTGTACTTGCGGGCATCCTGGTTTTAGTTGAGTGGGGGAAAGAGAAGATGCTACACTTTAGCATTGGTGTGAGAGAGATAGATGCATGCAATTTGTAATATTCGTGCAGATGATTTTACTAATTTAACGCCTCATTGTTCGGTGACCATGCATTAATCTAGTAGACGAGCATAAGAACTATATAACTTGAAGAGAATTTGGACTTGATGGATCGGTTTTTCTAATCAAAGATGATAACTTTCCAGGTTTGAATACGGTTTAATTATGAGTTCGCAATAAAAACAAGTTAAGTATTTATATTTTCAAAATGCGATTCAATGCACCTGATGGCAAGATCCATTTTAACCCAAATAGATAATCCACATAGTAACACCTCGTCATTAAGGTTTTTTTATTATTAATTGAAACAGAAATACATATCTATGACTAATTTATAGCTGCTAATAAACCACACAATTTTATACTAGAGTTTAAGTTAACAACAGTACAGTGATACTGTTCTAAATAGTGATATAACAAAAAGTTTTTTTTAATATTGCCTAGATCCGGTAAACGAGCAAACAGGTCACCTGATGGTAAGTGATCAATGCCGCCCATGAACATCCCCAATGCTGGATCATGGATGTGTTGCCGGCCCAATTGGGAGAGGAGCGAAAAGGAAAAAGGATGGGAATAGAAACGGGGTATTGGGCTCTGGCAATGTCACTCACCGAACGAAGCCCGACAAGTCGATTTCCTGTGAGACAGTGGTACCACCCCGGACGAGCCCGCCCATTCATGCTGAGTCATGACTGATAACAGCGTAGCTCTACCACAATTAGTACTTTTATAATATCAACTGCACTTTATAAATACATGGTAGCTTGTTCCTAATTCAGTAGACACTGCAGATACGTTAAGCAAAATAAATAAAAAAACCTTTTTAATGTAAACTTACTATTCGGTGTAATTTTATCAACCAGTCGGTAGGCAAATCATTAATAAGTCGAGGTATAGCGTGGGTCGTTATTCCGGATTACCATCACCCTATGGCTTTAATACTTTTAAAAGGCCTTAATTAGCAAATTTTGAAATAGGATTACTCCCACGCAACACTACAAGAATAAGTCTTTTGATATGTGTACAGCAAGCCCGTCTTCTCTCGCATTCAAACCTACTAATTGTGAAACTTTAACTTGCAACTCTTTGAAGGACGTTCGCTTAAAATTCTCCTCAAAACTCGCCTAGGTAATTAACCGTCCGTGTAATTCCGAGCAAAGTCGGGTGTCGAGCATAGCGTCCAGCGCTTGTTGGGCGGGAAACTTTAAATGTTGAGCGAAAATTAAATTTATGCGACGCAGTGACGTTTTTAGTTGAACAAAAGAATTACGTCGAAATAGGTGTCCTCGTCAGTGGACTGCTTAAGGTACGAAGTGAAAGAAATAAAAAACTGTGTTTTTATTTTTTAAGTTCATGTGCTACTAGAATCTGTTGTTGTTTTCCTGGAATTATTAAAATGACTGTATTTTTGTTTATTTAAAAGACTATTTATTAAAATAAAGAAAACAGAAATTTATTTTTCAGGTAAGTGAAAAGATTGTAAATATCCACCTGCCTCGGCGGCGTAGTTGTACTAAAGTATGATTAGGGCTCGGGTTCGAATCTCGGATCGGCCAAAGTGGTATTGGATTTTTTCTATTCATTATCAGCCTGGAGTCAGAAATGTGTGCCCAATATGGCGATAGACTCGCCCCCTATCACATCGTGGGACAAAAAATACAAGGCGAAACGTGGGTATCTTGGTTACACCTCTCCCTACCCCTTCTGGGAAAAAGGCGTGAGTTTATGTATGTGTAAATATCTACAAAAACTACTTGAATAAAAGCCGATATAAAACAATTACATTTAGTTGAATTTGGTCTCATTTTTAATACATGTTTTTTTTTTAATGTATTTTTTTGAATTCTGTTTAATTATTTTTTTCTAAATCCGGAAATTATTTTTTTAATGAAATTGCGTGTGATTGCTGAGGATTCACCACAGTACACCAATCCTTACAATCCTTTATAAGCAGCTTATTCGAATTAACTTTAAAAAACTAACAAATTCTAAGTTTAATACATAAGTCCTCGTTTATTGAATTAACAACTGAACCTTTGGAAGTAAACCACGAGTTAAATAGAGACGTCTTTACTCAGCTCAAATGTAAATTTTTGGCAGCCGAAGCTTACTGTTTCAATAAGAACGTTATGAGTTAAAAACTGCGTCATTTGTTAAGACAAAGTAGTTTCTGAACGAGAGCAGAATTTAAATTTCAAAACTGGAAATATAAATCTTATTGGTTTTATCATATTGGAGAACAGTCTGAAGTTGAATGAATTGGAAAGAACATGATTTTATTATTTATAGCGTATAGATTCCTAGTTAAAACTATTTTGTATTTTTCATAATCATTTCCAACTTTAGAAAGTACGCCGCTGAAAAAAGACTTTTCCAATGAGTTTTCAGAGCGACTAAAAACAGCCTGCTTCCAGCGACCTCCTCACGCTACCTACGTGTATATGTAAAAAATATGTTGTATCTCAATTAATGGAGGTGACTATGTCAATAGGCAGACTCGGATTTAAAATTCATGAGTCTTAATTTTAACAGTCAATTATATGATAAAATCTAAATCGTAGATTTATTAACGAAAATACTTACTTTATTTATCGAATTAGGTCGTAAAAACTGAAACATTATCTACATTTAAAAAACAACTCTCAAATAAATAACACAATCAATACTTACTCACAACTCCTTCAAACTACGCACCTCAAAACAAAACCCCCTAAAACCGCTTTTCCAAGGGCCCTAAAAAGGGATGTAACATAATTACGTCGGAGCGTTGTTCGCCGACGCCAATAAACGGAACGCATTATGTTAAGGGGCTCTCGGTCGCGTTGTAAAACTCTAAACATAAAAAGAACAAAGTAGTAATTGCTAACAAATGTGTTCTTGGGCTTTCGGCCTTGTTTTCGAATACGGAAGGTCATGACTTTAATAAATATACGGACGTGTGGGTATAGGTATTTTATTTTGCCCCGCAATATTGGATATATTTTAAGAATTTTGGAAGACTAATAAGCTATGGAATGTCTATAAATTCAATATTCCATCTGATCTACAACAAAAATCGTTTCAATTTACTATTCAACAGCTGGGTTCAATGCTACCTTTTTTCAACTTTCAACACCTTTGAGGTCGAAACCATCATTACCTGCACGCCGTGCAGCCTGGTATTCAATGAAAAAGTCTGCCGTGATCAACTGATGACTCTACTAGTGGTAGAGCTACGCTGTTGTCAAGCATGACTCACAGGGGATCGATGTGAAGCGTCAGCTTCGCTGTCGCGTTTCGGTCAGTGAGTGAGACTGCCAGTTGCCCAATACCCCTTTCCTCTTTCTATCTTTTTTCCTTTCCGCTCCCCTCCTTGTTCGGCCGGCAACACTTCCATGATCCAGCGTAGTGGATGTTGATGAGCGGCAGTGATCACTTAGCATCAGGTGACCGGCTTGCTCGTTTGCCGGACCTATGCCAAAAAAAATGACGTTGCAGCCTTCTATCCAATGAAAAAGTCTCTGGTATCCAATGAAAACCAGATGACGTGACAACCATCACTAAGCGACAGATAGAAGCGTCGTCAGCGCGAGAGCGTCACACTATACTCAGTAATCCACTTGCTAAACATGACGAAAGTTGGCAAAACCAAAAGTATCTATTTAAATCAAATTTTATATACTTTTCATGACTCTAATTTATTCAAAGTCGTGAATTCGATTTTATGCGACTTATCGTTGTGTTTTTTTAAACGAACTGACATAATATGCTTCGTTGCGATAGTAGAACAAGCAGTCTCCCTTTATGATATAAAATATCAAACATTCCACAATAAATCATCAAAATCATTGCCTAAAATTACTCCCTTTACGTACAAATGAAGCGTCCAAACAATAAGCCGTCAGCACAGACAACTCTATAATTAATGCGGGGACCTCAAAACGTCAGCGCCAATCTGTAACTCGCATAGAGGGTCATAACTGTAATCCGGAGCGAGCTCTGAAATTACGTCACTCGCTGTTTACAGGAAATTCAAGTAGAATGGTGTAACTGTAGTTGGGAGGGGAATAGAGCAATGAGAGGACAAAGGTTCAATTCTTGAGTGATATATATCTTTTAAGGTGACGTGTTTTTATGGGTTACTCGAATACAAATTCGGCTTCGCCAAAATTTAATTGACGGAATATGGCGAAGATACCGGTATAATAGTTATCATTAAGGAAGTAAAAAAAATATTATTATGTCTACCTACAATGCTATTATAATTAAATTCAATAAAACGATTGCCGTCCTCTACATCCATCAAAACCATAGCCTAGTTAAAAGTAATGTAATATATGATTAAAATAAATTAATTATTAGATAAAATAAAATTATAAATTAAATAATACACAAGCGTTGAAACATAACAAGGTACTCCATCTAGTGGCAAACTATGTAACCTCGTCATATTCGTAAAAAAGGTGAGCTCGATCAGCACTACGCGACGCGACGTTGTAATATCTACTCATAAGTCCTGTCACAAAACATTGCAGTGGCGTCCGAAGTATATTTTAAATATTAAAACTTTCGTGTATTCATATCCTACCCTATAAAGAAAAGTGTTTTAAAATCTGTGATTTAACACGGTAAAGTGACCCGCGTAAGATTAATTATTAATACATATTCAATTTTAATATCTTATTACATTAAGTAAGTTATTTTGTTATACAAAGCATACTCACGTTGCAATAGCTTCCACGATGGCCGCAGGCTTAATTCTGAAAAAAAAAATATTAAAATAATAACCACTACACCATACAAAAGAGCAGAAGTAGGCAAGCTGTATTAACATAACTATAAATTAATATAACTATAAACTATAAAGATATAGTTTGTTTGTTTAAATTAATATCAAATTGATCATATCAGCAAACTGCAACTTAACCATCAAAGTCTCAGTTATGACCGCTTTAATGCGGTTTCAACCAGTTTTGACCGCTTCAGTCTGGATATAACCGGTGCTCCAGACGGCTTCGGAACTATGTTTTGTATTTATATTTTTACTTGTTTTCTAATAAAATGAAATAAATAAAAATGCAGTATTTATTTAAATTTGTCTTTTATTACCGTAAAGTCTCTTGTAGTTTCTGATACCCACGACACAAGACATAAACCTTAATGTGGGATCAGAATGAAATGAGTGACTTTCGTCATCATCATCATTTTCCGCCACAGAAAATCAGTTGCTGAACATACTCGTACACATCCCTCAAATATTTCCACAACAACCTATTACGACCTTTATCCAGCAACTTCTTGCAACTTTTATCATCCTCTATCGTCCTTGTCTTTAAACTAGTATTTGTTTCGAGTCTGGGTGTTTGTGACACCGAAAATTCTTTCGTAGTTCTTGATACCCACAACACCAGACTCGATCTTAGGGTGGGGTCAGAACTATGTATATAACTGTTGGGGGTATTTATTAGGTGTATTAAACTATCCTGGATACTCGTAACCGCACTGCATATGATGGTTAGCGCAGTGCCCTCAAGAAAGAGCATCGAATAGCACCAAATGGCGGTCGAACTAACTGGCGCTTGACTAACTTCTAAAATTATTTTTACAAACGCAAAGAGAAATTAAAAATACGTTATTACAAGCTGATAAGATCTTACGCAGCCTGAGCTTATTAAGTGTACACAAGCGCAGATGTAAATTACAGCACAAATTGCTGCTGTTAATGAATGGGGGAGAGACACGCGTCGAGACAAGTTCTGAAGTCATACCAACTTGGTTCATAATTGGCGAACTGCTAACTGTGTTGGAGTTAGCTCTGCGTTCTGTATGCATCCGATGCAGGAGTCCTTAAATTGAGTTGATTTAGGTTTGGTGTGGATCGATTTGGATGGGGATTAAATTGGTGATTTGTTCCCGATGATTGACACCACTCAATGGGTTGTGGCGTCTTTAGTCAATACCCAACCAATTTTTTATTCTTAAAAGGAGACACGACCCACTTATAATACAATATACATATATTATGAGCATATAGAAACTGTGGTAATCGAAACTTAATTATAAGTTAACCTGGCCCACACAATGTCCTAATTATCTTTGATCCCTATAAAGCTACTCTGCGAAAGTATTCGTGCCACTTGTATAGGATTATTTTGCAAAAAAATAAAATTCTTATCATTTAAAATAACCTGAGACTATACTATTTTAAAAGACCATAATAAAATATGCTCCTTAATCACCAACCATATCTACAAACATTAGACAACCACCAACAAAACCCAATTAAACTTTTCATATTAAGAGGGGACAGTTAAATTTTAATAACAACTCTATTCTGATCGCATCGCCAAGTTTAACACAGTTACTGCGGGCGTCGGGAGTAATTTTCAAAACTGCACTTGGAAAGTTGCGACGTCGGACGACATCGCGTCGAAGGCTCCATTACTGGGTCGGGATGACCTGTGACGGGAGTGCAGGGCTGTGGGGACGGTGGAAGACTAGTGACAATATCCTGGTTTTATTACTACAATACACTAGGTAGAGATTTTGATCGGCCTACTTAAACTGATTCGGACTGATCGGACTAATTACAATGCAAACTCTAAATATGAATTTTCCGAAAGTTTTGAGTAGACTGACGTAATTGACTTTGTAAGTACTAGGTAATCTAAAAATTATACCTGATGATTTTAACTCGATCAACACATTGATCTAATACGAACCGAATAATACGCATTTTATCGAAATGTTTTGTTTTTTTTTAGCTTTGTAATACAGTATATAGTTGGATTTTGTAATTTTATAAAACATGGGACCTTATCAATAACAGTGAGTTCTACAAAACAACACAAACGGTTTGCGGAATCAATTTTAGTTCAATAACATTGGTGTTTACATTAACGCATTAGGTAGGGCAAGTTCACTATGGGGCCTCCTTGGCACGATTGGATACGCAGGCTATGAAAATAAAAATATTTTTTTGAACCTGTAAAAATGTTCAACATCATTAAGATTCAATATTTTTTTTTACTCTATCACCCGGTTCGGAAAGCGGTTTTCACTAGAGGAGAACGGGCAAGAAACTCTAGTGTTCCTCTTTTCAAAACCAGTTTACAATATAGTGATTATTATCTAAAAACGTTACAAGTTGGTTTATGAAATAACAGACTGCGCGTTCAATCCCCGCACTGAGAAAAATATAAGTACAACGTTCCCTTGACTTTTTTTGGATTAACCGTAACCGGTTACTCAGGATGCAATAACCGAAGCCACAACTTTTGCACGCCACATGGCAAAATGTACAGAAACTATTTTATATGTTGTTTAACACCTTATGTTTGTACCTACATTTTGTGCAAATAAATTATTTCTGATTCTGATTCATAAAACTAAAATAGAATTATTACATAATAATATGTAAACGATATTCAATATTATCTCACTACGGTTGTTGAAATATTTTTACAAATTTATGAACTAATTGAGCTATCTAAATTAAAACCATAGATCTATTTCATAAAAAAAATGCAAAGTAATGAATCATGTTTTACCTGAACCGATAAATTCACCCAACGCAGGTATGGAATAGCTATAAACATTTTGTTTGTTTTGCACCTGGAAGCACGACGGTCACGAATGACAAAACATGCATTTTAATTTATACTTTTTGCCTGCAGAATATAGAACAAATAGAACAATATAGAACAAAGTAGTGATGCTAACATGTTATCAAAAAAATACTTTTTGACATTTTAATGTGAATCTCCTTACTAACTCAAATTGATCAAAAAGTAAATTACTTACGGAATTAATGAAAAAGTTTCATAGACTGTTTTAAAACCTATTTTAGCTATCCATGATCCAAGCGTTGTGGATGTTCATGGGCAGCAGTGATCACTTACTATCAGATGACCTGCTTGCTCGTTTGCCGGACCTATGCTATAAAGAAATTACCGCAGGCTAAAACTGAAATTCTATCCACCTGTGTGTTACTGCGGCAGTCCCTCTACCATTATATCTACTACTATTTCTTATGTTAGTCATTATCCAAGCAGATACATACCCTACCACCAACTTCCTCCCCAAACAAAACGCAACAGCAGCGTAACACAAGTAGAGCCGCCGTCGCATCCCTAGTGTTGCGGTCTCAGAAACTACATAACAGCGTTACAGAGTTGTCGCTAAAGAGCATGTAACGCGGGATAGCGCCGCGGTCGGAAACTAAACTCTAATTCGATTTCTAAACACGTATGCGCGACGGTTTGTTGAAAAATAACTTTACGCCAGCACAAATTCAACACCGTTTTTCGCCTGCCTGTTGAAATAACACTTTGTCGGTGTTTCGGCGAGTTTTGTTGGGTGAAACTATTCTTTATATCGTGTTGCACGTTCGGACGGTGGAGTGAAATATAATTTTATGTGGCAGCGTGTTACCATGCTCTGTAACAGGTTCGGAAAGAGACGGTGTAGGTTACTTGGATTTCAGTTCTATGGGTTGGTTTGCCCGGACTAGAACGCACATTGCACGAAGACCAACATACAAAAACTGCCATAAATTGTTCTCTTTCTTTCCTGTCTATGTTTAAAATTGGTAATATATAAATTCCCAAGTGATACCCAAGAATAGAATATTCCAAAAGCAATTTAAATTACAGACTATAATTTGACCATAGATCTCAGAATTTAATAGTCAAGAGTATACATTTTCTTTGGGCTTATTAAATGTTTAAAATAATTTTATACGCTTTTTCAATCCATAACAACTTGATCAAGTAAAAAAAATAGACCCTTACTAATCATGAAGTATTTCTAATAATGGAATTTTCATAATTAAAACCGTATAATGGGATTAGGCCGCGTCAATCCACAACACAATACATCATCTAGTACATTCCACCTCGGATTCATTCATCAAACGCGCATTTTTGCGGGCCTTGTTGTAGGGCTGGATTTGTTCTATCGATATATTTTAACATATTTTTTCATCACCAAATGGGTAATTGGTGAGATTTGTTAACGGCAAACATAAGTATAGGCTTAGAATATTTTGTTTACTAAAAAACAATCCAAAACTTAGCAAAACCTTAACTAAGTGAAATATTTTAATTATTCAAAGGAATTCTTCAATTTAAAATAGAATTAAAAAATTCATTCGTAGAAATCCTCAATAACGGAATAACTAGTAAATAAGAACCAAATATTGTTACACACCTTTTTGCAATTTCGACATTATAAACGATTTCCTTGAGAGTATTTTGTTTTAATGTTTAAATCCTAACAACCAGTTCTAAAAATTCAAATTTTATCCTTTCCGCAACAACATAATAAAAAACACCTCAACAATACCTATCGAATAATGCAATTGTAACAAGCATCGACAAAACTCAACAACGCGTCACTAGCGAAATAATCAATCTTTTCTGTACAATGACACCTCATGTCGATATCATCGGTACAATTTGCAGCACTCCGCCCTAGGATCACTTGTACAATGCGGATTTTGAGATGCTTCTTCGTATCGACGTTGTCAAAGGCTAGTACAAATAGAGATATGGGGAAATCCGATAGACAATGCTGCTTTTGATTTGGTTTTGGGCATTGTATGAGAATCAAAAGTGATATATTTTTTTTTAATTTACTCTAATACGACAGTGATCAAAATGTTAATGATGAAGTGCAGTACAATGCTAACGGGGCACATATTCCGTCGATAAAGACAGATTTGCAAAATAATTTTAAGGTATTTACAGGATTGAGTATTTTTAAGTCATTGGTGTATAAAATTAAATGTCGTTGTCTTTATCTAAAATATAATCCTTTCTACATAATATATTCGACTTTTTTTTTTTAATAATTATTTACCATTCTAACAAACATTTGTCTTTCTTTGGGAATTTCAAACAAACTCAAGTCTCAGCTATTTGCCAAAATGTATTTACATCGTTAGTTGTAACCGTCTACTCGTATATAGTATATTTTTAGCGAAGCAAGACCAATATAATAAAAGCAAGAAGAGCCATCACAGGGCCGATACAAGGCCGGCAAGAGGTGGAGGATCACGAATCTATATTTTTTTACAACTAATGAAATGTAAATTTATTTATTTGGGTTATTTAAAATTAGTGACAGCTATAAAATAAATTTTACCTGTTTGCAAAACTTGAGTATTTCTGTCATAATAATTATAATTATTTTACCTGCCTACCGCCGCGATTTTAATGAACTTCTACGGAATGTAAAGTCCGCCAACCTACACTTCGCCAGCGTGGTGGACTATATGGCTCGATTGTAGAGGACTATATTGACTAATAAAGATACAATATATTTTTATCGGTGATGAGGAGATCAAAAGTTACTGACAAATATCCTCAGTGGATTGATTGAAATGACAAGGTAGCGCAGATAAGTTTAAGCCGATTGGGCAAAAAAAATCGTATGTACGCCTTACGGCAAACGCAAATGAAAAAGTTTATGTTCGACATAGGGTTTCCTGGGCCCGAACATTTCAACAATGGGGTCTCGAAATATATACATATCTAAGCACAATTTTTACCCACGGAATTTAAGCTTCACGCCGCCACTGTTCCCTCAAACGCAGTTAATTAACTGAGAGCAGTTAGCACGCTAACACTTCCAACTGCATTCGGCAGTAAACATATTGAAGAAACTTGCGGTTCTCGCTAATCGATTTTCTAATGTTATTGCGGTGTAATTCACGTGGGACTGATTGTTGGATATTTGGAATTTGAAAAGAGCGATTTGTGTCCACCCACTAGGTGGTCAGACGACCTGGTAAAGGTCGCGGGACGTCGCTGGATGCAGGCTGCCTGCAACAGGTCACTGTGGAAATCATTGGGAGAGGCCTATGTTCAGCAGTGGACTTCCTTTGGCTGAAGGATGGATGGATGGATGATGGATGATTTGTGTTTTATTGTATATATTTTTTTAAATTACCATATGTTAGTAACTGTGGAGTCAGTGATTTTTTATATATTTTTGGTCGGAATTGTACATTTCTCGTTATTTGTACATGAGGTCGAGTTGAAATTTTTTCTTAAAGTCATATTTTATATCTACAAAATGCATAAAATATATAAGGACATAAAAAACATCATATAATAAATACATCTTAAGGATAAGTTTCTTTTATAAAATTGAATCAGTACATACTTACATAGTAACTTCGATCACAGAAATTAATTATCTCTTTTTTTTAAATTAACTTATTAGACTAATAAAATAAATAACTGATTAATATGAAATGATATGAAACTGTGTGATGACTTGAAAAAAACAAAAGAAAAACAAGCGCAACCCTTATAAAAATGTCAGGTGTGGGGTTCGAACCCACGCTCCCTCGCGGGAACCAGAGCTTAAATCTGGCGCCTTAGACCACTCGGCCAACCTGACGATATCTGTATGTAGCGATTTTAAGGTACCTTTTTACTGGTGGTAGGTCCCTCATATGCGAGAGACTATCTGGGTAGGTACCACTGCAACGTCTATTTCTTCCGCCAAACAGCAGTGTAAACGCGTTGTTGTGTTGCGGTTTGAAATTGTAACCGGTGGAACTACTGGACATAATTTAACACCTTATGTCTTAGGATGGCGAGCGCAGTGGAAAGCCAAGCATTGCTTTGTAATTCGTGGTGTTGTTTGGTTTTGCTACTGTCCATGAGCGGTCGTATCGCTTGCCATCAGGCGAATGACACGCCCTTCTTGCCATTCATTGCAATAAAAAATACATGCATTGCGATCATCTGTAATATTGGTTTCAAAACGCTTCAATGGCGACTTTTGATACTAAATAACATAATTGAACAATTACCTGTGCTGCTCATTAATTGACAAAAGTCGAACAGATCAGTTTTCACATGGATTGTGATAATTTAACAGCCTCCGTGACGTAGTTGGTTAGACGCTGACTGTGAAACGAGTGGCCGCGGGTTCGATCCCCGCACCGAAACAAATATTTTTGTGATCCAAATATTTGTTTCGGGTCTGTGTGTTATGAGACCGAAAAGTCCCGCGTCGTTTCTGATACCCACAAGACTAGATTTCATTGTCAGGTCGTAACTATCTATGTGACTATTGGGTGTATTTATTTATCATTTGACTCTTACACCTATTAGGGTGTTTTTAAATAACTATTTTGGTTGATTGTATAACTGGTCATAATAGGGTCTATAATTAAGCATAGGCCTCGTCCAAGATTAGAAATAAGGTATATGAATAGAGCGTTAAAAAAAAGCTTTGCCAATATATTTAACATCCATACATAAACTCACGCCTTTTTCCCAGAAGGGGTAAGCAAAGATGCTACCAGGACACCAAGGCTTCGCCTTGTGTGTTTCGTGATAGGGACGTGACGACGTGATAGGGACCGCCCGTGACCACGATAGCTGTAAAGTGATCGAAACGTCGGGAAGTTATAAAATGTAAAAAATTAAATCAAATTCGCGATAAAATCAGTAAGAATTCATTTTATTTCAATATATTAAAGTCCTATAGCAAAATAATACTTTGTAGGTAAGCAATAAAAATGCATAATCAAAACAGAAAACATTTCCCTCATAAAATAAATGCGCTTAACAGAACTCATTCGGAGGCTGAAAGCAAACTATTCAATACAAATGGCATTATAAATAAAAATTGCTAAGTTTCTAAGCTCAAAATCCTAGACGGCTAAACCAACATCTAGACACGTTTGTAAACGGCAAATCGAAAAACTTTAAATGGGTCCAATTTCCACCGCCCTCCTCCTTCCGCGCCCCCTCGCCCTGGCTTTGCCCCCGAGACGTGGGGCAATTAAAAGAATTGCCCCACGACGATTCAGCCCGTCGAATAACATGGGTACTCACGGGGTAATACTTGGCCTAGCAATGCAGTACGTGATTTTTTGAATACCATGGATTTATGGAATGTATCAGCAGAACATCTGATATTAGTTATTTACCGTTGTCCAAGTAAACTCATAATAGACAGGAATAGTAAGCGTGTTAATAAACATATGAAATTGGTAAAGACTTTCTTGAATAGTGAAGCCTTAAATAGAGAAGAGTGGAAGTAGGTAAGAGAGGCCTTTGCCCTACAGTGGGACAGTATAGGCTAGGAATAGAAAAGACTTTCTTAGAATAACGATACTTTTTCATGTTGTGTGTCTCAATTATCAAAAGTATCAGAAACGACATAAGTATGTCATAACACTTCTTGTAGAATATACAGATCAAATATTTGCAAACTAAACTAAAAAAAATCTAATTGCGTGGGAAACTGCAATCTGCCATTTCATATCTGGCTTCTCGTGACACGTCACTGGGGCTGTAATTGGATTTATGCCCACTTTAACGACAGAGGTGCTTGCTGACACATCGTGGGAGTTAAAAACTGACGAAATGTGGGTGAACACACGGCTTTTTTACTTGAATATAATATGAATAAATAGCATGTCTTGTGATTTTAATAGAGAAAATATTGGCTTGGAAAATTTTAATCATTATACCACATTAATTGCTTACTTCTTTAATATTAAAAAACACTTTTTTACAAAAAGAGCCATAAATAAGCAAAGGGACTATGCAGTATTTATATACTGAAATATACTTAAAGATGATTATTTTGCTCGTAATCTCGGTTAAAAAAAATATTACAATCATTTCTTTCATACAAAAAACGCATCGTCCATATACGCAAGAGACACCCGTATATCCCAACAGAAACGATCTCCGGTACCGCTCCTTGTTCTTTTACGTCGTTACACATAGAATTAAGTCTTAATGGTCTAGTTGAAACACCTCCAATTACTGAAAAAAAATCTAAGTCCGGCTTGCCTAGTTTTTTTAATGGAATAGGAAGTATTGCTTGTGAGCTGTCGCATTAATTACGCGTGGGCCGCGTAATTTGCGTTGGGATTAGTGCGTTCAGTAGAATATTTTTATTGAGTAAAAGTAGGGGTTTAAATTTAAAATTGAATTGGGTCAATGGTCTAATGTAAGCTTCAGCTATGAAATATGATGTGTTGGCTTTGTTTTCAAGGTTAACCTATTAGCTGTGTATTGTGTATTATACTGTATAGGTCCAATTAAATGATAATAATACGATTGTTCGAGTTGTTCGTTCCCAGCTGGCTAATTCACGTAATTTTTTGACGCGCCGATCAAGTTGCGGTGCAGTTGCAATGAAGTTTACGTCTTAGTGCAAAATGGTATTCTTGTAATTGTTTAGCTGCGCGTGAACTGCACCTAAGCTATGCGTAAACTGCGCGTGTGCTGCGCGTCAACTGTACGTCAGTCGTATGCAAGAAGCTTATACGTGAATACCGATCAAGTTGCGATCTGAATCACGCACATAAAACACGCAGCAGTAGAATACACTAAACCGCTCGCGTGACGCGAACTTGAAGCGAGCGTATCTGACAGCAGTTGTCAAAATTACGAGAATACAAAAAGGTCTGTTTTGATCAAAACTTAACTGCAACTGCACTGCAACGAAACTTATTTAATTACGTGAATTACCCTACAGGAAGACTGACTCAGAGAAATCAATTGAAATTAAAATCATTTTGGAGCGTTAAAATTATCTGAATGAGTCGCGAATTGTGGTGTGATCAAATCATGAATAGTTTCAAGCCTGTATCTCCCGTAGGAATAGGCCACAGGTCAGATTAATGCTCTTCGTGTGCCAAGAATCGCAACAAGCTCATCCTCTATCACATCTTAGAACAGAAATAATTTAAGCTCACTGTGGATGGTATAAGTAACAACCCTTCAGAGATTTAGGCATAATTTAACCGAATATTATAAAAAGGGAAGATTTGATTACTTGATTGCATCTAATAGGCTTTAAAACAAACCAATTTGAAAAATTCTTTCACCATTAAAATCCGACAATATCCTTGATGAACATAGGCAAAATATTTTTTTAAAAATGTATCCGCACCTGGGCGGAGAAGGGCTCGGCCGGTATCATAATATAATATTATTCTATATCATTACACTTTTACAGAAGGCTACAAAACAAACGTAACTATTGAATAAACTAGCACGTGACGACAGCATGCTCCAGGGTTGCCACAGTAAAACAAGAAACGAATTAAACAAAGCGATTGCGTCACAAAGCGAGCGGTAATGAGGCGTCCCTCCCCGTATAAAGTTGCCAGCTTAATGTACTTTATACACTATAAAAAGGATACAATTTTTTTTAACACGTCGTTTGGATTCACGGGAGCGTGTTATGGGATGGGGTTTGGGGTCCATGTTGGGAGAGGTAGCGGGTTGTACAGTATTTGAAAAATGTAATAATACTAAACATAGTACTATTTACATTATTGCAACAGGTAATGCTCACGCGTACTTATGGAATATGGCTATTAATTCATGATAATATAACCTGTGTAGGTAGTTATAAAATATTTGCAAGGGGCTATATTTTTATCAGGGCGATATGATAAAAATGAACAACAATGTGCTGAGGACTATTCATAATGAAATGTAAATTATACGACAGTCCTGAATTACCATTAAAATCTAAAAGTAGAGGAAAGAAAAGTCTAGAGTTAAGTCTAAGTGTCGTTGACCATCAGATTGGTATTGATTTTATTTTTATTTTTTTATGTAACTAACTTGCTTTTGTATGTAGGTAATTTTTAGACCTACGATTAAGGCACATATCAGATACAATTCACAATACATTGTCCGTGTATTAAGTTGGAGAACTATTGGTAAACCTAATAAATAAATGTACTTGTATATCTGTTTTTATTCACCACCATAGGATTCTAAATAATAATAAAACTGATTTTGTTTTTGACCGCCTTAAAAAAGGAATAGTTTCTCTATTCGTTGGATTTTTGATTAATGTTCGACGATTATCTTCGTATCTAAATTTTAAATGATTTACCGCTGCGCTTATGGTTTAAGGCAACCCATTACGCTAGCTGAAAAATAACATGTTTTGTAATTTTGTTTCCATCGGATTCGAATTACGAAAAATAATCAAATTACGTTTCAATATTGATCTAAAGTTCTTTATGATTGGCTAGATAACAGCTCCATTATGATGGTAAATACGTTAATTGGTGACATATCTATAGCATATTATAGATATGCTACAAATATCTATACGAGTAGCATATCATAGATATGTCACTAATATCTATAGCATATAATAGATATTTCCGCCAACCCGCACAAGGCCAGTGTGGTGGACTATATTATGGCCTAACCCCTCTCAATCGTACTCTGAATTGTAGAGGAGGCCCGTAGTGGGACGTATGTATATGAGCTAATACAGGTACAGACAGATACAATAACATATACATGTTTACGTAGCTTGGATAAGAAATCCAACCATCCCATCACTTCATAAATTACGAAATTCAAAGTGAAATATAATCTAATCAGTCTTCAAAATTGAATAAATGTCAACGCATTAATTAACTTACAAGTAGTTACATTCCTGTACACAATGACGATATGAAATGCAATTAGCACAGCAGACTTGCCTACAATGGTATTAAATTCGATTGATATTTAGCAGAACGTTTATCGGCAGTAATTCATGGAAGCAGATTAGTCGAATGCTTCCTAGATTTAATATACACTTTATCGCCGAGTGCAAATTATAAAACTTGTATATATTTTTATCTATAATTAATTTTTACACTAACTATATACTATCATTTTATTTTAATAAATTTAAATCATGTTGAAAATATCGCTTTTAAAAATCAGCCAGTGCACCCAATGCTGGGCATAGAGTTGGTGCGAAGGTATATAAAACTCTACGATGCCGCTACACACTCACGTTGGACTTGCTAGATATATAGATAGATAGTGTTTTGTTTAGTTATCAGTTGCTAGATATTAGATTTCGTGTAACAGTATGTAAAATACAGGATGGTTGTAATTGGCTTTTTTATAATTTTCGATTAAGGAAATCTTAGCAATGAAATCAAAACATTTTGTACTCAAATGTTGTAACGGAAGTTTTGAAGAGAGTAACCCTATAGCTAAAATTGTATGACCGCGGAGTAAGAAATTCAAGATGGTCTTTAACGTTATATTATTGTTGTTAATGCCACACGCTTATTTAATAAAAAAGAGTGAATAAGATTGTTACAAATAGTAGATAACTTATTGCCATCGAAATATGATTGTGAGTTCATATTCTTAAACGTAATCACCTTCTATATACTACTTTTTATGGTATCAACAAAATCATTATTTTTGAGCTGTAATCGGTTTCTATAAATAGACGGTTGTATTACACGCAAAATTTATAGGTTTTACAACAATTATCTCAATACCAGTAATTTACGTAAAAAAAAAAACAATGTATCCAATTTAACGTTCAGCAACATCCACATTCCATTATTACACAGGACTCGAACCCCTGACGTTTAGTATAAAATTATATGAGAGCGAGCACTTAATTAAAATGAAGTGTACATTCAGATGGAGTGTTGCCAAACTACAAACATCGATTGTCGATTTTAAACAATACCCCCGCTCTCTTATCTCGGTATTTATCGTGAGTGGTGTGAATAGAGACGATCCTTGCATAGATATGGTTTTACGTAAATATATACTGTAATTTGTGAATATACGGGAGTGAATTTTTCAAATCCACATCGGATGGCCATATCCGAAACTATGAAGAATATCGAAAAATGCTGAGAGGAAGTCCCATTTTGATAAAAACGAAAACTGTATACTTAGATTTTGATAAATTAATATTCCTAGCGAAGAATCGAACCCGATTTTTTTTACTATATTGTTTTTAATGCTGAGAGGCAGCCTGTAAACATTTTTTTTTCGTTTGGCCTTAATTAACACTTCAAAAATGAGATATTTGTAATACTCATTGCTACCTTTAAGCCACAGTCATTTTTAATAACACGAACTAGAAATTAAAGCTTAAGAACTTTACAAACCATGGAAATACAAGTATTTTACAAACACGTATGTTACTTCCGAGTTGTAATTATGCAACTGACTAATGGGTTTATAAAAGGCATTTTAAAGTATGGAGAGTTGATCACGCAGTGTTTATTTTTATCGTTAATCAGCTTTAATGGTAGTATAATTGTGCCGATGAAAATTTGTTGTATCATTAACAGAGCACCCTTCAGTGCCACTAACCTTGGTTCTCGTTTTTAGTTTTGATAAAATAGAACTTAGTTTTCAGACTGCCTCCGTGGCGTAGTTGTACTACGGTTCGATTACAAAGCTGAGGTCTCGGGTTCGAATCCTCGGCCAAGCAAAGTGATAATGGATTTTTCAATTCATTATCAGCCCGGAGTGAGGAATTTGGGCCCGATATGGCGATGGGCTCGCCCCCTATCACATCGTGACAGAACATACAAGGCGAAATGTGGGTCTCACGGTGGCGCCTCCGTCTACCCATTCTGGAAAAAAAGCGTGGGTTTATGTAAGTATGTAGAACTCTTTTTTTTTTTTTTCAATTAACAAAGTCTTGAAATAGTTCAGCCTACGTTTAATTTACACCATAAAACCATTTTAGTAGACAATTTGGTACAAGAGTTTCATTAAAAAAGCTTTATTTTCTCGAGGCTCTTCTATGTATAGCAACATACATCGATGCTCCACGTATTATTTCATGGTTTTATTCGCACATTTATAAGTGTATACTGAAGCAATATTTACTCGAACAAAACTCACTTCAAACTCACAGCTTTATGTAATAGGCCAATAGTAAAGTTTCCAAACAATAAAACATGCAGTAAATTCAAAAGCGAATGACCACCATTCAAAACGGCGGTGGTCACACTTAATGCACCAACACCATCACATACACACTGATACACACACATATACCCATACAAATACACACAAAATAGATGACCGAAAACAATCCTTCATTAGTTTTGTGTGGATAATTCAATTGCTAACTGGAATTAGATATGGGCTTTTTAGTTTTCAGTCAATGAGGCGCATCGGCATTACACAAATGGTATCCACACTACCACAGGTGCTGTTGTTGGTAAATATAACGTTAGTGTTAAACTATGTGTTGACCACGTTGTAATGTCACCTACACTTAATGGTGCGTTTGAGGGTTTTAAAATAAAAGAATAACAAAAATATAATTGATCTAATCCAGTTTTGTGTATAATTAAAGTACCTTATTGATAAAATCATCGTGAAATTAATAAAACATGAATGCTTTTTTTAAATCTGCTCTTACAAAATATGAGTTTATCACCGCAATTCATAGACTAGATCATGGAATCATGCGCACCCCAACGACAGTAATCACTTACACTACTAACCAATTACTTATATTTACGAAAAAAACTATATCAATACTGAAAAACAAAAACGTTAAAGTCCTAAATACAAGGGGTTTCTCGTGAAGGCATCGGGGCGCGCGGGGTGGCGCGGGGGGCGATAAAGTTGCGACTCGAATAAACGTGATATTTTGCGGGTCCGTCGTAAAGAACACGCGTCTGCCAACCGACTCAGCGAATGACGAGAGTTTGTTTACAAGGTACGATACGATGAAACGACTACGATATGGAGACGACTTTTTGTGATATAATGCACCTGTACTGTAAACTTCGAAGGCTGGTATTACTTATATGTATTAATCCAGATATTATGGATATTCATGGGCTGTAGAAATTAGTTTCCATTAGGTGAGCCAATTTCTTAACGATTAATTTAATGGTATAAATATCACTAGTCTACTATTTTGTTTGCTAAAACTACCTTTAAGGTACCGTATTGATGGGTTAAATCTAATGCCTGTGACTCTTGAAGAGCGTGTTAATTCAAATTTAGATTATTTCCATTTGAGAAATGTTGTAGTAGTAATTAAGTCTTATAAACAGTTTTAATCTTGAATATCGCACAAATTACAAGTCACGTGACCGCGTATAACACAAGTGAAGTAACCCTTCTATTGATACTATAGTCTGATAGAAAAACATACACATCTCGGACAATATAAAAGCACCTCATTTTGAATACTGCGAGCCAGTCTACAAAGTAACTCCGCTCTTTATTGACGTTAAACGAAGCGCGAGTGACAGATAAAACCCGATTATTATGAAGTGTGTGCACTTTTGTAACTCTCAAATTATTATTGAAATCTTGTATTGTAAATGTTTTTTTCATTTTTTACATTTATATATATTTTACGAGTGCTTTGAGTCAATACGATCATAGATGTCGTATTCAAACTATGAATGCGATATTACATGTGAAAGAATATCATATTGTGTTGAATAGTTTTTATTTTGCCATCCCTTACACAAACAATTGGCAGCAACAATGTTGAACATTCAAATTATGGTTTAATTACCAACTTACTATCATCTCATTCGAGGTATTATCTAAACGAAACCCAGAGTTACAATTGCTTCATTTCTAAATCGAATCCAAAATAACAGATGTTATAAAAAAATCACAGAAATTACTTTTTTCGTTGTATAAATAAATAAATAAACCTAACAGTCACATTTATAGTTTTGACACCGCTCTAAGAAACAAATCTTATATGGAACCAAAAAATAATTCTACTCTTTTAACTTATTTTCTCCTACTCAAAAAAGGTGTATCTTCTACGTAACAAATAAACAATTACACCAATGGTTCATAAGAGTAGCACATCCAACTTCCCGTACCGAACAACGTCATTACCTGGGTACGTCCGCGGCTCATTACACAACGTGCGGATAGAGTCACGCGCGCAGCACGTGAGTACTGACTCAAACACAGACATAAATCGCAAGGAGTCAACGAGAAGGGTGTAGATGTTTTACTAGAACATACGTTTCAGATACCTTTTTCATATCATGGTATGACTGAAGATGATTTTCTTAAAAGAAAATTAGTTATTTAAACAATTTGTAATAAGTAGCCGATGATTTAGAACAGAGGAACGGTGCCGGAATGCAAATACTAAAAAAAGGGATGTTTGTTTTTTTTATTGCCTTCGCAGGTAAGACGAGCGTGCGGCGCGCCTGATGGAAAGCGGTGACCGCTCTTCATGGATCCTCGCAGTGCCAGGAGTGTAACACAACGAAGTCGCTGCCTACCGAAAATTTGATTAATGGGCCTTATATAGTTTACTACGCTGCCTAGATTGTTGCGGGTTAATAAACTCTAATATGACGACACTGACTTTCATAATTTACATGCAATTTCTTCAATACATGTAATCATAGAAGAAATTAATTGCATAACCCAAAAGTTCATTCCGTACAATGATCTGTCATCATCTATCACACACCACCTTCGAACAAAATAAAACTGAACCCCAATAAACTCAATCTAACTCAATTAGATACTGAAAAAAACACAAACAGAGCACTCAAAATTGGACCTCATAAAATTGCGTTTCGATTAACGGAACAGAAAAACTGAGGGAAAAATGGAAAATGCTCTCACGGCCGTTCAATATTTCGCAGTGATTTAAAATCGCAATGCGGAATTTTGATTACCAATGCCTTTTTAGACAGTTTTTCCCGGTTTTTTATCAACTGTTATTATTATATTTGGAGTTATTGAGTATTGCTTTTGACTGTGGGAATGTATGAGGCATAAGTAATGTACTTTTGATTTTAGATAGAAGCTCGATGAAAGCATTATGTTTTATAGAAACTGCTTTTTTATTTATTTTTATTGCAATAAATGCTAAGACGAGTATTATGTTCGCCTGATGGTAAGCGATACGATCGCTCATGGACAGAAGCAAAACCAAACAACACCATGAAGTACAAAAAATTGCTTGGTATTCCACAGCGCTCGCCACCCTGAGACATAAGATGTTAAGTCTCATTTTGTCCCGTAGTTACTTTGGCTACACTGTACTTCAAACCGGAACACAACAATGCATTTACACTGCTGTTTGGCGGAAGAAATAAAGATTGCTGTGGCACTCACCCAAGCGACCTCTATATAATATGAGAGACCTACCACCAGTGGTTGAAGACTCTCTTAAAATCTCTAACTATGATACGTGATGTAATCTTGGCGAAAAATAGAAGAGAAGGAATTGTTAAGGGATATTCCAAACCCAATATCATCCGCATCAAAATAAACTTTATTTAATCCTACGGAACCTCTACATTGGTTCTTAATCCTAAATCAAATATTATATCACTATAAATGTTTCAATCACGCCAAAAATACAATTAATAAGGAAATTTTAACAGATCTCTATATAAATACGTGAAAAGCTTTTTAAGCGGAAAATGCGTGAAATCCAATTTGGTTGTGTATTTGAGGGCATTTTGTGCTTCCTCATTGGCAGTCTGAATTGAAATAAATTTGAATAATGGCGGATAAGGATTTGTGCACGAACCAAAAAATATTGTAGATGCATACAAATACGAGTCTCGGTGATACGAATACTTTTTATAAACATTTATTGAGATTTTACATAAAAAGTAATCAAATCAAAAATAAAATTATATAACAGTTGAATAAAACTTCACAAAAGCTATTTATTTTTAAATTTGGCTGCGTCTTTTAAAAATAAAAGTAGTATCTCTTACTTTACATCCCTAAAATTCGGAAACATACCAATAGTTCCCTAAGGTCTGGGAATCGCCACTACCCGGTTAGCTAAATAACCGTTTATGACGCGAGAACCAACAGGCTCGATTTCCGTACCTAGACAAATGAATGTGGGATCCACAAACTTTTGGTTCTGGGTATTGTAAGCTCGGAAAATACCTCCTAGTTTTTGACACCTACGACACAAAAGTTTTATTTTAGTATGAAGTCAGGCCCTTGTGTGTCACTGTTGGGTGTATTTATTTATAATAAATCCCGGATATACAGAATAAACCATCTCTGCGAGTTTATTATAACCGGGTCGCGCTGTATTTGAATTTCAAATGCATTCACGGACACGCGAGCCGCGGAACGTTATGGCGAAAAAAATGGCATAAATATGACACGGGGGTTGGGGATTAAAACATGCTTTGATGCTGTATTGTATGAGTTTAGGGGTTGGTTCGAATTTGCACGGGGTGTGTCGATATATCGGTTACAACGACCGGGCTTGTAATTTTATTTGCGATTTACGTATGTGGCGTAAATAACAAAAAGGTTGCCCTTAGAATATTTAGCATAATATTGTGGTAAATTTATTTATACCTTGATTTTAAAAATCCCAAAATACTTTAGCATCGTAGTATCTAGTCTAAATTTATAGTTCGATGAAACCATCACAACATAGTATTTAAAAAAAACGGATTTTGATGCAGATTTTTTTTAATAGATAGTGTTTCAAGAGGAAGGTTTACATTTATAATACATAATATATACAAAATGTCCCAGTTTGTACGTAAAATAACATATATCTGGTGTGAGTGGAGTCAAAAACCATATTCACCCGGGCAAAGTTGGGACAGGCCGCTAGTTAAATAAAAAATTAAAATATCCATACAAAGTTTTAATAAAACTATTATTATTTGTATTTACATCAACAATCAATCAAGCGTAACAAAATTATGCTATCTCCAATTCTATGAACTATGAATAGCTGGAGTTCCATTCACTTTGAACTAGGCATACAAAAAGTTAATCACTCTATCGTGATATGAACTTATGTGCAAGCAGTAAATTCTCTTTTCGTTTGAGTTGACATGGATATTTTCACGTAACGCTGCCTACGCGGTAGCGGTTCGCGTAGGTGTGCTACGAATACTACGCGCCTACACGTTGGCACTTATTCTCACATATTTATCAAGGGCACTTACAAAGATTTCCTTGAATTCATAATGACTACAAGATTTATTAAAGAATGCATGTAGATCCGTTCTACAGTTGAGTTGTAATTTACTGGTATATTTATCTTAATAAGTGCTAATTTTAGCCTTTAAATTTAGTAACTTTTGCTGCAATCTATCTACTGTTATTAGCTGTTTTATTGAAATGTTGTAATTAAGTTATATTATGGTAATTTAAATTATGAGCTGTTCCATGTTTTTGGTAAAGAGTTAATGTAGGAAAAAAATGACAGAATATATGTGTTTTGGTTCGTATATTTCTAGAGCATAGAATAAGATATTGAATGAGTCTCTCTTTTTGAGACTGCTAAGTACTACCCATATGCATAAATAATACTTAACCAATTATCAGTTACAGTATGTTTCCCAAAAAAGGTATGCGGATGAAAAATAGGAAGTACCTGCAATTTGAGCTTTGCTGGGCCAATGGCACCCCTATTGCCGAAACTAAACGCAGTCATAAACTTTTCTTAACAGCATTTTTCTGACACACTTAATGATGAACCGTCTGTGCCGAATCATGTAGTAAAAACCGGCGACATGTCTCTTTCAAGGTTACATTATGTTTCATGCATAATACAAATTGTCAATTGCTTTAAGGGACTAAAGTGCCCCGTATTTTCTAATAACAATAAATCCCGTATCTTCTAATAATAAATTGAACTGTTTAAACTCATCATCGGCCACAGCGGATTACCTGCCTTCACTATGGAGAGAAGAGTTAAATTGAGACGAGTTAGGCCCGTATCAGTACCAATTAGGGCGATTTTCTAATACCCGTCCTTATTCCTACAAAAGTTATAAAACTTTTCTAATTACTCAGTTCATTGTCATTGGATCAATGACCTGCCGAGGCCAGTCCCAAAAACCGAGGGCCGCTCAACAGAACGTTTGAAACGTTTTAATTTATTAATTAAAACCCTAAACAAATACTAATTTTCAGTATTGGTGAGTTTTACATCCGTTGAAAAGGCGAATCAAGAATTTGTCATGATTTGACTACACAGTAGAGAATAATGCAGAAGCCAAAAGTGGATTTGGTAATTACTTTAATAATAAAATTACAAATACTCTTTCTTCTCAAATAATTAAAACAGGCGACACATAAAAATGTCAATATTCTGAATGATACAGGAATAAACACAAAAAATATTTGTTAAGCCCTGTACCTAAGCCTCACCAAAAAAATAATAATTGGACCTACTATAATCCTTTGCTTCCTTTCTTTGGCGGAGCGACAAATATAGTTTGAACTATGAAAATTTGGATTTAAGCAATCAAAAGCATTCAGATTTAGTTTTTGTTGCACAGTTGCTATAAGAAAACTAAAACAATGTGATATAAAATATGTATCTATATTAGTCCATATACGTCCCACTGCATGGCACGGGCCTTCTCTGCAATCGAGAATACGATTGAGAATGGTTAGTCCATATAGTCCACCACGCTGGCCTAATGCGGGTTGGCGGTCTTTTACATACCATAGAAATTTATACAAATCGCTATGGTATGCAGGTTTCCTTATGATGTTTTCCTTCACCGTTTTAGTGCGTGGTGATTTACTATATATTCTGAGCTTCCCAGCTACCAATTTGGACTACTACTGTCCGTTCCACTGTGGCACCATCACTGTCAAAGCAAACAATTCAAAATAGCCGTTGCGCCGCTCCAATGATGCTTTTAATTAACTTAACCTTATTTTGATGGCTTACAAATTGTCTCGCTGTATTTTATCATTTCGATTTAATCGCCGGATCACAGGTCTATTTCCGTTTTACAGCTCTTAATTAAGTTTTGTTTTGGACGTTAAAACGTTTTATTTCTACGTTACGTTCTGATTGCGTCGCTTGGTGTTTGATGGTTTGAAGAATTTTAGGATCGGTTTCAAATTTTGCAGTTAAATGTGTGTTAAAAATATTTCATAGCAAGTTAATTGTTTAACAACTGCTACAAATTTCAAATGACAACTGGAACTGAAAGTTTATGTACGCGAGGCACAAAATAACATTATTTTTCATAACTTATCGTTATTACTACTTATACAAGACAAACATTTTGAAAATTTACGGTAAAAATCCATTATACTATTATAAATTATTATAATTTTAAACTTACTTTTATTTAATAGCCTCGATTATGTTATAGGATTTCGGATTCACACAGTCTTACAAGAGTTTTCGACAAATGACGTAAGAAAGTTAGTGAAGCGCACACCCAAAGCCATATAAAACTATTATCCCATAAACATATCGTGTTCAAAAATATTAAAAATAACCCAAGAATACGTAAGTGCCGAAAGAGGTGGGCGATTATATGAATGTATCGCAGATGTCTCGGCACGGGCAGCGTCGCGCCATAAACCGGCTAAATCGCTTGTCGGCGGCCATTTGCATAAACATAAACGCGACGCGGCGCCTTCGCAGCGAAACAAACGTGGTGTACAGTTGAGAGAGGACCAGTAAGGCGTTATGAATAGCTGGTAAGTATGCCTTAACTTTTATGTGAAAATATTCAAAAATAGAAGGTATTTACTTTACGGCAAATAGCTTTGGAATTGAACATAAATTAAAAGACCGTTCGTACTTTAAGGACATGAATGTTTGTTTAGGACGCAAATTAAAATTAACCTAGTATTTCTTTTATTTTGTAATTTGGAGAATGGTTAGTGATTTGTAAAAAGTGTTTTTTAATTTAAAAAAAATGTTTCGTTTTACAATAATTATAATGGTAACAATGTACTACATTCACATAAGTGTTAAAATCGTAACTATTTCTAACCTTACACTGTGTTGATCTACTCCACTAACATTTACTGTGACCCCAGTACACAGTGCTGACAAAAACAGCGCGATAACAGCTAACTATCGATAAATGTGTAGTGAGGAGAAGTAATGCGACGGTAAAGTCTGCAGGTGTACTCCCGGTGAAGCGAACTGGAAACGCCTAGATACACTAAGCATACTTTTACGGGAACATGGCGACAAATACACGGATATTTTGCCCAAATATTTTTCTTTTTGGCCCGTCTTCAGTAGATTTAGTGTATGAAAATGTTTCAAGCAAATTGGCTGGTTTCCCTTTTGTTTTTGTTTTAAAAGGAGGATAATGTCAAATGGAGTGGTGGCTTATATTTTTGTTATAAAATACTGACATTTTAACCCTTTTTGGAATACTGACTCATGCGGATCGTGATCTAGGAATTTAGCATTCATAGATTTTAAAGTCACCATAGATATGAGGGCCAATGCCCGTACTATTGAGGATGCCGAAGATCGATCGAAGTAGAGAAGAACTAGCCGAAAGGCGGAACCTGGCACCGGCCGCGATAACGCCAGGTAGAAGAAAAAGAAGAAGTTTTTAGGATAACCCTAATTGACAATGGGATCGACAGTATGCATTATTGCCAGAAGGTCGGGGAAAGAATAGATCTAATAAAGACAGGTAGTCAAATACAAAAGAGTCTAATGATCAGTAGCAATTGATTACGGGCTTGTTGAGCTTGATTGGTTTGCGAAAAACTGATGTAAGGTAATTAGTCAATTTACCTTGACATTGATCACGTCATCATAATAATACAGCATTTCATTATTGAATCAAAGCCCGCTTTTAGCCTAACTACCTTAAATGCAACGATGCAATATGACAACTTTTAAAATCTCTGAGATCCTAGTAAAATGTACAATCGTGGGGAAAACTATTTCCCATTAAAAAGAAATACATTTACAAAACATTACACGCAGAATCGAACCCATAACAACATCGTTATTCACAACTCATACGTACCGTTCAAGAAAATTTTAAAAGGATGTGTTTAATGACAAACAGCTAAGTACATTTGTAAATTTTTACATTAAACCAGAGCTGAAATTACTAAGGAACACATTTCTACAAAATATTAACCTACTTTTTAATATTCAAAAGGAAATGCGTAATGGAAAAAACTAGAAGGCGATAATGAAAGCACATTTTAACAGTGAATTTGAACCGGCAACTGAAGTCAGCGATCCCGGTAATGAGCGTTCTTTTAAAAGCAACTTTTAATTATCAAACTCGTGCGAATCTTAACTTTCTTATGATAACAAAGGGAAGAAACAAGAAATCACGCGCTCTTCTTTTCATGTGATTATAATTTGTAATTAATTTAGTTTATCTTATAGTAAATATCATTTTGCCCTTTAAATAATTATTTAACATTGACTTATATCTATCAATATAGGAATACTTATTGCAGTAGAAAGTGACAATTATTAAACATTAACATCAAATATTCAATGTAGCCTGATCAGGCGATAATATCTATTTTATCTGCTACTTTATCTGTGTTAGCCTATAGACGTCACACTGTAGGGCACGGGCTTCCTCTACAATCGAGAGTACAATTAAGGGAGGTTAGACTATGGTTTAGGACGGTATGCCCTCCTCCTAATCCGCTACGGTATTAAAAAGAATTGGATAGGCAGTGTCCTACTGGACAAGCTCAAAATATTCTCATATTACGCAAAGCAACAGCATCTAATGTATACGCTAAACAGCTTTTTCGACAGCCTCCATGTCGTAGTTGGTTAGACGCTGACTGTGAAACGAGAGCCCGCGGGTTCGATCCCCGCACCAACACAATTTTTTGTGTGGCCCACAAATATTTGTGTTGAGTCTGGGTGTTTGTGAGACCGAAAAGTCTCTCGTAGATCTTAATGTGGAGTCAGAACTATGTATGTGACTGTTGGGTGTATTTATTTATTAACCCGATATCAGCATTAATATAATAGGAAAATAAACTACCTACACACTTAAACTCACACCTTTTTTCTGAGAAGGAGTAGGCAGGGGTGCGACCAGGACACCCACTGTTAACCTTGTAAGTTCCCACGATGTGATCAGTATATTGATGGTTAAAAACAAAATATGATGTACCTAAATCATGAAAGCAATAATTAATTACTTACATTTCGTTAAACATTAGGAAGGTTTTTATAACGCAGGTGGCCAGTGCGTGGTGGCCTGTTGGAGTGCGTGGTGGCCTGTTGGAGTGCGTGGTGGCCTGTTGGTAAACGGACCAGACGCGGCTGCCTACATGCTCACGGTGGTCGCGGGTTCAAATCCCAGGGCACACCTCTGACTTTTCGGAGTCATGTGTGTATTGATAGTCAATCACCACGCACTATAACGGTGAAGGAAAACATCGTGAGGAAACCTGCATACCATAGCGATTTGTATAAATTTCTATGGTATGTAAAAGTCCGCCAACCCGCATTAGGCCAGCGTGGTGGACTATATGGCCTAACCACTCTCAATCGTACTCTCGATTGTAGAGGAGGCCCGTGCCCTGCAGTGGGTCGTATATGGGCTGATACAATACAATACAATTATAACGCAGATCAGAAATGACACAGGTAATTGTGTCGTGTTCCGGAATAAGCCTGTTTATATTGAACAGATCAGCATAATTGAGTCCATGCTGGCGAATGTTCTATCTGGACTTCACTGTACTTACTATTAGAAGCATTGTAGTCACTTTGCCGTAACAGTTTCAAAAATGATCGGACAAACGAGAATGTAGCAAAGTAAATTCCTGCATTCAAATAACACTTAAGGATCATTACTTTACTGGCTTTTAAAATACCTGAGTAAAAATGGGGAGAAGGAAATACTTTGGGCTATCGATAATCTTATTCATAAAACCAAACGAAATAGCAAATTTGTTCTTGGTAAGAATAAAAATGTATAAAGTTAATATAAAAATAAAAAATTAACACGCAGGTAACGTTATAAAACGAATACTCACAATGAAATTCGGAAGTAAGATAAATCAAAGGAATCGTCGAATTATGCAAATGAAAGTGCCGAGCAAGTATCGAACGTAAATTCTAAAGTTTATTCCGAGAGTTTTTTATGTTAATTAAATTTGAATGGCAACATTTTTCGCCGGAACGAGCCAACAATTTTTCCCTCTACATAATTTAAATTTCAAATAAGGACAAATCCTGTTCCGTTGTTTCCAAATTTACGTACAGCTGAGAGCCAATGACGTGGAGTGACAGCTTCCATTGCTTCCGTCCAATTTATTTCGATAACACTCGGCACGCTATGGCACTGAGGTCCTCATTTCAAACGGTCTAATTAGGGATAATAGAGGTATGGAAAAAACAATCCTATACTTGAGATCTTGGAGGAGCAGGCTAGGAGCTTTTTGTAAAACAAGACGATCATTCCAAATAAATGTTAGCGTGACCAACAAATATTTTGTGCATGAGTGTTGTGGGACCATAATTTCCTTTGCGATGTTTGACATATCTTAATGAAAGCAGGAATCATGTCTTACCATCATCATTACATCCAAACTATGAGCTTATCGGTAAAAAGAAACCATTTTACAAACTAGACTTGTGGCAATAACCAATTATTTTAAGGAATAAAGAAATTTGTTAATATCTCATTAATAAAGATACTCGTATGTTTTCTACAGATTTCCCTGACTCCATATTTGATGAAACACTACAAACTAAAACCCAGGAAATATCTTTCACGAGTAAACGAGCAAGCACTGATGCTAAGTAATCACCGTCGCTCATAACACCGTCCCAACAGGGATTGTAAACGCGTTGCAGTCCTTTGAAAGTTGTTGAAACTTGGCATACCTAGCTCGCAACACGGAATACAAACTCATTAGTGCACGTCAGCATTCTGTTAGTGATACCGTCTGGTCTAGTATCGATTAGTGGATGAAAAATGTTTATGATGCTATGGAAGGGTATAAATATCTGTCGTGATTGGAGAGTTACAAGCTTTCATCGCGGTACTGCGTCATAATCACACAATATCAACACGCTTAAAGGTGGTAGAACCACTCTATTGTCATGTGGATGGTGGACAGACTCGTCTGAAGTGGTACCACTGCGACAGCTTAGCTGTCGCGTATCGTTCGATGAGTGATACTGCCGGATGCCCAATACCGCTTCCCTCTTCCCATTCGTTTTCCTACCCGCTCCCCTTCCAATCTGATGGGCCGGCAAAACATCCATGATCCAAGCGTTCTGGAGTTCATGGGCGACAGACCACGGCACACCTCTGACATTTCGGAGTTATGTGTATATTGATAGTCAATCACCATGTACTGTAACGGTGAAGGAAAACATCGTGATCGGTATGTAAAGTGCACCCACCCGCACTAAGCCAGCGTGGTGGACTATATGGCCTAACTTTTCTCAATCATTCTCTCGTTTGGAGAGGAGGCTTGTGCCCTGCAGTGGGACTTATATGCGGTGTTACAGATACAGAATATTAGGTTTAAAGCAGGCCGACATAACTGTGTCAACCAGCAAGATATATTTTCAACTGAGGGATACTTTCTTTGAATTTTAATGCGTTTGCCATCAGGTTAATCATTGTAATTCATATTTTTGTACAAAAACCAAGAACTATCTATCCTCCATGTTTCTTATTCTTTATTCCCAAAGCCTATCATTTTCCAAACGCTGATGATTTTCATGGCACCTGATTACTTTCAATTGTGACAATTACTCATGCTACTTCTAGCGTCTTCAACAAATGTCAACAGGACACACTAATACAGCAACTAAATCAATCCTAACCAAATGACCCATCTCCGAGCAAGATTTGAGACAACACACGAGGCAAACAGCACGACGGGGTCAATTCCCTTGTGTGTTAATGAGCTGCGCGTGTTGACTCGCTGCCAATTAACTCGGTCAAAGGAAACGCCAGTGGCTTGCGTCTCGATGCTGTCGTGTGGGATTTGATGTGCAGGAAAAAGGGATTTGCTTATGGATTTTCACTTAAGTAGTTACATATATCATTAAGATCGTAAATTAACTAATAATTCAATAGGCAAGGCCCAAAGACCTATGCAAACCGGGACGGAATGGCAAGACTGAATCTAAATTATGTTCAACATTTATACAGATTCAATAAATTATTTTCAGTTCATTTCATTTTATTTCAAGGAATTATTTTTTTCTAAAGGATATTCAAACTTATCTGGTATCTAGGAATTCGACAAAAAATCCTATGTTTTAAATTGACGCTGCGGTATCGAGAAATCCCTCTAGATTTTCTGCGTAGGCCCTAATTTGTTTCTTTATTGGGATATCACACGCATGCCCTTTGGGCAGGGCTAAAGAATAGTATGTAAATCGCTTTGATGAAAACTTTTTACGCATATCAAAGAATTATATTATTGTTGATTTAGCTTACAATGTTATGAACTACTTATTTGATGTTAACCACTACACAAAATTATGTCAAAATTAATTTAATAAAGGAATTTCAATTCATATCACAGTCATTTTAAACTGATAAGGTATTAATTAGTATTTTTTATGCATAGGTCTCATGAGGTAAAGTTGAAATATTTTTAATAGTGTTACCACTTGTGGTTACGACTAAGTAATTACATCTCACCTACCGTGCCATAGCGTCTAAATAGAGCAATAAACCATATAGATAACTATCTCACTATTCAATAGAATTCTTTCAGTCTACTGGTTGAGTAGAATTTAAGAATAAAACAAAAATCTCCACTCCACAATCCCTACAACTTGGTAAAATCCGTACGAACCAATCCAACTTTCGTATGCAAACCCACCGCATGCGATTTCAAAACAATGTTTTTAAATATGGATGCGATAGTAAAAACTACGGGTTGTGCGCGGTCTTACATTCAGAATGGAAGTTTACGCCGAACTTGTACTACAAACAAGGCTATCGTCTGTAAGAACACATGGTGCAAGCGGCAAGTCGTACATGTTATGTGGGGTAAAGGACATTTTTTAGGACGGTGTTTGGGTTTGAAAATATTTGGGCTGTATTAAAATTAGACAAAAAAATATTTAATTGTGAAAAAATAACATATTTGTTTTAAAGAATGACCGTTAAAGTGGAGTTAAAAGGCAGTTGAAAAATTTTTTAAGTAGATGTGTGTATTTTTATATATAGCTTTTTTAAACAAGTGGAATTTCTGCGACTGACAGTAACTTTTTTCATCTGATCTGGCTTTGTTAATGTTTTAAATGAGCTAATACAAAAAATGCCCCTTCATTAATAAAATCCATAATAGTAGCAAATAATGATACGAAGTGATTAATTGAACAATGTTTTTTTAATAAATTAAATACTGAAATATATAAACAGTCATTCGTAAAACATTATTTTTATAATTAAGTCTAAAACATCTTGTGTCATTAAAACTATAATTCAATAACATTAAGATAACAATAGCCCATGAAAAAATTGTAATAAAAATTAATGAGCTCGTAACAACTATAAATGTTTAAAAACGCCATAAATTAATTATGAAAGTGTTATAAAGGTTGATATGGAGTTATGGAGCCGTCGGGCAGCCGTGTTCCCTGAGAAATATTACACCTTATTCGTTTCGATTTAATTAAACTTTCGATAACGTCTGAACTGATATGGTAAGTAGTTGCTAGTGGAAATTATTAGAAGAATTAAAATGTAGAGATAATAAAAAATAGGTGATATTTCAGAGGGACTTACAATCCTTTAAAATATTATTTAGATCGGCTAAACGATGCGTTAAGGATCATCAAAGGTACTACTATGTGAAGCTATTTTTATTTGAATAAATTGTTCCTTTGCTTAGTAAGAGTTTCCTCAACTGTTACTCATAGCTATGTATGCTTTTCTGTCAGTGTTTTCCTTTAATGTGAAGCCTCGGAATTGTCTCCTAAGTCTTGGCACAACTACACAATGAAAATTTTTAACATCATTACTACTCACAAAACAATCGCTCACACCAACTTTCTAAAATAGTTTCACGAATACCTGTATGCTAGAACAAGATACTAAATACCCAAAAATCAAATGGCTGCTACTACTTTACCTCAAAGCATCCTATCTAAAAGCAGTTGGTGCTCAAATTGTAGCACCTTTCAATAACTGCGCCGATCAATTGCGCTTATCAACTGTACAAATGTGTATTTCATTTTCACAATTTTAGTTCTCACGTTCACAATTAAATGGAATGAAGAGTGATATTCCTTTGTTCGTTTGAGTTTTACGTTTTAAATATTGTTTTGATAAAATTGGACGGTTTAATTAAAAATATTAGTATCACACATTTTATTGTTAATTTGTATGTTCTTTAACTGCTAAGTTGTCAGGAGGCACTCTCAAGCTGATTTGTAGATTGGAGTTTAATGAGGTCATATTCTGATATTTATGCTGATTATGATGATTAATAAAAACATTCAATAGCATATTACGCAATGAATATTTTAAGCCAGAAATCGAACTCAGGACATAACACACGAGAATGCCATATGATGAAACAAGTTTATGATAATCTTATAAAATCATACCTATGTTGCGGATTGAAAAAAAAATGCAATAAATTACATACTATAAAAACAATTTTTTTTCCAATCAACACTCAAAGGACTAAAACACAAACACTGAAAACAAGCATAAAATCATCACCAAAACCAATATATGCATGGTGAATAAAAAAATAATTTATGCAAGCAAAGAGTGGGTTAAATGCTCGGCCTGGATGCAAATTGGCGCCGGGGGTCCGTGAGACCGAATTTAAAATAATAAACATGGGTCTCAGTGGACCGCCGCGGCGTTGTCGGGTTTTTAAACGTCCCTAGCTAACTTATAAGCGAGGGTTTTGTTTTATTTACAATTTCTAAAGCATTTTTTATGTGCAAATGTACTTTTTATTGGCGACGTGACGGAGGGGAATTCTGAGATTGTCATTTGCTGAAATGTAGGGTTGGATTCAAATGTTGATTGTTACCGCAAGGTATTTCAATTTCTTAATTATGACAATAATTTCATTTATATTCACAGATGCACTAAGTGATAACACCATGAGATAGGTCCAAGGCTGTAAGATCCCTTCCCTGATCGATATTAAAACTCGAGATACAATTAAATGACAATTTCATGAGTAAATAAATTGCTTTACTTAATTTTTTCGACAGGATCCCTCACGATATTTTCTAAGAAAATCACGATTAAAAAAGTATGTGCCCTTAAAATCTGACAACTGTTTCCACATTCTATGCAACTCAAGGTTCAAAAACTAGGCGACAAACTGAAGAGCATAAACAAAATGTAAAGAAAGCGTTCCGTGTAGTCGGAGCGGGGATCTTGTTGACGTCAATATGTCTGAGCGGTGTTATCTCTCGATACGCTGTCAGTTCTATCTGGATTTTTGCACGGAATTTTCAGCATAACTTAGATTCGTACCTTATGACGGCATCCATTGATTTCTACGTTTTTGCGGTAAGTGTTCTCATAATTTATTTGATTTTAGTATAAGTGTAGTGAATGTGTGTCGATAAGAGAAAGTTGTATGTCAACACGCACTTTAACGGTAAAGGAAAATATCATGACTAAATCCACAAACCATAGAGCTACTTAACAAGGTTTTCTGTGGCATGTGAAGTCCGCCAATCTGCACCAGGCCAGCATGGTGAAATGGCCTAACCCATCTCAATCGAACTGTCGATTATAGAGGATTCCCCTGCTCAGCAGCGAGCGATTACTGGCGGATACACAGTATTAATCACTCAAATTAAAACAATCAGCCTCCTACAAAATGCTCAAAAATTCCTTTAATCCATATAACCACATCGAGATGTTTGCCGACACCGGCTCATCCAATTACGCGTGACGAGTGTACGCGGCAATCCTTTACCTAACACCTTTATTCCCCCGACGTTACGCGAATAAAACTTGTGTGAAGGCCGCGTCTTTAATGGGAATCGTTTGTTACACCGACGCGTAATGTGCAATTTGTTTTTTTTTTTATTGAGCTTTGGGCTTAGCTGTTTTATTGGGATCGGTATGGAAGTGACAAAAAACATTCCAGTAGAATTTGCGAAAGGTTGCTGGCAGATGCTGGATGCGACAAGCTGAAGACGCCTATGTCCAGCACTGGGCGACAGTATAGACTAATGATGATGATAATGATGATGAAGCCACTATAAACTATGAAGTTTGAGGCTTTGTAACCACTTTTGTTATAACAAAGGTGGAATAAATGAGCAAACGGCTCCCGATGGTCACCTACATAACAGGAATCGCAGGAGGCCTACCGGCTTTTCAAATTGGTAAAGAAGGGAAGGAAAAAGATTCGATTATCCGTGATCTATATTATTATCCATGTTATATAATTATTATATTATCTATATTATGTCAAAATCTTAGTTTTTACTCACACATTTCCGCGCTAAATTGGTAACGCTCAACCCGTGCTTACTCGAAACCTGATTTATAGATTTTTTAAATTAGATCTGTAGATATTTTTTTATTTTAAATGCAGTGCGTAAGCGTAATGCGTAATTTATTGTGAAATTGACAAACATAATTAACTACGAAAATGCACGTAGCTTCGAAAAGTCAGAGGTTTGTTTGTCTTGATCTTGGAGGTTTCCTTGGGAGGTTTCCCGTCTTTGTCTTATCAGTCCAGTCTGCAACCAACTAGATTACCACTTTTTATAAAAAAAATATATATAGACGGATTTAATTCAAAACAGAAAGCATATCGGTGTGCGTGGCGGTCTTTGTGCCGACTCACAAGTGAGCTCTCAGAGTCAGGAGTGTTTGCGAATGTCGTCTCGAGTGCCGTCCGGGTAACAGGTTCTTTTCCAAAGGAAAAACCTTTTTGAGACAAACGTTGATAGCTTCCGCTAGCTCTCTTCGCACATTTCTGTTTTTGGTATTTAGGTCGCGTCGAATTCAACAAATGTTCGATAGACAATGCAAACAAACTTCAATGCGTTCGAGTTTTATTTTTGTGAAAGCTTTGTGGAGTGGTGTTTTGAAAGTGTGCATAGGTCATATTTTTTTATACTTAAAGTGTACTGATCAGTCCACATTCGTTTCGCTGAGGGGCTCGAGCCTCCTCTATAATCGAGAATATTACTGAGAGTACGATGTACTGAAACAGTGTGGAAGTCCGCTGTAAACACGGGCCTCTTCAAGGACCTCCACAGTCACCTGTTAGAAGCAGCTTACATACATCGACTCACTGCAAATTTAACTGCTACCAAACATGAATTCAACTTTTATGCAACAATTTTCTGTGACCTATATCGGGTCGTCTATTCTAAACAAGGTCAGCACAATGTACAATACTGATTTATAATAACCAAAATCACACAATATGTAATATTCCAAACCCAATGGTGGAATAATAATTGAAGTAATTAATGTAACTACGAGTCACTTTCATTAACCCGTATACTATTCTCGATGCCTCACTCTTCAATACTAACTTCTCACTTACACAGCATAAGGTTTATTTATATATAGTTTTTTAGCAAAACTAACTGTTTATACTACCCGTGATGGTATCTGCATCTAAACTTTGTGTCGAACAACCGACAGACATAAATCTCACGTCATTCGCCACAATTATGTCGGCCTGTACAAATAACAATCATCGCGAGTATATCCTAGAAATCCCAGACCACAATCTAGTCCAAAATCAAGTTTCATATCCATGTTTTTTTACAAATGATACCAAAACTCGTATCGAAATATATCTCTATCCATTACTACAAATAATACATACAGAACGCAAGTTGATTTTATTTGTGTCTTCCCTCAGGATTGGACCGGCGTAATATCTATCAACGTACAGAGTATCGCGTCCCTCCATTTGTTAGTGCTCGCGGTACTGGAAACCTTTATAGGAAAGCAGATACATTTATTTATAGCTCTGTGGATCTATGATCGCCTGGTAGATTTGACGTGTTACATGTTACACCGTTTGGTTGGGAATTGAGCGGTTTAAGGTTCGATTGATATGAAACGTGTGAATTATATAAAAACAATTTGTCTCTGCATGCATGATTTGTTAAAGCACAAAATCAATTTGCAGGGAATTTATCGTGAATTATGAAGATAAGCTAATGCCCGTACTTTTTTTTAAAGATAGACAGAGTTGCCACTAATAGCATCCACATGGGACATTTCCGCCCCAATACATGAGCAGGGTCACGAATTTTAGCCCCATACAAAACATCTAATTTTACAAGCAGAAAAACTCACACCAATTAAAATCTGGAAGTCAAACCCACGACCCACACTTACGAGCACACACACGAACAGAGCATAGCACGCTATTGTAGCGCTGAAACGCCACTTGTATCAAAATGTCCACGAGTACAATACAAAATTAGGCGAAAATCAAGCACTGCGGCCATGTACATGCGCGCTGGAGCGTACATGCAACTACCCCCCACTGAATTATATTTGTAATAATGGCACAAGGAAAACGAGTTAGACAGCCTTGATTTTAGAAAAAATATATATAAAAAAGTGATTGAAATAAGAAGGACTAATGCGTTTAAATTCTGGGCAGATTTTTGTAAAGTAATTAAATCTATTTTTTTTAATATCCAGTCACTTGAACTCTTCTTCTTGTTGTGATGCATAACTATATTGTTTTCCTGTATAGCCATCGCAACGATAAAATACACAGTTATAAAAAATAATTTTATATCATTTTCTATCTATTCTAGTGGCAGCAAGTAAGGACTTTGAAAACGTGAAGTTCTGGGATTAGATCCCAAGTCATGCAATCTATTTTGTATAAGATATTTGATCGACAGTAGCATGGATTTTAATGATTTTTTTGGTTTAAAATACCTTTGACGAGTTTGCCATGGCTGGTATTTATGTCTAGCGTGGCGGTAAGAGATACCTAAAGAGATAAAGAGAAGGCGATAACCCTACTCCCCACGACATTTGAAACAGAAATAAGTTGGACAAACGGTTACCAGCATGAGTATCACCTTTGTCCACTTTGCCTCCTCTCCAATCGAGAGTGGTTAGGCCATATAATCCACCACGCTGGCACATGTTCGGGTTAGCATGTCTATTTTTAAGTCTTGATATAAACTCCAAATAAGTTTCTATGTTTTATCATTTAATCCCGAAACAAACAACATTTAGATTGAAGATGTTAAATTTTTAATTAAAGTTTGTTAATTTGTCTAGTAAACAATATGTAGTGTTATCGTCTGCAGTATGTCAGGCGATAACTGTAATTAAAACTTGAGATTGAGCGGGATTACGCGCACTAAAGGAGCTCTGGCAATTAAATCGCTTATTTTGATATTAAGAACACGATATTTAAAAGTAATTGTTGCAGAGATGTATTATTGAATAGAGGTTCGTAGCTCAAAGCATGATTGGAAATCTATCGGAAAAATCCTTGCATTATATCTGCTACAAGTAGAATGCGATCCTGAAAGTTTATTAAAAAAGCAATGGGGTCCCTGTATTAGGAAACATAGTTTATGTTACCTCATAATGTTCAATGTTATGAAACCGATTACTATAGTCATTTTCACTACTCTTTACAAAAAATATTTACCATAATGTGGGTTATATTTATTATTAAAGTTATAAGCCCGGTCTCAACAATTTTCTCAACATGATTGATATTAGAAATTAAGATCTGCTATTTATATAACATTCTATGTGAAGTCATATTTTCCAACAATTTAATTCGCTGTTGTCACCTAAAATTTTCAATAACCAACTGCCAATAACCCCATAATTTTCCGGCGGACGTTAACTTTCACTCATTTTTCCCCCATCACATTTTTACATACAAAATGTGGGGTAAAAACACCGCGCGGCCTCGCAGTCTCACAAGTTTCATCAAGTCGCATATTGCTGGCCATAAATTTCTCATGCTGTCCCCACAGGTCGGTAGTAAGGGCACTGCGTGCTGGACACACGTGTGGGGTACCTTGGGCCCCTTATTATTAGATCGCGAAATTAAAGAGCATTAAACGCTTATTAATTATATGGCCTAACCCTTTTTAATCGTACTCTCGACTGTAGAGGAGGCCCATGCCCTGCAATGGGACGTATATGGGCTGATACAGATAAAGAAACGCTCATTGATTAAGCGAACCACGTGTGCTGGCTAATGAAGGCACAGGTTTGTGATTACTACCACTTCAGGCAAACTTTGAAACTTATCACTTTGACGTATTAATGAGTTGTGAAAAAGGTTGCCGGTCCAAAAGCATCCTCTTGAAAGACATAAACACGCGGGTACGATTAAGCCAACCTTGGAACAATAAATAGGAAATCATGAATATTAAAAAATCTTGATATCGTCTGTCTTAAAAAAATCCATATATCGTACACCTAGCCCTAGCAACATCATACCAAATCCCACCCCGCCATCCCATGTATGTTGAGTAGGTATTTATCGTGACGAAACCGGTATATATCAAGGACGGGCCAATTTCTTGACCGAAAAATTTATAACGGTGGCCCGTCCGCTGATATATGGACGGGAGACCTTCCCACACAACCGACGGCATCCCTAAATGGGTTTAGGCATATTCTATGTTATTATTATATTGGCTGAGTAATGACTGAGACGTCAATGAGACTAACAAGATTGAATTTGATAAATCTTTGTTTCAGCTCAATGGATGCCAGTTACTAACAATCATAGTATACTTTCGGAACTATATTATTACAGTTCATGCAATTAAATCAGCACCGTACCTCCTTGTTCTATAATCTTTGACAAAATTCGGATGTATAAATATATTTTTATAGTATTAAACAAACTTTAATTCAAAAGCCAACCAATTTCTTTTATGTTGAACTATCGCAAGTTTTAAACAATAAAAAAACAATAATACATCGCTGTATCTGTCATTTATCTTCCAAAAAAATCCAGTACCGATATAAAATAATTCCAAAAAAATTCAAACACCAACGTTCACAGTTGGGGCATATGTAAATCGTAGATGGAACTGTCAGACGCAGCGCACGTTCGCGCACGCATTCATAATTCAATCAGGTTTGTCTGTATGTCCATGCGATATGCATCGCGGATGTATTGGGACCAATCAAGACACAATCTACATGTGCCACTAATGATATCCAAACTTCGCCGGATTTACTTCCATTCCAACATCAAGGAATTAATAAACACGAAGTATTAACATCATAGATTCTAAGCAATGCCAATGAGGTGTTGCAAACTGAAAAATTCATACTTCACATTGGATTGCTTAATCTGGGCATCGACACTAGGATCTGATGGTTCACAATCTTCACCAATATGGTGGCTATTACATGAAGCAGGTGATTATTTTTACGAGGCTACCTACATATGGCCCAACGGTGAAATTTGTGCGCCCTGTCCGAATTAGACAGATAGTAGGTTGGTGGACTCCGTGTGTTATTAAAATTACTTTTCAGAACACCTAAGTACGCAGGTTCCCTGTCATTGTTTTTCTTCCACGTTAAAGTGAGAGGTAATTAACCATGGATATAAATGTAACGTCAGATCCTGATATAAACCTTGCGCTTGAACTAGAAACTATCGGCTTAGAATCAATCAAGATACAGCAGATAGGCAGTAGATGCTGGGAAATACTAAATGCTATAGTAATCAACGGAGAGTAAAGACTAGAAGTCGCTGATTTGAGAGCCGTTCATACTGATTTGAATTCCGGACACAATGCGAATAAATCCAAAGCAGGTACTTAATTCAAAGTTGAAGAGATTAACCGATAACATTCTATGATGAAAGTACTAAACTCGTAGCGACATTTTCTATTAGAATGAAATCTGAAGTAAACATAAAGCTGTACCAATTTACTATGGAAGGAATTTATGTAGAGTGAAGAATCTATTTACAATATCTGGTCAACATGGTAAAGGGCTTATTATCTAAAGAATTGATGATAAACATACATCTAGTAACATTATAAGCCAAATCTTCGTGCTACGTGGCTGAAAATATCATGTTGCTTCGACCTACTACGGGTGAGATACAAGCAGTTAGTAGAACCTTAATGTTGTATTAAAATGTAAATCTTGTGATTCAAATAAATAAGAACTAAGACGGCATAAACTTAGAGTGGTTGGAAAATCCATGCATCAAAATCTAGCTTGAATCGAGGCAACGAAAATAAGAAGTAACCTAGATAGTTCATGAAGTTATCCATGCAAATACACCAATGTTAAACTTAAGATTTCGTAAAAACTACTGGTTCCTATGGAACTGATGTAAATCACAGAAGCGAGGTATAATGTGGAAATAAATAATTCTTCGAAGCGATATTTTGAGAAAAATTTAATCAGTAAACGAGCTGTAACTCAGTCTTGGAATATATGACCGTTGAACAAAGTTTATCTGGTAATATACATATTAGATTGGCCCGATTTGTAAGCGAAGACGATAAGAAACTGATTCAGAAGTTATTGTGATTTTATATCACATCATATATTTTTTATTTGCATTTTTATACTAACAATAAAATGAATATATACTTTAACGGTAAGGGCAGTCCAACCCTAATAGAAACAAATGTACGAAATTATTCGAAACAATGGGTATAAAGGCTGAAATTGAAGTGCGACAAACCTGCATGAGTCTTATACTAATATTGCTATCCGCTAAATAAATACACCCAACAGTTACAAGACTTGTTTCTTAGTCTTGGGTCAAGACTAAGTATGTGACTGTATCTATTATTTATTTATTTGTACTTACTTTAATGTCTTACAAACACTGAGATCGCGTACAAATACTTGTGGTTCACTAAAGAAATTATCTAATCGGAGAAAAAATTCGAGAAATTCGAGCACGGATCATCTCGTTTTATAGCTAGTGCTTTACTAACTACACGATCGAGGCGTTCAATTAAATAAAACGTATAACCTATAAAGAGACACTTAGTTCCTCAACCGATGAATATCTCTAAAAGGCATCTCAACTCAAACCGCTGCAAGCTCGTCCCTCAAACCAGCACTCACCCGCGGCCCGCTCTGAGTGCCATCGGTATTTGCATACAAATTGCCCTACACCACTCCACTAGACTCTTGAGCGGCCCCGTTTCGACTTGCAGATTATAAATTGTCGATATTATGCATAACAACACAACTTTACTGCCGTCTTACGTGTAAAAACTTGCCACGTATGCGGAGTTCTCTGTTTTCAATCATCAAGTTTGATGGATGGCAAGAAATAGGTTAGGTTGGTGGTTACGTACAATTGTTGTTTTATTGACCTTCTAGCGACACACGAGACTTCAGATATGTAGTGGTCTGGTTTCACTTCTTCGTTATCTAGACAGTTATTCCCAATGATTAATTTAAGTCATATTTTCAATTAACTGGTAGGTTTTTAGCAAGGGAGGTAAAAACACAAGTATTTTTTGTGCTTTACGAAGTTTGTCGATATAAAGTCCACATACACTTGTAAAATATTTTTTTTTAACGAAAACAATATCTCATTTAGATATTTTAGTAAATAAGCTTTTAGTTAAATTCAATTGAAATTCATAGGAAATAAATGTCTTCAATCGTCTAGCGTTCTGCATTGCAACTGAATTTCGGTCCTTATTTCAAACACACTACTCGGAAGTAACTCCTCCGAACTCCGTTCTAAATGTATGTCGACTGTTATTTCGTGGAGTACGTCTTATATCACCTTAAATAGTACAAATTTTGGGTCGGTATGTGCTGTGTGTTCTATTTTAGTATACATTTCCATAATACTAAATTATACTTCAGCCACATATAGGATCCTACTGTAGAATATATGTCTTATGTGCAGGATATTATGAATTACGGATGAAATTCATTTCTACAATATCTTGTTTTTTAATAACCTTTATTTATTGAAATAATATGAATTCTTACGGATTTTATCACGTTTTATTACAATGTGTAACATTCAAAACATTAGAAAGAAACCATTATGCAAACCTTTATTTATTTAAATAAAACAAAAGCCTACATCGCAAACGATATGGGTATAGATAACAATATAATGCCACCGACAAGTCTCCAAAGTTATCCCCGTCCCAAATTCTAGTCTCAAGCAACTCTTACACAATTTTTGAAAATCGAAATCATTCTATGTGCAACGATCGATGTCGGATTCGACCCTAGGATAAAGTTCACAGCCCCTACTATGTTGCTACTACAAAGATTAGTGAGATAACTTTATTATCTGATACTTAATCTTTAACCAATGTAAATGATGACAATACATAATATGAGAGCCTTTGTGGCGCAATTGGTTAGACGCCGGCTGAGAAACGAGAAGCCGTCAGTGCGACCCCCACACCCAAACAAATGTTTGTATGATCCACAAATATTTGATCTGGGCCTGGTCTGGTCCAAAACTCCAACTCCAAAAAAAATTAATACCATAAAATCATGTTATCCAACCTTGAACACTACTTATTAGTGTATAGACATCCCAGAGAGTGTACTACAAAATGCACAAGATTATTCTGCGTGAAGCGTGTGAGTGGGCGAAGCTCACTAAATCCGTTTAGTGGTGCTTATACCCGGCTCGGTTAAGTACCCAGATGTACTACAAGGTAATGTATCTTCACGCTGCTTTTGCCGGGGGTAAGCAGGCGTTAGTGGTTGGTAGAAGAAGCTAGGTAAGTGGGAAAAACTTATTTGTTGGCCTATGTGCATTTGTGTCATGAAGAAATTAGTTATAAAGGATTAATTAAGGTTTTTTATATGAGGTTTTATTTGTATTATGTTTAGAAATGAGTAAAGTGCAAAAGATTTTATAAAATTGAGCGCGTCATGCGTGCAAGGTCTAATGGGACAAGTACAGTATTAGAATTTCAAACAAAAATGCATTACATCCAGATTTTTACCTCACAAGAATTCAGTAGACATTGACCACTTCCTAAAATTCAATAAAGATTTCTTAAAACGACCTGGCCATCAAACAACTATTAATAACGCAACAAAATCACACATTTACACAAAAGCCACAAAGACTGGTTAAAATATTTCTCGACAGAATATTTTATCAGTGAAATAAACAAAAGCCCCGCCAACTAAATACCGTACCTTAACTAATGAGCGCCGCTCCCACAAGGCCGATTGGTTCAGTTATCCATCACAACTCGGAAACTATCGGCTTTTAGGTGTAAACCACTTGGGATATTACAGATTTACTTAATTATGTGAGATATTGCTGAATGCTCTACGTGTAGCGTTTCTCGAGTGTTGTTAGACATCTTAACATATTGCAGGTGATGTATATGTTGTACATTTCAACAATTTATGGATATGTGTAAATTGCAGGGTAAGCAGTCATAAAGACTGACTCGGTGGTGCAGTTGTACTACGGTATGATTGCAAAGCTGAGGTCTCGGGTTTGAATGAAAACAATGGGACTGACGAACGAGATTGGTGAGAAAATCAGTGATGAAGTCGGTCGATGATGACTTAAGGGGTGCTATAAAAATCTTATTACAGATCAGATGATAGTTATTTTACTGATCCATTTATGTTTACAAATTTTTCTATTTATTTTCTTTCGAATACATTCATTGCGTATTAAAGCCAAGATCAGTGCTCGATGTCAATTGCATGCCACTGTCGATCATGGGCTCACAGGATTTGCAATGGTGGGTGGGATGGCGGAATAGATTCTAATACACTTACAGTATCATGCGCGTGCTGGGAGCATTATTAGCGTGATGAAATCAAAGCTATCCCTTGAGAACTGTGCACTAGTTCTGTGATCTAGTTCAGGGATGCGTCATGTGTTTAGCAGTGGCATTTTCATGGTCTCAAACGTAAAGTACTCGACTCATATTACCGTCTCATACCTGCTTTTGTTATTGGTTCTTAATAGTGAGGACAATAAAAGCAGCTACTGTAACACACCTATCGAACATTTTACTTCCAATAATACGTACTAACAAGGATGAAGGAATGATACGACGGACGAAAAGGGAAAAGCACATAAATTATTGACAACCAACATACCATCCATGGCATCTACGATGGGGTCAATGAAATCACTAGTAAACACTAACTGCCAAGACAAAAATCTAGCCATTACAGATACAACGAACCCAAAGCCAGTCCGAACACTCTTATCTTTAACAACCCCACAATTCGAGCGTATCATTGTGATACGCCATTCGCGACGCTCAAACGCCTTTATGTAAATGTGCCTTAACTGACGCTTACACCAGATCGATAGTAATGTGCAGTTAGCCGCATCCGCGCGATGCAGTTTCGACACTCCCGCTCAGACGTCTACCAACTAAATTTAGACTTTTATTATTTTTATACGGTTATTGCTTATCTTTTATTGTGCTGCGTCTGGGAGATTGCTGTCTGGAGGGGAGAAACGAGAGGATCTTCCTAAGAGATCGATCAGTTTCAAATCGAGTAACTCTGCATAAATGGACGCTGCAGTTAAACACTTATATTTAAAAAGAATTGTAATAATGAAAAGGACAAGGTTTCAAGGACATTGTAGCCAGCGTAACTACTGGACGTTATGAGATTTAACAACTTATGTCTCAGGATGGCGAGCGCAGTGGAATGCCAAGCATTGCTTTGTAATTCATGGTGTTGTTTGGTTTTCCTACTGTCCATGAGCGATCGTCGAATGTCATGCTCGTTTCGCCATTCATTACAATAAAAAAGTACCTAGGTACTGCACATTGATTAACAATATGAACATACAATATAGTCATTCACCTGATCGTGAGCAATACGACCGTTCAAATGACAAAGCAATGCTTGGCATTCCATTGCGCTCGTCACCCTGAGACATAAGATTTTAAGTCTCGTTATGTCCAGTAGTTATTCTGGCTACAATATCATTCCCGCCTTAACACAACATGCATAAATAAACTGCAGTTTAGCGGAAGAAATAGATATTGCGGTGGAACCTACCCAGGCTGCCTCTCACATGTGAGAGGCCTACGACTAGTTTTCAGTTCAGGAAAGCTCAAATGAGATTCCGTATTGACTCTCCTCACCCAGCAATTAATTAACTAGCAATAACCCAAATATTTCGATATTTATGTAATATTTATAAAAAGAAATAGCCTTGGATGCAGCGTCACAGGGTCCAAGATGGCCGCTGTGGTGACGAGGGCGCGTCACGTCACCACGAGTCTGTCACGCTCAAACACGCGTGATACGTCACATTATGACGTCGTCACAAGTGCTCATTCGAGCGGTATGAGCACCGATAGCGTCATGCACTCAAGAGAAACAATAAAGCCATGCTTATTGGGCGATTTGTTGGCGGATCTAGTTGGCTTAAATAGCTATGTTTATAATAACTATAGTGACTGCATAGCAACTGATTACAAGTGCAGTCCAAAGCAAATAGAGTATCAACGGGAGGTAACCATGTGTCACCGGCAACACAATTATGCCGGCCTAGTCAAACCAGATATACGCAGTCTAAATCTGAAACGCTATATACTTTCCCGCGTAATTTTGACGGATTTTCAACGTTCCCGACGCTTACAGTGATATGTAGAACAAAACAAAAAGTTTCCTTTAAATTACTTTCACAAAAACAGTGTCTTCATTCATCATCTTTGTGCTTTAGAATGTATGTATATTAAGCAATTGATCAGAATCAAGACAAGTGGCAAGGTGCTTTTCAAATTTGATATTTTCTCTTCATTCAGGAAAATTTGTGTTTAACGGGGAATTTAGCAAAAAATGGATGGCCTGACATCTTATTTTATTACATAGGTCCGGCAAATGAGCAAACAGGTCACTTGATGGTAAGTGATCACTGCCGTCCATGAACATCCACAACGCTTGGATCACGGATGTGTTGCCGGCTCATCAGATCTGAAGGAGAGCGGGAAGGAAAAAGGATGGGAAGAGGAAATGGGTATTGGGCATCCGGCAATGACATGTAAAGAACTCAAAAGCCATTAATATACATCCCATAAACGCTCACTAAACCTTTGAACCGACAGCCAAGCGGCTTACAGCAAACATGCTAGCCATATTAATTACCCGTATGTTTCCAAGACAAACATATGATGAGAAGTGAATAACTGTATGTGCCAAAGTAAACGTCGTTTGTCTACCGATTACCGCAAATGGGGTGAAATACACCCTCACCCTCCCCTGTCAATATGTATGGGTAGCATGACTAACGGCATTTTCATCAAGGGCAGGGATGAAAGGGGATAAAAGTTGGTGCAAGTGCAATGAATCTTTAAATCCTTATGGATATTGAAATATTAGGTCCTAAAACTGATGTATTTACCTGTTTATTTATTTTGGCCTTGATAAAATAGAGGCACTTTGTTAGGGCTGTGAAACAGTGGTGGATTCAAAATCCAGACCGAGGACACTATTTTCTAGATCTTTGGATTGAAAAAAAGGTCAGCAAAATTTAGATGCTACTAGTGGCATCTCTGCCTACTCCTTCAGGAATATTGGCGAAGCTGTTTGCAATAAATATAAATGACTTGTAAAACTAGATTTACTAATTTAAAAACATTTTATCATAAATATATATGAAGCTTTTAAGGTAACATTAAAGACACGCTATTAAATTAATAATTTCAAAACTTTCTCAAGTTTTTAATGGCGTTAATTACCTTCATAGATCAGGTGACTTTAAAACGAAAGCCTGGTTATTAAACAATTTATTAACTAAGATTACTAAAATATACAAAAACATCTCTACTTTGTCTATGTAGATTTTTGTCTCAATGTTGATATAAAATACAAACTAATAAAATTTATGACAGTCGCTGAGAAATTAATATAATTTGTCAGTAAACTTTCCTTGAGCACTTTTATTGTAACCATTTTGTCTTGCTGTGCGAATGCATAACCCAAAGCGAATTCGCTGACTTCACAGTGTCTTTAAATGTTTATGCAAAACTATCATCCAATCGTTAGCCGTTATTTTAACAAAATATTTGTGTAAACCACAAGTATTTGTTTCGGATCTAGGTTTAGTGAAACAGAAATTAGAAACCAAAATAAAAAATCAGTGGGCTCAGGACTATTTATGTGACTGTTGGGTGTATTCAAGTAGGATTCTTCAGGACACCATCCTCTTTCGTTAAGATCAGCATAATTCTCTACAAATGGACTACTTTTATTATGATTACCAAAAGTCCCTCTAAATCTCATCTAGCATGGCGTAATAAACTTAATGACATCAACATTCGGATAAGACCACTACAAAGCAATAGCTCCCAGCTTTGGACGTGACTGCATTAAGACTCGAACTAAGGTCTTAAGCCTGGCTTTCGTCTTAATATAAAGACATTACTGCTTAACTAAACGGTAATGGCAGAGTAAGGGATTAAAATTAATTCCTCACAGGCTGATTTATGGTACAATGCTAGCTTTACTATTTGTTGCTAGTCGAATGGTTTTATATGGGTTTATCGTAAATGACAGTTCACCTGGATGTTTGGGGTAATCGTATCGTTAATTACGTCGCTAACGTTTTGAGATTTATAAAGCTGTTTTATCGATAATTTGAAGTTTAACTTAGTATTCGCTGAGTTTTTCAAAAACACTAAAAGCTTTATACCTTTAGAATTTACTAATTTATTAAACTTAATTTTAAATTTATAATTTTCGTGCTCATTAAAATCTTTCTATGTTTTTTACAATTTAAAATATAACATGGTATGGACAGTCGCGTTTTCAATGACGTTTTTTTTTATGGATGCGCACTTTTCAATTTTATACAATTATAAGCACTCTTGTTCATCACAAGAAGACTTGACATTCACAACTAAATGAATGTGCATAAAAAAATGCTCATAAAAATTGCTTCCCCTACGTTACACGTTCCATACATTGTAGTCTGAAACGTGCATTGAAAGCCCTCAATACCCATTGTCTTACACTCGATCTATAATCACATAAAACATCTGGCACCGCTCAGCGGATCAGTTTTAATGAGCGTCGCACAATGCGCGCTCGTTATGTGAACAATGTACGGCGTCCTTAACCCTCGGGGTAGCTGTTACTATGAGGCTCAAATGAGGTGGGAGGATAGTTTTCATAACAATTTCCAGAGCTTTCTATTGAATTTTTGTGACTGTGGATAATTGTGATAGTCTACGTGTAATGAGGAGTTTCGCACCTTGAAGCAAACGATGATAGAGTTCAATAGCCATTTAATTTCCTATGCGAGAAATCGAGATCGTTACACTAAAAAAGATAAAATTTGAGTTTCCTTATTTTTTTTGTGACCAAAGCCTAATTACAGAAGCATTGAAAGAAGAATATAGCCACTAGATTCTCAGATTGAAATTATTTTTAAAATTATCGCATACAATCTTGATAGTTTTGTTTTAGTTTAAGTAATTTGTACTCGATACAAGCTATTCTTACATACATAGTCCTGATTCCAAATTAAGATCAATTAAGTCTTGTGTCGTGGGTATCAGAAGCTACGAGAGACTTTTTGGTTTCACTAACCCCCAAGTCCGAGACAAATACTTGTAGGTCACTCATGCATTAAAAGAAATACATACCAAGAAAGTATAGAAACCGGAGCACAGAGTTTATTAATAGGATTTTTTTTACCAAAGCTTATATTAGTACTCTAACAAAATACACATTAACTGATTAACCAAACAAACGGACAAGGATCTATTAAACATGTCTAAAACAGGAATCGAACTCACCTTCCCAGCCGTCAGTAAAGATGTAGACAAAGCTGCTGTTAACAGCTAAGCCGTAGGATTATTTGAACCAATAATAGTTCCGCAATATTAATTTCAGAGTTAGACACCAGCGGGAACTTCTGTGTACTCCGGAAGTTTATAAAAGGAATGAAGGTAGTTAGATGAAGTTCACTGTGAGAGAGTTGTGTAAACAGGTAATATAAAGGTGATTTATTCATTAGGGATAATAAAATTCCTCTTTAACACTGCGCTAATATGGTTTCAGATGGAGAATGGTGAGCTACTATAAAACTACATAGGTTGTGCATACATACATAAACTAACCCCCTTTTCCCAGAAGGGGTAGGCAAAGGTGCTACCAGGACGCACAAGTTTTGCCTTGTATGTTTCCATCCCACAATGTGCTAGGGGGCGAGCCTATCATCATATAGGGCACAAATTCCTGACTCTGGGCTAATAATTAATAGAAAAATACAATATCATTTTGACCCACCCGACATAGGTTGTATTGTTGCTACTCAATGTATTCGTTGTTAAAAATAATAATTTCAATTAAAAACATCAAATTAATTGTTTTTAAATTTGTTTGATGATGGATACACAATCATATAAACCGACAATTGTGAACGATTCAATCTCTAAAAAATATATTAAATACCTATACAAATATAAGCTTATGCTTACATTCCCGAAATGATAGGCAGAAAAACTAGTCATCCCAATTGAGCCACCTAAAGTAAGCCAAGCGTATTTTCGGCCCAACTGTGAACGGGCCAAGCCTATCACTATTCACTTTCATTCCTTCATTCATCAGCCAAACCAAGTCCACTGCTGAATATAGGCGTCTCCCAATGATCCCCACAGTGACCTGTTGGAGGCAGCCTGCATCCAGCGACGTCCCGCGACCTTTACCAGGTCGTCTGGCCACCTTGTGGGTGGACGTCTTATCGCTATGCCAGGCATAAATTATTGCAACTGTGGAAACTGAAAATCTAACACCCATCCAATTGCTCTATCTAGGTTTCGAACCTAGGATCCCATAACATGCTACCACAAGACCAAGAAGACATTGTTGTGCAAAACAAATGTTCCAAATATTTTTTATCCAAAACACCGTCCAAGGAAGTAAAACACACACGACCATTAAGGTTTAATGTCTCACTCCGAAGTGTAATTCCACCTTAATTACCAGACAAAGGGTTGGGCGAATCATTTTTGAGAGCGTGTCCCGGCCCGCCTGAATTTGCATACAGAACGCTACGAATGACGCAAAAATGGCACCGTAATCGCTAGCGAATGGCGGGAAAGGGTGGAGCGGGAGGATTTAGAAATGGTTTGGATGCGCTACTTTTTACAACGATAGTTGATTTAATTATACGACTAAGGAAAATATCGCATATAATTGTGCACAATGGAGAGATTTAAATGAGACCTTTCAAGGTATATAAAGTTTACCAATCCATACAAAGATATCGTGCTGGATCAAAGCCTAGAATTTCTTAATCGCGAAAGAAGCAAAGAAATAATCTTGACTAGGAAGAGTAAGTTTTTATTTTCTTGGATAATTGTTGTCCAGTGTCCACGAACATTTACGAAGAAAAATGTTAAGGTGAAATTGAGTATTTGACTGCCGACAATTTCACTCACCGAACTTTAGCATAGCCATTGCTACATACCGGTTTTTAAATATAGAACTAAAACAAAAAAAACAGCTTAAAAGATTTACACAAATACAGAACTAGAAATTAATACCACCTCCACAAGTACCGCCTCCCTGTGACGTAATCTCGCCGCGGTTCGACACTGGTTAAGTCAATTTATCCGGGTGTTATACCTCGCCGTACACGGGTAACGATGGATGGAACTCTTCATTTGCATCGCGCACTCGGAGTCAAGTGGCGTCGAGTGCGTATCATTTTTCTCTCTGATATTTATGCTAATCTGCCGAGCTGAGGGAAATGTACCAGATTTCGGATGTTTATTGAATTTTGTGGTGCTTTTGAGTTCTTTGTTTTTGTTTGTTGTTCGAAATAAATTTACGTAAGCTCACGCCTGTAAGATATAAAGAGGTCGACAGAGGTGCTGTTAGTGGTATGGATTTATTTTTTCAGAATGGAATGCAAGAAGCAACCTAGTTATCCACACTATTGTTTGAACAATGAAACCGGCGCAGTCGATTCGGTTCCTTTTTATTGTTGTTTAAGCTAACTGCACCCAAATTACCTATTGATACTAACATTCCAGTTATATAATCTTTGATAAGATTCTCTTAATATAAAATATTATAATATTTCGGATTGGTAAAATATCCAAAAATTGGCTTTCGAAACTGAGGGTTGCGGGCTAGAATGCCGCATCTTTACATGCACTTATTTACAATAATAATCTATATAACATTATTATTGTAAAGAAAACCTATGATACTTTCTGTTTCACGTTTATAAAAAGGAAAATATCTAAATTCCTAATAATCCAGACATCGCAAAATTGCAAGCCCAGTTTATAAAAGCCCATTGTTATCGCATGTACAAAATAGCGTAACTTTACCGAATTCTCGCGAGGGCCATCCGATAATGACCGGCCATCTATTTACACGCAACCACCCACGGACCCCTATAAAAATATCTATCTGAATAATCTTCGGAATTTCATGTCCAACTATTACACCTGACCAGCGTAAGATGACCCTTTGTGTATTATTAATATATGAAAGATTTATTTAGTTTCTTATGAATTATATGATGATCGAAGTATACTCGTACAAGGTAGACCTGTTTGTGTATGGATTTTTATAATACATACATACATAAACTAACGCCTTTTTTTCAGAAGAGGTTGTCAGAGGTACTACCAGGTCACCCACATTTCGGCTTGTATGTTCCGTCTCACGATGTAACAGGGGGCGAGTCTATCGCCATATCGGGCACAAACTGACAACAGGCTGATAATTATAATGGCCGCATAGTATGTAAAGTGGCGGCATGTATAACTTTTATGTTATCTTGGTTTCGATAGCTAGGTCGGGCACTCCAATTAGTGTGTTTCCTCAGGTCGCGAAATTTTGTATTAGTTCCCCAAGAATAGAATATGGGTCCATAAGGACAATGCTCGCCCTTTATCACGTCTTGGAATAAAAATATACTTGGGAATGTGTAGGCGGTACCGGTGGTACATGTGCCTACGAATATAGAAACACAGAGGTTTATTTCGGTCCAGACATTCCCTGTTTTGATAAAGGTGTGAAAATAATCTTCTGAATGTATGTCGCGTAAAGTAAATGAAAATAAATTAATTCATATTGCAATCATAAATATCACAATCTTCAGCCACAGAAATCCATTGCTACACACAGGCCTGTTGAAGGGCTCTGAATCCAGCGACATCTATATATATATATATATATATATTTTTTTTTTTTTTTTGACGCGGGGAAACCGAGTTACCGCTATCGTCCCACCTTGAGGGAAAGTGGAGCGATTATGTTGGGTTCACCGGTCTAGGGCATACCAACCAAAACCCCGCGTGGCCCTCTTCGGCACAAATGGAACGGCCCCGGGGACCCGAAGCAAGAACGCCTCAGCTTCTACCGGAACCGTTCCTGCACACTGCCGCCAACTTGCGGCTTTTACTGCTGCTGAGCATCTCGGGGTCGCATTGTATCTGTATACAAATGGCACTACGACAGTCCCCCACTGCGTGCCCGCGACCCCCAAATCCCCATTAGTCGCCTTCTACGACAGGCAGGGGATACCGTGGCGGAATTCTTGAAACGCCCCCATACCACAGGGCGAAGCGACATCTATCTAACTAATGACTGTTTACCTCGTGCTTATCGTTGCGCGTCTCTGTTTAACTCATAAAAACCTATAAATCAAATGGTATTTAAATCTTTTGTAAAAAAAAAATTACCCTCAAGTAATCTGTTTGCACCACACGAAACGCGCAAGCAAATCTGTTAGTTTAGGAATAGTGTTAGTCAAGCAAGCTTATTCAGAGTAGATTCATTGAAATTCTGACGCACAGTAACGCGGCATTTTTTGGTTTGTAAAATTTTTATAGAAAAGAATTGAAAAAACTCACGCCTTTTTCCCAGAAGAGGTAGGCAGAGGTTCTTCTGGTAGTAACCAAGACACACACGTTTCGCCTTGTGTGTTCCGTCCCAGGATGTGATACTGGGCGAGCCTATCGCCATATCGGGCACCAATTCTTTACTCCAGGCGGATAATGAATAGAAAAAACCAATATCACTTTGTCCGACCCGGGATACGAACCCGGGACCTCAGATTTGTAATGATACAGTATTACGACTGCCCCACCGAAACAGTCTAATACAAAAAAAAGTTATACTTTAAATAAACGTAATCCAAGCATCGCAATTACTATGTTATTAGAATTTTTTTTTTTTGCATCATGCCGTGCCAGAATAAAAAAATATATATATATATATATATACATGAGAATCAAGATCTGAAAGTTATTTTTTTATAGCCAGCCAATTCGGAAAAACAGACTGACCTACTTGATTGTAAGTGCAGTGTAATCCTCCTAGTATTCTCATTGTCGATAAATGTTATCCATGACCAGTCAATCTTATTATGTTGGAATTCTCAAGTGTACATAAGGTAAACCCAATGCGTGATAGTCCGGTCGTAATGACGGCTTTTCCGTCATATAACCACTGACATTGACATATATAACCTAATTGAAAAAACCGTGCAAAACATCCCCGTTCTCTCCCCTCCCCAATCTTCAGGGTATTCCCCTCTCAATGCGGAATGACCTGAGTATCCTTGGTGTGGATATCCGCTGTGATCTTAATCCAAGGAATCACATCGAGGGCGTAATATCTGCCACATCGCGCAGGGTCGGAATCCTGAACAAGGTGCGTCGGTTTTTCACGCCCGGTCAACTATACCGCTTGTATAAAGCTTAGGTTCGGCCGGGTATGGAATACTGTTCGCACCTCTGGGATGGATCCGCCCAGTATTTACTCGATGCCTTGGATGGATTGCAGCGGCGGGCCATCCGCATTGTAAATGATGCAGACGTTACGAGCAACTTAGAGTCGCTACAGTTGCGGAGGGATGTTGCCTCTCTAAGCGTGTTCTACCGTCTGTATCACGGTGAATGCTCTGAGGAATTGTTTAGTTTGATCCCCTCCTCTCCTTTCCTTAACAGAACCACGCGTGCTGGCTTGCGAAGCCACAGCTTGACGGTTCAAACCATCTCGGCGCGAACAAAAAAGTTCGCAAATTCTTTTTTGTGCCGCACTGTGAAGCTGTGGAATTGTTTGCCGTCACACGTGTTCCCTCCTTCCTATAATCCTGGGTCCTTCCGCCGTAGTGTGAAGAAGCATCTCAGCAGGCCGGCATAATTGTGTCGAATGGCATGGGACCGCCGTCTGATGCCATTCGATACTCTGTCTGGACGGCATTTGCGCTTAACATCAGGTGCAGTGCAGTCATAATGCGGTGCCAGAATAAAAAAAAAAAAAAAAAATTGAATTAATCCAATAAAAGTTTCACTGGCATTCGATAAAAAATCTAAATTTAATAAGTGACCTTTGCATCGGCATAGACCTTACTAAACATAATCCAAATAATTAACTGAAATTTAACAGAAATCTATTAATATAGACAATGTTTTAATATATGAAATCTCGAAAACTTAATAAAATTACAAAATCCCAAATCATAGCATACAAAACAACTTCCTCCAAAATATTCCCAGGGAAACGGAATAAAGCTTCTCCATTTAAGCAAACACCATCAGAGAGCGCAAACTAAGGTTGCAAAGATATTATTTTATGTGATACAAAGAGGGCTCTAGTTAATATGGTCACGTTTCACCCTTGGGAAATATCGCATGCATGTTTCAGCTCAGACCTTCGCATATATTAGCGCACGTTATTTATATTTCTGTTCCTCTAATAGAAATTGTTCGATGTTCAATATATAGTACTTTTAGAGTTGGCAACCTCATCTTTTTGGCTTGGGGATAGTGTCAGTAAAATTTAAAAATTGTGGCTTAAAGACGATATTTAGTGAAAAATTTGCCTTAATATGTGTTATTAAAATCACTCAGCTAGAATTCGTTTTGAGCAACTTTGAAGTGAAGATAAAATAATAATACCGGCCCAGGTACGGCTCACTTCAGGGCATGGGCCCCCTCAACCGTCAAGCGAGCGATTGAGAGGGGTAAATCTACCACCCAGGCCTAGTGCGGGTTAGCGGACTTCACATACCACAAAAATTCTTGAAAATATCTATGGTATGCAGTTTTCCGTACGATGTTTTCCCTCATCGTTAAAATGCGTGCTAATTGACTATCAACACACACATGACTGCGAAAAGTCGGCGATGTGCCCCGGGACTTGAACCCGCGACCACCGCGTCGGCAGCCGTGTCCGGTTTGTTAGCAACAGGCCACCACATTGTTTTTGTCGCGCGCGTTTGAAGGTAATCTCAAATTATTTATGCCCATATAGCTTGTATTTATTAAAACATACTCTTATAAAAAAAGCTGTATTTGTACACAATTCGTAGAAAAACGATTTGTTGATTTACAAGAAATAATTCCAGGCGCCATATCGGTTATACTCGCAAAATTAGTTGAAAGCGTTCGCTAATAGTGAGCTTGTTCCGCGCATTTTCTTATTCGGTAAATTTTTGATACCTACTTATTTTTATTGGCCCAACAAACTAACATTATGACCAACGGACCAATCAGTTTTACCAGCCTCCGCGTACAGACTGGTAAAGTTGATCTCAAAATCAACGCGTATTATTATTTTGAAAATTTCAGATATACTGTGACTATTCCCGAAATCGACATACCTAGAAAGTGCATGCAATAACCAAACATAATACAATGACAGGCGATATACAAATATGTTTGTCGAAATCATTGGAAACCCTGCTACCAAAATTTGACAATTGATATCATCGAGAATGGCGGTACGGCAGTACTAAAACACGATATATGACAATACTCAATACAAGCCAACTTACCGAAACTCTGCTACTGAAGCTGGACAATCGGCGCCAGCGAGGATGCCGGCTGCAACACTAAAAACACCAACGACACCACACACGACATATACCACCTACGAATTATACCACACACCACTTGCACCAAATTCCACTCGCGCTACATACCACTTGCCCTACATACAATTACCACCACATATAACTTGAACCATATACCACTTACAACAAACAATACTGGCACTACACTACTTGCACTAAATAGTCTAAGATTGCATCCAAAACTAGCCGAAAATCTACCATTTAGGCGGAGCACGCGCCACGCATTCGGAAGCGTACACGAAACTACCCCCTCACTCAATTATATTTATAATTAAAAGTAAAAGGACGAAAATCCATACAGCCTTGGAACAATCGTTGGTGATAATAATGAATGAACAGACGGAGCTCCCCAACATTTTAAGAATAGATTCAATTTTGTGAACTTATTTCACTACAGCCAAAATTTTAAGATAGAAGCACAGTTACACTTCCATGCCACCGCTCATGGAATAAGGCCATGTGACGGTCTTGGGGGAAACCTTAAACGTTTGGCACCCTGTGCAAGCTTACAGTCCACGAATAACGCTATCACTATACCTATAATATTATATGAATGAGACTTCTATTTACTACCGCTCGAAGGAAAGTATTCAACAAGAGCGAGATTTTCTAAGAGTCCGTTTTGCTTCCGCTATCACCGTTCCAGGAACTAAACAACTGCATGCTTTTCTTCAAATCAATGAGGGCTTATGAGTAAATATAATTAGTTTCAGTGCGAATAGTAAAAATTACAAAATAAATCACTATTTTAGTTAAAACTGTTTCAATCTCAATAAAACCGCTCTAAGTCTTAAACTATTGGCGATCATGCTTAAATTTTTTAGTGAAGAATTAATGAAATCGTTTATTTTTATATTTTTGCAGGTTAGAATGAAGGAATAAAATATTAATATCGTAGTATTTTAGCATGTTAGCGCATAAACCCGATCGCTTAGAAAGTGCTCATAGCTATGTGTATTTACTCTATATGCTCTAAGTCTTAAACTATTGGGGATCACGTTTTAATTTTTTTTGTGAAGAATTAATATGTTTAAAGCTTTCATTTAAGGTAAAAATATTAAAAAAAAAAAGTGTTGAAGTTACTCAAATATCGATTTGAAATGTTCACTTCCGGTTTACTCTACGTAAAAAAATTCAAATTTAGAATTCGACAAAAAAATTAAAAACTTCGACTTTTTAACTTTAAGAAACAATATATTTTTAGTATTTTTACAAATTAATTGATGCAGATAATAAGCATCCAAAAATTCGTGACTTCATTCTTGGTAAACTTTTAAAAGCTCATAACTATGCAATAAAGCTTCATACTAAAAAAATAATGTGTGTACACATCCACGTCTACTAGAAGTATAACTGACCGGAGTATAAACAAAATTCATGACCTCATTTTTTTTTGGTTGTCCGCTTCACGTGAAATGCCCCAATAAATACATTTTTGATATATTTTTTAATTTTGATATTTAAAATTCGAAACCGTGTTAAAATGGTTTTTGAGACTAAAAATATGCCTTGTAGTTTATAGTCTTGTTGATTTGTTTTAATTTCGAATTGGCGTATTCCATATTAAGTTTTTACTTCTTTTTAACAAGGTTGCGAGCTGTAGTCTTCAAGTCTGAACTAATTGCGAAGAAAATTTCAATATCCGTATTATATAAATATATCTACTTAAATAAATAACTACAACAATGTGTTCTTCAATTATAATATATTACGCAAAGAAATACCTTTCATAAACATCAACGTCAACATATTTTAACCATCTTTTAGATTTCCAACAAAACTTTTTGGATTTTTCTTAACACTTTTAAAACTTTAAATAGCCCTACTTCCAGTACACTCCGCGGAACTCTAAAAAAATTCTTTTATAATTTGAAGGCGCGAGCGTTTGCCAGAAGTCGTAATTACTTAGCCCCGGGCCAGCCCGCATGAAAGGACCTTAATTTCGTCGACAATTATCTTACGAGGCGCACACAAAATCTTAGAAGGACTGTTGATAATTTTTAGCAGAGACTGCACAAGTCATAAGCGGATGCACTTTTTTATCTTATAAGACAGCTCGTATTGCTGAAGGTATTTTTGCGCCATTTCATTTTCACACCTCCGAAGTGGCAGTAGTATATTATGACGGTTTTAAAGATTTCGTTTATGTTACTTAGAAAATATTTTAAACTTATATTTATTACGGCAAAAGCGTGATAAATGACATACTTCACGTACAAAATTGTCCACGATTCGAAAAAATTCAGTGCAGCCGCTGGACACGCGCTACGAATACCAAACATGTACAGGAGGTTCGCACTAAATCTCGTAAAGAGGCATACGTTCGAGAACTATCTATCAGAAAAATATTTGCAATAAAAATACAACAATGAAATAGCCTACTTTCAAAACATAGCTTTTATTATTAATTTGTTTTAGCCGCGTAAACGATGCTCTGGACTATCAAGAGTGGCATTTTATATCAAAATCCAAAGTCCTGCTGTGGACTGATACATTCTGATGAATTATGTTGATGCATAATGTAAATTGTGTTAGCTTTTATTATAATTTATTTTGTCTTAGACTTATAAGAAAATAATGTGCGTATTTGCATAATGTCAGATGGTGTATGGACCTATCTGCCGTTCACTTTAGCGATTCATTGATACTCGCTCTTCACTCTAACATTCATACATTAGTTCTCTCTTGAGAGCCTTGGCGATGCGAACACGCTCTTTAGTGGTAGAAGTCTGGTAATGCAAACAACATATCACTAAGTACACAATATTGTAAAGCACTTAATAAAAGTCATTGTGGAAACAACTGAGTTATTATATCTCCCTAAAAATTGAGTGAGTGGAAGATTTCCTAGTTACAAAATAATAATATTAAACTGTTCAATTAAGATAAAATAGTACTTATAAATTCATAGATAAAATCAAATAGCTTCTGCTTCTCACATGGACCACACCCCAGGCGCAGCTCTAATTTAATTATCTACACTCGCGGCACATCGCTTTTATAAGCCCCGTCTCATACTTCTGATGCTGTATAATTTATAAAAAAAAATAACAAATGAAAAAACCACTTTTAAAACGAGCCCGCTGTTTTAAATCATGCCTAATATATTATTAGTAGCAGTTTTGCATTGCATAACCGAAAACGTGGTAAATTAAATGTTTATACATACGTCGAGGCATAATTCACAGGTCTGCATAATTTTTTGATCTAATGAGTTTTCTATAAATTTTTGTAAGTAAATTAGCAAATGCATTTTGCATCAAAATATAAAATTTATAAGATTTTTTATGAAAATGTCGTAATATTACTGTTTTTATAATAGCGCCATCTGTTATTTTTGGTACGAAACAGTTTACTCGAGTGAGGTCGAGTCAACGATAACAAATTTATTACGAAGGTTGGCGATATTAGCTATAATTAATTAGTGTTATACATATGTTTACATTTTCTGAACTACTTATGCACTCCCATAACTAAAAAAATCTATCTTTTTTTTGCAACGAGAATGAATTTATTCAATGTTAAGTATTATAACACGTAAGAAGACAATAAATAAGATTCAGAAGTAAGAACAGACGCACAAATAAATTAAAATACACTTTTTATTAGGCCAAGTTGAAAAAGCATCCCATAATTTATGACGTCAAAAATCTGTTTTAACAAAACTGACTCTTGTTTGTTTTCTAATAGATTTTTCTTAAATTCGTGAAAACGTTCAACTTTCATACTACTTAATGATTTAAATGTGTTCTTTTTACTAATCAAATAAGGCACATGATTCTTATAACAACAAAACACTAATATAAATTTAATGCAGCGACATCTCGTGTCGCCAATTTGTACCTTTCCACATGAAGTTTGGTAAATACCCACAGTTTTGCAATTATAGAGCCATTAGCAATGATTGTACTACGATACATTTATTAGCTTTGTTCTGAAATTAATGCGCCATGTACGATGTAGGTAGAACAGCGTGTGATGACAATTTGATATCGCGTATACAGTACCGCTTGACAACATGTACATAGTTGAAGTCGTTTAGTCTGTTAAAACGCTCATTAGCTACAATGCTGCTCCGCGTATGTTGAGAATTAATTATGAATTAGAAAATGATGGAGCATTTAAGGGAGGTTCCAACTTCCAGGCGTGGCTGATATTGACAACACATAACTAAAATAATCCTTGGTATATGTTTAGATGTGAATTTATTGTGGCTGAAGATATTTTTAAAATGCGGAACAATAAATAACCATCCCCTTTTTTTCTTTCTATTTAGTATTTACAATAACCACCTATGTGTACTACAAATGTAGATGTTATTAATTGATTGTTCTTTATCAATTATGTTCTGCGCAATCGGTATATAAAATAGATTTAACGGTAAGGTCTTTAAATGATCCGAATATTTATTTTTCATTCATAATATTATCTATCATCTTTACATTCCTACATATTTATGAAAAAAGAATCTAAGAGAAAAACCACCCCGTAAAGAATATTAAACCTCCTAACAAATTTTAACTAGTTACGACGCCATGCAGGTTTTATAACGACTCCGGGAAAGTTTTAAATAGATTTTTTTGTATAAAATTTCATATAAAGTGCACTCCTAGCTCGGTATTGCGATTGTAAAGTTTCCAGATCATCTTTGCTTTTAAAATTGGGTTTACAAGTCACCCGGCCTGCGGGGACCGCGGTTATTTTACCATGTTATTGTGTTTGAATTCATAATGGAGATATTAATTTAGCCGCCCTTGAAGGCATTACACTTGTAACTGCATATTGTTTTTAGACAATGCAATATCCAGTAAGCTTCGCTATGCAGTGATAAAAAAGTAGATATTTAAAAAATTGTGTTTCCTCGTTGAACCATGAGTCTTTCGCAGGCAAAGAAAAACTCTTTTGATTATCATTATTATCAGCCCGTTGCAGTCCACTGCTGGATCTAAGCCTCTCCTAAGGTACGCCACAGAGCCCGGTCTACTGATTTATGCATCCAGTCGCCGCCTTATGGGATGCATAAGTGCAAGTCGTTGCGCCATCTGGCCATCTTTTGATTATTGGCCTCAAAAATGTATAATCCGATTTTTTGGGAGCCTCTTTCACCTAAAAACCACCTGTAAACAGTATTAGGTGTCTTGTTGTCTATATTTCAAGAACTCTTACGCTCTTTAAGCCACCACGAAAACAACTTTCATACCAAAAAATACTGCAAAAATTGTCACTATCACAGCAATTTCAGAAATTACGCGGACACAACAAGATACAAAGCATTTGAATATTCCGCGTGCGTCGCTCTAAGAGCGTCTTTTTCAGCATTTCAGCTATCTCGTCGGGTTCAGCTGAAGTGCTATAGATTTGCATCACAAAGAGCTGGTGTTTATCCGTCCGCCGACGACCCTTACCTTGTTTGTACATTTTAAAACTGGAAAAGCAACGAGTTTGGTGCTTATTGATTCGATGAAATGCACATACATGAATTAATGGTTCTGTTGACGAATGGATGGTGTAGGTATGTGTCTTATTTGTCTGTGTGTATTGAAAAGTATCTGATATGGGTTTTATACAGTTTTTTTCGTATGGTTCTGTAATACTTTCCAAAATGGAGACCTTCAATAACTTATCTTATCCATTGCTTGAACGCCAAAAGTCCGTCTACGATTCAACGTGGATTTGCCATTGCAAATCCACGTAGAATCGTATGCATTCAATGTATTGAATACAAATTTGTCGATGTATGACAAACTTAATCATATATAATATGATGATCCACCTGTTCAAATATTTGTATCTATCTGTATGAACCCATATACGTCCCACTGCAGGGTACGAGCCCCCTCTAAAATCTAGAGTAAGACTGAGAAGGATTAGGGCATATAGTCCAACACGCTGGCCTTATACGGATTGGGGATTAAATATCCTCGTCCATAAAAAAAAGGATCATAGACTTACGGCGTAGACAGTTTCAAAACCTATTTTAGCTATCAATTGTTTTGTTTTTTTTCGCTCAAACTGAATTCAAAAGTGGTTCGAAAGGGAGAAAACATTCGACAACTAAAATAGGTTTTAAAACTGTCTTTGAATAGGGCCGTTAAGCTTTTACACTCTTATTATAAATGCAACATCGAAATGCATCGTTTAACTATAGCTTTATTATCTAGGTATTTCTAGAAACAATTCATAAGTTTCCAGCATCAATTAAGAAGAAAATGCAAATGACGACAGAAACCATTACGCAGAACCAAACAACGACAAAAACTGAGTCATAATGTTATAGAAAACTGAGTCGGTAATTGCTGTAGCTATCTCGAAGTCCCTTCAGAGGTTCCTTATGGAAAATTAACGCTTTTCAGGTGAAAATTGCAAGGCCCCGTGAACAGATAGTGACTTAAATTTAATCAAGTATAATATAAAAGAAGAACGTTTATGACACCCGATATGTCGTGACGATGTCGCATCGTGTGAGAAATAATTTATGTTGTAAATTATGTTTTTGATATTCAGCCAATTTCCATTTAACTCAATACAATGATGTATGTAATGATAGGGCAATCTATTGTTTTGTAATTTATTTTATGTGTGTTTTCCTTCGTCCGCCGTCCAAGTCCGCCAACCCGCACTAGGCCAGCGTGGTGGACTATATGGTATAACTACTCTCAATCGTGCTCTAGATTGTAGGGGAGGACCGTGCCCTGCAGGGGGACGTATATGGACCAATACAGACACAGATATAGTGTTTTCCTTATGATACTACACCCACTCTACGAAAAAATTTAATATACAATGGAGCACATTTTTTTTGTCATTTAATTGCGTATACATCTAATACAGAGATTGTAAGGTACCGGCATTACAACTCTAAGTTGAGAATTACTACGTCATATTCGTGAAACAGAACTTTCCCACTTTTCAATTTTGGCATTCTGGTTCTGATACCACCACGGTCCAGTTTTCAGTGAATTTTAGTTTAAAGAAATCGCAAAATAAAATCAGATTTGACAACGAAAATATATCAAAATAACATCGTATCCCAATCGTATCGAATGATCTAAAACACATTATTTAATGGAAATGAACGCTGGAAAATAATGAATTTCCGCCAAGTAAATTTAAAATTTAATTTATTTGAGTTGTGAAGAGCATTGGGATAGTGAAGAATAATGAACTGAATCGCGATCTTTTGGTGTCGCGTCGCGGTTGGGGCAAGTTCGCCGCGACTCGACTCGTTTCGTCAAATTTAAGTATGTATAAATGATTATTATGGGCGATTTAAGACGGATAATAATAAACTCAATGTTCGTTTCCTTTATATATTATATTGAAAGGAAGTATATAGTATATAGTGAATTTTGATCTTATACAATACCTTTTGACATACATATTTTGTTTTTTCCAAATAATTTAACCTCTTCTGATTTGCAACGATAGATTTATTATTGGTTTTAAAAATAACATCAATATAATATTATAATTAAAATGATCAGGGGTTTATATATATTTTTGTGATAAATGGCGACACGAGCATGCCATTCGCCTGATGCTAAACGATACTACCGCTCATGGACAGTAGCAAAACTAAATAACGCCATGAATTACAAAGCAATGCTAGGCAATCCACTGCGCTCGCCATTCCAAGATATAAGACGTTAACTTTCAATTCTTATTAGGTCCAGTGGTTACTCTGGCTACAATATCCTTCAAACCTGAACACAGCAGTGCATTTAAACTGCTGTTTGGCGGGAGAAACAGACATTACAGTGGCCTTTGCCACATGATAGATCCTACCCCCAAAAAATATGGTTTCATACATTTTTTAATTTTTTTTATATCTCCTGACAACCATTGAAAAGGTTCACATTCACGTTAATGTCACGTACAGTGCTCATTTCAGTGACACAATATCATCATATTAAAACTTACATCATCTATTGTGTAGGTATGTCACTTTTAATATTCTAGGCAGCTGAACAACGCAGACAACATAGGTCATAAATATAACCTAAAAAAGGACCTAATAAAACCTGGCAGCATTACACAGATCATTCCAACAACTCATTTTCACACGACCCGCACGCGCGAGCTTAAAGTAATGAAACGTTTATAATATCCAAACAAAAAACAGCATTTAAATAAGAAAAAAAATTCGAAATCCTTTTATCCGTTTCCATCCATAAACCGGCGGATAAACCGCTCAGCGACAACCATTTTTAAATAATAAAATTATTTTGCCCACCGTCCGTTTGTTTGAGTGCAATGTCGGTGCGAAAATTAATGTGATTCAGTAGATTAAAATATTATTTGCATTCATGGGTTTGGATTTAGTAATCTGGATGGAGTTGAAAGAAGAATTTGGATAATTGTTATGGGAGGACATGGTAACTGAACCTATGACTAAAGGATCGTAGGGCGCTACCGTTGTTACTACGAGTATGACAAAGAAAGAGGTGTGACGTGAAACAATATTTCTGTCCCCGTTTCATTGGTTACACCGAAACTCAAAGTCAAATTGGGGGTCAAGTAAGGACTGTCAAATAAGCAATAACTAGTTCATATGTACTCTTATCTTTTTTTATACTATAACTATTGAGCTTTATAATATTTTTTCTGTGTATGCTGTCTTCACTTTAATAGGTTACAAATTGTCCGCGTGTTTATATTTTTCTACTGTTGTTGTATGTATTTTTCTATTTAGTATCCAGTTTGTAAAGCAAATAAAAAAATGTAGGTACCGCGTGATATTGACACTCCTAACATAATATTAAACCATGTGTATCATTCAGTACATAAGATATATTATTTGGACTCATATATTTTGTCGTAAAAAGAAAAACGAAAACGTCAATTTTCAGAACAAAAATAAATCATAATAATACATTGATTTAAAACTAATGTCATAATAGCATCTATACTTACCTGAAATACAACGCCCGAACGGCGCGGAGCGGCAACATCGCAATATTCGCGCGTTTATCAAAGTAGCCGCCACTCGCCAGCGCGGCGCTGCTTTGACGGAAACTATTTCGTGCACCACATAATATTCACAGTAATCACAACAAATAACATTAATTTATTCTTATTTCAATATTTTCGAAATGGCCACTTTTTGTTCTAACACGTAAATATCACCCGTATATCACGATATTCCGCGTATCACTCGCGACATGTTTTAAGGGCTTGGGCGGTGTTTTAATGATACTCGTCAAACAACACTACATCTGAATATTCCGCAATACTTACTATAAGCCAACGTAAATAATATTGAACAACTTGAATCTTCCTAAAGTCAAATACACATAACAACAAAACAAACACCTAACATTATTCTGAAATAATTCAAAACAGTGTCATTTTCACTTAAACACACAACAGTTTAACTAATACCAACTGAACAATGTAACCAATAATAAAGAAATATACTTATAGATACTAAATTAAAATATTATCAAAATGGAGATTTATCATTTGCACAGTCGCGTGTTATTGTTTACATTCAGCGATCATTCCGCAAGAAACTGAACATTAAGGCCTGCTGCGCCGCCATGCATTAAGATTTGCAAAAAAAACCCTTGTGGATTGGTGAATGCAGTAATTATGTTACGGGATTGGATAATAGTTTTTAAAAGGAGGTACTCTGATTGGCGTAGACAAAAATATTATGTGATTGGCAGTTTAAAATGGCCGTGGTTATGATATTTCGAACTCGATATCGATTAATATTAATTGTAAAATAGTCAATTGTCGCATATTTACATTTCAAAGCAATTTTACCTATGGCTAACTATTAATATATTTATTATATTTAGATATAATTATGTTTAGATTGCATTGCATTAATGATATACTTGTATTTTGTATTCAGTTACTATATTACGAAGTGTTCTACTTTCGAAATGTTAATATTATCAAGTTATACGAATATACTGACACGGTGGCGTAGTTGTACTACGGTATGATTGCAAAGCTGACGTCTCGGGTTCGAATTCCGGGTCGGGCAAAAAGATATTGGATTTTTCTATTAATTATCAGCCCGGAGTCAGGAATTTGTGCCCGATATGGCGATAGGCTCGCCCCCTAGGCCCTATCACATCGTGGGGCGGAATACACAAGGCGAAACGTGGGTGTCTTCGTTGCACCTCTGCCTACCTCTTCTGCAATAGAGGCGTGATGTTTAGGTTATGTTATGTTATACGAATACAATCAAATAATATTGTGAAGTAATACGAAAACTTTTGTTAGGTACATTGCGGAAAAGTATGCTACAGAGGGATACATTATAAATTCGTCATAAAAAAAATTGTTAGATTTCGTAAATTACTAATGAAAAAATATGTCATCTGGTTATCAGGGAAAAGGTCGATCTTCCACGTCTCCCCTACTATCAGGTTTTCAATGGACTCGAAAAAAAATGTCGTAAGATTTAAGATCCATGTTTAGAATATTAATTAATAAAATAAAATATATCGATTAAGAATCCTGGACTAATTTCGCATCACTACTTCAACAATGTTTCGTATACTGTCACTTTCTTTAAAGTACACTCACTCCAAGGGCCAAAAGGGTCAGTTGCATAATAATAATAGTGATCTGGTAACAAATGATTATTGTAAATGCGAAGTGCATACAGAATGGCACGTTATGATAATTTGCGCAAAATTATTTTGGAAATGTTGAATCGAAATAAGGAGTTTAGGATTTTTTTTATGGATAAGAAATTAGTTGAAATTTAATGCATATTGTGTAAAATAAAACGCCAGTACATTTTTACTTTAATGCATAGTTTGCTGACTCTCTCGGTGGCGCAGTTGTACTACGGTACGATTACAACGTTAAGGTCTCATATTCGAATCTCGGGTCGGGCAATTTATATTTGCTTTCTAAAACGGAAGAGTTTTCACTAAACCCCAGAAAATCATTACTACTTATTTATTGCATTGTTGAACATTGCGTGATTTTTGTATCGCCATGTTTTTTTTTCTGCGGGGTCAAAGTTCAATGACAGCTGAGCGGTAAATCCACTCGTATCTATACATTCAAATCAAAAATCGTAAAATGCAAATCGCGATTTTTTTCAAACTTGATACAGTTACTTGGGGTGATTAGAAACATGTGAATAAAATTAAATAACTTATGTTAATTTCACACATTATTTAAATAAGTATGTAAGCCAAATTAATTTGCTCTTAATCTTGACTAAATTGAATGTTAATTAATAATAAATTACCAGACGTATTAAATAACATTTTTGTATTAACTAAAGTGAAACAAGCAGGCTTTATTCCCTAATTCTATACTATACTCGTAAAAGTACTATTTTACTGCCCTAAAAAAAATAACGCAATGTAAACCCGTCTATTGTTACGAAAACCTTGCATAAAAACTAAAAGTCTTTGTTTTCGCAAAGAATAAAATATTGTAAAACATATTAAATAAAGCAATAAAACGTTACGACGTGAATATCGTGTAAATGTATAGAGATTTTTCATCACGAAGTTTTTGCGAGCACATGCTTCACACGTGGAGACGGGGCAATGAGCGAACTTTTCAGACGATGGACAACTCGGCCACGCAAAATTGGAGTTTCATTGTTTATTTTTGGACTTCAAATTGATGCATATTAAATGAGGGAGATTTTGCTGGGTTGATAGAAAAATATGATGTGCTTCTACTACGACGGACTGACAAAGTATCAATATTTGGAAGCAACATTTTGATTTTTCATTGCTTTTTTAGTCCGTATATCCTTCAATTCAGATTTTTAGGATTTTACAATGTCAGCGGTCCTTAAAACATCAGGAACCCTAACTGCGTGTAGAAAAAAAAACGAATTGGCTTTTAAATAAAACGCTACGAAAACATAAATCTAATACAAAATAGCTTAAAACAAATCATGACCATTCCCTAGAGGCTGTATACCATAATATTTACGATCACAAAACTCAGTTATAATTTAACATATGAACAGATACAATCCTCTGTGGGCTTCATCAGCGACAATTAATGCTCGATCCTGATTCCACATTACATTACTTTGCGATAGGCCTGTTATTTCCCAAAGGTAACTTTACGTATATAATATGGTGACTTTTTTCGATAAGTCACAAAACAGTGAGTACTCGAGCAGAGCTGAAATTCAATAAGTAATTACAATTTCCAAATAAACTTTGGGTATCGAAATATCGTGAATTTGAAAAAGCAATTTCTGAATCACTATGTCCAATACGATGTGCTACTTTTGCAATCTCGTTATTATCGAAAGTTTCTACTGCATCAATCGGAACTTTCTCATAGAAACGGGACTGAAGAAGAAAATTTGTAATGTTATTTCTTATTTAGCAATAACCATCTTAATCGGCGCTGTGATAGTCGACATTATAATGGTATCAGATCCATACATGAGAGCAATCCAAGTTATTCTGATTATAGAAATGATTCAGATAACAGTAAACGCTGTATTCAGAAGAATGACATTTGCAGCCATAACAAGATTGGACAGCAAATGCGGCATAGACGATGCTTATTTCAAAGATATATCCCGAAAAATCCGTACGGTTGCAACCATTAGTGTAACGTCTGCTGTCTTGGATGTCATTGGGTTATATCTATTAGAAATGAGAGTGCCAGTAATTATAACATTGGTGATATTATTTTCTGCTCTCGATACGGAGTTAGTTTTTTTCGCTTTGCTCGTGGAATGCTTGAATTTGAGACTCTCTGCGGTGAATGACCAACAACCTCAGGCTGGATGTAGGATCTATAGGCACATACTTGTCATCGCCGCGTACATCAATGAAGAATACACTCCGAGGGTCAGTTATTTGTTAGTTTTTTTAAGTTTGATTGGGTATCAATTGTGAGCCTTAAGTCTCAATTTTTAGTTTATTTTATTTACCTCTAATCCAATTACTTTTTTCACTATTTTATTATTCGTTTTTATCTTACGGACGTGAAGTAATTGTTTTTTTAGAAAAAATAGACTTTGATTATATTTAGTAAGAAAAGAAACAATAATATGTTCATGTTTTTTCAGGTGCTGGTCATGCTGGGGACTACAGTATTAACCACTGTCATTTACTCGTTTCTTATATTTCTTGCTGAACCCAATATGGTAACTAAGTTTATTAACATTCTTAGAAATTATTTAATTATGTGAAATTTCAGCGGCTGACGATTCGATCCTCATGGCAGCAAAAAATTTGCGTGATAAACCAACTACTTTTTGACGCCTGGGTGTAACGTCTACTTATGAATGCGTTATATTAGAGCTTCGATTCAGTCAGTAGGAACCAATGAATCTTTATAATTTTTTGATTCAGATCTGGCGAATATCAATATACCTATTCTGGCGTGAGATGAAATCTGCGCACTCATTGTGGACGCTATGCTCTGCTGCAGCGGAAACTGAAAGACTTCGTAGAAGACTCGCTTTCCACCTGGCTTCGAGGCTTGCACTTGATCCTATATTTAGTAAAGGTAATTCTAGGAAACCTGCATACCATAGCGATTTATATGAATGTATATGGTATGTAAAGTCCGCCAACCCACATTAGGCCAGCGTGGTGGACTATATGGCCTAACCCCTCTCAATCGTAATCTCGATTGTAGAGGAGGTCCGTGCCCTGCAGTGGCTGAAACAGATACATTATTTTAAGAGGCTCAGAATTGATCTGCTTTGGATGTTAAAGTTTGAAGATACCTATTAAAATTATAATTAACAAATAGAAAAAACTTAAACATTTTTCATAGCTGCAGCACCAATAATTCCTTACATCGGTAGTCATCATTGTTTCACTCACAGAAACAGGCAGCCAGTGATATTGCCTAAGACGAAAAACTTTACTTGTGTATTTCAATCGTTGAATTTAAGCAACGCATCAAACATCTCTTTAGTATAACGGCCTTATTCATAGACAGTTTTAAAACTATTTTAGTTATCGAATGATTTGTCTTCTTGTCTATATTAGTTAATATTCTTTTCAGAACGGGATCCCAAACTCCACCAGACGGTCCGTCGCTGGTACGACACGGTTATTTCTGTTAGACCTTGCTATTTTAGTGGGACAATTCTTATCTTCGGCTTGGCTGTTCCGCTGAATGTGATCGATACGAGCATCAGTTATATGCTTATTATAATTCAGGTAATACACCTGCTTACTTTTTCCTATAACTTTAGATTCTATACTTATCTTCATCAATCGAACTACCATGATTTCGCAGCTAGAAAAAATATCTGTCAATACTCTATTTGAATTACCACCTGAGTAATAAAATGCCTTTTGGTAAAGGTTGATTCGTTAATCAGTATGAAAACTATATAAATTAAAAAATATATATTTGTTTTCAGATCTACGTCGCCTACAAATAAATGCAGCAGGAGCACCACAAGAATTTAACTAATATTTAAATTACACCAAATATTATAAATCAGCATGTATTTAACTGTATTAAATCATCGAACTTAGCCTTCACTTATGTCCTAACGTTAAGACACGTGACAATAATTACCCATCAAATAGGAAAAGGAAAAAGAGAAGGGACGATAGTTTTCCTTGATACATGTAATTCGTTTATTTGCTGATCACGATGTACAATCAAATCATTTATTCAGCTTATGAGCGGCGGGGGAGTGTTTACCGTAATGTACTGTGAAATTGATGGCCGCCCGCCCGACCTTTTTAAATGGAAACATCAACCGTGGCGTGGTTGAGCTATCACTTGTTGTTTCAAGACTGTTTGGCTTTAAATATAAAGATATCTAAGGCAAAGGAAGTCGTCAAATAAGTAGGTATGGTTTAGAAGTCAAAAGTGATGAGGATAACTTGATGAATGAAGATAAATTCAAAGCAGTCGTTTAAATGAACATGAGTACCAACTGTAATATGTTGTTTAGTATCTATGCATCAAAAAGACCACAATGCTTCGACGCAATGTTAAGACTATTTCAATAACGAAAATAGACATTCAAATATCATCTAGAAAAGTATCGCTAAAAAAATTAAAGATTCCGACAAATTGCGAACTGTCCTTTTTGCAGCAATTTAAAGAGATCTATAAGGAATGTAAATCGATGCAATGAAGTGTCAGTATGTCATCGATACTGAGAGAAACAATTAGATGATCGACGCTGTTTCGTCTTGGAAATTTAATCCCAAACGAAAAAATAAATATATTTTATTTTATATATATTTTAATTGGATATGTACCCGCGAGCGTCACAATTTGAATTTCCGCTGTTGAAGCACCTGTCTACAGCCTATCTTACAAAGTAAAATACATTAAATCTTGCGTATAAATTCGTCTGGTTCGTGGAATCACTTATCACTCTTCGAATGAAAGGTTCACGAAACAAATACCCAGAATTTTCGAAACCATATACTCATACTTTTTACTGAGCAAAAAAGTGGCATCACAAAGAGTATAGCTCGCTCACGCGGCGCCGCCCCGTCGCACGACACATTAAAGGCTTACCATTGGAACATTTTTCTTCATTTCCCGTAATATATTACATTGATGGTGACGTCACGGGATGCCGTCCATTTGTCACCGGCTTTGCGGCGTATACAACTGCGCAAGGATTTTTAAGCGGTTTGCATTAAAAAGTTTTGCGGTGACTATCGAATTTTTCGGATTTTTTTACTGGTAAGGGGCAAATGTCAGAGAATATCGGTAATTATCATTGATTTGAGGCAAGGTAAATATTTAGGCAACTGCACTTAAGTATTGATTACTATGACATGAGAAAATTAAGACAAATTCTGAGACCCGTCGAAAAAATCTAATGTTCACCATTTGTCTGCTTTAAGATTTACCATACTGATTGGTTGAAACAAGTTAATACGCTTCATAACCAGATCGCACTTTGACCAGCTGCTTTTGACCAGCAACGCAAATTGGGTACAAAGACTAAAATATTATCTTTCGCCTCTCAATTACACCGGTATTTTCCTTCAATCTGGGCCCACCTTATCCATGGTACAAATTACCACACTATTTGTATTTAGCAAAACAAACACTGGCTCGAGTTTCCAGTCAAGAACCGTATGCCATTCCTAAGCTATTAATTAACAAACTTCCATTTCAAGCCACAGACTTGGAACAGCAAAATATAATAACGTATATATTGTTTAATTTTCTCGAGCTTTGTTATTGTAAGGCAACCCGTGCAGGAAGCGACTTGGCTCCTTGTTAAAATAAACAATGGAAGGTCCCGGAGGAATCAAAACATAGTCCCTGTTTGTGATCACGGAGTAGAATATATCGTTTATTAATAAAGCGTATGTAAGTGTACTTGTATTTTACATTTTGTATTTTTTGTGGAAGTAGAAGAATGGATTGCAAGTATATTGTACATCGAAAGTACGTCGGAATCAAGCTTATGGTGAGTAATATCTACAATAAATTCATGAAATTCTTGCATTAAACATGTTGTCCTTAGATATATTTCTTATCCGTTAACTTATACAATGATGGAATATTATGATGGGATTCATAGCCCGGGCAAAGTATTAAGTCCTCTTACAAAGCCTGGTTGAATCGTTTCCAGTAGTAAGACGCATAAGATCATCACAATCCATACCATATTAGAACCAGTATTTAGGAGTAAGTCTTTAAAGTTTACAGCCACATGGTACTCATTTGTAAAGTCTTCACCATTCAGACCAAGACTTATATAAAATGATCGTTTTACTATAACACTTTAACTCTAGGTTTTTACATAACAAATGAAGACCAAGTAATTTAAATTGAGAGAATATTTTTATATAACTGAAGTCCACATACAAAAAAGCAACATTACTAACGATACGTTGATATTGTGAGAAACAATAAATGCCGGTAATGAATGGGGGCCGAGCAAATATCCACGGGTTTTCCAAAAGGAAATAGCTCGTTAGCGCGCCGGCGTCGGAGAGATGAGCGCCCCGGGTGTCGCGACGCTCAAAATTAACCCTTGATTGTGCTCGAAAAAATATCGCTAAAGACTTTAGTGGACAGGACTGATGATGATATAGGTATGATATCGTCACTAATCATTTTCCTGCTTGGACGGCCCCGCTGTAACCAATCAGGGCACAATCGAGAAAAAAAATTAAAGTACAAATTCCTATCCGAAAAATATAATATCTAGTCTTTGGTGAGTCTATCAAAATAAGAGGAAATAAGATCCTCTCATACACGATAGCGTAACAATTACCATTAAATAATACATTTTATACTGTGAAGAAAACGAAACTTTTTATTACATTCCTTGTTGATCGTAGACTGGGCCAAAGTTATCCCAATTGACGGTACTTATGACTTATGTAAAAAGTTCATAAATAAACTGAAAAACAAACAATATAGGCGATATTGAAGATAAAATGGAAAATAGAATGGAAAATAGAAGAATGGAGGCTTGTAAAAATATCACCTCTGAAAATGATTGCAGTTCTTGAATGCACGTGACATTGCAGACGTGGATTCTTAAATGATGAAATACACTAGTAATTATTCATTACGTTTAATGCGAATCTTGCTACTATTTAAACCCTTTTATGTATCTAATAACCAGTACCATGGATAAAGACTACAAACTGGTTCACATGATGTTCTACCAATTTAAAATTTAAATCATTCGTGCAGTAAGTAAGCTGACGCACATTTTGCTCCGTCGCATCAGAGCTGTCGTATCCACTTTACGCCCGTCCAATCCCATTAAGGCTATTTTTGCATTTTATAAATGAAAGCTTAATGGTGACACTGTGACACCTTTGTCACAATCTCTTTTCATTTGAGTTTAAATATTTACCTGTGATACATGATTACGATTAATGAGTATGGGGGAATAAAAATATTTATGTTTATGTTGCAATTGATGTTGATATAGTAAGCTGTAACTTGTCGCCTGAATTATATTTATCGGCAGCCATGTCCATTTTTTGCATTGAAAATTTATATTTTGTACTAAATTGTGAATCAATGCTAACAGATTTGATAAAGGCATAAGCTGACTGCAGAGGAAGTTGGATCTAAAGGTACACTCTGCACCTCTGACTTTACAAACTCTCGTTAATATTTAATTGTATTTATATGGCTAGCAATAAGAGTAAAGAAACAAAAACATTAAATTTATTAAAATATATGCGATGTCCACAAGGCAGCAACCAATACAGATTACTTTTGTGGTCATAGGTAAGTCAAAACCTCTTAATCAAGGATCAGCTGCAAATCTCAGGCCAAAGGAATATGCTAGCACGTTATTTAAAAAAGATCTTAAGATAAAAAAAAATGTGCATTCCAAAAACTTAATTTGTAATTTTCTGTTTTCGTTCACCAGTTTTGGTTCGAAAGTTCTATTTTTATTTTTTGCTTGGCTGTGTAACTCCAGTTCCTTTACCATTACCAAATACCATGTGTAAAAAAAGTTAATTAAAAGTGGACTACGAAGAATACACTAATTTCTGTATGACATTTTTTTCATAGAAAATATAAAACATTTGAGGGTAGTTTATTGACACTTACTTAAATGCTAGTCATAAGTTACGTGGCGCGTTCTGTTGCTGCGCTGACTTTTTCGCTTAATTTTGAGCGAAACATGGACCATATAGTCTTAGCAGTATTTTGTAGTGGATTTTATGTGGTGCAAGTGTTGTGTAGTGCAAAATGTTTCTACTGGTTGTGGAACATTTGTATCCACGTTAGCGACCACCGAGTACCTTAATTAAGGACCAGTCATGACCCTTGTGTCGTGCTTCGTGTTTATATATGCATATCCGGATGTAGCATATGCCCGTGGTGGAGTGGTATGAGTGATGTATAGTGCAAATCGTTCCTGATGGTTGTAGGAAATCCGCATCCGCCACAATAGCGATAACCGTATAGTTAAGAACCCATCATTGTGAGCATCGTATGTCATATAGTTTTGTCTTCGTGTTTCGGGTTCACCTGCGAATCGGGTGCCAGTAGATCGTAGTGTAGTGGTGCAATTGTTGTACTTATAGTGCAAATGGTTTATGTTCATAAATCTAAAATATTTACATCAGACACGTTAGTAGTTATCGTAGACATTAGTTGAGACAATAACATTGTGTCGTATGTGTGTCGTATTACTATTTCATTCTGTGTATACCGGTACATGCGGGCCGACATAATTGTGTCAACGGGTGTGAAATAATCGTCTCACGTCGCTTGACACTATGCTCGACTACACTTACCATCAGGGGTCATGTAGTGTCTTCGTCGTTTGTTGACACTATGTACTTTTATTTGGACTACAAGGCACTTACCATACCTACATAAACACATAAACAACACGCCTTTTTCCCAGAAGGGGTAGGCAGAGGTGTTGTGATGTGAGAGGAGGCAAGTCTATCATCATATATTGTCATATCGGGTACAAATTCGTAACTCCATGCCGATAATTAATGAATAGAAAAATGCAATATCACTTTGCCCGCCTGGACTCGAACCCGACCCGCTTTGTAATCACACCGTAGTACAACTGCGCCGCCGAGACAATACAAGCACTTACCAACTTCACTTGTAGCTAGTAGGTATACGAGTAGGTGCCAATAGTGTCAACTTATAGTGCTAGTATACAAAAGTGCGGTGAAAATAGTGTTGTTCAGTGCTTCAATAGGGTATCGTGCTTGTCGGCGCCGACAGTGCAGCATCGAGGGCAGAATTTCAGTAAGTGGAAGACACTTTATTATATTTTATATTTTTTTTTAGTTTTATCTTTATGTGTGTTTTTCGCAATAAGAAATGTGTCCATAACAAATATTTTTACATCGAGAAATATTACAAGAATCGTCTTCGGAATATATTTTTACCACTGAAACGGGTTAATAGATTACGCAACGCTAATAAAGTTGCGCATTAGGCGAAGGAGGTGTTGTCCATGCATAAAATCTACGATTTTACAATAATTGTATAATGAATACGGATGTCACATATAGGGTATATCAAGACTGCTACCGAAAACGAAGCCAGGTGGTAGTTTTACCGGCTTTAGACACAATGCAACTAAAATGTTTGCAAAAAAAAGCGACTACTTTTTTTGATATTTGAAACAAAAAAAAAGAATCGTCGCGTTTTTTTGCAAAATTTTTAGCTGCATTGTATCTAAAGTCACTAAACACTAAACTACCACCTGGCTTCGTTTTCGGTAGCAGTCTTGAAATACCCTGTATTTTTAGACTAGGACCAAATAATTAAGGAATTACACATAAAATGAAACCCTTGTATCATTTTCTACGTCCCCTTATTTGTCTAGCGCATGGTGGCAGTTGGTAACAGACCGGATTCGGGTGCCGAGACGCTGATCGCGGGTTCGAATCCGAATCACACCTCTGACATTTCAGTATTAAATGTGTATTAGTAATCACGCTGGCCTAGTGCGATTTGGCAAACTTTATATACCACAGAATTTATTGTAAACTTCTCTATGAGGTGCTCGTTTCATCGCAATGTTTTATTTCACCGTTAAACTACATTGTAATTGTCTATCAATACACACATGACTTCATAATCTCGGGAGTATGTCTTCGTATTCAAGCCCGCGACCACCATCCCGACGAATCGTGTACAGATCGTTATCAATAATCCATACATTTGTATTACCTAGTTCTTCTTCTTCTTCTTCTTCGTTCGAGTCAATGGCTCAAAATTGTTTGCACTAAAACTTACAATTTCCCGGTTCCGTAGGTCACTACACTTATGGCAGCGCCTGTAGCCTCGATGATGTCCCTTCTTATACAGGTGGTAGGGTACAGTAGGCACATCTATAAGCGTGACATGTTTGTTCTGGGCCATATTTTTATTACATACTGTATTAATTCCGGGAATTACCTCTATATTGCTCTAATAAAATCATCCACAGCGGTAACTGATAGTATACAGCTTCAACAAAGTTGTTTCCAAACGTTCAATTGACGCCGCACCAGCGAAATGCGGAAATTCATTATTCCAATTGTAAGGATGCTTTGTCTTACGAAGCTATTTCAACGGTGCACTTCGATTTAGGTCACCCGTTTTACTTTGTACCTGATATCTCTTCATTTCACTTGGTGAAATGCGTGTCGTTTGAACTACAAGGAATATTTACAAGTCAAATGGTTTATTTCAATAATAAATAATAAAACAAATTTACCCACATCTGCTACCTAGATAGAACGACTATCTTAAGTCGTCCTCAAATTGATTTTTTACCCTCGATTATCGAAAACTGTATAGTAATGTTTGCTATCGTAGAAATCGAAGAGGAACATTTTTTTTCATCACAATATTATTTGTTTCGATGCAGGAATCGAACTCGGCATGACATTCTTTTCTGAAGTCGTCATGCCCACGCTGCCATCAAAGCTGTGAATATAAATATGACATACATAATATAATATTTTTTTAAATATATTTTGATAAATAACGATACGCGTGCCAAAATATACCATACAAATACATTTCCTTTGAAAATATGTTTTTATCAAAAGCCTTTCCAAATATATTTTCAACAGAACCTACTTTTTAGGTACAATGAAACTGTCTCATTAATTTTAAAAATATTTCGTCACAAAATATTCGAAAAAACTGGAGGAATTTTCAAATGAATGGATATTATAAATAGCGCCATCTCGTGAATACGCTCAGAACTACGACATACCCGCGAGCTTAACTTATATTGCACTATGAGCGACCTCTAACTTTGAAATTGCGGTAAAGTTATTTCGTAGGCGTATATGAGATATTATATTATGGCCTAACCACTCTCATTCGTACTCTCGATTGTAGAGGAGGCCCGTGCCCTGCAGTGGGTCGTATATGGGCTGATACAATACAATACAATGCAATTTGAGATATTATGGGATTTTGGCTCCCATGTTGGGTTTGTGTATTCTTCCAAATTAAAAACCATTTTCAATATTTAAACTTATCATGAATAGAATAATGTTGCTGGTATTGTCTTACCACTTCAAATATGTTTTTATCTACATTCCAGTATACTAACTGTATTTTATTTTATGAATTACTTAGGTCGCTTTTGTATAGTTAGACTTAGATAATATGCTTTAAATAACTAACCCGATCTTTCTGTTTTGGTTTGCTTCGTGTAGATTCAAGCGTAAAGGTCTTGTTTTATTTAGTTAGTAAATTTAACGCAGGGTAAACACAATAACAAAGTTAAATATAAGCGGCGGCAGACTTTATCTAGTGTAGTGTATACTTCTACTGTTGCAATGATTTTCATATTTGTCCAGTACAATATTACAGACACAATATGAATACCTTTGTACATAAACTCACGCCTGCATCCCCTGAGGACTAGGCAGTGTCACCCATAACTCGCACAGATTATATCCGTTCCAACATATGATAGTGAGCCTTTGGTTATGCTTGGCAAAACATATTTATGCAAGAATCGAACTGCATTATTTTGCAAAAAACTATAAGTTCTCAATCGCAAACGACTATCTGTGCTTCATACCTATTTATTTTATACATACATACATACATAAACACACGCCTTTTTCCCAGAAGGGGTAGGCAGAGGTGCTACCAGAACACCCACGTTTCGCCTTGTATATTCCGTCCCACGATGTGATAGGGGGTGAGCCTATCGCCATATCGGGCACAAATTCCTGACTCCGGGCTGATAATGAATAGAAAAATCCAATATCACTTTGCCCGACCCGGGATTCGAACCCGAGACCTCAGCTTTGCAATCGTACCGTAGTACCACTACGCCACCGAGGCAGGCAGTATTTATTTTATAAACGATATAAAGTAAAAACGTGTTATTTTTTACTTTTTTAAATTCTGATTTTAGTACCCCAAGGCATATTACGAATGATATAAATCTATATTGCATTAAAGCTGAGTCTAGAAACAGGGCAATGGGCCAATCTAGTTCAGCAAAACAGCTTTATACCACTTACTGCAAGACAGTACGTGACACGGCATTATCGGCTTTAACTGTACTGGTGGGCTTTTAGTATTACCAGTAAGATATCATATATAATTTAAAGGATATACTGTTCTTCTTGTAGGGGTGTTAGGGGCTGGCATAAGTATTTTTAATTATTTAATACTGACTGCCTATGTGGCGTAGTTGTACTATGGTACGATTATAACGCTCAGGTCTCGGGTTCGAATCCCAGGTCGGCCAAAGTGATATTGGATCTTTGTATTCATTATCATCCCGGAGTCAGGAATTTGTGCCCAATATGGCGATAGGTTCGCCCTCTATCACATCGTAGGCCGAAACACGCAAGGCGGAACTCGGGTGTCCTGGTAGCCTCTGCTTACCCCGTCTGAGAAAAAGGCGTGAGTTTATGTATGTATGCACATATATGACAGTAAATATTTAAGTACTATGTTCAGATTGTGAATAAGAAATCTTTTTTTTTAAACATTGACCATATCCAAAATATATAAAAAACAGTAAAACATAACATGTTTTACTGTTTGGTTTCAAACGCATTCGAAATAATAATTAAAATAAAGTAAAGTAGAATTCCTACTTTCTTTCTGTACCCGGTGTCTAGTTTCCGCATTCAAGAAACCCAGCACAATTCATTTGTCTCAATTTGTTGCTCGGCGACAAACGTGTAATTTTATGCTGTTTAACCTTAGCTTCTTTGTTGCCTTAATCAGGGTTTACTGGGTCGTTTTATTAAAAGTCTCTGCTATAAACATCGGAGGAAGCTGTTTGCTTACATTGTTAAATTTACCTTGCATAGAATTAAACGGGAGTTTTTAAGTTCGTTTTATGCAGATTTAATATTTATTAGAAGATTGTACTTAGTGAGATAACCAGGTTGAAGTTGATAGTGCTATTTTATCATTAAAATATCAAGGATACATTATTTTATGGCCTTGTTTATAGACAGATTAACAACCTATTTTAATTTTCGTATGTTTTGTCCCTTTCGAACGACTTTACAATTCAGTTTGAGCGAAGAAGACAAAACATTCGATAACTAAAATGGGTTCAAAATTTTTCTTTCAATAAGGCTGTTAGCAATATTCTACTATGTAGTTTGTACATTTTTATTTTCTTTTTTCACTATCGCAATAGTTTGACATCGGTTGTCCATTTGATAAAAATTGTTAATCTCATGGAACACCTATTTATTGACCATCCTGTCATTATCATATATGTCTACGGTTGTTGAACCTCCTTAAAAATATTAATTTGTAAAAAAATCTAGAAGATCCAGATACCATCCATAGCTGCACGCGGAATAAGATTCTAGTTGATCCACAATCCATGCATAGCACGCGAGGTCGAACCTTTAAAGTAAAATACATAGGTGAAATAAAACAACACAACTTTTGCATTTTTATTATAATTGTAGTTTTTATTAAAACATTTACAATTCGTTACCTTAAACATATATCACTGTGGGTAATTAATAAAATTCATCAGTCGTGATCACCTAATGCGACTCTGTACACTTTTTTTGCTTCACATAACAAACAACAGGGATAGTTCAATTTAGCAGTGCTCTTATAATTAAGGCGCGGTCGTTTGGGAAATGAGACATTTTACAAATGTACAGGTTTTTGTTATAATGTTGGTACATAACAATTATCATCATCCTTAACTACAAAATAAATTCAAGAGAAACGAGGTAGTTTGAGTAATATGCATCACACTTGTGATATTCACCTTTAACCTAAATATCAAAAGGTTTTTGAGAAATACTACAAAAATATTCACGATGTTGACTCTATCCAAAAATGCCGTAATGTTGGCATTATGTTTTTCAAATTCCAATGATAATAATTGCTGGATTTCGGATAATAATTCGGGACTTTATACATTATTGAAAAGAAAAGGATGACTGACTAATCCTTTATTAAACGCCTTTAAAATGTTACTGAACCACAAAATAAGCATTCAACGCTCAAGAAAAATAAGTAATATCAATAACGACAATTATTATTTTCATTACCAATGTTTAATTGTGTATCACCAAGCTACGATTTGTCACAAATAGCATTGTATTGTCTAACAGCGGATAACTACAATCTGAGAAAGCTGACAATTCTAAATGAAATTCAGCTGGCTTTATATACCGACTTGTGGTCAAAAACCACCAAGCGACGCTCCCAAAATTGTGAGCGGCCGAGCGAAATGTCTGGGCCAAGATGGCGGATGGTCACATTGTCAAATGGACGTTATATTTGAATTTATGGTCTAAGAGCCGGTGAAGATTGAACTTCACCTATCTGATTTTTTATTTTCGTAGGCAAGCCTAAACGTTTGGTTTTATAATTAAATTGTCTTTTAAATAAAACGAAACCTTACGGATTCTTTGCGAATTTGATTTAATTTAGACTTTTGTTAACTTCGCGACGTTTCGATCAGTTTACAGTTTTTGTAGTCACGAGACGGACTGAAAATTATCTTACTTATAATACCAATTGGGATTGGTTATCAGATCGGTGTAGTTATCCGTCCATTTGCTTGCCATGAACAGAAATCAGTAGGCAAGCCTACCTAGACATAATATTCTCAGTATTAAAAACCACCAGTTGAGATGAAATTCATTTGGCTATCAAAAGAGTGAAGGTGATGAAAGAAAATGTATTAAAAATTAATTCAATTAAAAATAGCCATTAACACTTTTCGATAGGTCAGTTATCATAGACATATTTGTTAATCAATAATATTTGATAAAAAATATATCCCATCTGGTTATCAGATGGGTGCAGGTCGATCTTCCACGTCTCCCCTACTATTAGTAAAATAATTGAAATTGTCAGTAGTAAATTGTGCTTCATGTTATGTACAATGCTGTCGAAGTTCAGGAATCAAGTTTCATCGAGTAAGGTAATTACTTCTTGTTACTTAAGCTGGTCTATTGGACTTAATAATTTAATGGTCAAGATAGACTGTTGATAGGTGTAAAATGAATGTCTTAAGAAGTCTACTTTTACAAAAATGTTTAGTAATCTTGGTTTTAGTACGATGTAAAGTGAAACTAGTCAGAGTACGATCAAAAGTAGTTAAGTTTCATTAATTTAGACTTTTGTTATAATGTCTGATTTCCCAAATTGTCCGTGTCAATACTTATGAATAATCTTTGTAACATCGTTTTATTTTAGTATTTACACCTTATACAATACCTAATAGGATTCAATTACCTAGGTGTATATTAACGAATTGTCTTAAGTACATTTTCCGGTATTTATTACTACTTATGTGTATTTGGAGCAATCCATTGCCAAAAACCATGGTCTAATAAGATTACAAAACAAACCTCAAATGAAGTTAAAATGACTGTATGGTAAATTTTATTAATCATCATGACATCAACATTAGCTATACGAAGTCCATTGTTGAACTCTTTCTGTGATTTCAACGAAGACCTACATCAAGTTCATGCAATTTTAAATAAGTCGTGTATACTTGCGTATCGACATAAAATGTCGTTGTGTTATCTGAGATTTTAAGGCGCATAATCAACCTGTATTTCACAGTATAGTCCAAGTTTTTTGGCAATGGAGCGAACTTACCTTGCGGCCATTTTGAAACTAGATGTAAAAAATGTGTTTTATTATATTAACTTAATCTTACAGTATAAATACGCGTTATTTAAAAATTAATTGAACATACAGAGACGTCTTATGTCTTATTTATATACAATTCACTTACAATAGCTTAATATTTAACAACAATTTTTGTTTTACCAATCTCGTTTCAATACTTATCCAATATTTTTCTAGCATCTTTGGAACGCTTTGCAATCACTATAAAAACAATTAAACGCTAACAACTTCACGGCTTTTTGGCATTCCAAGCGAGCTTAAAAAATGCTTCCAAAATCTCACACAAGCCTTGAGTCCAAAATTGTCAATTTAACTTTTAAAAAAATCCATGTTTATTTTATTTTATCTATAAATATGTACGTAATAATGGCAGCTACAATTTCATACACTATTAACATCCTATGAATGTAAAAATTAATCTATTAAGTAATTATACAAATTGTTCGCTTGGTTACTGAAGAAATCGCGTAAATACATGATTAGCAGAGAACCTTGCGTTTAGATTTATTAAAATAAAAGTAAATTAAAATAATAATGGTTCACAATATATTTGAAACCCTTTGAACGCGTCTTCATTTTTCGGATTTGCTGTCAATAAAATCATTGTGTTCGTTCTATTTTAAACTGATTTTAATATATTTCCATGCAGAAATTATTAAAAAAATGCAGCAATCGAAGTATTAGTGTAGGAATGTATACAAATAGTAATAATAATATAGGTTTTTTAAAGCATTGATTGTTGTATATAACAACTAACACGTATACAGAAATTTTGCTAAAATACCCTTCGGATAGTCATATACCATTAAGACTAAATCGAACATTAGCCCCATGGGTATAATATACCCAAAATAAATTGTCTATATGAACGATTGACAAAATCATCGCTAAGCAATATATATTATTTAAAAACATTTTTTATAGATTGGCAACATCTTAGGCAATATTTCCACAGAATGAGAGACTAAAGGGGCAAATGATAATATAATACGACAATTTAATCACTGTCTCGCTCTCCCCTATTTCCTTTAACATCTAAAGCATTACTCCCCCAACCTTCCCCATTCCGAAGAAGGATTGCCCCTGAATTAGTCAATCTCTAATTAAAGCACCTTTAAATTTTCAATACATTAATAGGTGCGTTCATTACATCAATTTAATTAAAAGCCAACGAGTAAAAACTAAATGTAGGTTGGGCGGACGCAATCATTCATTTAACAAGTATCGGGCTATTGTAGGAATCGGTAATTAATATCCGCAAAAATAAAATTTATCGGATACTATTGATATCCGATAAATAAAACTGCCTTTAATCTAAATAAGTGAATGAAATTTATTAACATTTATATTTCCGACAAATTCGAAATTCATTTCGTGGAATGCATTTGTAATAATGTATTGATACATTGATGGACTCCATGGCGTAGTTGGCTGACGCGCCAACTGTGAAACGAAGGGCCGCGATAAATTTGATCGAAACATTGAAGGAAATATTTTTCGACCCGCAAGTATTTGTTTAGGGTCTGGGGATTTGTGAGCCCCGAAAGCCATCTGATACAGATACCTTGTACCTACAACACTAGATGTTTAACTTAAAGTACGATCAGGAGTATGACAATGACGATTGAGTTTAGGTGCTTGATTATCATGATCTAGTACACGTAATCCCGAATCTACCTACGCTAATATTAGTATTGAGCCTTGGGTATCAATACCTATATAACTAATAAGGACTTTGTCTCATAAAAACAATTATTTTATTAATTTTACAAAAAAATGCTCGAATTTTTTTCTCAAGTCATTAATTACATGGAATTGTTATAAGTTCTGTTTGCGGTTGCAACGGTCTCTATCTGACGTAATAATGATATGCTGCACCTCATTATAACTTATATGCCATAAGACACAAGCCATATATTCCCATAAAATACATATAACATCTCTTATTGCGCTAACCTAGCATTTTCCCCTTTGCGCAATATTTTTCGTAGTGTCAGCTTAGTATTTCGATATGTCTCGGGAGCTACTGGATACGAGAAATCTTCGTAATAGCTTCGTTAATAGCTGGCCATGCACTGTTAAGGGTTTGTTGACAATTAGGGGAGGCCCAAGTTCAGCAGTGGACTTCCTGTGGCTGAAGAGAGAGAGGGAGAATCCGCAGAAGTGACTCAGACGAGTATGTCGGATTTTGAGATCAGTGTTTGTATATCCGTCTTTCAGTAGACTCTGCACTTTATCAGCTCTACTGTAGTTATTTTGAGTATGATTAAAAAGGTGTGCCTTTTTGCTCCAATATTAGCGGGTATGGGCTATGCAACGTGACGTTCCGAGTCTGTTCCCCTAACCGGGAAAATTATTTTGAGTGATTTTTTTGTTTTGAAGAATGTTATAGTACTTATTTGATAAATAGGCATCTTGTAACGAAAATACGCTCGGTAGATTGTACCACTAGAAGTATTTTTGACTTCTTCTTTAAAAAATTCAGAGTGAGATCATATATATTTTATGTCATGTATATAATTATTACCATATGTCATTATCACCCTGGATTATGTAAATAAGCAGCTTATATGTTCCATAAAACCAGAGATAAAGACAAGTAAGAGAAAACATCCAAATATAAATTGTTTTTCCGTGGAAATTACTGAGCGGTAACTCAATTGACCCCTTGTTTTCTGCGTATTCGGTCTGGTCGGAGATAAATTCATATTTGTTACAATATAAAACTTTCATGGAACGCACTTTGTATGTTTTTTGTATGACTCTTAAGCGCATTACATACCAAAGCCGCTTGCCAATCGGCAAATAATGTAAGCAACATTTTGTTGACGGGTGAGCCGGTGGCTTTAGTCATTGCAAGTCGGAAAACTATGACGGCAATATGACAGCATCTTGACATAATTTATGGAACATTTTATGACGTTATGGTGAACAGTAGGGTAATTCACGTAATTTTTTGACGCGCCGATCAAGTTGCGGTGCAGTTGCAATGAAGTTTACGTCTTAGTGCAAAATGGTATTCTTGTAATTGTTTAGCTGCGCGTGAACTGCACCTAAGCTATGCGTAAACTGCGCGTGTGCTGCGCGTCAACTGTACGTCAGTCGTATGCAAGAAGCTTACACGTGAATACCGATCAAGTTGCGATCTGAATCACGCACATAAAACACGCAGCAGTAGAATACGCTAAGCCGCTCGCGTGACGCGAACTTGACGCGAGCGTATCTGACAGCAGTTGTCAAAATTACGAGAATACGAAAAGGTCTGTTTTGATCGAAACTTAACTGCAACTGCACTGCAACTGGAGTTATTTAATTACGTGAATTACCCTATAGAGCGCTTGCGTTGTAGAAATGTCATGTTGGCCAGCAACAGTGCGGCCGCTGTTGCCGACATGATGCTTTTCTTATAGGCCGTCGGGTTGTGCCGACGGACTGTGTCACCAAGCCGGCGGGTTTGGTGTGTAGTCCGCTTTAGCACTAACTTATTAAACTGAACGATTTAAAAATCCATTCCGCGAATGTACTTGTTTGCTTCATTTTCATGTCTGTATTTATGAGAAATAGTTACGTTTATAACAATAAGTTTCTATGTTACATGAATTCTTGCAAAAAGCACATTTAAAACAGTAATTACACTTTTTTCAGACTTTCAGGGATGGGACGAATGCGGATTTCGTCGAACATATTTATCTCTGACTACGAGGTTACTAAAATTAAAATATAAATGTCTGTGCCAATTTTAAAATAGCTATTCTCTGTTCAACGTACTAGAAATTGGGAATTTCCAGTTAATCAAAAATTTTAATTTATAGATCACACAAACGTCTTATTTGCTTCGGGGATTTATTTATTTTATTTATTTTATTTTAGAGAAGCTTACAGACAAATAACAAATACAAATAACTAATCTTACATATAACTATAGCTAATTACAAGCCTCCACCGATTTAAAAAAAAATTTAAATCCAACATCTAGCTTTTCGTATCGCAGTCCTAAATTCCAAAAAAACCTTTACACCTTTCCATAACCTTTGCACTTACTACCATGTACTATTACTACATACTGAGCCCTATTCCGCTTAGAAATTTCCGTCAATAGATGCCCTTAAGAAAAAAGTAGGTTAAATTCACACGTAGACGCCTGAAGTAATGGTGCTACTACTTTTTCTTAGTATTTTCCTCCCACAATGTGATACACGACTGCCCCGGTGGCGATGTTGTATTACGGTACGATTACAATGCTGGGATCTCGGATACGAATCCCGGGTTGGGCAAAGTGATATTGGAATTTTTTACTCATTATCAGCCCGGAGTCATTTGTGCCCGATATGGCGATAAGCTCGCACCCTATCACATCGTAGGATGGAACACACAAAGCGAATCGTGGGTGTCCTGGTTGTACCTCTGCCTACCACTTCTGGAATAAAGGCGTGATGTTTATGTATATACTCGTATACGTAGAGACTTTTCGGTCTCACAAACACCCAGACCCGAGACAAATACTTGTGGGCCTCACAAACATTTGTCTTGGTGCGGGGATCAAACCCGCGGCCTCTCGTTTCAAGTAAAAAAAAAACAATAAGTGATTGTTCATTAAAGTTAATTAAATAGCCTCGTATTCTGATCGGTTAATTAAATATTTTATTTGCGCGGTGATTTGTTATAAATGTATCTTTATTATATGAATAAAACTGAAATGTCCACAGTCAACATACCTTAATGAAAAAAAAATTAAAGTTTTGTTGAATAACTAATGTTCACATTCATTTTTGTATTTTTTTTCCAATAAAAAATGAAAATATTCGTAGTATTCATTTTGTTAATGCAACCAGCGATTTCACGTTCATTACTCTAAATAAATAAATAATAAAAATATATCATGCCAATTTATTTTCCATAAATAACTTGATAAGTATTTAAGTTATTCATTTTACGTATATTTAAACAATCATGTCGAATCATAATTTAATTACCTGCCGTCATTTAATGGTAATATAATTGACAAGAAAATTACTAAATCCAGTATATCGATGTTATTAATCCAAAGTCCATACATAAATTTTCCATTCATACAATAGCCCGATAATTAAATAATGTTATATTTTTAAATACGCTTCAATATTTTAATGATTTATGTGACAACTCTTGGCACCGAAAATGCTTTATCACCGACTCCAGCTAAAATAACATTAAATTGAGTGCTACTGAATAACTTTAAGTCTTTTACAGGTGAAATTGAATCCGCTTTTTTTGGAAAAATATAAAAACACTAGATACTCAATTTATAAGGCACTAGCCAAGCCATTCTAAATTAGAAAGCAATCTAGAATTAGAACGTATATATTAAATGGTTAGGTTACAGTGTCATAAATGCGCGCGATGGCCGTCGAGGAGTTTTAAGTCAGTATGCTGGCGTAGGTTTTTGTTAGGGGCCCGACTCGGCCACCATATCTGCAGCGTGTTGGGCTGGAAGGCCAGTGACACTAACATGCCCCTTTCGGCCTCCCCCGGGCACCGAAAGGGGAGCTTTACAGCTTTTTCTCTTGACACAAAGGAAGGGTAGTCTCATGTAAATATTTTTGTTATAATAAAACAAAAATGTGCCATAGGATTGGATTAAACATAGCATGCTTAAAATATACAAACCCTTATGTAACATTAAAAACCTTACATCACAAGCAATCTATTTTACTTTTATAAAATCAGCAAATTTTAACACTCCTATTGCCAAAATAACAGACAAAATCTCCGACATCCATTTTTCAATTTAAGTATTCAAACACATCGTAAAAAGGATTTTATATTTTTATCCTTTGTCTAAATGTGTAAAAAAAGATTTTCCAACATTTCCGGTGACATGAGCGCCGAAAAACCTAAAAGGTTTAGCGTCGTTAATTTTCATTCGCTTAATTTTAACCTTAACAACAATTTGTAATTTTTACAACCTTGTTTCGTACTTAATCAAATGTTATATCTAGATTTTAGGTGGTGGACATAAGTATCAAACACTAAAACATCTAGAGGAGAATAGGTGTGATTGAATATTTGGCAAAAAGCTAAAAATCATAAACATTAAAAATATAAAATACAAACATTGACATGATATGAAATACTAATTATAACTACACAAAAAAGTACAATCGTCATATCGTTAAAAGTTATAATTAATATTTTTGCAACGAACGCTTTGTGTAAGTTTTACTTTGCTGTAAAACATGGCGTCGAGTTTCAAATTGATGAATATTTATTTAATTAACGACTTTAAATGCACGGTTCTGATGTCGAAATATTTCACATTACGAAATACTTACAACGTTAAAACAATATGCTTGCTTCAATGGAATGATAATATCAAATAACAGTAAAGTCACTTTCACAATTACAACTTAAACATCTCCATTAATCACTTCACAAAATCTAAAAATAAATCTAAATAATACTTGACTCCTCGTCTGGTTTGACTTGTAAAATTCCTTGGATAACTTAAAAATTTGTGACTGCTGGTTCTGGTCTAAAGGATAGACGGTTGTCCGTCCACCACGGTTGTCGGTCCATCACGGTTGCCAGTCCACCACCTGTCCCTGGGGTTTATATGCAGCTCTCCCTGACCTTCCTGGAGGTGGTGATGGGGTCCAGCCGGTGGGGCGTGGTGCCACTGGCAGCGATGTCGGCGCTGCGAGCTGTGACACCGCGGTTGACTACTGTTAAGCTCACTGATGACTGTTGAAGAAAATACTTGGTTAATTTTTTTGCATAAGTTTATAGCTATATCGTCAAGGGGTAAGGCCTATCTTATCCAACCCATACTAACTATAGTTCGACCAACTGTGATCGATTGATGGTGGTGTGGTGGTGATGTGGTGATGTGATCATTTTTTTATTTGGTATAGGGTAGGATAAACAAGATAGAAGATGTTAGAGAGGAGAGCAGTACAGGATTGATGGAAACCTAGTAAAAATCAGAAATAAAAGATAGCAGCTTAGTAGTTTTCAATTTTGGCCCTTATTTTAACAATTGCATAGGCTTTCACAAGTAAAGGATTACATAATACGAGTATAACGTACATATAACTTCACTTAAAGCAATTTACAGTGCTTCAGCAAAAACCGTGTTGTATTTTATCTGCAATACCGAAATATTTTTTACATTTCACAAATAATTATCTGAAACTGAACAAATCGTCTTTGTACGAAACTCGTTCAGCCCCGCGCTCGTCAAATAAAGCAGCCAATGCACGATCTCGCATTCCGAAATACAATTATACAAATACATTTCCAACCAACAAAGATAAATTACATTGCAGGTGCCATTAAATATTACATGTTGGTGGCATTTTCGTATTCATCACGCCTTTATCCCAGAAGGGATAGGCTGCGGTGCAACCAGAGCACCCATTCCTGAATCCGGGCTGATAATAAATAGAAAAATCCAATATCACTTTGCCCGACCCGGGATTCGAACCCGAGACCTCAGCTTTGCAATCGTACCGTAGCACAACTACGCCACCGAAGCAGTCAAGGCAGGATAAATTATTATAGTAATGCAAAAATCCGATATTTTCCACGTTGTGCGTAAACTAAATATTGCACCAGTATGCATCGTAATGAACGCAGAACGAGGTCGCCGGACGAGCCGCTACATCATAAAACCGTACGTGACGGGAATTCTTCAATGTTTGTGCTTTTTTCTCCGTTTTCACACTTGCTTTGAGGCACGGCTTCGTTTCCATTGAGAGGACGTTTAGTCGTTTTATTTATACGAATCCAGATAGAAATTGGAGAAGTGAAATTAGAGTACGTCGAAGGTTGCGCCTTCTGTCTGTTTTAGTCTGTTTTAGTCTGTCTGTTTTATTGCGCTCATGTAGTGACATGGAAATTGCGAATTGTTTTATGCTAGTTCCATACTTTATGAATGACATCATTTTAATGTCATATTCGGCTTTTATTTTGGTTTTTATTTGTAATGGAATCTTGGATATTTTTGTAGAACTTATAGTTCTGTTGATCAATAATAAGATTATTTTTGTTATTTTATTTATTTTAATCTTTATTGTACACTAAAAAGAGCATAACAACATAAAGAGAAAAAATATTATAAAAGTACAAAAGGCGGTCTTATCGCTTTAAGCGATCTCTGCCAGACAACCTTTGGATGGATTTAAGGGGAGGAAGGAGGGTAGTGTAAAAATAAATAATAAATGCTCTATAATTCAATAAATAAAAAATAAACATACATGTATAATACGCAAATAATATAATTAATACATATAATACGTTATATATATAGGTACATATATAATATATACCTATGAGTACATATTTACATACATTTATGAATAAATACACATACATAAATAATAAAAAAAGGAAACTGCGAGTATTAATCAATGTATCTGTTTATTGGGAACGGTAATACTTTTTCATCAGCTGTTTAAATGACGATAAAGTTTGAGCCTGTTTCACCCCTACAGGATTATTTCAGGTTTCATCAATTACGGGGAAAAAAATGTATTTAACATAAAAATTAATGATGGATCATGTTTATTAAAAAAAATTGCATCGATCTGGAGATCGTGCTGAAAATTAAAAGTTCCTTTTCTTGCCATTTAGTAACTACGCTATAATTAAGCTAGAACTGTTATTAAACTTTTCTTGAACTTTTTGATATTCATCATTATTATTTCAATTTAAAAAACTGGACTATACGTCCGTCTACCAACTCCCGTATCGTCAGGCAACAATTATAGAAAATCCATTACCTACAGTGGAACATAACTTGTTAGCTAATATATCTTTATCATCGCCATGTCAATCGCCACGCACTTTAACGGTGAAGGAAAACATCGTGAGGAAACCTGCATATCGTAGCGATTTTAAAGAATTTCTACGGTATGTAAGTCCGCCAACCTGCACTAGGCCAGCGTGGTGGACTATATGGCCTAACCATTCTTAATCGATTCTCTCGATTGTAGAGTAGGCCCGTGCCCAGCAGTGGGACGTATATGGGCTGATAAAATAAAAAAAAATGCGTATAATACATAATATTATAAGCCAGTTCTACCATATATACAGGCAGACATTTCATTAATATTCTCCACAGTTAGCAGAATTTATTTACATCTCAGTATCAAAGATACTGAAGAGGAAATGAACCTATCGTCATGTTCAGCACAACTACCAATCCTTCCCATTTTGTGTTTGCTATGATCTATTAATTTTCGACACTATCAGATTTACTTAGTAATCTTTTACATGAAGTAAATTTTCTCAGTATTTCGCCTCTAAATCAAATCTAAATCTCCATATAAACAATCGGACTATGCAATCAAATGTAATTTCAATATAAATAAGGGAAATCCTCCCCATTTATTACATTTCTTATACCGTTAACTCCCAAAAATGGACTAACGTGATAATCGAACCGAGTGGCTTACAGATCAGAGTAACATACCATTCAACCAATATCGAAAATTCCACAATAGTAAAATTAACTGTAAATAAATTAAACTGACTGATTTACAGCTCCCATAAAATATATAACATAAGTAATTACGTTATAATCACGCCAAATCCCCCGACAGTAAGTAATACAGGGGCAATTTGTATAAATGTGCCGGACTGGCCGCGTCTCCTCTAATTCGCAATTACCGGAATAGCATTTAATCGCCTATTACGGACTAATACGTAATTAATTGTCGATCTTTAGCGGAATTTATTTTAGTATTACATATTAAAGGGAATTAAGGACTCCGATTAACAAGAACGTTTAGGAGTTAAATACTTTGGAGTTTTGTAATTTAAGGATGTTTATATAAATTAATCGCAGTTCGACAGTAATTCCAAAGGAATTAATTAAATCACAATAACGATTATACAGCAATCAATAACAAAAAAGTTCAAAATGGTGGCTGTAAAATTATTTTTCTTATTGGTAACACTAAAGCTACTACATACTTATTTAATTTAAGATAAGAAAAAAATCCTTACTTTATGATAGCCGCTCTATTGTAAATACTTACACAAACACAAATAAATGAAATTATAATAGGACATAAAAGTACTATAGATATTTTTCTTAAATTAAAGTTTGTCCAAGCATTACGAGTAACTATAGGCCCCGAATTTCAATTTGAGGCAAAATGTCTGTGTCGAGTCAAAAGATTCGAATCCAGAACATGTTACAATTCATAAGAAATACAAGATAGCTTTCGTCTACTATGCACGACGCTATGTAGGCCGACATAACACACGTGGTAAGAGACCTTTTGACCTTCCTAAATGGTTCGCCTTGGCTTTACAGTCCAAGTTTTAAAAATGCAAAAGCTAGAAGAATGAAGTCCGTTACACCAAAAGTACCCAGCAATATTGGTGTTTTTAAAAATGATTGTTTTTTTTAATACTGATTAATTGTTGACATAATAATAAACTGTGATAACACTATCACAGTCTATTAATTTTTAATTTATAATGTAATTTTAAATTACTTATTGAAATATGAAGAATGATGACACTAAATCCGTAGCTTATAAAAATCAATGATAGTTCATCCTAATTATAATGAAGCACACAATCCTTTATCATTTATGTAATGGTGAAAGTATATCCCAATATTTATTGGGAGTAACAAGAACGTATTTGTACGTTCTAAAACTTATATTAAAACGTGATTAGTCTTTACTCTGCGATCTTTATTACGAAAGGTAACTAGTTAAAATAACAATGATTACAACTTTAAGAATGAGTAAGTTAGTAATTAGAGCTGTAAGAAAAACAGGCAAGTTAGAAAATACTTACAGCGCTAACTGGTAAGCTGCTGATTCTGTCGCTGTACATGCTGTGCGGCTCACAGCTGAGCCCAAGCGTGGGCAGCTTGGTGTAGTCACTCAAAGGCTTGGGATGTTTGTCTGAAACAATGAGAGCGTTGTAGTACTGATTTCCAACAGGTCACTGTGAAGATCCTTGTTCCCTATATTTAGCAATGTTTTCCAATGGCTGAAGGAGGAGGGAGAGAGGGTACTGATTCAATTTTTAATTTTTTATACTGTATCGAGAAAGTGACTTCAGTACTCTTGATGGTGGATCATGTCGCATACCCACTACAACTATTCAAAATGATAATGAACTGCTTTAAACAAAACATATACTTGCTTATCTTGAAGCTTTGACCCGAAACAAATATTTATGGTTCACACAAACATTTGTTTCGGTGCGGGGATCGAACCCGCGGCGTCTCCTGTCACAGCCGGCGTCCTACCAACTGCGACACGACGGCTTTATATCGGAATATACGCCTGAAGAACCTGAGTGACACTAACGTGGTTCACAATGACGAGTTTTATCTACTGTGTACCGTGGTGGCTATCTACGTGGTCTCGAGTATTCTACCAGCAACGTTGTTATCACATCATTCATAATTTGGCTTCAGCAAAATTACATTAATGTTACTTTATACCTGTTCGCTTTAAAACGTACATCCAGCCAGTTAAGCGCAAACTTTAATACAAACTTTATTGTAAGACCCGTCTCGGAAGAAATTAAACAACTTTTGTTTTATACTACTGAAGGAAATTAAATGCACGTTATTTATCATCATGTTGGGATGTTTTACTTCTAACATGTACGCGTAAAAAATATTATCATAATAATAATTTTTGATCACAGATATCACACAGGTCATATGTATCTAAAACTACGATATTTTTTCGATCTCACCACATACAGGCCCGAAATAAACATATTATTATTGTCACCAGATAATGGTAGAATACTTGCAACCTATTGGTTGGAGACTATCGTACATTATGGTAGCGTTGTCGGTTAAAGTAAAAGTGATTGTCGATTGATATCTCGCCTTGGATTTTTTATTTGGACTGTACATACCATCGTGTCTGTTAATAGCCATGGAGCACACATCCTGATTATATTACATTTACCAATAAATGCTTTGCTGTAACAGTATAAAACTCCCAAATAAGTAAGAATTTATTTTATTTCGACATACATTCAGCCATATATTTTAGAAATACTCACCCATGACCTTGTTAAAAATTGTATTACGTGTGTAGTAACATACCCATAATAAAGATAACAGTAGGCTGAACATAGTATTATAAAATAATATTTAAAAGAAAACAATAGTTTCTCATTCTATCCTATATTTCTCACCATAATGACAAGGAATGATGTCAGGGTCTGCGTCTTCCGCCCCGGCGTCCTTCAACTCGTACTGGCTGCAGTAGTCCAGCTTGGGTGAGGCGCAGTACGTGTTCAGGTTGTCTGCCTTGGACAACGATTCCACGCTTTGCTCCATGTATAGAGCATTCCTGAGTCAAAACAATTTGTAAGAGATAAGAGAGACCACAAGGATATGCTGTGATACTATATCACCAATACCATTAACTATCACTACCATTCACCGACATTAGTTTGTTGTTATTCGTCAACTAAAGAACAAAACATTAAAATACGTACTCGTAATATTCATATTGTAAACTTTAAAAAAGGTCAATATTTCGACATCAATTCTTAAACCAATTACAAGTATTGATATCTAGAGGAACATTAAATAGTACAAAAAACATTATAACATCTGGTAGTATCAAATAACAAATAAGATGATGTCTTTAACTCATAATAATGTTACACACTCATCGGTATAAACCAAACATATCACAAACTTATATCTCTAGCGAACCATAAAACTGTAAAAATGTTCATTTTAACCAGAATAACAACTGCGCTATGTGTTTCCCCGACACTTAAACTTGGCACCCAAATTTGGCAACGATTGGTAAGCTCTATTGCGAGGCTAAAATTTAACAAATTGCCGTAGCTGTGTTGGAATATACACCCTTATACATAAGGCCATGTGGCCAGGATAAGAGGATTAGAATGTTTTGATAGCGAAAAATAGTTGTGAAAAAAAGGATTGTTAGATAGTTACCCGAACATACTTAATTGAAAAAATATATATAATGTTAAAATATAGCCTCATATCTACTCTTGCTGCAAGACCAAAAAAAACCATCTAAAAACTAAATATCTTGAAAACAATGAAAACTGTAGCGAATAGTTCTAACTTAGATCCTAATTAGCAAATAACTAAGCCTAATCATTATATTGGATTCTCATCATTTTTTATTCGTCGTGGCTTCTATCATTTAAGATATAGAGAGATCCAAAGAATTCTTCACAACACTTTGATATTACACCAGATATTACTCATATATTACTGAACCGCATTCCTCCAATAATTTGCTTCTGTCTTTATCTTGAAATCCTTCATTAACAAATTCATACTCACGTTGAAGGCGGGTGCTTATCCAAGTCGTGCCTTCTGGCTGCATGTCGTTTGTACAGCGCAGTGATTACTCCACAAACACCAGTGCACAGTAGAGCTGCCACTGCTAGTAGTGCTACCAGCATCGGCGACAATGGTATGGATGTGCTTACACCTGCCATAAAACACAAACCTCATTACATCTCGATTACGAATTTCCGCATTTAAGCCCTGAAGGCTTAGGCTAGGGGTTACTATTATTGCTCACACTTATTCCTTCTTTTGTCATCCCATGCCACTGCCAGGCTCTAAAAGTCAGTCCCAGGTATCTCATACAGAGTTCTTTAAACCATAAACAAGGTCAAGCAATCAAATTTATTGAAACCCAGGGACGTTAGGGTGTAAAGGTTATACGTGACGAAAGAGAAAATATGAATTGGTGTATGATTAAATTAATAAGAGAATTAGGACAAGGGTTCAAATAAGTTGATAACAGAAAGGATAAATATTGGCATTGTCTTTCAATATTTTTATGAGTACATGATAATATAATTATTGCTAAAAAGTGCGTGGTGGCCTCGTGGTATCGGACTAGACTCGGCTACATGTTCACGGTGGTCGCGGGTTCAAATCCCAGGGCACACCTCTGACTTTTCGGAGTTATGTGTGTATTGATAGTCAATCACCACGCACTTTAACGGTGAAGGAAAACATCGTGAGGAAACCTGCATACCGTAGCGATTTTAAAGAATTTCTACGGTATGTAAGTCTGCCAACCCGCACTAGGCCAGCGTGGTGGACTATATGGCCTAACCACTCTCAATCGTACTCTCGATTGTAGAAGAGGCCCGTGCCCTGCAGTGGGTCGTATATGGGCTGATACAATACAAAAAAAAAATAACAATTACACCTAGAATACAGGTTCTCATTGTAGCAAAATATTCTCTCTTTAATGAAATTTTATGGCATCGTGGTAGCAACTCTTTATAATGTTACCCGCATAAACCTCTCCATAACAAAGATCAGATCAACAGCTCCTAAAACTGCATCTTCAGCTAAATGTTCCAAATAAATTACAATATACCATAACCATAACGAGTGCATAATATTAAAAATTACATTAGTTGCAATAAAACAAGCGTGCAGCGGTAGCCAGTACCACTCGCAGGCGTACATATTTCAACACAAAAGAAGTCGGGGACAAAACTTAGAGACACTTTTTAGATTGCATTTTGCATATATTACTATTTGCATTATGAACTTGTATCCTACGGGCCTTGCGTTGAAATCTAGCGGTGCTGCAGGTAAAAATGCTGAAAATCTTCGCTCTCGTAATTTGGTCTGTTTCGTGACCGCTGTAGCGAAATGACATGGGGTTGCAACGAATAATGACAATGGTTGCAAAAGTCTTAGTTTGCGTCGTCCTGTGCAAAGGAAATATTATGCTGTAAATAATAATTGTCATAGAATCATTTTGGTTGTTTTATTTTTAATCTATGTGCTTTGTTCTATCTCTGTAGCACTCATTATTGCTTGGAAGAAAATGCAGGATGTAAAGCTCCCTTAAATAACATATTTTTATATTGTATAAAAAATGAATTAGTGTTGAAAATTTTTCAATATTCAATTTTGCAAATCTTGAAATAAGTATTTCTCGGTTGTCTGCTGAAACGCATTACCAACTTTTATATTTTACGACTTTAAAACCCATCTCGGTGATTACAATATAAGGAGCTGACACATGTCCCATAACTTTGTTTCATAATAGTATTTTATGACGTAGTTCTGACCCCACTGTAAAATATTGGGTGAATTTATGCATTCGTGAAAGCTTCAATATTATAATTGTAACTAGGTATCCTATCATAAATTATTTTACATATATTTTAAATTATGTTTCACTTTTTGCTGTGTTTCTCTATCTATGTTCATCATAAAGTATTTTTACTTTTTTTGTGTTTATGTAAGAACGTTTTTAATTAATGTTTTAAAACTTAAACGTTAAAACTGAAAAGTTGCCCGGCACGACGAGCATTCTGTTTCTCGTTTTTGTTTCAAAATAAAGTATAACATCTTTTTAATTTCTCTCCAGTCTTTACCCTTTTTTGGACAAACAGTGTGACCACACACCAGAAGTCTAGAAATGAAATATAATATACATTGTACATCGGCTGTTTTCTGAACGCAAAAAAAATCTTTTGGATTCTCTAGACATTGTAGTTTTTCACGACGAGGCCAAGCGCTTGAGGTGCTAGAGTTGAGGTGAGCCACAACTCTGGATATACCATCATCTTACTCATAAATCTCTCCGGAGTTATCTGAAGAATGCTATAAGACATTTACGAAAAGTAGCAACCTAGTATGTATAATTTTAACCTTGTAACTAAGCTAAATGTAGTTTGTCCATCAAACACATATACATACATATGTATATCTGGAAGTCAGATTATTATTAGGGGGTATTGAGTAACATCGCCACTAGTAAGAAGATCCAATACTTCGTTTACCAATATGCCTCCCTAGCGTAATGTATGGAAAAACATTTTTTATGTAATTAATAATCACTAAAGTTGCAAATATCCTGTTCCCTATTCAGTCAAACTAAATCCACTGCTGAATCCAAACCCACCAATTTTTTTCTTAAGTAAACCTTAACGTGTAATTCCAAACTCGAGTACAAAACTGAGAGCACACATCACCCACTACAAACACTCGACTGAAGCACGAGTCACAACACTTTTTGCTCGTTAATCAACCCGCTTGCTGAATTATTAAAACGCCACATTCTTTACGGAAGGGGAAAATATATTTTTTGCTGCCATCGTCGTGAGCACAGCGTGCTTGAGATTTATATAGGATATTTCAATTAAAATGTAATGTTTAAAAGCTTCACGGAACACGATATTGAAGGTAGATGATGAAAATGAAAAAAAAAATCGTCAGTAACGAATTTACACTACACAGCTTATATTAATAGTATTTCCGGGTATACATTTTAATATCGCCCGCCTTATTGTTCCCGTGACAGCGTGTTTGGGTTGTGAAATACGACATCCTGGTTGCGAATCTGTTAAAAATCTTACTTTGTGTGAGTATTTTTATTTGAATTCTTAAATTAGTTGCCCAATGTTGGGATTTGTGCTTACCGTGGAGATTGCATTTTCTATCGCGTATTTAAATAAAATAAACTCGAAATACCACTGGGGCGGAGAATGGGCATTAGTTTAATTTTTTGTATTGTATCAGCCTATGTACGACCCACTGCAGGGCACGGGTCTCCTCTACAATCGAGGGTACGATTGAGAGTGGTTAGGCCATATAGTCTATATAGGTGATTGACTATCAATACACACATGACTCCGAAAAGTCAGAGGTGTGCCCTGGGATTTAAACCCGCGACCACCGTGAACATGTACGCAGCCGCGTCTGGTCCGTTACCAACAGGCCACCACGCACTTAATTAGTTTAGTATTATTGTATAATTCCGGTAAACGAGCATATGGCTCGTCTTTTTTGGACGCGAGTGATTCCTAACAAATCCATGCGAACGGCTCACCTGATAGTAAACACCAAAAATTAACCTTCAGCTATCCTATTCCTATCCTACAATTAACCTCGAGCTATCTTAGGCTATCTAAAACGCTTAGACTGTATGTACGTTGTCTTAAAATAACCGCAAATGTATAAATAGAAGCATTCGAAATGTATTTTAATTTAAAAAGCATTTTATGTTAACGCTCCGTGCATAATGCTTGGTTGTCCAGACTATTTACATATGCGGTGTCAGAATGAACAGTTGTCTGAATTGTGCGCTTATTTTTACTGTCCCAGTCGAAAGTCCAAACGCGGCTGAAATAGAAATTTACTAACCGCATTATAACGTTGGGCTATTCAGGAATAACAGAGTTGTACAGTAATTATATTTATTTAAACAAACTGTAATTAACTGACAACTTTTATTATACTACATACATACATAAACTCACGCCTTTTTTCCCAGAAGGGGAAGGAAGAGGTGCCACCATGAAACCCACATTTCGCCTTGTATGTTCCGTCCCACGATGTGATAGGGGGCGAGCCTATCGCCATATCGGGCACAAATTCCTAGCTCCTAATTTATTATACTAATAGGTAATTATTTTATAATTTCATACATATTTGAGTGAATCCGAAACATTTGACACTTCCTTGTGTAATTTTCAAGTATTATTATGATTATTTAAAATCTTACGTATTCAGGTTTCTAACGTTTTCTTTTCATTACCGATAAATCGGCTATGACACACACTCACATATTTGTCTCAAATTGTAGAACACAATGTAGGCAGCTCCAACACTTATTTATTATCATAACTTAAAACACGCATTTATTATCATGTTCGCCATTGTGCGAATTTTGCCAGGTTCAGGGCAAAGTGATAGAAGGATGCCAAAAAAAATAATTGTAAATTATATTTCCACAAAACTTGAAAAGGCATGCTTGTACATTATTCATAACATTGAATAATTTTTTTCTCCGACATACAGACGAAAAAAACAATATATTTCCCATTGTTCCACGAAAACGTATAATCCGTCACTTTCACCAATAACGGAATACAGGAATGTACGGAGAAAAAAACATATTTATGTTATTGATGTAGATCGGGCCAATCACCTTTCCCTTTGAGAATGTTTTATATTACGAGCAATAGAGTATTGAAGTAAATAACTTAGTCATGAATACAGTTTTAGTACTTTTCTTCTGAACGAAGTTTTTTTTTTGCACTGCACCGTCATGATAGTTGACTACAGTGCAATAAAAAATTCACTGATGGTGTAGTCCAGGTAAACCTTCCTTCGAGGGAGATAGCCTCTTGAGGATTGGAAACATTTTGACGATCTGAACGTGATGGGTCCTAAATGACCCACTAATGGAGTCATGTTTTAAGTTCACCAGCGTAGTTAGAGAAAGTCTTCGTATGTCGATATTCTAGATCGTCACTGCATTCGTCATCAATGAATACAATCAATAAATAAATCAATCAATACGCTGTAGTCATTTTGTCGTGATAGCATAAAAATTCTCATCGTTCCGTTTCAATGCTTCTTCACGGTCCACTTAAAACCACGTGATATTATATCAGGATTTTTGAAACACGTGGGATCCTAAAGTTGAGCGAACTAATATCGAAGATTTGTAGGGTTTTTACCTTGTAACAGGCTGCAATAGCCGACATACTTTAAATTAAAGTTCTTATATTATAACCAGTTGAGAAAATACTTTTTGCGAATTTTTGTATTTCCTCGATTTGATATCGAACAGATAAAAATCTCTTATGATACGACTTATGCATGAAACTATGTATATGGTTTTTATAATTTATATGCTGACTTTAAATGTGAATTTACATTCTCCTTTCGTATTAATATTATTTTTTACGCTACATTTTGAGCAACCTTACATAAAAAAATATCAGTGAGCCGAAATTATTCCGAATACAATAAAATATTATCACAGACCCAGGGACTAATACTATCAAAATGAAAGGAATTAAATTGTTTATCAAGTACTAGCAAAACCCAAATCGAGAATTACTTTAGTAAATTGTCTACAACTTGTAATATCGGGGAAGATAATGCCACGCCGGAGAATTACAATTTATTTGGAGAGAGTTAAGAAACTTTTCTAGGCCGTGTTTGAATTAATTGGGAATGTGGTATTGTACCTTTCGTAGCAGCCTGGAATAATTATGAGGGACTGTTCTGTGGACTTTTGTCACAATCCACATGTTGATTTTTTTATCATTTTCATTATCATAGTTTGACAGCCTTGTGGCGCAGTTGGTGGGACGCCCCGGCTGTGAAACGGGAGGCCGCGGGTTCGATCCCGGAATCGAATCAAATTTTTGTGTGAATGGTTTTATCAAAATACTTTTCTTCACTATTAAGAAATATATAAATTTCAAAATTACAACATTATGTCCTGACCTACAACTGCCCCCTCCTGTCAGTTATGCACTATTTTGGAGGCCATGGCTCAAAACTCACCAGTATATTTATCAGGGGGTCTGATTGCGACGGTATACAGCGTCACTTCCTCGCTGCGACCCTTGGCGTTGGCAGCGTACATCACTAAACTGTAGCTGGCTCGACTGTCCAACCCATGGACTTCAAATGTTGGAGTGTTGTTTGTAGTTGTGTTTGCTCGGACCTGAGGGATAATATATACAATTTTCATACAATTGTTATATAGTATCTACAAGAAGCTGGTAAATGTAAGATCACTGGTAATATCGAAGAAAAAATGTACGCAAATGTTTAAAAACACGTAGAATACGTATATGACGTATAAAGTTATGAACACACATACTAAACATCCATAATAATTACCTCAATTATAAAAGGATTAGAAATAACAAGAACAGGGCTTACAATAATTAAAAATTAAACTACAAAAAAATGTTGTCGAGACACTATTTTTCATAACACATTGTACTGTTATTTTATTTTATTTATACTCTTTATTGTACTCTCAAGTTACATAATAATTAAATAAAGAAATAACCTTAAAGTAGTACAATGGCGGCCATATCGCATTGAGCGATTTCTTCCTGGCAACCTTTGGATGAACAGGAATTGTTGGATTGATAAATAGGGCTTGACGTGCCATAGTTACCATTCTATCTCTAACACCTATAACAAAAATTAGCAGCAGATACTACTTACCATCAATGAAGGTAATTCTAGCACCTCCATATAAAACACCTGCGGTAGACCCCCATCGAAGCCTTCCACGCATTCCACTTGAAGGCTGTCTGAGCTCTGGTTTACAACTGAGCAGTTCTGCAGCGGCATCGGGTGACCTGATACAATATTCACCGTCATCATCACCACTATCACTTACATTGTCGTCATTATCATTAGCCACAGTAGGTTCATTGTGAACACAGAACTCTTTCAAGAAATTTCTTTATTGACTTACGCCTTACGGTGGTCCATAGATCCGCAAGGATCCTGAATGAAGGCCACGTAACAGCAAGTGTTTGGTCAATGGTAAATTGTTCTGCGAAACTCTTCATTCTTGAAGTGAACTCACAGAGAAATTACTATTTTTTGTTGAACAAGAGGAAAACTTTCCATTCTGCACTACGATGAGGAAAATAATGTTAGTAGGAAATAAAACTACAGGACTGTCCGGCAGGCGGACAGTCGGCCCCGTGACCACGAAAGCTGTAAAGTGATCGTAACGTCGGTCGGGAAGTTAAAAAAACGTAAAAATTAAACCAAATCGCAATAAAATACGGAAAAACTAGTTTTATTTCTATGTGTAGCATTCGCGTAAATCTAAAAAAAACAGATATTTACAACCGAAAAAATATGCAAAGTTGAAAAACCCACCGGGAATGTATTTCAGAACCTTTCAATTATCAGCTTAAATCCGCTATCCACCAATAAAGCGATAAAAAGTCAGAAAGAATATTTTAAAATAATTAAAATTATAAATGCAAATTACCTCTTACCACGTGATAAAAACGAATAATGTTAAGAGTATTAATTGAAATTAAGCCTCAAAAGTACTATCATGCGAATATTACGCTTGGAGTGAGCCGATCCGATTATTATAATATGCAATTTATGTATTTTACTTTACTTTAATATAGACTGACAACATGCGCGTTTCTCGGCGGAACGAAGGAACAGAGGAGCCGTGGAAGATTTTCCTTCACCCATCTGATAACCAGATGAACTGATCATGACCTGATCTCATCTGGTTATCAGATGGATGGGTGCAGATAGTTTTTGAGTCCAGTCCTCACAACAATTATTATTTATTTCGCGTACTGTTTTATATTTAAACTCAACTCAACTACCGTTTTCTATACTGCTTTTCCCATTCCGCACCGTAACATCCCGTCCCATTACAAGCCGTCCCGTGACATCCAGTTCCGTTATACCCCGTCCTGTTACTTCTCGTTGCGTCACATCCCCTCTCGTTACATCCCGTCCCAATACACAGCGCACGCGACGGAATCCTTCAAAAGGAATACAATTTTCCCGTTTTTGCAACATTTTTCACTACTCTCCGCTCCTATTGGTCATAGCGTGGTGTTATAAAACAAAAAGAATTTTCCAATTCGAACCAGTAGTTCTTACCAGAGATTAGCGCTTATATATTATAGAGTGCAAGAATTTGAAAATAACTTTTCTTGGAAAATGAATTATGTGGGTTGCATGGTCAAATGATCGATTTATTGATGGAGCGTAGGTATTGAGTATTCCATTCTCGGTACCACTATACAAAATATTAACATCCATAAAAGACTTAAATATTTTACCTTTTGGAAAACACTAAATACATCATACGATGTAACATATATGTTTTTTTAAATAGTAAACTATTGTTATTGAATCGGTATAATTAGGCTATTTTTACTTTTATTTCTATGAATGGTAACAAATAAATATCATCATCATCATCATCCATCAGCCAAAGGAAGTCCACTGCATAACATAGGCCTCTCCCAATGATTTCAAAATATAATACAATTAAATATATATGTATATGAATAATTCTTGGATGTGTCTGTAATTAACACTCACCCGCAGCGATGAGCTTGTATATGCAAGGTAACTCTTGTCTCCCGATTGTATTGGAGGCCAGACACAAGATCGTCCCGAAGTCCAGGTCTGACGAGGGAGTATATCTTAGCGTTGATGCGTACCCAGCAAAGGTGTAGGAGCTGATAAAAGAAGAGATCACATTAGAATTATAACGTTATTATTAATTTTCAGACAAAGCTGTTTCTGTAGTAATTTTATTAATAATTTAATTATTATATTATAAATCTCCATTTGAATCCGCTACATGAATGTTAAAAATAATGAAAGATAATTTATCGGAATTAGACATAGAGTCCACACGGTTTCAATCCTATCTTTAGCCACTAGAAGTCTACTATAAAAGCCAGACTACTGATAATGATTTTTCCTGAGCTCTGTATTCAAGCAATTTCTCCAGATTGTATCAGGTCATCCATAAATTCTGATTTTTATTTATTGATTTATAATAATTAGATAATTTTCTTCTTTAATAGATTTAAAATAACTTTTGTGTGCGTTTAGGACAGTCTCATATACAGCAGGAGATCCGAAATTTGAAAACTTACTTAGCAGGTAGCTCGATCTGTTCTCCCGAGCTGTTGAAGATCCAAGAGAAGCTGGTGGGTGCTGGACTGGAGTCCACGGCACAGTTCAACGTCACTGTCTCTTGTTTGAGAGCCCCGTAGACTTCGCCCTCGTTTGATGTCTTGCATAATGGCACGTCTGGGTACAAAGACATACTTACAGGCACTAGTATAGGAGTGTTGGTATATGAAATTCTTCTGCTTCTCTATGGTTGAAAAGAGTTTGGCATAGATCTCTTTGGCTTAGTGCGGATTGGTAGAATTGACATACCTTCAAAATTCTAGTGAATAATGACCAGGTCTGTAGATTTCCTCACGATATATCATTTCATTGTTAAAGAAAGTGACAAAATTTAAAGTTGAGCCTTTTAATATTGAATCTCAGAATCTTTGTAGTTTTGAAGTATCTTTGTGTTCTAGGATCAAACTCAAAACTATCCTATGCACTTTACTTTTTTTTCCTCATAAATTTTAAATAGAGAAAGTGAAACTAATTTACGAGGCATTGATGTTCATTTTATAAATACATATAGCTTTGTTCCATTATATACATTATAAATCTAACCTTGTTACGAAGTTAAAAGAGAATACAAATTGCATATTTGTACATCTTAATAAAATTTTACTTTTAATAAACTTAAAATCATATGTCGCTCAGAAACCATACTATTAAATAAATAATAAGTACTTCTTGGAAAGCATTACAATCTGAACAAAGACGGCTCCAACTATAAAAGACTTTTGAAAGTTTATTTAAACCTATTATGTTGATATAGAATTTCAACAAGTTATCATAAAACAAGATGTAAATGTTACAATATTATTATGTAATTGAAGAGAAATACTTTGAATTATTCCAAGTGGTATACTGAAATATATAAACTAGACAAAAGCAGAAATTAATTTTGTACAGTAGTTGGGTAATTAACATGTGTAGTGTTCATTATTGATGCTTATATCACCGAACCGAGCAGCAATTTTTTTTTTTGTATTGTATTGTATTGTATCAGCCCATATACGTCCCACTGCTGGGCACGGGCCTACTCTACAATTGAGAGAATCGATTGAGAGTGGTTAGGCCATATAGTCCACCACGCTGGCCTAGTGCGGGTTGGCGTACTTACATACCCTATAAATTCTTTAAAATCACTACGGTATGCAGGTTTCCTCACGATGCTTTCCTTCACCGTTAAACTGCGTGGTGATTGACTATCAATACACACATAACTCCGAAAATTAAGAGGTTTGCCCTGGGATTAGAACCCGCGATCACCGTGAACATTTAGTCCCCATTCCAGACACAAATACTGTTATCGGCCCACACATTTAAAATTAAATAAACGCGAACAAAAATTGAAAACTGCGAATGGGGAAAAAACCTCACAAGTCGCAGCCCATAAAGCTATCAGATAAAAGGGGAGACTATGTAGTATCCCCTTTTATCTCTCTTCATATGAAAACAATAGGTACACTCCGTCATAACACAACTCAAATAAAAACTTTGTCAAACATCTGAACATTCAAGATTTAAATGATCAAAATATTCTGAAACTTACACCTGACTTGCAGCGACACAGGGTTGCTAGTAGCGCTGCCTTCGCTGTTCGAGGCCAGGCAGCTGTAGTCCCCAGCAGCAGCCCTGGTCACGCTCTGCAGCACCAGGCTCTGGTCGCTGAGTATCACCCCTGAGCTTGCGTTGTGCTGAATCTCTTTCACCTAGAAAGGAATTACAATTGAACTAATGTACGAAGTCCTTGCCTTGCTGATTCTAGCTGTCACCGATCTGGATGTAGGAGATTAAAGAGAGCGATGACTGGGGAGTTGTTATTGAGATCTTGATATAAAGATACTGATGTAGATGGGGTCATAAGAATGGAATCAGTGAGATTCTGGTGTCTCTTATTTGTGCTGAAGGAAGTCATGTGGTTTTTAGTCAGTAGAAATCCAGCATACCCTGTCTACCAACCCCCAAGGTAAACAGAGATCCAAAATAATTTTTCCCACGTTAAAAAAGGTGAAAAAAATATAACAATAAAAGTAAGGTATATTTTATATGATCTATTGCAACACTACGGTGCCATAGATACATCGCTGCTTTTGTATTGATTTCAATTATTTTTATTTGTAATTTTTATGGTATGACATTGAACTCGTAAAAGATTGAAAGTGCAGGTCCAAAATCCTTTTGTTCATTGATACTCGCGTCGGGCTAGTACTTCCCTGATACGTCAAAACCACTACCCCGAACAATTCGGTATCAATTAAGCGAAGGGTGTCCGATCCACGGGCACTCAACCTGTCTGTTCCAACCCTAAACTTTGACTATGAAATAGGATCGGCGGGCTTGTAGGACCCCTATACAATTTCACACGGCAAGGTTAAATTCCAAAAGTGTGATGTGTTTACTTAATAAGTTTCGAGTAAAGTGGTTGATATAAGTAAATTAGTAGGGTTAATTTACGATTTCACTTTGTATGGAAATTTAGTAGGGTTTAACGCGTTTGATGTCTGAAATGCGCAGTAGTGTACGAAAAGTATCTTGATATAATGTTGCCATATAATTCTAATCTAAGAACATTTTCAGGACTAAGCTAGAAATAAAATATTGAATAATAGTTTGCGTATTCGTGTATCCTCTCATTCAGGTATTAATTCGTAGTAACTGGAATCAAGTTTTAAGAGTAGCTTGAAGCCTGAATTCTAAAATTAAGCAGATGTATCGGTGACCACTATCATAAATTACGGGGATTGTGGAATACTTTCCATAATTCCGATCCCCAAAAAGGGTGATCGGTCAGACCCTACCAATTTTCGCCCTATCTCTATCACCTCAGTGATGTGCAAAGTCATGGAGCGGATCATAAACGCTCAATTGGTCCGCTACCTGGAGGATCACTCGTTGATTAGTGACAGACAATACGGTTTCCGTCACAACCGATCAACGGGTGATCTTCTAGCGTTTGTCCTGCATCGCTGGGGTGAAGCGATTGACCGGCGTGGCGAGGCTCTTGCTGTGAGCCTCGACATAGCCAAGGCGTTTGATAGGGTCTGGCACCGTGGTCTTCTCTCCAAGCTTCCGGCATACGGTCTGCCCGGCAACTTGTGTTCGTGAATTTCTGCATGGGCGTAGAATGCGTGTTGTCGTTGACGGACACGCTTCGGCGCTCATGTCGGTAAATGCCAGAGTTCCACAGGGCTCGGTACTGTCGCCCACCCTATTTATTCTGCATATCAATGATATGTTGCCGCTCGGCAACATTCATTGCTATGCAGATAACAGCACGGTTCATGGGCGATACTGCTATGGGCCCCCAGATTGCCGTGAGGACACTGTGAGCTAGCGCGAAGATCTTGACATTGAGCTCAACCGGTCCTTGGATCTCATTTCTACATGGGGTTCCAGGAATATGGTTGAGTTCAATGCCAGGAAAACCCAGGTGTGTGCGTTCACGTGCAAAAAATCCCCGTTCTCTCCCCTCCCCAATCTTCAGGGTATTCCCCTCTCAATGTGGAATGACCTGAGTATCCTTGGTGTGGATATCCGCTGTGATCTAAATCCAAGGAATCAAATCGAGGGCATAATATCTGCCACATCGCGCAGGGTCGGAATCCTGAACAAGGTGCGTCGGTTTTTCACGCACGGTCAACTATACCGCTTGTATAAAGCGCAGGTTCGGCCGGGTATGGAATACTGTTCGCACCTTTGGGATGGATCCGCCCAGTACTTACTCGATGCCTTGGATGGATTGCAGCGGCGGGCCATCCGCATTGTAAATGATGCAGACGTTACGAGCAACTTAGAGTCGCTACAGTTGCGGAGGAATGTTGCCTCTCTAAGCGTGTTCTACCGTCTGTATCACGGTGAATGCTCTGAGGAATTGTTTAGTTTGATCCCCTCCTCTCCTTTCCTTAACAGAACCACGCGTGCTGGCTTGCGAAGCCACAGCTTGACGGTTCAAACCATCTCGGCGCGAACAAAAAAGTTCGCAAATTCTTTTTTGTGCCGCACTGTGAAGCTGTGGAATTGTTTGCCGTCACACGTGTTCCCTCCTTCCTATAATCCTGGGCCCTTCCGCCGTAGTGTGAAGAAGCATCTCAGCAGGCCGGCATAATTGTGTCGAATGGCATGGGACCGCCGTCTGATGCCATTCGATACTCTGTCTAGACGGCATTTGCGCTAAACATCAGGTGCAGTGCAGTCATCATGCCGTGCCAGAATAAAAAAAAAATTGAAATTTTAATTCTGAAATACTATTACAAAACACTTACCCCTTTATACCAGGTCAGTTTGTGTGTCCTGGGGTTCGCTGTCACCGTGCACTCGAAGTAGACGTCATCGCCCTCCTTTATGTGAGAGGGATTCAACGTAGAGCCAAGTTTCAGTGTCACTATCGGCACATCTGTTAACAAAGTTATCATTATCAGGTCGGGATCTCGTGTGATACTCCGTCTGATTTAGACTGCATTTTCTATCAAGTACTTGATATAATATAGTTATTTTGTTGTAACACTATAAAAAATTTAGAATTTTTAGGTTGTTACATACATATATATCATCACGCATTTTTCCCAAAAAGAATAGGCAGAGGTGTCACCAGGGCACCCATGTTTCACCTTATGTGTTCTGCCCATGATGTGATAAGGAGCGAGCCTATCGCTATATCGGGCACAAATTCCTGACTCCGGGCTGATAATGACTAGAAAAATCCAATATCACTACCCTACCTGGGATTCGAACCCGTGACCTCAGTTTTGTAATCATTCCGCAGTACAACTACACACCTAGGCAGTCAGTTTTAGATTTTTAGCCACAAGTATAAATATATATATATATATATATATATATATTAGGTATACGATATGTGGTTGAGCGTTTTCAGCATGAATAGGCAGGATCGTCCGGGGTGGTACCACTGTCTCACAGGAAAACGACGTGGAGCTTTGCTATCGCGTTTCGTACGGTAAGTGAGATTGTCGGATGCCCAATAACAAATTTTCCTCTTACTATCCTTTTTCCTTTCCATTGCCCTCATGACTTTAAGGGCCGGCAATACATCTATGAACCAAGCTTTGTGGATGGTCACGGGCGGCAATCATCACTTACCATCAGGTGACCTGTTTGCTTGTTTGCCGGACCTATGCAATAAAAAATAAACATAACTTTCTACTGACAGGATCACCATTTTTTGAAGGGCATAGTATCCTGTGCAACTGCCGGACACAATGAGACTTAATGACTTATGTCTCAGGATGGCGAGCGCAGAGGAATGCCAAGCATTGCTTTGTGATTTATGGTGTTGTTTGGTTTTAATACTGTCCATGAGCGGTCGTATCGCTTAACATAGGGCTAATGGCACGGTCGTCTCGCTATACATAGCAATAAAAAAAACGAGCTCAGCAGAGCTTTGAATTGGCTTTGGCTTCAAGACTAGGAGTGAAATAATCACTGATAAAGTAACATGAGTCTCAATTGTTTGACATTTTGCGAAATATATTAAAATATACCATACATCTCTGCATTTACATTTACAACGCTATATAAAACACAAAAAAAAAACAATTTTCTATACCCATTTGGCTTCAAAATTCCAAGTAAACGAGTAATAAAGCCAACTGAATGCTTACGAGTAAATTTAATTCAAGTTCATTCCTAACTGTACTTGGTAAAAATGTAAATTAAAATCGCGAAGCTTACAATAAAATTGTACTAGCTTTAAAAAAGCAATCCTAGTGCGAGGTTTTCACGTAGTTCGGTAAAACCGTTGCGGAGACTGAGATATCTCGCTTCGAGTGTTATTGGTGCTTAGCGACCGAAAAGTAGTGAAATGATAGCTTTGAGTGGAGTGGAATGGTAACCTTTTTGGAGCAGTTTGCTTGAAAAATATTAAACCTAAGGCTGCGAATTTGGTAATTCAAAAGCTCCTAAAGATATTTATAATGTAGACATCTATTTGGATACCAATGTTTTGGAACCACTATTTTTCTGATGCCAACTTGTTAAACTTGAATGCATGCTTCTGTAAAAGATGATGTCAGGGTCGATCTTAGTCGTAAAGTTTCAATCCAAATCATTTGCATCGTGGCTGAAAACTCCAGTTGTGCTAACGCCATGTAAGTATGGTATAAAGGCAAATAGAAGTGGTAACTTTCTGATCACGGCAACCGGACTATGGACTAAACTACACGGACGCTATAATAAACTTCAGCTATAAAAATAGTTTACATTTATCCACTCTGAATCGCCGAATCGAAACAGTATTAAAAAATAACATGCACTCCACTTTGATTTCCATGGATTGCCAATTTTAATAGTGCAACATCGGTTTGCAAATCTCCAAATTGTTGTTGAGCAAATAAAACCGTTTAAAGGTGTGGATTGAGAATTAAATTGGGGGGCCAAGTCGCATATTTGATATTTGCGAATGACGACGTCATCGCCACGTATACCCATTAATCTTCTTCTACCGATACTTATACCGGGCAGTCGTAAGTATAGCCTTATATTACTATTCTGACTGCTGCTTGTCTAAAACCAACGCCTCCTATTCCTTCACTAGCAAAAAAAACTTTAAAATTTGTTTTCAAAATGTTATATTCTTTGTTCTTGTTTCTTGAATCTAATCCTCAGTAAACTACTATAAAATTAAACGTAAATACATACTTCATATCAGTTTTCTTTAATATTGTGATGTAACGCAATCAAAATATCTATTTTGCTTCTTACGACGTGAGGTTTGCTGTCACCGTTCTGACCAGCTCAAAATACAATTACGAGCATATAGATTCGATAAGTCAAAGTGATTCAGAGTTGAACACATCTTTCTATCAACATTCTGTGTCACTCTCACCTAACCCTTGCGTACAAGAAAATAGCTTCAATACAGAAAATATTGACCCTACACGCCAACTCAAATACCCCTTCCAAGGTACATACATTCCCAAATTTGATCTGGATTTATTGGGTACACGCACTTAATTCCCAACACGAATGGCGAATACACCAGCATGAAATAAGGCTTGGCACGTCCCAGATTCACTTCTGTGCGGACAAGAAAAATTGAATGCCGATCATGCATATTGCGGAATGGTCATGTTTATAAAGTAGCTAATAACAGATACATAGTATATGGGATAGTGAATTTACTATTAATTGTACTGCCGGAATTTCTCGTTTTTCCTTTATTCTACGGCTCCGTATTTGTACATTTAGTGAACGTGTACATGTTTTTGAGAACATCGTAGATAAAAATTATTTGTGAATTTACACAAATGTTTTTTTGTGAAATAAAATGTTTATTGGTTGGATTACAATTATGTTATGAAGTACAATTTAATTTTTCGTATGGAGTTAATTTGTAAAAATTAATGATTTTCCAGAACTTATTTCTCGACATTTTCTATGAACCGTAAAGTACTGGTATGAATTCCTGGATATTAAGAATCGACTTTCTGTGAGCATTTTCACATTAAAATATCGTACAACATGAGTTTCCTGGGATTTAACATTTCCCGAATTTAATTCGACATCAAAAACACAATCGGTGAAGGGGTAAAAAATTAAGGTGAAACGTATATATTTGATCAAAGGGTAAAACTTTCTGTAACATGTATCACGTTTGTGTTGTGTCTACCCCACGTAAGAGTGGGCTACGTGTGCTGACCAAAACATGATGATACAGTTAGAAATAGATAAGACATAAGATAGAAACACAAAAAAGAGATAGGTCGTAAATCGTTTTTCTTTCTTTCTAAGACAATTGATGTTGCTGAAGGAATATCTCCTCCGCATTTCTTCTTCACAACTATATGTTACGAAACGCCGGTGGTTTTAATTAATGAAGATTCTGATCTAAAGAGTATTTTGAGGTAATTTTTGATTAGGTAACACTATCTACTAAGGCGCGTCAAGACAAACTTAACTATTTCTTATATTTGCTTACATATTTGAAATAAATATCAAAATTAAAAAATATAGAGAAAATATTCAGTACTTACAATGCACGTTTAGTCTCCACTGATCTTCAGTAGCTGAGTGCACCACGCTAGGGTTCTCGGCGCGACAGACCAGCTCCTTCTCATGATCTTCCGCTACAGGCACCAGGGTAAGCACGCTTGTCGTCGCGTTGTTCTCCGAAAACTAAACAAAAGACGGTGATACATCACTTAAGTATTCGTTTGATTATTATACGAGTAGTATTTCTCAAGAAGTCAATGGTTGAAGTTATACCTTCAGTGTCTGTATTTATTTTTCCGAATCATGTGTGTATTGATAGTCAATCACCACGCACTACAATGGTTAAGGAATACATCGTGAGGAAACCTGGATAATTCGGGTGAATTTCTGTAGTATGTAAAACTCTGCCAACCTGTATAAGGCCAGCGTGGTGGATTACACGGCCTAACCCCTCTTAATCGTACTCTCAATTGTAGGGGATGCCCGTGCCCTGCAGTACATCCCAATGTATTTAAGCTGATCTACAGATTCGTATTAACTGGATAAATGTGCACAGTTATGAAAAATCTTATGATAATCCATACAAGGGTAGTGTGTATTTAAATAGACCGCTATAATTATAATTTTTGTCACCCCCTTTGATGCGGGGTAAGTTGACAATTTATTTCAAAATCCTATTTCTTTTTGATTACGTTACGGGTTGAAGACAAGCGAGTGTCTAAGGCTCAATTGCACAAACTAACTTTGACTTTGGCAATGTCATCGTCATACATTTAAGACGTATTTGACATCGCTAATGTATGGGATTGACGTTTTCAAAGTTAAAGTTATCGGCAAAGTTAGATTGTGCAATTGACCCTAAGAGACTCGCCGAGCTCCGGAGTTCATAACTTAACTGAAAATAAATACTTGTGTTATCTCTGTTTTCCTTAAAGGTTGACTGTCATAGCAGTAACTGTCATAGCATACACAATTTTAGTGTACCTATAATAAAGTTTTACGGTCTTATTCATAGACAATTTTAAAGCCTATTTTAGTTATAGAAAATGTTGTCTGTTCCGAATGACTTTTAAATTAAATTTGAGCGAAGAAGTAAAACCGTAAATAAATAAAAAATACCCATTTTTTCCTGCGTTGAGCCTGATAAATTATGTTTTAGAAAATAATTTGTTAATTAAAGCCGTTTGACGTGCTGGTATTGTGATCGTCCGTCCGAACGATAATGGATCGAGTTCGAAACGCGTGTTTTATAATATAAACATGCTGATGGATGCGTAAAATGGATTATTTATTATTAGCCCTTTTTAGGGAATACATTGATGGCTATTCGTCTAGACGACAGGCTATGACTGCCTCGTTGGCGCGGGTGTACTACGGTATGATTGCAAAGCTGAGGTCTCAGGTTCGAATCCCGGGTCGGGCAAACCGATATTGGATTTTTTTATTCACTATCAGTCCAGGATCAGGAATTTAGGGCCGATATAGCGATAGGCTCGCCCTCTATCACATCGGTACGGAAAATACAAGGTGAAACGTAGGTGTCCTGGTTACACCTCTGCCTACCCCTCCGGGAAAAAGGATGTATGTATGTATGGACAGGCTATGAACTGTGACGTCTTGGGTTCGATTCCCAGATTAGACAACCGACAGTTTTTTTTTTATGTTATAGGGGTGCCAACGAGCATACGCTTCACCTGAAGGTAAATGATCACCGCCGCCTATGAACAACAGCATCGCCATAGGGCATGGAGAAGCGTTGTCGGCCTTTAAGTTGTCAGTTACAATTTAAAGAATGTGGAATCAAAGGATAAGGACAATAGACTTGCTGTCATTTTAGATACTGAAATCAACTTGATGAATTGTCGGAGTAAATTGCTGGTATCTCTACCTACCGTTGTAGTGTATAGGCGTGATCTAATGTGTGTGATCCACGTAGTCGATTCTGTAAAATATCTATTAAAACTCTATTTTGGTATGTGGCGATCCACTTTAATGTGTATTTAGATGCTCCGTATTTACAGTTTAGTTTTTTATATATTATAAAAGTTCAGTATTTGTAAATATAGTTATAATTGAACAAATACGCCAGTTATATGACTGAGTTTTTTTAGTTCCATTTCGTAGTACAAACACAGCGATGTTATAAAACAATCCAACAAGCAATTTAAACTACAGAAAACATTTTCGTACAAAATAAATGATTTCAATTAAAATGATCTGTTACAATTTTTTAATACTATATATGCGCAAATGGATATTTGATATAAGAGAATATATCAATATTATTTTGGAAAATGTGTACACGCGTTGTGCACTAATGAAATTTTTCATCTGTTTTCCATTTTGTAGGCGTTATCTTGGCGATTGCTGATTTTCGCTAACTTGACTTGTCCATAATATCACACAACGCTGTAATGTACTTTATCACACGATATAGTGGAATGATTACATCATATTTTTATCGCAACAGTGTGATACCGTGATTTTTATTGTTCTATTTAAACCTTTACAGTCGATCATAGCCGACGGTACGTAACCCATTAACAATATTTATATTACACTAAAACTAAATCAATTTTGTAAACTATAGCAATACTACGAATATTTGCATAAATCCAAGTGTAAAATAAAATTTTGCTGCAACAAAAAGTTCCCAGTAGGTACTTCGACTTTCATTATCACAATTCCTGACAATGGAACGTTTAGCTCGAAAGTGACCAAGCCGGCTCTTAAGAAAAGAGTCTCGGGGGCCCTCGGAGCAGGCGAGGCACGAACTGCGAATATAACGGGATGTGAAGCAGTTGACGTGAATTACACTTTCAAAACTTTCATCACTTCCGTAGAGCTGTTGGGTGAGACTAAATATACTGGATTCTAAATATAAATACGAATAATTGACATATACAATCACAATGCTGTGGCTCATTATCTCTCTCTCTTCCTTCAGCCACAGGAAGTCCACTGCTGAACATTGGTCTCCCCCCATAAATCGCCACATAGACCTGTTGGAAGCGGCCTGCATCAAGCGACTTCCTGCGACTTTTAGGACTAGTATATTGCCTCAACGATTGGCACTGATGCAACTAGTTTGACCCATAGTTCATTGAGCTTATTTTCATTAGTATAGTTAGGCATTAACCTATAGTGACATGACTACCTGAGACATTGACTCAAGGCTTAGTTTAACGCGCTGTCATATGGCTAGGTATCTCCGTGATGTTCATTCCGATATCGGTTGGTCGCTAGAACTTCATCCGTTGACTGTTGTCCGGTTTTTGTTAGCCCATCACATCTCTCTACCTATTTTTGTCTTCACCTACAATAAGCTCACCAGGGTATCCAGCAATTTCCTGCAGCTACGTATTCTCGTCCCAAATTCCTTAGTTCTTAGAGAAAGTTTTTAATTGCTTTGTTTTGCCAGTGATGACATATGACGTTGAAAGTAGTTAGTTATCACAATTAAATGAAATGTGCATTTGTTCTATAAACATCAAAGCGTTGCATAGACGAATAGGCTTAGATAAAAGCGCGATATTATTTCCTGGATCTAAATCTGAAAACCACAATAATTACTATCTCGTACCTGTGAGTAGACAGATCCATTGTTGTTCCGAATATTCTGTATTACAATTACAAAGCTGAAGATTGAATGCGCTAATAACTATTCAGGCCCATGCAAGTGCATGATGTTTAAATCTAGTTTCGAGTAGGCTGGTATCGTAAAACTTAATTTACGTAGTTCTGTATCTGTATTAGCCCATATACGTCCCACTGCAGGACACGGGCCTCCTCTACAATGGAGAGTACATTTGAGAGGGGTTAGGCTATATAGTCCATCACGCTGGCCTAGTGCGGGTTGGCCGACTTTACATACCGTAAAAAAACTTAAACATCGCTTCGATATGCAGGTTTACTCACGATGTTTTCCTTTACCGTTATAGTGCGTGGTGATTGACTATCAATACGCACATGACTTTGAAAAGTCAGAGGTGTGCCCTAGTATTTGAACCCGCGACCACCGTGAACATGTTGGCAGTCGCGGCTGGTCCGGTACCCACAGGCTGCCACACAATTTACACAGTATTAATAGAAATTTATAATTCGGTATAATGCAGTAAAAATAACCAGACATATTTTTGTCCAGATGACTTGTTTTGCGTTTTTACCTTGGTAAAATATTGATATTTCTATCTGTACCTGCACTAATGAAATTGTGACATAGAAAAATCTATTTTGGTACTTTTTCAGCGGAAACCTTTCAGCGAGTGAGAATATGTGAACCTTTTACGAGTATATATGTATTGATGTATGCGTAGATGGATTTTGTGTTTTGTATTTGTCCATATTTAGTCAGGCCGCTTCCAACAGGACTATGTGGCGATCCATGGGGGAGGCCTATATTCAGCTGTGGACTTCCTGTGCCTAAAGACAGAGGGAGATAGAGAGTGATTTATATAACTTTAAAAATGAAAAAATACAATAAAGCTACAATACTCAAATCTGATAAAAGGTTTCTGCATTGCACAGATTTTTGTTAAACGTACAAATTGAAAAAGAGGGACGAAAAATGCCCTGTTAGAAGTAAGTGAAGAAAAATGTATTTTCAATATATTTTTATTGTGTCTCATTTCTTTCACACTTATTAAAGCTAATAAGCCTGTGAATAATAATAATAATAGACTCTTTTTACCTTAAAGCAGAGTACATAACGTCGCGTCATAAGATGTTTCTAATTGTATTTACAATGAGATATAAATGAGCGAAAGAAACAAAGAGGTCATTGTTAACAGACTCGTCGCTCGCTGTATTAAAACGCGTCTATTAATTATATTTACGTTAGTAAAAATAATTAAATTAAATGAGAAATGGATGTTTGGAACGCTCTCGATTTGCTACTTCAAAATATTAAAATCAAAATTAAAGTTTTGATGGTTCAAGTACTCAAATGTTTTCAATTTTATAGTAACATTGGTAATAAAGAGAGAAACTACTTCAACTGAAAGGTCATATTTTAAATAAAAGCAAGGAGTGATTTTATCCACCTTTTTTTGGGTTCAAGAGGAAAAGCTATTAAGCTCCCCTTTCGTTACCCCAGGGGAGGTCGAAAGGGGTATGTCAGTGTCTCTGGCCTTCCTTCTTGAGCTGGGTCTCTAACAATGCCTACGACAGCATGCTGACTAAAAACCCCTCGATTACTGTCACACGCTTTGTGGGCGCCACCGGACATCCCAGGGAGAAAAGCGCCCATCTAGGTAGGTACCACCCCAATGTCTATTTCTCCCGCCAAACAAGCAGTGCATTTACACTGCTGCGTTCCGTTTTGAAGGGCATTGTATCCAGAGTAACTATTGGACATAATGAGATTTAACATTTTAGGTGTCAGGATGGCGAGTGCAGCGGAATACCACACATTGCTTTGTATATCATGGTATTGTTTGGTTTTTCTACTGTCCATGAGCTGTCGTATCGTTTACCATCAGGCAAATGGCATGCCCGTCTCATCAAACGTTGCAATAAAAAAAATCCTACACGAATGGCTATCCACGCTGATAAGAACATCGCACCTTCAGCTGTAAAATACTTACATTTTTAGCAGCGCTCTTCTTCATCTGCCTGCCCCCCTTCCACCAGGTGACGTGGGCTTCAGGTCTGGATCCTGTGGTTTTGCACTCCACCTCGTAGGTCCTGTCTGCTGACAGCTCAGATCTCTTGTTCAGGATCTGGACGCTGAGTGGCCTTACTGCAACAAATTTGGTTGTTACGGACCATGTATTAGGTACGATTTGAGGGAGAGGAATAGTATTTTAGATATCACAACTACCACCATTGGAATTATTATATTCAATAAGACCAAGGAATTGATTCCTAAGACACATTATATCACGCTTGTGTCCCTTAGTAATAGGAAGAGATGAAGGAGCTTTCCAATCTAATCAATCAGCCAAAGGAAGCCCACTGCTGAACAAAGGCCTCTCCCAATGATTTCCACAATGAGCCGTTGGAGGCAGCCTGCATCCAGCGACGTCCCGCGAACTTTACCAGGTCGTCTGAAGGAGCTTTGCTTGGTTGTAACTCCTAACATATTTCGTTTCGTACGTTTTTATCAATAGCTTCGTAATTAGAAAATAAACTAAAAAATATTTAACAAAAAATATTCCAATCCATGTAGAAGTCATAACCTCCTTGATTGCCATTAGATTGCCAGATCTTATAGCTCTATTAAAATCTAAATAGTTCTCCAAAATCTCTAAATAAGTTCTCGTAATTTTGCACAATTTATCCCGAACCGTCGACTTCAAGACTATCTCGTTATATCGACTGAAAACATAAAACGGATCTTTACAATCTTCTGTATATTTATTTTTACTTTTTGCATTTTTCCGAGCACACGCGATACGAGATCAGTGAAAGGCTCAAAGACTTGAAAACGTATGTTTTTTTTTAGTAGTTGCAGAAACAAGATTTTTTGTATAAAATTCGAATGTGGGTGCATTACTGTTGTGGAAATTTAGAAGGCAGTGGGAGTTCAAGGAAAATATTGCGTATGTAATATACAAGTAAAAATGATAGTATTTGGTTGAGGAAATATAGTCAGGTTACAATAACTTGCCAGCTTGTGAGAGAGCACATGACGCGTGTGTGCCGGATAACTTCGGAAACACAATAATGACAATAAAAAACGAGGAAAATTAGGAACATCTTATTTCCCGCTGTGTACAATACGAGTAGGTATACATATATAAATAATTTCCACATATAGTTTATTATTAATTCGTGTTTGTTAATGCGCCTCTAATAATAATAGATTAAAAGAGAGGAATGAATAATATTATCCACCTCCACAATATCTTCCAGGCCTAATAAATATTGTTATATAATCCTTAATAATGGATAATCCTATGGTATACAATCGTTTTTAGCACTCGTTTTCAACATACCCCCTTTTCGCAATCTGGTTCTCATCAAATTGCCTTACTGGTTGCTATTTTGCGACATCAAATAACTCTAAATCAAAAAATTCTAACATAAACTCAAAAGCTAACGCTCAATCTGGATATAAGTAAATTGCTAAAAATAATCATATTGTGATGGCGAAACAGAGTGGACTGATAATTCTTCGTTTTGGGTGACTTCCCTTCACTCAGCTGTACTGAAATACGTAATCATATTTGTATTTACAATAAAATATATAAACAAATAAACTATTGCTTGTCATCAATTATAATGTGTGTATCAGCCCATATACGACCCACTGCAGGGCACGGGCCTCCTCTACAATCGAGAGTACGATTGAGAGTGGTTAGGCCATATAGTCCACCACGCTGGCCTAGTGCGGGTTGGCGGACTTACACACCGTAGAATTTTTTTTTTTTAAATCGATACGGTATGCAGGTTTCCTCACGATGTTTTCCTTCACCGTTAAAGTGCGTGGTGATTGACTATCAATACACACATAACTCCGAAAAGTCAGAGGTGTGCCCTGGGATTTGAACCCGCGACCACCGTGAACATGTAGGCAGCCGAGTCTGGTCCGATACCACGAGGCCACCACGCACTTTCTGTCACTTTCACTGTCATCAATTATAATGAAATACTCTGATTTAAACTTACTTGTAAAATTTGTAGATAATCACAGTATTGTAAACTAGTTTTGAAAAGAGCAACACTAGAGTTTCTTGCCCGTTCTTCCCTAGTGAAAATCGCTTTCCGAACCGGGTACGGTGTAGAATAAACAAATGACAATCTAAATGATGTTGAGCATAATTTCTACAGATTCATTTAAATACTTTCTTTTTTCGTTTTCATTTACTGCTAAGTATTCTAATTTATCTTGGAAACGATTAATAACTGCTCTCAACATTAAGATTATCCAAGTAAAATATACTAGTATTTTCTCAGTAGTTTATTTCCCTGCCTTTTAAGCCGGCACCAGCTTTTTAATTATTAATCCTAGCATTTGCACAGACTTCACTACATTTCCGGTGGAATTCATGAGCGGTTTCAGATAAAATATCGTCTAAGTATTCAGCAGTTTCACTATCTATACCTACTCTAAATATATATGAACCCAAATATGAGGTTTTGTGTAGTATTTCGTTAATTAAAAATAAAAACGCTTCACAAGTTCTTACATAGTCAGTAATCACATGTTCAAAGGAAGTACTTATATTGTTATTGTCTTCATTCCATGTGTACAATGTATTATTGTTTTTATCCTTCTAAGAAGGCTCTGACCTCAAAACATTGAGTGCTTGTTACTGTCTTTGATAGTTAACAATATTATTGAATTTTGTGTTATTTTCCTTATATAATTACTTCTGAATTACTTTTTTTTTTCTTCTGGCACGGCACAGTGACTGCATTGCACTTGATAGCAAGTGCTAATGCCGTCCAGACAGAGTATCGAATGGCATCAGACGGCAGTCTCATACCATTCGATACAATCATGCCGGCCTGCTGAGATGCCTCTTCACGCTACAGCGGAAGGACCCAGGATTACTTTCTTTCAAGCTTAAATGTGTTTACTCTGTTATTTCTTATGTATTATCAGTTATTTGATTTCTTAACATTATATATATACAGGTTCATAGTAATGGGACTGATTCTCTTCCTTAAAACTATCTTCATCATCAATAAACGAGACTTTTATGAAAATGATATCCAAATTGCCTGATTATAACATGTCTTTGATGTCACTAGACGAATAACTGGGTGAAACTATCCGTGTGTTCTGTATCCCAACAACAGCTGCTTCAACTTATTAATCCGTTAAACTAGTCGTGAACTTTGTTCCTCTGCAGTACTCCCTGTTTTAATATATTACCTATTGTGTTTTTGGCACCGAATGCAAATAAACCATCATTTCTTAATAGAACGTAATCACCATTATCTATAAAGAAGATACCTGTATTCTTGAAGTTCCCCAAACTTAAAATACAGAAGAGGAAATCTAATTTAACAAAATGGTGGATACATCTCAAGGTAGACTGGAAGAGAACGCATGTGGCATTAAGTCCGCCTATGTACAATATAATTTTATGTGAAGTTGAATAAATAAAAATGGTCATCAATATAATTTTAATTGCATCTAGTACATAAAACTCCTCTAGAATTGAGAGGAATTCAGCAGAAATACTCACAGTTTAAATCCAAAATCACTAGTTTAGTCTCCGGTGGTGCTAGGTTTGTGTTCGATGCTTGACAGACTAGCCTAGCGTTCAGATGCTGTCTGCCCACATTGGGGAAGGTCAGCGTGTTGCTGGTGACGCCATCAGGTTTCTGCTCGAAGGAGTCGTCTATCACTGTATTCTCTAGGTACCAGGTCACGCGAGGTCGAGGATCACCTAGGGATAAGACGAAATTATTATAAAATCTATGTCTAAATAAATCAATAGTCACAGTTAGTCCTGCCTCCAGAACTAGATATTGAGGCTTCTGTTGTTTAGCAGAAACTTTAATGATTTTTTTCGGCTTACAACACCCAGGCCTAATACAAAGACACGGCAATATTAACATTTGCCTCGGCGCAGGGTTCGAACCCTGACCTCTAGTTCTCTTATTTCTCTTAGCTCATAACTGACTATGACACGGACTGTCAACATTTATTATTATTTTTAAACATGGATCTATTTCAAAGATTTTGAGAGCGACCCACGAACGTCTCCGTCGTCCTTTATCCACCTTACAGGTTAAATCCATATTTAGCCTGGATTTAATTATAGTCTGTTAAAATTAATTACAATTCCAGTAATTTTAAATTTCTCTTTAGATTAGCTACTTTAATGAAAATTTGTTGATTATTAGGTATTTTTAGACTTCATTGATATTGATACTTCAAAAGCTTTGGAGCTCGAATATAGCTCCGGCTAGGTATAGTGACATCCTTTGTGGCGCAGTTGGTCAAGACGCTGACCATGCACCGATATGCTACGAGTTCGATACCCGTATGGTGATAAATATTTTTGAGATCCACATGAGTAAATACACCCAACAGTCACATATGAGTCTTGATTCCACACTAAAATCGAGTCTTGTGTCGTGGGTATCAGAAACTACGAGAGAAATTTTCGGTCTCCATCACCCAGACCCGAAACAAGTACCTATGGCCATACAAATATTAATTGTTTCGGATCGACCCCGCGTCACAGGCTTTACAGCCGGCGTGTACGCAACTGTGCCAATTCTTATTCTTCTTCTACCTGGTGTTATCCCGGCCCGTGCTAAGATCTGCCTTCCGGCTGAGTCACTTCCATTTCACCCGGTCTTCAGCATCCTCAATAATAAGGCCATTGTCACTCATATCTCCCTTGACGACATCTAATGTAGGCAGCGCTACTTTGGTCTACCTCTCGGTCGACTATGCCGATTCATTTTAAAATTGACTCAAAGTGATGTTTTGTATTGTATTGTAATGTATCAGCCCATATACGACCCACTACAGGGCACGGGCCTCCTCTACAATCGAGAATACGATTGAGTGTGGTTAGGCCATATAGTCCACCACGCTGGCCTAGTGCGGGTTGGCGGACTTTTACATACCATAGAAATTTATACAAATCGCTATGGTATGCAGGTTTCCTCACGATGTTTTCCTTCACCGTTATAGTGCGTGGTGATTGGCTATCAATACACACATGACTCCGAAAAGTCAGAGGTGTGCCCTGGGATTTAAACCCGCGACCACCGTGAACATGTAGGCAGCCGCGTTTGGTCCGTTTACCAACAGGCCACCACGCACTTTACCGGCCACCACATAGTGATGACTAGCTTTTATTCATCATCACTAAATTGAAAATACACTAAAATGACTATTATTATAAAATCAAAATCATTACCACACCTAAAATGAGTTACAATCACCCAAACTGTGGTTAAACAAAGAAAATTGCGGTCTTCATACCATAAGATAAAAGCATTTCATTCATCCCAGTGGGTTTGCATGAAACTTTATCGTTTCCACGTTGTTTAATATATGTCCTGCGCACGTTGCAAAAAACCAAATAGCGCTGGCACACTGGGGAAATCCAACTTGTTCAATCCGCTCAGTGGGTAATACTGAAATTATCGGAAATACTATTTCTACTGCAGTTTCCTTCGCTTAACGAAGTTTTTGTAACCATTTAGAATACGATTTGCACTGGATTAACATTGTATTGTTGTGTGCTTTTCGCCCGCGACTTCGCCCACGCTGCTTTGCATAATCTTACTTTTTTCAGCGATAGTTTTAAGTTGTTTACTTCGAACAAACATTTTCACAAATATTTTTATTTATAATATTACTAGCGACCCGTCCCAGCTTCGCCTGGGTGCAGATGTTTTTTAATTCCACTCCACACAAGATACATGTTTTTTTCGTACAAACTGGGACACCCTGTATATGTATTATACATACAAACCGTCCTCTTGAATCATTCTATGCATTAAAAAAACCGCATCAACTCCGTTGCGTAATATTAAAAATCTAAGCATACATATCTATGTGGCGATCTATGTTCCATCCATCTATGGGGGAGGCTACCAATAGGTACATTTATTCCAATTGAATTATGTCTCCTCCTCTCGCCTAATGTATCACAGAATTCAGTATATTTTTCTCTTATTTTGATTAAAATATACCGCACATCAATCAATCAATGCTGTTCCATAAAAGGGAAAAGAGTTGGGATTACGGGCGACATATCCATCATAATATTGTGTCACATCTTACATCAATATAAAAATAACACGTCTGCCTAAACATCACGCGTCGAATACCTTCACGAATAATGTATAGAAAATAGTGGGTGAAAACATATGTTAGTATCTATATCTAACCATCACACTTAATTGTAACCCTACACTAAGACACAAGACTTGTGTGCTAGGAGGGTCTTTGTGTCCCCTCAACAGTTTAACCCGAAACAAATATTAGTGAATCGCACAAACAGTTGTTTCTGGTTGAAGACGAATCTGTGACGTCTCAAGACAGATTCGTGTCCTTTAAGCCAGGGTAGAAATAAAATTCGTAGACTATTTTGTAACAGTGCGTGGTGGCCTGTTGGTAAACGGACCAGACGCGGCTGCCTACATGTTCACGGTGGTCGCGGGTTCAAATCCCAGGGCACACCTCTGACTTTTCGGAGTCATGTGTGTATTGATAGTCAATCACCACGCACTATAACGGTGAAGGAAAACATCGTGAGGAAACCTGCATACCATAGCGATTTGTATAAATTTCTATGGTATGTAAAAGTCCGCCAACCCGCATTAGGCCAGCGTGGTGGACTATATGGCCTAACCACTCTCAATCGTACTCTCGGTTGTAGAGCAGGCCCGTGCCCTGCAGTGGGTCGTATATGGGCTGATACAATACAAAAAAAATATATATATTTGTAACTTTGTACAAATATATATAATAGTTTTTCTGTTTTAAACTCATGGATATTTTATCGCAACCCGAAGCAAGATGTGATTCAACCCCATTTCAAACGTACTATTAAGCTTTGAAAATCGTTTACCGGCGTAGGTACGTGTTCCTTCGTTACTTTAATCCTGCGTCTTTCGCGTATTAGTATCAATTAGTATAAAATATTCTCAAACGATAGTCCACAAGTGGACGGTACTATTAGGTGTATAATCAATCTAACAAAGCAGGTTAAAACAAAAAATATATAGTAAATCCTTTAAAATGGTCGACGATTAATTACCCTTGGCATTCGAAAACAATTATTTTATCCTGGTCGTCAGCTTCTTCATGCATAATGTAAAGAACCGAAGGTTTACGAAAATACAATGATTATTAAAACTCACCTCCAAAGGTTTCGCAGACCAGTTCCAGAGTGTCTCCCTCGTTGTAGGGTTCGAGGAGACGCGTGTGGCTTTTGGTCTTCGCGTCCATTATGCTGGGGCGGTTGGGCGGAGCTGCAAACAAATTGATAGTAAAATGACAGTATTTCCTTAAACATACAAAGATTATAGCAGAGAATAGGTGTCCTCCAAAGAAATAGCTTAACTCCAGCAACTTCTTTCGAAAATGGGAAATGATTAATAAGTCATTTTACGTAAAGACAGATAGAAAAGATACTTAGAAATATTAATCACAGTCTTTTCTTATGTTTTTTAAATAAGGACGAAAGAAAAATAATAATTAATTTTGTGCTGCAATACAACATTATTGTAATGAAGCGGTAATTTTCAGGAGGTAGGTACTTCACTGTGTGTTGTCTAAACTATGTGTTGGTGGATGAAATGTTCGTTCGTAAAATTAGTAAAATAAGAGTAAAAACGAAAAACAAGAGAGAGAAAATATTATCGGAATAATATCTCTTAAAATTGTACCTAAACAATCTTCAGAGGCTAAACCTAACAGCTCAACTACAAACTCGAACAAGTCACTTTTGTTGAACGACGGTGGCCAGGTCACTCCACAGTCTACAGCCTTTACTTAGCCCGATTGAAACTGATCTTTAGCTATTTGCATGGTGCTGTTGAAACAACAGCTATTGAAGGAACGTTCTATAGTGGACACCGGTAAATACAGACTGCTGTTTGAGTGATGAATTCATTGATACCGAGGTTAACCGAAGTTCATTTGACTGTCAAAGATGGATCTGTGAATGGTTGCTCTGTTTTGGTATATTTGTCTATCCGTTGTAGGGTAGGATGTGCATTATTTTCTCTGAATGGTATTGAATCTGAGATGTAATAAGTAAATATTAGAAAGTAGAAAGTCTGCGAAGGTAAACGTATTAATGGCTTATCTGTTACTTAAGTGACTACGGCTACTTATAGACTTGGAAAATGCTTTGCGCACGTTGAATCTTTTACCAATAGTAAAGCAAATATTTTAAATAATATTATGTATATTTATATTCATAAGAATACATAAGTATCGGATTCTTTAGGCAAGCAGAAGTAACTGAAATAGCTTCAGAAACAAAATATTTAGGAAAACACGTGTGAGAGAAAACAAAGAAAACAATGTAAAGATGATATTAAAAAGTGGCAGGTCCATTAAGGCGAGTCGGGCGTAAGAACGAGTAAAAGAAAGATTTATAGCTGGAGTCTGTGTCTGGTGTGGCGATGGGCTCGCCTACTATCACGTCTTATAGCGGAAATAAGCTCAGCAAACAATAGGTGGCAATGGAACCACTTCTGCCTACTCGTTCAGGGTTATAGGCGTGAGCTTATATAGTTCAAACATTAATTAAATACATTAAACATCCAAAACATTCGGCTCAGCGTGCCCACGGATCCGCATTAAATTAACATTATGAGAATTCGAACAACTTTAATTAATACCACACAAGCACGTATCTCGCGGAAAATTTGAACTATAAATAAAAGTATAAAAAGACAAATGGTGGTGTTTTACGATTCGCCGGTGCTATGCGAAATTAAATAACGCAACCGCCATTTGCAATTAAATTAAACAATTAAATTAAACTGGAACACGTGTGACGTGACACGCCGAAAATCACGTCGCCAGTAAGAGGCTAACGAGTTGTAAACTGTTTAATTAGAAGGTGTTTCGTGTGGAAATTTCAATTAATCGAGGATCTATGGTGTACGTATTACGAGGGGATAGTATTGCAACTTGTCATTAGCAGATGGTTTTAATTATTGCTCGATCAACTATTATTTTGTTAATGATGCGTGTTATGAATTAGACTAAAGCATGATAATTTATGATTATAATTTCTTTGGGAAAATACATCTATCAGTGCCATATAAAAGCCCCACAATAGTTCGAAATAACAGAGTATGAAAGAGAACAAGGACTTTTTTGGGCATGGATAAATATGAAAGACTATTTGACCTCACAGCACCTGTTACCCTATATTATTGCGTTCAGAAGAACATTTGTTCCGGTGCGGGAATAGAACCCAGGGCCCTTAAATTAAAAACCAGCTTTTTACTCAACTGTCAGGTTATCATAATCATGAAAGCACACAAAAATTGGTGTTTGCTATTTATTTTAAATAAGAGGACGCAAGTAACAATACTAGTATTGATACTTGAGTATAAGATGGGATTCCTAATTCTGAAACTCTCAAATATCTTCCATTTTTTTTTGAGACTGTCCCGCCATCCCACCATTTGCTGCTCCTGTAAGCCAGGATCAACAGTAGCACCCATTGGAATGATACCGAACATTGAATTCCAGCGCGTCTCCGAGAATGTCTAACTTGTCTTTAACCCGCAACGAAATCAATGATAAAGTTAAATTAATAAGAGTTGGAAATAAATAAATATTTTCCAAATATTTCGAATACATCCATTTAGTAATTTCTTATAAAAACTCCTTTCGTGCGCTTATTCCTAAACCGCATTAAATACAAAGCAATATCTATTGAAACAAATGACCACAGTCTGCATCTTCAGATTGAATAAATTTTATAACTAATAGAATTGCTCTAAAACTGTTCACTTATTGTAGACCACAGTGAAGCAGAGAGCACTAGAATATTCCGACTAAATAATAGTCTAGTTCGTGGAAAAGAAATTGCAGATGCGACAAATGCAATTTAATTTTCGTCTGAGCTCTAACTTTTAATTTACTGGTTTGAACCGGTGTTGTAGAGTTTTGGACTCATAAAGACAGTGTTACTAGTCGTATAGTAATTCTTAGCGCAATTCTTAGTGCAGATTGACGAGACAGCTTGGGATTATGGTTTTGACTTTGATCCATTCGACGCGTTTTTTTAATAATGTTTTCAGTGATTAAATAATTCATTTGCTTCCACATAACTATTCTTTGTTCTGGATAAAATATAGTTAAACTGCTTTATATATATGTAAGTTTTAAATTATAAATATTTCATTACTGGACTCAGATATTTTTGATTCGGATGGTTTATTTTAACCATTTTATTGTTTAAAATGTACGCGGTGTGGCTAAGGGATCCTTACTATTGCCAAATAGCATTAATCGATATACTTATGTGTCTGAGTAAACTCAAACACGATCATAAAATCAACACATTCTATCTTTATTCTATTATATTGTTACTCGTTATAATATCAATGACACGTAATAAAAGCTGAAAGACTATTTCAATCAGAGCGTGTTCCGAGAAATAACCGACCTTAAAATAATATAATATATATATATATATATATATATATATCGAAACAAAACATTTTTCTGACGCATTTATTTCTCATAGAGAAATTCGACGAACCACATTAAAACTAAATTTCAAATGCAAAATATACATATTTAAGCGAAACACAAAACCGATTCGACGAACTAAATAAAAAAATTAAACAAAAAATAATATATTTCACAAAATACAAAACAACAATCTAATTCACTGTTATAAAGCATTCTTAATAAATGAGTCAATACTAGAATGCGAATTAATTTCGCTAAGATGCCGCACTGGTCCTAACAAGCCGATGGTTCAGTTCTATTGTATTTGGTAGGAGGCGCTTTGTTACTTGTGTATTTTATTCTGTTATTCCCAACATTAATTATTCGTTGGCGACTGATTCTGGGAGCACTAAATTAAATTTTCCACTAGCAAATTGTATTCAGTCGGGACGCTCGACTCTAGATACAAATCTGTTTGTTTGAGGCGTGTGGGATCAAACACAGAAAATAAAAATATAGTTTATTCTAATATACAGTGACCTTGGCGGGGGTTTGAGTACAGTCTACTTGTATTTGTTTTTAGTTATCATTAGGCTTTACTTTTTGAAACCAAAAGATATTTAAATGAATTGTTGCAAATTTCGTATGGCATCACTACTGTGGACGTTTTAAAAATATTTTAATAGCTAACGGTTGCGTAAACTATTCAGTCACTGTTCCCAACAAATAATACAATATGTATGACGAAAGAGGACTCAAATTTCGATAGAAAGTTAGATGATCTAGTTAAGAATATAGTATGTGGAGGATCCAGGTCGCTTCCAACAGAACGCTATTGGACCTCTCGGTGGAGAATCATGTAAACAGTGGACTTACTGAGGCTTAAGAGAAAGAGAGAGGTATGGACTTAGTCAATACATGATTGATAGATGAAATATTTAAGAGTGCAGGAGCTCAATAGACGCAGGCTGCTTCCGTCGGTTCAATATGGAAATCCTTTGGGAGATGCCTATGATCAGGAGTAGACTTACTGTGGCTAAAGAGAGAGACAAGGCACAGACTTCAATACAAGAACAGATGACTTAGTTAAGGTTGCAGAAATTGGCTTAATGCAGGTCACATTCAACAGGTAAGGAAATGCTTAGCCGTTGCCTATGCTTAGCATTGGACTTTCCATGACCAGAGAGGGAGACAGAATAAGTGACAGAGAATCAGACCAGATCAGATATATTCAGATTCTATATATAGATCTGAGGCTGTTAAATTATGGAATTGGAACTTACTTCCAAGATGATATCTTGAGAAATTTCTTGTCTTGTTCTTTGTTGTAGATAAATATTTCCTAAATGTGGTTCTCTTCAAACACAGCATAATCAATCAAGCTATTAAATGAGCAATCGTCATCGGTTGTAATCACTACGTCGGCTACAAAATTATATAACTGAATTACGACTTTCTGCTGTTTATGGGTTCACGTCATTATGTACGCGCCAACGGAAGTATGATGATTAGCCGAGGGAGAATACCTCGTCTCTTACAGCTCGCTGGACCGATATCGAAATTTATAATATTTGCACCTGTACTAAGGATAGAAAATGTGATAATCATTTATTCTGCTCTGTTTATAAGTGTCCTTTTATGAAAAACGACGATGGAAGATGGTGACTCTGGTGGAATTATCAGCCGCTTCGAGCTGTAGCTATTGTAATGCTATGACGCCAAATGTTTTATTATTTGTGTATTGTATGTTTTGTTTTGTTATTTTATTTTATTTAAGCGAAGTAATATTTTTTACCAAAGGTTCGAATAACGAGGAAGTGGATCATGTTCTAATTAAAGATTAATTACGTCGATCACAACTTTCTTGAAGCGTCCTAACATTTGAAGATTGTAAACTAATTACGTTCCTTTGATATCAGATTCTCTCTGCAAAGAAGAAAAATCGTAGGAGTCGTAGAAGCAATAATAATCGAGCTTTGGACAAACAGTTTAACCAGACGAAACGTCACAGCAAAACGGTTACTTCATTTCTCTTTTCTATGAGAAACTTGTGGCCCGGTCGAGCCAGCTAATTCATGTAACTAACTACATCAACCGTCTACCACTAAGCAAAATTCTACGGAGCAAATGCCCCACTATCGTAGTCAATAAAAAAAAACTGGTCAAATAAAAAATGGACCAAAAAACTCTCAAGCTGAAAAGACCCACAAGGTTCTTAACATTAGTTACAAGTATACAGGGTGTTTGTGAAGTTGCGCCACGTCCGGGCCACACTTCCGCACCCGTCAATAGAGTCTTTTCACGTCGTTTATTGGCCGTCACTTCGTTTGATTATACCTGTGTACATACAGACAAGTATTGTGCTTGAAAACGCGGCGTACAGCCGATTTATCAAAAAAATCATTTATTTTACGACTATGTAATGGTAGTATTTTGATTAATTTTGAACGCCCCTTTAAGCCGAGATGTAAGTGGGGGACTACTTTATTTCTCATTGAAAGGGACCAGATATAGTTCAGCACTCGGCGATCAGAAGGAAGGAATCGAAGCGTTTCTCGCCCTGAGGTATGCCGTGTCGCCAGAAATGCGAGCGACGGCCTCTGAAGGGCTTTAGTTGGTTTGCTGGTGTAGGATGTGATAGGGACCCGGCTCGGCTGGTTCATGGATTTTCGTATTTCTACGTGTTATTAAATAATAATTGTGCATTGTGAAATTTTGAGGCACGCAGCATGCGCAAATTATAGAAAAATTTACTAAACACAAGACGAAACCTTAAACATAATATTAAAAAAAAGAGATTGTTACAGTAAAAAAATTCTAATTTGGATATATGTCATCCAAATATTTTACAAAACAATAGACCAACAATCATACGGCAATAACAGGTTTAAATAAGGTTGAATTTGCATCAAATTTAAATTAAAACAAAAGCCATAAATATCCAACACAATAAAAAAAAACCACGTAATTCAAACATTGATATCAATCCCGTCGCGTTGCCGCCCACCACAGACACCCGTGTGTATCACCTACTTAGTTGTCACTAGAGAGTTGCTCACAAAGACTGGCTTTGTACATCTGCCAAAACTTTTTCCATTACAATTCAGACTCGAAAACCGGTTATAAATTAACAACTGGGATAAAAACGAGTGACATTTGAAAATTTTTAACTACCTCCCGCTTTTTCTTCACTTTCTGATTTATTGTTTTGGTAAACAAATTACGAGAAAGTTTATTTCGGTATTAAAATAAAAACCACAAATCTTACGTAAAATACGAATGGAGAAAGGATAAGTACCTACCATTTTGGTTTCAGAAATACATGTTAAAATGTTAATAAAGCCGTAAGTACTCCTTCAATACACTCGAAGATTAACTTTCCACTTGCGGCCCACTGATTAACATAGGTCTTCTAAAAATTGTACAGCGATTTACAGACGGTAGGCTTATCCAACAATTTCATACGATGTTTGCTAGGATGTACATATCGACGCAAGAAAGCGATCTTGTCGTATCTCGAAAAATACAACTTTACACCAGAGCCGAAAAACGATTTCAAAAATTCATAACTTCTAAACTAGAAAACTCAGGAATACCAGTTTTTTACAGATAACATTTTAAAATATAACCTTCCATTTTCAATACGTAGGATCACTCTTAGGTTAGTATTATTAGCTTTAATACCAGATACAGCAATTGATTTTTTAAATATAGACATCGAACATGCTGTATCTCAAAAGACAAATGTTTGGGCCAACACCAACTTGTTCAAAATAACTGGCATCAAACTTGTTGTATCTAAATTTATGTTGAAAAATAATGACAGTTAATTTGTTTTAAATGAATGTATTATTTTTTTATTGCTTTGCTATTTGTTGTAAGTAGTGTTCAATAATTGGTGGATCACAAATAAAATGCAGTATCTTAAACTTTGTATTTATTTAATGTAAACAATATTGTAAGAACAACATTTCAACAAAACAAAAATGCCACACGCCGAGCCGAAACATGTGAGGGAATATAAAACTTATTAAAATTACTCTACTTTACTACTCTCTACATTATTGTTCATCTTCATCATCAGTTTCTTCCAGCAAATCTTTAATTTTTTTATCATATTTTAATTTAAGGTATTCGTTGGCATATGCCTTTAGAATAATTCCTTTCTCGACCAGCGTTTTCAAATTATAATATTTTTGGAATTACATTAACTCACGCCTTTTTCCCAGATGGGTACGCGGAGGTGCCAGGACACCCACTTTTCGTCTTGTATGTTCCGTCCCCCTCTGTGATAGGTGGCGAGCCAATCGCCATATCGGGCACAAATTCCTGACTCTGGGCTGATAATGAATAGAAAAATCCAATAAAACTTTGCTCAACCCGGGATTCGAACCCGAGACCACAGCTTTGTAACCGTTCTCTAGTACAACTACGCCACCGCGGCAGATTATAAGAATATATTTATGTAGTAATAAATACCTCGTAATAACATCAATAATATCAAGCCTCCAATGTGTCTAGATCTGGAATTGAATAAAATATAATTTAATTGAAGTATTTATGTTGTTCCGACTTTTATGTTTAATATTTAACTTCATTTAAAACAAAAGGCTAAATTGTAAATAGGAGATACTCACCAGTATATTAAATTATCACATTAAATACGATAATACTGCGTTGTGTTTATTCTACGTAATCGCATTCCCACTTCGGCGGTCGACCGTAGACTTAGGAATAAGCCGTACGCGCTGCATCTGCGAGCCGTCGCGAGGGAGGGGGTAACGAATGCCGTGTAATATACCAGTAACTAGAAAATTAAATCACTTAAAATGGGATAAGTATAATATTGTTATAGACGAATGCACTTTAAAATGGTGTAATTATAGACATAATGTAAATTCCTGAAAGCGAACGTGGTATTAACTCAAATCGGCGTAAAAATCTCGAGCGGCAATTTTGCTGTAACTATGTAGAATTATATTGCGACGCGCTATGAATGGTGTAACTTATTACAAGTAATGCATCTTGGCCGAGGTATATGTTGTACTCGGTGAAGCATAAGCAGCAACTTTGTTGTATGTACTTTAAATAATAAAATAGCGGATTTTGGTTGACTTACTACATTTTTTCGTATTTAGTTCGAAATTTTTATGTAAAAAGCAATGTCGTATCTAAAATTTAAATAGTCGTAGAAATATAAAACCGAGACCATTCGATGCGGTATTTTTTTCTGAATCTAATGATGTATAAAACTCATATTCGCATTTTTCGAGATACGACAAGATCGCTTTCCTGCGTCGATATGTCTGACTACACCTAGGTGCGTATACTTCATTTAAATCATTTTAGGTATGTAATATCATACTACTTTACCAAACAAAAATTTTTGAATTGCATTATATAATTATTAAACATTTCATCTCTAGTGATTAACTCAGGATGACGACGATGTTGATCTGATCTAATGATTCATAGCTGACCGGTCTAGCGGATTATAAATAAGCTCAAAAATATTTCCGGAGGAATAAATATATAATTTAATAATTAAACAATTATTTACAAATTGTACGTCAGGATAGTCGATAGAGCTTTGGATATATTTGTAAATCGAATTGTTGGTTGCAAAACGCACCTACGTTACAAAGGTACCGTGGGGCAAAATATTTTACATAATTGCCCGTCAAAGTGACGGCAAACCATCTGATTTTTTTTTTGGTACAGCCGTAGTACTATCCCACTCGAACCAAGCCATTTGTGTAGTAGCTACACAACTTACAAAATGAAAAATTAAAATAAATAAATGAATAGACCATTTGTTTTAAAATGTTGAATATCGAATAAAAAAAAGTACCTAATCAAAAGCATGTACTTCTTCAGCTAATATTAACGAACCATTTTTCCAAACTCCGAACATCGACCAATCAGCGTCCTATAGAAAGGCTACGAAAACGTATTCGCCCCCGGAAATTGTACTATAAGCGAATTATTGAAAATTTTCAAGATCAGATTTTGGTGCTCACTAATGGAACACAAAAGGTAACTGTCCATTTTCTTTTGCGAATAAAAGAAAAGCGTGTTCCGGTATTTGATTGGATTCCATTATATTTTCTTATCAACTGGCTTTTATATACTTTCAAAGGCCGTTTATTAAGTGTTTTTTGTAAGGAGGAGTCGAGAAAACATTTTCTCGTGCGGCAATGCGAAATCTTAATGAAATCAGTATTGGTTGTTACGCGCCAAATTAAATGTTATTTACAAGTGGAAAATTAATTTACTGTAGCTCCAAGTTTAATTTGAGATTTTCCTGTCGTATATTGGCTTGACGTGGCCAGAAAGGTATTCATATTTTATTAAGATTGCCTTAATTGAAGCCGTAGGTGTGGTGACATCGTAATATTTCAAAAAGGCTTTTTATACCTTGCAGGCTATCGTTGAATATTTTATATGGGCAAATGAAGCTGGGCATCAACAGTAATTATTATCTTATCATTGTTTAACATTTTGAAAAAGTAATGAAAAAATGAACCTATCTTTATACTTTACCAGTGATGGTACTTAATCTAAATACAGTGAAGTAACCATCTTTTGCCAGTCGTCGTTATGCCAGCCTGTACGACTCGAATATATCCTGGATGAACTCGAAATACAAATCTCGTGGGTTCCTATAATTAGTTTTCCATCTTTAGTTTGCTAGTTTGGTGTTGTGGGTCAACGGGGAACGCTCTAAATCGGAAATTAGCACCTTCAACGTTCTAGTATCACCTCTGCAATACAGGCGTGACCTAATGTAGTTACGTGTGAAACAAAAGAAAAGAACGGGAAAGCCTTTGTGCGGACACAATTTATATAGAAATATGATAAAATGTAACAAAAGAGGTCTTCGTACACTGTTTACAGACCCGGCAACATAATATTCACATCACAGTCGATACTGGAGATTAAGACCCATTCCAATTGGACCGGAGTATTTTATTAATGGAATTAAAACGGCACAGTCATTCGCATTGTCTGTTCTCGCAATTATCGCGATGCGAAGTGATGACTGGAGGAAAATTAAGCAAATTAATAACTATTCAAATTACTGCTCAGTTAATCCATTAATTTCCGTCTGGAGATATTTATGATTTGGTCATTTTTCGTGTCGGGGACAAACAATGGCACAAAGACGAGTAGAAAATTACTTCTTTTTATGAAAATATATTTTGGAATGGGAAAAATATGTTTGGATAAAATTGTCGCGTCATTTGTCTAATCGCGGTTATGCGCTGTGAACCATGACGTTTTGGATTCAATTCTCAGAACATAATATTATTGTTAGTATTTTTCGGTTTAGAATATCCCTAAAAAGATCTTGAGGCTGCAATTTATACCCATGGCGATAGATCCTCCTTTTGTGGTTTTGGGATGAAAAAGAAATTGGTAAATTGTGAGTATCACTTATGGTACCTTTGCCTACACCCTCAAGGATACAAGCATCAGCTTAGGTATAACACGTTAGCTCATATTGTTTTAAAGGTCAGCTAGACAGCTGGCATCTGTGGCGCAATAAATGAGAACAGACTGTGAAACGTGGTTTTTGTGTCAGTAATATTGGCGTCTGGGAATCTGAGAGAAAATGTACTTTCCAGATACTTTGATATAATCTAGAATTGAAAGTAACGATAAAAACACACGAATATAATATTATTTACTTAAAAAAATGTATCGTCAGTAATTTTACGTCTCTCGTTTTTACATTTTCCTACCAGATTAAAGTTTATAATTTTCCAACTCAAAACTTATTACATAAATTAATAATCCATAGTAATCATTTTAGGCGCTTGATTAACCGTCAGTTCAAATTGACAGATCCATCTGACAAGTAAAATTGATGAGCAAAGTTGTAAGTTTAGGGTCAGCCGTCGCTAAGGCGACTTGACGTATCGGATCGTATTCCTCACATGTCGCAACTAAGCTCATAAAACACAACAAAATAAGACGAAAAAATGGATAAGTGTGAAATGCACTCACACACCTAGAGTTCCGTACCGCACAATGACCCATCCTATAAAAGCTATCTAGCCTGCACATTCCCCGTTGAGAGTTTTATAAGCCAGAATGAAATTTAAGGATGGAACAGATATATTAAGTTAATAATAATTAACGGATAAGTCAGATAGGACGACAAGTCTTTTTTATTTTATTTGTTTCAAATGTTATCAGGCATTCAGATTTATTTATGTACTTATACCATTGAACTTTATTTCTTATTAATCATGATTGTAGGTCAACCATAAGTACTTTATAACTTTTCTTGACAGACCACCAAGTAAGTGATCCTTTAAGGGTTTTGTCTTTCCCTCTGAGGTTAGTACGTAACCCTAAAATCGAAAACTCGCACGGACGGTATTTACACAATAAATCATCAATTTTGAACTGTAACGTATAAATTTTTATATTTCGGCGTGGCCCGCGGTCGCTAAGTGGATTGGGCGGGTAAGGTCACCCGGTCGAACCTAGGACGCCACGTTCGACAAACGTAAACTTCTCGAACATAAAGATAAATGGTACTCGTAATCCGTGGAATATACTTTATCGTAGGGTATTATCAAGAAGGACCGATAATACACATTCACTTGGTATGTCTACATAAATAGAATAGCGAAGTAATATTATATAGTAAGTATTAATGCCAATCTTCTTTTACTATGAGCCTTTTAAGGAAAAGTATCATGTCTTTTTATATCGACATAGAAAGAAATCTCTCTTAATGTAAAGGAAAATATAATATCTAGATAATGTGAAGATTTTTAGCTATTTCTTTTTTCTGCAAGATTGGGCCGGCTCATTCTCTCATGGTTAACTGAAATTATGCACAACGAAGTTACGGGGTCTCAAAGATGCCGTGAGTCGCTTAGAGATTTTATTCAAAGATTTTTAATTCATTCCTAGGTAAGTATAACGAGCAAACAGGTCATCTGATGTTAAGTGGTTACTGCCGCCCATGAACATCCACGACGCTGATCATGGATGTGTTGCCGGCCCAAAAAATCGGCAGGGTAGCGTGATGGAAAAAGAATGGGAAGCGGAAAGGGTTATTTGAAAATCAGGCAATACTCACGCACAGAACGAAACGCGACGTCAAAGATGTCGCTTAATGTCGATTTCCTGTGAGACAATGGTACCGCTCCGGATTTTTATGGATTAAATAAATTATTTTCATTTCATTTGAAAAGGATGGTATTGTGTTCGACTTGATGACGTGCGGTTTTGCTGTTATGTTTCATCTGGCATTAAAGTTACTTGAGATTCAATACCGTTTTTCTGGTCCTGTTCCCTTCATTCCCTTTACCTTAGTGCAATTTACTTGCCTAAGTATTTTAGGCTTGGCATACTTAATTTTAAGCATATGACCGCCATTATCGTAATAGTAATTAAGGATTTACAGAATCATACCCCGGGCACACTATGCACGAAATATTCCCCTTGGCTCATATCGACAAAAAACTGTACTTGACATTATTAGCTTTCTTTGTAACTTCTAGTATATTTTCCATTAAATGTCTAACGTATTTTCATATTTTGCAGTAATGGATTTTTAAGTATAAGTATAGTAATTATACAATAGATCGAATACACAAAAATATGCAGTGTTTTTTAAATGTAAAACGCCAAATTATATAATTAATATTTATTTTGCTTATTTGAAAGGAGGAAATACAATAAAAAGTATTAATTAACAAAATCTTATGGCTAAAGCAAAACCAAAAAAGTGTCCGTCTGACTCACGTGGCGTCAGCGCAATCTAACTATATAATACAAAAATGAAGGAGAAAAAGAACATAATTTATATACAAAAATAATAGCTTAGTTTAAACAAAAAAAAAAACAAAAAATTGTACTATACAAAACGGTTTAATCTTTGAAGGGGAGTGCACAAATAAAAATACAAAGTTAAATATACTACAAACAATAATATAAAATTTTGACCATATTTTAAAATAAATCAGTATCGATACCCACATAAAAATGTATTAAACAAACGAAATCAAAATAAAATATTTCTTTTTTTTTAATCCAATAACCCAAAAGGGCGAACCAAATCATAAAATATTGTATAAATTAACAAAAGCCTTAGAAAAATTATAATCGCCTCAAAAATAAAAAAATATATAAAAAAAAAAAATTCAATGAAATATGACATTTTTTAATATAACCTTTTCCATACTAGCAAGAGGAGGTGGGTAAGCTTTAGCTGTTAAATAGAATATATAGATTATCTACGATCTTTTGGCGTCTAAGTGCGTTATTGTCATGCTATTGTCAAAATATCAGGAATAATTCTTCTTTTCAAATTAAATTTAATTCGACATGTTAGTACTATTCGATTACGAGTATAAATGCTTGTTGTTTTATATTCAAAAACATTTTTCAAACAATGAGTTGAATAGATATTGTTTAAATTTTATTTGTAGTTCCAAATTTCGCCACACGCCAATAGAATTTAGATGAATTATAGTCCAAATAAATTATAAAAGTGAGTACTGGCAGCAAAGCGCAATCTCTGACCGGTTGACACAATTTAACTGGCCTAGTCGAATCAGATTATTCTTAACCCGAAATACTTCTCAATATACTGTTCCTCCACCTCTTCCAAAAATTCAACTAACTACTCTTACTTCAAATACTCACTAATTACAGTAAAGTTGACCCTTAAGTTTCTGGTAGGCGAGTTCTTGAAATCGACCCTGCAGCGATAGACGCCAGTGTCGGTGGCCAGTACTCCGTCCACGAAGAGAACCGCTGGCACGGCAGCCGCTCTGAAGTAGGCCCGGGAACCGAACCCGGTGGGAGAGGACCACAGCTTCGGCTGCGTGGCTAGCCGGCCGCGGACGTCGTAGCTGGGAATAAATAAATAAATAACCCGACAGTCACATACATAGCACCCACGAAAAAATACGAAAAACTTTTCAGTCTCAAAAACAATCAGACCCGAAACAAATGCCTGTGGATCACACAAACATTTGTCTCGCTGCGGGGATGGAACCCGCGGCTTTTAGTTTCAAAACCGGTTTCAAATCAACTGCACCACGGAGGCTGGCAACAAAAGTTAGCAATCAGGAAGGTTTCTTGAATCGATGAGAGTGGAAAATTGTATAGTGAAGTATGTTAAAAAAGAGGAATGTGGGAGGAAATATATTTTATCTGTCTGTCTGTAAAGGCACATGTGTGATGAGTCTGTGTAATGTAAAAAACAATCAACAATCATATTTAGCCCTGACCAAAACGTAAAAGACAAGTATATGAATGTGTTGTGGGTATCAGACTTCAGCCATATATGTTTGCTGGTTTTTTTAAAGATTCGGCTAGGGGCGGGATCAAACCCGCAGTCGCTTTATAATTGTGCCAGGCGGCTGTTAAGTATAAAATAGTGTGTTTACAATAATGTGTCAAAAAGTACAGTTCCCTATCATAATTCGTGTTTTAACTTTAGCACACTCATTTAGACCTCAAATTACAATTAAAATTATTTATTTGTCCCATCTCTGCGCCTACCAATGGTTCTATAAAAGCAAATGCCTACGGAATTAACTCTGCCTGTTTACGGAATATGTTCTCGTATAAAATGTCAACAAATAAATTAATACACATCGGCATGATAGTGAAATAAAAAGAGATAATTAAATTGGTTATTGGAAAACATCCGTATGTAAGCGAAACAATTATGGTGAAATGAAACTGTAGGCGCTTTTTTGTGTTACCACTGTAAGCTACTTGGAGAGAACATATTTTGTTTTTAATAGAGTTCTGAGAATATTTCAGATTGTAATCCATGATACTTGTATTGCTTGTTTTACAATCGAAGTGGCTTAATTGTTACTCTCGACATGAAAAATTGTAAATATAATGTTATTTATTTTATTTTATTAATCCAGTAATATCTCACAATAACAGTGCACAACAATGCATTAACTATCGCAGTTGCGTAATAGTGTGTTTTTGGAATAAAATGAAGCCTACGTTATTTTGCGGTACATTTATTACTTTATTAACAATAAGAAATTAATAAACAACTCGTAATTACTGTGGCTGAAGAGAGTGAGAACAAGTTGTGATATGTACCTGTAAAGTGGTTCTCCGTCGGTCTCCTTAAACCACAGCACCATTGAGACGTGGTCGTCCACAGCGAGTGGTTGGATGTCACACGGGAGAGACGCTTTCTTGCCCAGCACGCCTTGTGCTTGCGCTGTTGGTACTGAAACAATACAAATATTTTAATATTTGACTTGCAAATGTTTGCGGATCTTAAAAACACTGGTGCGGAAATAGAGGCCGCGGAGTTATGTTTCACAACCGGTATCTTAACCAATTGCGAGATAAAAGCTGTCAAGCGTGACCAAAACATACTATTCCCATGCAGATCTGTGCCGGAGTCGCAAAAATGTATCGAATGGAATTACTTTCGCATGTACATAGTTGTGAATCGTGAAAAAAATTGCATAATCTAGATATTTTTACAATAATTTCTGTGTAGGAATTTTGCCACACGCCACGGCCGGCTAGGTAGATAATGACCTAAGCCCTCTCAATCGAACTTACGATTGTAAAGGTGGTCCATCCCCTGGGATGCATTTGGGCTGCATTACTTTTATTATGTGAATTTTGGCCCCCGCATTAGGAGGGTCTTTCGTAGTTTCTGATACCAACGACACAAGACTCGATCTTAGTGCGGGGTCAGGACTATTTATGTGACTGTTGGGTGTATTATTTATTTATAATCTATCAGCCAATAGTAACAAGCAGGAGTGAACGACCGTGGTCACGATGCTTGACGGTGGCGCTCGCACGGTGTAGAGTGACGCTCTCGCCTCTCACCGCGCCGGGTTACGAGGGTCGAGTTACTGACTGACTAGTTCTCAAGTGCTTTGAGTTCTAAATTAAAAAAATAGCCGGTTGATTGGCCGAATTCTGACTTTAAAAATGTTAGTGTTCCATTTTTTTTTTTTTTTTGTGGCTTGGCGTGAAAATAATTGTTTGTTATTTTTAGTATGTTCCCTTTAATCCGTGTGCGCAAAATAAAAACTTGATGCTGTAACAACATTGAATGATCGAATTCTGATTTAAAATAATTGCAGATGTTCTAATTTTAAATGTATTTTTATAGCATAGGTCCGGCAAATAAGCCAGCAGGTTACCTGATGGTAACTGGTCACTGTCGCCCATTAACATTTACAACGCTTGGATCATTGATGTGTTGCCGGCACATCAGTAGGGTAATTCACGTAATTAAATAAGTTCAGTTGCAGTGCAGTTGCAATTAAGTTTCGATCAAAACAGACCTTTTCGTATTCTCGTAATTTTGACGACTGCTGTCAGATACGATCGCGTCAAGTCCGCGTCACGCGAGCGGCTTAGCGTATTCTACTGCTGCGTGTTTTATGTGCGTGGTTCAGATCGCAACTTGATCGGTATTCACGTGTAAGCTTCTCGCATACGACTGACGTACAGTTGACGCGCAGCATCCGCGCAGTTTACGCATAGCTTAGGTGCAGTTCACGCGCAGCTAAACAATTACAAGAATACCATTTTGCACTAAGACGTAAACTTAATTGCAACTGCACCGCAACTTGATCGGCGCGTCAAAAAATTACGTGAATTACCCTACAGATCGGGATGGGAGCGAGAAGTAAAGCGAATGGGAAGAGGTAAGGGGTATTTGGCATCCGGCAATCTCACTCACCGAATGCAACGCGACAGCAAAGCTGTTCGCGGGTTTGTATGTAAATAATATATTTCCGTCTTATCTTATTTGTGTTCGAAATTTATTCGACCAAAGCAAATATATTTACGGTGTAAGAAATGTGAAGATTTCGATTAGTAGAAAACAACAGCATGTCGGAGCACATAAAAACAGGAACAAATGGCTTACGTGCAATAGTGCAGCACACTCAAAATCAATATCTAATAAAAAAGTCATATCAAAATCACATTATATCCAACTTCCATTAAAAAAAAACTGATCTAATGTTAAAAATATAGGATAAAGTATAAATAAAAGTTGCTGCTAGTTGAACGTGAATAAATTAACTCAACCGCAGTATTTTCACACTAAGCAGAAGGACAATTACAATATTGCATTCTATTCCTTAGGTGATAGCCAGAAGCCTTATTCAGCTTATCTATTCCGTGTTTTCTTTTGCCTTTACCTTCATATTTTCAGAGGCTGGTAATTGCACCTGCATGTGCTATAGATGTTCGTGGGTGGCCCTAATCCCTTACCATCAACATTAAATGCCGTGTCCTTGTTTGCCAGACCAGTAGGGTAATTCACGTAATTTTTTGACGCGCCGATCAAGTTGTTGTGCAGTTGCAATTAAGTTTACGTCTTAGTCCAAATTGGAATTCTTGTAATTGTTTAGCTGCGCGTGAACTGCATCTAAGCTATGCGTAAACTGCGCGGGTGCTGCGCGTCAACTATACGTCAGTCGTATGCAAGAAGCTTACACGTGAATACCGATCAAGTTGCGATCTGAATCACGCACATAAAACACGCAGCAGTAGAATACGCTAAAACGCTCGCGTGACGCGTACTTGACGCGAGCGTATTTGACAGCGGTTGTCAAAATTACGAGAATACGAAAAGGTCTGTTTTGATCGAAACTTAACTGCAACTGCACTGCAACTGAACTTATTTAATTACGTGAATTACCCTACAGTAGGCCCTGTGAACTATGAAACTTTAAACTCTGTCGAAAATGAAAGGATTTTTTTTCCTGTAAAAACCGATTTTTAAGACCCTAATGAGTACAATAGGATAGAAGACACGTCTTGTTACAATTTACTAAACCATAGTGAAATATAACTGAATCTGTATATTAGACAGGGTACATCGGTCAGAGAGAATGGTACAGTTTATGTTGTTACCCGTTGTCGAAAGCAAATTATTTTGTCGCCTCTATTCAATGACGCGTGGGACAAAAGATTAATAAACGATTAATTAAAGATTAATAAATAATTAATTAAAGATTAATTAAAGATTAATAAATAATTAATTAAAGATTAATTAAAGATTAATAAACGGTGCACAGCGTTTGAATGCGCTTTTGTCTCATTTATTGAATACTACAACTTCGCTTTGATGTAGATATAATAATTACTGAGCTATATTTTTGATTAAAATTTTGGAGAATGCAATGGAAAAAAGACGGGGGGAGAAAAGAATCGGCTTTTGGCAATCTTGCTCATTAAATGAAATGGGTTAACAAAATGGCTTCCTCACGTTTGTTTTCCAAGACGGCATATCACCCCTGTCGCGCTGGCTTATTACACCTGAATTCCAGAGTACCCACATTACATCTCTTCCACTTTTAACACACCTTTACCACGTTCATTCAAAATTACCTCTATAATGTAAGTACTGCACTGTATCAGCCTAAATACGTTCCACTGCAGGGCACGAGCCTCCTCTACAATCGAGAGTACGATTGATAATAATAATAAATGATGTATAACATAATTCATAATATTTATAATCCTGAGACTGTTTCTTTTGAACTCTCAAGTAATACTTCTATCGCTTCGGAACTCGTAACTGTATATCGCATATAAAAACAACGTCAAAACTGATTGAATTACACGAAATTTCATATTTTAACTTCCATGTGATCGCTGTTTGCGTTACATTTATATATTTAAGTTCCCTTATAATGAAGAATTCACTGTATATTAAAAAGTTCTAGCAATTTATTTGAAATTATGATGTTTAGCTTATTTCAGTTATGGAAGATCACTGAGTAAGACCACAAACCTACCAAAAATTTAAATGAGGACAGCAAATAAGTTATATTGAATTTTTGTTTAATTTATAAGAGATTACAAACACAGAAAGCGTAGGTATATTGTCTTCCGTGAAGTCCTAATCACGCTTCACAAATATCTAACACGCTAACCTTGTGCGGGTTGAGTAATATTGCATACCATAGTTTTCTTTTACAAATCGCTATGGTATACAGGTTGCCTCTTGATTTTTCCCTGCGCCGTTATAATGCAAGGGGATTGAGTATCAATACACACATGAGTGCGAGTCAGAGGTAGTCCCTGGGATTTCAACCCGCGACCGCCGTGAACATGTTGGCTGTTGCGTATGGTCCGTTACCAACATGACACCACGCTCTTCACAGATTATACAACCTTCAGTTTTAACGTGTTTGATTCATTTGAGTAACTTTATATTCTTGATTAAAGATCTCTACATGGTATTTCAATAAGCTTGACACAAGATCGTAATATAGGCTAGGAATTGCGTGGATGGTGTATAAGCGTATCTGTTGCATCTTGGATACAAAGCCTCCATTGCGTAGAACTATGAAACTAAACGAGGAGCTGCTAGTTCTTGTATTAATATATAATGGTATTGGAGAGATATTACTCATTCTCTTTTTTTTTCAGCCACAGGAAATCCACTACTGAACATAGGCCTCCCCCATAGATCGCCACATAGACCTGTTGGAAGCGGCAATATTAGGTACTAGAGAAAATATTAATAAAATTTGCTTTAGAATTAAGGTCGCGCCGTATGCAAGCCGCTTTAAACACATCGCTATACAAATTCTTGGAAAGCCTATGTTCAGAATCGGAGGTCATGCGGCTGAAGAAGAGCAAAGGTTAAATATTATATAATTAAATTCAGAAAACAGAATAATTTTAAAAAATATTAATAAACAGAAGCTGTTAATCAGTTCTCAAAGTCCAATAATTAATTATCGTACACAAGTTACACAAAGGCTGATTCAACGAAGCGCTGTGATGCAATAATCGCATCAGTGTGCGTAAATCATTGTTTCCTACATAAATTCAATATATAAAAGGCGGAGTGATGTTTGAATCTGGACTCCCCGCTGATTTTCATTCAAAATGACGGCACAGTAATGGCTACGTAATGAGTGCATTTTGGACCTGACGAGGGCTGTCCGAGTAATTCTATCAGTACACATTCCGCATTAATGTTTATGATATAGACATTTATTGAATATTTCGGTGGAGACCTATCGTATGTTGTTAATATACCAATGTTATAAAAGTTAGTGACGCGCGCAAGTCGCACAATCGCGGCGATCGCTAAAACTATGTTTAGTTTTCGCGGCTCCTATAACCACTGCAGTTACTGTCGCGTCTGTATAAAAATATATTATACGGCTTTTGGATACTTCTCGACATTTTTTCAATTTCTGTCTGTCTGAGTCAGCCCAAATTTTTCCTCACGATGTTTTCGTGCACCATTATATATTTTTGTTCATCTTGTATAACATCTTTTATATTGTACATTTTCAGACACTAATATTTTTAGTCGTAATAAGTTCCATTGGGAATTCGAAAAAAAATCTCACACAATATTCGAATAAACACAGATGGATAAAACGGATCTATATTACTATTTAGTTAAGTATCACACTCAATCTTCGAGCTACTCTTAAACAATAGTAGATTTCCTAGAATCGTTCAACGTTTCTATTCAATCGATCGGGATGAAAAGCCCGAGCGCTATTAAGGTTCTAGCACATAAAACATATCGCTGGCCAAGCTGGGTCTTGTAATTCTATCTAAAATGTATAGTCATACCGTTTCTCTTGGGTTTTGCACTACTTACTGAAATATTGATATTAAATGTGCTCCTTCTAGTTTCTGAGAAATAGCCTGAGATATAGGGAAGATGTCATAAATTATTTTAATGACAAAGTGGTAGCCCTGTAAAAGCTTTTCTTTTGCTCTATGTTTGACTTTTTATGATTGAGAGCTGGTTCTTTCACAGTTTGTCACGCTAGCCTAGTCCTATATGGCCTGACCCCTTTCAATCGTACTCTCGGTTGTAGAGGAATCCCGTTCCTTACAATGGGATGTATATGGGCTAATATAGAGACACATAAAGCCATGCCCTGCATTGTCTCCTTGGAAATTGATTTATTACAGAAGATTCGGTGATAGAGACAATTTCTTTTATCTAGACTCGAATCTTCGATTTAGGTTTTTGCAGTTTGGATTGTTTCTTTCTAGGTTAAAAGTTTTTAAATCTAACAACACGTGGGATGTTGTTTAGCATATATAACATAACAAATAATGGTAAAATATTCAAACAATTTCACTTCATAAATAAACATAAAGTATTCAAACTAATTCTTTGTTGTTAAATAGGGAGTATGAGCAAGAGGTTAAACTAAATTTCATGTTGGCGCCCTTTGGTTGCGATCCTGAAATGCTTCAGAGTATCCGTCAAGATAAGGGTCTAACCAATGTAGTTAATTTCAATGAATTAAAAGAAAACTTTGATACGAGCATAGAAACGCACTACAGAAGAAATATTGGAAAAAGTGAATTTATGATAACTAGATTTAATTTATTTTTAGTTAAGCGGAGTTTGATCGTTATTATCCTTTTATAGAAAGAACAAAAATATTCGGTTTAACAAACTGCATATTTGTAACTAAACAAATTTATGCTTTTGTAACTAAAATACAAAATGATTTGTCCGATATGATTCATAACTAACGCTCCACGGTTCCATGCTCTTGTTCGATGCACTACTTGAATGGTATTTATACTAACAAGAATAACTTCGATCGAAACAATTTATTTAGTTTATTTTATTTAGATTTACGCATATCCGTACATTATTGACCACGCGACTGTTCTATATTCGAGAAGGCGATTGAAGAACTTCATCATATTCCACCATGCTAACCACGACCCGGTAGACTCTATGAAACTATCGTAGTTTGAAATTCTTCTAAAGATGCAGGTTTTCTTGCATTTCCCTCAACGTTAAATTCACTAGTAATTGACTATGACGGGACTTGCAAAACTCAGAAGTTTGCCCAGTTTTCAAATTTAACAAACAAGCCACCATGCACTTTTATTTTTTTTAGCATTAAAAATGTCTCCATCAAAACCTAGAACAAAAAATATTCTAGTATTTTTCTACATGCCCTTGAGTGATACCATCAACCCCGATACTAAAAACTAGCAATAAACCGAACATCAATAAGGCAAAAACAGTTGGCTTTGATACTATCGACATAATGGAAATAAAACGCGATGAATTCCCGCCAGATAAACAATGCTTTATTTACTTTATTATCTTCGCAATGATTTCTTTTAGTGGCCATAAAGGATCTTGGGGTTTTGTTTGACCTCACTGTAACCCCTCAGTAAGTTACGAGAGCCTTCGGAATCTAGATTGTGAAATCTGAGGAATGCCTTTGAATCACAGCAATAAATGCGAACAATGTTAATAAATTCAAAAGCCACCTAATCTTGACCCAAGTTATTTGCGCAGACTAGATTAAGGTATGAAATGTTGAATTGTACAAATTGAATATTTATTCGCTATTAAATCCACCTCGGGGTTAAACGTACAGTTACTAATTCAACCAATAGCTTATGTATCTTGTTGAGTAACCACTGCATAGATGTATTTATATAATCCGATTTGATTAACAGATTTAGAAATTTTTGTTCAGTTCTTGAATTTATCTCTACGAAAGATGTCCACAGCTGAATCCACTTTACACAAAAATCTTCAAAAATTCTAAATCTCTTGTAAAAGACCTAATTAACATCACTCTGAACGAAGCCATAAAATATGCCACTATAAAGTTACTCAACAAATTTCACCAACATTCCTTGCACCCTAAATGACGTCATAATTGCCCAGGAAAATTACTTGCCAAAACCACGTGCCGTATAGCGCATACCTGTAACGTAACCACTCTATTACCTTGTTCATAAACGCTACAGTAGTTAATTTATCGACTAATCGGCTTGTATAATCGATGAAGTCGGCACATCCCTAGCGGCTGTTTGGTAAAGGCCGCTAACATTGTTACATTAATGGCATAAAGCGAAATCTTACTACAATTACTTTGGTCAAATATTGCAAATCGAGTTATAGGGACTTGAATAATCAATTTTACTTTGGGTTCAATTGTACGGGAAGGTCATTTTAGGGTCAGAATTTAAAAGTTGATTAGAATTGATTATAATTCATCTAGATATCTATTGTCTAGATCCATTTTAGATAACACAGTGAAAGTTACGAAAAGAAAACAAACACCCAGATCTGACACAAAAACTTGTGGTTCTCACAAAAAATTGTGTTGGTGCGAGGTTCGAACCCGTAGCCTCTTGTTTCAGTCAGCATCTGACCAACTTTGTCACGGAGACCGTCGAGATAGAAATATGCTTACACTCGGAAATAAAATCTCGCAAACCTAAAAGACCTTCATATCATTTAAAATCCAATTTACAAAAGTCCCAACCCCATTCACTTTTAAATAAAGGCAATGCTTTACTGACGACCCTTGTAAGGAAAGCAATAAAACCGTGCCTAGACAGGCTAGGTGAAGCAAACCCGTTGAATAATCAAAGTCCGGCCGATCAATACATCCCACAACACAATTAATTAGTCACGGGACCGCTAAACTTTACTAAACAAGTGTACCGAGCACCGACCCACGTACGTCTACAACGTTCATGATACACACGGTCTTGGAGACCGGCGAACTTACAATACTTTCAATACGCTTTATTTTAAAAATTGTCTTTCCGATTAATTCTGTGGATGTCGCTTCTAGTCTAGTCGAAGGTTATTTTTTTATGGCACAGGTCCGGCAAATGAGCAAAGAGGTCACCTGAAGTTAAATGGTCACTGCCGCCCATGAACGTCCACAACCCTTGGATACTGGACTTAACCCCAGTAATATACATATCTATGATCCAAATCATAGATAATGTTATCTTAATTAATAAAAATCCTAATTGCTGCAACCCACTTCGTCAGGTTTATTTTGGTGAAAATTCTTATTATTTTCTGTGGCTAATGTCTATTCCGTATGTCTATAGTTTTGTTTCCTATAATACGAAACGCTAATAAATGATGTGCGGTCGACTTATAAGCATATACTGCCGAAATATGTCTTAAATTGTATTGACCATGTCCAAAACAAACAGTTGAGCGGTACAGATGTTGTTTAATGTTTTGGCATTGCAATTTAATTAAATAAAAATATCCAAATCAGCATTCAGTTTATCTGGATATTCTTTAACGGTTTTACTTTCCGTTCTTCTGCATAAAATATTCCACACGTAGTACTCGCTGGTAAACAGGACAAGTGACCGAGCACACTGTAAGACAAGCTCGACCAACCTACACCAATGGATAGATAGCTTACCCATTTTGAACAGGTGAATTTGTCTTTGCGCGATACACACGGACGTCCAAGTTCAAGAGATCTTACAAACATATCTTAGGGCGTGTGTGCAATACATTTAATAATCGGAGATTATAAAAGTATAAATCGTCCTTTTATATCAGCCTATTCACTGTCTCCCTGGTCGATACGTGGCCCCTAAAATACGCTAAATTTACCAATATAGATAAAAAATATTAAGTAAAATTATATTAGGGTATATTATAAAGACTATAGTATTATAAGAGTTTACTACAAAAAAGATAAAGATGTTTGAAATTCACCATACTGCTCTAGATTGATATGGAAGACTAAGACCTAGTTTCCTGCTGATCGTAGGGTGAACGCATGTTTAGCAGTACGACAAATTATCCAGGGTATATTAAGACTGCGACCGAAAACGAAGCGAGGTGATAGTTTTAGTGATTGCAGAATTAAAAATTTCTCAAAAAAAGCAACAGGTATTTTTGCAATTTTTTATATATTGTGTTTGGATGGTAAATCCCTAGTTTTTGCTTAAATGATAATTTAAGCCTGCCTCGGTGACGGTACTACGGTACGATTGCAAATCTGAGGTCTTGGGTTCGAATCCCGGGTCGGGCAAAGTGATATTGGATTTTTCTATTCATTTATCAGCCCGGAGTTAGGAATTTGTGCCCGATATGGCGATAGGCTCACCCCCTATCACATCGTAGGACGGAATATACAAGGCGAATCGTGGGTGTTCTGATAGCACCTCTGCCTACCCCTTCTGGAAAAAGGCGTGTGTTTATGTATGTATGTACTTATGTATGTAATACGACAATAAGTAAAAAATTACAACAAAAAACTTGTCGCTTTTTTGGCGAAATTTTTAGTTGCATTGTATCTAAAGTTACTAATACTACCACCTGGCTTCGTTTTGGGTTGCAGTCAGGAAGTACCCGGTATGAATGTTGTTAAGCGAACAGAATTATAAAGCGCGAAAATGCAGAGGCAACAAATTGTTGTTAAATACCTTTCTGTTCTATTAAATATGCTTGAAATGTAAAGCAGATATTTTAACTAACACACTTCACGGAATTTCAGCAACCACAGCAATCATTATCTGAAATATGAGCTGTTATTAATCGTTAATTTATTTGAGTTTTAGATAAAACATTTAATTAAAAATTTTCGATCCGTGTGGTTTCAAAATATGAACATCAATATATCCGAAATGATTAAAATATTAGTGTCGCACTCACTGCCTCATCAGAAAGTAAATTTGTGTCCAGTGTAGTAACAGAAGTAAAATGTATTTTTTCGATTCCACATCAACCAAATATGAAAGAAATGCCAATAAAACGGTCTAAACTCTAAACATTTGCGTCGGTGCATCAGTTGAATCGCGGTGTCTGGTTTCAAAATTACATACGAGGATTGTCGCCCGATCCGTGGAACCTGTGTATGTATTCAAACAAAGAGTTAAATAATAACAATATATATTCTATAGCTGTTATTTTTCCTTACATAATAAAATTAAAAAAATATATATTTGCGAAGAAATTTAATGTCGGTTGCCTTACCGGTCCGTTGCACCAGTTAAACACCTAAATCTTATTACCTTATTCCTCTGTTCTGTTCGACTTATAAACAGAAAAACAATAAAACTCATACTTATTTAATAAAATCACATTTCATTAAAACTGCATGCTTTTTAATTCAATTAAACAGCCGTTCAATTAATTTCAAGCCCTTCTGCAAATTACATTCGGATAAAACCTCACAGCATTCTGGCTATGAAAGCAATCGAGCAAGGGTTACTTGACGAGTTAATTTCCCAAATATCCTCTGGCAATATACGAACCCTCAAGCAACTCAATTGTCGAATTGACGTAATGCAACTAAAACCTTATTAACTAAAACAAAGGGACAATTACTAATGTCGACTGACACAATAATTATTAATCTACTAAAACCCTTTGACAATCCGCCAGAATATATCCACATACTATCTATTGGCTTTTCGACAAATTACAGGGATATTAGTAATGCTGATATTGTAGCTTTTGTTACTGACGTCAGAGATGGGAATACTGACGGTGCATTGTTTCAATCCGATTCAAGATTAACTAACAGTAAAAGCCAAACAGACGTGGCGCAGCCATCACGACAGAAATACACTTTCGTTTTACAAAACCCAACGGTACGTTTGTAAAACGTGTTCCGTGTGAAGTTATTGTTAAGGATGCTATGTTCCGGCTTGTTTTTATTGATTCTATTATTTTTAATAGTTACATGAGACCAAAAGGTACTGAAGATTTTGTGATGTAACGAATCTTCAGACTTAAGACCGTCGTGAATTTGCGTGGAGTAGTATACATAAGTTTATCGCGTTTCGCATTCAGCTTTTCTATATCCGGATTCGACCAAGATGGCGTCATTAAATTAAAATATTTTGAACTGATACTTAAATTACATCGTGGCCGCTTTGTCTTGGAAGTCTAAGAAAAAAACATCTCCAACGTTCTGGAGTAACCTCACATCCTGACTTTGCACCCACGTCAAAATAGCGTAGTAGAATCTTTAATGTGTTTAACCAATTGTACCAATTGAGCCAATTGAACTCGTGGTCTAACAACTAAGTGTTCATACTTTAATTCAAGTAACCTATGCCGAGATTATGACATTACTACATATTTTTGTGATTTCACTTGCTTTAATGTAGTCTTCAATGAATTTAGGTTTGCCGCAATACAGGGATGATTGAACATATAATCAGTTCTATTACCCATAGCAGATTTTTCTAGATAAAAGTTATCATAATATGTCCTTCTCTATACCTCTGGCTACTTGTATACAAACATTTGTAAAGATATTTTAATCAGGTAATGCGTGGAATCGTAACAAACAAACATTATAATATTTATAATGAGTATTTTAAGGGAAACGTGCTTTCACGATGGAAATGTAGATAATGCGACGGTAGATTCAACCTGTGGGAAGTAGCAGGTCCATTCGTATTATGTCGTTTAAAATTAACAAAGGCCGATAATAATGTATTAATAAACTCGGTCACAAACATATTACGTCTTTAGAAACACGCAGTAAAACGTTACACAGGGTCACGTACTTAATTCAACAATAATAATATTGCCGTTTGTATTTTGCTATTTTTGTACATGTTTCTGGCATAAATAATAAATTCCGTGCCCCGAGAATTCGTTTTATGTACGATATAGGAAGTTTTCATATTATATTTTTTCTACTGTTTTGGTATGAAAGAATGGAAACAGAATGTATTGAAGAATATATCGAAAGTTTTTATTACGTAATGTATATTTCGTGTCTTTCTAATCAATTAAATAGTATGGCATATATAACTTAGAACATAGGTCTCTCCCAATGATTTCCATAGTGACCTGTTAGAGGCAGCCTGCATCCAGCGATGTCCCGCGACCTTTACCAGGTTGTCTGACCACCTTGTCGGTAGACGTCCTATGCTGCGCTGTGGAAATCATTGGGAGAGACCTATGTTCAGTAGTGGACTTCCTTTGGCTGATGGATGGATGGATATAACTTTATTTACAATCATTATTTTTCTTCGTGGGTGACCTAGTTGCACTTCTGTACTCCTTTTTAGAAAAACGCGTGAGTTTTTGTACTTATGAACATATGTATATTTTTGATACGATTTTCCTGCCAGCTTGTTTGAAGTCTAGTGTCTTCAAATAAAGGAATAGGTGTACTTTTTACATCTAAAGACGCACAATTTCAAATGCCCTATCTACGAATCGATCCTAGAACCTTACGCTTTACTGCTCATTTATGTCACCATTAGACCAACGTCGCAATTTCGTATCCAACACAGTAAAACCTTTTTTTCATTTCATTTTATCTAGAAAGACAGAAAGCTTTTTCTCTATTCCTTCGATAAATCAATCCCTTTGTCTCGGCTTCTTTGTGATTTAATTTTCTACATTATCTAGGTTTTATACCGAAATTCTAAGTATATGCTTGTTATACAAATTTTGTTGTAAGGACCAGTTATCTTGTATTATCATAGAACATTTTAATCACTTATATCATTTTAACAGCCTCCATGGCGCAGTTGGTTGGACGCCGGCTGAGAGACGGCAAGCCGCGCGTTCGATCCCCGCATCAAAACAAATGTTCGTGGGAATCACAAGTATTTGTTTCAAGTTTGGGTGTTTGTGGGGCCGAAAAGTCTCTCGTAGTTCCTGATACCCACGACACGAGACTCGATCTCAGTGTGGGGTCAGGACTATATATGTGACTGTTGGGTGTATTTATTTATTACTTAATGTAACGCTTTCCATGACATATAAACGAATAGTTGTCTAGTTCTGTCTTTAACTTTTATTTCATTATAATTAGACATTTAACTGTTTACAACCGAATAACATTTAAGATTCGAGACTGAGGAGAACCAAGTACAATTATCTCCATTATATCACATAGGGCGGGCAAATTATCTAGCGGTTCACCTGATGATAGCATATGATACATACATAAACACAAGCTTTTGTCCCAGAAGGGGTAGGCAGAGTTGCTACCGTGACACACACGTTTCGCATTCGTCCCACAATGTGATAGGGGACGAGCCTATCGCCATATCGGGGACAAAGTCCTACTCCGGGCTGATAATGAATAGAAAAATCCAATATCACTTTGCACGACACGGGATTCAAACCCGAGACCTCAGCTATGCAATCGTACCGTAGTACAACTGCGCCACAGAGACAGTATATTGGATAGTATATAATAACCGCCGCCCATGGACATCTATTCATCTACAACGCTTGAATCGAAGGTGCTTTATTGGCCTCTCAAGTGACAAGGCAAGGAAAAAGAAAATAAACGAGAGAAGGAAAGAGTACAGGGGTTCCAGCAATTTCATTCACCGATCGAAACTCGACAGCAGGTATTCAACATGCCCCCCATATAAATATTATTAATTATACAGCATATTACACGACTAAGAGGTGCCTTAAAAGGGTTCGCTCGTACCGTAACAAGATATGAGAGCTGATAAAATTACTTCGTGGAATACTTGGGCCAATATGGAGATAATGTCGATGAAGTCACGTAGAAAAATGTTCTGCTCCGTGGTTTTAGGTAACTTTATACGATGATGGAACCTCTTGTAAGAGACGACTTACGAGTACACAAAATCCTGAGTTTATATTAGGCGCTGAGGATATAATATAATTCATAAAAATAAGCCAGTATGTGACGGTTAGTTTCTAATTGAGGATTTTCGTAGGTATCCATCACTAGCAAAATACTATTTTAATTTGTTCTTTTTTTGTTTGGATCCTTGTCGAGGTTTGGTGATCGGTGCCTTTCTCTATACAGGGTTTGTTTCTATAAAGGGTGTAATGAGTTACGGGGATGACAATATCGTTACTCGATTCCTTATTTTGATTTGGTATGATCACTGCCGCCCATGAACATCCACAACGCTGGATCATGGATGTGTTGCCGGCCCAATTGGTGGGTGGGAAGGAAAAAGGATGGGAAGAGGAAAGTGGTATTGGACATCCGGCAATCTCACTCACCAAACGAAACGCGACAGCAAATTTGTCGCCTCACGTTGATTTCCTGTGAGACAGTGGTACCGCCCCGGTTGAGCCTGCCCATTCAGGCTGAGTCATGACTGACAACAGCGTGGCTCTACCACTTCCAAATCACTCGTGCGTTTGAAATGTATTTGCGTTTATAATATCTGGAGTTACGAATTAGAAAATTGATTTACATAATTTTACATTACATACATAAACATCACGCTTTTATCCCAGAAGGGGTAGGCAGAGGTGTAACCAGGACACCCACATTTCGCCTCGTGTTCCGTCCCACGATGTGATAGGGGGCGAGCCTATCGCCATATCGGGCACGAATTCCTGAAAATCCAATATCACTTTGCCAGACCCGGGATTCGGACCCGAGACCTCGGATTTTTAATTGCACCATAGTACAACTACGCCACCGAGGCAGTCATTAATTTTAACTCCAACAGTATTGGCGCTGTTAGCATGATGGGAAAGGTACTGTCCAGATGGAAAGGCTATAGCACCGATATATTTTTCCCGATATATCCGAAAAGCAGTTCGAACAAGGTAAAAATACCCGGAGGTACGACACACATAAACAAGGCCAAACATTACAAGTGAGTACAAATTGAAGTATAAGGGCTGAATAGGTTTCATAAAACGTAACGCGCAGTGCGGAACGCAATCACGGCGTATTATAATAAAGAACAACGACTTTGCAACGTTATTACATTGTCTATCCATTTACACCAATATTGAGAGGGCTGCAATGTCTCGCGACATTTTCCGGCTAAATTGTCTTTTTAGTATGTTATATCTTTATATATGTATTTTTGAATAGACAGTTTCCTGGTTCGGTTGGTTTAGAGTTGGATCTACGAGAGGCCGCGGGTTTGATCCCGACCAAGGCTTGGTTGCGTGACCAACAAATATTGGTATAGGATTTGGGAGTTGTGAGTTCAAAAATTAAGTTGTAGTTACTAACCTATGATACAATGCTGTATTTTATTGTGGAATCACAATTAAATAAGTGAGCACTGAGTTTATTTGTAACTAGCGGTCCAGCCCGGCTCCGGGTGCAGTTTTTTTTAAATATTCTATCGCCTATATTCTTCAGGAATAATGTAGGATTCTAACCGTGAAAAAATTTTTCAAATCGGTCCAGTAGTTTCAGAGCCTAATGCAAACAAACAATCAAATCTTTACTCTTTATAAAAATAGTTAAGATTGATTAATTAGATTGAAGAGTTTTAAGTACTTTAATAAGTGTTTTAAGAAATAATAAAATTTATGTGATGATGCTTGATGACTCGGCCATTATAGAGAATAACACTAGCACAATATGAGAAAGTGCCTACTAATGTCACAACTCTATTTTATCAGTGCTCATTTCATTTAATCCAGTAGTAATTTTCCTGTGCCAAACAGAACTATCCATCAAAAGCAAATAGCCATCAGTATCGATCTGTTTTTGTTTTTACTTTATCAAAACGTAGTCGTAAACTATAAAACTTTGCTAAACTACTGCAAGTGCCCTTAATAAGTTGCATTAACAGTTTATTTTAGTTTGAACGCTAAATGCGCCGGGCAACTTGTCCGAGAGAGCTGTAAAAGCCACCAGCGGCAAACAGCGGTTGCCATTATGAAAAAAGTCATTAAAATGTTGTAGTAAAAATGCTGAATTATGATTTTAACGCGCTATTTTGATTGAGAGATTTTTTTCTTTTTCTGATTTATATGCACTTGCGTAGAAAATTATTTATTTATTTTACACTTTATTGTACACCAGATGCATAAAAAGTAGGCAACAATAAAAATATTGTCTGTTCATTTATTAGCCCGGAGTCTAGCATAAATTGGCACCCTATAATATTGTGTAACGGAATACACAAGGCGAAATGTGGATGGTAGCACACGTGCCTACCCTTTCTGGAAAAAAGGCGTGAGTTTATTGATAAATAATCAACATTTTAAAATCATTTTTAGACACAGATATCCGAGGGCTGAAATTAGTCTATCCTTATGAATTTCCATAGCGGCCTCTTTGAAGCAGCCTGCATATAGTTATAATAAAAATGTAATTACCTTCGACATTTTATTTAATCCCTTTCTAATGACTACGTTACAGTGGGCGAGAACTCAGCCACCCTTAGCTTTAGGTCAGTGAACTCTACTGTACTATGTGTGTCGACTACCAAACAAAAATTAAAAAAATGCTTAGTTTCGAAAGTTAATTTTATATATTTTCGTGTTCAGTCTTGTAAACAAATTCTTCATAGATAACTAAGCTATGTGGTGAAAAATACAAAATGATTACATAGTACTATGTCCAACCACGTATATATTAATGAGTTGTATGTTTATTATTAATTTTTTATCCATTGTATCCATATTTTTCATTTGTTTTTCGACAGCCACCGTGGGGCAGTTGGTTGGACGTCGGCTGTAAAACGAGAGGACGTGGGTTCGATCCCCGCACCGAGATAAATATTTGTGTAATCCACAGTTATTTGTTTCAGGTCTGGGTGTTTGCGAGACTGAAAAGTCTCGTAGTTTCTGATACCCACGAGACAAGACTCGGATGCATCTAATATCAACAATTTGTAATTGATTTTTATATTATACAGAATAAAGACATATATGTTTTTATTGTGATTCTTCTCTTCAGCGACTGAAAGTTCACTGCTGAACATAGGCCTCCCATAGGCATTGATAGACAATCTCTGTTTTTATTTTTACAATATTTTTTCAATCAAAAGCCTAATACTTGGAAACGGCTAAGCTTAATGTTTCAAAACAGAATTAGTGTATAATATTTTGCGTAACAAAAAATGTTTATCTTTTTTGAGCCTAACTCCGAGAATAGAGCATCAAATATTAATACTTACACAACTTTTCTTCAATATTTTTAGTAAATCTTTTGTTGAACACGTTGGATGAAAAGATTAATGTATTATAAACTTCTTTAACCAATTTACTTTAGAATGCCAGTCCATTAAAAATGCATATGATAAAATTTACTGACAAAATAAATAACTTCAAGCGTCGTCCATAAAATTTCAATATTTATTTCATTTCATCAATATACTCGTATTTGTTTATAGTTAAAAATATTGACTGCCTCGACGGCGTAGGTGTACTACGGTTGGATTAACAAAGCAAAAACAAAGCTGAGGTCTCGGGTTCGAATCCCGGGTCATGCAAAGTGATATTGTATTTTTCTGTTCATAATCAGCCCGGAGTCAGAAATTTGTGCTCGATATGATGATAGGCTCGCCCCTTATCACATTGTGGGACGGAACGTACACACGAAATATGGGTGTCCTCATAGCACCTCTGCCTACCCTTTCTGGAAAAAAGGCGTGAGTTTATGTAATTATGTAAAAAATATTATTCAAATCTAGTAGATTATCATCCAAAGTAAACATTAAACAAATGTATTGTATGTAATGCTCAAAACTCACATCTTATTTACAAGACCTCTCTAGCTACGTGTATAATTTATAAGAAGAACATTCTATTCGTTCTGTGTTCTAGATAAGGACAACATACGATGCAAACTGAACACTGGTTATGATTTAGGGCGGCTGCACCGGAGGCACACCATTAGCATAAATCAGATAGCTAATAACCAACTGTAAAATAATTTGGAATCTTACACGAACATACGACTTTGTAGCATTGAAGAGTACGGTTCAAAAACTCCTTTTGCTTCGTTAAATGTAATTAATCACTTCTTGTAAGCTCGTCGATTACTGGTGCTCCTGTGAACTTTTCAGTTTTATTTTATTTTTGGTCCGCATCTAAACGCTAGTTAGTAGCGAACAAGATTGGGCTTAGGTCTTTTTGTATCCGAGGCACATATATCTAACTTTACTGCTAGTATACTCTTAGGTGTAATATTGCTTACCCCACCATGTTTCTCCCCTACTTCTCAATTTTCTTTAAGTGTTTTTGAAAGTCTATAATTAATTAACAACCCGTAAATATTAATATTTAGGGAAATGCTGAAGCGGTTATGCATAGCAGCTATGTGCGCAGCTGCTGCGGTGACCACATCATACAATATTCTGTTGTCCCACCTTTTTTTCTATCATTTGTTATAAAAAATTATTCTTATTTTGGAATACTGTATTCTCCATTCTCATAAGCCTTCTAAACCCCCCAACTCATCTTTCCTGTACCATTCAATAACCTCCTTGGTACTGACGACTTCGTACGCCATCAAAGAACTCGTTTGTAAATATAAATGCAAACTATAGCCCTCGAGGCACCTCGGAGGCCTCGCCAGAAGATTATCGTTCCGGAATGTAATTGTACAGGAAAACGGAAGTGAAATTTCCTCAGCCGTAGGCGGTACTGAGGTCATTGCCGGAGCGAAAATTTGGTTTCCATACCAGTTTTACACCAGAGTAGGTTCTGATGACTTTGTGTTGTGTGTTTATTGCTTTATTTTAAGGCTTATTACGATGGTTCTATAAGTAAATGGTAAAATATTTGAGCCTAACCTGGCGATGTTTGCTATATCATTTACATTTTGGTATGAAAATATGTTAATTAGTTAAATGTGGTTGGTACATCATCATGGCACTACTGCTTACCCCTTCGGAGATATAGCGTGACTGTGCTATATTATGTATTAGTAATTATCAAGCACGTCAATAGCATAGTTATATGATAGTGAAGAAACATATTATATTTCTACAAAAGTTTGGAACAAAAATTACAATTTGAGCAAACCAGTCCACGTAAAACAGTACCTACTTAGACTATGGCGCATATTCTAGTTTTCATATCATTCATAGAAGCTACGGCCACATACAGCCGGCTGAAGTTAACTTAGCATGTCATAAAATAAAGCTAAGAGCTTTATCTCAACCGATAATACTAGCGTCTAGCAGTAACAAGTATACTTAAGTACAATAGTTAAGTTTATAATATTTAGTCTTTGTAGGATTAATAAATAAAATAAATCAGAAAATAGCGATCGTGAATACATTAAACCTTCAGAGAATGTATCATCTGTAACCGCACTAGTAATCTTAGCCGATTCAAATATATCTAAATCAAAAACATTCACTAATTAAATTGAGAGTACATCGAGCAAATTAATCCAAAACGTGAATAAATTAAACCTACTGTTTAACCGAAGATCCATCTCGAAACCGCACACAACTCCAAACCGAATATCAAAATCATTAAGCTACAAAAAAATTGATAGCAATGACACACCGATCGTATAACCTTCAAGTATTAAGTAAGGGTCGGTTAGACCGTTCTACAGAGCAGAAAATAGCTGGGTTAGCCCAAGTGTAATTAGAATAATCGCCGATATATATTAGGGTTCAAACGGATTGCTACACAAACGACTCTGTGGGGTATTGTTGGCTAACTCTTGTCTGAGGGCTCATTGCTTGAAAGGGTTTTTCCTTACACTTGAAATAGTTTTCGTGCATTATTATTTATAGGGCGTAATACCATTCCGTTAGGTTATTTTAGATAAAAAGATCAGAATCTAGCGTTGATTTTTTTTTTTATATTATATTTCATAAAATTGAACTTTATCTCAAAGTCTAAATCTAAATGATTTCACCGTTTCCGCTACCGTTTGGAAATTAATTTGAAATGTTGATAGATATTAGCATATATTATCTAGAACTGATCGCTGCTGAGGCCGATAGGTTCTAGAGTGGGGGCCACGTACAAGCAAGCGAAGTGTCGAACGCCCACCCATAAGGTGGAAGGACGACTTGGTTAAGGTTTGAGGAAGTCGCTGGATGCAGGCCGCTTCCAACAGGTCTATGTGGCGATCCATGGGGGAGGCCTGTGTAAAGCAATGGACTTCCTAAGGCTGAAGAAAGAGAGAGATTCACGGTGCTAATATTGCATTGATAAATTAAATATCCGAAGCCTTAGGCAGTCACAATTTTGTCGCACGTAGGTTATTATCACGGACCCAGTTCATAACATCTGTGCGGAATATTCCCTGTGCATTGGGTCGAAAGCAGGTGACCCCGAGGTACCCTCTTCGCCCGAACACAATATACCGGGGGAGGTTCCATAATTAAAAATATAGTAAAAGCTATTTATAGATTTGCGACCAATTTATTATAGAATTTGTTTAGCTTTACATGATGTAAGGACTATATAATTTCCAGTTATGTTAATCGGCTCTCAATATACTGGTTCAGCACATGTACGTCCCACTGCAGGGCACGAGCCTTCTTTACAATCGATAGTACGGTGGAGAGGGGTTAGGCGACATAGTCCACCACGCCGGCCTAGTGCGGGTTGGCGGACTTTACATACCATAGATGTTTTTGCAAACGCTATGGTATGCAAGTTACTTCACGAGGTTTTTGTTCACCGTTATAGTGCGTGGTGATCGGTTGTAATAATCAGTACACACATGGCTCCTAAAAGTCAGAGGTGTGACCTGGGATATGAACCCGCGACCACTGTAAACATGTTGGCAGCCGCGTCTGGTCCGTTTGCCAACAGCTCACCACACACTTTCAATATATCTGATAAAATACAATATGAGGATAACAATAAACAATCAAAATAGTTCAATTTAGTTACTATTGAATTCATTCAGTAATAGAAAAATCAGTCATATAATGTAATAACATTTCGATAATTTTAATCGATATTGGAATTGGCGGTATTCAATTCTTCAAATTCATATTTCTTATTTCATGTCTGACTGGCCAGTATTTTTATATTTGGCTTCAATCAATTTCAAAACCTATTAAGTACCTTCTTGTTACTCAAATGAAAATTAATATTGTATTACATTTGTGTGACCAAAATTTATTTGTATTTTTTTATTTTTGGTCAAATATTACAAAAGCTTTTTGTCTTTTATTGGTAGGATATTTACGAACAGAGTTTGTCTAGTTTCAATGCCATGTAGATAGCCTAACGATGTTAATTGCGGAATACGTGATTATCAAACAAACTAGGCGGACTAGTTTCTTACTTCGAATTTCATTTTGTTAATTGTGATCGATTTCTAACACAAATTATTTGGACAAAAAGAAAGTTTTTGAGGGTAAATAAAGTAATGTAATGATTTTTGTAATGAAAATGAATTCAAATTGTTGTTTTTATAGTACTTACTATGTATCACTCTTTGTTATGGAGTTTAACTTGACTTTTTACTGTAAAATATATCCCTAAACAAAATTTGATAACAATATTGCTATAATAATATACAACGGCTTTTCGTAGCTTTAGGCCACTGGCCCTGGCCCATTACAGGTTTCAAAACTTTTTATCAGAAAGAAGAAAGTAACAAATAAATGTTTATTTGTTACATTTGTTATGACTACCCACCATTACCATTTTACCCATATCTTACCACTTTTTAATAATTACGTCATTGTCAAGAGCCAACAACGTATACTTACAGCTTAGCATTACCGACGAACCATTAACAAATGATAAACTCAACAGGCAAATAAAAATAAAATAAAAGTCCATTACAAGAAAAACAGTTTCACAAATCAGGTCTAACAATAGAAGCTATTGTCGGGTCGGGAGTCGAGCCGAGTTCCCGAGGGATGCCGGTGACGTCACTATCGACTGCTCCGCTCGCTACGACGCGACCGTTTACAATTAATATTCTTAGTATTTTATTGTTTGAAGGATTCTGTGTCTGTTTTGTATGGACTTGTGGTTTCCTTTATAATATATTTTTAATGTATCATGTATTTCAGTGTTTTTCGACCTTTCTGAACACTCGACCCCTTTTCAGGTTAATACCTTCTGGCGACCCATTTGTGCCATAGACAGACAAAAAGTTAGTAATTTATAAGACTGTGTTTATGATTTTCTCAATTTTCGTACTTATATTTATTGATAATACGTATACACTGTAAGAACGGCGAGCCCTTGAGTATGACCTCTGAAGGGTCGCGACCCACAGGTTGAAAACACTGATGTATTTGTAAGAGTGGTCAATAACTTAGTTAACAACATAACGTATGATAGAGGCTATGGTTTAAACCCAGAGTAAAAGCTTTATGTTTAACATATATATATATACATACAAATGGAAATTAAGTAAACAGTATAATATATGTGCGTATGATAGTATGTAGTATAAAGTGCGTGGTGGCCTGTTGGTAACGGACCAGACGCGGCTACCTACATGTTCACGGTGGCCGCGGGTTCAAATCCCAGGGCACACCTCTGACTTTTCGGAATCATGTGTGTATTGATAGTCAATCAAAACGCACTATAACGATGAAGGAAAACATCGTGAGGAAACCTGCATACCATAGCGATTTGTATAAATTTCTATGGTATGTAAAAGTCCGCCAACCCGCACTGGGCCAGCGTAGTGGACTATATGGCCTAATCACTCTCAATCGTACTCTCGATTGTAGAGGAGGCTCGTGCCCTGCAGTGGGTCGTGTATGGGCTGATACAGTACAGTATAATATATATGTCTTCATATTGAACTATCGCTCGCTTTAACTGGGAAAGAAATCCTTGCGTATAGCTGGTATGTGAAGTCTACCCGGCTCCAATTCCAGTGGGCAACTCATACAAAGTGGATTAGCTGGCTTAGAAATGCAACGCAGGAACTGCTGGCTAATTCACGTAATTTTTTGACGCGCCGATCAAGTTGCGGTGCAGTTGCAATGAAGTTTACGTCTTAGTGCAAAATGGTATTCTTGTAATTGTTTAGCTGCGCGTGAACTGCACCTAAGCTATGCGTGAACTGCGCGTGTGCTGCGCGTCAACTGTACGTCAGTCGTATGCAAGAAGCCTATACGTGAATACCGATCAAGTTGCGATCTGAATCACGCACATAAAACACGCAGCAGTAGAATACACTAAACCGCTCGCGTGACGCGAACTTGACGCGAGCGTATCTGACAGCGGTTGTCAAAATTACGAGAATACAAAAAGGTCTGTTTTGATCGAAACTTAACTGCAACTGCACTGCAACTAAACTTATTTAATTACGTGAATGACCCTACTGACAATTTACGGCCCATACACTGCATACATTTAATGACGCAACATACCACAGATATGAGTCTAATATAAGCCGCCGGTTTCTTCAAATGTATGTACTTAGTAAATTTTTTGCTATCAGGATTTGTAACACGTCCTTCATTGTAGATTTTCATATTCTCTCTCTTTTCTGTTCATATTTACTTGTAGTTATTACAGGTCGCGTTCACTTCTAGAAGGTTACTAATATTTTGAAAGTTAGACAGTATTCTTTTATGAATTTTATGTGTTTGTAACCAGTTTTGTGGACCTGATAAACAATACAAAAAAATTATACTATGGCATCACAATTAACGCAGTAATAAAATTCCCAGTATGCGCGACATCGATTTATAGTTTAACTATGTTTTAAAGAAGCTTATAATTGCATCATAATCAGTTATAGTTAGTGGAATCTTTGTTGGATTAGGTATAAAACATTTTTACATGTTTATAAGTATTTATCATTATTCTGTTTTTTTTTTTCAAAGATTAACGAAATAAAAATAATCTTAATATATATAAATCTCGTGTCACAATGTTTGTCCTCAATGGACTCCTAAACTACTTAACCGATTATAATAAAATTTGCACACCATGTGCAGTTCGATCCAACTTGAGAGATAGGATAGTTTAAATCTCAAATTATAGTCGCAATTTTAATTTATTGCTAATTATTTGTCTGTTATTATTTGACAGTCACAATCATCTGTTAACTCCAAATGATTCTAACAGATGTCGATACCTTTCGACTGGGTTGAGTAAGTAATCAATAGATGGCGCTGCTATGGTAAATCTACGAACGTGTCATATAAGCTACATTTTAACAGTATAATTACCACGTGTTGTTAACGCTATAAAATTAATTAAATTTATTTTTAAGTTTTAGCAGGAATTTTGCAAAGTATTTGTGTTTGCGTATTTTTTTAATGATATTCGTCGTAGTTTCGTGTTTATATAAGGCCTATCTACAAAATAAAAGCAATTCCAAAAAATTGTCAACATGCCTATTTAGGCATTAAGGGATGAAATGGGATAAAGTGGGACGAACGCGATGAGACCGGTAGATGGGAAATAATGGGACGGGATGTAACAGAAAGAAAAGGAGCCAGATGAGATGGGATGGGATACGATAGGAAAAGGGATAGTAGGTACTTAGGTTGAGTTCAGGAGTACAAAAGTTTGAACGGGAATAAGATATTTCTGGTGTGGAGTGGAGTCTAAACATCTAAGCACCCAGGCGAAGCTGGGCCGGGCCGCTAGTCGATTATAAATATGCCAAAAAAACGGCGGAGCACAGCTTAATAAAACATAGTTAAAAACTGAAGTAAGTAAACCAAGTTTACTTTAGTCACTAGTAGCGTATACATGGTGTTAAAGAAACCCTTCCAAAAAAGTCAGGCGATAATACTAATTATAGACTTAGATGACAGGTCAGAAAAACACCGATCCTGGCAGCATACTCATACATACATTAAAGGTATCATTGTTACTATCTTCTGTCTTTATCTTCGGTAGCATTTTCTCAACACTGTATACTTGTTACCTATTTAGGTTCATATCTGTAATACGTACATTACGTGTGCGCATCTGCCCTATAAATTTAACCCACATACTTGACGATCATCAACATACTAGAGCGTGTCCTGTATCCAGGCTCGTTGCGACGTGTCCAGACTGTTGACATATTGTCCGGGATGCGCCATCGATATTACCGGGACAGATACAAATAGATCCATAGTGTTCCACTTTACCGACCTACGAGTACACAATGACCCCATTCTATAATATAATAACCCATCCATTATAGGAAAGGATGGAGTATTTTATTTTAATTCTTTATTTAAGTTCCAAATAAATTATGGGGTAGAATCGATAGTTTTGCCTCGGTAGCGTAGTTGTACTACGTACGATTACACCGCTGAGGTCTCGGGTTCGAATCCCGGTTCGGGCAAAGTGATATTAGATTTTTTATTTTTTTTCATTATCAGCCCGTAGTTAGTAATTTGTGCCCGGTGTGGGGGATAGGCATGCCTATTACAAAAGTAAATGTTTTGGTCGCACCTCTGCCTACCCCTTCTGGGAAAAAGACGTGATGTTAATGTACGTATGTATGTCGATAGTTGTTTTACACCAAATGGGTTGGTACAATCGGATTGGTGCCACTGTGTCACAGAAAACATATCATGTGAGGGAACAGCTGTGCTCTTGTGTTTCGTTCTGTAAGTGCGGTTGCCGAAGTACCAACAGCTAGTGGTAGCATATTCGTACCGGCCTGAGTACAAGATAGGAGAAATGCTAAAAATATCGTGTGATTCGAAGCGATTTTTTTTATTCTACATTTTAAAGGGCCTTAAAGTCGGAGTTTTCATCATCACTTTCTTCAAAAAACTCAAATTTGTCTAAAGCTATTTTACATTTTACATGTTTTATAAGCATATTCCAAGATAGCCATCCAATAAATCTCCAAAATCCGTAAGTTTCAAACCGATGAAATATCTCAAGCGAATGCCTAAGAAATGTAAATTCTGTGTGACAAACATCAATCGGGTTGTCTGGAAGTCAAAACAGAGGTTCCAGATTTATCGCGTGTCCTTTAGTAAAACGGGAACAAATTGAGCGATCACTGAGAGAATTTGAATGCTGTAGCACCGACTTCTGACGTCATTTGTATTCCACAGCGAAATGTAGTTTTCCAGATTTGGGGAGACGGTATACATACTTATTTTATAGTACGATGGATCGATCGGTTTCATGTTTGTGCTTAAAAATTACAGAACACTGGCATTTATGAAGTTTCAGAGTCTCAATTAAATTAGTTTCTTTAGATCGTCTACGATCTTTTGGTGTGCGAATGCGTTGTTGTCATACTGTTGTAATATTAGGAACAGCTTTTCTCTCTTCACATTGTATTATATGGATAGATACAAATGAATGAAATAGCACAGTCAGATCTGTACGACTAGCGATCGATTAATCGTCAAGATATTTCCATTGGTATATTTGGTATTAAAGAAAACGAAAAGAAAGACATATTAAAATATGAGTATATCGCCATAGGCAGCTTAGACTGATGCACAACAACCGCATTGATACAGATGTCTTTCACAGAAAACAGATAGAATTATCGGATTTATTGTCGTGTTTTTGTTCGTTCGGTAAGCTTATTCGTAGCCCGACACTCGTCACTGAATGCTTCCCCAATTCTCCATTCTTTTCACGTACATTTTCAAAATCCGTCACACGATCACTAGATTTTACAAATGTTACCGTTAGAGATAACATTTTTTAAACATTAGATATCAAACGGACAAATTATAGTAGTAGGTATGTGGAGTTGAATTGTTATAATTGGACAAACAGGAACAAAAATAGGACAAAATCAGATGGAAGAAGGATTTCAACACAAGGAGTTTTTGATGGCTGGTCTAAAAGATATGAGATAAAAATACACCAAATTCCGTCCAACGTCGTGCCCTTAAACTTCACTTGCCATCATTTGTTTTCTGAGTACGCCCGCCGCCCTACATCAAAGATATTTTTCCAATGTTCTATTTACGACGGTTCCACTAAGTCCGGCTGCACAACGTCACTGGCGACCGGGGCACTACATTGAAAACAAACCGATCCCACATCCAACTGTGGTTATAAGAAACCGCCAAGATGTTTAACAAATGCATTGGGAAGATGCGGCGCGAGTGGTAAGCTGATGGCGGATTGATTATTTATTTTTTTATAGCCAGTAACCAGGGAGGAAACACAAACTCTGTGACTTTACGAATCAACTAATAAACAACTAATTTAAATTAATCGTGGTCGTTGTATATGTATGGGTTTTTATGTGTGAGGGATATTAGTTATAGGTGCAAGACTTTTGAAACATTACATTTTGTGTGCTATAGGATATTATGGTAAATGAAGTAAAATATAAATAATTGTTGTAAGATATAATTCGGCACAGTTCATTGCTCTAAATAAGTTACGCGATTACGTAAACGTTTGTAACCATATCATACAGAAAAATACTCGAAAATAATGCTAAACAGCTATTAAGATGGATGTTTCGGTATATATTTGGGATAAATTCTAAGCGGAGTTGCTTTCAATGGGCATTGAAAGCTAAAGAAATCCGTCATGTGGAAAGCCACAACAGACTGAGTATTTATACTTTCTTGGGTTTTAGCTATAAATAGTCTCAATAAAAGTAACATTTATTCCTAACGTGTTTATTAGCTGCGTGATTTATGATTGTGATGTTTTACTTAAGAAACATATAGATTAACATTGATTGTCATTACCTTTCGCAGAGACAATTACGTTCCGCTTTAACCTACATACTTTGGATACAAATATAGATCACGTATACATTTCAACATAAAAAACCAATTGAAAGTTAAGCCTTCATTAACAAATAGATACATCAGAAAAATATTATAATAATTACAAAAAAATATTTCGTATTCTAATCATTCATCGCTGCAACCACCTTTTCTTTCTAACCACATTATTATCACATATCACCATCCCTTTCTGCCGATGACACCCGCTCAGTCTCCCGCTTCCGCTGCCACCTATAACTTAGCCCCGATCTAAAGCAATGTTTACACCAGTGACCCCACCGCGGGAATACATTACCGGACTTGTGAATGGACAATTTCAGTGTTGATATTTACATCAAAATAATTATGTTTACCAAAGACTTCTCTTCGCGTTTTTTGTAGCGTAGTATCGATGCTTGATTGTGTACTTTGGAGATTGTTTCTAGAGTGTTTTGGTGATAGGAATGTTGGTAAAGTACGCGGTTTATATCGAATAGATATGGACAAAGCATAGTCTTGTGTTGGCAAGGTGAGGTGACAGAGTTAAGGGCAAATCAGATGATGGTATAATAACAACTGGGGCAAACAAATTCTTTAGTGTAGACAATGATTAATCACTTATATCGATATAAAACTTTGTAAGACACGGTGGAGCGATCAGGTTGGCTTAGTTACTGGTTAAGCCCAATATTTTGAAACGATTATTAAATAATTTAAATTTTTCAAAGAATTATATAATACTTCAATATTTTTTCCATAATTCCATAGAAATAAACTTTTACACATCAACGACTGAAATACTTTTACAGGTTTAACAACCCATTAAAAATAAGTTTATAATAAATTAATAAAACTCAAATAATTCCGCAACTCATTACCAAGAACGAGACGAATTTCTCAAGACAAGTCCAACCCTTCACAGCCTGAAGGAATCAATTATGCATAAATTCAGCAAAGTACATCGCAAGTTTTCAACATCGACCCTAACAAAACCCGAAAACAATTCTGCCATTTAACCGTCAGGGTTGTCACGACCGGGATATTCCGGAACGCGCTAAATGTGTGGAAACGTAAACATGAACATCTGGGCAACACTCGCTCCTTGTCCTTGCGATGGAGCATAACCTAAAGATAAACAAATACTTTTGAATATTTGTAAACATGCTAATGAGCTCCTTATTGGTCTAAACTCTTAAACGTTGGCTGAGAACTGGGTTCACCTTTTTTATCCGTTTATGTTAGTACTTGATAAATTAAATACATACTCGTACATTCATAAACTCACGCCTGTTTCCCAGAAGGGATGGGCAGAGGTGCTACCAGGACACCCACATTTCGCATTATAAGTTCCGTTCCACGATGTGATAAGAAGCGAGCCTATCGCCATATCGGGCACAAATTCCTAACTCCAGCATGATAATGAACAGAACATTCCACAGGAACTCACACCAAACTGATTTAAATCATTCCGCGACATTGAAAATAATATCGTCACCTTTTTTTACCCCTGGACTAAGTACATTCTGTTACTAAGCATAGGCAACACATCTATTAATAATAATAATACCTTTTCCAGCTTTTCGTTATTTTCGGCGATATGTTCCGCCCATTTCCAATTTTCTCGGATTATATGTCCTTCCTCAGATGTTCGTAAATCGAATTATTTTAAAATGATCTTGTATTAACAAGAGCCTTGAATTTATTTGCCAATTCCAATTACTGGGTATTGCTTTTAATTAAAATTACTTGCTAGGTTTCATTAGTTTAACAGTCATATTGTATATTAAATCTGATTTTAATTTTGAGCTGTAAAGCGATGACCTCATAATATTAATATACTCACTAAAAATGTATTGAGAATTATTTGAACTTATGGAATCCTTACGATTATTAATTAGTAATCGTTTAATCTGTGTCAGATTGTTAATAATGCGGATGTTTTTTCTCATCATTTATATCTATAGCTTATTATCTAGCCTCCGTGGCGCAGTTGGTTAGACGCCGGCTGTCAAACGAGAGCCTGAGGGTTTAATACCTAGATAATAATTGTTTGTGCAGCTCACAAATATTTATTTTAGGTCTGGATATTGTGAGTCCGAAGTTTCTCATAGTTTCCAATAACCACGTCACAATACTTGCACCTCAGTGTGACGTCACGACTATGTACGTAGCTGTTGGGTTTATTTATTGATAATATTGCTTGTAAGTCTCTCGTAGCTTCTAATATCGACATAAGACTCTTTAGTGTGGGATCAGGACTATGTACGTGACTGTTGGGTGTATTGTACTGTTGAAATCGGTCTGAACTCGACCTACAATTGTCATTAAACCTCATCAACCCCACTTCTGAATGAACTAAATTGTAAACAATTTCAATAACAAAGATTAACCAAATCTTGGAAATCCAATTAGCAAACACACTAATTAGTTCAACATTACCATCAATACATATTCTATTACCGAATTAATTACCAGACACCAATTATTAAAGAAAACACGCCATGTTTATCGACCATAGCGATCCAACGTACACAAACCGTGATGGAATTGTAAACGGTTTCACGTTTTAATTTACAAATAAATAAATCCAATTTGGACGCACACATCCCTGCGGTGCATTCACCGTTCTTGTTATTAAAGTGATTTAATCTTAGTAATGGGGAAATATTTTGATGCTAAAGCAATCACCTCGGTGGTGTAAGTACTACGGTACGCTTACAACACTGAGGTCTCGGGTTCGAATCCCGGGTCCACTTCGCACGTATCATGAATTCAGTGTTACTTTTAGTAATTTTTATTTATTTGCCATAACTTTTATATTGGTACATTGATTAATGACTTATTATACAAGGACGACAAGATAACTATCAAGCATCAAATTGAAAGTTTACTACAGTGTAGATAGAATGTCCAGCGTCGAGAGACGGAATATGGCGGCATGGAAGGCACATACCAGCAGGCGCAGCGTCGGACTCCTACACACAAGGTGTATAGATGACCTAATGAAGGTTGTGGGAAGCCGCTGGTCGCAAGCTGCTGCCAATATTTATGGGAGGAGAGGGAAGCCTATGTTCAATTTAAATTATCCAATACATCGCATTTTTTATATTGAATAGATACGACACACAAGCAAACAGGTCACCTGATGTTCAGTGATCACTGCCACTCGTGAACATCCACAACGCTTGGATCATACATGGCTTATCTGCCCATGAAATCGAGAATGACAAAGGATGGTCAAAGGAAACGGGTACTGGGCATCGGGCAATTAATCGTCTTTTCTACACTCCAGAATACGGTGAATATCAAACTAGAAGCTTTAGGAGCTATATATAAAATACCTTCCATTCCATGCTTTACATTTCCCTCAGTAAATCGTTAACGCGTCTCCAGTCAGAATATGCTAACGGGCACATTGACATTTGTAGACACCGCGAGCGCCAGCTAGTTAGACGTACAGCTGATGCCGTATTGCTGAAGCCACGGGTTCCATCGGGACGGAATTCTTTGTACGAAACGTATAAATCTTTGTACAGTTCCTTGTACGGTTCTGTATTGATATTCAGAATATTTAATGTGTTGTTTTAGATGCTATATACGTTTTTCGCGTGAATGATACGACGAGAAAGCCGGTTCAGGGTTAATGTCACACCTATATCAAAACTTATAATTACTAGGTAACCGCATGGTTCTGCACTTAACTCTCTAAGGCCTTAAGTTATTTACTGCCTTGTAATTGTTCTGGCTACATTTTCCTTTAAAATTCAACATGAGATTGCTAAAACACTGCTTCTTTACGACTTTGGACAAAGAGGTGGTACCTATCCAGACGGTCTCTCGTATACGAGGTACCCAATACCTACCTTTTTACAAATCGTTGTACGAAATAAGCAGTTTCTTAATAATTTGTCATATTTAAAATCTAAAAGTGTTACAGTCTTATCACAAATTGTTCTTAGAATGATTTTGGTCTAATATAAAATTTATATCAGCGTTTAAACTAAAACATTTATGCTATCGTCTATCAATAAGATTCTTAGAATCTAGTCTAAATTTATTAATTTCGTAAAGAAAACTAGTTTTAAAACTGTCTGATATAATTAATAGACCTTGTTCTGGATAATACGCCTTAGTAATCCGATAGGTTTTTAAATTTCCAAAATCAGATTGTTTTAGTAATATACAGAGTTTTTACCTATGTTTTCAATGATCGCGCGTATAATTGAAGTAGTCATTAATAGACTACGAATTTATTTCTATAAATTGAAAGTAAAATTGAAACTCTTACTGAAGTAAGTACTTCATTATATCATAATCGTCAAATCATAAGGCAAGAATTTCTCATGTATTTTGTGAACATTAGTCCAATATACCGAAATAATGCGATTTGTTGTATCTCAAATTATTAGCAACGCAGAAATCGGCAATCCATATTCAACTACTTTCAATTCTTTTCAAACAATTTATGACAAAAATTCATCAACTATTAATTTACCCGAACAAAAAATAAAACCCGGCAAGCAAAACGCACAGCCCTGCCCACCTTCAAACTTACGATCGGTCCTTATCTCCACGGCTCGCAGCGAGATTTGGACTCCGCAGCGTTTCAATAAAAATAAAGAGATAGATCTGCCTGGATACAGCCAGAGGCTTTTCAGTGGAAATTGTACGGAATAGTGTCGCATTTCGCGGCTTTACGCATAAAAAAGCGCTTGTAAAAAGTATGAAAGTCAGAGGTAAGTTTGGGTGAAGTTGAAGTATTGTTTTTGTTTTACGCGTCTCCGCGAGTTTTATATTTCGGCATTCAACGCTTGCCGGAATAATGGTGAATAATTGTAACGAAATTTTAGCCATAACCGGAGATGAAAACGGGCTGGATAGGATGAAATGTTTTCCATTCTTGTCAGTGGTAAATAAATGTGTTTGTTGGAATAAAAAAAGTGATCTACAGTCTGTAATTTACATACATGCACTCGCATCGAACAGCAACGTACGATTCTAATTCCTGCGTATTTCCAATTCTATTCCGGTTGAATTATATGCCTTAATGAATTGAGTGCTTCTGTTGTACTATTAGCGAGAAACTAGCGGTGGGGTTAGACGAGTATGTTAATGTCGAGAGAGCAAAGAGACACGCGTAATAAATTATGCGGTACTCACACTGCACAGATCACTACACACTACAAAATATTATGTGTGTGATTGTCAGATGTGTTAATAATATTACATTTTGCTTTATTCCCTCTCTATCTCTCTCTCTCTTCCGCCACAGGAAGTCTATTGTTGAACATAGGTGGAGACCTATGTTCAATTTGGATTGCAAACTGCAATTTGGAGATTCTTGGGGGAGCCCAAGAATCTCCAAATTGCAGGAAGACGCTGGATGCAGGCCACTTCCAACAGGTCAAAGTAGAAATCATTTCATTATTATAGTAATAACAAAGTAATTTAGAGATTTATATAAATGCAGTATTCTTAGACAAAAGCCTACAAAAACTATGATTGTCATGCTCGAATGCATTTCTATAAAAAAAAACCTATCAATGTGTGCTCTGATCTGGTGAGAGGAAAAATATGATATTTATTCGCCGTTCGACGCCAACTAACGTTGGAATCGCTCGGTTTATTTATAGATAGAATATTCCAAAAACTATTCGGCTTTTAGCAATGCTTTCTATCTCATGCGGAATAGCTAAAAAAATGTATACTCTTGGTTTTTTAATTTTGTTTGTATGGTAACTTTTGGGGCAAAACGGATTGTCTAATAGAGAAATATGGGATCGCTGATTTAATTATGCCTTGTTTTTCAAATAAATCTGTTAATGAACGGCATAAAATATGTATAGAATGTATTAATCATACGAAAACGGTCTACACTGTCTACACTGTTTTGATCTTACAACATCATTAATGGGCATTATACATTATACTATAAGATCTTGGAATGTACTCTCATGTCAGAAAAACATGAAATTAGTCTTACAACTTAAACATAGGCTCTGCAGTACCCAGACTCGTAACAAACATTTATTTATCATGTTTTTTTTAGATCAAGTGTCTCGCTTGCTCTCTCGTTTCACAGCCAGATTCTCGCTAACATACACTTTTTGAACGCCTCTTCGATATCGGATATACATATACAGGGTGAGCCCGAGACGTGACGCGCTTTAGATTTCTGAAAATCCGGGTACAGTACTCGCTATTTGGAAGGGTCTGAATTCTATTACCATCTTTTGAGTGTCCAATGGTATCCAAAAATTCAATAGCGAAGCTTGTATTTCAAGTAGACTTTCTATTTAACATTAGTCCCTACCACACTAGCTGACCCAATCCACTTGTACTGTCGCTTGAACGACCTTCAAATACTCTAGCACTTGGTGTTTCGACAGTATCTAATCTCTTATTCTGAAAACAAAAGCTCCACAACACCTAAACTAATTTACTGGAGGATGGTATCTCATATGTGAGAGGCCGCTTGTCGCAATATCTATTTCTTCCGGCAAACGGTAGTGTAAATGCATCGTTGTGTTCCGGTTTGAAAGCCGTTGTAGCAGAGTAATCGTGGCGAGCGCAGTGGAATGCCAAGAGTTGCTTTGTTATTCATGGTGTTGTTTGGTTTACCTACTATCTATAAGCTGTTGTATCGCTTACTATCAGGCGAATGGCATGCTCGTCTCGCCATTCATTGCAATAAAAAAAACCTGAATCAAAGAATTGTCCCGTTTATCTGGGATCAGGAATCAAACTTGCTTTATTGTATCACCAGTTTCTTCTACAAAACTGTCAAATAAAATAAACAAAACAATAAAACAGAATAAAATCCAGCATCCAAACTAGCAGATAACACCCGTCGAGCTGTAGAGAAAAGAAATAATTGCCGTGAAACTCGGCGAAACTACCTCAAGGCTAACTTTTCGACAGCAATCGAATTTCCCCCGACACCTGCCTTATTTAAGACTGCAATGCGAGAAGGCTTTTTATTTTACCATAGGTTTTGTTTATGGCATATGACCTTCCGTATTTTTTAATTCTTATACTGTCACGACACGACACTATAGTAGATCAGTGTGGGTTGGATCAGAAAGGCTTAGAATTTAGATCCTGTTCAACCGTACAGAACACTAATGATAAGCAGTGGAAGGTATATGGGCCAGTATAATTTTTATGTATTAATTTTATTTTTCTTTTATATTTATTAGAAAACCAATAGCTTATATGCAACACAATAGGTAACAAAAAGAGTATGAAATATAGCCACTTACAGTTATTCACAAGTATGTGATAGAATAATATAATAGTATATAAGAATAACACTAAATTATTTGTTTACTGTTAAAATACAAAAAAAAGGTGAGAAAAACATCAAAGAAATGTAAACATGGTATACACGGTAAACCCAGCTATATTGTCCCACGTAAGGAGCCCGAAAACAGACGTAATAATAATCTTTTCCAACCAATCGATATTCTATCACGTGTTCAATCAGTACAGTTGGTAAGTACCTACTATAAAGTTACCTTCTATCACGTACTCGTATTTTATGTTTCGAATTTCGAAATATTGTTGTAAATAATATTATGTATTTCCAGATCTATGAGATATATGAGTGTAGTCATTAGGGAAATTATCACATCATTAAATGAATATTATGTTATATCATCTGGAGTCGTATACGATACGGGCCTGACATACCTGGTTGAGATTCATTAAAGTTACATTACATTTGATGAAAAACATCTCCAAATATTTTTTCTGTATAAAACCATAATTTCCTTATGCACAATTCAAAACCACTCACTCACTCCACGATAACAATTTACGTGTTCAGAGAGCCACGTGCTCTTCCCGAACCCGTCGTAATTTCAGACGTAGCTGTAAGGGAAATACATAGGGATTTTTATGTGGAGAGAACGTAGAGTTCCCTCGGGATTAATATCATCACGCGCGAATCCGCGGGTAGCAATAACTCGTGTACTTATAAAGCTATAACGTTATTCTCAACAGCGTGGATTGAAATAATAACCACAATAAACAGAGACTGGAAGATTGTTTGCTTTTTACGCTATCAGATTAGAGTGAGCAAGAATTTTTGCAATTGATAATGTCTAGTTAGATAGAGGGAGATTTTCGCTGAATGACTAGTTAACTTGAAAAGAAAATCTAAAAGTCTGAAAGATAAACGGAGAGATTTTTGTTCAACAGAGGACAAGATAGGTTAAATCTTGTGAAATTATAAACGCACTGTAATGCATTGAGTGTAAACAAAACAATGGAGCAATGTTAGACTAGTGATGAGGCCCTTAATATTAAGCGATTTAGCTCGTGAATATCAAACAAAGATGTCATTGGTTAATTAAAAGGTAAAGATGAAAGAATTCATCGGGAGAAAGTAATCGAAACCCCAGGAATGTATTTAATTACAACATAAGCGGGATATTGATAAAAAGCAAAATTGATGTTATTTATTATATGAAATAATTTATTCATAATATTTTAGAAAATAGAATTTATTTTTTTCCAAATAAATATTTGACATTCAGAAACTTACAATGATAAATTTTAAAATCTGATCAAAGAAGCCATTTCAAATTCAATAAAGCAATTTCTCTCGATAAATTATTCAAACGATAAACTTGCAATCGACGGTGGTCTCCGAATCTTAACCATGATTGATAAGCACTTAATGAAATATCGTCAAAACGTCAAATATAGAGCCTTTGGCAACGAAGTTCTGGGAAACCCAAACCGCTGCAAAGTCTGGATGAACGAATCAATACGTCCTACGGATAACCTCTGAGGTTTTCCTAACTATTTTGGTGACAGATCCAGTTTTATTTTCCAGCTGTTTCTCGAGGTTGAACAAATTGAGTACGGTTTTTCTAGAATCTTACATCCGTAAAAACTAATTCCAAAGCTAATTTTAACCTACAATGAATATCATGATGATTAATTACTGAAAACTATTATAGCATATGTAGCAGGGGCTGTTTGAAACATCTGTATAAATTCTGACTGAAATTATACAACATAAAAATAAATCAAGAAGTCAGATCTGTCGATGGTTTACCTCTCGACTGTCGTTTCTTTATCAGCTGTATTTAACATTATGTCTAATGTAATCGCTTTATGTACATATTGTATAATCGTCACTCCTGTATTCCTTTGGTGTAGGCAGAGTTTAGGGATCGCCACTTTACCGTTCCGACATACAAATTAACACCGCGCATTATTTAAAAGTTTTAAATATTTTCTTAAGTAATTTTATGGTCACATCGAGGATTTATTTAGGATTTCGCAGTCTGAAATAAATTATATGATCGCGAGCCTCCCCGAAGCAAAACGATGTCGAGTTACCTAATACTGATTGAAGTACAAAAGGCTGACACCTATAACGGTCCATTGCTGAACAATTGTGTTTTCAATTGTACGCCAGTGAACCCAATCCATCGCTTCGCTTATTTATCTCCAGCTAGCACCGCTACAAGCAACTTTCATTGAAGACGTACGTAGATAATGTTTAAATTATAGAGAAGCGCACACACATATGCTTAGAGGAGTAGATATAGATTCCATAGACATTTTGCCGAGCTTGTTTTATTTTTAAGATGTGAGTGCGAGTGAGAGTGCTTGTCCATACTGGGCACAAATTCTAGACAGGGGCAATCCATGTGCGAATATAATTTAAGTCGAAAAACGAATACTAGATCGTGTACTGGACTTGGCAATTGAACAAAGGATCTCATAGTTTACAGGCCATATAACATGTTTAAAATGCTAAATATAAATCAAAATAAACTTGACCCATCTTGGTCTAGGAGCTGCAAAAATAATAAACTCAATGGCAGACAGATGTTACGATTTACAAACGCACACAATCCAGACATTTATTGAACTTACTTGGCAGAAAGGCGAAAATTAAAATCTATTTCAGATTTGTAGCTTTAAAAATAAATTCTTTGGAGCCAGAGCGGAGGGGTCTCAATTTGGAGAGAAATATTGGCAAGTTTATGATGTAATAAAACGTATTTTAGAGCAAACAAAAGAAATAATTTTCTAGACCACGTTTATAGTGTCAGTATAATAGTCAAGTCTGGGCTTCACTTGAGGTCGTGACATTCTGGTTTGATTAATTTTAAACCTATTTCGGACTCCCTGGCGGAGTTGGTTAGACGCCGGCTGTGAAACGATAAGTCGCGGGTTCGATCCCCGCAACGAAAAAGATATTTGTGCTATCCACAGGTATTTGTTTCTGGTCTGGGTGTTTGTGACATCGAAAAGTCATTTACATTTTCTGATACCCACAACATGTGGGTGACTCTTGGATGTATTTATTTATTTATAATAGGATCTTAAGTTAAACTGAGCTACGGTAAGAGTTCGTTTTGAGAGCAAGCTAGCAGGTTGGCGACCATCGTACACAGGGGTTAACAACTTATCATTGTAGTCCAGATAAAGGATGGGAACAGGAAAGGGGTAATGGGCAGATGCCCACTACCCCTTTCTGCCAGACTAGTTTAGTGAGACTGCCAGATGGCAGTCTCACTAACCGGCTTCACGTTGATCTCCTGTGAGATAATGGTACCTGCCCATTTATACTTAGTCATGGCTGACAACAGCGTGGCTACCACGTTTAATTTATGGTATGTAAAGTCTGCCAACCCGCACTAGGTCAGCGTGGTGGCACTCTCAATCATATTCTCGATTTTAGAGGAAGGCCGTGCCCTGCATTAAGACGTATATGTGCTGACACAAATACAGATACAGTCACATACATATTCCTGACCCCATACTAAAGTCTAGTCTTGTGTCGAAGTATCTGGAACTACGAGAGACTTTTCGGTCAAACAAAGAACCAGACCCGAAACAAATACCCACAGAGCACACAAATATTTGTCGCAGCATAGGGATCGAACCCGTGGCCTCTAGTTTGACAGCCGTCGTTTAACCAACTGCGATCCTGAGGATGTACAAAATAGTACGTTATGAATGGAAATTAGCATTTTGTTAAATCTTATTTCGCCTGGCGTCTCAGTGCGATGGCTATTGTTCCCTCTGAAACGGTTGTAGGTATTTCTGTATTTATTGAACGTAACAGAAGCTTGCACACACCGACGAGAAAAATATTTGTACATTCAAAAGGGAATGTACAATCGAAGTCCAAATACAGAAATATACCGGATCGATTGCCGTGTTATTTGTCGTTGAAAGTCGTTGGTTTTCTTTTAGTTTTAGATACTATATGATCGCGCTTGTGCCCACAAGGGGATAAATACCTTTTTTAACCAATACATATATAAAAATGTAGCCTGAATTACTAAATCTAATTTCGAGAACCATATTATTCTATACAAATAATTATAAGTATCTTTTCTATTGTTGCTTATATCTTGCCAAAGAGTTTAAATTATATTGCGTTGGCACGAATCTTTCGCAGAAGATCGTCTCTATTATTGTGAAATTGTATTATTTTAAGACTAGAGACAATTTTGTTTATAAACTTCAAGTTGACAACAGCGGCGACCTTATTTTGAGAACATTACTCGTTGAATATTGCGACTGGGGGATTATTACGATCTCTGTAGAAACAAGGCGGAATCCAAGACTTAGCCCTTACACGTAAAGCTATATCATACCCAGGATATACAGTCATTAAGTAAAAAATGTTTTGTATTGTTGTATTGTATCAGCCCATATACGACCCACTGCAGGGCACGGGCCTCCTCTACAATCGAGAGTACGATTGAGAGTGGTTAGGCCATATAGTCCACCACGCTGGCCTAGTGCGGGTTGGCGGACTTACATACCGTAGAAATTCTTTAAAATCGCTACGGTATGCAGGTTTCCTCACGATGTTTTCCTTCACCGTTAAAGTGCGTGGTGATTGATTATCAATACACACATAACTCCGAAAAGTCAGAGGTGTGCCCTGGGATTTGAACCCGCGACCACCGTGAACATGTAGGCAGCCGAGTCTGGTCCGATACCACGAGGCCACCAAGCACTTCAAAGGTTGAAAGAACAAAAAAAAGCACAAAAAAAGGTTTACTATCAGTATTTAGTATCACACATTCCGGTAAAGAAATATCGAAGGGAGACAAACAATTGATATGCCACCGAGTGATGTTGTAATACCTGTAAGTGATTCTATTGACGAGCACTGAGAAATAACGAACCTTCTAGAATCTAGATACAATATTTGATTTTCCCTGCACTTGCACTATCAGCAATAAAACCATTTAATCTTGCAAGCATAACAACCTCAGTTCTAACCGCCCACCCTAAAATTCCAACTGAACATTCCCAACTCGGTACAAAATAAAAAAATATTTTCCCGGCCGACTGACAACAATAAAACTAGCACATCAAAAAGCGTGGGTTTATTAAGGAAACAGTGCATGGAACGCATAAACGCGTCGCATTAACCGATTTAACACGAAACGAGTGCAGCGTTGTAAAAGTTTTATACACAAACATAAGAAATTCACACCGCGATTAGACAACGTGGAATTAATGGTCTGTCGGGCTTCCGATTGTGCTGCGGTGTCTCTGATAGCGAATATCTGTCTCTTTATTATTTTAGGGAATTATTTTATGAAACTGAGTAGGTACTCTAACTAGTAACTTTATAGAGTATAACTACCCTCAATCGTAGAAGAGGCTCTATTGGAGCTGAATTATTTTCATTATTATTTTATTAATAATTGTTCTTGTTGGGATAAACCTTGCCAATATCGTAATACAGTTTCAAAATATCTTTTTGTCCACTCTTGTCCTGCCTTTATATGGAGTTAGCATAACTTAACTTCCCAGTCATATTGCAAAGTGGTTTGCCATATAGTTTTACCATCTGCTGCCTGCCTGATATCGCCCTGACCTGATACCCAGTAAAGAAAGCGAAACATCACTTTGAATGTTGTAAAACGTCTTATGCAATATTAAGCATATAAATCTACTTATTTTGTTGCCTATCCTGCCACATTGCCGGCAAAATTTCAACTTCCCACAGAAAGTCATTTCGTATCAGCCGAGCGGGTTTCTGTTTTTCGATTCAATTGTATCAAATAAGCCATTAATAAAAACAATTCGGTCTAAAATAAAAGACACACCAACAATTTCCTTGACGGCACAATCGTCCTCAATACAATTTACATAGAATCACAAACAAAAGTAATGTAACAGCCGCATATTGCTAAATAATTATAATTTATGGACATAAATGCGTGGCACACTCGCCATTTCGCATTTATAAAATAAGCTCACAAAACGGAGAAATTGCTCGGCGTACGTGCGAGAAACTTTAAGAGATTAAAAATATTTCTACGTATGAAAGGGCAGCAGTTAGCACCTGTGAATGAAGTTTGTGTAACACGTTTGGGAAATTACTTCGAACTACTCTGATTTTTTAATCAGAAAATTTCAAAGCACGGTAAATTAAAAATATAATTAATGACCTACACTTTCTTGCATTATACTCGCTTCAATACGCCACCTTAAATAAAATTATACAGTATATAATTTATTGTCATTTGACAGTTCCAGTCAGTTCCTAGATTTTGATAGAATCCCTATAGACGACTCCAAAATATTACCGCTACGCTAACTACTCAAAAAGACCAATTCACCGAAACCAGCTTTGCCTAAATCTAATAAAATAAGTGGGGCCCTGGGACTAGTTATAAACTTACACAAAGGCTGTTTTCACAAACGTTGCCTAATTAAGTAACATCTGGTAAAAAAGGAATTAAATAATAATTAATTTATACAAATACCTCGGCATGCGACCACAGTGAAAATATTTTTCTTCGTTACTGTCGTGGCTATGAAGTAAAAAGATAGACATATGCTTATATCAATATTCTTTTAAATTTCAGATGCTCGCTAGCAGATTTTAACTGGTAAGTGGCTCTTGTTTAAAATGTCCTTATTTATGGGAAACAATTCAGCAAGCTTTCATAACTCCTAACAAAACTATCACATAACTTATGAAAATAAATATTGAGTCATTGATTTCAGCGAACAATATGGTTAATAAAACAGTCATAAGGCATGTCACGCAAATAAACCAATTCCATGTAGCCACACAATTGAAAATCACTAAAACGTATTTATGGTGTTATGAAAGTCCAATCATACAATGTCTGAATAATAGAGAGCGGTGTCGCTAGTCGTGTCGCATGACGTTGCCTCGCCTCACGCTTCCTTTCCGCCTTGCCTTAAGACGATTCACGCCTTACCTCACGACGTCACACGAGTGCCTTTCCTTATGACAGTACGCGCCTTGCCTTGTGACGCCTCGTGAAAGCAAACTCACGCCCGCGTTGAAATCAGCCAATCTGTCCGTCACACCCCAAGGGATTTTATTTGTATAAAATATTATCATATTTGCTTTTTGTCGCCGCCGCGTGTTGTGGAAATAATCTAAAAGTCTTTACGTTTATAAGACATTTGGTGTTCTGTTTTGTTTTGCGTAAATGGGATTTTAAGTTGAGTTTATTTAGAAATACAAAAATCTAAAATGTTTATAATGAGTCTCCAACATTTCTAAAATATACCGATGCTTTTTGAATGTTATTAATTTTATTTAGTAAATAAATACTAGTATCTTACACACTTCGATCAACAATACCACATAGACTGTAGAATACCCTGAACAAATTACCCAGTCGATAAGCCAGTAGCCATTTATTGCGTCATTGGCAATAAAAACATATCCAATGGCATATACTCGTACATATATAACAGCGAGTTAAACTTATAACAATACGTTTTATTACCCGACTACTACGAATAAAATATGTTATATTGTGTTAAATTACTATGTAAATGTAGTCATGGCCGGTCCCAGGGTCCGCCTTCCGGCCGAGTCTCCTCCATTTCTACCGGTCTTCGGCATCCTCAGAAGTAAGACCATGTAAATATACATAGTATTTGAAGAAAAAGTATATATGTATACACTCGTAATAATAAATCGTACAAATATTATGATATTCGGTAATTTTGTATCAAAAAGTAAGAAACATAGTACATCCCAACTCATATAAAATATATACTTAAATTGTTAGTTAAAATTTTTTTTTTTATTATATTTTCACAAATTCTAATTGCACACTAGACGAAAAAAAATTGGAAAAATCTTCACATGATTATTCTTGTCCGAATATTTAAAACATATATTATTTCAAATCTTAATCGCTAAAATATCTCATAAAGAACACAACCCGCTGGCAGTGCACCCCACCTTCCCACATAAGCGGTAGTTGGCGAATTCTCGCTGACACTGACGCGGTCTAGGTAAGCTAAGTTCCAGACAATCCCCAACTTTGAGGTGCCAGGTAGGAACTTCACCGTAAGCAGAATTATTCCTCACCTCGTTTTATTTATCATATGGAATATTTTTGGCTGAGTTTTAATAATTGAGAAATATGCCTGTATACTGGCACGACATAATGGGCGCTTTGGCGCTTAATATTACGTGCATCGTGGCCCAAGTAAAAAGATAAATATCTTTCATTTATCGACACGATCTTACCTGTCTTAGAGACACATAGGTTGTTCCTAAAACTAGAACCTTGGGTTAGTAACTGTGATTGGCTTTACACGTTTTATCATCGAGTAAATACAATACAATTTCATATCTTCTTCTATTTTTTTTAAACTGTTTCTTAATGATAGAAAAAAGGTTTTTATTTACTTACAATGATCTAATGGATGAATATAAGGCGTAGAAATAATGAAAATTTTTTTTGTACGATTTCTAGATCGCCAAGTATCTCAATATATTATTCTACAAAAAACATCAACATTGTCCTAATATTTATATTTACTCCCACAAATATGGAAAACTGTCCATTTATTCCGGAATTGTTATTTTTTTATTAAAAATAACATAAAATAATTTGGACATGAAATATATCGTCATTGTGACGTCAAGAATACTAAGGAGCGGAGTAATTTTTTTATGAGGTGAGCACCTCCCTTCTGCTTCGCCTCGGCTATGCTATAAAAATATGTTTATTTAAATAGAAATGTATGAAAACCAAGTAAGCTCTGTACCAGTGATATTACATAATCATTATTTAGAAATACATACAAATTTAATAGATTAATAATATTCTACACATCGTCACCTATATCTAAGACGTCAAAATTTCTTACAAATGTACGACATATTGACGATTCCACGACCACAAATCTAGAATATTCGAGCTAAGTTCCCTAGTCTCACAACGAGTCACATGCGTCACTTTGACACAAACCGAGGCACGACCGCACGGAGCCAGTTGTTAATATAAATTCGTAATAGTCGAGCATTCCGAGGATATTAAAGTGCATTTACTTTAATGTAGATCTGCCGCTGCCTACAGCTCAGTAGTCCGCGCGCATTTATTGTGCACAAAAAGATTCCCAACGCACACAGCGGCACAAATCGAGGCACCACATCGCAGATGAAAAATAAAAAGTGACAGCGCGCCCACAGTTTCACGTACACAAAAGTTCGCTATCGGTAACTGCCATGCCTTCGGGCGCGTTTTTAAATAATAACTCGTGTATCTTTCAGCTGTATGCGTGCGCCGGATAGACATTTAAATTGCGCTGAACACTTGTTTCGTATCGGATATTCGCTCGGTATTGTTACTTGAACACGTTTTGGGTGCTACACAACGGTTTGTTTTGCTCGCTTGAAAACCTGTGTTTACGTCGGAACTTATTTGAGCTGGTATAAGTGGAAATGGTAAAAAATATTTAAAGAGCGGCGGTGCGGATTTTCGAGACAAAATTCAAAGAGTTTGTCATATCTTTAAATCAACCACTCGTATTACGACTTTGGTGGGCTAGGTCCTATCCTCTCGCAACTGTAAAGGAGGTCAATGCCCCGCTGCACACCATACTACATTTACTGGGATGTAGGGACATGACATTAAATTTCAATATTTTTTTCATATTAAATAAAGAAAGTGAGGATCAGCATACTTTATAATAAATTATTACACCACTGACCTCAGCAGATCCGAACGCAAAAAAGGCAACGCGACTATTTTTCGTCGAGACATCTGCTGGCTAATTCACGTAATTTTTTGACGCGCCGATCAAGTTGCGGTGCAGTTGCAATGAAGTTTACGTCTTAGTGCAAAATGGTATTCTTATAATTGTTTAGCTGCGCGTGAACTGCACCTAAGCTATGCGTAAACTGCGCGTGTGCTGCGCGTCAACTGTACGTCAGTCGTATGCAAGAAGCTTATACGTGAATACCGATCAAGTTGCGATCTGAATCACGCACATAAAACACGCAGCAGTAGAATACACTAAACCGTTCGCGTGACGCGAACTTGACGCGAGCGTATCTGACAGCGGTTGTCAAAATTACGAGAATACAAAAAGGTCTGTTTTGATCGAAACTTAACAGCAACTGCACTGCAACTAAACTTATTTAATTACGTGAATTACCCTACTGTATAGTCCCTTTGTAGGCGTAAAGTTTCATTCATGAAACAATACATTTACCATAGCGTTTCTTGCCCCCTATTTGATTCATCAAGTTGTATGACCTCATCAAAGTGATTTTGAAACTTCCAATATGTTTTCATTGTGAAACTCGTCATGTATATGTGTGAAAGGTAAATATCTGTTTTAAAAAGATATATTACTATAGACAAAATCATACTATGATATTATGATATCGTATTTTAAACCAATCCAATAATATTATACTACCAATTTCGATCATAACAAAATTGAGTTTTTTCCTCCGAATTTGAAATAGAAATTCATATCACATTTACAGTATTGGAAAAACAGTGTAAAGATAACTATTGAAAAACTGATTATGATAAAAGCATGGACAAAAACAGGCGATTTATCCACGGTATTTGTGATTAATTGCGATTTGCGGTTTGTTCTGGGAATGTGTTCAAAATATTGCTTTAACATAAGTATAGCTGGGTTGGTACCCCTACATGACACTACACTAAACTTTATTATTTTTCAATATAATTAATATTTTGTAGTTATGCGATATTGAAATATGCGAAGATTGTAATGGTTTGTAAATATGCTCTGCTTTTAATTAAATTAAACACAAGTTAAAGTTTTGCTTTGTTTATGTTGCTACTGCAAAGTAATTACTATGAAATGGTCAGAGAAATTCTGTCCAAATGTTGTTGATTGGTGGGAGATGAATATTTTATTTTCGACAACCTGACTTATTAAACTATATAATTATATTTTATTAGAAACTGGCCCCCAAATATGAAAAAATAGAGCATATATTTTGTATAACTTTTTGCCAAATTTGGTAGAGAATTGGTAGAGCTGTGGTAACTCGTGGTGACTCGGCATGAATGGGCTGGATCGTCCGGGGTAGGACCACTGTCTCACAGGAGGTCAACGTGAATCTCCGCTGTCGCGTTTCGTTCGGTGAATAAAATTGCCGGACGCCGAATACCCCTTCCTCTTCCCATTCTTTTTCCTTCCCGCACGCCTCCCAATTTGATGGGCCGGCAACACATCCCTGATCCAAGCGTTATGGTTGTTCATGAGCGGCAGTGATCACTTACCATCAGGTGACCCGTTAGCTCGTTTGCCTATGAAATAAAATAAAACATTGCCTACACAGTTCTTTACTCTACCACACTGGCCTATCATAGCTTCAAATAACATACCACAGAAATTCTACAATCTAGCACACAAAACTAAACAAAAAATCCAGACCTTGACAAAGTTTTCAGCATGCAATATCCTAAATCGTATCCCAAAAGACAGAACTTTATACGTATCACAGAAACGCCCTTGAGCGCGGTCCGTTTTGGTCTGAGCGCATCGCCCGCGGCGTTCGCTTTCCAACGCTCGGAAAACTGTCTCAAAGTAACGTTCATGCTGATAGGAAAAACATTCGCGTGGCCTACTCGGCTTATATCTGAGCCTATTTTTGGAAATAATGTGCGTAATAATAGTTTTTGTTTTTATGTTGTCCTGTTTTGATATTTGTGGAGTGTTTACATACATACATAAACATCACGCCTTGTTCCCAGAAGAGGTAGGCAGAGGAACAACCAAGGCACCTACGTTTCGCCTTTTGTGTTCCGTCCCATGATATGATAGGGGACGAGCCGTATCAGGCACAAATTCTTGACTCCGGGCTGATAATTTAGAAAATCCAATATAATTTTTCCGGAACTGGGATTCGAACCCGAGACCTCAGCTTTGTAATCACATTTATGTCCCATTGTCCTGTTTATAAGCACAAATAATGTTAACAGATTATCGATATTTTTACTATAGTCTAATATAGATTGCTGAAGAGAAAAATATTAGAAGACTTTTGTTAAATCTATAGTCACAGTTTCTAAGCACGTATGAGTTGCTTTCATCGATTGCCGAAGCTTGATAATATTACTAAGTAATACTCGTAATATTGGCTATGGTTTCATTAGATTCTGAAGTTTACTAATAGTTGCCTCGAAAACATATCCATTGACCCATTAAAGACTCAATTCACATCAAAACTCCCATTAAACCAGCAATGTAATGTTAGTAGAGTTTATTCAAATAAAATAATTAGAAAAAAATGTGAATGAAAAGGGCAAGGCGAAGGGAAATAATTACTATAATTACATGGTAAAGGAAGTACAGGTACTATGCAGGAAGGCGAACTCCGGCACCCGCCGGTGGCGCCAGCTACAACGAACATGGTGGAATTGAGTAATAGTCTTTAAAGTACATATTTTACAGCAGCGCTTTACGTAATAAAATAAATAAAGAAGAAAAAATATGTGTAAATCATTCATAACATAAGAGGAGCGGAAATAAAGCATAGATTAGTAAAGTAAAAATAGATTTTTAACTGGCATTTACTTGCCAAAGTAAAAAGCGCAGACTTCCCTTCCTTTTCCAATTCCCCTAAAAAATACAGTTTTTTCTCAAAGAGGCATTGGCTGGATTATTATATTATATGGATAAGCCTTTACGAATATTATGTGAGATCGTATTGGACTATGAAGCAACACTTGCCTAATGCATAATCAAAGAAAAAAAATATTTTTATTCGAATAACAGCGAATCTTTTGCTATAACATTTATGTAAATAATAATAAATACATCCAACAGTCACATACATAACCTGTCCTGGCTCCACATTAAGATAAATAAAGTCTTGTGTCGTGATTATCAGGAGCTACGAGAGACTTTTCGGCCTCACAAACACCCCGACCCGAGACAAATACTTGTGGGCTTCAAAAATATTAGTCTTGGTGCGGGGATCGAACCCGCGGCCTCTCGTTTCAAAGCCGTCGTCCAACGAACTGCGCCATTGAGGCTGTGTTATTTATTTATAATAATCCTAGTTTTCCGTAACTCGCTAACCTATACATATTCACTCCCTAATTATATTCCTAAAAACTGTCTAAAATAACAATCATACATCACAAAGTTTCTACCAATACTAATAAACTAAGCCTTATCGTAACCAAAAAACAGCTTGATCGCCATCATAAAGCTGTATACACACGAAGCATTAAACATCCCTCTATAAATCAAACATAAAACATAACGTATGAGAGACAATGTGCCATTCGTACAATGGCACGGCAGTAGGACAGCCCGTATTGACCCACATATGCACGGAAGAAATACAGAAAGGAATGCGGGTCGTGCTAGTGGACATACGAGTATCGACAGCACTGATTGTTTCGTTTTAGAATGGCAATGCGATAAAGACAAATGCCTTTTTAATAATAATATGTTAGTGAATACAGGTAATTGTGAAATTGAATATGAGATGATTAAATTCAAAATGTCCGCCAACCCGCACTAGGCCAGCGTGGTCGACTACATGGCCTAACCACTCTCAATCGTACTCTTGATTTTAGACGAGGCCCTTGTCCTGCAGTGGGACGTATATCGACTGATACAGTAAACTGAAAAGTTAGAAATCAATATTGTAATAAAATGGAGTATTGAAAACGTTAACGAAAGTTAAGACTTAATTTATACAATTAATTATGGTATCAGGTTTAATACATGAAAAAAAATCTTTAGCATTACTGGACTGTCTATATTGAAAATAATGAGGTTGTCTAATTTCACTTCATTCTAATATCTAGTATTTTCTCATACAAATAATACATTTTTCATAGCTTATACGGTTATCCCAATACCGTACTTACCGTAACATTAGTGACTCAGAATACATCAACCGCCTTGAACATCCCCTTCGGATCAAGACCGGTGAAGGAATAAGTTAAGGCGATTAGCCAAAGTATATAGGAGTGGCAGCGTCCTGAACGACCATGTTCGTCTCTGCATATCAAAATTTAGCAATTATTTTTGTTCTTTTAGGGCCATGTATTCAAACCACAGCATATCTAAAAGAAAAAAGATATCGATCAAAACTGGTTTTTGCAAGATATTATGGGTAGTGAAAAGTGTTAATTTTTTTTATTACATAGGTCCGGCCAACGAGCAAACAAGTCACCTGATGGTAATGGATTACTGCCGCCCATGAACATCCACAATGCTTGTTTCATTGATGTGTTGCAGGCCCTTAAAATCAAGAGGGTAGTAGAAAGGAAAAAAGGACGGGAAGAGGATAGGAGTATTGGGCATTCGGCAATTGCACTCACCGAACGAAAGGCGACAGCAAAGCTGTCGCTTTACTTCGGTTTCCTGTGAGACAGTGGTATCACCCCGGACAAGCCTGCCCATTAATATATGTTATAGTTTTTGTAAAAAACTTTAATATCAGTTTTGCTAAATATTGTTTCCTTTTAATTTCTTATTAGTTGTCTTTATATACAATTATGGCAGATTTATTAATTGAATCAAAACCAAAAATAGAATTTGACTGTTTTTGTCAAAATATAGAACAGTCAACATTACTGCGTTCTGATTTTAAAGGGGATTGCGGTACAATCGCGATGCAAATTTACTGTCCGAGACAGAATATTGACGGGCGAGAGATAATCAACTCTTGCCGGTTGATACAATTATGCCGGCCTGGCATCGAGATGTATGTAGTACAATAGCGGAGATCATAGAAGTCTCACATCAGTTGCTACCCGGTCGATATAACATCCCAACGCCCGCTATTTATAGCAGATACATTTCAAAGAATACGATGCTGAAAAGGTTTCTCAGGTTTTGCCGATGCCCCATCACATCAAATATTAAATCTTGTACGGATTCCGGGGAATGTAAGTTATTATTCATTTGTTTTTATAGATATAACTCTACGATAATCTATTGTACTAAAACCTTCGTAATCTCCTATTCTCGATGGCCACGTGACAGGCATAGCCTAGTGTGGGCATCACAGTTGTTCCTATTTTGTAACTAAGAAAGTATAATACAGATTATTTTATTCGTTTTTATTTTTATAATTAATAGCGGATTCGCGTGTGTGACTTTGTGAAGCCGACTTAACAATTTTAGTTTTAAAACCTAAGAACTTAGATGTATTTTCTTCTTTCACGTAAGCTATAGAGTATTAGTTAAAATACAATAAGTTATATTATAGAATACTTTTCGAATTGTATTGTATTTATCATAAGAAATAAAGTAAGGGTCTTAAAAAAAATATATGTAAAAAGTGTTTTTTCTTTAATCGCCTTATTGGCTTTTGACTTAGTGAATATAATATACTCAATGTAGCGGGGATAAAAAACTTGCACAATATTTAACTGTTCGAGGAACGGTGCATTTGCTTTTTATGTAATTGTTTGTACACAATTTGTTTTTCCAGAAACAATATTTCCAATATCAAAATTATTTCCAATTAAAGTGCTACAAAAATTGTTTTGTTACGTAGTTTTACAACAAACTGATATTTGAGATTTATAATTTTAGCTCTATTTGCATTTGATTCCCGATGGACGCGTAACTGACTCGGTTCTTTGGCATGACTCGTTTCATTAATATCGAATGTTGAGATATTTGTACTACAACAATTTCGGAGGCATTATTTTCAGAACACTTGATTGTTGTTATTCTTTAGCCGTTAACTTGTATATGAAATAACATAGTATTTATTAGTTAATTCTTGTTATTTCCTTGGAACAACCATGTCGAACCTATATAACATTAAACGATAAAAGAATCCCAATTATCAAATTAAAATCCGTAATTCAACGCTAGCCTTAAAGACTGTAATTCTAAATATATGGGCTGGAATTATCTCGACATCTGGTGCGTTAGTACTACGTTTTATACTGCTTCATACGCTCAAATATTTACGTACATTTTGTACAAAAATATATTTTCTCTTAGTCGGTGATTGTAATTAGCTTTTTAGAGTGGATCCTCCAACGAAAACTAGTTCTGAAACGCAAATTAAACATATAGGTACCCATATTTTTATCACATGCTATTCTTTCCCGATTTGCATCCCCATGCATAAATGAAATCTAGGAATACCTAACCAAAGTATTTTCCAAGCACTGCCTTTAAAGTTGAAAAGTAAATGTGTATAATGTAATATCCATTTTTAAATTTGATGCAGTCGAGCAAGAATAGTTGAGTGATGGCTCTCGGTGCCTTCTCGAGTTTAAAGCCCGTTTAAGAGAACTAATAAAGTAGTCATCAACTATAGGAGGAACTCTTTAATTTGAAGTTTTCCTTCAGCTTTACGTTATAAAATTATTAGGTCAATGTGGAAATCTTTGAGAACGGTTTATGTTCAGTATGGGACTTCATTGGTGGAAAAAAAAAATGATAATATATTTTGTGTCAATCAGCATCTAGCGTAACTATATACTTGTATTCTATAAAGCATTAAAAATATTATATTTGATAGCTTCAGCCCGCAAATTTCGTCTGCGTGATTAACTTTATTTGAAATTTCCCGTCCCGTTCCCTCCTGTCCCGTTATATACCGCTCTGTCCCGTCTCATTCTCACTCAAGGCATGTATTGCGGTCCATCCCACCTCTTTGTGTATAGAAAAGTAACAAATATATCGGAATTCCTACCTCATCAACACTACATTCTACGGGATAAAAAGTAGCCTAAGTGGTAATCCAGGGTGTCAGCTACCTTAAAGTAAATTTCACCCAAATCCGTTTCTGAGTTTATCGCGTACAAACTCCAGACATACAGACAAAAATGCTAAAAATCATTGTTTTGTGTTCTATTACGTTCATACAATCCCCGCATAAAAGTTTTTCTCAAATATATTATGGAATATATTTGAGAAAAACTTTTCAAGAAAAAAACATGTATATTCATCGATCAGCTACATTTTTTTTATATGGAAAGAAGTATTAATTGTAGTTTCTACGAAAAATGAAGTAGGAGTTTCAGCCAATATTAAAAAAATTGAGGTTGTAACTACGGTGTACACAGAAAGTTACATCATAAAACATAATAATTCTTTTGCAACATCTCGCGTTTCTATTTCACGTTTATGAATACCAGCAGAACAAATATATTTTATTTTGGATACACTATTACTTGCTTTATATCCAGTCATCCCTTTTAGATAGACAATTAATTAAAAACAGCAAACTCCCAGCGGCTAATTACTACTTGTTTGTAGAGTTTTGACACTCGGCGAGCGTAGTGTAGTTTTAAAAGGACAAGTTGTTTGAAAGAGCCAAGCACGGACACTTGTACTGCGAACTTAAACAAAGGATTCCGATGTAAGTGTTAGTGAACTTGTGATTTATTTCAACAGGCGAAACCCATCATACGTATATGCACTGAGTTGGGAACTGCAAAGTAATGAAAGTTTAACTATTCAGTCGAGTGTAGTTTTTAATGTTTGCATTAAACTTGTATTCTCTTTTACTTCTGTTTAAGCATTATTACTTAATTGTACATATCTACGTATTATTAAATTGACCTCAATATTAATATCGTAGGGAAGCTTACTTTTAACTTCAATGTTTTCTTTAAAGTTCGATACATATTTCACAAAAATTTCATCTCAAAAATCTTTAACATCTTCAATTTCACTAATATTGTATCAGAAGCTATTGAAAATTTGTACCCAATCTTGGCTTGAAATCTAATACTTTTCCTTGGCTGGTCCATTATGAAACTCCAATAGCGAAGTCCATTCCGATAGACATTGTTAGCACGGCAGCAACCGTTGCGTAACCGAACAACGAGCATCCTAATCCACTCGAGATTGGATTTAAAGCAACACTGTTTGTTACCAGGCAACCACGGCGAGTAGCAAACGGGCTGATCGAATGCAGCTTTGACATCATGTGTTGCATTGTAGTGTCTTGCGGTAAAGTTTAATTGGATATTTGGGAATGTCGTTGTGTGGGTGTTTTGGGATATAGGAAACTATATGTACATGCATAGCCTAGCATCTGTACCCCAAACCGGTAGAGAGAAAGTACTAATGTTATGTGCAGTTCGCCGGGATTATTTCAGTCGTATGAGGCGATATCGGATTATCGAATCTCTGTGGTGGGCCTATAGCTGGTCTAGGAAAAATTATGAGTGAGATTTTAGAAAATGACGACACACACTCGAAACCGAAACATTCACAGCCTGTATCTGTTCACTATTACTAATAGTTATAATAACCATTTTTAAAGCGAAAGAAGATCTTATTGAAGTCATAATAATATCGCTAAGTAACTTATTCTTCCGGCCAATATTATGTTTAAAATGTTTTCAAAAATTTAATTTGAAATATTTCATAATATAAAATTTTTGCAGTGATTTATAGTCTGTCCAACCAGAATAACCCTATCGTATAGAATTGTCTGTCTCGCTACATATGACAACGAATATTACAGTTAACATAGCAACAGAAATCACGATATTTTTTGACAATGGAATCCCAATCCTTTGAATGTCAAAGTTAAATAAGCCAGTGTGAAAACCGTTTATGTCCGTGAATTTTAATATTGAAAATTCGCGTGAAAATAAAACGAAATATTAACAGAACTTTGTCAGACGTGCGATTGTGGAATATAGATGCAGTTACTATTAACCGAAGAATTATTGTTAGTGAACTATCTATAGATGAATATGTTGCTAATAATGATTGTGAAATTGACAGATATTTTACATCAATTAAATATTGCATAGATTTACTTAGTAATGTATGTTTCAATATAACTCATCCACTTACACAAATCTAGATTTATAATCATAATATGGAGGAGAATAAATATTTTGATTCCATTAAACAATATCCACAAATCCAAAACTTTATCATCAATCAAGCAGATCCTGTCGCGAATTTCAATGTAAATTCAACTATTGCTAAGAAATAATAGAATCCAAATTCCAATGAATCGGGGCCGCTTGACTGACCTCGTGTAAATATCGAGTAATGTCGATGCAATACCGACGTGTTCGGTGCAGTGGAGACGGGAGACAGTTGAATCATTTCGCAGAATCCAATACGTTTGCAAAGCGCTGAGCTGCAGGTGTCAAAGCGGCAACCGCACCCGCGCCAGTCATCTGTTCGCCTTTATTTATTCAAATATAGAACCGATATTATATGCAATAGAAGATACACATCAGATATTTAAAGATTTATAAATAAACACGGATATAATAAATGTAATTCTAATTACTGCTTTGCTAAGATTAAGGAAACATCCAATGTGATCCTGATTGTCATTGTTAGAGTAAGTTTTACGTTTCATTTTTAAATTGCATTTCGTTTTGTAGTGGCGCGGTGCGTTTGTCTAATCAAAATGCATGGAAGCTCTTTCTGAGTTTATTTTGTGTTTAATTTTAACGTGATGCAAAAGCTTTGTGTCGGTGGTTATATACATTTTTTTTTATCAGCCCATATACGATCCACTGCAGGGCACGGGCCTCCTCTACAATCGAGAGTACGATTGAGAGTGGTTAGGCCATATAGTCCACCACGCTGGCCTAGTGCGGGTTGGCAGACTTAAATACCGTAGAAATTCTTTAAAATCGCTACGGTATGCAGGTTTCCTCACGATGTTTTCCTTCACCGTTAAAGTGCGTGGTGATTGATTATCAATACACACATAACTCCGAAAAGTCATAGGTGTGCCCTGGGATTTGAACCCACGATCACCGTGAACATGTAGGCAGCCGAGTCTGGTCTGATACTACGAGGCCACCACGCACTTCATATACATTTAGTATTAAGTATTTGCTATGGTTTCTCAGTCCACCTGATAATGGTTTTTTTGTATTTATTCTCAACTTTTCAATACGTAACAAAAATAACAACAGTACATGATTGTTTTAATACACCAGACATACACATACACATACACATACCATACACCAGACCAGACAGACGTTTTAATACAGCAACAGACCCGCCTGCTATCACGTTTTGTGATAAAAATAAGCTGGACAATCTGTGGGTGTTACTAGTGGCATATCTGTCCACCCCTCAGAGATACGACATGGTCAAGTATGTATATACATAATCTAAATAAGAATTGAAATGGCAGTTATACAAATTCCCCAACGATTTAGAAATTCAGAACGAATTTCCCATAATAAGGCAGCACAGCATGCGACTAACCAACTAAACTACTTACAAGACCAAATAAATCCCAAATTAAATCAATTTGTATTCACAGACAGCGCTGGGAAGATTAATGTAGGAAACCGCAATGTTTCGGCGATGCCCAAAAACTTTTACAAGCTCAATAAACATTCAACAGTGAAATCTTCCATTAGTTAATATCTTGTAATTATTTCTTGGCAAGTCGAAGTGGGTCTCGGCTTGCGAAGTTTAAGTTACGTAGTTTGGTCCCAAGTATTTATGAACTATTATATTACAATATTGATAAAGGAATCCACTGAAAACGCCTTAAGGCCACGCCGCTCCGGAAACTAGTTTTCTTTGTGCTTCATTCTATCTTTCATCGCCTTTAATATTTATGAGGATTTTTAAATATTTACAGCAACTAAGTTAGTTTTAATTACGGAGGATGAAGTAATTTTAAGTGGCGTAGCTGTTTATGGGTAGGTGTGACGTTTGCTCTGAAGGTAACCAGCCTTATGTGACCTTATTTTTGCTAATAAAAACAAAATCGTATAAAGGCGATTTTGGCGAGGCGTTGGAGGAGGTGGCCTGTTGGTAAATGGACCAGACGCCAACATGTTCACGGTGGTCGCGAGTTAAAATCCCAGGGCAGACCTCAGGCTTTTCGAAGTCATGTGTGTATTGATAGTCGATCACCACGCACTTTAACGGGGAAGGAAAACATCGTGAGGAAACCTGCATACCATAGCGATATGTATCAATTTCTATGGTAATTAAAGTCCGCCAACCCGCACTAGGCGAGCGTGGTGGACTATATGGCCTAATCTCTTCTTGAAGCTACATAACTTGGGTTGCAATGTATAAAGCAGTGAGTTTGCCAAATATCCACCAATATACCAACCTGTCTAGTTTATCGAAACCAATATCTTGGTCTTCTCGATACCGGATAAACGCAGGCAGAGCCAAATTTAACACGAAATGGATTGCCCCATTACGTACCAAGAACATGACGAGGTTCTACTGAGCAACTATTACACCAATTACACGACTACCTATGTAGTTGCTTAGTTCTTGGTAGTTCTTTCACAAGTCTTACCGATTAAAGATACATTCCTTTGTCCCGATAGCAAGTTTAGTCCACAATGTAACCGGCTTCTCTTGGTATGCATAGCGTTGCGCTCCGCTGATGTGATTTCGGATTAGGAAGTGTTCACGTTTAGACTAAGTCCCGATTGTTATCAAAGGCTGTGTAACACAAATCCTTTGTAAGTTCAAGCCTCGGAAATTGTATTGCGTGTACAAAATATAACTAAACGGATAGAGTAGAAGAAGTTTGTCAGTAAATAATTATCATTACATATCAACTTGGTATGTGAAGTCCGCTAATACGCAGTATGCCAGCGTGTGTACAGAATGGCCTCGCGATTAATTTCTCCATTGTAGAGCATGCACGTGCTCATCAGTGTACGTATAATATGGGCCGATGACTTATATTATTTAATTAAATTAAACAAATCTTAAAATATAATTATGTGTTGCTTGAGAAATTAAAATGATTAACCCTTTTTATTAAACTTAGATTAAGTTCTTCTAGTATAAAGGAATATTTTCATTAGAGTATTCAAATTTTAACAGGCGGTTTGGAATCATGAATATAGTATATTAGTATAATATTCAATACTATAGTAGTAGTAAAATATTAACAATTTTTATCCTCACAAAAACATACTTAGACAATATGTACGACCACAGTAAGCCCATTTATAAACTACAAACACACGCGCGCGCGCCTTTATGTGTGTAAAAATGACCAGCGACCGTGCTTGTAGTAGATGTTGAGTATACTTTGAGCATTGATTAGGATGTTTTAAATTGAAAATCAATTACTGTGCAAATTTTATCATTTTCCACCATACTATCAACCAAATCACCCTGTACGTGTAGCCAAATTGTGTTCAAGCAGATCTTTATATTTTTATTTAAATAGCATTACACATGATAATACCGGATCAAAATTGAAAATACTTTGCCTAATGTTAATGGTGTAGCTTTTCCGCGAAACATAACACTGAAATGTAATCTTGATAAAACGTTCATGACGTACACTGTCAAAGCACACGTTACTCAGTATTAGATTAAATCCTCTATTATACCCATTTACTTCAGTTATTATTACATCATTACTAGCGACCCGCGCCGACTTCGTCCAGGTGTAAATACTTTTTGAAACTAAACCATCCTCGAATCCACCATGATACAAAAAAAATGCACCAAAATCGGTCCAGCCGTTTAGAAGGAGTTCAGACACATACGAGAACACATGCACAGAAGAATTATTACAATTATGATAATTATTAGCACTTGTAATGTTATGTGAAATCCCATTGAAAGTCTTTGATCAACTTCCTCCCTTTCTCTCAATCACTGAAAAAATCCCATTTAGTCAAATCAGTAAAAGATTCCAAAAGCCTTTTAGATTTTCCCGCTTCGATACGTTGAAAACGGCACACGGAATTTGGATGTTGAACTGCGAGCCTGTTCTAAATTATTCAAACGCTGAATGTAATCGCATACCAACATTGAAGAATTGAGTCTTGATTATCTAAGATATTTAATAGATGCCCACTTCATTTAAAATATACAAAAATTTTTATTACGAAGTGGCTAGCAATCTATCATTATTAATAATAGAATATAATGATATTAAAATTATACAGGAGCAGTATATAAGCAAATAATTGTTAAGTTAGTGAGCCACAATCTACACCGGTGAACCATGATAACAACCAGGCAAAACACATGTCAAGAAAAGGCTTTGTGTAATTTTGGCCTTTCAGTATGTTGAACTGTGATATTTATCATCCATCCATCTATCAGCCAAAGGAAGTCCACTGCTGAACATAGGCCTCTCCCAATGATTTCCACAATGACCTGTTGGAGGCAGCCTGCATCCAGCGAAGTCCCGCGACCAATCCAGGTCGTCTGATCATCTAGTGGGTGGACGTCCCACGCTGCGCTTTCCGCTTCGTGGCCTCCATTCGAGAACTTTTTGGCCCCATCGGCCATAAATTCTCCGTGCTATGTTTCCCGCCCATTGCCACTTCAACTTGCTAATCCAACTTATAATTGTGATATTTATAGGACCATTTAAATTCTCCCTAATTTAATGTAGTACAAGAACAAAGCCATAACTTCCCGTCTGTTTTTTTGTATTACAATGAATGTTAAGACAAGCATGCCATTCGCCTGATGGTAGTTAAACCAAACAACACCATGAATTACAAATCAACGCTTGGCATTCCACTGCGCTCGCCATCCTGAGACATAAAGTGTTATGTCTCATTATGTCCAGTAGGTCCTCTGGCTACAATAGTTTTGCGCGAGATGGCTTTGCTTGGACCGAGTTTCCATATGTAAATTAGTAAAAACCGACTACATCGCGACTTTAGGCTTAGTATTACGGTTACTGGCTCGGAATAGAACCTAAACCCTCACACAAAGCACACGACTGGTACGCTCGTGTATGACCAACAAAGCGACTATAATTCTATCTATTTGAACAACAACTGAACCAACACAGAAATATTGCCCATAGTTTAAACTCCAACAAATTCTGTGCCCGAAATATGAGACAGGTCACAATGTAGTTTGGTGTGCGCCTATTTATTATCAAACTTATATTACTTCATACGAAACAAACAAACTCAACAGTAATTAATAACCTCGTCGGATATCCCTTTAGTTTATTAATTTCGTCCTGTTCAGACCAATATCGACCATTGATCAACTGTAACTTTATATATAGAATTTAACAAATCTCACATTTTCATTTTACAGAAGTAAAACGCCATCATGTTTTTAAAAATACACTTGAAATACCTATTTATATATTTATATAAAAAAAATATATTGTTTAAATGAGCTCGATTCTTTGAAGTCTAAGACGAGCGGAAAACTTATAAGAGCAATACCGGTCGAAGAACCGCTAATTGCAATATGTAGCGCAAGCTGTTATTTCCTTTTAAGCGTAGTTTTCCCATCTTCATACTTATAGGTTTTCCTACCCTTACTCGCCAATATTTTACTTGTATACTCAAAGTTACTACAATACAGACTTCTGAAGGCTTCCGCCAGTAGTCTCTATGATATTCACTTAATTACATATGTATCCGCCTCTCTTCAGTCCTGGGAAGTCCACTGCTGAACCTCTTCCCAGGATTCCCTGCAATTTTCTGCAAAGCAACACTTTAGAGAGACACTGGCAATAACAATTTCCTGTACCTTAATAGGTATCAAGTTCCGAAGATCGAATAAAAAGGCGCTGATTTGACATCTTCAGGGATCACATAAGAGCCAACAGTCGCATAATTAAGGATGCCGAAGACAAAAGAAATAATGAATATAGTCTAAGTAAAACTTTGGAACATGTCCTGAAAATACCAGATACAACGAAAGATATAAAACACACCTCAAAATTGAAGGTTAGCTTTTACTCACAGGATCTACAAAAATACACGCATCGGATAATCTGTAACAAACCCGCGAGTTCCTTGGCGACGCTCGCATTACTCGCTAATGAATCTTTTATAAGAGTTACGTCAAACTCTGCCTCTCCCTCTGTGACTCGGAAATAAGCGAGCGCTTCAACACATGTTTTATTTATCGCATTACTCCGTTTGTTTCCAGATTGTGTTATATTATTATTTGACTAATGAAAATGTATTGCTGATTTAAATAACCTTGCTTTAAACTTGAGGTTGTTGATATAGAATCATGTACACGAAGTAGGGCTCACAGCACGTCTTGTAGATATTAGAAATGAGGACATTTTTATATATTGCCTTGAAAATCCGACTAAAATACACCAGATGGTAAACGTAGTGCAATCTACGTTGAGTAGCTACCGACTTTATTGTACCATCTTACTTAAAACTGAATATGCAGATGACAATATTGTGAATATACAATATGTGCGCTGAAAAAGTCGATAGCAAACCTTCAAGAGGCCGATGTCATATCAGATGGTTGGACCAAATCAGCTCGACCCTTAACATCAAACTTCACGTTGCACTTCACTACGTCAAAAACAGGAATAGCTGTTGGTGCAGCATAGTTACAGGAAAGATTACTTAATTTTTATGGGATCACGACCCTCAGCAATGAGAAAAACGAGGAGGTGCGCTGCAAATATCTTACCAGGAACAAGAATAAAATATTTTTACGTACGATTTATCTCGGACTCAACAGTTTCAGTCACTGTATGCACGCTGCTTCCAACAAGTCACTATTAACATTTTTGGGGGAGAAAGGAACGGCATAAGTTCAGAAGTACACATTTTTTGGCTGAAAAGAAAGAAATAGACGGAGAAAAATAACTAAATCTTTCTGCTCCATCCATTAATATCATGTTATCCCGACAGGAAACCGCGTAAGTACGGAACAAGTACGGAAGAAGTTTACTTTAAAACTCCCGTTACACTAGCGAGGTGAGCTTAAAACTTTTATTTTGTAACTACGGAATATATTTCATCAATATTCCTGATTAATAGGTTACCTCATCCGTCAAGATATAATTCATCGGAGACTCATCATAACTCAGATGGGACTAATCTGTCACCTCTTCCAAATTAGATATTTCTGGATAGTTTCTCTACAAATAATTTCCGATGGATTGTACATATTAGGTGTATTCGTTTCCAAGCAACAAAATACGACAAAAAGAAATATTTATAATATTGTCAATCGAAGTTATTATATGAGGCATCAAAATATTCCGATTTATAAATGATTCGGCGTATGATTTTAGCGAACTTTTGCTTGAAATGAAAACATTCATAATCATAATCATTTAACCGAGGCTTAATAATTGTACCTCACTTTAAAATATAATAAATATACAAATTTTGCTACATCTTTTGTTAGTAAATAAATACATCCCGTTGATTGAGACTGCTTGGTTGGCGTAGGTGTATTACGGTACGACTACAAAGCTGAGGTCTCGGGTTCGAATCCCGGGTCGGGCAAAGTGATAATCGATTTTTCTATTCATTATCAGCCTAGAGTTAGGAATTTGTACCCAATATGGCGATATTCCCGCCCCCTATCACATCGTGGGACTTCCGTCCCACGTGGCCATAAGGCGAAACGTGGGTGTCCTGGTTGCACGTCTGCTTACCCCGTCTGGGATAAAAGTGTGATGTTTATGTATGTATGTATATAGGTGGTTATTTGTGTAATAAATTAATGATTCCACTTCATTAAAATCCACGATATAACATGACTAATCACTTTTGTAGGTTTAAAATAGTGTTCACAATTATCGTTATTCGCAGAAACACTATCCAATCACATACATACAACTCTCCAAAACTATGGTCAAAATAAAATATAATTAACTGAATATAAAGCAACTGATTTGAATGGCCGGCCGAGCGGAACTGACGTGAAACTAAAACCCAATAATGTAATTAATATTGCAGTTTCATAAACACGCCAATGTGTTATTTACTAATTATAACCAAAGTTACATTACACTGGGCTGCTGAGCTTAACCGAGTTTGAAGTAGAATCTTAGCTAGGTATAATGCAGTTTTGTGATATTACTGAAGTAAAAGGTAAGTTGATAAAATAGTTTGTGATAATCTTATTACTAAAGTATAATAAACGTGAACTCAATGAATTATGACGTTAAATTTTAATAAGTACCTAGTTTGCAACAGACTTAAGAACTCAGGTTACGACATGATACGGCGAAGTCATATAGTATTTTATTGCAGCGAATGGCGAGACAAGCATGCCATTCGTCTGATGGTAAGCGATACGACCGCTCATGGACAGAGGCAAAACCAAATAACACCATGAAGTACTGGTGCGCTCTACGCTCGTCATCCTGAGGCATAATATTATGTTACGTCTCATTATGTCCAGTAATTACTCTAGCTACAATGCTCTTAAAACCGGAACGTAACAGTGCATTCACACTGCTGTTTGGCTAGAGAAATAGACATTGGAGTGGTAACTACCCAAACGGCCTCTCACAAATGAGAGACGTACCAGAAAATATAGTACAAAGAAATATAGAAGCTGATATTAGAAAGTGAAGCAAATAAGAGTCACTTCTTCAGCAAGTTACAGTACCAAACACATTTGCTAACCTTAAAATAGTCCTGTTAAAAAACGCCATGTTTTTGTGCCCTGGGTACCTACGAAAACAAAATGATAGTATTCAGCAAGTACCAGTCATCTGAATCACAAATTACAATAGAAGACGGTGCGTCGCAGAGATCAAATCCCAACCTATTTGGTGCATACCAATCTCGCACCGTGCAGGCGAGTCCAACGGGCGAAATAATTCGATCCGTGCCTGGCTTCCAAAGGTTACATGGATTTCGTTGTAATTGTACTGCGTTTGATTAATTTATATGCTTATTAGCGTTGATTCGACAGCGCGTCTGTCCGCCTAATTGTCTAATTAGAGGATTGGATGTGATAGGATTTCGGGAGTGTTAGTTGAATAAACTAGCGCTGTGATCGACTTTGCTTGAGTGCAATTACATCGCTATTTATTATAGTAATTTGCATCAGGTTTTTTGAAATTAAATATATCGATAAACATTATTTCGTTATTTTTTGCTCGGCTCGACCCTTAGGTCGTAGTATGATGGTAATAGCATAAAGGCTTCTCTAAAAATAGCGCTTATAAATGCAAACCATTTTAAACAAACTCATATACTTTATCACATTAACATATAGATAAAGGTCACTTAAAAATGACTGTAAAGTATTATGTTTTATATCGTTGGAGAGAACAAGAGCCCTTTTTTGAATAGCACTCAGATTTAAAGCCAATGTTTGTTGATCAATTGTATAAGTATGGGATCCCAATCGTCCATCTCTCCTTTCAAAGACTCTCGAATTATACTAATTAGATTTTATTTTTGATCACACCGCTGAAGTACAAAATATTTAAGAATGAAGTCGTGTTTAATTAAATAACTTAAAAGTCAATTTGCTATTTTCACCTGTGCCGAACAAAATACAATAATGTTTTTGATTGACTAAAAAAATTATAAAAACAGGCCTGATATCTAATAACCCATGTCGCCATGCCTCATTTCTGTCACGCCTTCATAAGTCGATACACTCCCAAAAACATTAATGCGAATCGCGAAAGCTCCTTTCGACGTTAAGTCATAGGTTTAGTCTAAGAGCTGCCGCTGTCGTTTTGAAATATTCGTCGGTTTTCATCGAGACCCACTGAACCGGTTTAATGGCACTTTTTCTGTTAGAAACCTCTTATGAATGGAATACATTCATTTCATTTCGAACGAATGTTTTATTGAAATTTAGTTTTTGGCTTTGGCACCATTTGCTTTTGGGTTCCATTGGAAACTGTTCGTGGGATATGTGACGTGAATTGTATTTGAAAATGCTTTATTTTCTATGAAAAAGATTGGTCTAAAATATTTGTCATGAATATTTTTTGTTTTTGCGTAATATGTAGTCCACCACTCCGAACGACGCCAGCGGGGTGGCCTAAGCTTTCTCAATAGTACTCTCTGATGTAGGGAAGTCCCGTGTTGAGCAATGTGCGTCATAATTATATGGTGTGTAGAATAGATACGCAAATATCCACTATCAATACTGCGCGTAATACAACGTTGTTCCGTAACAATTTTTTTTATTATAGCATAGGTCCAGCGAACGAACTAGCAGGTTGCCTGGTGGTACGTGATCACTGCCGCTCATGAAAATTCAAAACGCTTGGATCATGAATGTGTTGTCGGCCCAACAAATCTGGAAGGGAGCGGGAAGAAAAAAGGATAGGAAGAAGAAAGAGATATTAGGCATCCGGCAGTCTCCCTCACCGAACGAAACGCGACAGCGAGGATATCGCTTCACATCGACCTAAGAGACGGTGATACCTTTGTTAAAATATATCAATTTGTTAAATAAATTTTATTTAAAATATATTCACTTAAAAAAATATACAAGCAATCGAATCTATTTTCCATTTTAAAAATAAACGAATCAACATATAATGAAATGAAAAAGCCGGAGTATTACGAATTACGATAAACATTCTACGAATTTCCTCAAATAATCATAGGATAGTATTTTTTGCCAGCAGACTTTTCCCTTTAAATTCCATCACCGAAACCTTTTTAACACTAAACACAGAAAGCAAAAAATATTCTGGTTTAAAGCTGATATTAAAATATTTGCCTTTGGTTTTATACAAACTTATTATATATTTTTATAAAAAGTGAGCGTCAATACATATGGAGTAAATGATACACGCGTTGGAACTAGAACGCGAGACGAAGTCTGATTACGAAATTTTGAACTTTAGTCACCTATCTGAGATATTCGAAGTTACATGTTAACTTACAGTTAGCGTAGCTCGGTTTAACTTAACACTTCACCGCTATTATAAATTAATAAATACACCTAACAACCACGTACGTACTGTCTTGACCTCACAACGTGAGAAAAATAATATAATAATTACTAATACCAATAAATAAATGTCTGCCCATTATTTTTTGTATTGTATTGCACAGCCCATATACGACCCACTGCAGGGCACGGGCCTCCTCTACAATCGAAAGTACGATTGAGAGTGGTTAGGCCATATAGTCCACCACGCTGGCCCAGTGCGGGTTAGCGGACTTTTACATACCATAGAAATTTATACAAATCGCTATGGTATGCAGGTTTCCTCACGATGTTTTCCTTCACCGTTATAGTGCGTGGTGATTGACTATCAATACACACATGACTCCGGAAAGCCAGAGGTGTGGCCTGGGATTTGAATCCGCGGCCACCGTAGACATGTAGGCAGCCGCGTCTGGTCCGTTACCAACAGGCCACCACGCACTATAGGTGCCCATTATAGGTTTTTTATATTCGCCAGGTATACAAATCTCTTATCTATTGTTACTGGCTTCTATATACACACAAAAGACTGTCCCGATCAACAGTGGCACGCAATTTAATAACACCGAATCTTGAAGCTCGGCGAGTTTCCGGGAATGTCTAATTGGTATTTAACCCACAACGTAACGAACCAGACAGAAAAAAAAACATATTATAGGAGTTGGAAATATATTTCTATCAACGCTTGCAATAAAAGGGGGAATCACGGGTGTTTTTGGCCGTTGTAAGTACACTAGGTAGAGGAAGGGGCAGAAATTAAATGTAATATAAATCAGTAAAGCGGATGCACATTTTGCATACCAAATGATTTACGGTCTGGAATTCATAATTAAAGTATGTTGATAATTAAAATTCCGTAATTATATTCCATTGTTATTGAAATTAATTTTATTTGCTAACGGATGAAATATTTGGTTACTTATTGGTGCATTCTCAATATTTAATATTTTGATGATCCTTCGTTATGACAATTTGGAATCTTCTATTAAAATCTAAGCTTTCCTTGCTGTAACATGAAATCCCAATCTATCTAGCGCTGTGGCGTCCATTTCAGCATAAGTAGTATTTAGTGTCTTTAAGTCGGGAGCGAATCGAATTACGGCTCGGAAATATTAGGCCAATTTCCGCTTAACTTCACGAAAATAGCTCTTAGCGTAAAATAATGAATTTACTACTCTTTTCACTTACAGTTTCACTATCACGGCTCTTGAGAATCCTACAGTCTATTCAACACACCCCACATAAAACTTCACACATTCCGGAATAATAAGTAGCTGTATGTATTTAATAGAAAGCAACAGCGACAAAAGGCTTTGGCAATGTGGACGACTTGCCTTGCGCATCGAAACCTTAAGCTTCTTATAACACTTGAAAAATATTATTATCTAGGATCATTATCATTCGTACCACGATTTTATAGTATAGGTAAAATTACTCGTTATAAAATGATAAACGCCACCCATTTGCAGGAGTCGAGCATTACTACTTTGTCAAATGTAAAAAAAAATAAAATAATAAGGGTGCAAAAGTAGGTTTTGGTACAATCAAATTTAGTCTTGCGTCGCATGTCGTAACCGGACCGAAGTCATTCCGACCTTTAATAAATACCAGCCGCTAATAATATATGTAACCTGTGCAGAAAATTATGAACAAATAGGAATAAACCATCAAACATAAACAATAACTACATAACTCAGGAAAGACAGAGCTGTCTAGAGATTCGAACCCCGACCACCGTTTATATAATTCGCTTTCAAAACTAACAGGCCACTGCGCACTACTGAATAAATAAACGTAGTAGAAAGGTGAACAAACTCAGCAGAATCAACATCAAATGGAAACGGAATAATGGCTCGGAATAAAAATTAGCTGTTATCAAAGGAAAATAATTTTAATATTAAAACAGAAGTAGAGTTCTCGAATGGCAGCAATTAACTTATCTCGGAGCGAATCGATAGGCAATGCTTTTTCGGGAGTACCTGTCTGGAACGATCGGAAATTTCCCCCCGTAAATCCAGATTACAACTGAAGATTTGATGCCATTCGACTCGTGTTAGGAATTCTTGTAATTATACTCGGTATGGTACAGTATTTAAATAACTGGTCAATAGTAATAAAACCACACCTCTGACTATTCGGAGTGATGTGTGTATTGGTAGTCAATTACCACGTGCTATAACGGTGAAGGACGGCTTCGTGACGAACCTACATATACCATAGTGAAAAGAATAATGCACCAGAGTTCTCTTTTCTTTTTATTTTCATGTGATTCCCAAACCACTTAAAAACTACTGCTTAGTTTCACAATTAGGAACCAACTGAATATTTTCCAATAACTCGCAGAGCATATTATAAACCCCGCTTTACATGGAGAAAGTTTATCGCGGCGAGAATCGTGTGCTCTTATCGCATGAAATAACCACCATAGATTATCGTTTTCTAACAAATGTTTACACGATGTAACTTTTTTATATCCTTACGAAATAAACAGACGTTCCAACAGACTACAGCTCGTACTAATTACTCATCTAATAGATTCATTTATAGATCGTCACACAATTATAACACTTTTTTCTCCGACATTGATATTTTCTATGAATCACTTTCTCGTTTTAAGAAAGCAGTTATGGCTAAGGATTGCAATGTTAGTTAATTAATAGCTCAATGATATTGTTTTTATTTTTATATAGTTTAATTTTTCCATAATTTAAAGTGAAGTGTAAGTTAAATACTACTGTTACTTCTGTTTTCTGTTTTGTATTCATTGTCTAGTGTAATATTCCCGTTCCCTTGTTTCTAATAATATGTATTAGCTTTCGGTGGAAACTTTGTTGGATTATGTTTCATATTTATACATCTATGATTAATTCTAATAGTTCTGTATGTTTCCCTAATATACATAAATAAATAAAGATATTCGTATCTTCGAGGCGAGAATCTCTCCCCGTGTAAATGGGGCTTAATTGTACGGCGAGGGTTGTTTCAACTTTTTAGTCAGATGACGGATTTTAATTAACAATAAATGTTTTGAATTAAACAGGTTATTTATATTGGAATATCATTATTTTGGAATAAAATATTAATGAACTACCGGCGGCCGGTAGTCATATTGGTCATATTTTTAACAAATGCTTATAATAGAGAACTTAACAAGATTTTCTAAGGTATGTGAAGCCCTTCCACACGCTCTAGGCCAGCGTGATGGGCTATAGCCTAACCCCTCTCAATCGAACTCTTTAAAGGAGTTCCGTGCTCAGCAGTTTGTGATAATGAATAGTTTCAGTACAATTCAATACATTAAAAAATGAAGACGCAACTGAGCTATAACTCACACACTATAATCATTTATTTCATAGTGGAAATTGCTTCTCGTTGATTTCCCCAGGTACAATTATTTCAAGATATTTCTGAACTACTATCCCCTTGTTGTGATCCTCCGAAGTTACCGTGGAAAATTCTATCCGAAGCTACAAAAAACACAAAATTAAACATAAATTACAATAATATAGTGTCTAAACATAAAAGTTATATATATTAATAATTCACGTTCTTGTGTAGAAAGACCTAGAAGTGTTATCATGGAAACAAAAGAATACGCAATAAAAACCTCACACAAAAATATTTTAACAAATCCAAAATACTCACGAGCATTCTTCAACAAAAGGAAGCCATTAAGTGCCTACAAAACTCCCCCTTTACAAAACTATGGTTGTTTTCAACAGGTCTTGGCACAATGAACAATAACAACCTTATTTTTTCCGCAGAAAACCGTCGCGAATGATATACACCACTTCGAAACTTGGCAACCGAGCCTTTACTCTTCTGTAATATCTTAAATTTAATTGTTCTTTTGAGGCTTGTAAAAAATTAATTAGGTTTCAATTACTTTTGGTCCCTTTTTCTCTTTTACTCAAATAGTTTGCTCGAGGCTTGTCAGCGGGTAGGGGACCGTTCACGCTTGTGTAGATAAAACGCAGATCATTTATAAAAAGGTTTTCTGGACAATCGAAATCTAGATCAAAGGGTTTTGGGTTTAATATTGTTTATTGTTTGTGTGAGTTCGTACTTATGTATTGTTCTAGCGTGTGTAGCTAACACTGTCATATTATATTCCTTCTTTTTAATTGTACATTTTGAGACACAGTTGTAGGCAGAGTAGTCATATATTGAGATCCAAGGTCAATGCCTAAAAATGGGACATAAATAACCGAAAAAATAAATTCGGATAATAAAAAAATACCCTGTAGTAACTTTTATTGTAGCCTTTAGCACTAAGGAGCAGATTGGACAGGACAGTAGTATCGCACACAAAGTCTACGACGAACAGGGGACTCATAATAAACAGTCCATATTAGATAATCATAGACGAAAGAGCGTTATTTATTGATAAATTAATGACATATTTATACAACATATACACATATATATTTGACACTTGATAGTCTCCGTAGCGCAGTGGGCTAGTCGCCGGCTGTGAAACGAGAGGCGGCGGGTTCGATCCCCGCATCGAGGCAAATGTTTGTGAGGCCCACAAGCATTCGTCGCCGGGCTGGGCGTTTTTGAGACCGAAAAGTCTCTCATAGTGTCTGATACCCACGGCACAGGACTTAATTGATCTTAATGTGGGGTCAGGACTATATATGTAACTGTTGGGGGTATTTATTATTATTATAATACAAGAAACAAGAAGTTATCATATTAAATAAGTGAAATATATCCGCTCCATATATGTACATGTATACTTGACATCGAGTTATAGATTATATCCGTTGCCAAAGGAGCTCCAGGTACGGTACCAAAGTTCAAAACTATCTAGAACTTGTTGCATTATATTGATTGCTAGAAATGTGGAACGAATAAAATGTTCCAAATGTAATGGATGAAAACAAGATTGGTTAAACTTTAGTGGATGCTTAATGTCCTCTAGAAAAATAAAAAATATATAAAGTAATATATAAATAATTTTATTGCGTCCACCATTGGTAGTTTTTTCACATTTATTAATAACATTATTAATCCCACGCGTCCTTGATAATGGGAACGTTCCAAAAGTCATGATTGCAATGATTGTCCTCCTTGATATTTTGTTGCTTGCACACATTAATTGCTATGTAGTTAAAACCATGGTTTATGAGCTAGCTGTTAGACTGAAGAAAGCCGTACGTCACCGAACTTCTTCATTTCTTCACAATATTTTGTTTCATGTTTAAAGTGCGCGGCTGATTAACAACGACCAAGGACACATAACCTAGAAATTTTGTGGTTTGTGCCCTGGTTTCGAACCCACAACCTTCGTGGCTCCGTTCCTAATTATATCACTCACTAAACTTCCAGATTGCTCTATAAAAACTGGCAACTTGCTCATAACCAGGCGGATCTCTACATAAACTAGATTTTTTGGCCGCGGTCCACCAAGTCGACCTAACTTGGTCCCGAATTAGCTAATGGGTGTGAAACTTTATTTCAACTCCTAATCCACTAATCCATGTTTAATATGATATAAAGTTGGATAATTTATTTGTTTGTTCCCTGTTTAACTCTGTATCAAAACCGTAAATCTCAAATTTAGTATATGAGGTTAATTGATGGTGAGTATCTGAGTAATTGGTTGGCAAGGATGCGAAATGTTATGGATGGATAATCTATACAAGAATTGTTTTTATATTAACTGAATTGTTGGTGTCAAAACCTATTGTTGTTCACAATTTATTTTTCTTGTTTATATGTTTTTTTCCATCGAAGTGAAAATAATACGACAATTAACCGTTCAAACATCGTCGATTACGTGACATAACTCATTAAATTAATAATATTTACATCCAAATTTTCGCGAAATTAATCACTAAATTTCTCTACATGAGCTGCCTTATTCCGCCGGCGAGCAATATTCATGGAAGTTTGAATGTTTCACTTAATCAAGTGTTAATAACGGTCAAAGTTGCGCAAAAGGTATGCTATAACCAAACGGGCATATGACATCCCACCCCAAACTAACTTCTAATAATCTCCCACACAGCAGCTGCAAGCAAAATAAAAGTATACCCAGGAACCTTTGCCATAATAGACGAAGTTATACCCACAAAGTATTTTCTAGAAAATGAAATACTAAAAGAAAAATGGCCGACGGAGCCACACCACTTCCTCACTGGCTGTACTATCAAGATTTACTTTACAGTAATGCACTTTATCTAGGCGAGAGACAAACGATCTCTGCACTGTTATCTTCTTACAACATCCCTTACTCTCGGCTCTGTTTGTCTGATAATGGATATGTTTATTAGGCATTAGCTGCGTCTTCGCGCGAGTGGACATCGTAATTCTTAATTATACCCTTGAGTCTGGCAGCTAAGAACTCTTAGGGACTAAAATTATTTTAGAACTTGTCGTGTATTTTATATATTGGGATTTCTTTCTTCACCATAATTATTATCAATATTGTACCGGTACCTCAAGCATAGGCAGACCACTTCTTAAAGTTTCCCTCTCCCAATAAAATAAGAAAAATCGTAATCATAGAATAAAGAAAAATACAATACTGTTCATACTTTTGCTGTGTATTTTTATACTGCTGTTCGTTATTACGTTTACTAAACCAAATCAATCAAAACATACACATTCACTGACTTTCTTATGCGCAACATTTGAGCCAGCGTCTTCGCTACATCAGTAAATTTGCGAAACGACTTGCTTCTGCAGCTTACCGCGGTTAAGAAAATCCGACAGCTGACCGATGTAGATACCAGAGGAATTGTTTACCCCCGCTATTTTCATAGCATGATGACGTACAATATCTCACTTTACGGTAATGCTGCGAAAAATATAGTGTTTGTGCTGCAAAAATGAGTTAAAGTTATTTGCAAACATCGTTCCAGGATTATACTTAGAATTAAATATGAAATAAGTTTTGAATCTTGGCGAAATCTAAAATTGTCTTCGTTTTAATGTTCCATTTCCATTAGGTCTTTCTCAACTATAATATATTATCCATATCTTACTCAACTCAACTGAGATGTATTATACATCCTTTATGAGATAGTTCTGATAGGCAGGTCTGATAGGCCAATGTCTTGTGGTGAGTGCCCTGTCCACAATTTTATCACAGACAATCAAGGTAACACAAGTGACAGTTTAACCGGTTAGTTAAGACAACATGTATTTTTTTTTATTGCGTAGCTTCCGCAAAAGAGCAGACAGGACACCTGATTATAGAATCAAGGTAAGCATCTGACAATTTCACCGGTTATTAAAACAGACAGACAGGCTAAATCTTTACTAGTTCTCATCTCTGTCCCTCTTCAACATACATCTTCAAACCCCAACATTATTTGGGATATGTACCTTCATTCGCTGTAATGACTTTCGGTCAGGAGAGTAGCAAACTCTTATACTTAGACCGTAAAAAGTGTTATGAATATTTATTCTGAATGTTTAAAACTTCGAGGAGTTACGGCATAAGCTTCTATTTATAAGTCTAGAAATAAAAGTGAACTTGTGTTAGACGTCAGTCGTGTCACAAATTAAAAATCCCTTTTGTTTTTACTCTTTTGCAGTTACATTTGTAGAGATTTACAAAGCCTTTATACCATTGTAACTATTAATGGCTTTAACAGAAAGGAAAAAAAAGTAGACAGTTCGTTTTGCTGAGGGAGATTCTTACGCCATTTCTTCATCACAGCTACATCACGTTCCGAAGCAGTGGTAGCAGAAATTAACGATTCAAAAGATCTTGTGAAAGACTATTTGGATAAAGATTATTTTGATTTTGATTCTTGAACAAGAACATTTTAGTGTTATCAATAGAATTTTGTAAAAGTAAATTAAAGTGATGCAGTGAAATAAACAATCTTGGGGTATTGGTACTCGCTAGTCGTAATTATTTCGATGACTAAACATACTATTTACTAACTTGTTAATTACTAAACGTTGAGAAATACTGAGCCTTGCTCTAGTTGCCCAAAGTAAATTGGTGTCTGTCTCAATACCTACCTTCAAATGATTATTTACCGTTTGAGTGCTAAAACGGCTCAAAAATTAGTTTAATTATAACACCTAAACTGTATAACAATGAGCTATCATATTATCTTCCATAACAACAGCTGTCATAAAATATTACATGGATAAATATATATTTACTTTGAATAAGTATTTGTATGAGAAAACGTTTCTTAATTCGATCAGAACGTAGGCACAGAGAACACTTCACAACTTCAAAGCGAAATTATCCGAGGCTAGAGAAGGGTATAACGGATGTATATCCTCAATGATGAACAGGTGCGATGTGTATTTATCTATTCTCTTTGATATTATATTGATATTATTTATCAATCCAACAATTCCTGTTCATCTAAAGGTTGCCAGGAAGAAATCGCTTAATGCGATATGGCCGCCCATTGTACTACTTTAAGGTTATTTCTTTATTTAATTATTATGTAACTTGAGAGTACAATAAAGAGTATAAAAAAATATATTCTTGACAGTTCTCTTGGTTGTTAAAACGGCTCAGATCAACAGACCGACAAAATTGATTAAAATGTTCTGTGGGTTAATATTTTTAATACTATACAGACAATGAGGTAACTAGAAAAAGGTTAAAAAAACTAAAGGTATAACTAAAAAATGTTCTTCTGTTGCTCTCAAGTTTTAGTATCTTCAAAAAAGCGAATTAATTTAAAATCAAGGTTAATCAGGCATCGTGCCAACACTCGACGTAAAGTCCACTAGATTGATTAAATTTTTAAACTAACTATAAGTCTGCATGACGATCCGCCGCCAACGACCGAGACAGATACTTTAACTTCTTTAACAAACTTCCCAAGGACATTAAAGAGCGATCTTTGTAGAAGTTTAAAAACGCAATTAAAATTAAGCTTTATAAAAATCTTATTACGAAATTTGGCAGTCTTGGTAACTAAAAGGCGTAAAATATTGCTTAAAAAGAATACTGGTGTACGTTTATTTAAACTTGATAACAAAATTAAATGAACTTAAGATGTAGTGGGTGGTGAAACGAAATGGGGGCAGTGTGATGCTCCAGTACAGATATATGTGGCTGATCTATATTTCGTGGTAGCAGGATATTCGACCACACGGCGTTTGCCGTACGTGATGATCGAGAACCTACCTTCACAGGTTCAGCCCGAGTGTATCCGGTTTCCAACAAGCCTACACGATTTGTTGGAATTGATAACATTGACATAATAACAGATTATTCCACGACGACAATAAACCAATATCAAATAACATACCCGAAATTCTCTTTGCAGAAGTCAAGGAATCCCAAGATATATTTAACTTTAACGATGGAGTTATTGACCGTCTGCGTATTCCTTTCCGTTCCCAATTATCAATTCTGTGAAATTTTAGAAGCAAAACTTCTCAAAGCTGTAATTACCTTCACTTGTAACTAAAGCGCGCATTTACATCACACAGGATTGAAGCTGATACAGAAACAAAGAAACCACATGTTTCAATACTTAGTTAAATAGATTAACCCCATTTCACATTGCAACCACGTGCGCGGTACGACATAGGAGTTGCGTATTAACATGCATTATGCACGACTTTATGCCGTAACACTTCAGGAATACGGTCCATTATTGTCTCAATTTAAACGCAGATTTTATCTCTCGAGGTAAATTGTTAAGGAGACCGTACGTTATTTTGGATCGAAACGTTAGAGCTTATTTCCACTAGTGGGAAATGACTGGGCGTGACTGACTTACAAAGTTGTGCTGCAGCGAAAATGGTCCTTCAATTTAAGAGGGTAGGGTGCAAAATTAAAATAAAAGTGCGAGGTCAGAGGTAAACAATAGCAATTTTAAGGAAACGCATTTAATGGGAGCTGAGTACGTTATTATAGTGTTAAAATGGCACGGCATTGTTAAAGTAATACCTGAGGGTCGACAAGCGCTGGTTGACCCGAAGGTAAGTTGTGAAGTCGCTCGCTCGACCGTAAAAGTCGCGAGTCGGGAATGGACGCAACTTCTAAATGGGACTTTAACGTAGATTTCCGATATCAGACTTATATTGGATAGGTTCCGCCACCTGCCGTAAGTCGAGTGTGTTTTGGTTAATCTTTAACTCCTTTTCCAATAGAAGTTAGAAATACACTGATTAAAATCCTTTTGTAAATCAGAGATTGCGATATTGCACAATGTCGAAGTATGTTTTTACTTCTGTTGTTTCATCTAGATACATATATACACATATAAACTCACGCCTTTTTCCCAGGCGGGGTAGGCAGAGGTGCTACCAGGACACCCACATTTCGCCTTGTAGGTTTCATCCCACAATGCGATAGGGGGCGAACCTATCGCCATATCGGGCACAACTTCCTGACTTCGAGCTGATAATGAATAGAAAATTCCAATATCACTTTGCCTGACCCTGGATTCGAACCCGAGACCTCAGCTTTGCAATCATTCCGTAGTAAAATTACGCCACCGAGGCAGTCAGGCAGTTTTCAATAGATGTGATATTATAATAATTAACTCTTCGCTCTAAAATTACAATTGAAGTGTGACGACATTCCATGTAATTGTTTCCTTGTCTTGGTAAATTTAAAATGTTGTGAGGTCCAATCTCAAACATCTCTGATTGTGTAAAGCGAAGTGTTATTATGGTACAAGACAATATCGTGAAATTACCTATACTGCAAAGTTCCTTTGAAGAATTTAATAAACGCATGAAGTCTACCAATGCGTACAAAACCCGTTACATGGAGTCGATATAATAGGTCGATCATTCTTAATAGCGAAAAAAAATCCCGGTTTCCAATCCAACGCAAACTATATATAAAAAATAAATTATATCAGAAACAAAGCAATGGTCATACAATCGGTCATATTATCGAAAAAGGTATGAGCATCGTCGCAAATTAGCCAACAGCGAGCGTCAATAATTATTTAGTCACAAAACATGCAATGGCGGAACGATATTCATCATTATTAACACGTAATGATTAGCTTTAACTACACCGCATGATCAATCATTGGCCACCATAATTTGCAACCGGTAACATTGACGAACGTTAGAATTGAAATTGATGATAATTATTTCAACAAAAACGCATTGTTGTAATGTGGTTTCACATTTCCGAATTGAGGCAAAAATGTTAAAATAAGAGGTGCTTTTTTTATTGACGCCAAATAGACAACTGAGAAGAAAGGCAGCTGTAAGCAAAGGCGGTGGAAACTAGTAGAATAATAATAGGTAATAAGGAAATCATAGTAAATGATAAAAGGAATTGCATTGCCGATCTTTAAGAAAAAAGAAAAGAATAAAAGATTACAACAATTAAAATAACCATTGATGAGTTCTTTTTTATTTTTTCTCTTTCATTTCTTATTGCTTTCGCCGTATAGTATGACAATTGACATAATAAATAGAGTCCCGTCCTTGACCTAACTACTATAGCTGCTGATAGGATATTCTCTCTCTCTCTTCAACTACAGGAAGTCCACTGCTGAACAAAGGCCTTCCCCATCGATCGCCACATAGACTTGTTGGAAGCGGCCTGCATCCAGCGACTTCATGCGACCTTAACCAGGTCGTCCGTCCCATCAGAATAGGATAATCATTATTTATATATTTATTAAACTTCATACAATACAATTTTACAGGCGGTCTTTTTTACCAATTCTAATATTCACGTTCACCTGGATAGCAGCCACTTTCCACGATGTTGACAACCCATCATAATGACCCACGGAAGTCTGAGTAAGTAGAGTGAGTCTGAGTCACGTTTCGGGTTGAGACTGTCCATATCCGAGCCATGTCACTGCGCATGTGTCGCTTTTCAAGTTCTATACGTGCATATCCGATTTGGAGAAAATCCGCAAAATTGTGTCGAAATTGAAGTATATATTGCGTTTAATGTTCTATTTGTATGACACAGGTTAATGCACTTAACACGAGGTGCATTATGTGCCAATTGATCCTTTATATACCTTCTAAAGTCACCATTGCAAATGATGTCTTTTAACTTAAATAAACCCACTAACCTCAAAGACACATGGATTTATATAGCACATAAGTTATTGCGACTTTTAAAAGCTATATACGCAGAAACATTGAGTAATGGAGCGATCCGTCCTGCGGAACATTTATAAGCAAGTACGAAGACGTCGCATACATTTGAAATTCCTTTAATCATAAATATACGTCATGTCGAATTTTATATGAGCGATGGTTCTACTCGTATTTCAGTTGCGATGTTTATAGCTAAGGATGGCAGATGTACTGACGACCTAGTTGATGATAAATTGTTACAGTTAATACCAGGACTGAAGAGACGCGGCCTACAATACTACCTACTATATTTGATCGGTTATTTTTTATACTGGCGCGGCGAATTAAATACACACTTGATGGCAAGAGAAGAATATTCTAGATAGAGTATCCATTGAAAGAGAATAACCCGCCAGTGGACATAATTGTGCGGTCTTGATTGAATCCAAATATACATAGTACATATATATACGCCTTTTCCCAGACGGGGTAGGTCACGTTTCGCCTTATGTGCTCCGTCCCATGATGTGATAGGCGCGAGCCTATCGCTATATCGGGCACTAATTCCTGCTTCCGGGCTGATAATTAATAGAAATATCCGATATCATTTTGCCCCACCCGGGATTCGAAGCCGAGACCTCTGCGTTGTAATCGTACCGTAGTACAACTACGCCACCGAGGTAATCAGATACACATGCTCCCAAAACGCTACACACTTACGTGGGGTATTATGACGACGCTTTAACCGATGTTAAAGATGTTTTCTGATATGACACAAAACTTCTATATAAACCGCCATTTACACGAGGAGAGTTTCTCGCGGCGAGAAACGTATGCGATTATCGCATGACATTACTAACATAGACTACGAATATATGTAGTTTTCGGACAAATGTTTACACGATGCACCTTTTTATATCCTTACGAGAATCGTACCTTCGAGGCGAGAAACGCTCCCCGTGTAAATGGGGCTTTAGTGTGGAGGAGTCTGGTCTATATGTGTGAATGTTGGATCTATTTACTATTCATTTATTTTATTTATTCAACGATGTATCACTGGTAAAGACAATTGAGATACATCGTAGAAAGGAATTAATTCTAGTCTTTGTTCATGAAAACACCAATTACGACTCGCTTTAAACATAACAGAATTAATTATTCTATACAATTTTTCAATAAATTTCTGGGAACATTTAAAGAGATACCTTAAAAAAGCTAAGACAATTAATAAAGAAGATTATCTTCTATAAAAAATATATTTTCAATGTTCCAATTATTTTAATGTTAATCTTGAGATTAAATTGCTTTAGTCCGTATTATTGTAATTAGTTGCTTCAATAAAAAAACAGCTTGAGAGTACTTTGTGTTACTGGGTGAGGTTTTTGCGTCGCTTCTTTACCGTCTGACAAATAATTATTATTATTTTTCAAAATTTGACATAATTATATTCACCTTGCGGTACTTCCGGGAAGGATAAAAATGGTATACCGGAGTCTCTAGCCTTCTAGCATGTAGATGTTACGACAAGGCCGAAAGGTTGTAGGGCGACAACCTTACGCCTATAAACCTTAGGTAATCGCTATATGCATTAAGGACAGTTTTCGATTTCCCAAGACAAGAAGCATCTTGCATTGTCTTTTCCGCGACCTGCCGCCTTAGTACCAAAATAAAGAGGAAAGAGGAAAGGGGCGTAGACTCCTTTAATTTACTACATTTTTGGACCCCCACAACATATAGGAAACTACCTCGAGGTTGCTATTAGTCCGGGCACTACGTCACAGGAGCGCGCCCAACAACACAACGGCCTTTAACTCTACACTTACGATAAGCAGGATATACCGCGCATTGTACCCAATTTATTGCTCAATTGCTATTGTATTCTTATTTAAGATCCCAGAGGAATGGCCTGTCAAGTGCCTTGACTGGTGGTTCTTTTGTTGTCGAATCACTAAAAGGTCTATCTTCGTTGCTCGTTTGGAATAAAACGCGGGAATATTTTGCATACACAAAACAGTTCAGTACCATTCTCTCTTTTACTCTTTGGTATCTATCCATGGTCCTGATCGTTCAAATTTTAGGAGCTATTTTCAACTTTTTATTTATTGGTTGCTTTCAAAATCGATACCTGCGCGTTCCTTTTCTAAGTCAAAGAGAAAATGTTGGCCGCCAGTTTGAACTTTTTAATGATAGCTCCAATATACTGTTATTTGTTATTACTGTTAGTGAAGCACGGTAAAATTTTAACCACTGGGCAACAGCTGTATCACTACCTATAACTGTATCATATAATATGCATCCAGCAGAGCACGGAGCTACTTTACAATCGAGAGTACGATTGAGAGTGGTTAGGCCATATAGTCCACCACGCTGGTCTGGTGCGGGTTGGCGGACTTTTACATACCATAGAAATTTATACAAATCACTATGGTATGCAGGTTTCCTCACGATGTTTTCCTTCACCGTTATAGTGCGTGGTGATTGACTATCAATACACACATGACTCCGAAGAGTCAGAGGTGTGCCCTGGGATTTGAACCCGCGACCACTGTGAACATGTAGGCAGCCGCGTCTGGTCCGTTACCAACAGGCCACCACGCACTTTATTACAGAGGTATAATTTACGTATAACTAAGAGCTCATATACAGGGCGTTGGAAGAAGCGCCGGGTACTATCCAGCATACAAATGAAATCCGCGGTATTGTTTAAACTAGTGTGGTTTACGTACCGCACACAATGCACCTGCATACACTAAAAACTTTCTTCCATACCCTTAATACTCTAGTATAGGACTAACATTTACATTTGGCTTATCGCGCTTTATTGTCTTTAGCAAGGTACTTTGACATCAAACGCATTAACTTTTTATTATAATAACCTTGTTGCTTTTGCTAAGATTTTGTCGCCTTTTCATAAATAAATATATTAAAAATACATAAATTAGTAGTACCTATGAAAGACTGGATAACCGCACAATCGTAATCATATTGTTCGTTTCTCACAACGCATTTAAGCTCTTTATATTGATAAACAGTATTATTTAATTACGCAAAGTTATATTCAACTTCAGGAGCAGAATATGCACTGCTGAAAATACCACTTTTCGCTCTTCCTAAGAATTTTACAAAAGCGAAAAAGTCATATTTAAACTTCTACCAAAAATATGTTTTAAAATTTCGATGCCGTAATAAATAAAATCATAGGAATAATTTTTAAAATTAGATCCGTGTGAATCTAACAAAAGCTAAATACAGACCACTAGCACGTCTAATTTGACTATCCCATTGAAATCTCAGTGCAGAACGCGTGATGAATGAATGGGAATTCTTTTGTCGCCGGGCTAATCCCGGGCCTATTCTGTGCCGGTCCGGTTTTTAGGCTCGCCATCATATCAGCAGATTGGATTCGCTACTGCCTTGTTGACCTACAAATAAATAATTCTGCGCCCATGTGACACATGTTTTTCACCGAGGGTAGAATGTGAAGTTTATCTGTTTGGTAGGAGTTTGGTGACGTTTGGGTGCAATCAATACTGGTCAAACTTTTAGGTTATTTTTATTCCAGCTCGGCGAAGTAACTCCTGCACGGAGTGAGTTTGGGTCCCATTTGTAATAAAATATACACTAGCTCACGAATATATACCCGAAAAACTAGGAGAGTTGCCATCCACAGTTTGCCTAGAGTATCACAAGAAAAAAAAACAAAGTAGACGGGATTTGAACCCTAGATTTCTCATTTCATGAGCTATACATGTAGCCACTAGGTGACTAGACCAACGAAGGGACTACATTTTAAAAACTCATCACAATTCACACTTAACTCCACCATAGTCTCACAAATAAGAACAAAATAAAATACTATCTCAAATTACTCCTCCACTCGAACACGATTTATAAGTCTCCAAATTCTCCAGATGACAGAGATAAATCAAAAACAGTAACTCAAAACATGCAAATATTCTAATAGCTGGAATTATTCAGAGTGCGGAACAAACAAAGGGCGTTGGGGTAGAAAGGCTTCCGACCGAGAGCCGGAAGGGAGAAGGGCTCGAACCTCTGACCTGGCAGGGGTCACGAAGCCACTGGCTCATTGATTCATTTAGTTAGGATCTTTTCAATAAAACTTATTTAACATCTTTTTAAAAATTAAATAAAACTATTTTTCGTATATTTTTTATCTTTCGGAGATTTCGCCCACTTTAGCGTGGAGTGCTTACAACAATGACTTATCCTCAAGCACCCTAGGTTTTGAACCATAAAATGAATGTTTGTCACGCCATTGTCTATTCTAATCTTAACCTTATTGTAAATTATTTTAGTTTTTAGTTGGGTCTTAAACTAAAGCGTGTTTTTTAGGTTTTTTAACTATTTATTTTAAAATTACAGCATTTTAACAATACTATGGAAGCTATATATAAGCTAAGCTACAGCTCAAAGATATGGTCGCTTGTTATATTTCAAAAACAAGAAAAAGAAAATGTTTATATTTTCCTAAGTATTCACACTACGGTCTGATTTTTCTAATATTTTTTTTTCCTACGAGGAAAACACTTTTTCTTCTCGATTGAAACAATGAATTAACTATACACAAGTTTCTTAGAAAAACGAAGCGAACAGGAAGAAAACAAACTCGAGACTTCCTAAGCAGTTGTTTTAAAACTAGGTAGTAGGACTCGAAGTTTACGCAGGTGCTTATTTCATCAACATCAATTTGAGTAGCGTTATATACCCTTTTATCATGGGGGAAATCCTCATTGGATACCCGACTATCTCTAGATAGACCGGGCGTGCCGGACTCTTACTGGTTAGAAACAATGTCTCATCAATTTCCAGACATCGATAGAGGATTTGGTATTCCTTTATACCTACCAAGATTCCTAATATACACATCCCACATTCAAACCCCACATTACGTCACACCTCTATCCCACAGTGATTTCAGGCAAAATCCCAGCCAACGTCCGTCCTTGCTGTTTTATCTCTTTGCATAATTGCATCCTAGATTCATATAATCGTCCCACTTTCCACCGTAGAAAGGTTCTAATGTATTTATTGAGACTTTTATTAGTTAGTACGATTTAATGTCGGATTATTGTTTTCGTCTCTCTTATTTTAAAGTTAACTTTAAACTGCCTCGGTGGCGTAGTTGTACTATGGTATGATTACAAAGCTGAGGTTTCGGGTTCCAATCCCGGGTCGGAAAAAGTAATAGTGGATTTTTCTATTAATTATCAGCCCGGAGTCAGAAATTTATGTCCGATATGGCGATAGGCTTGCCCTCTATCTCGTCATGGTACGGAACACATAAGGCGAAATGTGGGTATCCTGGTTGCACCACTGCCTACCCGTTATGGGAAAAACGGCGTGATGTCTATGTATGTATGTATATTCATTTAAAGTGTGAAGTTTATACACCTGTGTTGCAAAAAAAAAGGAATTTATTTATTCCGTAGGCAAGGCGATTTAACAGTCAATTTTAGGGATTGTACACATTTCCTAGGATTGACGGATTACATACGGTTCCGTTTACAATGAATATGTGTTTCGGGTCTGAGTAATACGAGGTTAAAAAGTCTCTCGTAGCTTCAGATTGCCACGCCACACGCCCAGAACTATTTGGGACTGATGCGTGTTTATTATGATCATTTGAATAAAATTATACGGCTAGGAAATGCTTCAGGCTTCAAATCCGCTATATATTTCTTTGTTTATGAAGTATCAAATAAAGTTTATAAAATATATATAAATGTATATATTATGTACAAATATGCTTCATAATACATTCACGTGGGAAAGAACGATAGATTTTCACTGATATATAAATTGATTTGATTATGGTAAATTGATTTTTACACCTTTTAAAAGATTTGAAAAGCTATAATCGATGCTTTGTGTAATTTACCTTTTAAAAATGTACTTATAACCGTATAATTATGAGTTAACCGTTTACGACAAAGGAGTATGAATTATTAAGTATGTTTAGTAATGTGACGACAAATACATCAGTCGACATGTTTATGAGTCAACATTAACTTATAAAGCACCAAATCATGTTTTATATGTAGGTACATATTGTAATATTATTTTAATAAAGAAAACTACGGAAAAACTCTTTTAAGTTTATCTTTCATTAATTACAGCTGCAATGGTACTAGTGATAAATGTTTGAAACACTCATTTTTTCTAAAGGTAAAAAAGCAGGAGCCAAATAAGTTGCATTTATTTTGCCGGCATGTATAGCTGTTATCTTCTTGCTTGTTACTAGGTAACTTACTCGACTTAGTATATGGCTTCTATGACACTTTGACCGTAACCAGTGCATAGCAACAAATGTCATATAAAGGTGATCTATTTTTAATTTTTATATCAGTGGATATAAATAAAAATATCACTAAGCCAATCCCAAATAAATTAAAACAAAAAGTATAATATGTCCTTTAAACACCCGAGTAAACAATGAAACTAACGGAATTAAAAACATGTAATTGCCAACTCGCAATTTCATTTCAATTCAGACATTTTCTAGTGGACACCACAATTCAACCGAATGAAAATTGAACGAAACAAAAGCCTTTTGTTTTAGTACTCAAATGCACTTCAATATAAATCAATAACCAACCAGTGGTGTGTGGAAATATTAAAAAGACTTACTTGGCTTGTCCAGATCACTTATGAACTCTTCGGTCTCCACGTAGCACTGTATGCCGGCCGCCAACATAATGACCAGACACGTGAAATGCCTCACATCCATTATCCAAGCACATTTAAATCCAAAAACCATTTTTCAACGCACTTAAAAAACAATTACATTATATTTTCAATTTTATTCCGAAAACTACTTCACGAAAAAATAAATTATTCCAAAGCCACAATTAATCCAGACACTATTCCATTATAATATATTGATACATAAGTCCGAAACCGTTGTACAAAAACACGTGCCGCAATGGTAAACAAATCGAGGAATTTGTCAGGCGGGCGACGGGAGCGCGACGCGTGACGGGCGTGCGTGCATCTCAACGCCGCGGGCAACACTGATCGAAAACCGATAGGCACGCGGCGGCAATTGTTAAAAATCGTATATGTTTCACATTTCCAAAATGGCAGTTGGAACAAGTATTCCAAAATGGAATATGTCACATTCCAAAATGGAAACTCGGCGCAACAGATGCACCGGCGCGGAGGTGTGGAAATGCGGACACCGGGTCGCGTCTTAGAATTTTGTTTGGCGGACGGAATAGAATATTACTTGCGTCGTGAATCCTCTAAGTTTAATATTGTGGGTTTGACGTAGTAGGAATTTGGTGGAATTATTTGTGCTGGTAATTTATTGAGTGGAATTCGCAAAAAAATAAGGAATAATATTTAGAATTGCGGAAATTATTGAAACACTATTTCTATTTCGATTAAACTCTTAAGTCCTTCTTTTTTACTGCCTTGACTTCGACGATACGATGCCCGCACCGAGACAAATGTCAATGTATGTAAAAAAGTAGAAATTGGTTTGGGGTTTAAAATTAGCAGATTTACTGTTTCTTTATATATTTTGTCCTATAATATAGTGGGATGAGTACTATATTACTACTATTGAGATCTGTGATAACTATATTTGCGTAATGCAATAATACCAACAACATATGCATAGCTGTTCTAACCTCACAGTAAGATATTTATAGTCTTTTGTATTTACAAAAGGACTTTTTAGGCCGAACCAAATATTCCCTGTTCACGCACACATTTGTCTCGGCGCAGAGATCGAACCTGCAGCCTCCTATTTTACGAAAAGCATCTTATCAACTGCGCCACGTGTTTTTTATGAGTAATCCCATCTGTGACATTTAACTTATTTTCCTAAGCGTGAAGAGAGCGTTCTCTCAATTCCCAGATCAAAAATATAAAGAGAAAATTTACTCAACTTGTTACAGTTATATTGTTCTTTTATATTCAAACATTTAGCACCTTAGCTTTTTAATGTCTTCGCAATTGTATTAACAAATGTTTTATTATGTCCTGTTGGACTCGAGCTGCTTGGATGTCTTGTGAACGCGTATGGGCGTGGGTTGGCGAGGTCCCGGGTTCTTTTTTGTTCGAGAAGCGTCATATGAGATGCTTAGGGCTGAAATTGTGCCCAATACGATAATATGGACGGCCCTAGATATCAATAAGCTCAGCGAATTGGGGGTGTCATAAATGGAACATCTGCTTATCCCATTGGGGACAAAGGCGTAAGCTGGAGAATACTATTTGACATCGACAAATCCACGTAACTGGTCCGAAATTCTACACAGACAAAGTCGCGACTAAATGCTAGGCATTAATAATTTTAAGAATGACCAGCATAACAAAATGCAGTGAGAATTTTGTACAACAGTATTTCAGGGAAGTGGGGATCCTGTAAAAGTCGTGTTGAGAAAAATTCGCGTTCACTATGGAGTTCGCCAACATCCGCGGACTCCATACGAACCTCAATGCCGTCCACCACCATCTCGAGACGGCCCGGCCTGCTTTGCTCTTCTTGACGGAGACGCAGATTCGTTGTCCGGCTGACAATTCCTACTTGCTGTACCCCGGTTATTCGCTTGAAGAAAACTTCAAGCCTAAAGCCGGGGTATGCTTGTATGTTCGGTCGGACGTCTGCTGTCGCCGTTTGCGCTGCATGGAGGACCCTTCCTTCTCCGCTCTGTGGGTGCACGTGGATCTTGGTTCCCTGAGCCGCATCTACGTGTGCCTCTACAGGTCGCACAATGGGGATGATGAGACGACTCGGCTGTTCAGGTACCTTAGCCGGGCGACAGATGACGCGCAGGTGCAGTTCCCGTCAGCCGAAATGGTGGTCTTGGGGGATTTCAACGCACATCACGAGTTGTGGTTGGGCTCCTCTAAGACTGATCATGCTGGCAGGGCTGCCCATGCATTCGCTCTGACTCATGACTTGACACAACTGGTAAACCAGCCCACCAGGATCCCGGATGTGGCGAGTCATGCGCCTTCACTGCTGGACCTTCTGCTGGCGAGTCACCCGGCCGGGTATCGTGTGACAGTTAGTGCGCCTTTGGGCACCTCCGATCACTGCCTGGTCGGGTCGTCAGTACCGTTCGCTTCACCTCCACGTCCCGTGCAGGTTAAGCGAAGGGTCTGGCACTACTCGTCGGCGGATTGGGATGGTATGCGGGAATATTTCGCATCCATCCCTTGGCGGCAGCGCTGCTTTGAGGGCAAAGATCCTTCAGCGAGTGCCAACGCTATTGCTGGCGAGATCAGTCTAGGTATGGAATACTACATTCCTTCCTCTGAGATCGCCAGTAAGGGCCGTGGACGCTCCTGGTTCAATCGTGCATGCGCCGTTGCTGTCGGCGACAAGCAAGCGGCGTATCGCGCTTGGATCAGGGGTCGCGCCAAGAAGGATCCCAATATCAGCTCCCTCAAGGAAGCTTATAACCGAGCCACCAAGGCCTGCAGGAAGGCCTACGTTAGAGCGGATGCCCAGCGCGTTTGTAGCATTGGGCGTGCATTGGCCAATCACCCAACTAGCAGTCGTGCTTATTGGAGTTTGGCCAGGGCCGTCCAGTCTAACTTCTGCCGTCCTACATTGCCACCACTGAAGTACCCGGAAGGATCACTGGCTCATAAGCCGCAAGAGAAAGCCACCTTACTGGCAAATCTTTTTGCGGCTAATTCCCGCCTCGAGGACCGTGGTTCCCAGACGCCGCCCACGCTGCCTGATTGCGGTTTCTCAATGGCTGATATTCGCATCAGGCAGTGTGATGTGCGGCGTGAGCTACGATCCCTCGATGTCCGGAAAGCCAGTGGTCCGGATGGAATACCGGCGGTGGTTTTAAGGGCTTGTGCAGCGGAGCTGTCTCCTGCACTGACACGCCTCTACCGAGCGTCTTACCGCACAGGTGTTGTGCCGGAATCTTGGAGGGAGGCCAATGTGCAACCGATCCCCAAAAAGGGTGATCGGTCAGACCCTACCAATTATCGCCCTATCGCTATCACCTCAGTGATGTGCAAAGTCATGGAGCGGATCATAAACGCTCAATTGGTCCGCTACCTGGAGGATCACTCGTTGATCAGTGACAGACAATACGGTTTCCGTCACAACCGATCAACGGGTGATCTTCTAGCGTTTGTCCTGCATCGCTGGGGTGAAGCGATTGACCGGCGTGGCGAGGCTCTTGCTGTGAGCCTCGACATAGCCAAGGCGTTTGATAGGGTCTGGCACCGTGGTCTTCTCTCCAAGCTTCCGGCATACGGTCTGCCCGGCAACTTGTGTTCGTGGATTTCTGGCTTTCTGCATGGGCGTAGAATGCGTGTTGTCGTTGACGGACACGCTTCGGCGCTCATGTCGGTAAATGCCGGAGTTCCACAGGGCTCGGTACTGTCGCCCACCCTGTTTATTCTGCATATCAATGATATGTTGTCGCTCGGCAACATTCATTGCTATGCAGATGACAGCACGGTTCATGGGCGATACTGCTATGGGCCCCCAGGTTGCCGTGACGGCACTGTGAGCGGGCGCGAAGATCTTGTCATTGAGCTCAACCGGTCCTTGGATCTCATTTCTACATGGGGTTCCAGGAATATGGTTGAGTTCAATGCCAGGAAAACCCAGGTGTGTGCGTTCACGTGCAAAAAATCCCCGTTCTCTCCCCTCCCCAATCTTCAGGGTATTCCCCTCTCAATGCGGAATGACCTGAGTATCCTTGGTGTGGATATCCGCTGTGATCTTAATCCAAGGAATCACATCGAGGGCGTAATATCTGCCACATCGCGCAGGGTCGGAATCCTGAACAAGGTGCGTCGGTTTTTCACGCCCGGTCAACTATACCGCTTGTATAAAGCGCAGGTTCGGCCGGGTATGGAATACTGTTCGCACCTCTGGGATGGATCCGCCCAGTATTTACTCGATGCCTTGGATGGCTTGCAGCGGCGGGCCATCCGCATTGTAAATGATGCAGACGTTACGAGCAACTTAGAGTCGCTACAGTTGCGGAGGGATGTTGCCTCTCTAAGCGTGTTCTACCGTCTGTATCACGGTGAATGCTCTGAGGAATTGTTTAGTTTGATCCCCTCCTCTCCTTTCCTTAACAGAACCACGCGTGCTGGCTTGCGAAGCCACAGCTTGACGGTTCAAACCATCTCGGCGCGAACAAAAAAGTTCGCAAATTCTTTTTTGTGCCGCACTGTGAAGCTGTGGAATTGTTTGCCGTCACACGTGTTCCCTCCTTCCTATAATCCTGGGTCCTTCCGCCGTAGTGTGAAGAAGCATCTCAGCAGGCCGGCATAATTGTGTCGAATGGCATGGGACCGCCGTCTGATGCCATTCGATACTCTGTCTGGACGGCATTTGCGCTTAACATCAGGTGCAGTGCAGTCATCATGCCGTGCCAGAATAAAAAAAAAAAAAAAAAAAAAAAAAAATTGCACCGCTTTTCTTTAAAAGCGTCAAAGTTTTTGTTTTGAAATAGGTGTTTCTTGGAATGTTTGTTTGCTCTAGTCTTAGTGGATTGTTGCAGTCGGGAAAGGCTGGGACAGCATTGTGAAAAAGATTGCTGAAGTAAAAAATATTTAGGGATATAATTCGAAATCTTTTTCTGTTCTGAAACCTCAAAAACTGCAATTTTGTAACGTGTTGCGATGCCTAATTACAAAAAGGAATCAACAGCATCTGCTAACTTACTAAACACCAAGGTAATCATAGATGCAATACCAGCTTTAGGTTCTAAAGAACCAAAGAACATAAGCAGGGAAAGCTATAATGATATCTCCGGAAAAAAATGTTATAGGTCGCAGGAAGTCGCTGGATGCAGCCCGCTTCCAACAGGTCTATGTTGCGATCTATGGGAGAGGCCTATGGTCATCAGTGGACTTCCTGTGGCTGAAGAGAAAGAGAGAGAGAGAGATCATTAATTAACATAAGTAATAAGGAATTCATAAGGACAGACTCCGTGGCGCAGTTGGTTAGACGCCGTCTGCGAAACGAGAGGCCGCGGATTCGATCCCCGCACCGAAACAAATGTTTGTGTGAACCACAAATATTTGTTTCAGGTCTGGGTGTTTCTGAAACCGAAAAGTCTCTTGTAGTGCCAGATACCCACGATACAAGATTCGATTTTAGTGTAGGGCAGAACTATGTATCCGACTGTTGGGTGTTTTTTTTGTGTTCCTAGTATAACACATAGCATTAGTGTTGCAATGTTAATTGCTTATATTTCAAAGGCTTCTGAGCTTGTAAAATTGATTTAAGCGTTATTGTCATTAACAAACCGCGCTTGGCTTTTTAACTGCACATTACTGTACATTCCGCGCGAAAACTAATTTCAGGATCGCGTGTTAATAGATTTTTTAATAACTGTAGGAATTACACTTTGTTTAGTAAATTAACTGGCATTTTAAATTATTATAGTAATTAAGAGAAAAAACTACCTATAATGTTATTGTGACAGTTTCCGTGGTGCACTGAGCGCGATGCCGGCTTCAAGTAAAAAGCGACGAGTTTAATGTCTGAAGTGCGTGGTGGCCTGTTGGTAAACGGACCAAACGCGGCTGCCTACATGTTCACGGTGGTCGCGGGTTCAAATCCCAGGGCACACCTCTGACTATTCGGAGTCATGTGTGTATAGATAGTCAATCACCACGCACTATAAGGGTGAAGGAAAACATCGTGAGGAAACCTGCATACCATAGCGATTTGTATAAATTTCTATGGTATGTAAAAGTCCGCCAACCCGCAGTAGGCCAGCGTGGTGGACTATATGGCCTAAACACTCTCAATCGTGCTCTCGATTGTAGAAGAGGCCCGTGCCCTGCAGTGGGTCGTATATGGGCCGATACAATACAATACAATACAATTAATGTCAGAACTGAAATTTGTTTTTCTCCCTATGTATTGTTAACACGTGCTGTGTTCTGCTATGTTAGCTCTCATCATATCTGCTTTGTAACCATTAAGCTAACAATTTTCCTTAGACGTGCGTCCTTGTCCCATGCATGTTGAGACCTAGGTATATGTTGCCAACTTAATGTTTTAACTTAACTAAACCGATATGGTTTAGTAGATCGACATATTTGAAGTCTATCCGCCGTAATGTTGAGTCCAAGGACCACAAAAAGTCCCTTATCAAATAATAAAAATATTTTTTATCTGATAAAAGACTGCCTCGGTAGCGTAGTTGTATTAAGGTATGATTAGAAAGCTGAGGTCTCGGGTTTGAATCCCGGGTCGGGCAAAGTGATATTGGATTTTTCTATTCATTATCAGCCCGGAGTCAGGAATGTGTGCCGGATAGGGCGACTGGCTCGCTCCCTATCACGTCATGGGACGGAACACATAAGGCGGAATGTGGGTTTCCTGGTTGCACATCTGTCTACCCCTTCTGGGAAAAAAGGCGTGACGTTTATGCATAAAATATATTTTATTCAAATTGTATTCTACGATATCTTTTGAACCGTTCAGTAATACTACATGATTGAAGCGTGGCACAAGCTTTGCGGAAAAAATAGCGTATGAAACTCCCTCAGCACGAACTATTTATTATTTTTATCTTAGTCACTAATACCCACATCTCAAGACATGTACCTAACTAAAGAACCAGCACTATGTGGGAGATTCTAGACTGTTTTTATTGATTTAATAATTTTACTTGTATATTAGTGTGATCATGTTTGTCTGTTGGCACTATTTAATATGTCGTGTCAGCTCATTATTTGCTTAAAGATGTTAATTAAGTTTGCATTGAAATGATTTATAGCTGCGAATGTTAAATTATAATCTTGTGAAGCACGAGTTAATTTAATTAATTAATATCAAGCTTGTAATTACAATGCTTCATTGGTACGTGATCTTCCTTTACGATTGACAGGAATCTGTTTTGGGTGTAAGTCAGAGCGAAGTCTCTTGCTGTTTCAGAAAACCACGACGCAAGACGTAAATCTTACTATTGTATCAGCCCATATACAACCCACTGCAGGGCACGGGCCTCCTCTACGATCGAGAGTACGATTGAGAGTAGTTAGGCCATATTGTCCACCACGCTGGCCTAGTGCGGGTTGGCGGACTTTAACATACCATAGAAATTCATACAAATCGCTATGGTATGCAGGTTTCCTCACGATATTTTCCTTCGCCGTTATAGTGCGTGGTGATTGACTATCAATACACACATGACTCCGAAAAGTCAGAGATGTGCCCTGGGATTTGAACCCGCGACCACCGTGAACATGTAGGCAGCCGCGTCTGGTCCGTTACCAACAGGCCACCACGCACTTAATAATAGTATCAGGATTATATTATACAGGTGTATAGCAAGACTGCTACCGAAAAGTAAGCCAGATGGTAGTTTTGGTGACTGACACAATGCAACTAATTATTTGCAAAATACATTTTCCAAAAAATTATGTACACCCTTTTATTTTTAAAGACGCTATAGTGCACAAGGCTTTAAACTATAATTTTAGCAAACACTCTGGATTTACCACCCAAACACAATTATATTTAAAACATTACAAAAAAAATCGTCACTATTGTTTTACAAAGTTTTTAGTTGCATCGTGTATGTAGTTCTAAAACTACCCTCTGGCTTAGTTTTCGGTAGCAGTATTGATATATCCTGTATGACTGGCTAATTTAATATTAACTAAGCTTCACTCACGGTAATTTATTTATAAGGTTACTACGCGCTATCTTACTGCACATCCAGCGAGATCTGTTTAAGGATTCCTTTGATGTAATCTTCGTTAGTTTTCCTTTCCCCCGGTTCAGCTCACACACGCATTGTAGATCTTGTTTCAAATATTCCGCTGATGCGCACCGAATAATATTTTGATATCGAGTTTGTTTCGTTGTTAGAATACTGTTTGGAGTTAGGCGTTTAAATGTTTACCAGGTTTTATCTCAATATCCTATCGTTTGGGAAATTTTAATCAGCTTTGGGAATTTCTGTGTTTTGAATTTGTTACAGAAACTCCTGTTTGGGATAAGTTTTAACACATTTTTGGGAACCGTTTTGTAAAATAGGTAATTTCATTAATGGCTCGATTTGAGTATTACAATTGTCACAGAAAACTACAATGCTAGTGATACGATATTATTATCCTTATCTAGAATCTTTATTCTGAATCATAAAAAGTAATTTTTCCTCGGAATAAAAAGAGTAGAAAAAATATTATAGACACGTGTAACACCTAATTCCATGGTTCTCGACATTCGATTAAGAAACACTTCAAGTACGGCTACGTACATAGTCGGTTTGTGTGCGTTTCAGTGTTTCCAAGGGTAATTAACGTCGAGCCGGCAGCCGATCTTCAAACTAATAAATCATAACTTCGCCTCAATATTGGGCGCTTGTAGCGTTTGAAGAACGTTACACTAGTTAATTGGTACAGTGAGAACATGTATTGTAAACAGCGAACAGTGGGATCAATTCCGACGCCAGATTTTTAAATGTTATTGGGGCCAACAAGCGTAAGGTTCCATCAGCAACAACTTATTTAATATATATAATTTATTGTGTGTTTGTTTTTCTGTTTAAATACATTGAATCAAGATGTATAAAGTGTATATAGGTACACAGATTGAACCCGAAACACGACTATCTTGCCCAGCTCATTGTGACGGGTTTTCTATATACCATTATATTCAGTAGTCGCTAACTTGATACCAATGTGCTATCACCAGCAACTGACTACCAAATATCCGACTTGCTCGCTTACCGCTTTACATACTGTTGAAACGCCATTCGACCAGGTGACGTGTTAAGTCAAATCAAATCGTACTATTTTCTATGGCCAAAACCGCACGACGAACACGCCACGCAAGATAGCATCGCATTTTTAACATCAATACGTTCCATAAAGTGGCACACGCGTCAGGAGCTAAAATTATTTCTGCTATTGAATCCAGAGATCCTTTTTATTCATGGCACTACAACACTCGAAGAAAGTCGATACTTTAAGTGTACTCCACATTAAGGTAATTCGCTTCGTTTGTACATTCAAGAACATTTATATTGATTTTATCGACTTTTCTGTCGTAAATAGGCTCAATTGGAACACAATAGGATATTAGTCACTCTACTCTACTTTATAACGTACCAAGTGTGTAAACGTCTTATTCATAATCAGTTTTAAGACCTATTTTAGTTATCAAATGTTTTATCCCTTTCGAACGACTTTCGAATTCGGTTTGAGCGAAGAAGACAAAACAATCGCTAACTAAAATAGGTTTAAAAACTGACTATGAATAAGACGTAAGTCTATCTAAGAACAATATTCGTATGCGTGTGTAAGCTGACTACCACACATGAGCGGTTGAATCCACCATATTGATCCACATACGAGAGCGTACGCCGTGTTTTGGGATTAGTGGTTTGCACGCTGTATTAAGAGTGCGTGGTGGCCTGTTGGTAACGAACCACACGTTTGAGGTGGTCTCGGGTTCAAATCCCAGGGCACACCTCTGAATTTTCGGAGTCACGTGTGTATTGATAGTCAATCAACACGCACTATAACGGCAAAGGAAAGCAACATGAGGAAACCTACATGGTATGCAGGAAGCGATGCGGAAGAATTTATATGACATATAAAAGTCTACCAACCCGCACTAGGCTAGCGTGGTGGATAATATAGCCTAACCCCTCTCAATCGTACTCTCGACTGTAGAGGAGGCCCGTGCCCTGCAGTGGGACGCATATGGGCTGATACATATACAGATGCTGTATTGAACAGGATATTCAAATTCTGTCAATTCTTGTATGAACAGCTCTTGACAATCGATAGTTTATTTCGCCAGCATAATATAATACTTGTTATTCGATGCAGTGTTGTCTACTTACCGTAACAGTTGAGAAATAGTTATAGATTATCACAATAATGTTGAACACTTATCGGTATAAATTGAAAGGCTGAGGAGAGTTTCCATTGTTAAAAGTGCAATATGTTGTGAGACCAAAATATCTAATCTAATTTACAAAACTGAAACGTGAAATTTTACTTTGCTGTTCTTGTTACAATCACCTAATCCTAGATGAATTATTAATTTAGCCATACTGATATTAAAAAATCCGTGTGGTAAAAGCAACAACTTCGATTAAAAAAACACCAAGTCCGCTGCGACATCGGTCCCTTTATTCACAACAAGAACACACTAACTAGGGCACAAGCTCACCCTAAATTTTTGATCCACTGTCACAGAGCTGACCTACTTTAGCTCCATAAAAAATAATAACACTTATCTTTACAACAAAAGCACTAAACTGCATTTTACACAATGAAGACCCATCCGAAAACCTTGACCCGAAACATCAAACATAAGTGGTGCGCATAAAAAAATCCCGACCATATACAGTAGGAGGGTTATTGCGTTAAATAAATAATACAAAAGCATCTCATCTTAATTTGGCAGCGTTACGTATTACTCGGAGAAAGGCAGCGTACAATCTCGACGCGAAACTTATCTTCGCGATACGGCATATTTCGACGTACATTGCTTTGTGTGAGAATTTATACATGTAAAATATCGCCGTGTCTTCGTGTAGACGGGCGGTGTATTTCTTTCTGCTACTTGCATGATTTTTTCGAGTATCATCCATATTTCAAAGGCACATCGTCATTCCGCGCGTGGTTGATAGAAGCGTCTATGTCGTATGAAACTGTTTCCTCATTCGTTTAATATCTCATGTCTCTATCTTGTGTTTTATTAAGAGTGCAGGGTTGTATTTGATTTTTATATTGTAGCATTTTCATATTATATATTGGAAAAATGGTGATGCAGTGGCTTTACTGACAGGACAAGTGCAGAAAAGAAGTATCGGGGCTTCGGCGCGAAATATAATAGCGAAGTCGCTTCACTTCGGTTTACTATGAAATTGGTACCACATCGGAAGAGCAGGCCCATTGCTACAGTAATCCAACGTAACTGCTAACACTATGCACTCCATAGTGCACCGCTCCACTTGCACTTTTTCTTTCCTATTCCCCTCCTTCTCATAGATATATTGTTGTTAAATGATGATTAACAATTAGCAATGAAGCTTGCTCAATCCTCAGAATTAGGCTATTAAGAGCCTTTATTAGCTTCTTCAACATGTATTTTTTTAAATATAACAGAAAACAAGCTTAATTATCATTCAATTCGAATAAGAAATAGCATCATAATAGAACCGGAAAACACATTTCCCAAAAGCAATTAAAGTTGTATTCGATATATTTTTGTCACCAGATTTAATGAGAGAGCTGAAAATCCTGATTAGCACGAAACAGAAAGCTTTCGACGCAAATTAAACGTATGAAATAGTATATTTTTACATTTGCCAGTTCTGGTGCATCCGATTCGAAATAAAGTTAACCGCAGGCTATCTTTATTTTCGATATGGAATAGTTTCGCGAATACTGCTACGTATCAATTCGTGCTGTCCCATGTAGTTTCATTATATCATTTTTTGGAAATCCATTACATGGTTCAAGTGTGCCAAGTAAAACGATTAATCGAATTTTGTGTTTATTACTTCGCGGAATAGTTGAAACGGTGCCATTGGAAAATTCAATAGTTCTTATTTCACATGCCCTTATTGTCCGTTTGAATAGAATTTGAAAACTTGGTTATTTACAGATCAATGCGTTAATTCGGAGCAGACATTTTCCAAATAACTTGAGAAGGACATGGTAGTTATGTACCTTTCATGGCGCGGTATAGCTTAATAGCGTTATTAGCCAGCATCTACCAATCAAATCAGATAAACATAAAATGGATGGATAGATCGAGGAGAAATGCAAATACTAAATAAGCCTTTTATTCCAATATTTTCGGATACCCGCCTGCAAGGTGGACAGGCGACCTGGTTAAAGTTGCAGGCCGCTTCCAACAGATCGATTTGGATATCCTTGGGGGAGGCTTATGTTCTGCCGTGGACTTTCTGAGGCTGAAGAGAGAGAAGGTCTTAGGCCTTTTTTTGAAGGTCGTTAGGTCGTACTTGTCCGGAAATGCGGCCGCTGGCAATTGTTTGCAGATACATCATGAAGTCATTTGACCCTCGATTTGGTAGGTGATCTACCTCTAGTTCATTTCTAATCCAAACCAATCCATCAGCCAAAGGAAGTCCACTGCTGAACATAGGCCTCTTCTAATGATTTCCACAGTGACCTGTTGGAGGCAGCCTGTATCCAGTGACGTCCCGCGACCTTTACCAGGTCGTATTAAATTCAATTTACAATTTACAATTTTCAATTCGTTCAATTCCATTTACACGGACAAAATATAAATTCTGCTGATGTCAGTAATAGCAATCATAAAACAAATGAACAGGTACAAATACCAAAATAAAACTGGCCGGTAGCCACACGAAATGAATCAGTGAAAGTCGGTCAACCAAAAACCGTGTATAATAGTTGGCGAATAAAAACAGATACATTTGAAAAATTACTCCACAGCAGGCAATGTATAGCGCGCTGGGTTGTATATCGTACATCGACGTAGCTTGCGGGCGAGTGGTAATAGAACGTAACGTATGAAAAGCTTTGAATTATGACTGATAAACTTGATGGGTTAGCGAAAATGAGATGAGCAATACATTTTTATACGGTTACATTTTAGAAACGGTAGCTCGTGGCTAGGCAGGCTCTTGTGATGAATTTGTAGGCGTGTATCGATTACATCTTCGGCTATGGAAGGATTTGAATATTCCAATGTATTGCTATTGCTGATGAGATTGTTATACTGGAAACAAGCGGACTGATCACGTGATGAATGATTTAGACTCCAACTGTGCGTTGCACACCTATCAAAAAAGAAGGAAAAGGTCGGTAGCAGGAGAAAAGTAATAGGCTTCTGTCAATCTCAATCAATACACAAAATACACATCAGTTTTCTACGGAACAATGATATCACCCCGGTCTAGCCGCATCGTTCAAGCTGTAGTCTAAGATAAATACAGCATGGCTTTTCTACATGCATTGTTGTTGTACTATGTCGTGCCAGTAGTCATTGTATTGATGAAACTAAAAACCTACCTCCTGTGTGTTATGAATTAAGTAGTGCTGCCGAAACGTACCTACTGTTATACCGCAAAAGAGAAATATACACCATTCTCATAATACGGCTGACCAATAACAGCACGGTCCAGTAGTCGATACATTCTAAATGGCATCCAATTTTCGCTGTAACGTCGAGGCCTTATTCGACATTTCATTTGACATATCATTTTTCATTTAGATTGCCACGGGCTATGTATCCTGCACAACTATTTGATTTATTTGACTATTTTATTGTAACAAGCTAACATATTGACGGGTTGAAATTGATCTGATCACGATGGCGTCTTTAGTTTTATGTTTCCCTTGGTAAAGCCTTTCTATGGACTGTTAACAGTTTCAAATGGGTCTATTTGACTGAGGTAGAATCAATGTCACAAGGGAATGTGAAAAGTATATTTCATCTAAACTCTACTGGCCCGTGTCGGAATTTGGAACTACAATGAAAATTAAAAAATATCTATTTATAAATATAAACAACAAGCATTTATACTCGTAATCTAATAGTATGAACATTTCCAATACAATAAAATGTAAAGAGAGAAAAACTGTTCCCAATATTTTGACAACAGCATGACATCAACGCATTTGGACGCCAAAAGACCGTAGAAGATATTTAACAGTTTCGCTGTTACGTGTCCTTCGTGGAGTCAGATTGTCGGAGGCTCAAAAGGAGATAGGATATTCGTATTCAAAGGGACAGTTGCTAACATACACGATGGTGGAAAGGCTGCTTTAGTGGCACGCGCAAGTGATAAGCGATTTTTAAATTTAGGTACCGGTAGATATAGGTACCAGTACAAAAATATTAAGATTTTTGAAACAATGAATATAATATCCTTCACTCCAGATATTGTCGTCACGATACTATCAACTTTTGAGGATAAGGTTCAAGTAAAAACTAATTGGGAAAGTTCACGAACACCTGAGGGAAAGCTGGGAATGCAAACTCGTATCCTTGCAGTTCCCTCTCTCCGTAATAGCTTTACGTCTCCGGCGGGCCCTAAGGGCCGCAGTATATGCCACTTTTTGCCCTTTAACCTCACTGATTGATGGCAGCCTTCATAATTCTAAGGGATGTATTACTCTTTTTGGTCCAAATATGTCTTCCCTTTTATCATGAATGTGCGGTGCTTATGGCCGTACTAAATTTTGCATTACTTTTACTGTAAAACTTTTCAGTGGATATAAACAATGCTCCAGTGAACTCTAAAACGGGATCACGGAAGAGTGAAAACGACATTTTCAGTCAAGCGGCAGAAAGTATCAAAGATATTTTTTCTTTCTTTATGTTTGTCTTTTAAGAAATTTCCTCGCTTCAATACTTTCCATTATAAACAAAAATTTAGTAAAACAGGCTGACAATTATAACAATAAATATAAACTTCCCGCGGCCTCATTTTATTTTAAAGACCATAAACTATAAAAAATGAGAAATCCCTGCAATCAAGAACGTAACATTTGCATATTTTCATCCAACGTATCAAGTTACGGCAATTTCCGCCGACTATTGCGGCCCTATATAAAATTCTCCCGAATAATATTTCAATTATTTTCATAACGTTGAGTCTACGTAAAATCTTCGCAACCGCAAGAATATAATATGGTAATGAGTGAGTAGTTTGTTTGTACAGTTCACTTGAGGCAGACACCTTTAAATTTTACGACTTACAAGTTTCAGCTCAAAGGTTACTCGTGCATATACAGACAGTGTGAGAAGGGGTTTGTTTATTGAATTATTTATATGGCGATAAAAATACTTATAAATCTTATCGGAGGTCCTTTTCTTTTTCAATTACAGTGGGCGTTTTTGTTTGTCGGTGTTTTTCACGTTTGGGTTTTTGGACATTATTATTTTTAACCAGTTTTCTGTTTGGTATCAAAACGAATAACAAAGTCAAATTAGACTAATTACATTTATGGCCCCGATACCCAGCCATGCTCATGAAAAACTGACGTCAAGCAAGGGTTATTCTGTCATATTTCACTTGGTGAAGACGCGATTACTCCTGCTCGTTTGCTGGACCTATGCTATATACCAAACATAATTATCTGTATAAACCTCAAATAATCACCTAAAAAAAATACATTTTTTTTTCTTTTATCTTCAATCTTTATATCTGTTGTAAATTGTAACAATACGTTTATAATTTAGTTATTTGAGTTTTGTATCAGTGTACGTTACTTTAATTAACAAATAAAGGTTTTTCTATTCTATGCTATTCTATTCAATCCTATTCTAAATATGCAAGGATCTCTTTCCTTCTTTACACCAAGTTGTTGAGAGTTTATAAGGCTAATTGATCATTTATTCTTAGGTGCATTGGTAGTCCGTCTCTCTTCTCATATAAAAGTATAATCTACGTTAACGACAGTTTCTCAAAACTGCCTACTTGCATCCCTACTTTAAAACTAAGACATTAAGTACTTCACGAGTGGATAAAGTCAATTTCTGCCAAGTTTCAAAATTCCCTAACATATGAGTTCACTACACAAACACTCGCTGGCTTAAGGCTTATGATATGCTTTACAAGTTTATAGAGAAAGTCAACTAAGGATATTAGTTTCCGATCCGGCGATCACTACAGCCACTCACATCCGCGCACATTGAAATATATCACAATATTTTATTCTGTAGGATGGAATTCCAGATAAAATTATAAACAAATAAAATTGACACTGTCGAAGTTACGTATATGAACTCGTAAATGTTATTCAGGTGAATGTTGTATTGCATGTTACACATATTTACTGTGTGTCCTTTGTACCTACCGTTAACCAATTTATTGTATTATGATAGACATGGCAACAAAAGGAAATAATTCATTAAAGGCAACTCAACGTTACCCATATTTGTAGCATTGCATTACAAGTTAAAAAATCCTCTATTTTTTATTATCTGGCGTTATATTTAGAAAAATAAAAAATAAAAAAGTATCTCATAAAAAATATGGTTGAACTTTGGCATTTACATTACAAATTTTTTTTTTAATAAACTCAATTAACACACCGTCACTGACATTTTTACATTTGCACTACATAGGTATACATAATTCTGACATGTTTTTTTAGATTAAAAGCCTCGTATTTTATTTATAAGCTCGAAAACAATTTACATAGACATTTATTTTAAAACAAAAAGAAAAAACAATAACAGATTCCAAACAACGGACATTTTTTTCTCGACGCGCATTTTTGAATCATTTATATCAATATACACACATTCTGTCGCAATCATACAGTTTTATTGAATATTCGAGTACAAATGTATTTTATTGACAAACAAAACATACTCGCAACTGTATGAATTGTTGACAAAAACCTTTATTGTCAACATTTGTGACATAAAAAAACTTTTACTGTCACGAAATATGAAAAATGGGAATCTGCCTTTGTACGTAATGTTACGCTGATTCGGTATAGAAAAACTAGAAATAGATACTCAAATTTGGCTTTATTTTGTGGCAAATCCCGTCGGTAATAGAAGCAGATGAGTAAGCATTTGTTTTTTTTTTTCATTTACTCTATAATTACCAATTGCCTATATTTTATCTAGATAGCACCCCATTTACCGTTAGATGAAGTAATCATTTTAACGTACCAGATAAATACAAAGCGAGTTCAACCGCGTGCAAAGCTGTACCCTAATAAAAATACCACTTAAGCAAAGTTTGTACATCCTTAGAATCACCGGCAAAACAAGGACATTACAAAACCTCGTTTGCTATAAAAGATTCGTAAAAAACTTGAATCCTAAAGAGCTACGACTTCGGAACTATAATACTTATTGGCTCGCATTAGGGCTCGACAGAAAAGTTACATCGTAAAATAGGTGGGAACTATTGCCGCTAAGCACTGCCAAGGAAAGGCTAAGCAATTTTCTACTGGTTTATTCCGTGTATAAGCTTTGAGATTCAATAATAAATGTACTGTAAATATATTTTTTACTAGGCGAAATTTCAATTGGTTAAGGTTGCAGGAAGTCGCTGGATGCAGGCCGCTTCCAACAGGTTGATGTTATGATCCTTGGAGGAGGCCTATCTTCAGCAGTGGACTTCCTGTGGCTGAAGAGAGAGGGAGATAGAAGGAGAAATTTCAAGACGCGTACGTCCTTTGTCTGATAAGTGAGAAATTGATTAATTAAATTAGTTTGATTCAGCTCCGTATGGCAGTGCTCTGCGCTGATCTCCTAGGTCTTAGGTGTTAACTCTTAGCTAATGGCTGCATCATCTGCGCCGTTGCGGACAATTATCCCCGCGCGCCATCCTGGAAGGCCGGAGACCGCCACATGCCCCTTCCGACCTCCCCCGAGGTATCGGCAGGAAGGCTTAGACCGCTTCACTCTCCATAAAAAATGGTGTTAGCCCTTAGTTTTTTTAACTTCGCCATACCCAAAATTGAGTATTTTAAATTTATTAACAGTCATCAGATATTTTTTCCTATCTATCTTCTGCGCAGGAAAAAAACTTTTACTAAAAGCTTTTCACCTAAATCCAAGACACCATTAAATCAAAAGAGCAAGCAAACTCTTCCAAAGAATTTAACTCTAACTAATTTCAGTTTCTCGTTGGTTTAGGAAATAGGTCAAATCGACTTACAGTTTCAAAATTTCAAGAAACATTTTTCTCATTTTTGTAGTCCATAAAAAGTTGAACAGTCTTGGTTTAAAACGTTTTTCAACGGAAATATGAGGGAAAAACAAATGATTGCCAACTCTGTGTTATACTCGTTAAATTCCAGAAATATCAGACGTGACTTAAAAGTTAACCGACGCGAGAAATCTATCTTTTCGTCCGAACACACTGGCAGCATTTACCTTGCTACCTCGTATTCAATTGCAATTGCCTTTACGCTTTAAACAGCTTGCAAAACTGCAAATACAGACACATTGCATCAACTCTTTGAATTCAGCTAAATGTCTCGTTCAATTTTCATCCACTTGCACTTGTCTCAAGGTTACGCGGGGGCTTGGCAAGGTTTTTTTTCTTAATTCACTCGATAAAAGCACTCCATTGCTGCAGTGCAATCGAAATTGTGCATCCATTAAAAATTCATGGGTATACAGACATAGTAACAATAACGCCAGCTTAACGGCAATAGGATATACTGTACATGCAATATGCGACTGGATTCATAGATCAGTAGTCCGGGCTCTGTGGCGTACCTTGGGACTTTTTAATTTTTCCCTAATTTAATGTAGTACAAGCACAAAACAATAACTTCCCGTCGGATTTTTCCCCACCCAGGCGGCCTCTCACATATGAGAGACCCACCACCTACGCAGGTCAATATAGCAAGTTCTACACGGTGTAGGCAGCTTGTATTGACCGAATTTTTAAACACTGAAAGAAAATTTCTGAATCTGGGAATGAAATACTGCAAGTGTGGTCATATTTGTCTGATGATATTGGTATATCATCAGATAAATATGGCAAAGATTAAAATGCTACTATGTGAAGTATAATTGCGCCTAGACAGGCAGTTTTACAAGGCGTCGATCCCACAACCCGTATTGAATCAAGTAATGAACGTTGCTCCTTTCTGCAGCAGACAATTTGTAGACACATTTCAACTTAGCTGTTTTAGGATATTAAATAATGTTACATCGCTTATGTAGATATTTTTTATTTTGAAAGAAAAATATATTATTATCTCCATCCGTTGAACATTTCCACGGGTCAATTACAAAGAAGAATACCCAGCATTATCACCACACAATGAAACTGGTATCAAGATCTCTTCTATTCAACCCCCTTTCACAAGTATATTAAATCAGGCTAACTTTTATCTTGTCACAATCTGCGTCAGAATTAGAAAGTTTACGAGCCATTCGGGCTGTTTCCCTCCGCCAAACTTTAATATTATAACCGTCTGTCAAGTACTCGGCCGGTGCAGACGAACCATTGTTTCATCTATCTTAAACACTCGAATAATAACTTTCAGGTATTCACGATTACATTTGAATGTACAGACTCGTATTAAGTTTTGGAATACGTTTGGGAGATATTTTACTTGGAAATTAAGTTCAGGTCATATTTGTACGAGATAAGACTAGTTCGGAGCTGGGTATTCGTAGTCTGATTTAGTTCTGATTTCGTTCACGTATCTAACGCTAGTGGGAATAAAGACAATACCTGGGTTTCATAGTTTTGTTTAATATTGCAATCATATCGAGGAAATGATTTAAGAAAAGATTTATTTAACCCAGCGAGATTTTAATCACAGTAAAATATTCTTAATGCATTTTTATTAAAGGATGAGTAGTCACAATATTAATCACAAAATATCTAACTTAGGAGCTAAAAATATTCACTTGCCCCCTCGGCAATTGAGAGGCAATAGACCTTAATCCAATTCGCTGAATTTTGCCTCGTTAATATATCTTGAAGTTCTTTTGGAGAACTTTCGCGAATTCAAGTTTCTTTTAGAATTAAAACACAATATTATGTTGAACATTTTAAAATACAATACTTGCAAACTTTATCCATCGAAAAGAATTACACCCAATAAATAAATTCCACAAAAGCAGAGCAAAAGTTTTCAATTAATCGTTTCCACAGTAACGAAGCAAACCGACTCGCAAACTTCCTTTTAATTTACCATGATAGATTAAAGCAAATACTGTTTTTACTGGAATCCTGGAGCCACAGGGACCCCGGTTCAAAGATCCTGGCAAAAGTTAGCCCCAGCGGGATCGGGAACAAACTGAACGCCAAGAAATATTAGGAACTGTTGCAGAACTTTACCAAGTCTAATTTTCAGGAAACAACAGTATACCTGCGTACTTTGCAGTAGCTTGCTAGTCGCCTTCGTCTTGTATTACTACAGCACATCCTATTCTTTATAACACTAAATTTTAAAAGAACTTACAAAGGTTTGACCGGATTCTTTCGCATATAAGCGACTATCCTTCGGGAATAGTGCCTATTTCTACATTAAAGAACAAGTCAATTTCTGTACTTCTTAACGTCTCTCATTCTCGCTGTCCATATGGAACGAGTAGTAGAGTTTTGATTCATTAAAATTATCATTTTGTGCCACAGGGATTCCCTTTACAAAAAGGCTCTCAAGGATTTTTATCACGTTTTCTGGCAAACGGACTGCATTCAAACTATACTGCAATCTTTGGTAAATCATCTGTCCTTGTAGTTTACACTATCCAATGCCGTTTCTGTAACATAAAATAATTAAAACTCAACATTTCCCCTTCGACATAAAAATACACACAGATATCCCCACTGTACAACTCCACTTAATTATTAATTAAATAATCAGACAACGAACGACCGGCTCAAGGAAAATCAAATACCACGGGGTTAATGCAAAGGAAACAGTTAGGGACACGCGTTGGACTACCGCCGACCACGTAAAGAGGACATGTTTTTTCTTTATTGGACGGCATGTACCAGACAGAATCAATTTGTTATAAATTAAATGTTAGTAGATATATTCAATGAAGAGTCCTAAGGTATATAGGTATATAGGTATAGGTATATTTGACAGCCTTCGTAGCGCAGTTGGTTAAATGCCGAAAGTGAAATGAGAGGCCGTGGGTTCGATCCCCACACCGAGGGAAATATTTGTGTGATCCACAGGTATTTGTTTCGGGTCCGGGTGTTGTGAGGCTGAAATATCTCTCGTAACTTCTGACACCATGATGAAGGACTCCATATTAGTGTGCGGTCAGGACTATGTACTTGACAGTATTTATTTATTTAATCAGAAATACCTAAACGGTATAAAATAAGTGTGTGGTGGCCTGTTGGTAAACGGACTAGACGCGGCTGCTAACATGTTCACAGTGGTCGCCGGTTCAAATCCCAGAGTACACCTCTGACTTTTCCGAGTCATGTGTTATTGATAGCCAATCACCACTCACTTTAACTGTGACGGAAAACGTCGTGAGGAAACCTGCATGCCATAGCGATTTGATAGAATTTCTATGGTATGTAAAAGTCCGCCAACCCGCACAAGGCCAGCGTGGTGGACTATATGGCCTAACCCTTCTCAATCGTACTCTCAACTATAGAGGAGGCTCGTGCTCTGCAATAGGACGTATCTGGGTTGATACACTACAGTACATTAAACGGTATAAGAGAACATCGCGAGAAACCTGTACAACATAGCTATTCGTACAAGAATTTCCATGGTATGGGAACTCCGCAGCAGCCAACAAAGCAACCTTCTCAACCCAACTCTGGAATGTAAAGGAGTTCCATGGCCTTTAGTGGAACATAATAATAAATAGGCTGAATTTTTAAAAATGAATGTCAAATACAGTTATTTAATGAATTTGAATATATGTACATCAAATATATAGAGTAGATTCATTAATTAAAAATTACTTGTTACAGCTATATAGATTCATAATACCCAATGGTAAGCTAACATTTGTACCAATCTGCTAGAAGCATGATGTATAAGCACTTGGAGAGTTAAGACAGGGACACGGTGTCTTAACACTCGCACCATATATCAGTTGTAGCGGTGCCACAAACTAAGCAGCTTATATCAGCTCTGCAATAATCTCGTACATGACAGATGTAGCATGCCGTTTTTAATACTCTTAAAATATGTTTGATCGAATGATCTAACATAATGGTGAAGATATCACGACATTAAAACTATTACACGTTTTCGATCATTGAAAATACTTCAACATTATTGCGTTAAATAAATATTACATTACAAAAAAACAACAAATATTTTTAAGTTAAATAAGGCAATATGGAAATTATTATAAAATGTAATATACTAATAGTATTTACTGATGTAATAATGACGTCTTACCACTCGTAAGACATCCTATGTTCATTGATACAGAAACGCGAAACACTTTCACGGTTCCCTAATTAATTTTACATCGTGTTCTCTATTTGCTATCCGAACGGATGCGAATAACCTATGTAAATTACTATAATATGGCAACAGTAAGGCACAATAAAAAAAGGAAAATATCGCGAAGAGACTTGAACACCATGAAAATGTTACAACAATTTATATATTACCTGAAGTCCGCCTACCCGCATTAGGTTAGCGTCGTATATTATGGTCTAAGCCCTCTCAATCTAACTCTCTCTCTCTGTTGTAGAGGTTTCCTGGGCCCTGTATTAGACCTCATATGTGCTGTAACAATATACTTTTGACACGTCGACTGGCTCACACTGGCATAACCCTTTCTTCATTAACAACCTAGTTCTATAATTGAAGCCGACCTTTAAATGTCCTACATAAGGCAAAATAAACCACATAAAATGAAATACTCTTTTGATTTTGCTCAGTGTTCGTTATGTTTTTCTAGGAAGTACTGAGAATATTACTTTTTATATATTGAAGCGCCGCAATTACATCCAATTGTGAGTTCATCTATAAAATCAAAAGACGAACATCGTCTACAAAAAAACAACATTCATCACCGATATTACGATAGATTTCCCAATAAGATCATACTTAAAGCATAATATTAATCCTAGAATCTACTTTAAGGAGCTTTGGTCATAGACTATATTTTTTTTACTACTAACTAGGTTTGAGGTTTGATAAGTCAAGCGTTTCTCGCCTTGGGACATTTTGCATAGGCCCTAATATATATCTATCTGGCTAAAAAATCCTTATTGTGGCAGGTCGTTGACATGATTATACCCATTTTGGCTTTTCCAGGAGTATCAAAACGTGAGCATTAAATATTTCCTCATATAATAAAATAGCTAAACGAAGAACAACTAATAAATCTAAGCCCTACTTCTTTAAGTAATCAACCACTACCTTTGTCGCGGCGCGGCGTTCTCTGACCTCAATTGACTCTCTCGTTTCTCGTCATCCCGCCCCAGTTCCAAATAAGCAATCCACATTTAAATGCAAAGGCAATGAAGCCAATGTTTCAGCATATCGAGCTCGCAATAACGCAACGTGGATATGTCAACACTTTTGCAGATGCACGCGAAATGTGAGCTGGCGGTGCCAAGAACTATTCCGCTCCCATTCCTTTTGGAATTATGTTGCTTGCTAGTGCATTTGGAGTAGTTAGTCCAGATTTAAATATAAGAGTACTTAATTTGAATATTGGTTGTGACTCAGTAAATTTGGAAAATGAAATTGTACTTTTAGTACACACAATTGTTATGAATGCTAAAGTAACTTCAAAGACGATTAGTGGATTTAAATATTCGTGTAGTATGGTGAAATTTTTCAAAAAAATTGCAAGACGACGTTATTGTAGGTTTATTAGGCATATGTTTTGAAAATATCGTGGGTATCCCAAATTGCTTAGAGTTTTTGTTCTCACGACCTTTACAGTCCCTTGCCATATTATTAGACCCACGCGACAAACACGTTACTTTTTCATCGTAAGAGTTGATATTGGTCAAAATTACGTGCTTTTTCTTATTTTTATTTATTTATACTATAATTTAATCTAATACCAATGAAATAAAACAACTTTTATTTAAATATTTTATAATATGTAGAAATTATTAAACCAGTTTTATTTCTAAGTTAGTATTTGGCTAGTATTTTGTTGACCCGCATTTAGCAGTCCTAAGTGCCTTAATTCGGCGGGGCATGCTTTTTATGCATGCCTGGATAGTTTTTTGTACCTGAGGGTTATTAGTCCATTCGAAAATTATTTTTTCGATAATTTATCTCTTTGTTGTAACGGATATTTTGGTATTTCCCTCTTCGGAAGCTCCCAGACATTCTCGAAAGGGGTCATATCTGACGAATTGCCAGGCCATTTATATGTTGCTTTATTTATATGTTACTTTTATATGTTGCTGCTATAAAAAGCTTGTAATGCTCTTTGCTATGGCAAGGGGCCCCATCGTGCATAAAAATTGGTTCTTCTTTATCAGAACCAGTCTTTAAGTTGAGGTATTCATTTTGTTTCAAGAACTTTTTTGTATTGATCCTGGCGCATTGTCTTCTTTACGATATAGAGGCGACCTGTCCCTTTGCCTGATTTAACAGACCAGACCATAACAGAAGGTGGATGTTTTACAGAAGGGAAAAAGCAGTCGGGCTTGTATTTCTCGTGTGGTCTTCGCCGTACAAACAGTGATTTTTCCATCGAAATTTGAAAGACTGACTCGTCGGAGCAGCAAACCTGTTATGATCAAATATATGTTTAAATTTATGACGTGACATATTGAATATATTGTCTTCTCATAGTGGAAACATATTTTATTACCTTTTCCCAATATTATATAGTGAAGTTTTTATATTTTCGGGCCAAATCATGTCGTTTCTTCAATCAATCGAGTCAACTTCGGTTTCCTTGCAGGTTTACGCGCGTTCAATTTATTTTCAGCAAGACGCCGCTCCATAGTTTGCTGAGAAATGAGTATTCCTTTATCCATAATGTTCTTCGTTAATAAACGAACGGGTAATTTTCCATTTTGGATAAAAATATCTCGAATTTTTCTGTCTGTTCTTAGAGTCGTAATGCGTTGTCGTCCACACGCACCTTTTCTTTTTGGCGGCAAAGTTATCCCGATATTCATTTTTTTTTAAATATTAATTACGGAACTTCTCCAGAGGCCTGTTGCTTTAGCAATATGGTATTGTGATAATTCAGTAGCCTTTAAAAGCCCCCGTACTCGCCGTAATGTCTTAGGAGAAAGATCAAGATTTTTTCCCATCTAAAATATTTCAAAAGATCTGATATTTGGTAATTTTATCACTATACATGCTATATGATTACAAAAAACAATAAATACAATAATATACTATCGTAATTAAACTTAAATTCCATCAAAAACTTATCATTATTTTTAAAAAGAAACCTTTTTAATATTAACAGATTTTTAGGATAAAAATCACTAAATGCACTCGCGCGCCTTTAATGACGTTTAATTTTTATTTTACTGTGTTAAACGCATTGAAATATTTAGCTGAATGTTATCAGAATAAGGGGATTTAAAAACTAACACAAGTTACGCCTAAATAATCGCGCTATTGTCTTCTAAAGTGAGAAAATCTAATTATTTTTGTTTGGGTCTAATAATATGGCAAGGTACCGTAGACCCCAACCAAATATTTGGTGGTAATTAAAACATATAATCCCGAACACGCGACCAGGAAGCTCTCAAAATATGGCGCAATTTTTGAAATAAAATCCATTAACGTCTCACTAATCGGATATTTGCAAATCCGAATATTAATGTCCCTGCGCCGGCAAACATTACACATTCAGCATGCCTATTGGGCCATTTGACGCGTTCGCCAGGGTTTAACTAGATTCACTAGTTTACCATCAAATATTACTAGTATAATAGTTTTGGATGTCCGGGAAAAGATGAGCCGGATGTCGGCATCCGTGACCGCGGATATTACAGGGATAGTAATTAAGATGTAACTTTGACTACACCTTGAATCCACTACTTGGCCAGCGTATAATGCCATTGTTCCATTGAGTACTAATTTAATGAAACAGCTTTAATAAAGTGGCGATTAGACATCAAAGTTAATATTTAACAACAACATTGTAGGGTATTGTAAATCTATTCACGGGATTTAATATACGAGTAATATAGAATGACTGAGGGAAGGGAATAACCAAAGGCATGAGGGGGAGGTCACTGGCCTCTATAGCGTACAGAATATTTTAGAGGTCAGTGGGGTAAAAAATTGTAGGCCGCTGGCCACCAGCCATCTGATAGTGAAGGAAATGCCCTTTGTCTGTGAGAAGGAACGTAAGAAAAGAGAGAAAAGTAGGTAAGGTAGAAAAGTAATGATTTTACCATAATCGGGGCTATTTTGTGAAATTTCAAACTAAGCTTGAACGAATACAATACAAACAGATACACGCATATACCTATCCACGAAACAACACTAGAGGTAAACCTAGTGCTACCCAGAACCCACTCATCTCTGAGTAAATTTTTATCCAAAATCTGATAGAAGTCGGTTGACTTCTGAGAGGTTTCTCAATACCCGGTATCCGCAAATATTGTACTATCAGTCACAACTCTAGTGCTGCCATATCGAATACTCAGTATACGCCACTTGATTTATTCTGTAACGAGGCATCGATTCGATAGTTTTGATAATGCTTTTGAATTTTGATACGTATGTTGAGTGACTCGTCGATCGCCGATCCGGTGTTGGGCAGCGGTTGTTTGTTGTGCTTCAAAATAATATTATATTGCGATGTTAAAGGCTCCACGATGTATCTGCACTCCAATTTTTAAAATGTTTTATACGTAATATAAATTGAATTAATAAATTATGTGTCTATTTTTTATGTTAAAACGCGTTAGAATATACTGTGGATATTATAGAAGTACTCTTACTTATTATAAGAAAGTTTAGTTTTTTAGATGTATGTAAATGGTAGGTAAAGCTCAAGTGGAATTATTCTCACAGCAATCCATAAAAACTGACCATAAAGTGTATCTACCACTTTATAACTGAGGTGGCTTATCAAACAAACACATGCTGACCTTTTACTTTTTTAAATTTTAATTTTTGGAAGTGGTTGAGCTACGCTGTTGTCAGTCATGGCTCAGCATGAATGGACAGCCTCATCCGGGGTGGTACCACTATCTTACAGGCAATCGACGTGAAGCGACAACTTTAGTACACAGACGCTTTTCGTTCCGTAGTGAGATTGCCGAATGCCCAATACCACATTCCTCTTCCCATCCTGTTTCCTTCCCGCTCCCCTCCCAGTTCGGCAGGCAACACATCCATGAGCCAGCGTTGTGGATGTTAATGGGCGGCAGTGATCACTTACCATCAGGTGACCTGTTTGCTTGTTTACTGGAACTATGCAATAAAAAAAATCCTTTGCTATCTACATTACTTGAAATTAATTTGCTAAAAGTTTATTTATTAATTAACAAACCAAGTAACAACTCAATCCTACCTCGTAAGTTAAATATTGTTTATTTACAGTCTCATAACTACCAGGTTTGCTCGAGTGACAAACAGAGCTCCTAATTTGCGCTAACAACTGGCATTACTCGCGCCTTAAGCTGTTGGCGTAATTTTCTTGTGTCGATTAACGCGGAGATAGCGCCACTATCCGTCTTCAGACGAGTATGGAAATATACGTTCGGGTACTGTCGTAGAAACAAGCACTTACAGGACACCAGCGGTAGGGCCCGGCTTCACCCGAGTGCAGATAGTTTTTGAGTCAAGTCCACATCAAAAACATATAAATTCGCGTACAACTGTTTTATAAATTTAAACTCAATGTGACCGCCGTTGACTATATTGCTTTTCCCGTCCATTCCCGTTATATGCCGTTCTGTCCCATCTCATTCTGCACCATGATAAAAAGCATTCAATCGTGTCCTCTCTTGACCCATGTCATCCGCTTAATTTTGAAAGAGTAGCAAATATGTATATTTGAAAAAATTCTTGACTCATTCCACAGGACTACATTTTTCCAGGATAAAAAGTAGCCTATGTTCGTCCAATATAATATCTCTATGTTAAATTTCATCGAAATCGGTTCAGCCGTTCTAGCCGTAAAATGGAAAATATGTACATATCCATATATGTTATTAAATATATATATTTTAGATTTTTATCAAATTCTTAAATACATCTTAATTCCAAATATTAATTCCCTGCTGTATTTGTTTAGTATCGTGAACTACCAGTAGGTACTTACTTTAGTATATCCAATTGTATTCCAGAAAAAGAAGTGTATAATATCAAAGACTCCACTATTTTAAACCAGTATAAACGTTTACTTAACCCTGGGTTTTATTGCAAAAAGACGTTTCAAAGGTAGTAGTGTTATTTCTTAGAATGTAGTGCGTAGAAAATTACTTCTTTCAAATCGGAGCAGTACTTAGAAATTTTTCTCTTAAAAGACTTGATGGAAAGTTATATGAAGAAAAAGACATGTACAATAGTAAAACACCTAGCAATTAATCCACGACTTTGAGGCTTTTCGAAGAAAGACAGGTGAAATTGTCTGAAACATCTTATATCCTTTATTAGTCATTAAGGTTTTCCCTTTCATTGATGGCCATAGGCCATCATAGGCCATAGGAAATCATAACCGCGTTTTTGGAGCCAATTTGTCGTAGCCAATAATGAGAAACGAACATAGAAAGAAACGTGATTTGTATTTTAAGTAGAACATTCCTTGAGTGTTAGTTAAGCATTATAATGGGTATTTATCAATACCCATAATGACAACTAGAAATACACGGACAACCATAGTACTTTTTAAATCATAAAATATATCATAATTGACGGGAACATAAAATAAATAATATCAACATTTTCTATGAAAGACGAAAACACACCCACCTAATTCATGTCAACACCGGTTAAGACTAAAACATTTCCAAGTAATTTCATAATAGGCAGACCTGGTCTCATTATTTGCATGTATTTTTAGTCTTACAAAGTTTTGGGCTACTTCGCTTCCCTCAGCCGTATTAAGCATAATGTAAACATGTTTGTATTAAAAATATATGTGACTTTTTAACAAATTATCAATGAACTGCTCTGATTCAAACCAACTTGTAACTTTTGTAATAACCACGATATTGTAAACTGGTTTTGATAAGAGCAACACTAGATTTTCTAGCCCGTTCTTCTCTAGTGAAAACCGTTTTCCGAACCGGGTAGTATATCAAGAATGACTGAATCTAAATAATGTTTAACATTCTAATGGATTCAATTAATTATTTTCATTTTGAAAGGTCAGCTAACAGCCAATTCTGATCAGCTGAATGACCTGTTTTGTGGTGCTGCAGGATATTTTCATGTTGGAAATAGAGCGTTGGCTAAGCGGACTCCTTGATAGAAACTGCTTTAGATCGTAATCTTAACTGATATCGAATTCGCCTTCTTAGGAATCAAGTCTCCGGCAATCTACTCTCCTTAAGGTAGGCAGCGACTTTGTTGTGCTGGACTCCTGTCACTGCGAAGGTCTCTATGGGCAGCGGTAGTCGCTTTCCATCAGGCAGGCCGCTATCTCGTCTGCCTATAACAGCAATAAAAAAAAATCTGTTCGACATATTGTATTTAATTCCTTTGTTTCGTATTTTAACGTGTAGGTAATGTTCTAAATATCGCATGTTTTGTCCCTTTCGAACGATTTTAGGATTCAGTTTGAGCGAAGAAGACAAAACATTCGTTAAATAAATAGGTTTCAAATCTGTCTATGAATAAGGCCGTAAAGCTTTATTAAACATCTTATTTGATTCTGTAATGTAGATGCATATTCTAATTTTCTCACGAGTGGAAATCTCATTGGAACTCTGTTTGATTACCAGGTCGAGCATTCCAATTTGTTTAAGATTTAGGTTGAGAAATTTCGTGAGTAGCCCGGGTCTGGAATTTTCACGCGGTATGATGAAGGGCTTCCCATCTTGGGATGAAAATAAGTACAGCGAAATGTAGACGGTACTAAGGCACTCCTACTAATCCCTTAGGCAAACAGCCGCGAGCATATGTAACATAAATCAAAATCTTTGTACGCCTTACTCAGAACCAATTTTCTACCAAGTAACAAGAAACTAAAAATGCACCATTAAAGTTTAAAATAACTTATTACCTATTCCATCCCTCAAATTCAACATCCATTATGAAATTCAAGACCAAAATGAACTTCCCGAGCATTGTTCCTGAAAATATCAACGAAATTCTAGTCCATTCGCCCGGACGCGAAAATAAATTCTTTGCTTTATGCAAACATTCTTCTCTCCCATTTGCCAGGGATATTTTCAAGTGCTTTTTCCATCGACGGGAACCTATTACGGTCCGGTTTATGAGTTTCCGGTCGTCGGCACTGGGCCGCCGGTCATTACGCGTCGGGTTAGCCGGTTAAGGGACTAACCAAACTTATTCAGCTGTGTTCGACTTTGGCCATAGGAAATATCAGATTGGTATGAAGATTTGTACCCATCCGTTCGTTCTCGCGCTTAATTGACAATAAACAAGCATAAAATGAGGATATGTGTGTTTTTATCATCAGTATTCATGCACATGCTAACAATAGAGTTTAATGCTTTTTAACGCGTTCGGTGCTGTGATCATAATCGTCCATCAAAACCCTAATGTAGCTGAATATATGTAGTGATTCCCTAATACTTCTGTCATTGTTTCGATGGATTCACATCAGCAACGGAGAGTGGCTGCTATCCGATTATTTTCTGTTATTATCGCGCGTGTCGTGCATATTTCTTGCGGATTCAGATGATGGTTGATTGCTGAATCGGATATTGAGTTGGTTGTCCGGAAATATTCGGATTGTATGATAATTTTGACACAAATGGGTTGTTGTGTAAATATTGTTTATTCAACGTTTGCCTTCTCATCTATATTCTCAATTAATCCTATTCTAGATGTTATGTGGTAATTATACATATTTGGTAATTGTAACTGCATATCATCTTCAACCATAGAAAGTCCATTGCCCAACATAGGCTTTCTCCGAAAATATCCATACCCACCTGTTGGAAGCGGCTGCATTCAGCGCCTTTCTGCAACCTTTGTTACATCGTAAACTTTTATTACGTCGTAATATATAATGTGTCGGAGTGTCGAATTTTGACCAGTGTGAAGCCATTTTGCATGCTGAATATCATTCTTCCTGTTTATAAACAAGTGAGATTTTAACCACAGAGCCGGCATTGCGCAAACTGTTTATCTCTTCAAAAAATTAATAATTCCTGTTATAAAAATAAATTTCTTGAAAGTTTTTATCGGTATCTTAATTGAACAAACTAAGAAAATAAAAGTTTACAGAATTTCATCCGCGCTGTTCTATCGAAAGATAATTTCGTATTTAATAGAAATAATTGAGTTTTGCGCCGGTAATACGAAAGAAATTATCGGAGACCGGAACAAGGTTTCCGCAAACAAGGCACCTGAATTATGGACTGTGAAAGGGGGCTGTTATTTATTAATTAAAAAGTGAACACAGCGATTGAGAAACATAATGAAACTTATTAAAAAATTAATTGAAGTTTCATTCGCAACGCCTTGAAGACGAAAGAAGGGGACATTTTAATACCAACACGGTAAGGTGGCAAAATACACAAGATGGTAAGAGCAGTGCAGTTTACATAAAGTAAATATTCAGCCTTAGAGTATTTCAAATATAGAGGGAGCGCTTTCGAAATAAACATTTTTCATTTTCATTTCATTTCATACATTTGCTTCTTAAAAAACGTTGATACTTTTTTGTTTGTAATTTTGGTACTCGTAGTATTTCTATATTAATGAAAATTAACTTATTCATTGACAACTAATTGGTATAAATTCCATTGGTAACCGATATACTTCATATTTAGTTATCATTCGTCTAAAATGAGTTTAGGTGGAATTCAACAGCCCTAATATATTTTTTTATGTTTCTTTTTCATATAATTCGTATATGTTGGACAACCTGTCAAATGTCAGCCAATAGGTAGGCAGAAAAAGGTGGCCCGGCATACCATTTATATCTACGTTTTGGAAGTAGCAGCGCTTCCTTAACATTATAAAAACTCCAAGTAATCGGCCTATAACTTGCTGAGCCCAAAAACTAACTCACTGGCTCTGCGGGTCTATGATGGGCTTTCCACCCTTGAGTAAAGTGGTTATTATCCAGACACATACAAACATCCTATCACAAATCACTGGAAATCTTATAATCCTAAGAATTACAACATAAAAACTGTCGAGTCGGCTAATGTACGACTAGTATGATCTCCGTCCAATAGGGTTTTTGATTCAATTTAGTTTATTCTATTTATCTAAAATCTAACAAACAAAAAATGTTGTAGATCCATACAGAATTAAACAAATTAGAAACGTTTTAAATCTTGTAGTAGAATAAAAAGAAAAGGGATGCAAAACAAAACTAGTGACGTCACTAATCTTAGTATGCATTGCAGTGTGCGCGTGTATAAGAAACGGTAACATGACCCAGTCTTTTTAAATACTAATATTTGCCTCATTTTATAAGCTACTTTAGTACTATTATCAGAGAAATGTTTTATTTCAAACGTATTTGTGTTTGAATGCAAAATAATAAAAAATATCGATCATATTCATATACATAAAATGAAAATAGCATACATGACTCCATTGATGCTGTAGCATTACATAATAACCATTTATTTTCCCTATCTGTGGGTCAAAAGTGGGCTTCTACCATGATTTTGTTTATAATACCTAGTCAACTAATTTCGAGTATTATTGTACCACTTCTGCCACCGACAGTACCGCGAACGTCTCGCGGCTCACATTATAATAATCGATGGTGTCACTTACAAGCCTATGAATATTTTACATCTCAACATGCGTCTTATGTCTCTCGCAAGTCCGCTGTATGGGGGTGATTCGGGTGATACGGGTGAATCGTGCGAAATAAAATCATTACTGGTTGAGTGACTGGTGTTTGTGCTCAAATGGACTATACAGGGTATATCAAGAATACAACCGAAAACGAAGCCAGCTGGTAGTTTTAGTGACTTTAGACACAATGCAACTAAAATGTTTGCAAAAAAAGCGACGATATTTTTTGTAATTTTTTTCCTATCCATCGTATTTGGGTGGTAAATACATAAATTTTCCTAAAAAAATAATGTACAGCCTTAAATTTTTAAAGACGATATAGTACGCAAGGCTTTAAATTATAATTTTAGCAAGAACTATGGATTTACTACTCAAACACAATGATATTTAAACATTACAAAAAATCTCGTCGCGTTTTTTTGCAAAAACTTTAGTTGCATCGTGCCTGTAGTCAGTAAAACTACCACCTGGTTTACCCTGGTTTTGTAAAAAAAAACAGTGGGTTTGATCTCTAAATTAGTCTTTTTGAGGTCCACAAATATCTATTGAATCGTTACGTTCGTTTCTACAAATACCAGCTGATGTTTAAACACAATGATCTACAACATGCACCAATACGTTCCATCAATGGATCAGCAAAGGTTACAGAGACGTAATGTACATTTCATAACACGGAGTGAAACCTGCGATTTACTGTGAAACGTACGTAAGCCGATCATGTCATCTCTGTAACGTAATGTACAGATTTGAGGGGACTCGTGAAAATGTCATATTGTTTGCCAGTTATGTAACACCAATGCGCTTACTATACAAAAAAGGAGAATATTCGTCGTGTTTTTTTGTTTACCACAACCACACGTTACAAAGCATTGGTAGTATTAATTAATTTTTCTAAAGAACATGACGATCACTTAATGATAAAAGAATATTTTGATTTCACGTATTCCCTATTTAACTCTTTCTACTAGTCTTTTTACTAGATTTTTGTGCATATTACACATTTATTTGGAATATTATTTCTTCAAAAGCCCCTTTGACATCAATCCCTTCTAGAATAGGCATTTTACCATATTTTACACCGAGGAAGGAGAAGAAATATTTTTAAGTAGCGTAGTTGTGACAAATAAGCAGCTTAAATTTATATCCACCATAATATTAGGACTGTGTCGCCCTCGGTTGAGGCTGGCAACGTCAGCAAAAGCTAAAAGTGAAGATAGGTTAGCCTTCCGCAAAAGGTTCTCTATGTCAATTTTCTGTAAGACATATTTCTTTTGTAGTCCGAATAACTAGCGTAAAATTAAAAAGAAATAGATAGAGATTGAATAGTTACTTAAACCTAGGATATGATAGCTTGTTTAACGATTTACCAAAGGCAAAGAATTTAATACAATTCTGGAAAAAAATTAAGTAATAATCTCCTTTTTTGACTCAAATCTAGAACCGAATAAACATAATGAACGGATTCCGAAATAAAGCAAAAGTTAAGTGACGTAATGAACGAATGAATGACTGAACGAGAGGATGAATATATATTTAGATCGTTATCCGGCCATTCCTTGGCTGAAATTGGCGCAGTTCGTTCTTAACCGAATGAATATTCATGCTGCGTGCCCGGTGACCTTCATTTCCATTCGTTGCGAGAGCGAAACTTCAATAAAGTTATAAGCATCCCCGGAAAATAATAACTGAAGTATACCCGGTTCGTAAAAATAAATGTGTTTAGCAATATAATGCATTTTACATGAGCTGCCAGCGACATATTTTCAACCGCTGAGATGCGAAAAAGAAAATATTTTTATGTTACGAAAAGGATGTATTTGTATATTGTATTGGATTTTTAGTGAAGCCGGATGGTTTTTGGGCCAAAGAGGGTGAACGCGGGGTGGGTTATATATTAATTCTGTTTCGATGGAGTTTTGGCTCATAAATTCTCAATGATCTGTTCTGGACGTTTGAGCGGAAATGTCGAAAACTATTCGTATTCAACACAAAATGAGCATTGTACCATACATCATTAAGCAAACCAAATAAAAATATTGAAATTATGGAAAAAACTTTTATCTCAATCTTGTCCTTATGAAATTGTTTTATTTTCCAATTCTTTCACTAGTTCACATTTAGAGCTGGTACGGATCTAGAAATCTAGACGCTTCATGGTAACGACTGACTTCTTAAATTTTTTTGACTATAGGTACTTTTCAGCTTGACCCTTAACACCAAACTTCATGTTGCGTGCCACGAAGCCAAAGATAGGAACAGGTGGCGCAGCATGATCAAAACAATGATTACTCCATGTTCAGGGGTTAACGACCAGCAATAAGGAAAACGACGAGAAGATAGATACTTTAAAAAATGTTGGCACAGTTAAAAAAAAATAGGCTGATGTTGAATAAAATAAATAAACAATGTATATATTTATTCAATCGGTTAAATGGATGAACTAAGAGCATTTCGTGAGTAAATATTGTTTTAATTGCTGATGTTACTCTAGCGGGCATAAAATAAATAAATAGGTTATGTAATATATTTATGCGCTCGTTTATAATTTAAATAGCTTCTGCGCGCAACTCCGTATGCGTGGTTGTCTTTATAAAAAAGTCCCATCCCGATCCGTCCCGTTACACGCCACCTTGTCCCGTCTCATTCTTAATCAAGATATGTAATCCAGTCCCATCCCATCCATTTGATTACAAAAAAGTAACAAATATATCGAAATTCCTACCCCATCCCACGGGAATACTACATTTTTCGGGTTAAAAAGTAGCTTATCCAGGGTATCAACTACCTCCGTACCCAATTTCATTCTGAGTTCATCGCGTACAACCGCACAGACAAACACACAAAAATTCTAAAAATCATTTTTTTGGGTTTTATTACTTTCATATTATAGTTCCCCCATATCAGTTTTTCTCATTTATCTTCAATGTACAGACATCGTTCGGTTACAAATTTATTATGTGTATAGACGATGTAGTACATTATATTATGAAAGGGATACCCATACCTCATTGAGATATCAGTCCCAGGTGCCCAAATATCACAGTATATGCAAATGATACACTATACAAGACAATAAGCGACTAAAAGGAATTGGATACAATAAAACTTCGGGTTTTTTAGAACGAAGAACGATGTAGTTTTGACGTTTTCTTACTAATGATTTTTACAATAATTTATTCTTACATATATACATACATAAACACACGCCTTTTTCCCAGAAGGGGTAGGCAGAGGTGCTTCCAGAACACCCACGTTTCGCCTTGTATATTCCGTCCCAAGATGTGATAGGGGGCGAGCCTATAGCCATATCGGGCACAAATTCCTGACTCTGGGCTGATAATGAATAGGGAAATCCAATATCACTTTGCCCGACCCGGGAATCGATCCCGAGACCTCAGTTTTGCAATCGTACCGTAGTACCACTACGCCAACGAGGCAGTAAATTTATTTTTACGCTATTTTTATTGCATAATACGCAATATCCGAAACAATTCTTTGCCATGTAGTGTCGTTAATTATGTTAGTAGGTTTAACTCGAGGTGGGGTCGAACCTGTGTTACATCGCGTCTGAGCCGACATCTAAGCAAACTGAGAAATTATACTCGATATAAACAGGCTGAAAGCAAAACGCAAACAAAAATATCTTGTTTTTTAACAAAAACCTTTATCGTTTAAGGGAGTCGGGAACTTTCCGCAGACTTTTAAATTCACAAAAGGCAAAGGTTCGCTGGAATTACATTTTCAACTTTAATCCTGCAGTTGTTCTGATTTTATTCTTGTTTTATCAGAATAACAAAACATATACATAAACAGCCTCCGTGGCGCAGTTGGTTAGACGTCGGCTGTGAAACGTGAGGCCGCGGGTTCGATCCCCGCCCTGACACAAATGTTTGTGTGAACCACAAGTATTTGTTTCGGGTCTGGGTGTTCTGAGACCGAAAAGTCTCTCGTAGCTTCTGATACCCACGCCACAAGACTCAGTCTTAGTGTGTGACTATGTATGTGACTGTTGGGTGTATTTATATAAGTCGTAGGATCTTCATTTATTTTCACCAGAAAGGAATATTCTCGGATTTGAATACTATACCAAAGTTGTAATACTAGTAAGGTTACCGGAAATCGCTGAACGTACGACGCTTCCATCAGCTATAACAGTCACTGGGAGACTTTTTATAGCTAAAGATATAATTGATTTAAATCGCCTGTTAGAGACGTAATCATCTATCCATCCATCCATCAGCCAAAGGAAGTTCTCTGCTGAACATAGGCCTCCCCCAATGATTTCCACAGTGACCTGTTGGAGGCAGCCTGCATCCAGCGACGTCCCGCGACCTTTACCAGGTCGTCTGACCACGTATAGAGGCGCAATAATATCACGAAAATATTAAATTTTACCGCAACCTATTTCTTACTAATTTCAGCAGGTAAGTGCGGGAGCTGATGACAAGCAGCTTACTGCCATGGAAATTTATTCAAGCCACGTAAAGTGCTCCAAGCGGTTTATAATAAACACGATAAAAGCTGAATGTTGAAGTGTTTCTACTTATTTTCATTCGGAACGGTATTCTGATAATATTTCTCGGAATTCAGATGATTTGCCGTCGGAGGAAAAAAACGTTTTTATTATTCTTTTTGTGTTTCAAACAAAGGACTTTGAATTCAGAACGCATTGATGAAAATCGATAACATTACTGTTACAAAGTTGTAGGTCTTACTACAAGACGGTGATAAGTACTGCTGCTGGATCCCGGGTGCTTTTGAGATATGGTATGATATCATAAATGTCAGGGGTGTGCGCTCCTTATAGGCAGAAATGCAGTACTTTACTTGCCATTCACAGATATTTTAATAAAACGTTCGTATGTTTTAGATGACTATAATTAATAGTAAATAAATGAATAAACAAAATATAATAACTTAAAAACGCCAAATATTTTATTAATAGCAATTATTTGCAAGCGCAAACAAAAAATAATGTGCCTAATCAACCAACTCCTGCCGTCGCGTCCCGCAGGAGATTTGTTCGCGTGTGCGTAGTAATTTTGGTGTCCGTGCACAGTTCGTAAACGCACACACCCATGAATCCGAAAGCCGCGACTCCAGCGGCAGGCTACGGGAGTTCGGCAGTTGTCGGGAGTAATCGGAAATGTTCGTTGCCTATAATCCGAGTAAAAATAATAGGCGGAAATGTAATTAATAACGTATGCGCATTATGCATTTTTGTTTAGTAAGGTTTATTTGTTTAAATAGCAGAAATGTTTTGTGTTTCGCGGGGGCCATTTTGCCTTTTTTCATGTGATAAGCATTGTTTACTATTTTGTTTGCGCCAGTATATTTATAGTTTTCTTAAAAGATTTTTCATTTTAACATTTTTATAATAATTGTAGTCATTTGCTTTTACTAGTGCGTTTGTTGATTTTTTTTAAATGTTATTTGATTGTGAGGTTTGTGTTGAAAATGTGTGTTTATTAAAAATTTAAAATAACAAGTTCTCACAATTATTGTCATTCAGTGAAAAGATTCAAATTGTGTCTATAGGTTGGTTAGTTACAACAATTAAACTAGCAAAAAGGGAATGTAACTCGAAAGTTTCATGTTAAAAGTTATGAAACGTATAACTGGCTGTGTGGTTGTGTACACACGATTATATTATATATTGTTTTCCTTGGATATTGTTTAGTAATTCTAGTACAGTGTAATTTCTAGTAATTTTACTTATTACAATTTCTTCTGCCGCGACGATCGATCGCTGTTTTGTCTGCGTTGCCGTAGAAAATGTACATGAATAGTAGTACATCTAATGGCCGCCACACACCTAACTATATAACTGTGCAATAATTGTGCAAGTTTGAGTTTCCACCAGTCTCAAATCGAAAAATTGTATGAAGTTTGCACAGTTATTTGACCACAGATGTTCCAGTATACTGGCGCAAACTTAGGCTTGCACAGTTATACTGTTACGTGTATGGCAGCCATAAGACTTGTTCTGTTGGCATGGTTTCCGACTTAATGGCCTCCATACACGTAACGATATAACTGTGCAAGTATGAGTTTGCACCAGTCTCCAATCGAGAATTTGTATGAAGTTTGCGCAGTTATTTGCCCACACACGTTCCAGAATACTGGCGCAAACTCAGACTTGCACAGTTATATCGTTACGTGTGTGGCGGCCATAAGAGATCTGTCGCGTGGCTGTGGCTACGCTAAACATATAAAAGAAAAAGTTTGTGTGACCGAGTACTCCGCCGCATACCCAGTGTCATAATCCTGTGCACGCCGCTGATAAATGTCCTTAAAGCGATAAACAAACATAGCGGTTAAGGTGCTTCGTAGTTACATACATTTCCGGTAGATTATTTGTATATCCCGACACAATTAGAGAAGCATATTCGATTGGCAAGAAAGAGTCCAGATTTGAATTAAGTTAACACTTTATAATGCAAGAATTAATTTACAAATAAAATGTAATCATTGAAATAAAACAAATTCTTATGGATTTTATCGCGAATTTGATTAAAACTTTCATTTTATAACTTCCCGACGTTCCGATCATTTTACAGCTTTCGTGATCACGGTGCAGATGTATTAGTCAACCGCTTAGTGACTGTTACAATTTAACTACATACATACATAAACATTACGCCTTTATCCCAGAAGGGATTGTCAGAGATGCAACCAGGACAGTGGACACCCACCCACAGAATTTTGCTACCCTTAATTTATTATAAACTATTATATTAGCAGCAATTATTAGAACACGCTGTAGATTTCACAACTTTAATTGAGGTCGACGTAATAATAATGTATTATAGCAGCCCATATACACCCACTGCTGAACGCGAGACTCCTTTACAGCCAAGTTCCATCGAAACGGCTTACGTTATTTTCCAAGACGTTGACTTGTTGTAGGTGGATGGGCATCACAAACCTTAGAAATTGTTGTAAAAATGTCTATAGTACGGTTTGCTTGCAATATTTTTCTTACATACATACATACATAAACACACGCCTTTTTCCCAGAAGGGGTGGGCAGAGGTGCTACCAGAACACCCACGTTTCGCCTTGTATATTCCGTCCCACGATGTGATAGGGGGCGAGCCTACCGCCATATCGTACCGTACCGTATTTGCAATCGTACCGTAGTACCACGACGCCACCGAGGCAGTCAATATTTTTCTTCGCCGTTATAATAAATAATAATACCTAAATACACCCAGCAATTACATGTATAGTTCGGACCCGACACTAAGATCGAGTCTTATGTCGTGGGTATCAGAAACTAGGAAAGATTTTTTGGTCTCACAAGCACCCAGACCCGAAACAAATATTAGTGAACTGCACCATGAAGGCTATCGAAATATATTAAAAGGACATATTTTATCAAACCTAGACTTAAAACTCAACTCATTAAATTCCTTATTGACACAAATCACACGGTTGATATTGCCTTTCACGGAGTCATGCTGACAGTAAACTGACCTGTGACATCGTGAACGAAAATCGGAATGACAGATAACAGTGCAGCCGAGTAATGGCAGGCCAAGTCTGTCATTAATGGAACCTACATACATACATTTACTAGGCAACTCCCCGGTATGAGGTAATGGGTAGGTAACACTGCTTTGACTATTACTGCCTTCAAACAAGAATTTAAGAATCTAAGGGGATGTAGGTATGACATTATGCATGTATGTACTGTATTTCACATTCATATCTTATGAATCCGACTTGTTACAATGTTAGACCTATTAAAAATAAAAATAAATAGATACATCCAGCAGTCATACAATAAGTTCTGACCCCACGCTAAGCTATAAGCCTTATGGTTATCAGAAGCTACGAAAGACCTTACAGTCTAAAAATCACCGAGACCCGAACCTATTACGTATAAATCGCACAAGTATTTGTCTTAGTACGGAGTTCGAACCCGCGACCTCTAGTTTCACAGCCAGCGCGGTGTCTAACAAACTGCGCTACGGAGCATCTTTCCCAGATTAGATAAAAAAAAATGGCCTTTATACTACAGTATTGCCTACTATTCCTCCAAAATCAATAATCCTGGACACTTTTGTCAGCAGTCTCCAATGAAGTCCATAGACAGCGCGTCAGTTATCAGAATCCTGCTCTCAATTTGTACCCGCCTGTCGGTGCCCTGCGCCGTTGACCGTCCGTCTCGATGGTAAAATACGGCTGTTGGGTTAGGCCACGCTTAAATCAGTCTCTGCATCGCACGGTGAGCCGTGTGCCAATATTTTTTGAAAGGATCAGAACGGGCAGTGGAAAATACGGATTGAATTAGAAGGAATGATTTAGAAGTTGAAAATCCTTGCTGTTATAATGTGTGTTTGTTTGTTACGATTTCACACATTAACCACTCATCAGATAATCATGAAATTTTATATTTACGTGCTTTAGGGTACAGAAAGGAACATGGCGAGCTTTTCGTATGAAAAAAGTATACTATTTTGAAGGAAAAGAAACATAACTTTATGCTTTCACATTAATGCTTCCTATGCCATCCTACAACGTAAAATTATTAAAAATAACTCCAATAACCCGAACAAAGCCACGGGAAAAATGTAATAAATTATAATGCAATCTGCAACCTTACGTGAGCGTGTAGCTCACTTACGCCTAAGTAATATTTATTCCATGATACAGGTTGCGTAGAAACTCCGTCATAAAATTTTCAATTCAACGTTTATGTTGAAGTTTATCCCTTGTAGGATTACGAAGACGTCCCCGTAACTAGTTTTTCCACTAACAGAACTTGGATATTTGCGATGCTTCATGATCAGATGGGTTTCATTCGTACATTCGTACTATACATCCTTATATCTATACAGATATACGGATTATGGGCTGATACCAGCCCATAGACGTTTCACTGCAGGGCACGGGCCTCCTCTACAATCGAGAATACGATTAAGAGGGGTTAGACCATGTAGCCCACCACGCTGGCCTAGCGCGGGTTGGTGGATTTCACATACCATAAAAATTCTCGTAAATCGCTACGGTATGCAGGTTTCCTCGCGATGTTTTCTTTCCCCGTTATAGTGCGTTGTGATTGCCTATCAATACACATGTGGATTGGGATTTGAACCCGTAATTACTAAGAACATGTAGACAGCCGCGTCTGATCCGTTACCACCAGGTAACCACGCACTTCGTTATATACGTACATTGTATGTCAGTTACGTCTACTGTTGAGCAGTCTCCTTTATGGTAAAAAGTGTTGAAGCCTTTATTTATTACATACATAAACACACGCCTTTTTCCCATAAGGGGTAGGTAGAGGTGCTACCAGAACACCCACGTTTCGCCTTGTATATTCCGTTCCACAATGTGATAGGGGGCGAGCCTATCGCCCAATATAGCCTTTATTTACTACGCTGACTTTTCGGATTGGACATATCTTCAAAATTATCGGACAGATCTCTCCGATCTACAAGCATCCTCGTCATTTACTTTCTTAGCCGCTACAATATAGACTTAGTTTAACGTGCTACCATATCTTGATTAGGCAGTTTTTGAAAAAGAAATAGTGCTAAAAATCTCCATATTATACCTTCAAGCTTAGCAACTTCATCAATTATCAAATCCCTCCCAGACTAACCCAGTGTTGTGGTGTGTTGTGACTGGTAATGACGAAACGTCATCGCAGTACATTGGGTATTGGTATTCAGCGCGGTACACACTGCGATACGTCAGCGGCAGGGAGATGCATCAATATTCACCGGAGGCCCGGGAATAGCATTGCAGGTGCGATATTTTACGACATAAATGCGTTGGGGCCAGGAAGTTTGCTTTGGTTTTTGTTTTGTGATGATTTTCATGTTATTTTATCCTCATGTCACTTTTGTCCCAATACGAGACGAGATAGTTTTAATCGCTTGTTGCGCGTCGATGCTCTCCTTGAAATTTGTGTTACAAAATGAAAAATTTCTAACGTACCATTTTAGAACATAATTTTGACTAGTGATAGGTCTTTCACATGTGAGAGGCCGCCTGGGTAGGTATCACCACAAAGTCTATTTCTCCCGTCAAATAGGAGTGTAAATGCACTGTTATGTTCCGGTTTAAGGACATTGTAGCCAGAGTAACTACAGAACATATTGAAATTTAACATCTTATGAGCTGAGTGATTCTGAGCTCTAAAGACCCATAGCTTGACATTCCAAGCATTGCTTTGTAATTCTTGGTGTTTTTTTGTTTTGCTACTGTTCAATAAGTAAATTAATTTTCAGTTATTTTCTTCTATTGACAATACTGTCAATGAAATACGGGCTTAGTCACAACTTCGTGGTAACAAATGCATTGTAGTTGTTAATAAGAAACATGTAGAACTAATTTAAAACAAAGCATTATAACGTTTTCTTCGTATTGTCTCCCTAGTGACTCTTTTAACTAAGTTTTATTTATATTTCATGTAATTCTATTAATACTCTTGCCTAATATAAAAGAAATCCGATCGCTTGATGATTGTCGATCATCACTAAAACAATATTATAGGCTACAGAAGATGAGATGTTGCAGACAAGATTAGCACTTAACAGGCACTAAATGCGATTAAAGCATAAGTAAAACACTATGAACACATACACCTCATCTATTACAAACAAATTGATACAAAACACTAAAATTTAATTTCCCGACCTGTTCTTCAATGCGACAATTAACAGCCTATATAGTTTACTGATTTCATTATTGTCTATTATTTAGTTCTTTCCCAAGTGACTGCATATTTTGGAGGTAATTTTAGTCCAATCAAAATAACCCGAATATAAACTGATTGAACCCGTAACTAAACATACTTGCCGGTGTCACTAAAGCCCCATTTACACGGAGAGACCTTCTCACCTCGAAAATACGATTACTGTAAGGATATAAAATAGTTTCATCGTATAAACATTGTCAGAACACGATTACCTTATGGAGGTTATGTCATGCAATAATCGCATACGATTCTCACCACGAGAAACTGTCCCCGTGTAAATGGCGCTTAAGACGGGCTTTCCACTATGGCGTACGCTTATCATTTCCTTATTTCCGCGTTCGTAACAGCGTTTTTCATGGCCCCACGCGGAGTTGGCAGCCACGGCCCTGTATGACGCATTATAAATTTTAATTTCATAGTTGCGCCTCCTTGTTACGAATGAACGTGAGCGTTCTCTTGGATTTATTTACCTTCCCTCGCTGCGCTTCTTTAATCTCCAACTTGATGTATTATCTTCTCTAACGCTGCCTTTGTTTATAATTCTCCGGATCTTGTTCAAAGAGAATAAGAATTATTTCTTGGATTGTGTTTATTATTATATTTTGTATAAACATATCTTGTTTCATACTTATTATTTTACTGTCTGCAGTAAAGCTCTAAGGCAGCAGATCCATCAAGGCTTTAGTAATAAATGCAGATATAAGGTTTTCTCATAAACGATACAAACCAACTCTGTAGGTGCGACGAAATGTTCATGGTATAATGTCATCTTATTGATCTTATTGGTGAATTATCTAGAAATGACAATCAAGAAATAACGTTTTTTGTACTTGTATATATAGGGTATACGCTCACTACAACATAACAAAGCATGAAAGTGCTATGAATACATCGGGAAAAAAGTCTCTGTCCTTTGCATGAATCAATTTGGTGCGTCACAAACTGATAACAGAACAGTTCTATGGGCAGCGTTTAATAGCAAAGACCCTAAATGTAAAATCTTTCTAAACGAGATTTAGCTCCTATGTCGCCCTAATTAATACCCTACATATGCAGCGCAATAAGCAAATCAGATCTTCCATTTCATCATTAAAATTATCTGACCTTAATTCAGGCCCTACAAACGTTGCCAAAATATGTTATTGACCCGGAAAGTCTCAATTACGGCCCCGGAATACGCACACACTCCAAATTAAATTCTCAAGTAGTATGAGACGTAATGACAAAACACTCGCATCCTTCGAGTAGCGAGGAAATATTAATATCATTAAATCAAACAAAGCGTTGCTAATGGAATATTACAGAATTAATGGCGAGTCGTGGAACAGAGAATGAGCTGTTTTATAAATAGACGCAGGTAGGCAGACTATTAGCGATGTATAACTTCGTAAACTCATAGATAGCTCTAGTCTATACTCTATAGTGCAGTTGGTTAAGACCTCGGTTATAGAACGAGACGCCTCGGGTTCGTTTCCAGCTTTAAGACAAATGTTTGTATTATCCAAAACTAAGTATTGAGTATTTTGTTTCGTTTTTGTCAGTTTTTGAAACCCTAGAGGCTAGTTTTGTATTTTAGTGGTGGTTAGTTTTAGTTTTCTGGCCCAAGCCCTTTTAGTCGAACTCTTGAGTTTAATGCAGCCCCGTGCGTAGTAACTGGCAATAGACGTATATGAGCTGTTATATTAAAATATCAAAATGATATTATAGTTTAGGTGGTAAACGCCGGGTGAAAACATTATACAATCGATATTAGAAATATTATCGGATATAGTTTGTTCCTAATTCCAACTCTTCTGGTTCTAATTAATTTCTAACTCATATACCTATCGCAATAATGAATGAAATAAAGGTTTCGCTTACAAGCTAGTATTCAAGGACTTTAATATTGTGTCTAGGTGAATTGACTGAGCATCAGTTACACAATTTAAACTTCAATATTGTATAGTGCTTTCGACATAATAAAGTAATCAACAAAACACGGTGCGAAAACTGAATTATCTTTTTGTGTTTACTGAAAATTATTTGACATGAAACAACTTAAAAAGATTACAATTCAAAATCGATACCAAAAAAATAAATGGTAGATGTATCGCGCTATCGCTAAAATGTACTTCTTGCTTTACAGACTATTTCTAGATTCATTCTATAATTTGAATACCTACTGCTTGCCTGACATCAACTCTTTATGGTAGGACTTTAACCTTGTAATAGACTTCATATACTTCACATAGGAGCGTGGTGGCCTGTTGGCAAACGGACCAGACGCGACTGCCAACATGTTCAAGGTGGTCTCGAGTTCAAATTACAAGGCAGACTTTTGAATTTTCTGAGTCATATAGTCAATCGCCACGCACTATAACGGTGAAATTAAAAAACGTGAGAAAACCTGCATACCATAGCGATTTGAATAAATTACCATGGCATGTAAAGTCCGCCAACACGCACTAGGCCAGCGTGGTATATAGCCTAACCACTCTCAACCGTACTGTAGTAGAGGAGGCTCGTGCCCTGCAATTGAACCTTTTCTCAGGCAAGGTTCCTTACAGCAATCTACTCCGTCAAAATTACTATAAATACCCGGAACTGAAAAGTCACTGTCGTGTTTCCCCCTATTATAATATAACCATACTCCACAACATAAATCGTTTGACTAACCGTACATGCACGCGGAGTGTGCGTCCGAATGAGCTTCGGTAAGATGCACACGTTTATGCCCAGTCGGCTCCCGTGTCGTGTCCCGTGAAATATACCGACAGCTATGGAGTTTGATGTCAATGTCCGGTGGTGTTTGCATGGTGTGAATATGTTTACGTGTGTATTACAATGCCTTAGTTCTTGGCTATGTCATTTGTTAAAAAAAGTCAGAATTGGTGTTTTTCGTGCAGTAGTAATTAAATGATGTTTAGATTAAAAAAGCCTTTATGTATAGTATTTATAGATTTTTTTTATTGGGAGTAACTGAACACACGCTGTTGATAGTAAATGCAATTCAGATAGACTACTAGCTTGGTCTTTGAATTCGTAAAGTGTGTATAACCAAATCTCACAGATCGGTAAAATGCTGCTAGGACGGGTGCTCCATCGTTGTGAACGGTGGTCGACATACGGACGTATACGAATGTTATTTCACCAGTAAAGCATCAAATTTTCTTAAGCGCACTACACACTAAATCCGCCGACTCGCCGGCTTATGTCGGCAACTTTTTTTGGCGACACAGACTGGCGGCTTCTTTCATTGCAAGTCGGAAAATTTTGTCGACGGCATGACAGCAGCTCGACATGAAATAAGGAACATTTTAAACGATTTTGTTGAATGTCGCAGGGCAACTAAGCAGAGCGCGTGCGTCGCCAACTTGTCAGCGGACAAAGCATGCAGGCGTTTGTTGCCGATATGATTCTTTTCTTATAGGCCGCCGGGTTTATCGGCAGGCTGTGTCGCGGGGCCGGCGGGCTTGGTGTGTAGTACACTTTAGAATCATTGACATTGTCTTGATTCATATCATAATTTGAATCTATCAATACCTACTTTTTTACCCAACGTTATTAATAGTGGCTACCTCCTCTGTAGGTATTAGGTAACTAGCTTTATTCTACAAATATATTGTGGATTCATATTCCAAATATTCGAAGTTTTATGCGCTAGGTTTTAATTAAATTGCTGCCATTTAAATCTAAACATTCGACGCAATCACTGCCAATCATATAATTTGATGAACACACAATAAATATTTTAGCTGCTCTATTTTTGTATAAAACTGTGCAAATAAATAAATAGCTTTAACCGCAGTTGTATCTGCCTAGAATATTTTTTAGATGAGATATATTTGCCCTTGAATAGTGAATGTGTTTGATATTGAAAGGAGAAATAAAATAAAAAGGTCAATTATTATTTCTGCAAGTGCGTGGTGGCCTGTTGGTAACGGACCAGACTCGGCTGCCTACATGTTCACGGTGGTCGCGGGTTCAAATCCCAGGGCACACATCTGACTTTTGGAAGTTATGTGGGTATTGATAGTCAATCACCACGCACTTTAACGGTGATGGAAAACATCGTGAGGAAACCTGCAGATCGTAGCGATTTTAAAGAATTTCTACGGTCTGTAAGTCCGCCAACCCGCACTAGGCCAGCGTGGTGGACTATATGGCCTAACCACTTTCAATCGATTCTCTCGATTGTAGAGTAGACCCGTGCCCAGTAGTGGAATGTATATGGGCTGATAAAACAAAAAAAAAAATTCGATCTTTCGGTATTTTAACCTTTACTTAATTCTATTTAGATCTGGCTCCGCAAAGTGATTACACTGTGCCTAATGGATTTATAAATGTGCAGTCTCGTGGAAGTACGGTACGAATAATAATAGATTTACAGTTTTAAAACAATACCTTCAAATGCAGAGCACTTTTTAGGTGCCTTTATAAAGAACTTGAAGTATTCCTTGTTTCTCCAGCAACGTTAAAGTAATATAATTCCCACTCCGGAAAACACGTGAATATTTCCACCTCGTTCAAAAGTAAACTGTACTAAATATCTCGCGTTATTAATCGTTGGAGACTATCGACTCGGCGGCCTCTCCCGTGCTTGTTTTGTGTTTGCCTGCTTAAGTGCCAGGTGTAAGTGCTTTCTACGGTGTATTGGAACTCAATTTATTTAAATTTTATCTTAGTTTTATAACGACTATATTTTGCTGTGCTTGTCCGAAGGACAGAGTGCAGACTTGGTTTCAAGAAGGTAAGGAGAGCCATTGATCTTAAAACCGCCGTGGCGTAAGACATGGTGAAGATTGAGTATGAGAGCGGATCGAGAGAGCGGTTGGATTAAGGTTAGGTAGAAATATTTTATTCTTCATAGTTTGCTGAAAAACTGTCAAAACTTGTCCCGGTGCGGGGATGGAACCCACGACCTCTCTGTGGCTTATCGTTCGAATGGTTTATCATTTTCATATTTTATTGTATTTCATAAAATTGTCGAGTGTGTACATCATTGTGACTGAAATCTCAAACGAATGTACCCAATCGTAAGTCCAAAGCCTCAATTAACACAACCTCGATACCGAGGGTTATTCTTGTCTCAACTTTGAAAGGCGAAACCAATCTTAATTACCGACACTATTCCGTGATCAAAGCGTAGTAATCTGGTTGACAAGCTGCCATATCTAATCAGTTAATTAAACAACACAATTATGCCGAACTCGTGTGTCGTATATGTTGTGTTCTGTCGTATTGTGTTGTGTGCAACTATGTTATGAGCACAATTAAGTTACATCAGTTGCGGTCTGATTACATTGGATTGTGCTGTAATTTGTGCTTATAATGACGTTTACTGTGCAAATGATTTTATTTGTTTCTGCAGTCGGCTCGGGTAATTAATTTGTGTGGTAATAGCTTTTAACATTGATTGTGTTTTCGAGAAACTACATAAGAAACGAGATGTGGTAAAATTGTAGGATTGCGAATGTTTGGTATGCAATTTAGCCTTTTGTTTGAACTTTCATATTAATGACATAAGTAGTCATATTTTGCTCTTTTTAATCGTATTCAAAAAAGAAGATTATCAATTCAATGTGTAAGTATGTAATTTTGTCAGAATTGCACGATTTTTGGATATGTTGGTCTATACCAGCGTCTGAACACGTGTGCCAAATTTCATAAATGTATGTACGTTTTTATGTTTGTCTTTTTGCGTTAGATTAGATATAGTCCAACTTAGGAGGTGTGTAAGTTTCATAGCAATCGGTTTAGTAGTTTTTGACATAGAGCAGAGGTGCCCAAGCTTTTTCAATCCGCGGCGCAAGTACATGTTTACTATTTTGTCCCGGCACCCTAATCTATCCAACTGGTTGAAATGTAAAAGGATACTAGTTAGATAAATAGACACAAAATTTGAAATTCAGAGAGATAATTTCTTTGCAGCACCCTTCTCTACTTTCCACAGCGCGGCGCGACGCACCAGGGCGCACACTTCAGACACACGTCTTCATATACCCTGTATAGCACGTGGTTTTACACCCAACATGATAAGCTTGTTCACTATCCTATCTTAAAACGGATAAGATTTCAGATGTAAGTTTACGTAGATTAAACACATTTCAATATCAGTGCCCAGCAGTCCATTACTAGCCTTTGGCACCCAATTCCACGCCACTGAGCACAATCCTCGCCTCTCATTCACAGATGCGTTTATTAATTAACAACGTAATCGGTTTTATTCAATTTATCTAATGTTAAGCCCCATTTACAAGGGGAGAGTTTCTCGCCCCGAAGATGCGATTAACGTAAGGATGTGATAGAATTGCATCGTGTAAACATTGTCAGAACACAATAATGTATGTCAGTTAAGTCATGCGATAATAGCATACGATGCTCGTCGCGAGAAACTCTCCCCGTGTAAACGGCGCTTTATCAATACAATGCACAATTTACACACAGATTATGGTATTATTCATTGACATTAGATCATAAAAACCAAAGTGAAATGACGGCATTGCTGTATTTCGTTTGAGCGGTGAGATGGAGGCCCATTATCCCTTTCCTTTATTCTGTTTTCTTTCTTCTTCAATTTTGTGAGACCAGCTCCTACGATAGAAATGTTTTGGGTGTTCAAAGACGGCCGTACTCACTTACCATCTGATGAGCCGTTACTTGTTTGCCGGACTTATAAGATAAAAAAAATGATTTTATGTATCATATGAATATTATCATTTCCCAAAACTCCGAAGAGGATCCTTCGATATAAAAAACAATACACCGTTAACATAATCCATTGCCACATTAACAGTAAATCAAGTAATAATCCCCCGATATGGAAACGCAATGGAACGTAAAATAAGGCACGTACTAGTGCTGGCCACTCTCCCAATACATCACGAAATGAACTGAAGTATCGCAGTTTTAATAGCTTATTGCAGAACAGCTTGGATTGTTGATTTATTTTTATTCAAATGGACTGTAATGTATGGAGTTGATATTTCAATAAACCATGCACACTAATCATGCTAAAGAAATATGGAAGATATCACCTAATAAAAACCAAATTTCGCCAAGATTCCAACGGGTAGAAATTCCAATCCCGGACTACTCATGTGGCATTTCTCAAGCCGATAAAGTTGTAGACTCACACCCGCCTTACACAAAACCAGACTCTCATATAACAATATATTTTCAAAACTTAATAATTCTCGATCAAATTCGAAAATCACAGCCCAAACATTCGAACCTAATCCCCTAACACCAAACTATGCCTTTCAGCCTAATCTAGTATCAGAATTGAAACATTAATCACACGTTACCAGCTAGTTTTACAGCAGCATGGTAATCCTTAATCCCGCTGTTCATATTTCAGTGGTATCGATTTTGCAACTAATCGCAGTTGCGGGAACGTTCCCGAGTAATTAAAAGCACTACGAGTACACTTTTATTGGTATTTCGATGTTGTTTACAATGGATTAGGTATCGCTTGTTTTGGATGATTTTGGTTAAGGCTGGTTTTAGGGGGATGAAGTTGGATATTAACGTGGGTAGTAATTAAATACAGCGGACAGCGCGTCATAGAAAATCACACAAGTATGTCGCGTGTCTGATCTGACGGAATACAGTGATCAATAGATCAACGAAGTTAAGCATTTTTTACCGGTGCATATTCAAGCTTAATTAGGCTCCACTTACAGTAAGTTGTATTGGTAGATTGGAACACATATTTCAGCAAATCATACGAGATTTTACGACCTAAAACCTCACAGAAAATGACATGTCCTAGAAAATGTTGTGAAAATAAGAAAATATTGCTAATTCTGCCGCTTAATCAATAGCAAAGAAGCTCTATTCTAATATCTAATACAGGTGCACCTATTTTTTTATTCGAAATAATTTTAAAAACTCAATTTCAAAGCACATAGAGACCTACAAGATTTTTTATGGTGTGAAGTCCACCAAAGTATGTTGCGCATGTAGCGTGGTGGACTCTGGCCCAAGCTCTTTCAGTCGAACTCTTGAGTGTAATGCAGCCCCGTGCATAGCAACTGGCAATAGACTGAGACTGAGACTGAGCTCTTATATTAAAATGTCAAAATGATATTAAAGTTTAGGTGGCAAACCCCGGGTGAAAACATTATACAATCGATATTGGAAATATTGCCTTTGATTATGATATTGATTGGACTGCCTCGGTGGCGTAGTGGTACTACGGTAAGATTGCAAAGCTGAGGTCTCGGGTTCGAATCCCGGGTCGGGCAAAGTGATATTGGATTTTTCTATTCATTATCAGCCCGGAGTCAAGAATTTGTGCCCGATATGGCGATAGGCTCGCCCCCTATCACATCGTGGGACAAAGATTTTTTATGGACTATTCTCAGGCAAGATTCCTTACTGCACTCTACTCCGTCAAAATTACTATAAATACCCGGAACTGAAAAGTCACTGTCGTGTTTCCCCCTATTATAATATATAATATAACCATACTCCACAACATAAATCGTTTGACTAACCGTACATGCACGCGGAGTGCGCGTCCGAATGAGCTTCGGTAAGATGCACACGTTTATGCCCAGTCGGCTCCCGTGTCGTGTCCCGTGAAATATACCGACAGCTATGGAGTTTGATGTCAATGTCCGGTGGTGTTTGCATGGTGTGAATATGTTTACGTGTGTATTACAATGCCTTAGTTCTTGGCTATGTCATTTGTTAAAAAAAGGCAGAATTGGTTTTTTTTCGTGCAGTAGTAATTAAATTATGTTTAGATAAAAAGACAAGCCTTTATGTGTAGTATTAATTATTTTTTTAATTGGGAGGACAAAAAAGGAACTCGCTGTTGATAGTAAATGCAATTCAGATAGACTACTAGCTTGGTCTTTGAATTCGTAAAGTGTGAATAACCAAATCTCACAGATCGGTAAAATGCTGCTAGGACGTGTTTTCCACCGTTGTGAACGGTGGTCGACATACGGACGTATAAGAATGTTATTTCACCAGTAAAGCATCAAATTTTCTTAAGCGCACTACACACTAAATCCGCCGACTCGCCGGCTTATGTCGGCAACTTTTTTTGGCGACACAGACTGGCGGCTTCTTTCATTGCAAGTCGGAAAATTTTGTCGACGCTATGACAGCAGCTCGACATGAAATAAGGAACATTTTAAACGATTTTGTTGAATGTCGCAGGGCAACTGAGCAGAGCGCGTGCGTCGCCAACTTGTCAGCGGACAAAGCGTGCAGGCGTTTGTTGCCGATATGATTCTTTTCTTATAGGCCGCCGGGTTTATCGGCAGGCTGTGTCGCGGCGCCGGCGGGCTTGGTGTGTAGTACGCTTTAGAATGATTGACACTGTCTTGGTTCATATCATAATTTGAATTTATCAATACCTACTTTTTGACCCAATGTTATTAATAGTGGCTACCTACATCTGTAGGTATTCGGTATAAGGTAACTAGCTTTATTCTACAAATATATTGTGGATTTATATTCCAAATATTTGAAGTTTTATGCGCTAGGTTTTAATTAAATTGCTGCCATTTAAATCTAAACATTCGACGCAATCACTGCCAATCATATAATTTGATGAACACACAATAAATATTTTAGGTGCTCTATTTTTGTATAAAACTGTGCAAATAAATAAATAGCTTTAACCGCAGTTTCATCTGCCTAGAATATTTTTAGATGAGATATATTTGCCCTTGAATAGTGAATGTGTTTGATAATGAAAGGTGAAATAAAATAAAAAGGTCAATTATTATTTCGGCAAGTGCGTGGTGGCCTGTTGGTAACGGACCAGACTCGGCTGCCTACATGTTCACGGTGGTCGCGGGTTCAAATCCCAGGGCACACCTCTGACTTTTCGGAGTTATGTGTGTATTGATAGTCAATCACCACGCACTTTAACGGTGAAGGAAAACATCGTGAGGAAACCTGCATATCGTAGCGATTTTAAAGAATTTCTACGGTATGTAAGTTCGCCAACCCGCACTAGGCCAGCGTGGTGGACTATATGGCCTAACCACTTTCAATCGATTCTCTCGATTGTAGAGTAGACCCAGCAGTGGGATGTATATGGGCTGATAAAAAAAATAAAAAATATTTCGATCTTTCGGTATTTTAACCTTTTCTTAATTCTATTTAGATCTGGCTCCGCAAAGTGATTACACTGTGCCTAATCGATTTATAAATGTACAGTCTCGTGGAAGTAGGATACGAATAATAATAGATTTACAGTTTTAAAAACAATACCTTCAAATGCAGAGCACTTTTTAGGTGCCTTTATAAAGAACCTGAAGTATTCCTGGTTTCTCCAGCAACGTTAAAGTAATATAATTCCCGCTCCGGAAAACACGTGAATATTTCCACCTCGTTCAAAAGTAAACTGTACTAAATATCTCGCGATATTAATCGTTGGAGACTATCGACTCGGCGGCCTCTCCCGTGCTTGTTTTGTGTTTGCCTGCTTAAGTGCCAGGTGTAAGTGCTTTCTACGGTGTATTGGAACTAAATTTATTGAAATTTTACCGTAATTTTATAAAGACTATATTTTGCTGTGCTTGTCCGAAGGACAGAGTGCAGACTTGGTTTCAAGGAGGTAAGGAGAGGCATTGATCCTTAAACCGTGATGGCGAAAAACCTGGTGAAGGTTGAGTATGAGAGCGGATCAAGAGAGCGGTTGGATTAAGGTTAGGTAGAAATATTTTATTCTTCATAGTTTGCTGAAAAACTGTCAAAACTTGTCCCGGTGCGGGGATGGAACCCACGACCTCTCTGTGGCTTATCGTTCGAATGGTTTATCATTTTCATATTTTATTGTATTTCATAAAATTGTCAAGTGTGTACATCATTGTGACTGAAATCTCAAACGAATGTACCCATTCGTAAGTCCAAAGCCTCAATTAACACAACCTCGATACCGAGGGTTATTCTTGTCTCAACTTTGAAAGGCGAAACCAATCTTAATTACCGACACTATTCCGTGATCAAAGCGTAGTAATCTGGTTGACAAGCTGCCATATCTAATCAGTTAATTAAACAACACAATTATGCCGAACTCGTGTGTCGTATATGTTGTGTTCTGTCGTATTGTGTTGTGTGCAACTATGTTATGAGCACAATTAAGTTACATCAGTTGCGGTCTGATTACATTGGATTGTGCTGTAATTTGTACTTATAATGACGTTTACTGTGCAAATGATTTTATTTGTTTCTGCAGTCGGCTCGGGTAATTAATTTGTGTTGTAATAGCTGTTAACATTGATTGTGTTTTCGAGAAACTACATAAGAAACGAGATGTGGTAAAATTGTAGGATTGCGAATGTTTGGTATGCAATTTAGCCTTTTATTTGAACTTTCATATCAATGACATAAGTAGTCATATTTTGCTCTTTTTAATCGACTTCAAAAAAGTAGATTATCAATTCAATGTGTATGTATGTAATTTTGTCGGAATTGCACGATTTTTGGATATGTTGGTCTAATAACAGCGTCTGAACACGTGTGCCAAATTTCATAAATGTATGTATGTTTGTATATTTGTCCACGCATATCTCAAAAAATATAAGTCGGATTTCAAAAATTCTTTTTGCGTTGGATCAGATACAGTCCAACTTAGGAGGTGTGTAAGTTTCATAGAAATCGGTTCAGTAGTTTTTGAGATAGAGCAGGAGGGCCCAACCTTTTTCAATCCGCGGCGCAAGTACATGTTTATTATTTTGTCTCGGCACCCTAATCTATCTAGGTGGTTGAAATGTAAAATGATACTAGTTAGATAAATAGACATAAATTTTGAAATTCAGAGAGATAATTTCTTCGCGGCACCCTTCTCTACTTTCCACAGCGCGGCGCGACGCACCAGGGCGCACACTTTAGACACACGTCTTCATATACCCTGTATAGCACGTGGTTTTACACCGAACATGATAAGCTTGTTCACTATCCTATTCTAAAATGGATGAGATTTCAGATGTAAGTTTACGTAGATTAAACACATTTCAATATCAGTGCCCAGCAGTCCATTACTGGCCTTTGGCACCCTATTATTAAATATTGTATAGTTATGGCGCAGGAAGTTTTAGTAAGGTGTGTGTTGATTATAAAATTTAGTGGGAGTATTGAAATAAATTTTGAATACTGGTTGTATAATTTAAAAGTATATATATATATATATTTAAAAAAGAATTGTTTCCTTCCGGTTGTTGTTTTGTTTGTCTTGTCTTCTGTATTCCTTCTTATGTAACGTGTGTTCTTTCTATTAAAAGTTGGTTTCATAGAAATCTTGTTTTTCACTGGATTTTAAGTTTCCACGCCACTGAGCACAATCCTCGCCTCTCATTCACAGATGCGTTTATTAATTAACAACGTAATCGGTTTTATTCAATTTATCTAATGTTAAGCCCCATTTACAAGGGGAGAGTTTCTCGCCCCGAAGATGCGATTAACGTAAGGATGTGATAGAATTGCATCGTGTAAACATTGTCAGAACACGATAATGTATGTCAGTTAAGTCATGCGATAATGGCATACGATTCTCGTCGCGACAAACTCTCCCCGTGTAAACGGCGCTTTATCAATACAATGCACAATTTACACACAGATTAAGGTATTATTCATTGACATTAGATGATAAAAATCGAAGTGAAATGACGGCATTGCTGTATTTCGTTTGAGGGGTGAGATGGAGGCCCATTATCCCTTTCCTTTATTCTGTTTTCTTTCTTCTTCAATTTTGTGAGACCAGCTCCTACGATAGAAATGTTTTGGGTGTTCACAGACGGCCGTACTCACTTACCATCTGTTGAGTCGTTACTTGTTTGCCGGACTTATAAGATAAAAAAAAATATTTTATGTATCATATGAATATTATCATTTCCCAAAACTCCGAAGAGGATCCTTCGATATAAAAAACAATACACCGTTAACATAATCCATTGCCACATTAACAGTAAATCAAGTAATAATCCCCCGATATGGAAACGCAATGGAACGTAAAATAAGGCACGTACTAGTGCTGGCCACTCTCCCAATACATCACGAAATGAACTGAAGTATCGCAGTTTTAATAGCTTATTGCAGAACAGCTTGGATTGTTGATTTATTTTTATTCAAATGGACTGTAATGTATGGAGTCGATATTTCAATAAGCCATGCACACTAATGATGCTAAAGAAATATGGAAGATATCACCTAATAAAATCCAAATTTCGCCAAGATTACAACGGGTAAAAATTCCAATCCCGGACTACTCATGTGGCATTTCTCAAGCCGATAAACTCAGAAGTTGTAGACACATACTCCTTACACAAAACCAGACTCTCATATAACAATATATTTTCAAAACTTAATAATTCTCGATCAAATTCGAAAATCACAGCCCAAACATTCGAACCTAATCCCCTAACACCAAACTATGCCTTTCAGCCTAATCTAGTATCAGAATTGAAACATTAATCACACGTTACCAGCGAGTTTTACAGCAGCATGGTAATCCTTAATCCCGCTGTTCATATTTCAGTGGTATCGATTTTGCAACTAATCGCAGTTGCGGGAACGTTCCCGAGTAATTAAAAGCACTACGAGTACACTTTTATTGGTATTTCGATGTTGTTTACAATGGATTAGGTATCGCTTGTTTTGGATGATTTTGGTTAAGGCTGGTTTTAGGGGGATGAAGTTGGATATTAACGTGGGTAGTAATTAAATACAGCGGACAGCGCGTCATAGAAAATCACACAAGTATGTCGCGTGTCTGATCTGACGGAATACAGTGATCAATAGATCAACGAAGTTAAGCATTTTTTACCGGTGCATATTCAAGCTTAATTAGGCTCCACTTACAGTAAGTTGTATTGGTAGATTGGAACACATATTTCAGCAAATCATACGAGATTCTACGAACTAAAACCTCACAGAAAATGACATGTCCTAGGAAATGTTGTGAAAATTAGAAAATATAGCTAATTCTGCCGCTTAATCAATAGCAAAGAAGCTCTATTCTAATATCTAATACAGGTGCACCTATTTTTTTATTCGAAATAATTTTAAAAACTCAAAATAAAACGCTGATTAGTTTGAACAGGAAGCAATATTTTCTTTTCCTATTATCAAGCCAGTACTGATGTCACAATGTGCCGACACCCCCGGCCGGGTCGGGGGAGAGAGGGGTACAATGCGCTTGATTAGCATAGACAAGAGTTTATCTTGATGTCTGGCGGCTATTATCTATCGCATCGCGCCAGATTCCGACACGACGGGTTAGCGCTGGGTTGCCGGTGGGAAAATTCCCGGAAAATTTGGAGCTTTAAGTTTTTTCTGTTTGAGTTTAAATCGTGCCTTTGTATTTGGGATTTTTACGTCTGTTGTTCTGTTGTAAACTTTATACATTATATTGGTGGCAAAAAATGTTGCTCCAAATAATTTCTGAAAATTATGAAGTTTGGATGGAATATCGATTTTCAAAACATAAAACATAAAATACAATATGTTTTAGTATTTATTATGCAATAACATTTATCGAAATTATTCATGTTACCACAAGAATTAAAAAAATCCGTGCCCACTACCTCCAAATTAAATTATTCTTCAGACAACCAAATTAAAGTACCATTTACGTTATTCTCCATGCGTACTCTCCAAAAAATATCGATAGTAAAGCTAGCAATGTATTAAAAAAGTAACAAATTTTATCCTTTATTTCAATAGGGTTGCTCTCTCTATCTAGTCCTTAAGTTACACTACTCTCTACTAACATTCCAATTAATAAAAATATTTCAACCAATTTATTCATCTAACATTTTCCATCCACCCCAACCTACGCTACATCCCACCAAGCAACAGCAATCTTGGTAAATTTCGCGACAACCCTGCGCTGGTCCCGCTGGGCGCTGGCACATGTCGGAATGGACCCATTTGAATTCATAATGCCGACGCCGCGATCCCGGCTTATACGCGATGCCAACTTCTGCCTACTTAAGACTCAGTTCACACCGACTTATATTTGGGTGAGAGTGTTAGGGTTAGTGGGTGTCCCATTTTTGGAGAAGTTTTGTTGTTTTTTTTTTGTTAAATGGTATAGTTGATTGATGCGGGTTTGGTTTTCAAAGTGTAACATTAAAATTCTAACTTGGTTGCTAATTGTAAGCTTTTTATTAACTCTTAGGGACCCAGGGTCGAAAACTTGATTTAGCATGCCTTCAACGTTAACATGAGATTACTTTAACAGATTACTATGAATTCGTAAGGAAATTTCTAAAAATCAGAGTTGTGTGTCTTGAGCTCGAACGCACGACCTCCAACTTGAAATCCAATCCCCTGCCAACCATGATATCCAAGTGAAAGATATTACGCACACAAACACCTAACCCAGCGCCACAAAATTACAAACATACACGTCGTAACATATATACAAAAGTCCATTCTCCAACAATTGTATTGAATGAAACTTAAACAATGCAGTTTAAAAGTCCTCCACAGCATCGGAGACGCACCGCGATAGCATTGTTGCGCGACAGTCGGCGACAGCGCCAGCGTCGTCGCGTCGCCTCGCGTCACTTTCTTTTGTTAACAACTTCAGCAGCCTATTATGATGAATGGACTGTAAACCTGTATGGGCTGGACTTTATGGAAAATTCGCGTTAAATAAATAAATCTGGAAGTCGAGTTTATGCCGCTGTATGAGCTTGCCCACTATCACATCTTACGGACAAAAGCTAGACAAGCTATGGATCGTAGTTGTAACACTTCTGTCTACCTCATTAACGATATAGCCGTAAGTTTGTTATTCAAAATACTATTTATAAACAGGATTTGGTGGAGGTATAATCTTACTGTAACCAATATAATCTACAAAATCAATGAGCCGGTTCTACAAAGGCCCTACTAGTCCTTACTATCAAGTTTCGTTCGTTTCCTCGAAACACGCACCATAAGGGTATTTTTAACTTTATTTCAAAACACTAAAAATGTTCCTGACCTGAACCTACAAAACAAAAGGTCTAAGTGGATCCAGTACCGAAAAAACAGGTGCGCTGAAACGGTTCAAAAGTTAAGACAATCTAATTATACAGGGTGTTGTGAAACTTGTCCCTCGCACGCAGCCTCGCACGGGGTTTTTATTTTGCCAACACCGGGGAATTCTACATTTTGTTTGTCCTTCTTTTCGTATCTGCTCGCAGTAGCCAGTGCACTGGACCAAATGAACTAAATTGTTTGCGTGTTTTTCAATAAATCTTTTGTTAGCGGTGACGTAAGTCGGGTTAAAAGTGTACTTGATGTGTTGATGGTTTTTTGCAATCCTTAGAGTAAAAAAAATGGATCATTGTTATCCAATCCTATACAATATGATTGATGGCCCCCAAGAAGGGTTATATTTATCATTATCTCCTTTATTAAACAATATTGTTAGCAATCACGTTACGCCTTTGAAAGTGCTACTTTTATTTTGCAGCTGAAGTTGATGTTATAGACTACTAATGTAGTAAAATGGCTCAATCAGTTAGTATGAAAACGGAACCGAAAAGCTTGATCTGAAAGATAAAGAAGATACTATATACCGTAGAATCATTCACTTCTCTGAAACTATGATTAACAACAAAAATTATCGAAAAATACAACACCAAATAAACAAAATATTTTCAGACAATACCACAACGAAGCTCATATCAATAAATATGGCGGGATGCCTTCGGAAGCGCGCGGTAATTCAGTTTAATATAAAAATATAGATCCACGCAGGCTTACAAAGAAATATGGGAGCAGTAATTAATATACCGACCCCACGCAGTAAAGGCGGGCTGTTGCATCGATAAAATGTTTAAAGAGAATGAGCGGTCTGTAGGTATTTACTTATTGTTTTGTTGGATTGCAGTCATGGATGGTTTTCGTGTTCTGGTAATTCCTAAAAGCCATTTATCTGGTGGTGGAGGGTTTAAAAAGGTTTAATTGTCCATTTTCGAATAGCAGTTTTTCTCTAACTATAGAGCAGACCCACCTGTATCGATTAGCGTGAGATAATCAACTGTTACTGGTTTCCGCCGGATGCTTTATTAAAATCGCATAGCTCTTAATAATATACAAATAATAAATAAATACACCCAACAGTCACGTACATAAAAAACGAATAAATATATAAAGGGGAAATGCCTTAAGCCTTATTAAGTCTGCTACTAGTCTACAAAACCTTATCTTTCGAAAGACTTTCGTTGATCATTCCATACACCTAGCCTATCCATCCCAACCCCACACCAATGTTAAAATTCCAATCATATCCCTCCACACAGTCACTAACAGTCCAGCAATATCGGACGTCAGAGTGAGCCGGGTGCTACAGGCGACAATAATATGGCAGGGACGAGCGGCAGCAAACACAGCGCTAATCCGGAACAACATGCGTACCGCGCAGCGCTCCGAGACACGTGTCTGCTGCGCCGTTTCGGACTGACGATACCTCTGTGTCACAGAGAAGAGATACCAGTAGGGCAAGATCCATAATCATTGTATATTGCATTTGCTTTAAGCGAATCATCTAAACTCACCACCGTTCTTTATCATTTAAGACACTTGCGACCTTTTTCATAAACAGTTTTTAAAATCTATTTTAGTTATTGAATGTTTTATCCTCTTCGCTCGAATTGAATTCAAAAGTCTTTCGAACGGACAAAACATTAGAGAACTAAAATAGGTTTTAATTCTGTCTATGTATAAGGCAGTTTTAAATTAAAGGGGAAATAGAAGGAAAACTTTTGGAGAAAAACCATATTTTATTTTATTGCGGGCACTATATACTCAGCGATAAGAAATATATAATAATATGTTGCTTATTGGTTAACGAATAACAAATACAATCTATTCTTCTGTGGAACGCACTCCCGCTCGAAATCAGGTCGTCTGGTACTCGTTTGGCATTTACAGCGAAAGTCTACCAGTTCTTCCAAAAAAATCTGGCAGAATAATTATTTTGTTTTACGATGTATACGTTTGTATGTATGTATATATAATTATGTATATGTATATATTTATCTATATATATTATGCAATCTTTACATATAGTATATTATTTTAATATTTATTCCCTTTTAAACTTTTTTTTTAATTTAGTTTATGCGCCTACCTTGATTTCTCTTCACGACCCAAAGGTTGACTGGGAGAGAATGCCCCAGGCATTAAGTCCGTCTGTATACTATGTATATAACGTGTTAATAAATAAATAAATATAGACATTACAAATATCACATTGAATTACTCGTATATTTTCAATACCTCTAAAATACCCGGCAAAATTTCTCATAATAATTAACCATTGATTCCGATTCTATTTATACAATACACAATAGTCCGATTTACACCCACAGACCATTCGAATAGAGAAATGGCGATTCCAAACAATGGATTAATCACTATCGAAATACGTAATAATTATCGAAAATTGATCGGTGTTATTTAGCTTCCCAGCGTGGTAATTGGTGAGGCATACGTTTATGATAACTTTGATGCAATAGTTACATTTCTGTTTGATATATTAACTTTGAAAACTATGGTCGATGATTATATTAGAGTCCGCTTTGAGTTTTCTATACATAGGTATCAAATTAATGCAATTAATGCAGTTTGGTAAGGCAGTGTTTAGTATAAATGACTGAAACCGAAAATTAAATGTGGTAAATGAAAAAAATTGAGTGGAAATGAACACTAGTTCTGAACCTTCATGATGATGAAAATCTTGCATCGTCGATACAAGAAGTTACAGTGGGGCAAATATATGTAACGACTGGCACAATCCAGATAAGAATATTTTACCGAAGATAGCTTAAAAAAATCATACAGTTGAATTGAGAACCTCCTCCTTTTTTTTAAGCAGGTTAAAAATATATTAAGACAAAAATGATCAATTTCGAGAACAATATAAAATATCAATAGATTTCTAAAGTGCTGCGTGCCATCGTGACATTTTAGTACGAGCGTTTTCAAAACAAAATAAATGTTTCTAAATTACCCTGAATAATTATAATCAAAACTGCATACACCCAACATTTGACGACCTTACTGTTGACATGGGAAATTACTTGACCTACTGCAAAATCTTTGCCCAGCATGTTGTCGCCCATAACACAAGACACACACATCCTACGTGATAACCCCGAGCGAAACAATACACAAAAATCTACCGGTATTGCAAAACCAAACCTGTTCGTCCGAAACAAGGTCTAAAATCTTTCAACAGGCTGGTAGAATTTTTGTATTGAATATGGTGAATCTTTGGATATTTTCTGATATATCAGAATACATTTGCGGTTAGCGACACGTCTGCTGACGCAAGTGTTTTTGGATGCATACAAAGATTTCACACCGAAAACATTTTTGCATGAACTGTATGGGACAACTATATCCGTGGATTGGATAGATTTGTTTATACAGCTAGAATCACGTTTCAACAATGAAGACCAGCTGGCTAATTCACGTAATTTTTTGACGCGCCGATCAAGTTGCGGTGCAGTTGCAATGAAGTTTACGTCTTAGTGCAAAATGGTATTCTTGTAATTGTTTAGCTGCGCGTGAACTGCACCTAAGCTATGCGTAAACTGCGCGTGTGCTGCGCGTCAACTGTACGTCAGTCGTATGCAAGAAGCTTATACGTGAATACCGATCAAGTTGCGATCTGAATCACGCACATAAAACACGCAGCAGTAGAATACACTAAACCGTTCGCGTGACGCGAACTTGACGCGAGCGTATCTGACAGCGGTTGTCAAAATTACGAGAATACAAAAAGGTCTGTTTTGATCGAAACTTAACTGCAACTGCACTGCAACTAAACTTATTTAATTACGTGAATTACCCTAGAGATTTTTGAAATTATACTTTTTTAAGACATTTGTAAAAATTATCAGGGTACAATTTTTACATAATCCAAAAAAGCGACATGATGAAGTCTTAAGTATTACCACGCACGCATGAAGTTGTCGCAGATGTTGTTGTTTTAGCAGATATCTTTCTATTCGCGATATTAGCAAATTCATAATTTAATCATTAGAGTATTTTTTTATAATAATTACCTACTAATAATGGCCGGTCTTGGCGATAGACTGACCCCTTATCACATTTGGAACATAATATATTTCTTATAAAAATTATACGTTAACAACATATTCATATCACAAATGCAACATGCATAACGTGTCTCCACTAAATACCCACCTCCGTTGCTCTTATCGAATTAGTGTAAAAAAATACGCGTTCTATTTTCTTTTTAATTCAAACAAGTGATTCGTGGGATGCCAGAGATCTTGGAATATTACAAGTGGAAAGTTTTCCTTCACTTTAAGCAATACTACTTGTAACTCGTCAGAAGAAAACTGGGACGAGCTTGCCGAATGTTATGCCGAATGTTTATATTCGTGACTTAGCTTGGTTAGTAGATTTATAGTATCTTTATATATTAATATATTTTTATTAAACTCATTCCGAATAAGTTAGTTCTAAATTAGTTGTTGTCTTCTATGGAAAAACAAATATTAATTACTTTATTTTAATTGAAGGTTAACCTGTAAGGGGTCGAGCAAAAAAAAATGAATAAAAATATTAAATACATTCATTGGTTTCTTTTGCGTAATGCGTAAATAAGTGTCACGACAAAATGACCAATTTCGGTGAGACCAAAATTATCAAAAAATACGAGATAATTTTGGTCTCACCCAGACCCGAAAGAAATATTTGTGAATTACACATCATTTTTCACGATACATCTCGTTACACAGTCGGCGTCTTAACAAACTGCACGATGAAGACTATCAAAACTGTCCTACAATCACCAACATAATTCTGTATATAGATATCGTGTGGGTATTATTTTGATCCAACTCCAGTAAGTTAATTAACTCCCTCGCCTAACAACCTAATCGACACGTGTTTCTTGTTAGCGAAATTACATCAAGTCTCATTATACTACGTCTTCCTATCCATAACAGAATCTCTGAGACGTCTCACGACAGATTTTCAAGGATTAACGGCGTTTGCAATAGACAATAACAGTTTCTACTCTTTGATAGTCAATTACCACGTGCTATAACGGTGAAGGAAAACATCGTGACGAAACCTGTCATACAGTTTACAACAATGGTTTCTGAAGACTGCCAACACACGCTATGCCAGCGTGACGGACCATGGCCTAAGCCTTAATTTTCATTTTTGTTTGCTATTACTGCATAATGAATGCTCGTTTACCTGGAATTTAGAAACTTGTTTTTATTAACCTTGACAAACAGACGAGCATACGGTCTGCCCGTTGGTAAGAGGTCACCGCCACTAATGAACCTTTGCAGTGCCAGGGGCGCAGCACAACCAGGTCGCTGCCTATCGTAAGAAGAGGAGAATTATTATCTTTAGGCGCCGCTTAAAGAAGGGCAAGTCATAGGGTTCAGGGAACACCGAAGCAGGGAGTTCTTTCCAGAGCTTGCACGTATTACGCATTTAGGAACTGAATTAAGACTTTGTTCAAACAATTCCCCACTCCTGTGACATAATTTCCACATCACCCCTTTCTACTGAGGTTATGATAATTTGCTTCATCGCGTTATTTCCCATACCCTCAGTAAAACATACACGTAATAGCCACACATGTTGCCCATAAGGTCCTTTGTTAACGACTGCTACTATTTGGCAACTGCAGTAACCGATACCATAACTTGGCCTCTAATACATTTCAACCACATTATATTGGTGCTCGTAGTTTACCGTCCCTTCATCGATAGTTTTGTGGATTTATTTCTTTCATTATTTCTGACTTCATTCACACATGGAGTCAACAAAATTGGATGAATATGCAAGTATATGCATATACCCACATATAACCAAACCCACAACACAATATGTCTTGACATATCGTCTGTTTCGAATCGGAAAAATCGCACAATATTAAAATTACGTGTCCTGGGAATCAAACTAAAAACGTCTGTTTTCATAACGTAAATGTCGCCACCACACATTAAAACGTTACCAAATAACCGCTTCATCCTCATTTTAAACACATTAATTTACGAAATAAAATTCAGCTGGTGCTCAAAATCTCTGCCGAGGCCCCTTAGCCGAGTTTTTATTAAACATGTAGCATGAAGCGCAGCCGACTAGTGTTACACTGACACTTTGCGAGGCGATCATTAGACGCGTCACGGTTCGCGCGCTCATTAGCCTTACACTCGACACTGCGCCAGCGGCTCCCAAACGTTAATGACGCCCCCTCTCGGATTTATGTAACGTCGATTGTAGACTGTCGGAATATTATCAGCTTACGTTGTGTGTGAGCCGTGTTGGTTTATTTTGGATGAAATAAATATTTTGATGTTTTTAATGTTATGTGGCAGTGATACTTTCTTAATTAGCTTGTCCATTCACGTAGTGGACTTTCAGCAAATGTTTGCCCATACATGGCCTCTAATCGAGAACCTTTTAGTCCCATCTTTCGACTGTTCTTCGCGCTATCCTGCACACTGCTGTTTCTCATTATGAATGCAGAACGCTTTCAGCAGGTCACTGAGAAAATTTGTGAGAGGCCTATGTTTAGCAGTGGTATTTTGTGGCTAAAGATTAAGACAGAGGATATCCCCAACTTCTTCATATATCATTCTATTCTATTCTATTCTATTCGTTACCAATCGTGGTTATAGATATCCCGTATCAAATGGAAAACGGCTTTTTAATATGAATGAAAAGAAAGAAAGAAATCCCGAATTCCTTTCTAAAATTTCACATTTCAAAAGCTATTGCCACATTTAAAACTCTGTGAGTTGCAACTGACCATAATTATACGTCCTACCGTATTTTATACTTAAAAATATGTGAGTTTACCAATTGGCTATGTATTTCGTATCGATTATTCACTAAAAACTAAATATATTAAAGGGGAATCACATCCACGACCTTTACCTTCTGGATATTTAAGCTGTCACGAACCATACGATCTCACCCCAAATCCAAATAAGCCAACACTCACAACGGGTCAACCTGTACAAAGTAGGGCGTGCGAAACCCAATACAAATGTATCGCAGTTTGACTAACGAGGCCCACACGGCACAGACGCCTCATTACTACCAAGTATTATGATAATATTGAACTACGAACTGCACCTCGACAAACTTTCAGCTTGAAAAATGTCGCTTATGCTGCAAAACGATTTGGAATTGATAGTCTGGTGGCTTAGAATAGCTGAAAATGTTGGGGGTTAGTGGGATTAAAATCATTTTACTAGATGTTGGTTTAATTTTGTCCAGGGAGTGGCTGAGGCGTGTATTAACTCAACTGCAAAAATAGCATAAGACACTGCGTTTGTTAGAATTGAGTCGAATCCCGACATAGCTATGCCAACGTGTTCGAAATAGGAAATACATAAACCCATAATGCGATATACTTGCACGGGTCGCTATGCGGGTTTTCCGCCATTGTGTACAGTGTTCAATATCCAGGTGAAAACAGGGAACCTACGAGAAGCCAAAAGAAGAGAGCAGTAACAAAGCCGTAGGTTTATCTGTCTCTTGTTGATATATTAATTTATTATAAGCTAGAAACTTCTAATATTTTTTTGATAAACATATTGGCGATGACAGATTTAGTAAAACGCTTTATCAATTAAACTATGTTAGAAGATTAAAACACGTCTGAACGATCAACAAGTTTCCCACTTTAGGAGTTGAAATGGTTGAGCCGGTCGTAAAATCATAAAGCCAAACTTTACTATGCGAGAGCGTAAACCAACCTCATTCGCAGGCTTACGGCAGGAGTCTTTATTTTATTTCCACGCATACATTAACACGTATAAATGTGGCAATATTCCGCAACCTATATTCACGCTAATAACAAACCTCACATAATTAACAATTCGCTTGCAAATTAAACCGTTACACATTACCCATTGCATAAGCATTTAAAACTAATTTAACACTAGAATAATTATAAAAGCTATGTTAAAATTGTTTGAACTAGCAAAATTTCAGCGTGTCTAGGACAGGCGGGCACAGCGGTACAAATTAATTAATGCACTTCCTGAAACCGTTTTAAGCGTTCCCCTTTACACACAACAGCAACGACTCTTAGAACGCGCCTTATTTAACATCAGCCTTGGAAATACATGGAGTATTGTTAAAATTTCGCAACTTAATTTCGCCATTCTTAATTAAAATGTCTTGGGTATTTTTGCTGTAGTACCTTGGACGGATTTGGGAATTGGGGCGTGGGAATTTTGTTGGTGGTAACGTGCATTAAATAGAAACTTAGCAGGAATAAAGCTTGCTAATTGCGAAATGCAGGTATAATGAGGATCTACACTTAGCCTCAAAAAACTGGCCCAGTGCAAGCTGGTAATGTTCAATTTCTTCCGAAATTCTTCCGTCAGGAGTGATAGTTTCTTCACCATATATGGCAACATCTTGACAGTGACCGATATTTAATACAGAATAAACAAATCGCCTCAAAAAAACATATCATGTTTATTATGATAACACCAAATCACCACGCACACTCATAAAATATTTTACATAGTTTGATATCAAATTCTATGTACGAACCATAAAATAAAACCATCAGAATAGTAAAACAACATTTGCATTGATCTCCTCGCCATCAAAACCCTCCCAGACGGTTACAATTCCAAAGAAGCACACCAAAATTATGAACTAATAGATTTTCAATACGACAGCAATGAAATTATACGAGTTTTGGGAACGTTGTGAAGTTTGCTAACTGCTGACCCTAAATGTAATATTAAACCATAATCCCGAACAGTTTTAGTATTGCTAACATCGAATGCTTTCCCAGGGGATCTGAATTATTATGATATCAAGGTGACCTAGAGCGGCAAAATCTCAGAAATTACTAATCAGAATTTCGATAAGGTGTGTAATGAAGAAGGTAATTTATGTCGTAATGAATCAAATATACTTTGATTAGCGTAGCAAGATCTTTAACGACCTAATTTATTTCGAAAGCTTTACACTTGATTAGATCAGGAATTATTTCTAAAACATATATCGAACAAATGAGCGTAAACTTAACGTAAAATTATCATCGTTGTCATAAAATGAAAGTAATTTTATTCCATCTAAACGCCTACGTCATCAGGAGTCGTAGGTACGTTGTTATCATTGAACATGGATGGCAAAAAGGAAATTGTATAGGGAAATAAGTTATTGTAAGTCTTCGAAAACACGACAACAAAAAATCTATCGAGAATAGATTACCCAATTATCATGTTGACTTTACATCAATAGCCAATCAGTATGGCGACTGTAGGCTATCTGCAAGAAACAATCCTAATTTAGTTTTTTCATATTATATAGGTATCACAGTTTATTCTAGTATCTATTTATTTATTTATTCACCTATTGATGGTACCCCGTTCCAACTTTTCCCGTAATACACAGCTTAAAACTTTATAAATTTCGAAAAGACATTGTCATAAAATGCAAACAAGATCACAAAATTTTACGAAGGAATAAAATAATCCTCATTTTGTGAAGAGAATAAAAACTGTTTGAGAACTAATGCTTTATGCGGTTTCTGCTGAGTCAACGTTTCAAACAGCGGCACTTGATTAAAGGTGATACTGATACCGGAAGACTGTTAGCGAAATCGACTATTGTCTTCAATTTGACTTCATAGATTGTTAAGACTAGGGGGCAAATGTGATAGAAAGACGTTAAGATAGATATCGCTTTTCATTAGATCAAGTGGCATCGCTCCTAACGAGACTGTCCAATCATGCTGAGTCATGACTGACTGGGCGTGGCTCTACTACCCAAATATTATTTAATAAAATACAATTAAATATGAATAACTCTCGCATCCGTTCCAATTAGCGATTACAGCACAGCATTGAAACAGTGTAGGCCAGCCGCGTTCTGTTCTTGCGGTATATAATTAGAGACATCATTACAGGAAACTTTTTCACCGGCACCACTGCACACGTCACCTTTTGTCAGATTGTATTCAATTAATTTGTAAGGCCTACTCGGAATGTATTAAAATAATTAGCACCTGCATAATGAGAGCAAATGTAACTCAGTTACAAAAAAAACACAGTTTGTTTTGAAACTCCAGACGATCCAGGAATTCAGTGTGATTTATTAAAAAGTGTGGAAGTCAAAGTTCAGGTGTTTTACTGCCAAGTTTCTAAAATGCAAGACGTAAACCACATATCTCAACGTGGAGTCAGTGTTGAGGACTTAATATGAGGGAACCTTTGAGTTATCTAAATCAAATATTGTGGAGACGTCTATGTAAAGTTGTACGTACAATTAAATACGTATTCCGCGAAGGAAGAAAATTATGAATATATATTTAAAAACCGAAAATTTTAAAACCTCAAAAGATTCAATAAAGCTGGTCTTTTTAACCTCATAATATTTCTTCCCCTTACTTCCCACGCCATAATGACACAAATAAATGTAAATATAAATAAATGAACACGGCCGTAACACGACAAAGTACACGCTGATTGTGACACGTAGATCCCCTCTCCCCTCTCCCCCTTCCCCGTCTCCTCTTCCCCCTTCCCCGCCGTGCGGAGGAAAAGATTTATGCACTGCGCCCTGGTTATAATATATTCATCTGTCACGGTGTAAGTTTGTCTGTTTGTGTGACACCTGTCCCGGGATACTTGGGGCGCCACGCTCAATCACATGTACATCATTTTATTGGTGGTTCTTTAAATTGACGTTATTTTACTGTTGTTTCTTTAGGGGACTGTGCAAAGGCTAAGATGTGGTATATTTTTAGAACACTAAAGCATCAGCCACAGGAACTAGTTACATTACTAATCACTGGCCTCAGAAATGGTCTGCTTCCTGGCTGTGAGGACTCTGTGTCTTTTGTTTGTGACTTTTAGGAGATTTAAATAGATCGTCCATCCGCCTTCGTCCACGTCGATTGCACCCTTGCCGTACATGGCCTCCATTAGAGACCTTTTCGATACGACCCACCATTAATTCCGGCTTTTTACGCAACGGAAAATGCACTGCATACAGTTTATGGGAAGTTCTAACTGCTTTTGTACAATTTATGAAGTGGGAGATGAAGAAGCGCGCTGCAAGCAACAGCAAGGTAAGGTCGTGAAAATCTTAATTGTTCAAGTCGGTCCAATTTGTTGATAATTTAAAATTTCGTTCCGGGAGCATTTTTTTCCGGAATTTGGATGAGTGCCAAATTCGCACTCATTACTCCTCGAAAATACTGAGGTAATATTTAATTTCTTATTACTCAGCCAACACTTTCGCGGTAGGCCTGAAGCTATCTGTTTATTTAAATTAATTATTTTATCCATTTATAAATTTGTATTCGCCACTGTATGTTATAACAGACACAGACAGGATATAAACAAGATATCGCCTCTTTTGACGATTCCCTGCCTAAGTGATAATAATTTATTCAAACCTTAACTGTCTCAATTTTTTATTCAACCCAATTTATTATTGCCTGAGCCCTACTAGTCCAACCTGGTAACTTCATTACATAAATAAAATAAAACTCATACTATCTGAAACATCTGATGAAAAAATACGAAATCATACACTCCTAATATTTACTTTCAACAACAGAACCATTCCAAAACCAGCCACTTACAAGGTGATGTGTCACCAGACTGCGGAACTCGAGGTACCTGTTCCCGAAGGATACTCCACATTATCCACTGACAAATGTGTTCCCATAACGGGGATGTATGCAAAGGCCCGTCGATGGGCTCGAAAATATTTATTTGTACCACTTTAACCGGATAGTGGCGGTGACAAATAGCCGGCCGCGACGAGAGTTTTATGATTGCTTATTGCGCATAGAGGAATGATTTATATCTGCAGAGCGGAGAATGATTACGTTTCGTGTACAAACAAGTTTGCTGGACTAGGGTTGGACGTGGATTTTGGTTGGTTAAGTTGTGAATTTTATAACGATAAAATTCTCGCAGCACAAGTTATACTCGTAGCGCTAACCGTAGCGCGTAGCTTACAGAAATATATAGGCCTTGATACTTGATATCTCAAATCATGACAGTCTTTTTGATCTCACTACACGAAGATCAAAAGCCAATAATTGTAAAGGATCGCACAAACATTTGTCTCGAAGTGGACATCGAACCCGCAGCCTCTCGTTTCACAGTTAATATTTCAACCAATAGCGCAAAGTAAACTGCCATTAATAAAAAGTAGTTTTTTGATGAGAATTGAACACTATTGCTGTTAAAATTTGAGTTTTCCTATGTGTGCAAAGTAATTATAACACTCAGTTTTCCTGTTCACTCTTTTATTACAATGAAAGACTTCCCGCTATTGTTCCAGGGGCAGGTATAATTTTCTATAGACTTACTTCTTAAAATCAACATTAATATTTAATTGTATACCCCATAGATTCAAATTAAAATCATCAGCTCATAAATCTCATTTACTATAATACATATAATCATTGTGGGTTGCTATACGACATACAAATAGCAGTGTTTGCGACGAAACGGGGGCGGAGTTACCCAGAGCTCATTACACGCTTATCAATGTCATAAAGACATTTATATAAGATTTAATAACGGATTACATGGACCTTATCGTCCTAATAAACTGCCTTATAATTGAGCAAATACTGGTACTCTAGAAAAAACAAGATTATTACGAAATGGACACAAAAATAGCAACGTAAAAAGTCAATCGGCTTAATTTGCAATGTGCAATGCTGGACTCTCAAGCTTAACGTGCTCGGCGTAAATACATCGTCATACGATATTTAACTATACATTATATTTGAGCCTTTTATATTTTTTTTCTTTATACTTTTGTATGTTAACCATTCATTTCTTACACACATAACCACAACAAATTATTTAACATAAACAAATCGATTTTTACTATAACAGTTCATCTCCAAACAATGACCGGATTTCGCAAAGCGGTGTTTACTAAAACTAAACCAAGCGTATCCATTACTCAGTAACAAACAAGGTAGCAGTCCCAATATCGAGGTAATTAATTAGCCCTATCAAATTGTAGTGAAACTCGCCGAGTTGAAATCTCAATGGAACCATAGTTTACGCAGCATTTTTTCCTCTCTGTTACTAATTTGATTATAATGACATTTATTGAACAAAGGAAACGAATAATAAAACATTTCACGTCTCTCGGGTAAATCAACACTTCTTTTAAATAAAAACGGTGGGGGAAAAACGAGTCAAATAAAATTGATCACTGATCATAAACACCCCGACACAACACGAAGACTTATGGTTACTTCGCCATGCCTCTTAAAATGAAGGATCTACGGTGTGCTCCGGAACGAAAGTGACCACTTCATCACAACATTTGAGCCCACGGATCCGCTTCTAAAAATTTTTTAAGTCTACTTTAGTTTATGTTGAATTTATTACATAAGGTTTTTCACGAGTATTCACTGCGTTGGTGAAACAGAGTATATTGATTCTTCGTTTTGGGCTACTTCACTTCACTCAGCCATATTAAACAGAATGTAAACATATTGTATTAAAAATATATGTCACTTGCAAATTATAACAAATTATCAATGAACTGCTCTGATTTGGACCAACTTGTAATTTTTGTAATAATCACGATATTGTAAACTGGTTTTGAAAAGAGCAACACTAGAGTTTTTTGCCCGTTCTTCTCTAGTGAAAACCGCTTTCCGAACCGGGTGGTAGAAAAAAAAATGACTGAATCTAAATAATGTTGAACATTTTAATGGATTCAATAAATTATTTTCATTTTCATTTTCATTATGATTGCACTAATCTGAGTTTTCTTAAACGCGAATCTTTAGTTACCGGAATATTCATTTTTCGTAAGATTAACTCTAAAATGTCAACTTAACGGCCCATTCATTGTCCTTTATTCATCATATTTACACTAATACCATTCTATCCATGCCTAAGGGCGACTGTCAGTCGTGGCTCAAGGGAATTGCAGTGATCCTGCAATTAAGTCGATACGTCGTACTCCTGTCGAAGCGCTTAATATCGCCACTGACGAGGGTCGGAGCTTCAGCAACGAAAAATTTGTATTGAATCATTTTTATATCGGAAATATCGTTTCCATCATCTATGATGTAGTAATTATCATTCAATTTATGGTTTTCTATGATTATTTCACTGACAAAAACTATGCATAACTTTTCATCGAATGCAATGATTCGAAGACGAAAAACCGTTTCATCTAGAGCACTCAATAAAAACTTATGGGAAACAAAGGCCGCGGGGAGACAAATGAAAATTTGTCATCTTTTTCGCGGCGCGGGGAGGGGCGAGGGGGAGAAAGGGGGTGTTCCCGTGATGTATATATAATGATCCGTTCGTCATTTAGCGCGCGGTGTCACGAGCGGTAATTAGCTCAGCGGCTCCCGCCGACCCATTTGTCACAACCGACTGTATGGAGTCCGCCGTCACACCGCACTGATGCTCGCTTTTGTTTTGGAGACTGATTGTGAGATTTTACAGGTTTTTGACGAGTTGCTTGGTGTAAAATTTGGATGTTGAAAAGATGTTTCTCTCTTGTTGTATTCTGTTTTGGCTTAAAATAATAGTTAGTTGTTCGGATATTACAATAACGAAAATATAACAATTAAAGATAATTTGTCTTATAGATGATCCGATAAAAATGTTGTGCAAAGTGTGGCAGATGACGACGAAAACTCATATATCATGTTTGATCTATGTCTGTATTAACTTTCATGACGCTTATGTACTATTTCATAACTTAGAAGTCTTAGAGACTTAGACTTAGAAAAGTGCCTCGGTGGCGCAGTTGTAGGGTATGATTGCAAAGCTGGGGTCTCGAGTTCGAATCCCGGGTCGGACAAAGTGATATTGGATTTTTCATTTCACTATCAGTCCGGAGTCAGGAATTTGTGCCAGATATGGCGATAGATTCGCTCCCTATCACATCGTGGGACGGAAAATATAAGGTGAAACGTGGGTGTCCTGGTTACGCCTCTGCCTACCCCTTCTGGAAAAAAGGCGTGAGTTTATATACGTAAGTAAAAGATTGCCGGAAATTCAACATTTCTCACTTGTTTATCGCATAACTAAAAGCCGGAGAACTAAAATTATCAAGAGATACCGATGCTCCTTCTAGCCATGCTAAAATGTTACAAAATGAACGGATACACCCAGCTTCCATTAAGTAATGCATTTAGAGGCGGTGCGTCGGTGTGTCGGTGCGTCGGTGCGTCGGTGCGTCGGTGCGTCGGTGCGTCGGTTTGTCGGTGCGTCGGTGCGTCGGTGCGTCGCATCGGTGCCTCGGTGCCTCGGTGCGTCGGTGCCTCGGTGCGTCGGTGTGATGGGGTGTGGTAAATACGAGTTTTTGCGTCACGCGCGGTTCATCTCATTGAATTTGTCGGCGATGACAACCGTTGGTCTAACGACTTCACTCTACATTACCGAGCGCTCCGTGTGTGTGCTAACTCATATTGATATACGTGAAATGCTGGTTACCTACATATATACTTTTGACGTGGTTTTAGTCGATGGTATAAATGGTAACTTTGCGGAAGTCGAATGAGAATGATTAAAGAACCGAAGTTGGGTATAAACAGGAAAACGCCCCTGTTTAGCACAGGACGAGTGTAATTCATGATATGAGATTATAATGTATGTATTTTCTGTGGATGTGTTTAAACGGCAGAATAACTATTTCTTTTTCAATATAGTGTTGGTTGTAGCTACAGTTGCTTGCGTCGTTTGTAAAACCATTTGAGACACTTTTAACTACTACTACAAGTATTAATATTTTGAGTATCAGAAACTACGCTAGACTTTTTGATACCACTGCATTCAAACTTAAAGCAAATATTTGTGGATTTCACCATTATCCATTAATATTTTTTAACATATTTCATTCGTGCACACCGAAATTCGTTGGGCTCAAAATTGGGGTTCTCATTTGCACTGGAAGGCTATCGTTACTCTAGTATCATAATCAGCCTCAAAGAATGTCGTATTCATAGCCATAGCAATCGAGAATGTCGTAGGAAGGATGTTGTACACGATACTACTATAATAAATACACAATTACAAAAACATGTGCTACAACCTAGTTTCCTAAGTAATTTTCCTAGCTGCGGTTGCACCTCCCATTTGGCTAGCTAATACTTCACGTCACGTCGCCGTTCGACAGGCGATACATCGCGACGCAGCTGCTTTATACACTGCCCTTACCACTAAGATACGCGATGCATCTTGTAGCTTTTTAAAATAACACTTTAGAAGAGCAATAACATTAGCTTGTGGGTCCATTATTGGTAATATAGACGGCAATAGCTTATTTGCGAGAGAAATGGAACGAAGAATGAAGGTCTGGGTTTCAACTCCAAGAGTTAACTAAGCTAATAGCCTACTAAATGGTGAAGCCCCATTTCTACGAGAAGAGTTTCTCGCCTCGAATATACGATTACCGTAAGGATCTAAAAAAGTTGCATCGTGTAAACATTTGTCAGAACTCAGAACACGATAGTCTATGGCGGTTATGTCATGTCATTCTCGCCACGAGGAACTCTCCCCGTGTAAATGTGCCTTAAGTCACTTGTATGCGAGAGGCTGTCAGTGCAGGCGCCACTATCAATTTGACTACAGCAAAAAATGAATAAAATTCAACTTAATAGTCACTGTCGATATTTTTATTAGGCGGATTATTATAAGACACATTAATTTCTCAGTTGTGTAAAAATATTGATAACTAATATACAAATATTAAATGTTAATTCACGCATACCGATTGGATAGTTTACCACATGTATCCATCCTATACACTGCGGTTAGTGGTTAGACCACTGGGACGGTCCATTACGATAACCCTTCAAAAGTTCAGTTTAAAATTGTATTGAACACGGGTTGGGTACAAGGCTGTTCGCAACTGGCTCGTAAATCATTGCGCCTCAGAGCGCCGGCTTGCTACGTCCGCGCTAGGGGTGAATATATTCTCCGTGGACTTAGAATTTTTCTGTACAGCCTATGTGACGTCATAGAAATCGGGTAGCAAAATAAATAAAAATAAAAAGCGAAAAAAAAATAATCGTATTTATATAAAAATATAGAAAATAATTTACTTTATAATTTCTACACGCATTAAAAATCTTTTTATGTCTATCTAATTTTCATGAAATTTAGAGGTAATGCCTGCCACGGTGGCGTAGTTGTACTTCGGTACGGTTGCAATGCTGATGTCTTGGGTTCGAGTCCCGGGTCGGGCAACGTGATATTGGATTTTTCTATTCATTCAGTTCGGAGTCAGGAATCTGTGTCCCTATCACATCGTGGGACGGAACAAACAAGGCGAAACGCGGATGACCTTTTTACTACTAGGAAAACCTCTGCCTACCCCTTCTGGGAAAAAGGCGTGAGTTTATAAATGTATATATTAGAGGTAATATGAGGAATGATATTTTTGTAATAACCCATAAAGTGGCTACGATGCAACTACGAAGAGCACTGCAGTCCAGATGGATTATATTATATACACCAGCGGGATATAATCAGTCATTTATGTACATATGTCAGATTAATTATGACGGTCCATTCGATACCAGATTTACAGAGAAACGCTATTGAATGTGTTCAACGCCGGAACGTATAAAAAAGCAACATTTTCCGTACATATTCATGAAAAGTGTCAGATCATCAGATCAACAAGATTTTTTCACAGAGATAGTTTAAGATCAGCAGTGATACTACTTTTTATTCCCTAAAACACATCGTTTTTCAAGCATAAATTGGAAAGCGAACCTTCTTTGTACACAGTGGTGAAGGCATGTCGTTAAACTGCATATTGGTTGATAAAGTTTCAATAAAAGCACTTTAATTAGGTATGTATGTATCAGCTCATATACGGTCCACTGCAGCATACGAGCCTACTCTACAGTCGCGAGTACGTTTGAGAGTGGTTAGGCCATATAGTCCACCACGCTGGGCCAGTGTTGGGCGACGAATTTTACATACCTACCATTGAAATTCTTAAAAATCGCTACGGTATGCAGGTTTCCTCACGATGTTTTGCCTCACCGTTGTAGTGCGTGGTGATTGACTATCAATACACACATAACTCCGAAAAGTCTGAAGTGTGACCTGGGATTTGAACCCGCGACTACCGTGAACATGTTGGTAACCGCGTCTGGTCCGCTACCAACAGGCCACCACGCACTTTAAAAATTAATATTATCACATAAATAAGGAAGTCATCTCTTCTATATAACTTTATCTATATAACCCTAACTATTACGAATATTCCATGGCTACGGTTCAATGTAATTTAATATATTTTGATGTAAGAACTTCTGAAGCGACAACTGGATATAATATCACATAATGATTACAAGTATTATAACACGACCCCAACAGAGACCGTCCCACATAAAGTTAGTAATAAAACAATTGAAACCAAAGGATCAACCCAGCTCACATTATGCTGAAAGTAAGGAACTCAACTAGTTAGTATGAAAACTGAGTCGCGACAAACCGGGTTAGCATCATTGTGGAAAGTTGGGGCTAACTCCAGCACGAGACGCGAAATAAAGTGCGTCGGGATGAAACACAACACCTTGTTGACGAGAGGACAATACAGTTACGAGTTTGACGCGGACGTGGTGCGATGGACAATGGAGACTGAAATAGGCCGTTTTTTCATAAGCAGGCAGACGACCATGCGGCCCACCTGATGGTAAGCTGTCACCACCCTCATGGACAAGGGTCCAAGGGTCCAGCACTGCCAGGTCCCTGCCTAATATGTAAAGGTGATCCGTTGAAAAATATATAGACAGTCAAGATATGTACATTCGTTTACGTCGTCTCAAAAATATTGATCTCTATGTCTTGAGCCACGGGATGCCCGTGACTAGTGACCATAGGTCCCCCCTTACGGATTTCAACTTCCAACAATCTTAGCTGGGTCGTCCATCCACCTTGTAAATGGCCATTTCACGCTTACCTTACCAATGTAGAGCTTATCAGAAAATCTCGCTTTGTAATCAGAAGGTGGCAGGTATTGCGTCGTCTGAAATTCACATTCTCTCTTACGTAATTCTATATCCAAGGACCGCTTTTATAATTACATGTCGATAACGGGAATAAGGTAAAAAGACTACATACTTCACTTAATTTCAAGCGAAAAAGCGTCGCTTTACTCTTTAATGCACCCTAAAGATCTACTTCTATAATTCAGCTCGCAATATTTACCCGAAAGAAACACACAAACTTACATTTCAAGTAAAAGCTTAAATAAAATCCTGTGAAAAGAGATACAAAAATTAATCCAGTCTAGATTTCATTCCAAGTAGCTTTAGCAGTAAAAATGTATCCGTAGAGAATTGTGTTTCGCCAGTCAGCCGCGAAGCATAAACAATATGAGGCGTTAACATAAATTCCGAAACACCGCATACTTCTCCTAATCCATTCGCGGGAATATCTGAATACCTCCGAACGATATAAATCAAAATCTGAATACTTGCAAGTGTACTACATAACTTACAAACATCGTATTCAAACTATTGGCAAGCAAAAACAACCCTTATCGCATTGGAAATAAATTAATGTTTATTCTCCCATAGATGTACACAATAGTTGGTTTTCAGTACAATTTGTTCAAAGGAAACAAATTGTTCGGGATTCGATTACAGTAATGGTAGTAGCGATGTGGCGATTCCGATGATGAACGATTATATATGTGTTGTTTCTTTGTTTTTTTTTATTGATCCATTTGTTATTGGGGAAAGTGGTTTTCAATATGTAGCTCGGAGGGAAACAATCGTCTTGTAACAAACTGCAATGCGAACGCAAACGCTTTCCGCAATAGAAATAACAGCTTCTATATTTGACGCTGTATTTATTTTGAGATTTCTATAGGAATTCGTAATAGTTAGAGAAATGTTTATTGTTATACTTTTGTGCTGAGGATTGAATCCTGCATGATGAGCAACCCTATATTCTTTTTACATACTGATTACTGGCGTGACAAGATTACTACAATCCACCTATGAAAGTGCAGTCTCGTCGGTCCACACAATTTTAATAGACTATTCGTAAGCAGATATGACTGAACCTGAAACGCGAATACTGTACTGTACCGTATCAGGCCATATACGTCCAACTGCAGGTCACGAGCCTCCTCTAAAATCAACTAAATCGTACTCGAGGGGTTAGGCCATATAGACCACCACGCTGGCCAATTGCGGACTGGCGAACTTTACATACCATAGAAATACTAACAAATCGGTATGGTATGCAGGTTTCTTCATGATGTTTTCCTTCACCGTTATAGTGCGTGGTGAAAGAATATTAACACACACAAATGCGAATATCAATAATGTTTATAATATTGTGTAAGTTACTAAGTTTACTAACTTCTACTATTATTATAGCAACCAACCACAAGTCAACAAATCCAGGCATTTATTACTGGAATACCTTTGAATTTTTATTTCATCGAAGTAGGTTGGCAAACCAATGAATATAACATAGTAAGCTTATCGGTATTCATGAGTCCATACATTATTCAACAAACAAATAAATTATCCGCAATGTAATATTATATTTAGATGGTACAATGCGAGCGTGGATGGATGGATTTATAGGCAGGAATCGGTTGTTTAAGAGACATAGTAAATGTACTTTAGTCAGGCCAAAATATACGAGTATAAGACACTGGTGATAGGGGATGAAGCAAAAGTGATGTATGAAGATTGAACAAGATAGAAATGTTGATGTATATTAATCTGCTCCGTTTCGGATGCAAGCACGACATGATTTGTTTTATATTGGCATGATAATGTGATTTCGCCATCGGTCATGTCTCGGCAATGGTAATTTTCTCCATACCAACCCACTTGCTCGCAGCCAAATCTAGGCAGGTTTGACTCGAAACGCTACTGTTACGTGAATCCGTCCTTTTCCCGCCATCTAGTATGCTACTCCCAAGCGGCCACAAATACTCCACCACCAAACCAGTAAAATGCAATAGCCAAAAATACAAGCAATTTATGAACTCACCTAGTGCATATGTAAATGACCACAACACGACCGCACAAAGCTCCGAATTTCACTAACAAAACAGCAAAGGGACCGGCCAATAAACTACACGCCGCAACCCTGTTTCAGCGGGTAATATAAAAACACTAATATCCGTGCAGCCTAGCAAGTTTCGACCCTATCGCCTGCCGGTTAGGTGCAATCGTTTCCTGTTATCGCCTGAGGTTTCCAAACTTTTTGTCTTGCGCACCTTTTGTTGTATCTTTTTGTTTTGGATAGACTGTAGACTGTAGACATTTGATAGAAAATATTGTATTTTTGAGATGAAGTGTACTGATTATTAGAGATTTAACATCCAATGGCTTAGTGGGATAAACGGTAAGCATCACCGTAAAGTACTTAGGCATCATAAGTTCTGAGTAGCATTGCTATTTACAGGTAGACGAGATGATTTACATCAATCAAAAGATTATACTTATTTGATTCTGATTAACAATAATTTATTTCCAACTCCTACCATTAATTTAACTTTGAGATTGATTTCGTTGCGGGTTAAAGACAAGCTCAAAGACAAGACTCGCTAAGCTTCAAGAAAGAACATTTATTATTGCTCGGTGTCGTTACAATGCGTGCCATTGTTGCTCCTGGCTTACAGGAGTTGCAGTGGTGGGTGTGTGGGCGGTACAGTCTCCATCAAGCAAAAGATTTGTCTGATAATGCAAACCAATAAAATAGTAGGTATTATATTACAAACTTTTAATGATTAAAGAAGTTAAAAATCGTGGCCTTCTAGAACTAAATTTGTGAACCCCCAATTACATTTTTGCTAATAGATTCCTCGTAGTCGACGGCGGGGGTCATTATATCCCACTTTGGGTATCAATGGCGCCGGTAATGCGGCGCACCGTTCAGATAAGGCGGATCGGTTAAAGCCAGCGGATGGGACTCGCCACATTATCCACTGCACTGCAGCTTTCGTGCAATTGTTGCCGATCCTTTTTCGGGCTTGCAGAGTATTAAGGATTGATTTTTATTTACTCGTTTGTTACAACGCGCTTTGTTCTACACTGGAACGTGTAAGATGGATCCCGTGTAAGTGCTTTTGCATATTTTAGTTCGTGCTGCGTTTATCAGTGTTTCATTATGCAACAGTTAATAAGTTTTTTAACTACTTTTTACTCTAGTTACGGCATTTTAGTAAAATAAGGTTCGGGAAATAAAATATTTGAAGCAGCCAGTAGCCCAATCTATTGTCAGAATGAACTATTTCTGCAAATGGAATTGGTGAAACCTAATTTTCTATTACAATTTCAAAATAATTCCAATAAAATATTGATGTTTCTAGTCTAGGTAGATGGCCTAATTAAAGGTTGGCAAATGGAGCTCGATGCAGGCCGCTCCCAATAGGTGTCTGTGCAAATTTTGTGGTAAGGTTTTTTCAGAAGTGCACTTTCTGTAGCTAATGTTACCTGATGTCTATTTTATAAGTAAAAATGCGACATAAATGTGTGCACTATTTCCTAGGATTGGATAGTAATTACTTACCTTTTGAAGATATCATCAATCGCGAAATTAATAAATCCATTAAAAAAAGTTCATTATTTATTTATTTAACATTATACTGTCCAAACCTTCAAATAATACAATATGGAAACAAATAAAAACCAGGCAATATAGGCGAATACATAAAATATATACTATTAATAATTAATAGAGATCAATACACATCAATCGAATATGGATGGATTCCAAAATAATACCATTAATAGTACTACTTTGGTGAACAAAATGAATGTTAGAAAAAACCCGAAAGGCCCGTACAAGGAAACCCGCGTCGCCACAACAAGTTTAATATAATATTGTTAATAACATCTACAGCCCAGCGTGCCGAGTGGAGCGACAAATTGCGACAATAATGCGCCGCAATACTTAACAACCTATTTTATATTTCCGTGTATAAAAATAATTGAAAATATCATTAGTATATGATAGCTTAGTGGATCGAGCTGCTAACATGGAGTTTTGTTGTAATCTTAAACGCTCACACATCTAATTCTTCTACAAATATGCACATAATACAATCATACTTTATTACTGTTCTAAATGTTAAGAAAAAAAACGTATATATATTAATAAAATAAGAACATGTGGAGTTCGCCAATTTGCATGAAGCTAACGTAGTGAACTTACACTGAACCCCTCGCACAGAAGAAATCACACAGAAGTCCCGCATCACGTCGATCTTCTGTGAGACAATAGTAACACCCCGGGCGAGCCTACCCATTCATGTTGAGTCATGGCTGGCAACAGCGTGGCTCTACCACGTTTTACAGATGTAAAGACAGGTGTGACAGGTTAGAAGAAATGAATTCTGTATGAATGAATTAACTATCGCTGTGTCAGATGGGAATTTCATCACTAATATCTCAAGAACCTTTAGATTGTTCTTGTATTGTTGCATTACGTTTGTTTCGATATCTTTGAATGTATTTCTTCCTGTCGGTAAAATCAAGCATAGAAATGCTTGATTTCAATTTTATTTGTAGGTTTGAATTCAATCAACTCGTCAATATTACTACGTATATTTACGAGTGTAAATATAATTAAATTAAGGTACCTGCTTACTTACTTCTTCAGACGCTTGCACACTACTGTACACTTATGCTCATTCATTTAATGAAATTATTTATGATGTCTTGTTCAATTCGCAATCAATTTGTTTGAAAATTAAATAAAATTTAAATTTAATTTACATCAATTATCGTCAACTAGCGTGATGGGAACATTTAAAAAAAACCTATTTTAGCGAACGAATGTGATGTCTTCTTCGCTCAAACTGAATTGAAAAGATTTATTTTGGTTGGGTTATTGTACGTCTGGTTGTCGGAGATATTTGTGTAATTGGGTCACTGCTTCATGTTTTAATAAGGGATTCGGTAAGTCAATTTGGAAAATTGTATTACGAAGTACCCCAGTACTTGCTTCATAAAAGGTACATTTATTTATTTGGATACGGATATAAGTAATTATATTAACATCTATAGAATAGAACTCGCATAAATATGAACAGTATTTATTACATGATATGGGTGAATTAGGACAGTTCGTATTGTTTTAAAGCATTATTGTTGATATCAAATTTGTTATATTGGCTTATCACACGAATTTTGAATTACATACATGTATAGATACAGGAATAGATTTAAAATCAATATCAATTGAAAGTAGCAAAATAATTGAAAAAGGATTTTCGTAAACACATGAATGTTTCTGAATATTAACCGATAACTCATGACCCGACTGTAATTGGATTCCCCAACCTCGAAATCATATGTCACAGAATTCGCAAGCCCTTTACAAAGTGATAATATCGTTTTAAACAGCAAGGGCCTAAGCGTCTCAACTCGTAGATCAAGTCATAAGGTCAACTTAATGGGGTCACATTGCGGCCGGTTCGAGTCATAAATGAACAGCAAATGTTGCAACAATTTAAAGGGGCCTCATGTTACAGGCCCTTCCGAATTATACCATATTGTAGCTACCCTTAGAATCACGAATTTCATGGCTTTATTGGTTTGCGGAAAACTTACGTGTAAATACGATCGGAGACTAATGTCTTGTTGAGGCTCAGAGGTCATTAAGTTTTTTGTTGTAATACTAAATGATATTCGGATTGGAATAATAGGATTAAGTTCAATTAAGCGTCCTTCCAATTTTTTAAAATCTATTTCGAAAATACATTAATGACTATCATTGATTTTGTGACGATGTGACACTGAAGCCCACATTTTATTTTATTTTACTCTAAACTATTAATAAACAAAATTAAATTACAACTATGAACAGTGTAACACCTCTTCTCGGCCGTAATAAGGAGCTTGTTCCTCACAAAAGTTTTATTAGTTTGTCAATATTCCTGCCCTTTGCCACTTCTTCGTACTAATCCCTTAAACCTCGCCCTAAACAATCTGTGTTGTCATCTTGTTGCGGATCAAACTGTTTACAGGCTCTACATAGGTTTCTATACGTTACTAGGCTTAAGTTGTCCAACTTGACAGTTAATTCGCATTATATCGAAGCTTGAAATTGTATGCTTTTCGTCGAGATGGAAAACATGTTTCATCAAAAAAATAATTAATAAACATCGACTTTAACATATTTAAGAATACATACATAGGTACATAAAATCACGCCTTTTCAACAAAAGGGGTAGGCAGAGGTGTCCTGGTAGTAACCAGGACACCCTCGTTTCGCCTTATGTGTTCCGCCCCAAAATGTGATAGGGGCAAGCTTATCGCCATATCGGGCACAAATTGCTGACTCTAGGCTGATTCTAAAGAAAAGAAAAATCCAATATCACTTTCCTCGATCTGGGATTCCAACCCCAGACCTGTCTTGCAAGTTTTTAAGTAACCGTACGATTGTACAACTCTGCTACCAAGGCAGTCGCTTAAGCATATAAAATATCTTGGATACACTATTAATAAATAGTTCACACAATTCATGCCAGTGTCTGCCCATCTTTAAATTACCCAAGAAAGTTAATTTAGCTAATGGTAGGATATTGCTCTCCGCCCGGCTAGCGACCGCCGTATACAATGTTTGAAAGCCTCTCGTACTAACCTACACAAGTGTCAAAGTTTCGGTTCGGGTCAACGTGTATTTCTTCAAGCAGGCCGACATAAATAGAAATATTTTATTTCTACCATTTTACAGATATACTAAAGTACTTCCGGCCTTATTCATAGTTTTAAAACCTTTTTTTAGTAATTGAATGTTTTGTCCCTTTAGAACGATTTTTGAATTCAGTTTGAACGAAGAAGACAAAACATTCCATAACTAAAATTGGTTTTTAAATTGACAATGAATATTAACTTGAGAACAGTGTTTGAACTCTGATGCCCAAATAAAGATTTAACTTGTGGTATTAATGTAATTAATTACTTTGATGTCATTGTGTACACCATAGAATGATTACCTCTTATCTTCAGATACTCTATCTACATTAAACAGCGTTTACAAATTTTGTTACTTTAACATGTCCGTATAAACAAAAGAAATAATGTATTATACAGGGCACCGCGTCTACCTAAACCTATGGCGTTCATACCAGCTAGCTCTTTGCGTGAAAATATCCTACACTCTAGCTTTGTTCGTTAATAAACTTTAATTCTATAATTATTAATCAAATTTCATTAAACCCATCGCCAAAATGTACTCTTTCCAATAGAATCACAATTGTTGAATTAAGTTTAAAATTGCCGAATATACGAGAGAACATACGTAGAAGCGAAATGAAGACGCGTCTGAATTGATACTCTCCCTTTATGAAGTCGAGTAAAAACAAAATCTACTTAATTCGAAAAAACTGAATCAAAAATAAACAAACATGAAGAGCTCTTGATAGAGGCGGCTCGAGAGCTCCCCTACTACGAGTACTTACTGATCTACAACTCAAATTGCTTCTCTGTATTACAATCCACTTATTCGAACTGAGTTAACTTTGTTGGTATATCTTCGGATCCTAGTCTGTCACGTTTTAGACCCTGCATGTGATTATCTATCTATACTGTTTATTAGGATTCATTATTATTACTATTTATTATCAGACGGTAGTCTCCCACTGCTGGGCAAAGGCCTCCTCCCTTTCCTTCAAGATTTGACGGTCTTGCGCGATTTGGAGCCAATCTTGAAGAAACCTGTTGATTTCGTCTCTCCACCTTCGCCTAGGGCTACCGCATCATCTTTTTGCGTGTGCCGTGTTTATTATGATGTAGCATCAGCCCCTATACGTCCCACTGCAGGGCACGGGCCTCCTCTTCTATCGAGAGTACGATCGTGAGTGGTTAGGCCATTTAGTCCACCACGCTGGCCTAGTCCGGTTGGCGGACTTTTACATACCATAAAAATGTATACAAATCGCTATTGTATGCAGGTTTCCTAATGATGTTTTCCTTCACCGTTACAAATGGTGGCATGGTGATTGATTATCAATACACACATGACTCCGAAAAGTCAGAGGTGTGCCCGGGGATTTGAACCCGCGGCCGCCGTGAACATGACGTGGGCAGCCGCGTCTGGTCCGTTACCAACAGGCCACTACGCATACATCACCTTTATACCTTGGTTTGATTTGATTTATTATTAGATCCATTCCCGTCACTTTCCTATGCTAATATTAAGAAATAACGGCTGTATCATTTTGTTAGTTGCGTATCTTACCATACTACCCAGTGCAGATAAAAAATTGTCTTTAAATGGCACAGCGTAGTAGGGTTCCTTACGATTACGATTTATTTAGCATAGATTTTTCCTTCAATAATACTGATACAGATACTCGACGGTAGAGGAGTCTTGCCCCCAGCAGTGGGATTGATACAGTGCAATAAATCATAATTAAATATAGCTCACTTTGACGGCAAAGGAAAGTATTGTAAGAAAAACTTAATAAGACAAAATAAATATAAATAAAATACACCCAACAGTAACATACATAGTCCTGACCCCACAGTATAACAAGTCTCGTATCGTGGGTATCAGAAAATACCAGAGATTTTCGGTCTCACAAACTTCCAGACGAAAAATATTGACAAACCAATAGAGTTTCCGAAGTAGGGGCATCGTTTACAGCAAAAAAGCTCGCGTGTGGAGAGCACCCGGTTCATTTGCGCGACATTAATACCGAGTTACTTCGCAACATCTCATCGCGAATAATGAGATCGTCTTCCAACCACCCCCTTTGTTGACGCGTTTGCGTGCGTATCACATGCCGTAAATATTGTTTACTTCTTACCTAGGTGGCACGTGGATATTAATGGGATATCGGAATACTGGGCATTAAGTCACTTTACAACCAATATCTGAGGTAATGCATTTAATACAGTGCCTTACAGTGTAGAACTGTTTGTTTATGGGTAAAATTGACGGTGACTATTAGGCAAGCGACCTGTAAACAATAACTTACGTGCATCGCCAATTTCCAGACTTTCTCTGTGGAAAATTTCGTTCCGATCGGTTTAACGGATTAGCCAAGTAATGGTTAGATATAATATTTATGTTATTTATAACTATCTGTCGGGAAGAGTAGTTTTTGTAGATTAAAAGGTACTTTATGCCTTTTACTGTCCCCCAGACGTGTATGAAAAATTTCACGAAAATCGGTTCATTAATTAACGCGTTCAAGCGTAACAAACTCACATTACTTGTATTAGTTATTATAGTCGGCTTTAAAAATAGTTGTTCTTAAAAAGGCAACGGAGCGATTAACACAAAGCTTACAGTCGGACGCAGTTTAATAAAGTCGCGAAGAGTCAAAGAGGGGAAGTGACCGAACAAGAGTATTAAAAGTTGTAGTAAGGTCGCCAACTCGCAACTAGTTGGGTGCGATAACAACTGAGCCGAATAACGAGCTAAACAGCGGTTACAGATTCACAAAGTAATAGTTTATTATTAGAATTATAATACAGATACATAACATTGATTTGTTCCGGCAAACAAGCCAACCACTAACTTGACACAAAGTGGTAACCTCCACTCATGAACTACAAAATTGGAATCGTACATGCGTGGCTGACCACACAAAATAGACAGGAGAAGAATAGATTTATGGTGCCTCATTGATAGCAAAGTCATGTTTAAGCCGCCAATCCACGTTATGATTACCGACTGGTGATCACTCATAGTGATTCGTTTGTCGGACCTACATATGTAGTATAAAAGGCAATATTTCACCATAGAAAAATTGTAAACTACCAAACAATATTTATAGACAAAATTGAACTCTCAGCCAGCGGCAGTATATTCTGAAGTTGTCAGCTTTGACGTGGATATTTGAGGCAGTTGGCTGCCGACAGCCGCTACTGGCTGTGTGTACATGTTTTCGACACAAATATTTGCACAATACGCAGACATCGTGAGGAAGCTCCGGAGGCGGGGAATAATTAGCGAGCGCTCGCTTGCCTACGCTCCTTGCTGTTTCAAGACTGCTGTTCACGATGCTACTGAAATATGACGTCATTCCATACTTTTTTTGACTGTATTTATAGATCCGAAGGGTCTGGGTGTTATTAAGACCGAAGAGCCTCTCTTTTCTGATTTAGTCTGGATCAGTACTATTTATGTGACTGTTGTGTATATTCAATTAGTATTTTATTCGAAGTATTTTAATTTCAGTTTTTCAACTGTCGGAGAAGGCTGTGCTCATACTAAAATTAAAATGTCATAAGTAAATAATACCAAATTACCCACTTAACGAATGTTTATTCCCTAGTAATTTATCAGACTCTTTGATCTCTACTTATTTACGGAATATAATTATTTGTATAATAACACGATATTTAACTCCCACGTATTTCAGTACTAGATTTCCCCAACGTCTTTGCTGATTTTAATGTACATTTTGTCAATCAATTGGGGTGTCGTTTTACATAGGAAGAAAAAATGTAATAACGAAAAGTTATTCTATCAGTACCATTTTTGCGAATAGTAGCTATTTTTTCCGTTCCTCTGACAATCTATTTCTCTCTATCTCTGTCTCTTCAGCCACGCCTATGAATTTCCACCGACAGTGTATGCAAAATGTTAGAACAATCGGTTTAGATGTTAAACCACAAAACCGTAACAAATAAACACATATATATATTTTTAATATGGATTGTCTGAGACTGCCATTTGAACTTTTAATATATAATTATTTTTTAGTTACATTATTTTTTGTACAACAATTAATTTAGATTTTAGTAAGTCAGTGAATGGCGTTCCTCGAGATAGTGAAGTCGGTTGATTCTGTACACAGCGGCGCTTTTCCCCGCTCAGAACGCCGCTGCAGTTAATTTTCTTACGCGAGGCTATCTATGTGCACTAATTTAATCGGGCTTAAACGCTATGTGTTTTTTACCATTGTTACACAATTAAAATCAAAATTTGTTTTTCTTTTTTCCGTTACTCGGAGTGATTAGCACTGCTGGGATGAATAGAAATAAAGCTTGTCGATTGGATGATGTATCTTTTCTATTTTACTATTTTACTTCATTGCTGATCTAAGGGTGAGGTGGTAGAGTTGAGTGGGCTTAACTGTGGAGGTAGTAGGTACCATAATTTTACCAGCAAATTCCCTTCGAATTATCCGGAGGAGGTTAGTACAACAGTATTACCAACCAAGCAGAACACGCATGGCATTGAAATTACTAATTCATACACCGATTCTTTGCAGTAGACAAAAAAAAACCAAGTGAATTCCGCTATAACAATTATATTTTCTAAGTTATATTCAAGAGGGCAACACTAGAACAATTGAATTCTCGCTGCGTAATTTCTGACTTTAAGTTACAAAACTTATTTTCTGGCCTTTATTCTAAGAACACTTTTTTTAACAATACATTTCCATTTATATTTTAAACGGTACCTTGGTAATTGAAGCTTTAATTAGTCCAATTCATTTGTTCAATGACTCTCTGATTCGTACACGCTTCAACAATTATTTCGTATTGTATTTGGAAATTCATTTTAATATAATGTAGAAGAGTCCTATGGCCCAGTTGGCATTTGAATTTGGATCCGATTTTTGAGACTTTGGTCTTGAAATTAATTTCATTCTACGTATATATGCTACAATTAGTCAATCGTATTACCATTATCAATAGCAGTAAGCCAAACTTCGTGAGGAAAACTGCGAAATTAGGAGTTCTTCATATGAACATCGAGGATGTTTAAAATCTACCAACCCTTACTAAATCGGTTAATATAATTAATTACCATTGTCAAAAGTAGCAAGAAAAGGTAGACTGAACAACAGGACCGCTTAACAGCATAACCAACACCATAGGTAGATTCAATAAATGAGGTCCAATATAAAGTCTGAACTATATTTATTCTTCAAATCTTTTAGAAATACTGGCATCTCGGTCCACATTAACCCCTCGGAGTAACCAGCCATGTCCAGGATTTGTTTTCTGCGAGCCGAGTGGTTTATCTTCAGCAGCTGCCACCTCCAGGACTATCATCTTTCTAGGTCTGGGAGTAAGGTTCGCAGCACTACCGTGGATGAGAACACACGAGAAGAGGATCACGTCACCACGCTCAGCGAAGACTGGTGTAGCGCCATGTACCGGGTATATGTTCTAGAACAGATGCGAAGAAAATTGATTTATCAAAAGATAGGATTTGAAATTTATGTTAAATTGTTCTGCGTCATACATTGATATTTTTTAGAAAATCTCGCTTTACCTAATTTGGACTTAGGCAAAAGTCAAGGGTTGTGGAACGGTTAGGCAAACCAGAAAACCTTATGTTTTTTTAAGCTGCGTATGAACAAAAAATCGCTAGCTCATGTTCACAAATACTTCCATAAAAAGGCATTATTCAAAAATTTAATCATAGCTACATATCAGTTGTGGACAAAGCCACAAACGATATCTCAATTCGCAATCACAAAAACCTCATTAGCGGAGATAAAAAGTTCTGCCGAATCAGAAATAAACAATCCCATCACATACCTGTTGATTAAAGCGCCGGCACATGTGCACAATGTGGAGCACACGGCCCAAATCAAGATATTTACTTTGATTCAAACATCAATCGTCCCCGAGATATTAGACTTCGTAACGAACGGGGAAAATGGGATCAAAAACGTACGAGGAAAAGGTACATAAAAAACCCAGCGGACTAATAAAGGTTCCCGTATGTTCATGGTGGCTCCCGTCGGCGCGGACAGACAGCTCGGCTTTTCTTATTACGTGTATCTTTTATTTTACGTTCCGTTCGTGATCTTTTATTGCTGTCGTAACTGGTATTGTATTGCTTCTGAACTGTAATCAGGATCGCGTCAAATGTGTTTGCAGTAGTGATGTTGTTTAATGTGAAATTTAATTATTTCGTCGCTCAGAAAATGGAAAACTATTAATTTTGATGTATTACGAGTCACACTTTTCTGAATTTCTATGTGTTCAAAGCGATCCCTAGACGATCAATGATATTGCGCAATATTACGAAATGTTGAATATTATTGACCATATAGGTTTAATATTACAGATTGCGCAATGACAGATCGTTTGGATTCACAGCGCCTTTCAATCTTATTGAACAATGTTATTGTAGGCCTACGGGTCGCCTAAAGGTAGCATTAGTAATTACAACTTGAATCGATTGCCGCCTCTTGTTTCAAAATAAATGATTAAAGTAAATCAATGACAGAATTTATATATCTTAGAATATTTATTATTTACCAGTGTAATACGCACTTACCTGATTACATACATACATACATAACCACACGCCTTTTTCCCAGAAGGGGTAGGCAGAGGTGCTACTAGAACACCCACGTTTCGCCTTGTATATTCCGTCCCACGATGTGATAAGGGGCGAGCCTATCGCCATATCGGGCACAAATTCCTGACTCCGGGCTAATAATGAATAGAAAAATCTAATATCACCACTTACCTGATTGACGTAATGAATGCTTCCTTCCTTAATACCGACATCTTCTTGAGGTCCTAATTTATGCGATCCAGGGTACACATACAGTCCACCGTTCTCTGTACCAGATGAATCCAAATGTAGAAAAGCAGTTATCATGGAATCTTTTTCGTAGCGGAAATAGTGACAATCCTATAAAAACAAAATTATTTTATTGCTATCTTGAACAGACAATCATTAATTTACGTACTTCGTTTTAAAGTGACAAAACATTCGATAACTAAAATAGGTTTAAAAACTGTCTATGAATAAGGCCGTGGGTCTAAGAATACACAAGTTAAAGTGTTTTGAACCTGGATTTGAACCCCAAAACTACGGTTTAGCCGTCTAATCCCCCGTCATCAATTTCTTGGCAAAATACCCTAATTTATTTGTAGGATTATAAATTAGTAAACAAGTATCACTTCATGTTCACTTATTTGGGAAAGGCAGTCAGATCTCGTAACGGTACTAATGTTTGTGTGATCGGCAAACATTTGGGCCGTATCGTCGAGAATCCCCGTCTTGTTGGTACAATACTGATTACTAATGTTCTTTATACACTCGTAACACGAAGTAGTATCGTAGGAATTGAACTATGCGTATATTTTTATACCGGTTGATAATATTGGCATAATATGGTTTTTAATTTAATCAATATGTTTTTCATCACACCAGGTGACATTGTACAAAATTTGAAAAAAGTCTGAGATGATTTTTGTCTAAACTCGTGATTTTAATTTTCATGATTGTTGGCCACCCCGTATAGAGAGATATTACTATTTTTATCGCTAAGCTGAACTTCGGTTGGGTCCGGGAACTTACCTGAGCGGTAAATAGACCCCTACCTATACGGGTTGATCAAGAAGTAAAATCGCGATTTTTTACAAAACTACTAGGCAGTGTTTTTTTTTCAAACTTAGTACAATGGTGTGTGGGGTGATTACGAACATGTGGTTTAATTAAATACTTTATTACAATATCAGCCAGTATTCAGAAAAAACAAAGTGACTAGAGTACACCTCGTAGTAAAAACAGTGCAATCCATCAGTCACCGCGAGAAACAACGACATCTACAGGTAGTATTACGCAAATGTCGGCGTCGGACTTGCATATAAACAGATTAAATCCGAAACGCAACAAACTTGTATTGGGACCTATGACAGGTTTTCCACCATCGTATACGATAGTTGATATATAGATACAAGTACCCATTTTTATGTGCGTGGTGGCCTGTTGGTAATGGACTAGACGCGGCTGCCTACATGTTCACGGTGGTCGCGGGTTCAAATCCCAGGGCACACATCTGACTTTTCGGAGTCAGACATGATTTCGGAATAATCATGTGTGTATTGATAGTCAATCACCACGCAGTATAACTGTGAAGGAAAACATCGTGAGGAAACCTGCATACCATAGCGATTTGAATAAATTTCTATGGTATGTAAAAGTCCGCCAACCCGCACTAGGCCAGCGTGGTGGACTATATGGCCTAACCACTCTCAATCATACTATGATTGTAGAGAAGGCCCGTGCCCTGCAGTGGGTCGTATAAGGGCTGATACAATACAATACAATACCCATTTTTATACGTAATTTTTTCGGTATACTTACCTGATGCATAGGAAAGCCACCGCCTTGGTCAGGCAGCGTGTAGTGCGCCTTAGTACGATGCAGGATAATGTTCTTTGTACCCATGACATCTTCCATGGCATTAAGAAGGTTCTCGTTGAACAGGAATTTAGAAAACACCGCGTGATGGTACTGTAGATCCTCGACGTCTAAAACCTAAAAATATAAATCAAAATAAAATTAACTATTTTATATTTCGTTCCGTTTACTATAAACAGCGTGATGTATTGAACACTCGCAAGTAAACGTTATTTTAATCAAGCATATAATCCTGACTCAGAAAAATATTTTTAGATTCCGTATTAAAGAAAAAATTATAACATTGGCATACAAAATTTTTAAACTAGATTGTTTTCCAGAGCATGCAACTTAATAAACAAAATAATAAAAAAGCAAATTAAAAATTATTATTGGAAGAACCTAATAGTTATTTTAATTACGTAGATTGAAAATAAATGAAGGATTACTTACAGTGGAAGGACTATCGGCTGTGCGGTTGTCATCACTGCTTACCTGATTCTTTCTCATAAACAACTTATCATACTCCTTAATTATTTCGCTCAATTCTTCATCAGACAAAGGATTTTTCACCACCACATACCCGTTGTCTTTGTAAAATTGCTTCTCCTCTACAGTCAGTCGAGTCATATTCATAATATTTTTGTGTAGAGATCTTACTTGGTGTCCACTTGTAAACTGAACTACTCCAATAATATATATAGATGGCACTTGTGTTGACCCCAGATATTTTTATCATGCATATTATGTTCATATGTTTACGTAATATGTTACGTAACTCGTTTATAATACGAGTAGCAATTGTTTTTATTATTTAATGTCAATTCAAAGCAAAGCGTAAGATAAAAGTGAATAAGTACATCATTATAATTCTAAAATATTAAGTGCTAGTTTTTCTCTACATGAACAGTACCAAATAATATGATTAAAATCGACTTTCTATTAGTTTCTTAAAGTCTGGTGGTGTGTCAAACATAATAATAAAATCCTCCACTAATTTTGATGTAAGCTATGTATTTTTCGATTTCAAAAGTCACCGTAAATTTCTTATGCAAGGTGATACTAACATGTTGTATTAAATTTACCCCACAATATGTTTCTCATCACCCCAGGTAAAATGGTACAATATTTGAAAAAATCTTGATTTTGATTTTCACGATTTTTGTCGTGCCGTGTCTATACGAGTATTTTTACTGCTTAGCTGAACTTCAGTTCGATTCGGGTACTTAACTGAGTTGTAAAAAGACTCAACCTCTATGAGTTGATCAAAAGCCTTGAAAAGTAAAACCAGATTTTTTTTTCAAACGTGGTACATGTTATCTGGGCTGGTTAGTAACCTGTGATTTGAATTAAATACCATATGTTAATATTACCCTCTATATTAGATATTATTATTATTAATCTTATTTTAACACTCCCACAAAATACAAAACTAAGAAAGCACACAATCTATCCAAAAAATATAAGCTTTATTCAGTCATCAAATCTCTTAGAAATGCTAGCATCTCGATGCACGTTAACTCCACGGAGTAACCAGCCTTGTCCAGGTCTGAGTTTCTGAGAGCCCAGGGGCTTGTCGTCAGCAGCCGCGGCCTGCAGGAGAAGCATTCTCCTGGGCCTGGTGGACAGGTTCGGAGTACTACCGTGGATGAGCAGGTACGAGAAGATCACCACATCACCACGATCGGCGACTACTGGTGTTGCGCCTTCTATCGGAAATTTCTTCTAGAAAATGTAAGAAGAATATAGAGCAAAGGAAGTATAGAAGTATTAAAAAGGAGATTTTATAAAATCTATTACTTTACTAAAATATCATTGGCTTCAATATATTGAATCAATATTATCTCCATTACTCACAATCAAAACAAACTTCCTTACACAGAATATATATATGAGATATTTACCTGATCTACATAATGGAAGTTTCCTTCTTTAGCACCGATATCTTCCTGAGGTCCTAACTTATGTGATCCAGGGTACACAAATAATCCGCCGTTCTCAGGACCAGCTGCATCTAAATGGAGGAAAGCAGCGACCATGGAGTCTTTTTCGTAAGGGAAGTAGTGGTAATCCTGAAAAAGGGCAAGAATCTCCTTGAAGCTTATAATATGAGTTTTATATAAAAACGATAGAGGACAGGAGGTAAACAAAACAGTTAAGCAAAACGAGTGTATACAGATAGCCCGACTATAAATTGATGACACCTGGACAAGTGACTGATCAGCAGTGCGCTGAACTGATAAGAATGCATGAAGCTTGTGAAAAACAAAAGAGAGTACATAAAGCTAATGTAAAGAAATTCCATAGTCCAATATACGTATAATAAAAGAGTCTACTCTTAGTTACGTTTTTTTACCTGGTGCATCGGATAAGCGGCGCCCCTCTCCGGAGGTTTGTAATGAGCCTTCGTGTGATGCAAAACAATATTCTCCGTTCCCATAACATCTTCCATGGCATCTAGAAGGTTGTCGTTAAACAGGAACTTAGAGAACACCGCGTGATGATACTGCAGATTGTGGATCCCTTTTACCTAGATAACATAGCGACAATTAGGTTCAATTTTACTATTAATAATTTTATTTGTTTTGTCAACATGAATTTCAATATACAGTACACATTTTGATAAAATTTATCATGGTCTTCATTTCGTATGATGTTTATCTGTCACTCTTTACTTGAGGTAAGGATATCACACTCTCTGTAGATATTTCAAAAAATATCGTAAGATTTTATGTGCCTGATAGCAATTCTGGGAAACATCCACTCTCCAATATCCATTATATATCTAACTCTGTATATTTCTCAAAAAACAACCACATACGTGATCTTCCTATATGGTATCTGGGATTAGCATCTAGTTAGTTAAGCAACAAGTTAATAACATATTTTCAACAAAACAGTATTAAATTGGAACGTGATTTGTAGCTATAAAAAAACGAATATCACTGATATCGGACAATAAATTGTTATTTAATTCTATGTAATGAGTGGCACAAACAATATTACTTACAGTGTAAACTCCATCATTCTTCCGATCATTATCATCACTGCCCACCCACGAGCTCTCCATCTTCTCTTGGTTCTTCCTCATGAACAGCTTGTCGTACTCCTCAATAATCGCTGCCAACTCACGTTCAGGCAAAGGATTTTTTACCACCACATATCCATTGTCTTTGTAAAACTGTTTCTCGTCTGCCGTTAGTCGAGTCATATTAATGATCTCTCGTATGATTCTTACTTATTATTCTTTTACGAAATACTTTGATGATAAATAAGTTTATTATTCGGAATATTGCACGTAAAGTACACTCCTTGGTGTCCGTTGGTTAACTGATTTCCTACACAAATTAGTACAAATAGATAATATTTACATTAACCCGAGATATTGTATTTTTATCTTAGGGATCAACGCTATATTTTTATTACAGGTCACGTTATGTAAACATCGGATTGTTGTTGTACTTAAATCTATTGCTTTAAATATCTTCTATATAAGTATATACATATAACAATATATAACAAATTTGTAAGCGATCGACGTCTGTACATGGAAGATAAATGAGAAAAACTAATATGAGGGAATTATATTAACCTAATAGAACCCAAAACAATGATTTTTAAAATTTTTGTCTGTTTGTTTGTCTGTGCGATGAACTCAGAAACGGCTTAATAGATTTCGATGAAATTTGGTATGGAGGTAGCTGAAACCCTAAATCAACAATTAGGCTACTTTTTATCCCGCAAAATGTAGTGTTCCTGTTTAATGAGAGAAGAATTCCGATATGTTTGTTACTTTTTGTACTCAAACGGATGGGATGGGGCTGGATTACATATCTTGAGTGAGAATGAGACGGGACAAGGCGGGATATAACGGAACGGGACGGGATGGGAATGATTTCGGTTATGTGTGACGTCGATCAATACACGAAGCTACCATTATTAGTTGATATGGTGAAATAAGGCCTATTAATTTAACAGAAAATCCACGGACAGTATTAAGGCAAAGTTGGACGTCCGTAAGCCTTAGGAACACGTAGGATGTAGGCTAATTCGGAACTCTTATGGAAAGCCCTGGGGGAGGTCCATAATATTCATCAGTGGACTTCCCATGCCTTAAATTAGGAAAGTCAATATTTATAAATTTTACGTCACATTTTCTAATCCTCGCCATTCCAACAAGTAAGAAAATCACGTTTCAACTATTAACCGTCTCAACGTACATCTACATTCAATTTGGTCGTGTTTTTGCCCTCATCCGACCTCTCGTACATAATGTGCGTGATGGAGGGCCTCGTGTCATTCCTTACCGGACACAATGGAACCCTTAACAGGGTTAAGTGGATACTTTTGTACCCGCCGCATTGTGCACGAAGATTTAGACACAAAAAGCTGAAAAATCACACAATGGAAATGTATAATTTCGTATTATGTAAATTAATTACGGGCGAGTATTTTTTAAATGTACTGTTTGTGGTTTTTAGATACAGCGTGTATTTTAGTATTACGAAAGCAGGTAAATAGACTATTTTTAAGATTAATTCCTTCCTAAATAAGTGAATTAATAAACTTTTGCATTTGGATCGAAAACTGTTTTACTCTGCATTAGTGTTGCCATATAACAGTGCTGAAATACCATCAGCAAAAACTATCCAGAAGGCAGAAACCCAAAACATAAAAAGAAAGTAGCAAACCTAAGTCACTTACCCAGAACCAAAAGATTATTGAAGTAAAATGAAGCGCTCAATCATGGCCGCCGGTCCGGGCAGATAAAGACGAAATGTATGACGCCGATTATTTCGCCGCAGAGAGAAATCACCCGCGTGGAATTACCTCGCGCCGCTGATTGATACAGAATGAACGAAACTAAACTATGAAATATCACGAAGGCATAGACATAATAGTAATAGGCGTTTGAGAACGAAAAAAAAAAGTGTATACGTCTTTTCATAGGTAAAATATCATTGTGGAATAAACTTTTTTCAAGACTAGACTGATAAGGGACCTTAGAGAAGCCCACATGTTCCTAAATGACGAGCAAATCACGGACGATTCCCCCAGGAGTTGTGACTGTTCATGGGTAACGGTGATTCCTTATAATTAGGTGCCTAATGTGCTTGTTTACATTCTATTCTATAAAAATGCGACATATGGCAAAGACTGAAGGGACGGAGCAAAACAAACTGTAGGAACTGAGTGGAATGAGGCCACATTAAAGCTGACAGCCTTCGCGGGGCAGTTGGTTAGACGACAGCTGTGAAACGAGAGGCCGAGGGTTCGACCCCCGCACCGAAACAAATATTTGTGTGATCCACAGGCATTTGTTTCGTGTCTGTGTTAAGTTTATTATTAAAAATGTACAAATTATTTATGTTTTGAAAATCCAGCACTAAAATCATGAAATGGTTTTGTATTCCCGAAGCTTTAAAATATTCTTCTCACAGCAATATTTTAGACGTAACGTATTGAACGTGTTATTGATGAGTTCTATTTATTATATTACTTCACAGAACAGACCACTTAGTCTTTACTATTCATGTCAGAATATTTTTTTTTTTTATAAATAAGCCCCACTCTGACGTATCTTAGATGAGTTTTACAAAACAGAATGAAATCCAAATGCAGAAATGCCTAGATACTTAGAAAGTAAGTGCCTGCAAGTACACCCAATTAACCGGAGAATTATTGCATGATATAACCGCCATAGATTATCGTGTTCTGACAAATATTTACATGATGCAACTTTTATATATCCTTACGATAATCGTATATTCGAGGCGAGAAACTCTCGCCGTGTAAATTTGAATTCAGGCAAGTCTTTATTCCCTCGGGAATCGAACTTGTAATCTCAACCACAGAAAACCTACCTTACAGCCACAGCGCCACTCGACCGCGAATCATAATTATCCTAAGTTATCTTAGGAACTACACTTTAAATACTAACAATTAAGCCATTTAATACCTCGAATGAAATAATACACAGAAATAAAACACGTCTTACATATGTAGGCTTTCACTACGAATAACTTTTGTTTCTCGATGTTATCTACTAACAAACACATTTTTTTTTGCATGTAAATAAAAGGAAAAACAGCTTTTTTATTGCATTTCAATTTGTGACTTTCCCGGAGACTTGAAATCTGGTGATCCGGTATATTTTGTTTCCTCCAGGATAGCGGCCCCCGAAGACGATAGAGAATTCTTCATTATGAGACGGACTAGTATGTCGCATTTCAGTTTAACCAGCGTTAATCGGCTTCCGACAAGGCCGACATAATTCTATCGACGGGCTAGATTATATTTCTATCAATATATTTGATAAAATGCATGACTAGTAATGTATGTCTGTAGATATATTTATTGTATAAAAATGGCAAATGTATAAAAAATACGTGTGGACGTATTCACAAAACAAAATATTTCAAGTGATTTCGGGGTAAAACAGTACAAATTTGAGGGTAGGGGCGCCATTAATATTCGTCACGGGCTACCTCCCCTCGCGCCGCCCCGCATCCCGCCGGACCCGTATCGTCTGTCACCACGCGAGACCCACGTGGATTTATTAGTACACTAAATTTCAACACTCCGCTTCCTTTGCCCTGAGCTCGTGTGATACCAAAAATATCTTCTCCTGGTTGATGTTATAAAATAACCTAGCGAGGGAGTTTTATCTTCAAAACTACTATGTATAAATAATGTAGTTTGTCATCTCATCTATCTACATGTTTATCGCACTATTCAAAATCAGTTGGTTTCTTTATCTCTCTCTTTCTTCAGCTTCAGGAAGTCCACTGCTGAACATAGGCCGCCCCATTGATCGCCATATAGATCTGTTGGAAGCTGCCTACATTCAGCGACTTCTTGCAACCTCAACCAGTTCGTTCGTCCTCGCTTGCCCTACTGTATCGAAATCAGGATCTCATAATTAACGTAGCAAGATGGCCTAAGTTACGTGGGATATAGCTCATGTAATACAATGCAAAAGTGCGTGGTGGCCTGTTGCTAACGGACCAGACTCGGCTGCCTACATGTTCACGGTAGTCGCGAGTTCAAATCCCAGGGCACACCTCTGACTTTTCAGAGTTATGTGTGTATTGATAGTCAATCACCACGCACTTTAACGGTGAAGGAAAACATCGTGAGGAAACCTGCATACCGTAGCGATTTTAAAGAATTTCTACGGTATGTAAGTCCGCCAACCCGCACTAGGCCAGCGTGGTGGACTATATGGCCTAACCACTCTCAATCGCACTCTCGATTGTAGAGGAGGCCCGTGCCCAGTAGTGGGACGTATATGGGTTGATAAAAAAAAAATACAATGCTATTAGATAGTGCATATGAGCCCATATTTGCGCACTGATCAACACGGAACTCCTCTACAATCTACTGACTTCATTATCTTTCCGGAGTCAGGAATTTGTGTCCGAAATGGTCATAGGCTTGCCTCCAGTCACATCGTAAATACAAGTCGAAACAGGGAGTCATTGTTGTACCCCTGCCAACTCCTTTTGGTAAAAAAGGCGTGATGTTTATGTAATTTTGTGATCGATGGAAAATTCGATCCCAACAAATCCATAACTACCACGTCTATGGAATCGTACAGAAGGACCTACGTCAAAGGAACCCTGAACTGATAAGAATAAATAAATGGATTCATGAAAATGGGCGAAGTAATTGATTAGTAATAGCATTGTAGCATTATAGCGAGAGGCCGAGTGGTCGTTCCCCGCACCACCACGAATGCTTGTAACGCCCACAAACATTTGTGTCGGGTCTGGGTGTTTGCGAGACCGAAAAGTCTCTCGTAGCTTCTGATTCCCACGACAAAAGACTAGATCTTAGTGTGGGGTCAAGACTATTTATGTGACTGTTGGGTATATTTATTATTTATTTTATTGTAGTATATAGTGCGCTCCAACGCAGTGATCCCACTACGAGTATTCGCGATAAAATTTACGTGAAATAGATGTTTGTCTTTCCGTTTCATAAATGAGGGATTTTTCATTTTCATTCGCCCATAAATGAGTTTTTCGGATGTAAGACAATTTTTACTTACTTTTCTCGTTTACTTGGGCCAAAAAAAATTTCTTCATCAACTATCCCGAATTCTTATAGGCAGTGATGAATAAACGATAAACCCGGTTATCAGAACTGTTTTTAAGAATCCAAGCCATAAAAAGAAATATCGAATTTAACATCTATATATATAAAAGAAAGTCGTGTTAGTTACACTATTTATAACTCAAGAATGGCTTTACCGATATGGCTGAAAATTGGTGTGGAGGTAGTTTAGAGCCAGGAGACGGACATAGGCTACTTTTTTTTGTGAAGAAAAGGCTTGAAGGGGTTGAAATAAGGGATGAAAGTATGTATGGAAAAATCTAAACCGTTAAAGTTAAGATGTTAATCTTGGCACTTTAGTTACTCATTTAAAAATAAAAATATATAAATTAACCCTAAAGGGGTTAAAATAAGGGTTGGAATTTTATATGCAAAATCGAAACAGCTGAAGCTATTTCTATAAAAATATATATTTCAGCTCCTTATTACAAACAAAAAATAATGGCTAACAATAATTTTGGAAAAACATCATTACGGGGGTAAAATAATGGTAGCAATATTGTACGGAAAATCAAAACCGCTAAAGCTATTGATATAAAAACTTATAATTTGACACCAGTAACGAAAAATAATGTGCACTATAAAAACATCTCAGGTAATGCATACATAAACACACGCCTTTTTCCCAGAAGGGGTAGGCAGAGGTGCTACCAGAACACCCACGTTTCGCCTTATACATTCCGTCCCACGATGTGATAGGGCACGAGCCTATCGCCATATCGGGCACAAATTCCTGACTCCGGGCTGATAATGAATAGAAAAATCCAATATCACTTTGCCCGACCCGGGATTCGAACCCGAGACCTCAGCTTTGCAATCGTATCGTAGTACCACTACGCCACCGATGCAGTCAATAGGTAATGCATAGTCTTCTTTATTAGCCTAAAGCAACGAAAAGGGGTTTGTTTTGACGAACATTCTTAGCGCTGTTTCAGGTAGGAATTAAACAACAGAAATCACCAAGAAGGGAAAAACGTTATGAATATTGCATTGTTTACATTTGAGAAATAATTAGTTTACTTCAAAAAATCAATTTCGTAGTCAGAATTTTGGCTGAGCGGAAAGTTTTAGCAGGAATTTTGCAAAGTATTTGTGTTTGCGTATTTTTTAAATGATATTCGTCGTATTTTCGTGTTTATGTAAGGCCTATCTACAAAATAAAAGCAATTCCAAAAAATTGTCAACATGCCTATTTAGGGATGAAATGGGATAAAGTGGGACGAACGCGATGAGACCGGTCGGATCCGGATTGCATTCGATGGGAAATAATGGGACGGGATGTAACAGAAAGAAAAGGAGCCAGATGAGATGGGATGGGATACGATAGAAAAGGGATAGTAGGCACTTAGGTTGAGTTCAGGAGTATAAAAGTTTGAACGGGAATAAGATATTTCTGGTGTGGAGTGGAGTCTTAACATCTAAGCACCCAGGCGAAGCTGGGCCGGGCCGCTAGTTTAATTTTGTAAATTGATACATATTTTGCTAAAAATCCCATATAGCCATAATTGTCGGTATATTGAAAGTAGGGTACTAAACAATATATTATAGCTTTATATGATATTATGAACTATAGCGTATAAGCATAATAATATATAGCATATCGTATATAATATACATAGTATATAGCACATCACGATCAACCAAACGGTGTGATGGTTAAGTTCTCAAAAGCTTTAGACAGGGAGGAGAAGTAGTACTCGATCCGACCAGGCACGTGCCACCTTTCAAGCAAGGGCTTAAAATACTTGTCTTGTCCGTATGTGCACGCGCCCACGTGCACGAACACATACTCTGAAAAAAAAAAACATCCTGCTAAATATTACTTTCAAGTCTAAATGTTAATGGCCGATGGTAATCATTCACCATGGTAATAAATCGTTTTTCTTTCTTTCTTTAACCACCAAGTGAGCCGTTTTCTAATTTCTCAGGTCCAAAAAACGTAAGGGGAAAGGGAGTGATAAAGAATATCTTAAGGGAAGGGTTATTGGCTTCGGGCAATCTCAATAACGGTGCGAAACAAAACAGCACAGCTGTGTTCACGATGTTTCTGCTGGCTTCACGTTGTTTTTATGTGAGGTAGTGGCCCCGCTCCAATCGAACTGACCAGTTCTTACAGAAGTAAGGCAATTGAGGCTTTACCACTTTATAAGGTGATGAATATAATAATTATAAGACTTTACTAGAATAAGTTGCGGACTTGCACTGCGCGTCTAGAAAGCCGCAGTAGGTACTGAATGTGACGAATCCTCCGCTGTAGTCGTCGACTACGGACCCGTCGCAGCCTGTGATATAACTCATGAATCCGGTGCATCCCTCGAAATAATTGTTGTCTGAACGGCGCGCGCATATCTCGCCGATTCTGAAAGATTTTTTTGCTCAAGAGGAAACCGATTAAGCTCCTAAGAAGAGGTTTGTCGGTGTCACTGGTCTTCCAAACCGGCACGCTTGCGGATAACTATTGGTAAGCCAGGTGACTGACCTAAGCCAGCATAACGACTAAAATTCGACACGCGAAATATGGCCGGCACTAGATTCACCAGCGTGAGAGACGCTCCATCATACTCCCGTATGACCGCTCGTAAAGTCTATAACAACCATGGCAACAAATAACAATTTCAACAAATATGTGTATAAATGTTCACGGTGGTCGCGGGTTGAAATCCCAGGACACACCGCTGAATTTTCGGAATTATGTGTGTATTAATAGTCAAATACCACGCACTTTAATGATGAAGGAAAACATCGTGAGGAAACCTGCATACCATAGCGATTTATAATAATTTCTATGGTATGTAAAGTCCGCCAACCCGCACTAGGCCAGCATGGTGGATACGGCCTAACCACTCTCAATCGATTCTCTCGATTGTAGAGTAGGCCCGTGGCCTAAAGTGGGACGTATATGAGCTGATACAATATAAATGTACCGTGAAAGGACATCAAGAAGTGAATATCTCCTTGTTCAAAAGTTACCCGCTTTCGTGTAGTGCAAGTAAACAATAGTTTGCTTTTATTCTGATTAATTTAATTGCGAGCTATGGACACGGTTACAAATGTTCTTACGAAATTTGCCAATCTTTTGTCCTTGGTGTCAATTCTCGGCTTACCATTGTGAATCATGGCGAACAGGGGTTGGAGTATGCGGGGACGGCAAAACCTCTTACCATTAGATTAATTCCAGTGCCAATACAACAAAACATAATAATGATAAACCCACCTGGTATAAAGATAGCTGCATTCCTCCCCACAGACAGTGGGCCACTTAGTCGTGGAGATGGACATATTGCGATCCCTTGGCAGCTCGAACACCCAGGTGCCGTCGGTCCAGTACGGCTCGTAGCCCATGTTGGGATTGTAGAAAGGGCTGGGCCGAGACAATAATTGACAAGATTAACTCCTTAAGGTTTGTTTTACTTTAATCTCAACTGCGATTTCCAAATAGGACCTCTTAGTTAAGAGGAATCTTATACATTTAGTTTAAGTTTCCTATTTAGCAAGCATGATTGCTCAGACCTGCACAATTTCCTGAAAATATCTCGACGTGAATGGTGAACCCAAGACCAAATTCTATCCAGCTAGTAAATTCGTTTTTGTGACGAAAGGAAAGCTGTTGATCTACTCTTCCCGTATCTTGGCTTTGGCCTTCATACTATCTGGACAATATCAATCGAATTTAATGAAACTAAACTAGCCATGCCCGATATGGCGATAGGCTCGCCCCCTATCACATCCTGGGACGAAACAAACAAGGCGAAACGCGGGTGCCTGGTTACTACCAGGAGAACCTCTGCCTACCCCTTCTGGGAAAAAAAGGCGTGAGTTTATGTATGTAAACTAGCCATAAGACCGGAGAAAATCGCTTCCGCATGACATTGGAAAACCTGCTCAACTATAGTCTATTTCATATTCAGAAATATCCATATCGTTATTGTTAAATGTATCAGTAGTAGATTTGTAATCGGTTGAATTAAATGAATATGAGCAGTAGACCAACAATCAAAACATTTTGTCTGTACTGGTACTGGAGCAATGAACGTTATATCTACCAGAACAGTAAGGTTATACTTTACGGCGTCGGTACCGCTGAAACCTCCACGAAGATCAGCCATTGTGCTGGAACAAAACGTTGTATGTTACTGCTATCTCAGATAATTTGGCAATCTCGCCACTCTCTACATCCATTGTAATAATGTATGCTATAGCAATGTTACGCATAGACACAGACCTAAATCTAAATACATAGATGACGCATTTTTCAAATGTATGAAAAATAAGTTCAGATTTATCCTATTTGCAAATAAACCACTGGCTTCTTTGACTTGTTCAAAAAATTCTTTGACGGTGCGAAACTGAATCTTTAAAATATCTTTTCAGAATCTTTTCATGGTGATTACGGCCGCCCATGAATGTCTACAACACTTGGATCGGTAACAATTGCGATGCCAGTCTATTAAAATGGGCGGGTAAAGGGAAAGAAAAAGGACGGGAGGTAGGAAAGGGATATGGAGCATCAGACAATGTCACTCATCAAACAAAATGACAGCAAAGTCGTTGCATCACGTTAGTTTACTGTCAGACAGTGGCCCACCTCAATCGAATTAACCCATTTCCTACTGTAAGTCAAGGTGAACTTAGTGCTGCTCTACATAGCATCCCAACAAACAAACAAAAATGCGGAATGCGACATAATAAAACATCGTTGAAGTAAGTAAGATAAGCATTGTTTGGACTCGAGATCATCGACTTCTTAGGTGCTTCTCCATAATTACGAGTAAAACTATAATATGAAGGTTGCCTGAAAGAATAAACATAATATATCAACATGGTTGTGATACTTTTTTTTAGATATATGTAGAGCTACACAGAAGTTATTTTGGTTTACAACAGGAATCGGCCGACTGGACCAGGATGGTACCACTATCCCACAGGAACACGATACGAAGCGGCTTTTTCGCTTTCGTTTCATTCAGTCAATAAAATTGCCAGAGACTTAATGCTTTTCTTGTCCTCCTGTCCTTATTCCTTGCTTTTGTTCTCTCATGTTGAGATATCTATGATCCAAGTGTTGAAGCTCTTTACGGGCCACGGTAATCTATTGCCATCAGGCGAACCGCTCCCTCGGTAGCCGGGCCTATTCATAAACAGCCTGTGAATTTTCCGTCCGAAACCCACAACCGAAAGCTGTTGGGTAGATTAGGAAAAATACAAAAGTAAACACCATATTTCTAGTTTATTCTTAATCTCTCGCTAGAAGTAGAAATGTAAATCTCGCATGTTTGAAAACTTAAACCGTGCGCATAAACTCTTGTTAGCGCGGCTACAACTACTGCAATAATTTTCAGGACGAGTAAATTTTAAGTCACCGCTGTTGCCGAGAGAACATAAGTGTATGAGCTACAAAGATTTTCGGGGATCATAACAACAATTACAATAAATTGACCTGTCATCTACCTGCCTAGCATATTACTGATATGACGAACCACTGTTGGAGACTCGTTTTTACTTCAAGTACATCTCAGCTTAGTAATGTAAGCACTAGAGTTTTTTTGTGTTTTTCGCGGTTGAGACGAACTTTTTGGACCAAGGTTCTACTATTTACAAAATATATTTGCATGCACAAGTGCAGAAAAAGGCTTAAAGATAACTTACCATCTCCACCGTCTATCGTATTTGTTGCATTTGTTACTTAATCTTCAAGAAAGAATACACATTTTACAAACTAGTTATTTTATATTGTCGTATTACGCTTTGTGCTTTTTTGTACTTGTTGCTGTTATAGATCACTTCATAGTACTGTACTTAACCACGGAAGCAATGACACTTTCATAAATTCATAATAAAATGTAATTCACGGATATTTTCACATTGTTTCACGAGAAGAGTACTTTATAACAGCGCGATCGTTTCCAACAAAAAAATACTTAATATACAAACCACAGAAAGCGACGGCGACGGTCACCAGCATAACAGAGTAGAAATAAATTAGAATTATCAGATTCCGAAGCAATAAAAGTTGAATTAATTCGACGCGTGGCCTTCAGCCAGCGCGCAGATTTGTACGAGTTTTATAATGAGCGAAACTTACTGGTATTGAATCAGTGGGCGGAGGAAATTAAATTACACCACAGACGGACATTCTTTGATCGTTCAAATCATTTCTCTCTCGGATTTTTCGACGACAGCGTTTCATCAAATTGTGTTACGCACCTCTTTCACCTTGCTCCGCTTTTGTTCGTACAATCGGAGAATTGGACATCTTTTCGTCTTTTTTGTGAAAACACAGGTGTGTGTGAACCGACCATACTACCGAGATGGTGATTACGGATTCGAATCACAACATCTGATTTTTCGAAGTCATGTGTGTTGTGTGTACTGGCGCACATGGTAATTGTGCCATGTACTTAAATAAGAAACAATAAAACGTCGTAAACAAACCTGCATCCTGCAGAGATCTTTACAGGATAGTGTGGGATAAGTGATGTCCGGGAGCTCGCAATAGGCCAGTGTACTGTGTAGTAGACTATGATAGTAGCTCTCTCAATTCAACTCTGAAGTCTACACTTTAGAAGTACTTCTCTACAGAAGTCGAATACTCCGATTGAATTGCACTGCACTTAGCATCAGTTACAATATCCCCATTTTATTGCGTTATATAGAAATGTGCTGAAGGTCCAATACCCCATTTCTCCCTCGTGCTCCATAATTAACCATTTTTAAACTTGTTATTATTCATTGCATTGGCGGAACAGTGTATACTGATTCTCCATTCTGGGTGACTTCACTTCGCCCAGGCCTATAATAAACACACAATCTTACCATACTATTAAATATAATTGAAAGTAAAAAAAAAACATACAGTGCAATTGAGAACCTTCTCCTTTTTTGATGTTGGTTAAAAATGATCTTCTATGAATCAAACTGAGCTGTCGCAACTATAATCACGGTTTAATAAAATAGTTTTGGAAAAAGCAACACGAGACTTTCTTGTCCGTTCTTCTCTGATGAAAACTGCCTTCTGAACGTGGTGTAAAAAATACTGAATCTAAATTATGTACATTTTATTGATTCAATAAATATCGTTTCATTTTTGTATCAAAAACAAATTATGGTTTTATTGTTATTTCGGGTTTTGTGTGTCTCCTTGGCCTGGTGGTGGCTACGGGCCATCGGTCGGACAGCGCCGTGAGGTAGGAGGCGACTCTGGGCTGGAGGGCATTCGCCTGTGTCGGGAACGTCTTGATTTCATCTCGACAGGCCCCGTGGTACGCTATGAACCAATCTGTAGCATATAAAATGTGAGTTGATCATATGTATTGGACGCAATTGAACTGGATCTGATTGACAGGATAAAGCACATGCTCGAGCATGGGACATCATATTATTTTTCTTTGATACGCGTGTCTTCTGCAGTCACATGGAGTCTACTTCTAGCCATAGGCTTTCCCCAGGTATTTCCACAATAACGGCTGAGTGTATGGACTTCTAATACCTTTAAATTCTTGTGAAGATCTCTCGAGATTACAAATATTTCCGACCACCGCTATTTATTATAATAGTACAATTTACATGAGAGCGCGTAATTGCGAAAATAAAGGGGTGGATTCCAAGCTGTTTCTGTCTCAAATGGCTAATGTGATACTATTAAATATGAAAATATCGTACGCTGTTTGCCGGTGCAGTCCTCGTTCAACAAACTGCAGTAAGTATCAAAAGTCTTATATGTGAGCTCGTTCCACTTGTTTCGTTCTACGCCACAAATTTGACCATACCTACAAAAATAAGTCGTTTTATTTGTAGCCCATATACATTGTATAAAGTGCGTGGTGGCCTGTTGGTAAGTGGACTAGATGCGGCTGCCAACATGTTCTCGGTGGTCGCGGGTTCAAATCCCAGGGCACTTTATGGAGTCATGTGTGTATTGATAGGCAATCACCACGCATAGTGCGTGTGAACGGTAAAGGAAAATATCGCAGGGAAACCTGCATACCATAGCTATTTGCAAGAATTTCTATGGTATGGAAAGTCCGCCAACCCGCACTAGGCCAGCGTGGTGGACTATATAGCCTAAAAACTGTCGATGGTACTCTCGATTGTAAATGAGGCTCTTGCCCTGCAGTGATCTATCTCAGCTGATACAGTACAGTATACATGGTATATACGCTCGGAACTCTTGTGTCTTCATAGCTCTATTATTGATCCGATTTGATGATCGTAAATAATCGGCCCTCATCGGTTTTTTTATTGCTGACCATAGCCTCACTTTTGTGACTGAGGTTAAAGTTGCTTTTAATACATATTGTAAGCTACGAATATAAAAGATCTTAGAGTTGCCTTTGGGTCACGGCTTACGGGTTATTATATATAAATGAGAATTAAATTATTGTATTGAATTTAAGCGAAACTGATAATTAAATACCGCATAAATGTTTGCCATTAAATATAGACATAAAGAAATGTCAACACTTCTTGAAAACCAATGTTTCTTGAAAGACTGAATTGTTGCATGTTGGTGCTGTCGCGTAGATTCTGTCGGTCTACACTTACTCTCGGTAGGCAGGCGCGCACTGCACTCCACACGCGTCTTCTTCCTCAGTGTCGGGAGGCAGGAACACCCAGTCTCCGTCTGCCCAGTACGGCTCGTAGCCGACAGAGGGGTCGTACTCCTCCGTCAGCATCGGTCCATAGTGGAGCAGCTTGCCCTTAGCCTTCCTGTATCTACGGAATATATTACGTCACCTTCAGCCATAGAAAGTCTACTGAATGCAGACCTCCCCCAAGGATCATTTTAAGTGGAATTTCTTACCACAGACACAGTGCTAAACAGATGCCGCAAGTATACAGGTCATGTGCCCAAACTAAGCATAATTTACTAATTTCAACAATGTTTCTATGCACTTGCGATGCGATTATCACATTCTTAAAAAAAATCACTTTAAATTATTCGACAGTACTCTGCTAATGATTGATATTTATAGAGCGCTTTCTTGGTCACCAAAGCTAAATGTAGCTCGGCTAACTATTATAGATGTCACTAGTAGCATCTGAAAACCGATTCAAATGAATTGAAACAGATTCTCGAACAAGACACCATTCCAGTGCCTCGGCGAAAGTCGAAAGCCGTGTGCTGGTGTCGCTGACTTGTCAGCTCGGCACCCGCGCGCCTGAAGTTACTTCCACCCCTTCCTGTAACCCCTTCTAACCATCACGCCTATATCGGTACCAAATAACCAAAAACGAGAAAAACTTCGGTTTCCTTTTATGCGTCCGCTCGGCACAAATACATTACTGGATCCTCTAATCGGGTGCATAAATATCCCCTACTTCCTACTATGCTTGGAAACACGTTTAAACTGTTATGAGCGTCTACAACAGACATAATGACAGGCTCTATCGTTCTTCTCAGAATCGCCAAAAATTTGCGCACCGACCCGGAGCGACTCAGTCCTGGGCGCGATTAGTATGAATGCTTTTGTGTCGCTCATTATTACGGACAGGGGATATTAGCATCCAAATATACCGCTTTTGATTCTTATACAGGGTATATCAAGACTGCTACCGAAAACGAAGCCAGGTGGTAGTTTTAGTGACTACATACACGATGCAATTGAAAATATAAAAAAAACACTCAATTTTTTTGTAATGTTTTAAATATCATTGTGTTTGGGTGGTAAATCCATAGTTCTTGCTAAAATTATAATTTAAAGCCTTGCGTACTATAGCGTCTTTAAAAATAAAAGGGTGTACATAAGTCTGTTTTGCAAACATACGGAACCTTAACGCCATAATACGTTGATATAAGGTCAAGCCGCGTTTACCCGGCGCGCCCGCCCAGTATTCTCCACACAAATGACTTGTCAAACTGGCTGAGCTCACAGCGCCGATGTCCAGGAGAATGCCCACATGATACACTGTCCCACACATACACACAGTATACTGAAAATAAAACAGTTATTTCTAGATATTCTCTAATTAAGTAGCCTTTTAAAAGTAGTTTTAAATAGTCGGTTCGTACAACCACTGCTTCGCTTTACGGGAGGCCCGTGTTAACCAGTGGAAACCTGCAGTTTGTGATGATGATGATATTTAAGCTAAAATAGAACTATTAATTATTCAAATATAATTACGATTGTATTCAACCAACTTTTTTATATCATTGCAATGTTATTTTCTGCCTCGCCTTATTTTACCAATGGAAAATCTCGAAATATACTATTGACCTGAGATTCCAGCTTGACACCTTTCTGTCCATACATCGTCCGACTAGACTAAATATGCATACAATAACAAATTATCTTTCGTAATTGTGCAGTCTTGATAGAGTGGTTGTACTCATGTGTATTCATGGCAAATACTATACAATACTTACATCCAAGTAAAACTGCACAACATGTTTGTATATCTATATCCATAGCTTTACACGATCAATTTCACTTATAAAACTTCACTCATTAACTGAACATCAAAATATTTTTGAATTTCAGACAATTTTTTTTTAATACGAAACACATTCCGCATTCACTAACATCCCAAAAAATACAGTTGCCCAAATCATTTGAATGGGTCGCGATCCTATTATGCGGAAGGTCGAGGACAGCCTCTTTGAAATGAAAAGTTAAAATCATATATAACCTGCGTAATATATTAATAAGATTTATTTTACGACTCGATGTGGCTTGCAATATCCTGAGACATATGTTCTCAGGTTTGTTGGTTTAGTACACTAGATAAATCTAGTGTGCTAAAGCACGCGTCTTTACTTGCGGTAATGTAGGTTTTGACAATAAATTCAAGTTGAATTTCGACGCAAGAAGGATTCATTTATAAACGAAAAGTTATTGGCATCCTCCCTGGAGCGTTATGAGACCTAGATGTCTCTCGTAATGTCTGATACACGACGCAGGTTATGATATTCATAATTAAAAATAATAATCATTTGTACTGTAATTCAGTGCTTATTACATGTATATTGATCGACACAAGGCCGTAATATTTGATATCTGAATTTAAACGACACGTTTTATACTGGTAACATTTTCACCAGAAAATCTTTACACGTGTACCTCATATACTCTAGACAACTTCACAGAGCAATTATGAGAAATTTAACGAAGCATAGTTAAAACGTCCGCACATAACAGTTCCGCTAATGTCTCTTTAGCGGTAATTTCGTGCAGCGTTTACAATATAACATTACGGTAGCATTCAAATGTACAATAGGCTAGATGACTGACATGTGGGCTTAATAGATGAAAATTAATATAATAATATTGATTCTGTCGCTTCACGTCGATCTCATGTGAGACAGTGGTACCACTCCATACGAGCCTACCTATTCATGTTGAGTCATGACTGACAACAGCATGCCTCTGCCACTTACAAAACTTGGGGTTGGCGGATTCACATACTATAGATAAAGAAATTCAAAAATAGCTATGAACACTTTTCGATGGGCAAGTTATCATAGGCATATTTGTTAATCAATATGCAAATTAGAACAAATTATCACTGAACTGCTCTGACCAACTTGTAACTTTTGTAATAATCACGATATTCTAAACTGGTTTTGAAAAGAGCAACACTAGAGTTTCTTGCCCATTCTTCTCTAGTGAAAACCGCTTTCCGAACCGGGTGGTAGAAAAAAATGACTGAATCTAAATAATGTTGAACATTTTAATGGATTCAATACATTATTTTTATTTTCATTTTCAATAATATTTGAATAGAAATATGTCTCATCTGGTTATCAGATGGGTGCAGGTCGATCTTCACCGGCTCTCAGACCATATTTAATTAAGCACGACAGGGTAAACAAACCCGTCGTCAAAAGCTAGCAGAAATGGTCCAATCACGTGTGCACGTAATTGATATTTGATTTTATTGCCTTGTGAGCCCCACTCAGCGTTGAACGTTGTGATTACGTCGCATTGTGGCTACCTACTAGTCGCCGTGTAATTACCTCACAATACTACTAATATTCTAAGCATGGCAACTGTTTGATGTGTTGCCTTTAACGATTTGTGATTTGCTAATTGAGTTGAGTAATTATTGGCCTAGGGAGAACATAAGCTATATACTATGATGGCCTAGGTTCGAATCCAATAAATTTTGTCTTGAAATATCTATGATTTGCCTGGGCCTAGGATTTTGTATCAGTAATAGATAAAGGAGATTGACTATCTATAACATTTGGAACGGAAACTAAATCAATGTTCTGTGAGTAGCACAAGTAACATTTCTGTCTACCGCTTTAAAGATAAATGTGAGGTTAATTATAATAAGTGGATGATTCAAAGGAGTAAAAGATACTTCAGTTGGCAGCGGATTGGACTGACAAATCCTCGACTGATGAAAACTTTTTCAAAGCAGTCTGCATCTAGTTTACATGATATAATTCCACTCCACTTTATATCGTTACCGTGACTAAAAAATGAGTGATAACTACTTTCGATTTTTAAAATTCAAATTATTATGAATCAGAATATATCCTCCCAATATCAGAAATATGGAAACATAATTTATTCAAACGCATTTGAAATAGGTAGATAAAATATCAAAATTTAATTCAAAAATGTTGCCAATGTCGGCGAAATCCATAAATATGGTGTCATACACCGCGGGAATAAATCATGAGCAGTAAATTCTTATATTGGTAAGGCGAAACAAAAAGCTTTTAAAGAAGTCTAATTCTCGAGACAGTGCTCAGCGTAATTGAATTATGTAATTCGCGACAAGACTGGATCCTGAATAAGAAATTATTGGAACTGGCAACAGGTAACTCGATTTGCTGGCAGCACTGAGTCAGGGTGATTTCGGCAATTTTTAGTTTCACGGCTCATTATGAAGGGGCCAAATTGAATTGTGGGCCGCGTCGGCGAGCGTTTGCGAATTTTCCAAAGATTACAATGATTTTAGCACTGAGTTCCATGGAATTCATTTGGTAATGCACTGTAATACTTATACTATTCCGGTATATATGATTATATATTTATCTACTGACTCGGCAGCGTAGTTGTACCACGGTACGATTACAAAGCTGAGGTCTCGGGTTCGAATGACCGGGTCGGGCAAATTGATATTGGATTTTTCTATTCTTTATTAGTTCGGAGTCAGGTATTTATGCCCGATATGGCGATAGGCTCGCCCCCTATCATATTGTGGGACGAAACACCCAAGGCGAAACGTGGGTGTCTTGGTTGCTACCAAGTGAACCTCTGCCTACCCACTCCGGGATAAAGGCGTGACTTTATATATGTATGTATATTTATCTACTCTTAACGTTGAGTCAGCAGAGTTTACAAACAATAAAGCTTCATGACAAGATGGTGGAAAATCTGTCATAATGATTCATGCAGCCGTTTCTTTCCACTATTGCATCCGATGGTCTCAGTCCGGACGAATACGAGTGTGCCATCACATACTTTTTGGGTCTCCGGCAATTATAGTCACCAATCGGAAAACAACAGCAAAATTAAACAATAGGTACCACCCCAAACAAAAATACCCTTTATGCTGTAGCTTAAAAATTATGCAGCAGGCTTTATCACTTAAAAGGAGTAATTAATTTACTCTACATCAAAACTGTGAACGAATTAATATTTAACTTTCAGCATTCGTACAAACCTAACCGGCCATTACTTAAAATCTCAGTTTAACAAATTTTACAGTTTTAATTATGTGCAGTGAAGTGATTATGCATTTTTAAAGTTGAGCGAGTACCGGGCAGCTCTTAGCGCCGCGACTTAGCACAACCTCTTAAATACTTAAGTAAGCAACTGAATACTACGCACACACCGACCCAAACGTAATTAATAAATAGTAAATACACTCACAGTACTGAAGACAAATTATGCCGGATTCCCAATACCCTTTTCCTCTCCCTATCTTTTTTCCTTCCCGCTTCCCTCAGGTGACCTGCTTGCTCGTTTGCCGGACTTATGCTTTATAAAAAAAATTGGAATAAATACGCCTAACACTTATACACATAGTCCCCAAGACACATAAAGGGTATGAGTCGTAGAAATCTGAAATTTTGATACTTTTCGGATTCATAACACTCAGGCATATATCAAATATTTATGGATCTTCCAAAAATTTGCTAGGTGCATAAAGCGAACCTGAGGCCTTAAGCATTGCCGTAAAATTAACGAAAAAAGTAGTTGTTAAATTATTAATAAGTAAATAAATTAATTACACCCCAAACCAATCCAACCCATCAGACAAAGGAAGTCCACTGCTGAAAATAAATCTCTCCAAATGATTTCCACAGTGAACTGTTAGAGGCAGCCTGCACCAGCGACGTCCCGCGACCTTCACCAGGTCGTCTGACCACCTAGTGGGTGGACGTCCCACGCGGCGCTTTCCGCTTCGTGGCCTCCATTCGAGAACTTTTTGGCCCCATCGGCCATCAGTTCTCCGTGCTATGTGCTCCGCCTATTGCCACTTCAATTTGCTAATTACACCCCATATACTGTGAAATATACAAAAATTACAAATGATAAAATTACTCAAAAAGACTTATTTACTCAAGGCCCGTACATGTTATGTAAATTAGTTCCATCTTGTAATGTCTTCATTGGCGTTAATTAATTACAAATTATTGTAATTTATGACGGCTGTTACGTGAATATTAAATTGTGCCAAGTTCCCGAGGTGTCTTGTATCTTCTTTACTTATACGAAATTTGTAACTTAATGTTACAGTTATGTTATATTAATGCCTCCTCTCCGACGTCCGTGATTGCTTAGTTATTTTTCTTTGATAGTCCCTCTTTATACATACTTTCTTAGAACACTTAATGTTGTGAGTTAAAAAGGAGCACTGACTGCCTCATGTTGTTTATTTACTGATTAACGCAACATGTTTTCTCAGGTTTAGTGATGCTTTTATTTTTACTTGAGTTTGGAGCTGAGCAGGTTTTACACACAATTTATGGTGGGTTCTTTTTCAAGGAACGTCTAGTGTCGGGACACTGGCTTAGCCACAGTAAGTAGGTTGAACTTTCCAATTTATGTTGTTCAGTTCATATGACAAATTTCTTAAGAATTTATATTTCCTCAAACAATTTAAACCATGCAGACATCGTTACATTAAAATCAAAACCGTTCTGTAATGTGCAAAATAATATCATATTGCGCCACGAAGGAGAGGGAAACGGTAACTAACAAAGGAAAGTTAATTTTAATAGTGTAACACGTAGCCACTTAAATCAGAAATGCCAATACATTACACAGATTCCGATGATAATGGATTAATACCAGCTCCCTCTAGCGGACGCTGTTTGATTTTATTTATAACCGAAGCTCAAATTTGGATGTTCTTTCCTATCCTATACAAACAGATCGATCCCGTTTGAAATCTCGCTTCCTGTACAATCATGTAGCGGAGTGTTTTTTCCTGTTCCGAACTGGCTCGGTGTCTGTATTCTCTAGTCGCATTCGCTGTTATTCAGCACCGAACGCTGGAGTACAGGCGTTGTGACAAATAACAACTCTTTGCTGAGCTAGCTCTTTGCTCCGTTTGTTCTGCAGCACAGCTTGAAGTGGTGTTGTTTGGGGAATTGAAATCTTGTCAAAAACTGTTTTTGTGTGGAATTAATTAGGCTTTGTTTTTTTTTTTAATATTTTTTAAGGTTTCCTTTATATCTGCCAGTAAATATGAAATACTGTTTGGATAACAGTATCCTGTATCAAAAGACCCGACGGAAATATCCTTCAGGTTTATTGTTATAATATTACAGAAGCCTCTAGAATTGTTTTTAAACTATAACTTTGATGTTTTTGTTTTAATTATCCTTTTAATTAACATATTTCATTATTACTATATTTATGCTCTGAGTTCCTGAATAGACTGGAAAATGGTGCCAGTGTCACTTTAAATGCATAAAACAAAGGCGCACATTGCACAATCCTTACAAATTGCGACATGATTTCCACGTGAGTCAGACCAACCATCATTAACCCGTATCCCTCGTGTGTCATCCCACCCCAGCCCGTACAACCATAAAACATATTTATATTCGCGATGCACAAATTAATAGCTGATGTTAAACCATCACGGAACTACACGGAACAGTTGCTGGTCCAACACAACTTTTAATGAAAAAATATGCAGTTTAAACAACAAACTTTGCCCTGATAAAAGTTTGTTACTGGAAAATAAATTGTAAAAAATTCACCCTCATTTACTTCAGTTTAAATGTTGTAATGTGGTGCGACAGTGCGTTATGTTTGTTTTTCAGACACACACTCCACGGCAACTGCTTTTCCATCTTCATTACCTTTCAGACCATGTGCAGCTTTTGCTCACCATATAATATGATCTGTATCAGCTCATATACGTTCCACTGCAGGGCACGGGCCTTCTCTACAATCAAGAGTACGATTGAGAATGGTTAGGCCATATAGTCCACCATGCTGGCCTAGTGCGGGTAAGCATATATACAGGGTATATCAAGACTGCTACCTACCGAAAACGAAGCCAGGTGGTAGTTTTAGTAACTACACACAAGATGCAACTAAAATTTTTACAAAAAAACGCGACCATTTATATTTGTAATGTTTCAAATATCATTGTGTTTGGGTGGTAGGTCCATAGCTTTTTCTAAAATTATAATTTAAAGCCTTGCATACTAAAGCAGAAAATGTACGTATTTACCACCCAAATACGATTATAAGAAAAATATTGCAAAAAAAGTCGTCCCCTATTTTTTGCAAAACTTTTAGTAGCGTAGTGTCCAGTCACTAAAACTACCACTTGGCTTCGTTTTCGGTAGCAGTTTTGATATACCCTGTATGATAAGCCTCTTTGATATTTATCTACTTTTAGTTATCGTAGTTCAATCGTATCCAGGCCATCCGTGGCGCAGTTGGTTAGGCATCGGCAGAGAAACGAGATGCCGCCGCACCGACACAAATGTTTGTGAAACACACAAGTATTTGTCTCGGGTCTAGGTGTGTGGAAGATCGGAAAATCTCTCGTGGCTTCAGATACCCACGACACAAGACTTAATTGATCCTAATGTGGGATGAGAACTATGTACGTGACTGTTGGTTGTATATATTTATTTATTACTACGTTATGCTCGCAACTTCGTCTACGCGATTTACTTTATTTCAAATTATGTACTTATTTATTACCAACAATTTCCTCCTTATACCCACTTAAAACATAAAAATAGTAAATACTTATAATTCGTCTTTATTCATCAACGTTAGGTAGATACAATTATTATTAAGGAGCAACTTAAAAAGCTGGCACTTCCGTACAAAATTTTACCACCCCCTTCCACCATCAAAATATAAAATTTCAAAACACTTAACCACTTAGAATATCTATTTATGATTATTATTTGCGGGGAACCTTATGTAAATTTTTAAATGAAAATTACTTATGCATGTAACTTCGCATAAAATTGGCTATTAAATTAAATATATCAGTTCTTGTTAGATAATCTATATCAACCCCGTCTCCCCCCGCTAAAAAGCGGATATCCAAAAAACTAAAAAACCGTGAGTAATTTCATTACTTATTTGTGAGAAGGAGATACAATTCCAATTTTGAAGTTCATATTTTAAAAACCCGATACTACCACAAATACTTCTACCCCACCCCCTGCTCCCCGCACCCCTCGCAGAAATGCAATATTGTAAAACCAATGAACCACTTACGAAATCAATCAAACAGACACTCCAATTTTATGTATAAGTATATATTTGTATTTATTCACTTTTATCGTTGCTCAATCGTAGAACTTTTCAATCAGAAAAGTACTATCCCTGAGGATAGAAAATAAGTTATAGACCGTCGTCCGAGAAAAAAAATACCGTAGGTAGCCGGCATAAAAATTCGACTTACGAATATTAATATTTTGCAACAATGCCAGAACGACAGAAGTAGGGATCTGTGGTATCTTAAACGAAAATCTGATATGTAGAAATAAAACCATTTACCTAACTACAAAAGCTAGCTACTAAAATATTAAAAAACAATGAAACAAATAATCACAGTATGAAATTGAATGCATGCGATAAATACGTCAAGTCTAACATCGGGGATATAGCTCAGTGGTAGAGCAATCGACTGCAGATCGATAGGTCCCCGGTTTAAATCCGGGTGTTCCCTTTCAAGATGAACTTCGTGGTTAAACTTTTTGCTCGTGAGCTCTTTCGTCTTTTTAAATTAATTTTAGGGAATATCATATTCAATAATTTTTTTGTTTATTCTCTACTCTGCGTTGGCTGGTAAAAATGTTATATTAAGATATTATGTTATAATCCACCATTAATACTGAGAATTTTAATCAGTGCCAGGACAAACCTAACTTGGTTTTCTTCAACTCGTAAATTTAGCAAGAACAACAATTTTGCAACAAAAATATTGAAAGGCAGCACACAGTTATTAAGGTAGCAAGGTGCGTCAACAGTGGGAGCGGACGGCTCGGTATAAGAAACCAATATTCCATGTTTACTCGACAAACAGCGCCGACTCTCGCATGATTTTTGTTTATTCTATCGCATCTAATTTATCTCCCGTTTAAATTGTGTCAGACTTGCCCACGGCGGTAACTTATCGATTTGTTTTACGTAAAAACGTTTGGCACGTTATCACCAGGCCCAAATTGCGTACATGATGTATTTCGTCAACAGCTAAATACTGGAATTGTTTTTGCAGGTGTTCATGTGTGATGTTCGGTATATACGCCTGAATTTCAAATCTAGAATATTTTAACTGTAGATTTGACTTAGTTAACAATTGCCTAATCAAGAGCGCAGCTAACGGACAAACCAGGGACTTCACGTCAGGACATTAGACGCGGTTATTCGTAGTAAATCAACATTTATATAAATAGTGAAGGGAAAAACATATCTTCGAGTTCCGAAGTGTATGTCAAGTCAGCGAGGTACACTAAACCTTAAACTTCTTTAATCGTAGAGGACCCGTGTCCACACTGAGACATATATTCAGCAGTTATCATAGTTTTAAAAACACCCACTAATAGTATAAACATCAATGCTTAATAAAATGACTCTACACTAACACTAATACCGACTAAATTTATCAAGAGGACAGGCATTTATCGGGAACATAGCAGCGTGTTGCTGTTAGTGTCAAACAGCAGGTATAATTAAGCCAGTTCGCGACAATCTAACTCTCCACTACACCGCGAAAGCGCTAAATACAGACCTAGTATAACCTGACTTTGGTGATTAGGAACCAGATTTCTGTATAGACAAAATAATAATGACCAATTGTGGATTGGCGCATTTTACATACCTTGAATATTCAGGTAAAGGTGTTCATATTGTGCTGATTTCCTCACGTTGTTTTTCTCCAACTTTAAAGTGCGTAGTTACTTCAAATTCAAATATGCGTGCCGGTATTCAAACCCTCCATCGCCGTCTCGGTAGTTCATGTCCAGTGCGTTACCAACAGACCACAATGCACTACAACTCCACTAAGTCCGACAAAAATTAGTTATTGAGTTATTAATGGCGATAGAGCTGTGAGCGGAAGTGAGTAGGGGCTGTACATAGAACCTAATATGCTTCTTGTATACACTCCGCTCTTTGTCAACCAAACATCCCATCTAGACTCCTAACTTTGACAATTTATAAATCCGAATACAAAAGTGACTCTCCCATCAATTATGAAGTTGATAGTAGATATAGATTAAACTCGGACGGCAGTATCGTCAGAAACAAGTTAATGAGCCACAAAGGTTCAACTTTAAATAGTGACCCGATTTCTAAAATTACTGTCCGAGCGGACATCCGCGCCCTTTCCAAATAGTTCCCAAGTCGTAATTAAACGGTTTGAGATGCTTCTGTCACGATATACATTCTTAACAAGCTGTTAGTTCTGCTGTATTCGAGGTTAGTCGAAAGTACTGGATTTTACTTTGATTTGTAAATGTATTTGTAAATTACAGTTCTAGAAGTATCTTAATAAATATTTTGAAACACAAGAAATCCAGGTCAACTGAATTGTTGTCGCTTTGGTAGTTATCGTTTTAATTTTATGGAGTTGTGAAATGGAAATTATGTTTGTAAAATATCCTGTAAAGTTATTGGTAGTGTTTATGAATGTTTCATGTTTACCTACTTAATTGATAATTATTTTAGCATTGCGATTATAACCCAAAATAAATAATGAATATTACAAAGGACCAAATTTCGTTTGATATTATTTATAGTGATGCAAGAATCAAAAGGAAAATTTTGTTTCACGGATTCAAATCCCAGGGCACACCTCTGACTTTCGGAGTTATCTGTGTATTAAAAGTCAATCGCCACGCACTGTATCGGTGAAAGAAAACATCGTGAGGAAACCTGCATACCGTAGTGACTATAAAGAATGTATGTAAAGTCCGCTAACCCGCACTAGGCTAGCGTTGTGGAATATATGACCTAACCCCTCTCTATTGTAGAGAAGGCCCGTGCCCTGCAGTGGGACGTACATCGGCTGATTGGTCTATGAACGAAAATACATTAGCATAAAAATACGGAACCACCAACCGATGTGCAAAAATCTTAAAAAAAAGCCTTGTTAAAGTAAACATTTTGCAAATTCAAAGTCATGACGCGTGCCTATTGTGCGTTCCCTCCACTCCTTCCTCATAAAGTAGACGAAGATAAATAAATATACGGCAGGGGCGCAGGTCGCGGGGCGCAGTTTCGGGAATATTTTTTCTGCCGCGCATTTCAAATACCGTCCTTTTACGCCGGCGGCGCACCCAGTACATGACGAATTGCATCGACGGCTAGTTCAACTATTCTCTGGGTTTTATATGTCGTACGATTTTACGTAGACAAAAAATGATGTGTTTAGTCTTTAGAAAAATTCTCTAAAAAGGGGTTTTATGAGCGCTATTCATAAGACGTGAACTGCACGATTCAAGGTTAATTGCACGATTTATATTGCAAAAAAAAACGACTGATTGCACGTGCAAGATAAATAAAAAAAGATTATACCTATATCAAATGTCTTAATGCATCTGAATATATAATGGCCTAGTAACGTGTAATATATAACAACATTAATAACCGACCAATAATAATATAATTCCAAATACAAATGTATTCCTGTGCAGACTTTGAAATTTCAATTTGTATATGCCTACACAACTTACAAGTAAAACAAACAAAGACGGACCCAGCCACGTTACAGGCACCGTTGAATTCCCTGATTGCCGTTATGCCTCGAGAACTCAAGAGCGCCCAATTGGAATCCTTAAGTTATTTCTCAACAAAAACCCTGGCATACAAAATAAGTCCCAATCGGCAACCCTAGCTCCAGCGCAAGACTTACTTCCAAACTTTACAATTGGCACGGCAGACAAAGGAGATAATTGTGTGCATCTTGAAACTTGTGCAAAAATAAACAATATGAGTGTTGGAAGAAGGACACAATGACACCGGGGGATGAACAGGGAACGTCCATTAGCAGTCTATGCTTTACCAAACTCCTATTGCTACAAATTGGGACGGTAGCTTAGCTTTCTTGTTGAGTTTTGATTCTATTCTTTTGTTGTATGAGCCATTAATGAAGCAGTGGTTTTGGAGAAACATAGTATTAAGGTATAAGACTTTATAGCCAATAGAAGATACTGGTGCGATATTTCAAAGGACTAATTTCGATGTAATTAGTAATTACCAAATATTGGTTCGGGATTTGCATTTGACCTTTATCGAAGTTTCGGACGCCAATAACATAGAAAATCTTAGCAAGGATTAAAACAAAGAGTGCCATAATAATAACCTTTAATAATGCGATGATTTATCATCCCATAAAAATATAACAATGGAAGCAAATGTTAACCTCCAAGCCTACAAGTCATGATGTAATTTCTCGCTGCGGTAATAGCTCGTGGCGGTCCCACAAACACGCGAATAAATCTGCCAGTACATTTTCGTATAAAATTACATCGTTACATTTGGGCCGCGTTATATTAGCATTTATCACGCGCAGTGCCTTATGAAGGAATTCTTAAAAACACTCCGGAACAGACAAATGGCGCCCCCATGGATGCGTAATGTGCGTCGCCTGTTATTATGCAGCGATACTGTTGACGATGTAAGGTAATCGGTTTCTGTTGTGCGGGTTTCATTTGAAAATCATTGTTCTTCTATTAATGTGTGGAATGACAAGAAATAACTGTTTATTATCAATCTCTACTCTGACAGCTACACGACATAACAATTGTCATCAGATGCAATTAGATTAAAGTGAGTATAGTGGCTTAATTTTCGGCCGCAGTCTTGAATTCCCTGTATAAAATGTGTCATATTATTTAATTATCTTATTTCTTTTACTAAATAATATAATATTGCCGTTATAAGTTACGTGTACACTTTTTATATTAATTTTACTTTTTCACATAAATGCCCATTTTTAATTTCTTGTCTTACGATCCGTTATATATTTTTTGGTTGTCTGGAAGAGATCGCTCATAGCCATAAAACCGTCAATTGTATACTTATTTCTAAGGTTTCTATGTTTTATTTCTTCTGTACTTTGTAGTGTTCAATAAAGTGTTATGTATCTGTATATTTCCTTGCCGGTCGACATAATTATACCGTTTTGCAACCGGGAATACATCCGTTGAACAGGAAATTACGTGAGACACTCTTATGTGAGTTACTGCAACCATTTGTGAATTGTTTACGATAAACGCTGTCCAAGTACAATGCTTAGTAGCATCGCGCCGCTTAAAATTAATAATGAAACGGGATTATATCATAAAATAAAAGCGAGTTTATCTCTCTCGCCACCTTTCTGAGTCAGCGAGCGTCGAATGCCGCCCAATAAGTAAGATTTGCTAGTGTTTATCAGTGGCATACAATAGTCGCGCCAATAAATCAGGCTTGCGGCCGCCGTAATGCCCGACCGATATTATTCTTAGGTTAATCATAAAAAATGTTGGCCGCTCAGCTTGCCACTACACGAGGGCATCAATCAAACTTACCGTCAACCCGAAGAACGAACAACGAACGACATTCGCGGGAAATATAAGAGTATTTTTTTGTGGAAATGTCATTTTCTTATTTATGAGATTCGCGCGTAACGAGGTTTGAGCGCTTGAGGGTTAAGATGCTATCAAACTACTGTCACGGAGGTGAGAGGTACGCAATGTTTCAATTAGTCTGTGAAGGGTCAACGTTTGTGACAGAATGTGGCTTGATTAATTTAAATTATTTCCTGAATCAAATTCTAAGCCCTTTTAGCTCTCCTCTATTATGCTAACAATTAGAGACGTCTGTTCTATCTGCCTTCGTCGAATGTCTACTAGGGAGTGACACAAATGTTTCACAAGAAATAATATACTTCTTCGAATTATCTGTACCAGCCCATTTACGTCCCAGTGCAGCGCACGAGCCTTCTCTACAATCGAGAGTACGATTGAGTGGGATTAGGCCATATAGTACACCGCGCTGGCCTAATGCAGGTTGGCGGACTTACTTATACGGTTCCAATTACTTATAACTAAATAAATATAGTTTTGTACATACTATGTGTTCAACTATACCTAACTTGGTAAATAAAATAGCTTCCTTGATCGCGGAAATCAGGAATCTGATTTGCCTACACCATAACCTCATATTTCACATCCAATTAATAATGCCATAAAACAAATATTGGACTAATATTTGCAGAATTTCCCAAATACGTGAAACAAATTATTTGTGCAGGATACAAATAAATTAAATTTAGTGCAATTGAGGGTATTCTCGTTTTGACTCTGAACAAAATAAATATTTAGAGGTTCATATTTAAAAAATGGAGTCACAAACAAATATTTTCAATTGATAATTAATTTTTTTACAAGACCGCACGGCTCTCCTGTTATGTCTTTCAGAACACAAAACTATTATCATTACAAAAAATTTTACCCTTCGATGTAACATAGACAGGCTGATACAGATGGTTATTGCACAGACTACGTTCTTTTAATTACAAAGCATAGCATTATTCTGCTGGAGCCAATTGCTATGGAGAATTATTCCAGTTATATTAACATTATGAATACAATTTTTGGAGTGCAATTGATACTTTTAAATGTGGGTTATCTGAATTACAGTGGTTCAACGCCGCCCATTTTAAATAGTCGTAAGTACTAAGTAGGCAAATACATGGTTCTGCTACATAAATACATACATATGCTCACGCCTTTTTCCCAGGTTTTTTACCCTTTTTACCAGGTCACCCGCGTTACGCCTTCCGTCCCACGATGTGATAGGAGGCGAGCCTATCGCTACATCGAGCACAAATTCCTGACTCCGGACTGATAATAAATAGAAAAATCCAATATCACGTTGCCCGACCTGGGACTCGATCCTGAGACCTCAGCATTGTAATCGTACTGCAGTACAACTATGCCGAGGCAGTCATACTACATAAAAATATTCTATAAAACCCTTGAAATGTTACGTAATATCATTTGGTTAGTAAACATTTGTACTGAACCCATAAACATTTCAAATAAGACCTATGAAGATCTACCATTTATTTTAGATGTTTTTAGAATAAGAAAATAACCCCGCAAACTGGGAGATAGTAAAAATCGGTAACGTACCACGTTGAGATAAGTTCAGAATTTTAAATGAAGTGAATATTTACCGTGCGCCGATTTCGTCCGGATTTCATATTCATAGAGTTTATAAGCACTGACGCCACATACTTCATGTTCAGACTGACTGTGATTTAGATATCTCATACAAATACAAACATAATCATACTTCTCGCTTTATACATTGCAAAAGAACTTAGAAAGTGGCTGAGACGCACCTTAGTTCAGTCATCTTGGTAAAAATGGGTCGATTCGATTTTAATGACACCACTGGCTTATAGAAAACTGGCATGAAGCCGCTGTTTGCCGATATGTTTCATTCTATGGGTAAGCTTGGCGGAAGCCCAATGCCCTTTTTCTGTTTCAGCCTTTTTTCCTTCCCTTATCGTTCCTAGTTTGAGAGCCTCAACAATGCAAGCGTTGTAGATGTTTATGGGCAGTAATCACTTATCAGAGACCGGTTGCTTATTTACTGGATGTACACAACAAGCAGAAACATTGTAAAAGTTAATTTAGCACTACAAGCTTTTCTAGAAAAACGTTGCAGTGGGCATCTATAAATAAATATGTTTAATCTTAATACGAATTAATAAATTACCTTTCGGCTATTTTTTATTTGTAATTTAAAATACATAGTTTTAAATGTAGGTAGGTAGTAAAAAATCTTCTTCCATTGCGTTCAGAGACATAAACAATCTAAAAATATCAGCAAATCGGCGTAAAGCTACTCGTATTATTAGCAAATAGTGAAACCTTTCAAATGTCTTACTTAATAAATATTTAATTATCTCTTCTAATCGCTAATGCTCTCCCTTCGAGCTGAAATCACCTTCAAAACATCTCAAAGCCGGTATTCATAACCTCTCGACCCAAACGGAACGGAACAAATTATCGGAGGAAACTTCGCGACTTAATTTAATGTCGAAAATCATTTGTTAAATTTCTTGTTTGTTAGCAAGAGCGCCGGATTAAGCGGTAGACCATTTAGAACACCCCGGCAAGAACATTCGACGAGATAGCTCCGACAAAAACCCTACATTACCAGCTAGGTAAGTATGAAGAATGCGAGAGAATTAAAGATATTTTTAGACTGTGTACGAAGAGTCTAGGTTGCCGCATTAAGCTAGCTTTTATTTCCACCTCTTAAATACTTCTTATATATTATTCAGAACCAGGGCAGCTCTAGAATACTTATATAATTACTCAATATATTTTCGATGGTGGAATTTCCAGCCTTTAGCATCTACGCCAATCCGTTTAGATAAATATTTATCTGTATCTGTATCAGCCCATATATACGTCCCACTGCAGGGCACGCGCCTCTTCTACAATCGAGAATACGATTAAGAGAGGTTAGGCCGTATAGTCCTCCGCGCTGACCTAGTGCGGTTTAGCGGACTTTTACATACCATAGACATTCTATCGAATCGCAAAGGTAAGCAGGTTTCTTCACGATGTTTTCCTTCACCGTTATAGTGCGTGGTGGTTGACTATCAACATATGACTCCGAAAAGTCAGAGGTGTGCCCTGGGATTTGAACCCACGACCACCGTAAACATGTTGGCAGTCGCGTCTGATCGGTTACCAACAGGCCACCACGCGCCACGCTTATTATGTTGTATTGTCATACTCTACACAATACACATAGTAGACTTTATGTACTTAAGAAACTATTATTAATGATTTGGTCCAAACTATTCAATCTTTTTTATTTAAAGTTAAAAAAGTATACCAACTGATTATAATTCAAGACGACATTCAACTACAATTCTCAAACGACAAGACTTAAAACTTTGAATCTTCTAGTCATCTTTTGTAGAGATACCCTAAACGCTGAAGTTATACTCAAAGTCATGTTCCGTAGTTACTGCTAGCGTCGGCCGCGCCACTTCGCTCTCAAATATAATAAGAGTGTAAAGTTCCGTTTCTTATAAAACAAGTTTGCAGATGAAGTAACACGAGCCGCGTCACATTTTACCGTCGAAGCGTTTATTCGCAGCTGTAACGTAATGCCTGACTACACGCCGTGCATGACAAAATTCGCGGCCAACTTTTCAGGATATTTTGTTTACGCCTCACAGCAATCAAAAGTTTTTCATAATCAACGCGTAGCGCTACGACGCCGCTTAATAAGCGTGAGCTACTAAGTCTGAACGGACCGCCGAGCGAACAGCGTTCCCTCTGAAACATAAAGCGTAGTACATAAACGTTTAGTTCAAGATTGGCCGGGTCGGGCCACCGCGGCGCGATATGAAATCTTACAACACTAATGTTCAGCGGAGCGGTTTTATTGCGGGCCCAATAAAATATCGTATTATGTGTAGCGCGGCGCGGCGCGTCTTCCGCGGATCAATTTCAGATATTAAGGCTGCTTCAAATAGTAAAAGTTTTATTTCTCGTGAGTCAGGTGAGCGCACCGGGGGCAAATGTTTATAGTGCACACGTAATAGAATTTTTGCTGGCGATGAGTGGAACTTACACCAACAACCCCCCTCCCTTGCCCCTTGTGGTGTTCTTGTTCCGCTCGACCATAGTTGTTATTCGCGGGACGTGCCCGAGTAATGTCTGCATTTCCACAAGCGAAATATTCACGCCATTATACTTTTGGATATTTACATTTGAGTGGAGTGGCGAGGGTGCGCGATACGGCCGCGCCTGCCTCAAAATAACCGTAATATAACAGCTTTCGGCTGGATTCTTTAATTTTATAGGAAACATTAAATTATATTTTATGAGAGCCGATAATATTACACTGCGGTGGCTTTTTAATTTTTAATGTGTTGAAAATATCTTTTGAGTACAACTATCATGAAGGATATAATAAAAGCGATAGCGACTGGACTGCGATCCAGTTGGAGAGAGTAGGAAACACTCTGTGGCACCAATCTATCAAGCTCTTATCACTGATGCCCCTTCTCTCATTTTTCCTTCACTTTCCTTTTATTTTTACAGGCCGGCAGTTGTGTTCAAGAGTGCCGGTAATCACTGACCAACAGGTGAACGGTTTACTCAATCGAGACTACTTTAATTAACGGTACAAATAGAGTAACTAAATTCAACACGTCTTTATTAACCAAAACATTAAACTTGCTTGATGCTAAATGCACACCAATCCATATAAAATGTAAACTGGCGGGACGATCATGACTCGCTCATACGACGCAATTCCGACGGGGTCATAACGCGAATCCCCGCACACAATGCAATGCAACCATCAAGTCAAGTTTAAAGATAATTTTATGTAAGCAGAGCTCCATTCTGTCTCAACTAAACTACATCTTACTGCAGTATTCCGTCTTGCCAAATGTATCACAATGTATCGGCCAATCGCGAGTTGCGTTCACATTGAAATGCGAGTGCTCGGTCGCCGGGCCGCCGTACATTTTGTAGGCTTTATTGCTTGGTTCGGCTAATACTCGGTTTTGCAATATTCCGTTGCAGTAAATAATTGCATTGGAACGTAAAAGCTTAGCTTACGGCGCGGCTAATACGGGAACAGACGGGAAAAGATAGCTCAATTTGAAATGTTGCGGATTCAGTTTTACGACCCTTGGGGGTTTTGTTTTTGTTATGCATTTTGTAGTTTATTGTTTATACTTCACTAGTGGTGGAATTTAGCTTTGCCTGATTTTAATTCAATGCGTTTTTCAGTAACATTATTCCACGCTGAAATATTATCCATGCGTATAACTGAATCAAAATATAGCCTTTGGTAATAGAAATAATTTTCATATCACTATTCTTATATAAATAAATAATATCTAACAAATATTTATACACTCAACATTCACATACATAGACCCCACACTAAGATCGAGTCTTTGGTCGTGGGTATCAGGAACTACCAGACTTTTCGGTCTCACAAGCACCCAAACCCGACACAAAATATACTTGTGGTTCACACAAACATTTGTCTCGATGCGGAGATCAAACCCGCGGCCTCTCGTTTAACAGTCGTTTTATATTTTACTTTAATAAACTTGTCAAGAATACTGCGTTAATTAAGATATATCAAATATGAATATAACACGACAATAATATTATTTTATATTTAATGATGGAAATATGATTAGACTTATAATTGTAAGAGCGGCCGCGCGACTCTCAACATCATTAGTAGTAATCCAGTTCCGGGTACATTATAATTTTAATTGAAACACTTTGTTACACAATCGCCGGAGAGATCATGGGTATTGATTCGACAATTTCAATAATACTTATGACGAAATGTAACATGTTAAAAACGATTAAGTTAAAGATGGGTGTTCGTTGCAATGTTAAGTACCTAAACCATTTAGATTGCCAAGTTTTTGTTAAGTTATAAATTCGCCATACCAGTATAGTGGAACACAGAAACATCGGTGCGGCATATGAACTAGCGGTATCTTGTTTCACAGCCTGTTTGTCTATTATCATGAAAGTTGTCACTTGTCAGTCTTACATAGGTCTAATTTTATTTATTAACTGTGACCAAAATATTTGATTATATGCATATTATAGGAATTTTTGATATTTCAATATTTATTTTATTATGGATTTTACTAATTAAAACTAAAATTATGCTAAATTTTACTTGATGCAACTGAGTCCTAGTCATTTGTATCTGTAACTCTACTTCAGAACTACAAAATATATATAGGGTGATGTTGACATATGTTACTTAATTTAACCCACATAAGAAACATGAAACGTCACCCCAGGTGACGTTGTACAAAATTTGGAAAAAATTGGGGTTGATTTTTTGACAAAAATCGTGATTTTAGTTTTGATGATTTTTGGCCAGCCCGTATTAATAAGATGATTTTTACCGCTTGGCTGAACTTCAGTTCGGTTCGGGAACTTACCTGAGCGGTAAAAAGAATCGTACCAATACGGGTTGATGAAAGGCCTTGGAAACTAAAATCGCGATATTTGACAAAACTACCAGTCAGATTTTTTCAAACTTGGTACAGTTTTACCTGGAGTAGCTGGGAACATGTGGTTTAAAATTTAATTTCCATGCTATATGTCAATATATATCAATATCATCCTGTATGTGAAACAGCATGAAGTACTAGTACAGTAATAGTAAACAATACGTAAGAGGCTAATGTCTGACACGGCGGAGCGGCGTGATCCGCGCACAGGAATTGAGGTGAGCGGGTGTCGCGGATTATCCCGCACGACACATTGAGTCTACTGTCTGTCTTATTATTTTGCTACTATTTTGTTTCTCCTGTATGTCCTTTGTGCGTGGTGGGATGTTGTTAATAAAAGTGAAATATCAAGACCATGGTCGCATTTTACATTCCCATGCCTCTGACAACGTTCAAATACTCTTTAAAGCGCCATTTACACGGGAAGTTTCTCGCGGCGAGAACCGTATGCGATTATCGCAGGAAATAACCCCCATAAGTTTATCGTGTTCTGACAATGTTTACGCGATGCAACTTTTTTATATCTTATCTTCGAGGCGAGAAACTCTCCCCGTGTAAAGGGGGCTTAAAGGAAAACAACGCGAAAAATAAGCGGTTTTTGTTGAATAGCTTGGATTGGTTTACATTCAATATAATGCCGGCGATTGCACTCTTTAACTTCCTCCTTTCAACGTCCTCAAAGTTTCTCTTTAATAAAAACTGATATTTTTTGTTATAAGGCAAGTATTAAGTAATAAAACAAAATGCAGCTGTAAAGTTTATTATTAACAATATAGAATTAAAAAAGGCACAACACAATACGTGTTATTTCGCAGCATTTTTACATGTTTACACTTTCACTTGTACTAAGAGCACCTCACTGTTTGTGAACCCGGGACAGTTTATATCGGGTTGGCCGTGCGCTGCACCGACGACATGCCGTCCACGAACCGCGTGCGGAACAACACGTTCGCGTTGTTGAACATGCCGTCTTTTAACGACACTATTATGAACTGAAACAAAATTATTATACGTTAGATTTGTTGTAAAATATCGATATTATAAGATCCCATGTACCTACGATGTGAGAGACTTTGCCGCCTATACACTCCTGTCACCAGGATCCACAGTGGCACGCAAAGAATTGGCACTGAGTACAAATACAGTGGAAGGGGCGCGGGCAGCAGGAGCGGATGCGGGGAGAGCGGAAAACGCATATACCTGCTCATAATAAAATAGTTTGTTACTAAAAATTCAAACATGATAATACATCGCGTTTACGCTCAGAGGCCTCGCGAAGTACTGTTCACGAGCAGGACCATGCATTTTCCGCTCCCCTCGCATCCGCTCCCGGCACCCGCGCCGCTGTTACTGTGTTTGTACACATAGGGCCACTAGCTTGTCTTAAACCAGCTTCGAAAATATTCAAAAAGTAAAAAGCAAATAGGCGGATTTGGAAACAAAAATAATGACCACTAAAATTACGAAATTTGATGTATCGATACAAAATAAACCCTCACGAATTCATAACATAAAACTAGTTAAGTCTTGTATCTATGTAGATTATACTACAATATATAATAATTGCCCAAGTATACGCTTTTTTCCCTGGCGGTGATAATTTACCATCAAGCGAGCCCCTTACTGGAGTGAGCCTAACAAAATAAGCGAAGATACGAACTCAAGAATTAGCATTATGTGGAAGGCTTACGAATTACCCCTTGTTATCTCTCAACGGACGTCGTAAAACTAAACCAAGATAAAGTCTTAAGCATTCTGCTAATCAAAAGTTTGCCATACGATAACCACATATTGTGCTGATTTTATTCGACAAGTCAAATAGGGTTAGAGGTCATTTAAGGAAACTCAAGATTTCTGGCACTAGCTGTCGGTGCGTATTATCGTCAACATCCCATAATAAATTAATTTATATTTTTCCAACGCAAAAGTATCACGGCGATATTTTGATCAATGAAGTGAGCAACAGACCGTAATGATTTTTTTTAAATCCGCGTTTGAATTAGGCAGAAAGTCTAATATGTTGTATGCGTGTTTAGTCTACAAAGACGTAGCCGTCGTGACACCGTCCAAAACAAAACACTATACAAAAATGGCCAACTGCAAATGCATTTTCGGCATACAGGTAGTAAATTGCGGAATATAAAATGTTGAAAATTGTCGGCGCGGCGCGCTGTGTGTAAAACGCCGCCATATTTACAGCTCTCACGAGCACGATTTGGAAACTTATCCGGATGTGTCGCGTCACGCGCTTGGGGGATACAGACTTCGCACCGAATATGCCTTGACCGTTGAGATATACTATAGGAGACAATGAGAAACAAAATATTTGTAATAAAAGATCGGTACCGTATCGCTATCTATCTATCGCTTCCTCTCTCTCATTCCTACGCACTGAGGCTATATTTCCTCTTGCTCTAACGTTTTGAATTTCCTCCGCGACGCGCCGTCCAGTCTGGTATAACAGCTCTATGCCGCGACACACGAGCCGGCACGCCACGGCAACGCGACACTACAGCCACTAAACAATTTGTCACCACCGCCGTTTTATTATGTTCAACATTCGTTTCATTCCTCGAAATATTTCACATGATTTTCTTTGTTTTGCAACTGTGTAAGTATTTTGAGCGACATAGTTGCATAATGCTTCGTCGGTACAGACACCGGCGAATCGAATGAAAATAGAGTTTTCCAGTGAATTTTACTTTTAGACTGAAATATGCAAATTACTGCAGTAATCAAATTAATTTTATTTACAAAAGCCCGCCCGTGTTATCTGATCTACTTGTATAACAATGTTCACCATGGAATCCAAAAACGACTAATAAATATATTTTTAAGGTATAAACAATCCAATCCAATCCAATCCATCAGCCAAAGGAAGTCTACTGCTGAAAATAGGCCTCTCCCAATGATTTCCACAGTGGCCTGTTGCAGGCAGCCTGCATCCAGCGACGTCCCGCGACCTTTACCAGGTCATCTGACCACCTAGTGGGTGGACGTCCCACGCTGCGCTTTCCGCTTCGTGGCCTCCATTCGAGAATCTCAAGGCAATCGGCAAAAACCTCAAGGTTTTTATTTATCATTTATATTTTTTATCATTTATTTATCAAAATTAACATTATCAGGAAATTCACTGCCGGGAGACAAGATGTTTTTTAAAATTAAATAGAAAGCCGACATCTGGAGATACAAGTAAACTCTCAGATACCCAAAATTATACCCTTTGCAGATCGATAAACCTTAATTACTTGGTCCCATATTCGCAGTTTGGTGCGTCTAAATCACAAGTCCGAGGCGCAATTAAAAATTCATCGCATTAATGGAAAAGATTCCAGAGATTTTTGTTCGCCCTTAGTATCAAAAGACATAGCATCGTAAATTCCAAATTACTGAGTAGTTTACCGCGAGACGGACTCACAGATAACATCATCTATCTCATCTAAGTAGATTATAAAGGTAATGTAATTTTACAACATATGTAAAAATTATTTCGATCGATGTGATATAATTGTGTCTTGCCAATCTACACAATTTTGCCGCCACAGGATTTACCAGGCTATGCAGTTAAAAATTGTAAGATAACGGATCTTGGCAACATCGAAAAATTATTTTGAACACAATCTATTTAGGTTATAATCTAACTTCGGTGCTGATTTTAAACTAGTTTTACGATTAGATCCTAGTACTATGAATAGTGGAGATAAAATCGACTTTGGTACAACTTTGTTTAATGGTGGTGTAGATTCATTGTAAAATCAAAGTTGCTTTATAAAAATCCGGCTCGAAGGACCATTGTATTTCTAACGGTAAATGAGACGTATTTTATTAACAGTTCGCTAGACAAAATGTATTTTACACAACTAATGTATCTGGTATTAACATTCACTAACAGAAATGCGTTGATGTCTTTTAGAAAGTCGTTGAAACTAAAGTTTTATTTTGAATACATGTGCAGGTGGTGTACCTGCGAGTGTCAGAAGTGCTCCTTGAGCATCGGTCCGATGTTCTGCGTGTGCGAGAGGTCGAGCGCGGCGTCCACCTCGTCCAGGATGTAGAGCGGCGCCGCTTGAACATTTACCTGCGAGTGTCGGAAGTGCTCCTTGAGCATCTGTCCGATGTTCTGCGTGTGCGAGAGGTCGAGCGCGGCGTCCACCTCGTCCAGGATGTAGAGCGGCGCCGCTTGAACATTTACCTGCGAGTGTCGGAAGTGCTCCTTGAGCATCTGTCCGATGTTCTGCGTGTGCGAGAGGTCGAGCGCGGCGTCCACCTCGTCCAGGATGTAGAGCGGCGCCGCTTGAACATTTACCTGCGAGTGTCGGAAGTGCTCCTTGAGCATCTGTCCGATGTTCTGCGTGTGCGAGAGGTCGAGCGCGGCGTCCACCTCGTCCAGGATGTAGAGCGGCGCCGCTTGAACATTTACCTGCGAGTGTCGGAAGTGCTCCTTGAGCATCTGTCCGATGTTCTGCGTGTGCGAGAGGTCGAGCGCGGCGTCCACCTCGTCCAGGATGTAGAGCGGCGCCGCTTGAACATTTACCTGCGAGTGTCGGAAGTGCTCCTTGAGCATCTGTCCGATGTTCTGCGTGTGCGAGAGGTCGAGCGCGGCGTCCACCTCGTCCAGGATGTAGAGCGGCGCCGCTTGAACATTTACCTGCGAGTGTCGGAAGTGCTCCTTGAGCATCTGTCCGATGTTCTGCGTGTGCGAGAGGTCGAGCGCGGCGTCCACCTCGTCCAGGATGTAGAGCGGCGCCGCTTGAACATTTACCTGCGAGTGTCGGAAGTGCTCCTTGAGCATCTGTCCGATGTTCTGCGTGTGCGAGAGGTCGAGCGCGGCGTCCACCTCGTCCAGGATGTAGAGCGGCGCCGCTTGAACATTTACCTGCGAGTGTCGGAAGTGCTCCTTGAGCATCTGTCCGATGTTCTGCGTGTGCGAGAGGTCGAGCGCGGCGTCCACCTCGTCCAGGATGTAGAGCGGCGCCGCTTGAACATTTACCTGCGAGTGTCGGAAGTGCTCCTTGAGCATCTGTCCGATGTTCTGCGTGTGCGAGAGGTCGAGCGCGGCGTCCACCTCGTCCAGGATGTAGAGCGGCGCCGCTTGAACATTTACCTGCGAGTGTCGGAAGTGCTCCTTGAGCATCTGTCCGATGTTCTGCGTGTGCGAGAGGTCGAGCGCGGCGTCCACCTCGTCCAGGATGTAGAGCGGCGCCGCTTGAACATTTACCTGCGAGTGTCGGAAGTGCTCCTTGAGCATCTGTCCGATGTTCTGCGTGTGCGAGAGGTCGAGCGCGGCGTCCACCTCGTCCAGGATGTAGAGCGGCGCCGCTTGAACATTTACCTGCGAGTGTCGGAAGTGCTCCTTGAGCATCTGTCCGATGTTCTGCGTGTGCGAGAGGTCGAGCGCGGCGTCCACCTCGTCCAGGATGTAGAGCGGCGCCGCTTGAACATTTACCTGCGAGTGTCGGAAGTGCTCCTTGAGCATCTGTCCGATGTTCTGCGTGTGCGAGAGGTCGAGCGCGGCGTCCACCTCGTCCAGGATGTAGAGCGGCGCCGCTTGAACATTTACCTGCGAGTGTCGGAAGTGCTCCTTGAGCATCTGTCCGATGTTCTGCGTGTGCGAGAGGTCGAGCGCGGCGTCCACCTCGTCCAGGATGTAGAGCGGCGCCGCTTGAACATTTACCTGCGAGTGTCGGAAGTGCTCCTTGAGCATCTGTCCGATGTTCTGCGTGTGCGAGAGGTCGAGCGCGGCGTCCACCTCGTCCAGGATGTAGAGCGGCGCCGCTTGAACATTTACCTGCGAGTGTCGGAAGTGCTCCTTGAGCATCTGTCCGATGTTCTGCGTGTGCGAGAGGTCGAGCGCGGCGTCCACCTCGTCCAGGATGTAGAGCGGCGCCGCTTGAACATTTACCTGCGAGTGTCGGAAGTGCTCCTTGAGCATCTGTCCGATGTTCTGCGTGTGCGAGAGGTCGAGCGCGGCGTCCACCTCGTCCAGGATGTAGAGCGGCGCCGCTTGAACATTTACCTGCGAGTGTCGGAAGTGCTCCTTGAGCATCTGTCCGATGTTCTGCGTGTGCGAGAGGTCGAGCGCGGCGTCCACCTCGTCCAGGATGTAGAGCGGCGCCGCTTGAACATTTACCTGCGAGTGTCGGAAGTGCTCCTTGAGCATCTGTCCGATGTTCTGCGTGTGCGAGAGGTCGAGCGCGGCGTCCACCTCGTCCAGGATGTAGAGCGGCGCCGGCTTGAACAGCAGCAGCGCCAGCACGAGCGACAGCGCCACCAGCGAGCGCTGCCCGCCAGACAACTCGCCCAGGGACTCCTTCCACGCGTTGTTGAACCCTACTTTCACCTGCAGACAAACGTGTGTGAACTTGCAAAAACTTCAAGGATGTTTTTTTAATATAAGTCGATTTTCATATCAGCATTCTCTTGCAACAAGAAGTACTGCTAAATCCTAAGCTAAGCCCCATAAGCTTTACCCAAGAATTTTGACTGCAGTGTATTACAAATGATAGGCAAACCAAAGAATTCTTGAAGCCTTTATGAAATGGTTTATTAAAATCCGGCCGAAGTGAACCAAACTAAAATTGAACATTGATTTTGGGAAGGGAAACCGCTTAGCAATGTAATAGAACCAGCGTATCCTATCTAACCTATATGTTGAAGAGTACTGGCATGACATGTGCCCCTCACCTCGAGTCCGTCGAGCACAGAGAGTCCGTCGGGCGGCTTGAGCTTGGCCTGCGCGCCGGGCAGCAGCGTGCTGAATATGGAGCCGAAGTCGCGGTTCACCTGCTCGCACGCCGTGATTAGCGTCTTCTTCTTCTTCTCGTCCAGCTCAGCCATCACCTGGACTAGTTTCGACCTGTCCGCTTCTACTATCTTCTTTTTCTTCATTACGTCTTGGTACTGGTTAAAAACATGGATACATTTTTGTTTTAATAGTTAATAGATTGAATTAGAATAATAATGGTAGCCAGTAGATTCCGGGTTGGTACTGTGGCCAGCCGTGGCGGCTACCTGTTCGTCCTCCCTGGCGAGCAGTGCGTGTGCGCGCGCGTTGAGTCCGCGCGCGAGTGCGTCGCGGCGCTGCGCGGCGCAGCGTGCGCGGTGGCCGGCGGTGTGCGCGTCGCGGGCCGCGAAGTCGTAGGCGCCGCCCGCTGCGCCGAAGTACGAGCGCTCCGAGCGCACCCACGGGTTGTCGCGCTCCAGCGCGGCTATCTGCACCAAGCATATTCATTACATTACAAAACTTTTCACAGCGATTCATATACAAGATAAACACGATACATGTATAAAATTATAATCAGATTTACAACGTTGAAAAAGACAGATGCAAACTTTGATTGAAATAATATAAAACTCACCCTATTCTGACACTCAATGGCCTCTGTTTGCACCTCCTTGATCTTGTAGTCTAGCTCCTTGATCTTGAGGTCGAGGTCTGCGTTATTCTTGACAAGTCGCTCTTTTTTCTGGATCAGCTTGGCTATGTCCGTGTTTCGACTTGCAATGTCGGCCTTATGTTGCTTAATTCTATTCTGCATTTGTTTCGCTGCTTCCTACAAACGTATAACAATAAATATCTGTTTAAATTAATTAAATATTTAAAAAATCATTTTTCCATTTGAAGAACTTGTAATTGTGCAACCTGGACAGTTCATTTCAGTCCCAGAAGAGTATGATAACAACAGATTTTTGGGAATAATAGACAATTAAACTATTTTTTTTTTAATGCATAGGTTCGGCAAACAAGCAAACAGGTATTCTGATCACTGACACCTATTACTACCCACAATACTTGGATCATAAATGTGTTTCTGGCCCATGATATCATAATGGGAGCGGGAAGGTAAAAAGAATGAAAAGAGAAAAGGGGAATTGGGCTGCCGGCAATCTCATTTCTCTCTCACTACACATCTCCAAACGAAATGCAACATGCTGCTGGCTGCTGGCAGTCACCGCGGCCTGCAGCTCCGACACCTAAAGCTATTAGATACACACGTGGTACTGACCGTGGCAGTGAGATGTTCCTGGTTGGCGTTGTGCAGGGTCTCCTGCAGCGCCTGCGTGGCGTGGCGCAGCTCCTGCAGCTGCTGGCTGCTGGCAGTCACCGCGGCCTGCAGCTCCGACACCTAAAGCTATTAGATACACACGTGGTACTGACCGTGGCAGTGAGATGTTCCTGGTTGGCGTTGTGCAGGGTCTCCTGCAGCGCCTGCGTGGCGTGGCGCAGCTCCTGCAGCTGCTGGCTGCTGGCAGTCACCGCGGCCTGCAGCTCCGACACCTAAAGCTATTAGATACACACGTGGTACTGACCGTGGCAGTGAGATGTTCCTGGTTGGCGTTGTGCAGGGTCTCCTGCAGCGCCTGCGTGGCGTGGCGCAGCTCCTGCAGCTGCTGGCTGCTGGCAGTCACCGCGGCCTGCAGCTCCGACACCTAAAGCTATTAGATACACACGTGGTACTGACCGTGGCAGTGAGATGTTCCTGGTTGGCGTTGTGCAGGGTCTCCTGCAGCGCCTGCGTGGCGTGGCGCAGCTCCTGCAGCTGCTGGCTGCTGGCAGTCACCGCGGCCTGCAGCTCCGACACCTAAAGCTATTAGATACACACGTGGTACTGACCGTGGCAGTGAGATGTTCCTGGTTGGCGTTGTGCAGGGTCTCCTGCAGCGCCTGCGTGGCGTGGCGCAGCTCCTGCAGCTGCTGGCTGCTGGCAGTCACCGCGGCCTGCAGCTCCGACACCTAAAGCTATTAGATACACACGTGGTACTGACCGTGGCAGTGAGATGTTCCTGGTTGGCGTTGTGCAGGGTCTCCTGCAGCGCCTGCGTGGCGTGGCGCAGCTCCTGCAGCTGCTGGCTGCTGGCAGTCACCGCGGCCTGCAGCTCCGACACCTAAAGCTATTAGATACACACGTGGTACTGACCGTGGCAGTGAGATGTTCCTGGTTGGCGTTGTGCAGGGTCTCCTGCAGCGCCTGCGTGGCGTGGCGCAGCTCCTGCAGCTGCTGGCTGCTGGCAGTCACCGCGGCCTGCAGCTCCGACACCTCCAGCTGCAGCGTCTCGAACTCCTGCTCGCGCTCCTTCCACTCGTTCTGTCGCTGCTCCGCTTCCTTCTTCGCTTTTTTTAGATTCTCTTCTGCTTTTTTGAACTCCCTGTGGTGGTGATAAAGGTGAATGTTGGTTAATGTGTGGATATTTTTGTACTCTTTTGAACCATATCTGTAAGTGATAAGATTTTATGTTGTTTTAAGTTAAAAATTAATAAAAGGTGTATCCAAAAGCATTTGTGTTGTTCTTACACACGAATCAATATTATCAAAAATTGAGACTTCAGTATAAGAATTGCAATGAATATCTCGTAATCTACAAAGGACCATCATGATATACAAAACTAAGCCCTATTTTATTGTAGAGAAGGCCCGTGCCTAGCAGAAAGCCGCCTTTATGGATATAAAGTAGGAAATATAAAACTGATAAAACTTTTGTTTAAACCACCTTTCCCTATGCCCCTTGAGATCGTTAACTTTAGCCTCGAGCTCTCTGGCGCGTTCTGTTGTTTCTTGCTGTGCCGCTTTATCTCTCTCCACAGCCGCTGACAATTCTTCTACCTGTAAATTGTCTTTTCATTAATAAATTTGATATTAATTGCTGATGCAATATTAACTTCCACGGTAATAACATTTTAGGTAGGAGTATCTCATCATCTTTCATACACAGACATCAAACGGTTACAAATGTATTATATGTAAAGATAAAAAATAAATTTTATTAACATTACTATACCATTGACATACCATGACTCGTATTGACAGTGATTACTGATGGCTCAAAATGACTCTGTTATCCAAGAGTGTCAATAAATATTTGAAGGTACCTGAGCCCGTAACCCCTCTATCTCTGCGTGCAGTTGCGCGTGCGAGGTGGTCGCCAACCGCGCCTTCACCACCTCCAGCTCGTGGGACATCGTCTCATACCTGCCGGTAACAACTTATGAACAAGAGAAATCATATCCTGCGCTTGTCAACCCGCCCGCCAAATTATGCGAGTATTGTCAACTGCCCTTCAATATAAGTCTAGAGAGAGAACTATGTTCAGTAGCGAGTTTCCACTGGCTTAGAGTGATGTTGGCACTAAATACTACTTACAAAAAATTGCGGATAAGCTAAGTTAAATGCATACCGCCTTTTTCATAAACATTTTTAAAAACCATTTTAGTTATCGAATGTTTTATGATTTGTCTTCTTTACTCACTTTGAGTTCAAAGTTCAAAAGTCGTTCAAAAGAGACAAAACATTCGATAGGTAACTATATCTTAATTACCTATGGTTTTAGAACTGTCAATGAATAAGGCTGATAAAATATGATGAATGAATTGATCTACCATGTATGAATGAAAATTCTAAGCCATGATAACTGCATATTATTATATACTGAATAACTATAAAAATGTGCTTACTTCTGTTGCATGGTTGTGTATGATTCAGCGATCTTCTGCATGGAGTTCATTTCTGCCGTACTCTCTGCAAGTTGTTGCTCCATTGTCTGTAAGTCCTGTTCTAGTTGCTTGAGCTCGGCGAGTTGCAGTAGTACTGAACCACCCTGTATTATAAAAAAATATCTTCAGATTAGATTTTCTTATTGTAATGGATTATTGAATAGTGAGTTTATGTTGTTTTAAAAATAATTAAATTGATTATGGATTAAATCCAATTTAATTTAATTCATAATCCGGCTCGAAGGATCATTTTATTGTAATAATCAAAACATTTATTTTCCGTTTCCTTTTTGTAATCTTAAACGACAAATATATTACTTCTTAGAATATTGTATATTACTCTAAGGCATTGGCAGTCAGGCAAACATTATCCAATAATTGGTTTAACACTGTTCAATAGATCAAATTTCTTTTTAATGTTAATCCTAGTAATAAGCTTTACAAATGTGAAAACATGTTTATTGTAAATTGTAATTTAAAATATTGTATATTACTCTAAGGCATTGGCAATCAGGCAAAGTTTATCCAATAATTGGTTTAACACTGTTCAATAGATCAAATGTCTTTTTAATATTAATCCTAGTAATAAGCTTTATAAATGTGAAAACATGTTAATCTTATCTTATCTTAATATATATAAATCTCGTGTCACAATGTTTGTCCTCAATGGACTCCTAAACTACTTAACCGATTATAATAAAATTTGCACACCATGTGCAGTTCGATCCATCTTGAGAGATAGGATAGTTTAAATCTCAAATTATAGTCGCAATTTCAATTTATTGCTAATTATTTGTCTGTTATTATTTGACAGTCACAATCATCTGTTAACTCCAAATGATTCTAACAGATGTCGATACCTTTCGACTGGGTTGAGTAAGTAATCAATAGATGGCGCTGCTATGGTAAATCTACGAACGTGTCATATAAGCTACATTTTAACAGTATAATTACCACGTGTTGTTGACGCTATAAAATTAATTAAATTTAAAATAAGTAGTTCATTATACTTTAAAAAATCAATTTCGTAGTCAGAATTTTGGCTGAGCGCAAAGTTTTAGCAGGAATTTTGCAAAGTATTTGTGTTTGCGTATTTTTTAAATGATATTCGTCGTATTTTCGTGTTTATATAAGGCCTATCTACAAAATAAAAGCAATTACAAAAAATTTACAACTTGCCTATTTAGGCATTAAGGGATGAAATGGGGATAAAGTGGGACGAACGCGATGAAACCGGTCGGATCCGGATTGCATTCGATGGGAAATAATGGGACGGGATGTAACAGAAAGAAAAGGAGCCAGATGAGATGGGATGGGATACGATAGGAAAAGGGATAGTAGGTACTTAGGTTGAGTTCAGGAGTACAAAAGTTTGAACGGGAATAAGATATTTCTGGTGTGGAGTGGAGTCTAAACATCTTAGCACCCAGGCGAAGCTGGGCCGGGCCGCTAGTTGTTAATTGTAATTTAAATATTGTATTTTACCTAGATATAGAACTGTTTGTTTTCCGAATAAAATAAAAATAAAAAAAATAAAAAAATAAAAATTAGTTAAGTCTAGTTGATAGTGTGGGGTCTGGACAGACTAATTCAGAGACACGATTCTCAACAGTGAGGGACCGACTGCAGAGAGAGAGAGAGAGAGAGAGAGAGAGAGAGAGATTTATCAAATATTGAATTTATGAACTATATACAGAATACGTATATGAAAAAAAAGTAAATTGTATACCTTAATAGCAGCACCTCCGGACAGCGTGCCCGCAGGATCCACGACGTCTCCGTCCAGCGTGACGGAGCGGCGCCGCACGCGCGGGTGGAAGGTGACGCGGCGCGCCACGCCCAGGTCGCGGCACACCAGCGTGCTGCCGAACGCCCACGCCATGGCGGCGCGCACGCGGCTCGGGAACGTTATCAGGTTCAGCGCTAGCTGCACGTTGTCTGGACCTCCACCCTGGTGCACGCATCAGTTATCGTCGGCTTCACTTCACACATTATTTAAGCTTAGGAGGATGCCAGTTTTAAGAATAAGTTACAGATTAAAGAAGTTTAAATCAATAGATATTTTGTTATTTTGTAATTACATACACAGCAATGCTGATCTTCGAAAAGTCTCACAAACACAAAATAGAAACTAAATGAATCAAATTAGAAAATTTCAAAGCTGAACTCCAAATTAGTCTTATTTTTTTTGTATTTAAATTTATAAAGACCAGCAAATTCAGACTTGCACAGTTATATTATGATGTGTGTGGCAGCCATTAGTGTCTAAATACTTTCAAAAGGACAAAAACTACTTCAATATATTTGATATCTTCAATATATTTCTTAAAGCTCTATCTAGTAAAGCAGTATTGTTATTAGCAATTTTGGTGGTAAGAGAAATAGAAATATCTTACAATTTCCTGTGCTATCCTGACGGTTTCCGCGTCTATAACGTGTCCGGAGATCTTGTTGAGCGGCACGATGGTGGTGCGAGTCTGCAGATTACCGCGCTGCAGCAGCAACTTGCTCGTCACGTCCGTGTCCACCACCACGTTGTATAGCTGCAATACAAAATCACACCATTTAAACACAAATACATATTTACTATCTATATTTTAGTCCGGCAGTCAGATTACTTGATGACAAGTGATTACCAGTGCCATACACATCTACAAAATACGACAGTAAAGCCATCGTTTTATTTTGTCTTTCTATGACAATGGTAGCACCCTGGTCAAGCTGGTCAATTCTTGCAATAATCCAAGATATGTTCAGTGTGTCGCTACCACTTTCAGATCAAATTCAAACTCGTCCATACATCTTAGAGTCCTAATCCCCTCCCAAATAAAGTGCGAGGCTTATAATTCATTCAACTACACTGGCTTAGTGAAGATTAGTGACTAGATGAGTTCTAGTGATATTATGACTCAAATAATGCATTAGTAAATTTAAAGTGGTTAAATTAAAATCTGCTTACTTTTCCTCCTGCAGCGGTTTCTAGTGCAGTACAATAAATTGGATCGGTGACATTTATCAATCTGCTTATAGTACCTGTAAAATAAACATATTTGAAAGGATGCTTTTAAATACACACAAATGTGCTTGTAGATATGAAACTACCAAATTTTGATTAGGTATTTTAATGGTCTTCAACAAATTATCAACATATATTATCAACAGTCTGACTATAGTCTACACCCACGGTTATTTTATGAAGTTACTTTGGTAATATTTCGTTTTGACTAATTATCGGCTGTGGGACGCGACATAATATCGGGTGTTCTAGTCGCTGTACATTTTATATGAAGCTGTTCATATCCTCGATTCTGATATTTTGCCGGCTGCGACGGGTTCAGTTACCTCTGTACTCCACTCATTTAAGTCACAATTTGGCGGCTGGCTGCCTAACCCTAAGCAAAGCTGAACAATGTATTGTTTGGCTACCTTCGACGCGCGTAGAGTCGAAGTTGTGTTGCGGCGGCGTGTAGTGGAAGTGGCAGCGCTGCAGCTTGGCGGCGGCGCGGTCGAGTGCGTCGCGGCGCGCGCGCACCGAGCCCTGCAGCGAGCGCACGCGCTCCGCCACGCCGCCGTGCCGCGCCGAGCTGTAGCTCATGCGGGACAACTCCGCCTGGAACACAATACCACTTCTGAGAGTGCCTCAGGTGCCGGTAATTAATCGCTGTTTCTCAAAAACTACGATATTGGTTTTTTTATTGTGATGAACGGCGAGACGAGCATGCCAATCGTCTGATGGTAAGCGATACGACCGCTCATGGACAGTAGTAAAACCAAACAAAACTATGAATTAAAATTATATTAGAAAAGTGTGCTCATAGGTACTGGTAGTGGATACCAGACGCAACCGCAATGTATTATCACTAGATCAAGAGCTTTGGCACTGCAGTTACAAACACACAAATATACGAAAAAGTGTTTTGTCTACTCGTATGACCCTGTTTTGAATAACACTCAATGTTGTAATCTTGAAACAACAATATTTTTAAATTTTCTTTGATTTCTGTGCCGATGTGGCCTATGTTTTGGTGTGAAGTTGATGGCTGGCGGCGTACTTGCAGGTGGTCGACTTGCGCCTGGTGTCGTTGGATAGTGTCCTGATCGCGTTGGTACTGCGCGCTGGAGGCGCAGAACTCCCGCTGCAGCGCGCGCAGACGCTCGTCAGCGTGGCGCTTCTCCATCATGCTCTGCGAGATACGCGTCGATGCCTCCGACGCTTCCTGTTTCGCCGCTGAACACAACCATTCATGTTAAATAATGGCTTTACATAAATCTGTCACGAGTGGAAGTAGATACAATGACTAAAATCCACTTTACTTATTAGTTTGTTTATGAGAAGAAAAGTAAATCTAAACACTGATTTAGCGGTTGGTATGCTAGAGGTTAATGTAGGTAAAGCAAACACGATTCCAGTAATACTCGTATTATATTGACGATAAAAGTTAGTACACAACAGGGCGGATTAGCGAACAGAGCACATGCAAAAACAGCGTAATACTTTCGCGACGCGCTTGCGCGGCCTCTCGCGTGAGTTGTCCTGGCGCGACTCCTGCGCCGGCGGCGTGGGTTGTGTTAGAGCGGGACGGAGTATCGTACGTTCCCGACCACGCATAATAGGTAAACCCGCTTTTAGCCCCGGGAAGTATGTTCGCGTTACACTGATAAATTTATAATTTTAAACATTGCAAAATCCAAGATCGTAATATAAGATTTTAAACACGAGACAAAATTGCAAAGATTGAGCAGGGTAACAGAGGGTTCCTTTTCTGTTTCAAATATCCAGATAGCACTGTACAGTGCAATTAGTATGTATATATATTAAGTACGTACCCATGAGTTGTCCCCGCAGTGAGTCGGAGGCGCCCTCGAGTCCGCTGACGGCGAGGAACCTCTGTTGCGCCTCGTTTAGAGCCGCCTTGCTGGACTCACTCGCCGCACGGAGACTCTCGAATGTAGACGACACCTACACGCATAATAATTGGTATTGTAATGTTAAGTTACTTATTCGACGAACAAATACAAGTTCGCAGTGTAGCATTTATATATACGGCATTAGTTAAATTTACTTAGTTATAGGCCATAGTAAATTAAAGGCTTAAATCAAAGAGTTGATTTTGCGGCAATTTCAAAAATGTACAGTATGTCCGATATAATATCGCTAGCTTGTTGTCGGTTGAAGTAAAGGCGCAGAATGCATTTTTATGAAAAAAAATTAATTCTCGAATCAACATGCACAACTAATAACTAAAATACATTACGTGGCTATATTCAGAGCGTTGAAGACTATTAGGTACTGTACAAGGGAGCAATAAGTCGACTGACCGACTGCAGCGTGTCGTTCTTAGCCTGCAGCGCGGCCTGGTCGTCGTGCAGCGCGCGCGCCAGCAGGCGGGTGCGTGCGTCGTGCGCCGCGAGTGCGTCGCGAGCCGCGCGCGCCGCCGCGCCGCACGCGCCCTCCGCGCGCTCCAGCTCCTGCACCTCGCGCTCCAGCCCGCGCAGCACGTCGCCGCTCTCCTGCACACACATTACATTCAAACAGAGTAACACCACCGATACTCACCTCACTATTTGCAACTAAAACCACATTAAACTGATGAAAAATTACATTAAACTAATTGTATCTTATAATTCCAATTTTATAAAAAGTTCACAACCCATAATGCATTCCCGACAAAACAATTTCAGTAAAACTCCTACAACACGAAATATAATAGACTATTTAAATAAAATAACGATTAACAGAAAAGCTATTCCACCATAAATACTATTACAATACTATTTTAAGCCCAAACCAACATTTCTATTTATAACAAATCAAGCAAAATGTTGTTAAAATGTTAATATTATGAAGAATAGTTTTGAATGTTTAATAATAAATACACCCAGTAAATAATAAATAATAATAAATATTAAATATTAAATACAAACAGTCACATACATAGTCCAGACCCCACACTAAGATCGAGTCTTGTATTATAGGTATCGGGAACTACGAGATACTCTTCGGTCTCACAAACACCCAGACCCGGCACAAATACTTGTGGTTCACACAAACATTTGTCTCGATGCGGGGATCAAACCCGCGGCCTCTCGTTTTACAGCCGGCGTCTAACCAACTACGTTGCGGAGGCTGTCAATCTAATTATTGTTCCACAAGTTATTAAAAACATACATGTGGCTTTATTACTTTTGATGCCTATAAGTACACAGTAGATTATGACAGGGATATAAATTATAATATATTGGGGTGACCCAAGGATCAAAAATATTTATAGACATAAAATTATTGATGAATGGGATTATAAAAATAAACATTGATCAAAGAATATTATAGGAGCCTCTGTGGGATAGTTGATCGAGAGCCAGCTGTAATATGTGAAGCCATGAAGTTGATCCCTATACCAAGATATTTTTTTATGCCAACAACATATTATATTCACAGTCTGGTTTTTCCGATGCCAAAAAATCTCTGATAGTTCCTTTTACCCACAACACAAGACTTTGAAGTTAGTGTGGGGTTGCCGTGTGAAACTGCTACATATATTTAATCATTTATGTACATTTCTATGTCACATACCTGATCCAACCTCCTGTTCATTTCAGCAACTTGTGTGTCCAATTCTTCAATCTCCTTCTCATTCTTCTGTATTTGTTCCTTTTTACTCTTGATGTCATCTTGGACTTCTGTAACCTTGTTTTCTGCGTCTTTTGTATTGTTCTCTGCTGTAACATATCTGTTGAAAAATACATTAGTTATAAAACCAAATCGAGTTTTATTTTATAAGACGCTACATACTTAAGAATTAAATTAAGTTTTTAATTAAAAGTTAAATATGACAGGACAAAGACAAGTATTTTATATATTTATTTATATAAATATTTTTTGTTTAAATTTATCTTACTTCCAAGCCACATCTAATCTAGTGAGATTCTCAAGTTCTCTGACAACTTTCTGGTACTCTTGAAATTGTGATCGTTCATCTTGCAACTTCTGTAGTTTTGGAGCTATCGCCTCTCTTATTATCTGCGGGTCAATAATATGCATTTATTGTTTTGCTAAAATTAAATATACAATCAATGTTTTTATTACCAAAGTAATTGGATAATGTGTAAAGACAATTACAGACTAAAGCAGGGCCTGCAAATTATATATTACAGTCAGCATCAGCAAATAACATTATTAGCCATGTTTGTTTGTGCTATCTAAAACATGTAAAACTGATATGAATAAATGAAAATCAGCCAATTATTTAAAAAAAAGCCTAGACACAATGTGTATAATAATTATATTGGAAAACACCATAATTTATTACTACAACTTCATCATCCATCCATCCATCCATTCATCCATCAGCCAAAGGAAGTCCACTGCTGAACATAGGCCTCTCCCAATGATTTCCACAGTGACCTGTTGGAGGCAGCCTGCATCCAGCAATGTCCCGACAACTACTACAACAACTTACTACAACTTACTGACAAATAATTAATTACATTAAACCTACCTCATTTAGTTCCCTGAGTTTAGCATCTTTCTTCTCTATAGTTTTTTGAGCAGCTTGTTTCTTAGCCTCATACATCCTTGTTCCAGCTGCCTCCTCCACCATTGACAAAATCTGACAAAATTATTCTTATTTATATTTATTGTAAGAATCATATGGGATTGTAACAATAGCAATGCTATTGAGAAGTCATATTATAATGATAGAATTTCTTTACTGGTTATTCAGTAGTTGTTTAGCAATTATTTTATTTTAATCAAATATAGTACCTGTAAAAGTGATTTTGTTCATCTATGCATACTGTCTATTGATATTGTTTATCTTAAATATTAATACCAACAGTAGGTATGAAATTGTTTATACATAAAACTAGAAGCACAACACTATAAGAGAAAGGATTTATCATCAGTCATACCTCAGGTGGCTTCATGTTCAAAACTTTAGTTATCCTGCCCTGCATGATGAGAAAGTGTGGGTTGTTCACATTCAGCTGCACCGAGCAAAACAAATCGCTGACTCTCTTGTTCTGGACATTGATACCATTGATGAGATACTTGTTCTTGCCTCCCATTACAACCTGGAAGTAAATATTATATATACTATGGTTAGTTTCATACATAACTGCTTTATTACCAAAAGTACCCTGAACCGACGGGCATGCATGAAGAGATTGATGAATGTGGATGAAGCGAAAGTAGTATGTCAGGATCGAGCAAAGTGGCGATCCATAGTTTCTGCCTACCCCTATGGGATACAGGCGTGATGATTATGTATGTATTATGTTTAAGAAAACACATTATAAAGGCCAACACATTTATTCAGCTAGGTAGCTAAATGACAAGTGAAGTTATTTTACACTCCCCACTTGAGTTGTACTTTTTACACAAAAAGCGTCAAAGAAGTTATAACTTATTATTACTACCTGTCAATACACAATAGTATGTATGTATGCTTTATTATTATATTGCATTATTTCACAATATTACTCTGAATTTAATCCTTAAAATTAAAGCATGAATTTAGTGTGTTTGTGTGTTGAAATTTTACATTTTATTATGTATCAGTTAGATGCTATTTATTTATTTAATCAATTTACATTCAGCTTACTGCTGAACATTTACAAATGATACATTTTATACATGGGTCCAAGTGATAAATAATAATATTAAACAATGCTCCCTCAAGACCGACTGGTGTGCTAAAAATACTCATACCTGTCTGGTAACAGTGATTTCATCATGATTCTCATATCCAATAGGGCACTGTCTTCTGTCTCTATTGTCAAATGTGATGCTGACTGTTGCCTTTGTGATCCCCGCTTGCCCATGTTTGTAGATCAACTCCTGAAGACTGCTAGCGCGGACCTAAACAAAGTATCTTTTATAACTACTGCACAGTAATGCAGAAAATAAACAAAAAATAAATGTATAAAATTATCACTTATTAAGACACTTTCAGATTGTTCAAATAAATATGATCACCTTAGTGGAAAGATATAACATAGAAACTTGAAATACCTTATTATTTCAAAGGTTTACGTATGAGACTAGTTTTAAGAAAAATCTGTTATATATCTAAAGGTAAACTTGGCTAGTGGGTTAGAAATATTGACTAACAGATTAATATTCGACTTGCTTACTTTTTACTAATGATATAAATTAAACGTTTAGAAAAGACAATGCTAACTAAATGATCCCTCAAGCTATTTGTACAATTTAAACATTCATATCAAATTCCAATCTTAGGGCGGGAAAACACTAACCAACAAGATTGTTTACAAACAAATAAATCAACGGGACTTACATTCGACAAATTTGTAATTCCCAACACGAAACATATTGAATCTAGAATATTGGACTTCCCAGTTCCATTTAAACCAGTAATAGCGTTAAACTCCGGGTCAAATCCATTGATCTCCACTCGGTTACCGTAAGACTTGAAACCGTCCAACACTATTGACTTGATATGCATATTGCACACCGCACAATCATCGATAAAACAATAAATGCACACTTATTTTAACGGAATTAGCATAAAAAATGCTAAGAAATGTTCAAATTGAGAGAAGCGGGAGCCGTTGAAATTTACAATTTTTGACAGAAGCGTTTCAGTGCAAAATCGTTTGGTTTTTGGATAGATGATTAAAACATAAAACATTGCGTTTCGTCTCTCTCATACAAATAATAAAGTCGACAAATAAATTAATGGAGGTACGAAATGCAAAAAAATAATGTTATGGCCTTTCATGTACATATAATATAATTATCAGTAATTACACGTGTAAGATATTCTTCATTTATGTTAACTATTAAATTGATATATTTAAATCCTTGGTAGTTAAGAGTGTTCCTTACCATGCTTCAAAATCGAAATCCAAAATCTGGAATATTTTGCAGTAATATCCCAATAGCTTACAGTTTCATATCTACAGCCTACTAAAATAAGAAGAAAAAGATGCAATATATTTCATACATACAGACAGAAAAAGACATCACGGGACAACGAATGTCGAATACAACGGAACATGACCACACGTGGGGTAACGGAACGCAAAATCGATTCTATATTTTTTTGACGTTTAAAGTTAAACTTTGAATTATTTTGTTTGAGTTGCTGTCGGTTAATTTGTAGTTGTTAAAGTTTTATTTAATTACAATGGATTTCAACACAACTGGAGCGATGAGGAGTCCTTTCTCGCCACGGGTGAGGCAATCTATCTCTGGGAGAAGACCATTAGGCTTTTCGTCTGCGAAAAAAACCCCAAGGTTTGTACATAACCCATATTGGTAGGTTCGTCGCCGAAAGTATTGATTATACATGTGAGTGCGATGTTTTGCAGCAAATTCATGCAGACAGCGGGAGAACAGACCGGTGATGTTATCTACAAAACTCCTATGAGCACCATAGAAACATTTGGCATGCCATTGCCTGTTATGGTCACTGAAGCACTAACATTTGGTGAGTTGATTTGATAGACATTTTGAATTTGTTTTGACTGTTGATACACAGTTACTTATAAATAATAATATTATTAGCCCATTAAACACCCTGTGCTGCACAATGGCCTTCTTTTTAGTTGAGAGGCAGTTATTAGTCAATTTCTCACTGTCTACTAACAGTAGAAGTTGTGGGACTACAATAACAGCAAACGAATATATCAATCAAAAATCTTTAAAAGTGTTAGAAAAAGAAATGGGGGAGGTGCTTGCCAATTTCTAGGCTAACTTATGTTGGCCTAGTGAACAATAGTAATTTCTTATAAATGCTCACAGATGTTTGAGGTTGTCATTGCAAAGTTGCTTAACCTCGAGGAATTTCTTGCAGGATTAGGCCTCCATCTATATCATCATATATGATATTATGTGCAATACCCTGCAATAAATAATACAAAGATGTTTTTTTGACCAGACATGTTCTTACTTCTTAGCACAATAAGAATAACGTAAGGCCTTATGTATCCATAACCTTGGTATGCATTTCTTGCAGAAAAAGAACAAAAAATATTTATACCAAATTGAATGTTTTTTTTTGTCCTACTAGCCAGTGGTGATGTAACAGTGAGACTATCTTCCTGTGGCTGGTGCTGGCTGGTGTCCGGCCGCCGTGTACTAGCCTGGGCCAGATCTTCCACATCAAATGGCACTGCCTCTCCAGCCCCTGTTGGTCCTCATGCAGCCAGGGAACTCACATTACCACAAACTGATTTATCACACAGAGCGGATTTAGTTGCTTTGTTTTATGAAGATGGTGCTCAGGTATATTCAACACTTCTAAAAAAAATATAATTAGCATGGTGTGAAACTATAAAACAATTTTTTGGGAGAGTCAGTGATGTAAATGGTTTTACAAACAATAATTTTAAATTGGGCTGCCTTGGTAACAACTATTAATATAAACATTTCAATTCATACATTGTGAAGTAGGTGATTGTGCAACTAGTTTTATCAATAGATACTACAATTTAAAGATCACTTCAAAACTGCAAACATTCTAGCAATAGGAGATGTGCTGTAAAAAATTCTTTTGCTTCTTGTAGATGCCATCCTGCATCGGTGTGTCACCAGAAGGTGTGGTACGCTACTGGCCATCAGTAGGCCAGGAAGGTGTATACGTAGATGTGACGTGTGAACTAGCGGGTCAAGAATGTGAGCGACTCGGTGAAGCCACTCAAGCTGGTCTCGTGCTCGCTACTACCACCTGCACTGTTGTGCTCCTCACTCCTACTGAAGTTGGTGAGTTCACAGTTGCAAGCATTTTTTTTTTATATTGATTGACTTATAACAGGGTTAAAACGGATCATACTGTAATCTTCTGCTTGATTGTTTGCCTACTGTGCTTGGTTAGTGTATAAGCTTAAGACTTACAAAAAAATAGCAATCATGTTTTAGAATTGTTTTACATCCTTGGTTTTTTTAGACACTCATGTAACAGAGTAATTGTCAGTAATGGTTCTCAATATTTTTACAGAAGTATTAAAAAGTGTTTATGTTGCATATTATTGAAATATTTCTTTTGTTTCAGATGGTAGAGCGACAGTTACATGTTGCACTCTGCGCCCGCCAAGTGGATGGCTCGGTGGCATCGGTCGTCGTGTCTCTTTATTGTTCTTTGGTTCGATGCCTGCTCAAGCAGATACGGTAAAATACCATTTAAAACATTAATTTGTATACAGTTTTAGATATTAGTTAGTAACATATTGACTGAGGACAAAACAACAAAATATTTACCAGTGCGTATTACGTATAGAAATAACACGCCAAGCGTGTGATAGTCGTGAATGTGTTACATACTACTAATCACAAAGTGTCTAATATATTCGGCCTGTCGCAGTCCACTGCTGGACGTATGCCTCCCCAAGTAAAAGCCAATCATCTCGATCTTGAGCAATCGTCATCCACCCGCCGCTTTTATCTAGTCGTCGGTCCATTGTGCTACACTACGTTTACCTAAGCGAGGTCGCCACTAATTTGTGGAATGGTTTCTTAGATTTACGCGAATAGTGCACGTTGAAATAAAACCAATTTTTACGGATTTTATCGTGGATTTGATTTATTTTTTGTATTTTTACACAATGTTTGTATTAACTTTGATTAACATGTCAAATGTTTGAATAATAATTTATGAGTATGCGTGTGTGGCAAGATTACTGCAGCACGTTTCTCCACAAAGTTTATGGACGATGTTAAAATGATTGCGGGAAGGCTGCGAATACAGGCCCAATTAAATATGTAGGTTGATATGGAAATCCTTGCGGGAGGTGTATGTTCCGCAATAGACATTGGGTAGAAGTGTGTGCATGAGTGTGATGTGTGTGCAGTTGGTGGGTGCGGTGGTAGTGTGCGCGCGCTCGGGCAGCGTGGCGCTGGTGGCGCGCGGGCCGGCGCTGCAGGTGTGGCGCGGCGAGCAGCAGCAGCCGCAGCAGCACCAGCTGCACACGCACCGCCTGCGCCGCGCGCTTGCCGACGCCGCCGCCAGGAACCATCTCGCGCCGCTCGGTACTCTACACTACACTATCAGCTCATACACTACTCTCTTGACTCGGATGTTTCTGTTGCTGTCTCTTAGAGAACCTATAGATCTGAGGACTAATAAGCGATTTAATGATTAGTAGTTTCGCCGTCTTAAAAGTGTGTTCTCCCTGACCTCCAAAAATAAAGGGAAAATTCGACTTTCCGTTCTTTAATTCAAAATTAATCATTTTTTACGTTCTGGCAATATCTATAATAAAAGCCTTAAAAAGGTTTATGCTAAATTACCTTAAGCCTTGTAGTAAACCAAATACATAGTTACTTTTATACTATATACAATATCTGGTCCTTCGAGCCGGATACTAATATGGCAATCACCAAGCTTCATTATCATTACAATCAACTCTAACCTAAATCCTATTTAATTGAATAAATACACTCAACAGTCACATACATAGTGCTGCCTCAATACATAATATATTGATATGTAAAGTCCCCCTCGGCAGCAGGTGACCTCAACAGCCTGGAGATCTTGGCGTTAGACGTGCGTGCCGCGGGGGACAACGCCTTGTTGCTGCTCGTCGCCGTGATCAATGTGGCGCGCTCGCCTGAAATGAGATACGCTATCGGTAAGTCAGCAGTCACAGATATATACAGCAAAAACATCATCTCAGGGGGTGAAACTTCAACAAACATACTCACGACGAAGACTTAATACGTTTGAATTAAAAATACTCAGAAGAATACAGATTTTTAATAAAATTAGTTTTTGTATAATTAATCGACGATTCTTTTTAGCTCACATAAATGTGGAGGATGATGCTAACCCTCGTGTGACGTCACTGGTGCCCATCCGCAGTTTCTCTCAAGACACAGAAGAAGCACCTAGATTTGTTCCATTCGGACCCAAAGCGATACTCTACACGTCCAAGTACATCGCTGTTGTATCATGTAAGTATTTTTTTAAACCTTCCTCGTTTATAATTGGTCATCATTAATTATTGTCTTAAAGCTTAATGACATCACAGATATCGCCTATACCTCAAATTCGGCTGGTCCATTATTGATACTGGATTTATTTTGTAATATTGGATTTTGTACTTTTAAAAGAGCTATGCTTATTATTAGGAAGACACCTGTTATAGCTAAGACATTTGCATACTGTCAGAAATACTGTTATAGTAGCTAACTATAATCCCCAAATGTATTAATTTCACTAAGAACCATAAAATAAACATATTGAATTTGTTGCAGCAACCATAGCGAACGACAAGGTGGACTTCATAGACGTGTCTTCTGAGAGCGACAAGATCCTCGGCGCCGAGCTGTGCAACGGAGTGCCGCTGCTCTTCAGCAAGAAACATGGCGTGCTCGCACTCTCCACTAGCGACAGCCTCGCTCCCACTCCGTCAGTATTATAATATTTTAAAATATTGTATTGTAATGTACTGTTAATTATATGTTCGCTGATTTTACTATAATTGGAATTTGTCAGTCTAATTCTGCGTCATGCTGACAAGTTTCAAACTAAAGCTAGGTGTACACATGGGAGTAATCATGATAATTTGGTATTGCTTTGCATTTTTGGCTTTTGAGGAGAACAATAATACGATAAATCGATTTATTCAATTAACCAGGAATAACAAATAAATGCTATTTTCAGATCGTTATGCGACAGCCCTATGGGTTCACCGTGTCCCAGCGACATGTACGAAGGAAACTTGTCTCTCTACGAAATTGATCCTCATGAGGTAACTTGCAATATTAAAAGCTGTGTAATTTAAATGTAATATGTAGGTGTCTGTCTCCTTCAAATACTGAGTTCCTGGATGACCGAGCTTTGCTCGGTATTTTTAATTTTTTTTCACAAATTGTGTTTTTTGGAAATTATCGTTATTTTAATTAGCTACACGTTGGGCCGCACGCTCTCGTGAAACATCTAAATCATAAGACCTTTCTGCTCGTGTAATGCCAGTCAAATTTTGCAAGCATCTTACTTTAGCAGCACGTGTGGGACGAGCAGAAACCTGATTTTCATGACGGTATCCTTGAAATGAGTCTTCACTGTGAGAAGTTTGAGAATCCTGATCAGTTTGATGACGATGCTCTTCTAGGTGTTCTTGAGACGAGTTGCGGCTTCGTGAAGTTAGATTGTTTATAAGCGTTTTTTTCCAAGATCGTTTAGGCATTTTTAAGTGAACACGTGCATTAAGAAGACACAAATAATATAAATAAACAATTGATTTTCTTAGCAAACACTCATTGACTTCGTGTTACTTAACGTGTATTATTATTCGCCAATAGATGTCAGGAAGAGTCATATTTTTCAGTTTAAAAACGATCGATAAAACACGAATAAAATGTCATTTTCTAAAATAACTTTATTGCTCACAAAAAATAGTATTATTATTCGCCAATAGATGTCAGGAAGAGTCATATTTTTCAGTTTAAAAATGATCGATAAAACACGAATAAAATGACATTTTCTAAAATGACTTTATTGCTCACAAAAAATAGTATTATTATTCGCCAATAGATGTCAGGAAGAGTTATATTTTTAAAAACGATCGATAAAACACGAATAAAATGACATTTTCTAAAAATGATTCCTAGCTAGATCGATTTATCGCCCCCGAAACCCCCTATATACTAAATTTCATGAAAATCGTTGGTGCCGATTCCGAGATTCCAATTATATATATATATATATATATACAAGAATTGCTCATTTAAAGATATAAGATTATATGCATATTTTCAAAGCCTAATTCTGCTATATGAGTCTGTTAAGAGCTACCTTTTTAAACTGTAAATCGCTAATAATGATGTTCACACACACGCAGGTATTAATTATTTTATAAGGAGTATTTCAGGCTACTTTTTATCATAAAAATCGAGTTGTGTTTTTGCGGACGCATGCCACTGAGTTCATACATTAACCCAAAAATGATTTGTCGTAGGTAAGTGCGGTAACAACAGACGCGTGCGGCAAGATGAAGACAGCGTTCCTGTTCCACCTGCGCCGCGACGTGTGCGCGTGCAGCTCGCTATTGGAGCAGCTGTTCCCGGCCCCGCCCCCTGCGCAGGTCACGCCCACGCCTGCCTCCCCCGCACGCAGGGCTCCGCCCCCTGCGCCCGCGCCCGAAGAGAGGGACGTAGATGCCGTGCTCGACCGGACAGTCATCAAGATAGCTACGGAGATGCTAGATGATATTCCTGCTGGTGACCCCAGGTCTGTACATGCCTTACTAAAACAGAACATGAGCCCATATGCATCGTAGTTTGACCTAACTGCAGAGCGCGTTTTGTTTTAGAGGACAGAAATAAATTAAGGGACGTCTAAATAATTTTAGATTTTCGGACAACTTGAAATATGCATGAAAAATACGAATGCCAACTATTTCACAGGTGGAAGCCTCGCTCCGGTGGTCCTCAGACGAACATAGCGCTGGGCAGCTCGGCCGCGCTACAGATATCAGCGCAACTGAGAGACAAGCAGCGCGCTTTCACGCTGTTCATTGACTTCTTGCGAGCTACTGGTCTTTGGCAACGGCTAGGACTTGTCACCAGAGGTATTGCATATGCTGACATTTTAATATAAAAATGTAAGTAGTACCTGTTAAAGTAATGTTAAATGTATATGAGATGCAGACTACAGTTAAGTTAAACTAACTCCATGTGAACTCGGGATGTATTGCTGCGCAATTAATAAAGAAAGTCAGCTGGGGCTTCGTAACCCCTGCGTTAGACATTGAAGCGTCCTGTAGGCAGCAGCAGTGCTAGTAAGTGTGTCGCTATGTGCAGAGTGCGACGGCAGCGTGGTGAGCACGGAGAGCGCGCTGGCGGCGCTCGCCGAGCTCCTCACCGCCGCCGCCACGCTGCGCCGCCTGCACCAGGCCGCCGACGCGCAGCTCATCGACCAGGCCATCTACCAGGTACCCTACCGCTCCATACACTCATACACCGCCGCCGCCACGCTGCGCCGCCTGCACCAGGCCGCCGACGCGCAGCTCATCGACCAGGCCATCTACCAGGTACCCTACCGCTCCATACACTCATACACCGCCGCCGCCACGCTGCGCCGCCTGCACCAGGCCGCCGACGCGCAGCTCATCGACCAGGCCATCTACCAGGTACCCTACCGCTCCATACACTCATACACCGCCGCCGCCACGCTGCGCCGCCTGCACCAGGCCGCCGACGCGCAGCTCATCGACCAGGCCATCTACCAGGTACCCTACCGCTCCATACACTCATACACCGCCGCCGCCACGCTGCGCCGCCTGCACCAGGCCGCCGACGCGCAGCTCATCGACCAGGCCATCTACCAGGTACCCTACCGCTCCATACACTCATACACCGCCGCCGCCACGCTGCGCCGCCTGCACCAGGCCGCCGACGCGCAGCTCATCGACCAGGCCATCTACCAGGTACCCTACCGCTCCATACACTCATACACCGCCGCCGCCACGCTGCGCCGCCTGCACCAGGCCGCCGACGCGCAGCTCATCGACCAGGCCATCTACCAGGTACCCTACCGCTCCATACACTCATACACCGCCGCCGCCACGCTGCGCCGCCTGCACCAGGCCGCCGACGCGCAGCTCATCGACCAGGCCATCTACCAGGTACCCTACCGCTCCATACACTCATACACCGCCGCCGCCACGCTGCGCCGCCTGCACCAGGCCGCCGACGCGCAGCTCATCGACCAGGCCATCTACCAGGTACCCTACCGCTCCATACACTCATACACCGCCGCCGCCACGCTGCGCCGCCTGCACCAGGCCGCCGACGCGCAGCTCATCGACCAGGCCATCTACCAGGTACCCTACCGCTCCATACACTCATACACCGCCGCCGCCACGCTGCGCCGCCTGCACCAGGCCGCCGACGCGCAGCTCATCGACCAGGCCATCTACCAGGTACCCTACCGCTCCATACACTCATACACCGCCGCCGCCACGCTGCGCCGCCTGCACCAGGCCGCCGACGCGCAGCTCATCGACCAGGCCATCTACCAGGTACCCTACCGCTCCATACACTCATACACCGCCGCCGCCACGCTGCGCCGCCTGCACCAGGCCGCCGACGCGCAGCTCATCGACCAGGCCATCTACCAGGTACCCTACCGCTCCATACACTCATACACCGCCGCCGCCACGCTGCGCCGCCTGCACCAGGCCGCCGACGCGCAGCTCATCGACCAGGCCATCTACCAGGTACCCTACCGCTCCATACACTCATACACCGCCGCCGCCACGCTGCGCCGCCTGCACCAGGCCGCCGACGCGCAGCTCATCGACCAGGCCATCTACCAGGTACCCTACCGCTCCATACACTCATACACCGCCGCCGCCACGCTGCGCCGCCTGCACCAGGCCGCCGACGCGCAGCTCATCGACCAGGCCATCTACCAGGTACCCTACCGCTCCATACACTCATACACCGCCGCCGCCACGCTGCGCCGCCTGCACCAGGCCGCCGACGCGCAGCTCATCGACCAGGCCATCTACCAGGTACCCTACCGCTCCATACACTCATACACCGCCGCCGCCACGCTGCGCCGCCTGCACCAGGCCGCCGACGCGCAGCTCATCGACCAGGCCATCTACCAGGTACCCTACCGCTCCATACACTCATACACCGCCGCCGCCACGCTGCGCCGCCTGCACCAGGCCGCCGACGCGCAGCTCATCGACCAGGCCATCTACCAGGTACCCTACCGCTCCATACACTCATACACCGCCGCCGCCACGCTGCGCCGCCTGCACCAGGCCGCCGACGCGCAGCTCATCGACCAGGCCATCTACCAGGTACCCTACCGCTCCATACACTCATACACCGCCGCCGCCACGCTGCGCCGCCTGCACCAGGCCGCCGACGCGCAGCTCATCGACCAGGCCATCTACCAGGTACCCTACCGCTCCATACACTCATACACCGCCGCCGCCACGCTGCGCCGCCTGCACCAGGCCGCCGACGCGCAGCTCATCGACCAGGCCATCTACCAGGTACCCTACCGCTCCATACACTCATACACCGCCGCCGCCACGCTGCGCCGCCTGCACCAGGCCGCCGACGCGCAGCTCATCGACCAGGCCATCTACCAGGTACCCTACCGCTCCATACACTCATACACCGCCGCCGCCACGCTGCGCCGCCTGCACCAGGCCGCCGACGCGCAGCTCATCGACCAGGCCATCTACCAGGTACCCTACCGCGCCATACATTCGTAAACTTGCTGGTAAATGATAACTCACTGAGGAAACATAACACTGTTACGCCTATGTCGAACTTGCCTTACGACTTTAAAAGTGATTTTGTGCAGGTGGTGTGCGGCGAGCAGCAGGAGGGCGAGGAGGAGGCGGAGGTGGAGGCGGCGCTGTCGTCGGGCGCGCTGTCTCCGGCGGACGTGTGCTACCGGCGCGTGTCGCGCGCGGGCCGCGTGCTGCGCGCTCTGTGCCGCGCCGCGCCGCCGCGCGCGCACCCGCGGGCCGCCGCGCACCACACCGCGCAGACACTCGCCGTCGTCACCGTCAGTGCCACTCTGCACTACACACTATACAACACTGTTCACACCAATTATAATTACATATTATATGCTACACGATTTACTCCGTCACGGTTTATGACTATTATTCTGCTTATGTACATACACTAAAAAACTACATACTTAGTTATGTAGTTTTAAACCAGCTTTTGATGTCTAATAATTTATAGTATTACTAAATAGTATTGTGTTTTTTTGCTAGACTGTATTGAGCGAAATGCACAAATGCGGGTCGCAGTGGCACGCAGAACCACCTCCGCCCCCACTGGGACCTCGCGCGCTCCTACCAGCACTCGCTGACTTACAAAAACGAGCCATCACGTAAGTTCACCCTTTTATTACTTAACACATATGTTTATATTCAACGCTTATGGATTGTAGTAGGATGGCGTGGAGATGTTCGGGGAGTGGTGTGTTATGTATGAGGTGGTGTGGTGCAGCGTGGAGGCGCGGCAGTGCGGCGAGGCGGCGCTGCGCTGGCAGGTGGTGGAGCGCGCGGCGCAGCTGGCCGACGCCGTGCTGGCGGCCGCCGCGCCGCTGGCCCGCGAGCCGCGCGCGCGACACATCTACGCACGCATGCGCACTGACGCCATCACGCCCTTCAGTACGTGCGCACACGCCCATATTCACTTTCGTTTTTTACTATTTTTATCTTATATTCTTGTGTTTTTTCTTCTCGTTTCACGATTCCAGTTGAAGAAGGTGAAACGGAGAGAGCAGCCGTGCTTGCCGAAAAATTCAAAGATTTCGAGCTGCTGGTGGAGCTGTGTATGAAGAACAACGACATGGATCGACTTTACTCATATATCGATAAATATTCTAATGAGGTGGGTTTAGATTGCATTTATGTTATCGTGTTTATTTATATTAGTCTTCCTCCTAAGAACTCCCACTTCATCAAAAGTATCTATCTTAAAGATCTTGTATCCGAGTCTCATCTAGAAGTACAGAGTTTGTTTGACCCTTTTAACATTGTGACCAAAACATTTTGAAGTTAGTTTAATTCCCCTCCCGACTCAATAACAACACAGCTATGTACATGTGCAGGGCATGGCCGAGGTAGCGTTCGCGTGGCTGTCCTCCCGCGGCGGCAAGTACAGCGCGATACTAGCGCGCTCAAGTCCGCTGCGCGTGGGCGGAGCTCTCCGTACGTGGCTGTCTCGAGTACCGTCCCGCGCGCCGCTACTGGCGCTGCACCAGCTGTGCGGCGCCACGCACGCGCCCGCCGCGCACACGCTCGCGCACCTGGCCAACCATGAGACTAGCTCGGTGTCTAGGATGATTGTGAGTATATGCACACTATATTACACGACAGACATTAGCTCTCCGTACGTGGCTGTCTCGAGTACCGTCCCGCGCGCCGCTACTGGCGCTGCACCAGCTGTGCGGCGCCACGCACGCGCCCGCCGCGCACACGCTCGCGCACCTGGCCAACCATGAGACTAGCTCGGTGTCTAGGATGATTGTGAGTATATGCACACTATATTACACGACAGACATTAGCTCTCCGTACGTGGCTGTCTCGAGTACCGTCCCGCGCGCCGCTACTGGCGCTGCACCAGCTGTGCGGCGCCACGCACGCGCCCGCCGCGCACACGCTCGCGCACCTGGCCAACCATGAGACTAGCTCGGTGTCTAGGATGATTGTGAGTATATGCACACTATATTACACGACAGACATTAGCTCTCCGTACGTGGCTGTCTCGAGTACCGTCCCGCGCGCCGCTACTGGCGCTGCACCAGCTGTGCGGCGCCACGCACGCGCCCGCCGCGCACACGCTCGCGCACCTGGCCAACCATGAGACTAGCTCGGTGTCTAGGATGATTGTGAGTATATGCACACTATATTACACGACAGACATTAGCTCTCCGTACGTGGCTGTCTCGAGTACCGTCCCGCGCGCCGCTACTGGCGCTGCACCAGCTGTGCGGCGCCACGCACGCGCCCGCCGCGCACACGCTCGCGCACCTGGCCAACCATGAGACTAGCTCGGTGTCTAGGATGATTGTGAGTATATGCACACTATATTACACGACAGACATTAGCTCTCCGTACGTGGCTGTCTCGAGTACCGTCCCGCGCGCCGCTACTGGCGCTGCACCAGCTGTGCGGCGCCACGCACGCGCCCGCCGCGCACACGCTCGCGCACCTGGCCAACCATGAGACTAGCTCGGTGTCTAGGATGATTGTGAGTATATGCACACTATATTACACGACAGACATTAGCTCTCCGTACGTGGCTGTCTCGAGTACCGTCCCGCGCGCCGCTACTGGCGCTGCACCAGCTGTGCGGCGCCACGCACGCGCCCGCCGCGCACACGCTCGCGCACCTGGCCAACCATGAGACTAGCTCGGTGTCTAGGATGATTGTGAGTATATGCACACTATATTACACGACAGACATTAGCTCTCCGTACGTGGCTGTCTCGAGTACCGTCCCGCGCGCCGCTACTGGCGCTGCACCAGCTGTGCGGCGCCACGCACGCGCCCGCCGCGCACACGCTCGCGCACCTGGCCAACCATGAGACTAGCTCGGTGTCTAGGATGATTGTGAGTATATGCACACTATATTACACGACAGACATTAGCTCTCCGTACGTGGCTGTCTCGAGTACCGTCCCGCGCGCCGCTACTGGCGCTGCACCAGCTGTGCGGCGCCACGCACGCGCCCGCCGCGCACACGCTCGCGCACCTGGCCAACCATGAGACTAGCTCGGTGTCTAGGATGATTGTGAGTATATGCACACTATATTACACGACAGACATTAGCTCTCCGTACGTGGCTGTCTCGAGTACCGTCCCGCGCGCCGCTACTGGCGCTGCACCAGCTGTGCGGCGCCACGCACGCGCCCGCCGCGCACACGCTCGCGCACCTGGCCAACCATGAGACTAGCTCGGTGTCTAGGATGATTGTGAGTATATGCACACTATATTACACGACAGACATTAGCTCTCCGTACGTGGCTGTCTCGAGTACCGTCCCGCGCGCCGCTACTGGCGCTGCACCAGCTGTGCGGCGCCACGCACGCGCCCGCCGCGCACACGCTCGCGCACCTGGCCAACCATGAGACTAGCTCGGTGTCTAGGATGATTGTGAGTATATGCACACTATATTACACGACAGACATTAGCTCTCCGTACGTGGCTGTCTCGAGTACCGTCCCGCGCGCCGCTACTGGCGCTGCACCAGCTGTGCGGCGCCACGCACGCGCCCGCCGCGCACACGCTCGCGCACCTGGCCAACCATGAGACTAGCTCGGTGTCTAGGATGATTGTGAGTATATGCACACTATATTACACGACAGACATTAGCTCTCCGTACGTGGCTGTCTCGAGTACCGTCCCGCGCGCCGCTACTGGCGCTGCACCAGCTGTGCGGCGCCACGCACGCGCCCGCCGCGCACACGCTCGCGCACCTGGCCAACCATGAGACTAGCTCGGTGTCTAGGATGATTGTGAGTATATGCACACTATATTACACGACAGACATTAGCTCTCCGTACGTGGCTGTCTCGAGTACCGTCCCGCGCGCCGCTACTGGCGCTGCACCAGCTGTGCGGCGCCACGCACGCGCCCGCCGCGCACACGCTCGCGCACCTGGCCAACCATGAGACTAGCTCGGTGTCTAGGATGATTGTGAGTATATGCACACTATATTACACGACAGACATTAGCTCTCCGTACGTGGCTGTCTCGAGTACCGTCCCGCGCGCCGCTACTGGCGCTGCACCAGCTGTGCGGCGCCACGCACGCGCCCGCCGCGCACACGCTCGCGCACCTGGCCAACCATGAGACTAGCTCGGTGTCTAGGATGATTGTGAGTATATGCACACTATATTACACGACAGACATTAGCTCTCCGTACGTGGCTGTCTCGAGTACCGTCCCGCGCGCCGCTACTGGCGCTGCACCAGCTGTGCGGCGCCACGCACGCGCCCGCCGCGCACACGCTCGCGCACCTGGCCAACCATGAGACTAGCTCGGTGTCTAGGATGATTGTGAGTATATGCACACTATATTACACGACAGACATTAGCTCTCCGTACGTGGCTGTCTCGAGTACCGTCCCGCGCGCCGCTACTGGCGCTGCACCAGCTGTGCGGCGCCACGCACGCGCCCGCCGCGCACACGCTCGCGCACCTGGCCAACCATGAGACTAGCTCGGTGTCTAGGATGATTGTGAGTATATGCACACTATATTACACGACAGACATTAGCTCTCCGTACGTGGCTGTCTCGAGTACCGTCCCGCGCGCCGCTACTGGCGCTGCACCAGCTGTGCGGCGCCACGCACGCGCCCGCCGCGCACACGCTCGCGCACCTGGCCAACCATGAGACTAGCTCGGTGTCTAGGATGATTGTGAGTATATGCACACTATATTACACGACAGACATTAGCTCTCCGTACGTGGCTGTCTCGAGTACCGTCCCGCGCGCCGCTACTGGCGCTGCACCAGCTGTGCGGCGCCACGCACGCGCCCGCCGCGCACACGCTCGCGCACCTGGCCAACCATGAGACTAGCTCGGTGTCTAGGATGATTGTGAGTATATGCACACTATATTACACGACAGACATTAGCTCTCCGTACGTGGCTGTCTCGAGTACCGTCCCGCGCGCCGCTACTGGCGCTGCACCAGCTGTGCGGCGCCACGCACGCGCCCGCCGCGCACACGCTCGCGCACCTGGCCAACCATGAGACTAGCTCGGTGTCTAGGATGATTGTGAGTATATGCACACTATATTACACGACAGACATTAGCTCTCCGTACGTGGCTGTCTCGAGTACCGTCCCGCGCGCCGCTACTGGCGCTGCACCAGCTGTGCGGCGCCACGCACGCGCCCGCCGCGCACACGCTCGCGCACCTGGCCAACCATGAGACTAGCTCGGTGTCTAGGATGATTGTGAGTATATGCACACTATATTACACGACAGACATTAGCTCTCCGTACGTGGCTGTCTCGAGTACCGTCCCGCGCGCCGCTACTGGCGCTGCACCAGCTGTGCGGCGCCACGCACGCGCCCGCCGCGCACACGCTCGCGCACCTGGCCAACCATGAGACTAGCTCGGTGTCTAGGATGATTGTGAGTATATGCACACTATATTACACGACAGACATTAGCTCTCCGTACGTGGCTGTCTCGAGTACCGTCCCGCGCGCCGCTACTGGCGCTGCACCAGCTGTGCGGCGCCACGCACGCGCCCGCCGCGCACACGCTCGCGCACCTGGCCAACCATGAGACTAGCTCGGTGTCTAGGATGATTGTGAGTATATGCACACTATATTACACGACAGACATTAGCTCTCCGTACGTGGCTGTCTCGAGTACCGTCCCGCGCGCCGCTACTGGCGCTGCACCAGCTGTGCGGCGCCACGCACGCGCCCGCCGCGCACACGCTCGCGCACCTGGCCAACCATGAGACTAGCTCGGTGTCTAGGATGATTGTGAGTATATGCACACTATATTACACGACAGACATTAGCTCTCCGTACGTGGCTGTCTCGAGTACCGTCCCGCGCGCCGCTACTGGCGCTGCACCAGCTGTGCGGCGCCACGCACGCGCCCGCCGCGCACACGCTCGCGCACCTGGCCAACCATGAGACTAGCTCGGTGTCTAGGATGATTGTGAGTATATGCACACTATATTACACGACAGACATTAGCTCTCCGTACGTGGCTGTCTCGAGTACCGTCCCGCGCGCCGCTACTGGCGCTGCACCAGCTGTGCGGCGCCACGCACGCGCCCGCCGCGCACACGCTCGCGCACCTGGCCAACCATGAGACTAGCTCGGTGTCTAGGATGATTGTGAGTATATGCACACTATATTACACGACAGACATTAGCTCTCCGTACGTGGCTGTCTCGAGTACCGTCCCGCGCGCCGCTACTGGCGCTGCACCAGCTGTGCGGCGCCACGCACGCGCCCGCCGCGCACACGCTCGCGCACCTGGCCAACCATGAGACTAGCTCGGTGTCTAGGATGATTGTGAGTATATGCACACTATATTACACGACAGACATTAGCTCTCCGTACGTGGCTGTCTCGAGTACCGTCCCGCGCGCCGCTACTGGCGCTGCACCAGCTGTGCGGCGCCACGCACGCGCCCGCCGCGCACACGCTCGCGCACCTGGCCAACCATGAGACTAGCTCGGTGTCTAGGATGATTGTGAGTATATGCACACTATATTACACGACAGACATTAGCTCTCCGTACGTGGCTGTCTCGAGTACCGTCCCGCGCGCCGCTACTGGCGCTGCACCAGCTGTGCGGCGCCACGCACGCGCCCGCCGCGCACACGCTCGCGCACCTGGCCAACCATGAGACTAGCTCGGTGTCTAGGATGATTGTGAGTATATGCACACTATATTACACGACAGACATTAGCTCTCCGTACGTGGCTGTCTCGAGTACCGTCCCGCGCGCCGCTACTGGCGCTGCACCAGCTGTGCGGCGCCACGCACGCGCCCGCCGCGCACACGCTCGCGCACCTGGCCAACCATGAGACTAGCTCGGTGTCTAGGATGATTGTGAGTATATGCACACTATATTACACGACAGACATTAGCTCTCCGTACGTGGCTGTCTCGAGTACCGTCCCGCGCGCCGCTACTGGCGCTGCACCAGCTGTGCGGCGCCACGCACGCGCCCGCCGCGCACACGCTCGCGCACCTGGCCAACCATGAGACTAGCTCGGTGTCTAGGATGATTGTGAGTATATGCACACTATATTACACGACAGACATTAGCTCTCCGTACGTGGCTGTCTCGAGTACCGTCCCGCGCGCCGCTACTGGCGCTGCACCAGCTGTGCGGCGCCACGCACGCGCCCGCCGCGCACACGCTCGCGCACCTGGCCAACCATGAGACTAGCTCGGTGTCTAGGATGATTGTGAGTATATGCACACTATATTACACGACAGACATTAGCTCTCCGTACGTGGCTGTCTCGAGTACCGTCCCGCGCGCCGCTACTGGCGCTGCACCAGCTGTGCGGCGCCACGCACGCGCCCGCCGCGCACACGCTCGCGCACCTGGCCAACCATGAGACTAGCTCGGTGTCTAGGATGATTGTGAGTATATGCACACTATATTACACGACAGACATTAGCTCTCCGTACGTGGCTGTCTCGAGTACCGTCCCGCGCGCCGCTACTGGCGCTGCACCAGCTGTGCGGCGCCACGCACGCGCCCGCCGCGCACACGCTCGCGCACCTGGCCAACCATGAGACTAGCTCGGTGTCTAGGATGATTGTGAGTATATGCACACTATATTACACGACAGACATTAGCTCTCCGTACGTGGCTGTCTCGAGTACCGTCCCGCGCGCCGCTACTGGCGCTGCACCAGCTGTGCGGCGCCACGCACGCGCCCGCCGCGCACACGCTCGCGCACCTGGCCAACCATGAGACTAGCTCGGTGTCTAGGATGATTGTGAGTATATGCACACTATATTACACGACAGACATTAGCTCTCCGTACGTGGCTGTCTCGAGTACCGTCCCGCGCGCCGCTACTGGCGCTGCACCAGCTGTGCGGCGCCACGCACGCGCCCGCCGCGCACACGCTCGCGCACCTGGCCAACCATGAGACTAGCTCGGTGTCTAGGATGATTGTGAGTATATGCACACTATATTACACGACAGACATTAGCTCTCCGTACGTGGCTGTCTCGAGTACCGTCCCGCGCGCCGCTACTGGCGCTGCACCAGCTGTGCGGCGCCACGCACGCGCCCGCCGCGCACACGCTCGCGCACCTGGCCAACCATGAGACTAGCTCGGTGTCTAGGATGATTGTGAGTATATGCACACTATATTACACGACAGACATTAGCTCTCCGTACGTGGCTGTCTCGAGTACCGTCCCGCGCGCCGCTACTGGCGCTGCACCAGCTGTGCGGCGCCACGCACGCGCCCGCCGCGCACACGCTCGCGCACCTGGCCAACCATGAGACTAGCTCGGTGTCTAGGATGATTGTGAGTATATGCACACTATATTACACGACAGACATTAGCTCTCCGTACGTGGCTGTCTCGAGTACCGTCCCGCGCGCCGCTACTGGCGCTGCACCAGCTGTGCGGCGCCACGCACGCGCCCGCCGCGCACACGCTCGCGCACCTGGCCAACCATGAGACTAGCTCGGTGTCTAGGATGATTGTGAGTATATGCACACTATATTACACGACAGACATTAGCTCTCCGTACGTGGCTGTCTCGAGTACCGTCCCGCGCGCCGCTACTGGCGCTGCACCAGCTGTGCGGCGCCACGCACGCGCCCGCCGCGCACACGCTCGCGCACCTGGCCAACCATGAGACTAGCTCGGTGTCTAGGATGATTGTGAGTATATGCACACTATATTACACGACAGACATTAGCTCTCCGTACGTGGCTGTCTCGAGTACCGTCCCGCGCGCCGCTACTGGCGCTGCACCAGCTGTGCGGCGCCACGCACGCGCCCGCCGCGCACACGCTCGCGCACCTGGCCAACCATGAGACTAGCTCGGTGTCTAGGATGATTGTGAGTATATGCACACTATATTACACGACAGACATTAGCTCTCCGTACGTGGCTGTCTCGAGTACCGTCCCGCGCGCCGCTACTGGCGCTGCACCAGCTGTGCGGCGCCACGCACGCGCCCGCCGCGCACACGCTCGCGCACCTGGCCAACCATGAGACTAGCTCGGTGTCTAGGATGATTGTGAGTATATGCACACTATATTACACGACAGACATTAGCTCTCCGTACGTGGCTGTCTCGAGTACCGTCCCGCGCGCCGCTACTGGCGCTGCACCAGCTGTGCGGCGCCACGCACGCGCCCGCCGCGCACACGCTCGCGCACCTGGCCAACCATGAGACTAGCTCGGTGTCTAGGATGATTGTGAGTATATGCACACTATATTACACGACAGACATTAGCTCTCCGTACGTGGCTGTCTCGAGTACCGTCCCGCGCGCCGCTACTGGCGCTGCACCAGCTGTGCGGCGCCACGCACGCGCCCGCCGCGCACACGCTCGCGCACCTGGCCAACCATGAGACTAGCTCGGTGTCTAGGATGATTGTGAGTATATGCACACTATATTACACGACAGACATTAGCTCTCCGTACGTGGCTGTCTCGAGTACCGTCCCGCGCGCCGCTACTGGCGCTGCACCAGCTGTGCGGCGCCACGCACGCGCCCGCCGCGCACACGCTCGCGCACCTGGCCAACCATGAGACTAGCTCGGTGTCTAGGATGATTGTGAGTATATGCACACTATATTACACGACAGACATTAGCTCTCCGTACGTGGCTGTCTCGAGTACCGTCCCGCGCGCCGCTACTGGCGCTGCACCAGCTGTGCGGCGCCACGCACGCGCCCGCCGCGCACACGCTCGCGCACCTGGCCAACCATGAGACTAGCTCGGTGTCTAGGATGATTGTGAGTATATGCACACTATATTACACGACAGACATTAGCTCTCCGTACGTGGCTGTCTCGAGTACCGTCCCGCGCGCCGCTACTGGCGCTGCACCAGCTGTGCGGCGCCACGCACGCGCCCGCCGCGCACACGCTCGCGCACCTGGCCAACCATGAGACTAGCTCGGTGTCTAGGATGATTGTGAGTATATGCACACTATATTACACGACAGACATTAGCTCTCCGTACGTGGCTGTCTCGAGTACCGTCCCGCGCGCCGCTACTGGCGCTGCACCAGCTGTGCGGCGCCACGCACGCGCCCGCCGCGCACACGCTCGCGCACCTGGCCAACCATGAGACTAGCTCGGTGTCTAGGATGATTGTGAGTATATGCACACTATATTACACGACAGACATTAGCTCTCCGTACGTGGCTGTCTCGAGTACCGTCCCGCGCGCCGCTACTGGCGCTGCACCAGCTGTGCGGCGCCACGCACGCGCCCGCCGCGCACACGCTCGCGCACCTGGCCAACCATGAGACTAGCTCGGTGTCTAGGATGATTGTGAGTATATGCACACTATATTACACGACAGACATTAGCTCTCCGTACGTGGCTGTCTCGAGTACCGTCCCGCGCGCCGCTACTGGCGCTGCACCAGCTGTGCGGCGCCACGCACGCGCCCGCCGCGCACACGCTCGCGCACCTGGCCAACCATGAGACTAGCTCGGTGTCTAGGATGATTGTGAGTATATGCACACTATATTACACGACAGACATTAGCTCTCCGTACGTGGCTGTCTCGAGTACCGTCCCGCGCGCCGCTACTGGCGCTGCACCAGCTGTGCGGCGCCACGCACGCGCCCGCCGCGCACACGCTCGCGCACCTGGCCAACCATGAGACTAGCTCGGTGTCTAGGATGATTGTGAGTATATGCACACTATATTACACGACAGACATTAGCTCTCCGTACGTGGCTGTCTCGAGTACCGTCCCGCGCGCCGCTACTGGCGCTGCACCAGCTGTGCGGCGCCACGCACGCGCCCGCCGCGCACACGCTCGCGCACCTGGCCAACCATGAGACTAGCTCGGTGTCTAGGATGATTGTGAGTATATGCACACTATATTACACGACAGACATTAGCTCTCCGTACGTGGCTGTCTCGAGTACCGTCCCGCGCGCCGCTACTGGCGCTGCACCAGCTGTGCGGCGCCACGCACGCGCCCGCCGCGCACACGCTCGCGCACCTGGCCAACCATGAGACTAGCTCGGTGTCTAGGATGATTGTGAGTATATGCACACTATATTACACGACAGACATTAGCTCTCCGTACGTGGCTGTCTCGAGTACCGTCCCGCGCGCCGCTACTGGCGCTGCACCAGCTGTGCGGCGCCACGCACGCGCCCGCCGCGCACACGCTCGCGCACCTGGCCAACCATGAGACTAGCTCGGTGTCTAGGATGATTGTGAGTATATGCACACTATATTACACGACAGACATTAGCTCTCCGTACGTGGCTGTCTCGAGTACCGTCCCGCGCGCCGCTACTGGCGCTGCACCAGCTGTGCGGCGCCACGCACGCGCCCGCCGCGCACACGCTCGCGCACCTGGCCAACCATGAGACTAGCTCGGTGTCTAGGATGATTGTGAGTATATGCACACTATATTACACGACAGACATTAGCTCTCCGTACGTGGCTGTCTCGAGTACCGTCCCGCGCGCCGCTACTGGCGCTGCACCAGCTGTGCGGCGCCACGCACGCGCCCGCCGCGCACACGCTCGCGCACCTGGCCAACCATGAGACTAGCTCGGTGTCTAGGATGATTGTGAGTATATGCACACTATATTACACGACAGACATTAGCTCTCCGCACGTGGCTGTCTCGAGTACCGTCCCGCGCGCCGCTACTGGCGCTGCACCAGCTGTGCGGCGCCACGCACGCGCCCGCCGCGCACACGCTCGCGCACCTGGCCAACCATGAGACTAGCTCGGTGTCTAGGATGATTGTGAGTATATGCACACTATATTACACGACAGACATTAGCTCTCCGTACGTGGCTGTCTCGAGTACCGTCCCGCGCGCCGCTACTGGCGCTGCACCAGCTGTGCGGCGCCACGCACGCGCCCGCCGCGCACACGCTCGCGCACCTGGCCAACCATGAGACTAGCTCGGTGTCTAGGATGATTGTGAGTATATGCACACTATATTACACGACAGACATTAGCTCTCCGTACGTGGCTGTCTCGAGTACCGTCCCGCGCGCCGCTACTGGCGCTGCACCAGCTGTGCGGCGCCACGCACGCGCCCGCCGCGCACACGCTCGCGCACCTGGCCAACCATGAGACTAGCTCGGTGTCTAGGATGATTGTGAGTATATGCACACTATATTACACGACAGACATTAGCTCTCCGTACGTGGCTGTCTCGAGTACCGTCCCGCGCGCCGCTACTGGCGCTGCACCAGCTGTGCGGCGCCACGCACGCGCCCGCCGCGCACACGCTCGCGCACCTGGCCAACCATGAGACTAGCTCGGTGTCTAGGATGATTGTGAGTATATGCACACTATATTACACGACAGACATTAGCTCTCCGTACGTGGCTGTCTCGAGTACCGTCCCGCGCGCCGCTACTGGCGCTGCACCAGCTGTGCGGCGCCACGCACGCGCCCGCCGCGCACACGCTCGCGCACCTGGCCAACCATGAGACTAGCTCGGTGTCTAGGATGATTGTGAGTATATGCACACTATATTACACGACAGACATTAGCTCTCCGTACGTGGCTGTCTCGAGTACCGTCCCGCGCGCCGCTACTGGCGCTGCACCAGCTGTGCGGCGCCACGCACGCGCCCGCCGCGCACACGCTCGCGCACCTGGCCAACCATGAGACTAGCTCGGTGTCTAGGATGATTGTGAGTATATGCACACTATATTACACGACAGACATTAGCTCTCCGTACGTGGCTGTCTCGAGTACCGTCCCGCGCGCCGCTACTGGCGCTGCACCAGCTGTGCGGCGCCACGCACGCGCCCGCCGCGCACACGCTCGCGCACCTGGCCAACCATGAGACTAGCTCGGTGTCTAGGATGATTGTGAGTATATGCACACTATATTACACGACAGACATTAGCTCTCCGTACGTGGCTGTCTCGAGTACCGTCCCGCGCGCCGCTACTGGCGCTGCACCAGCTGTGCGGCGCCACGCACGCGCCCGCCGCGCACACGCTCGCGCACCTGGCCAACCATGAGACTAGCTCGGTGTCTAGGATGATTGTGAGTATATGCACACTATATTACACGACAGACATTAGCTCTCCGTACGTGGCTGTCTCGAGTACCGTCCCGCGCGCCGCTACTGGCGCTGCACCTACCGCTAAATAGAACTGTATAATGTAGTCGCCTACCTTTATCCTAGCAATAAATGGATCCCGTCTAAGAGCGACCTTCTCTCATCGAGTTTCCGAATAAAACAAATATTTTACAGAACTACGTGTAAATGATCAAAACGTAACTAGACCGCCATCCCATATTCTGGCATAGCTATATTTAATTAAACATAATTTTGTATTTTTTTTTTTATTAATCACTCATGGAGTTTCCGAAAAAAAAATACGCGAATCGAAAGTAAACGCTTTAAATGAAATGGTATAATAATGTCGTCTACATTTATCCTGGCAATAATGTGGGGTTACCAGCTATAAACAGGTTAGAAAAATTAATAATTTACTCTCATCGAATTTTCTTACAACATTTTGGTAAAGTGTAGTTAATTATATTACAAACACGATGGCATAAGGTCGCCTTAAGAAAACCTGACTTAAGGCGACCTCAATTTCAATTTCATTCACTTTTAAGGGTATTGAACCGCCATATACTATAGTGTTTGTAATATTATTATCTACTCTTTACCAAAATGTTGTAAGGAAACTCGATGAGAGTAAATTACTAATTTTTCTTACCTGTTTATAGCTGGCAACCCCACATTATTGCCAGGATAAATGTATATGACTTTATTATACCATTTTATTTAAAGCATTTACTTTCGATTAGTGTATTTTTTTCGGAAACTCCATAAGTGATTAATGAAAAAAAAAATACTAAATAATGTTTAATTAAATATAGCTATGCCAGAATATGGGATGGCGATCTAGTTACATTTTGTTCATTTACATGTTATTCTGTAAAATATTTGTTTTATTTGGAAACTCGATGAGGGAACTTCGCTCTTAGACGGGATCTTCTACTATTAAGTAGAGAAACGTGACGCGTACATTTGACAAATTATTCTGAATTCGTTATTGAAAAAAAAACTTCGGAAACTGTCAGAAAGTAACCATCACTTACTGTACTGAAACGCATAATTAGAAATTCCATTTACTACTGTCATCTTTTTCTTCTTCTACCTGTCGTTATCCCGGCCGGTGCCAGGGTCCGCCTTCCAGCTAATTCTTCTCCATTTCGCCCGATCTTTGGTATCCTCAATAGTAAGGCCATTGACCCTTATATATTTCTTGACAACATTTAGCCAGCGCTTCTTTGATTTGCCCCTAGGTCGTGGGCCCCGAATATTTAGGCTATAAAATGTTACAAGACTTAAAAATTAATTTCTACCAAATTTACATAATACATTATATCTAAAAACTATTCCAAAATTACAAACGTCACACTTAAACGTTGTTAATTCACCATCCACCATTAACGACGTTTTGTTGCAGACAATGGCATCTATGGCGAAACTGTGCCTCATAGCGTCAGACGAAACTGAGACAACAGACATCATGCGTAAGATCGAGAATCGCTTGTCTCTAGGCGAGCAGCACTCCGCCCTCCCCAGAGATATTCGCTTGCACTACGGACTCGACACTGAAGATACGCGGGTTATGTCGCCAGAGGAACTCGTGCAGGTAACATGCTGACATCATTAGTTACGATTTTTTATTAATTTTGATCTGAAGGGAGGCCTATGTTCAGCAGTGTACTTCTTATGCCTGAATTGGAAGAGAGTGGGAAAAAAGGAAAAAAGAGAAAGAAAATTAAGTTACATCACAATGGACATATATTATCTGAGTAATCATTTTTGTTTCAGATGTACGTAGAATCTGAGAGCAAGTCTCTAACAGAATACGACTACAAGAAGGCGCTCGATCTTACAGACTTCATTCAAGATATGGAGAGAAGGGATGACCTCAGACTGAGGGTAAATTTTATTATTATTATATCATAGAATTTAACTATAAATAAAATTGTCAACTAACTTCAATAAAACTTGCCTTAGAATTGACTTATTTTATTAGAGCAAATATGGCACTAATCTATGCGTTTATATCAAGTATGAGGGAAATCAGTGGTGCGAGAGGGCAGATATGATGTATGGAGATGTATGATTATATTGAAGTGAAAAAAAAACAGAAACTTTAAATGCAGCATAGTACTGATTTTTTTTTTTGTTATAAACATTTATTGTTCGCTTACTGATTGGTCCCTCCTAGTGTAGTAATATGTGAATGTGCCGTGGTGTTAGTGTGTGTGAAGTGGTAGTGTCCGTGGTGATGGTCCGTGGTGCGGTGCAGGTGTGGTGCGCGTGCATCCGGCGCGACGACTGGGCGTCGTGTCGCGTGGACGAGCCCTCCGAACAACTCAACAGCCACATGTTCTTCCGACTCATCGACCTCGTGCACGTCATGGGTCAGTATGCTACCTACTTATGTATTACGCCTTTATGCTGGCGTAGGGAAACTGTCGTACTAATGACATTGTATTGTTGCATTGTATCTGTAATCACTGAAACTACCACCTGGTTTCGTTTTCAGTCGCAGTCTTGATATACTCTATATTTTCAAATATGTCCGAGCTTTACTTCTTAAGAATCACAAAATAAGAACTTATAGACAAATTCTAATAGCACATATAATTGAGCCCAAAATATTTTTAAAATATAGCATAAATTCTCAAATTCATTATGCCACTTACTTTTTGGAATTCCTAGAATAGTCCACATTATTTCCTCGTTTATTTAATGAATAGTACCATGACAATATTACCAGGAGGAGACCTGGAGCTACTGCTGCCTCCGCTAGACGACATCCTGACGGCTCCCGAGCTGGCGGACCTGGTGTCCGACCCCAAATTCCACTTCCTCATCAAGTACGGCTACGAGTGCGTGCACTACACGCGCAACGACACCATCATGGAGGACTAACCACTCGTACTGTCCGATACTGGATACTGAGCACCTCATACACTACGGGAAATCTTACCAACAACGCGATAAAAAAATGTATATTGAATGTTGCTGTTAAATGTTTTTTTTTACCAGCGTCTCTTATCTCTCTGAACCCTTTTTACCAGTATTTTTGTTATGGCACGGCAACTTGACTGCACTTCACCCATGTTAAGAACAGTGCGATCTAGATAGAGTGCAGTACGACGACAAACATTAATCTCTCGGCTTACCAGAGAGTACCTGATAGGTTATGGTTGGGATCACTTAATGTCTTCATTTATTACCTAGAGGGTTTCTAACACAAACTGAAAGCGTCAGAGATTTGTCGTACTTGATGAATATGTTTTTATTATTTATTAAAAAACACACTTTGTACTAAAATGTTATTGTTTTGTATTAAACATTTTAGAAAGATTCAATGCCATAATAATAATAAGACTGTAACAGTTCGTGTACAGGGTGTAAGATTAAATAAGACACACGTTGAAGAAAGATATTGATTAAGTATTTGACTTTCAACCCAAATATATCTAATACCTGATGATAAAATAGCTTACATCGTCATTCTCGGTAAAATACCGACCTTTTCATTTGTACAGAATGCGCCGGACGCCCACTGCGGCATGTGCGAGAGTGTGCCCAATATCATTGTCACATGCAATAAAGACAAGTGGTGTGAAATATTTTACAAAAGAAAATTTAAAAAATGACTGGTCAATCATCCATTAACAGTGTTTTTATTAGCGTGTATTTTTGTGAGTTACACTCAAGTGTGAACTACCACGTGTTTAAGTAAATCTCTTGTTTAAACTAACACTGTGTTTATGGCTGTATATGTCTGGCTGTTTTTAAACCAAAGTGGATATGTAAACGTATTTGTTGTGTGTACTTGCAGAATAAACAATCCATTAACAAGTGTATTGCATAAGTATGAGCAAGAAACAAGCGAACAACATGTACTGATGAATAAGAAATAAACTTTACTCGAGACATACAACTATGTATAATTACCAACCAAGTTAGTATCACACAGTGTTTTTATTCAGAGTTGCTGTATGCCAAAATTGTCTAGATCTGGCATAAGAGAAGGAATAAAAAAAAGAAATTAATGTATTGAATATAGTTTAGTTTCATGCGTCATCATCATTTTCATCTCATTAAAAATTCAAATAATTTTATTTGAGTTCGGTTCATCGTTCGAAAAAGTTATATTATTTTTATTTGAATTGGGGCATTTCAATAGTTTACCTAATAACACAGTAATATCGCCAATTAAGAGTGAACATCGCTTAAATTCGAACGTATCATTAACAGTTGGCAACAGATAATAAAGTACTTTGGTAATATTTGAGAAACTGTGCGTTTTTCTCCCATAAAAATGCACAATGTTTCTCTAGACGTTATATTTTAGACAGGCATAGAATGATTGCGACGAAAAGAAAATTATATCACGAATCAAGAAAATTATATCGATTGTTCAGTCGCACCGCACACACATTGTTTCATCGAGTCGGTTAGCTTTCGACAAATGTTTTCTTTCCACATGAGTTTATTTGAAAATATCATATTTTATTTGAACATTCAAACATTTTTGCGTAAGTAGATATTTGGCAATTCATCCCATTCCAAACATTAAATCTCAATATGAAAATTTCATCAAAATCATTTTCATTAAATCATTATCATTTAATTATAGTACATATAGGCCGGTGTTTGTGTCGTGTATGTGTCCATTTATAGGAGTACATCATATCCAGAGTATCGCAGTATAAGTAAAAGGTGTTAATGTTACATGAAAGTGTAAGTTCCATCAGTCAAGTGTTGACCTCTCACTTTACAGGATTAACTAATACAAACAACAATTTTATGACAGATTGACCCAGGGGCTCGAAGCAAGGGTTTTGGAAAATAAAATGCAAAGCTATTACTCGTAATCCTTTTTTATTAATGACTAACAACCAACCAACTACCAAAATTCCAACCTCTTGCTGGTAAATGCAACCCAGGATATCAGTGAATTTAGGTGAAGTGATTGCAGACGGCCAAAGTTCGGCAGTGGCTGGTGATTATTTACACAATATTTGTTTTGCTTGTTCCTAAAGATTATTTGATTTTGCAAGATAATCTTGTTAATAAGAAGTGAATGGTCTAAATTGCCTCTGGCACGACACCAATGCCTGCCTATTATTTGAGTAAGCGTTTAGTCGATAAGCTTCATAATTCAACAACATCTGAATTATCCAACAGCGATTGAGTGCGGTTTTTGAATCGTTCAACAACTACAAAATCATTAAATATGTACAATAAGGTTCATCTTCGAATCAATTATTTCGGTAGAAAGACAAAAATCATTTTTGAAATAACACTAAAGACCCAAGATGAAACAGAAATAGGAAACATACGTGTATCTTGCGCACTTTCAGTCTTTGTGCCTTATGGTTGAATGTGTTAAAATGATTTATTATGTAAGCAATCCATTTGTACACCCTATTGCACTGCGCTAATGTATAAACATACAATTTTACCCATCCTTGACACAGTTATGATATGAACAGGTCACTTAAGAGTTTCGTTTGCTCATTCACAAATATTTACACGAATCAACTACAATCATTCATTTTGTATATTTTCATTGGTGATCTCTTTTTAGTGAGCGCAGTTGGTAACATCGTTTTGACAGCATAAGATTTTTAGGTTTTTCGTGGTATTTTAAAATTCACAGTTGGTTATGAAAGGCCCCGTGAAACAGGAGTGCGCTGGATCGAAACCTGCTCCGACCAAATGTTTGTGTGGTCTATAGTATTTTGTATTTTTGTTGGCCTAGATGTTGTGTGATTGAAGTTTGTAGTAGTTTCTGATACACACGATACTAAGAGTCGCGTATTCATCTTGTGTCAGGACTATCAGTCTATCGATTGATGTCTATAAATTTAACCGTCATGCAGAAGGCAGCACAATAGGTCATGGTATTGGCCGACAGATTGACAGAGGATATGTTGTTTTTCCAACACAGATCAAAGGGTTTTGTTTGATTATTAGTAGAATTATGTCTGTCTCCATATGTTTAGCCACGGTATTGGCACATATCTGTAAACATAATAATAATCTGGTGTTTATTGCGACAGTGAGCAATCCCGTTGAGGTATCCCGTCTGCTCGTGCCTCTTATTCCGTAAAATATATCATATAATAATGACCATTAGTTGTATGGAACGATTTAGAAATAGCACAATATTATCGCAAACAACTGAAACTCACCATTCGATGATTCGTCGTCAGACTGATTTAGATGTAAGTCGACAGTTTTACCTTTCGTGAATTGTGCGTTTTGTTGTGTGAAGTGAAATGCCTTTGTTGTATTTAATAACGATATGTATGCCTAAAATAGGAGGATAACATTTAGGAGATACATTTTTAAACACGTAACAGAAGCCAAGACAACGATTTCTGTTTATTGAATATTAAAAAAAAAGAAACCTAACTTGCATAAAAATGCTCGCCCCCTGATGAGATGAATTTTTGTTACGTGTTTCTTAGAGTATATACTGTATGATTTCTTTATTGGCCAATGGCGTTTGTTCTCCTGGACCAATTCCTAGAAAGGTGAATCCAATTGGAAAATCTAAAACTTAAAACATTCTGCGACATGGATAGAAAAATGTTTCGTCGACCTCAGCTAATTGTGGGGTAAGAATAAATAAAAGAAAGGGATGAATTTTCAAAAATCCTTCTGTAGTGCTCGTTTCCGTTTGATTACTTTTGTGGAAGGTATGATGGTTCTACTTTCTTGACTTCTTGGTTTAGGCTGTGCGTTTTATGTTATTATAATTTTATGAAATAGATGCCAATGATAATTAATTTGTTTAAAATATGATCCCGGTTTTATGTAAAATGTTTTGTTTGTTGCTTTAAATATAAGTTCTAAATAAAATGTGTGAATTATTTCTGTCCATTTCCCGCCAATTTCGCTTTGAACGCGCGCCATTTGTTCAATTGACGCCAGTTGGTCGCCGGTCGGCCGGCGCGGCGCATGCGTGTTGTGTTATTTTCTCGTTTTTGTTTACTGTATGAAAGGCACGCATTCGCGTCGGGACATTCGAGAGAAACTTATGTTAATGTTACTCTAAGTAAAGAAATACTTATAATCACTGTGTATTGGTGTACCAAAAGTTCTGTTTGGAGTGAATTCATTGAAGTTAAATTATTGATTGCTAAAACTACTCTACTGGACAACAACGTAAGTGATATTTTTGTTTCTTACTATTTGCCTTAAACGAAAATTTAACCCTGCCCAATGTTTTTATTCATATTTTAGAACAAGAAAATTATTAAAGATCAGGAGAATTAATTTAGTAAGTGTAAATATTCTTTAAAATGCAAATCACATGAAATGCTTCACTGCGTAGCTACGGTTCTTTTTCGAAACGCTTTGTTGTTTTGGTGAAAAATAATTTGCAAAACATTTAAAAACATACAAATGTACCTACCTAATTCAATTATTTTGCTAAAATATTCAGTTACACCAAGGATTTATGAATGAATTATTATAGTTGCCCTTGGTTTCTGTAGCGTGATGATAAACTATTAGTAAATAGTAAGTATTGAGATTTGTCTAGATTGGAATCTGCTTTACCATTAAAAAGATTCTACAATGTTAGCGTAATGTTTAGATTTTAATCGTTTACGTCTGAAATTAACCAATATACTAGGGAGTTTATTTGTCAACTTCAGACGTATACGATTAAAATTTACCCATAATTTACAGGGGTAAAAATAAATAATATGTATTAGATCTACGTACTGTATACCTACCTCAACTGTAATAAGTACCATATTCTGTTAAGAAACAAAACGTGAAGCAATTCCTAAATTTTGCCTGGACCTCAAAGGGGCGAAGCAAACTTTTCGGGTTGCTGATACGATACCCTTGATGGCTATTTGATCTGAAATGACTTGCTGTGCATTTAGTTCACAACAATATGCCTGTTTTCTGTGAGATCTAGTATTTTGGGACTCCTGTAAACATGAACTCTTAACCGTAAGATAGAATTTGAATACAATAGTTAAATTTGCCGTACAGGATTTAGGTGGCAATGCAAGTTTTAAAATAAGGGTTGACGAAAAAAAAGGAACGGTAAAATCTCTTATCTAATCCATCCATTGTTTAGCTTAGACTTCATATCGATCATGCGATTCTTTCGGCCCCTGTAAGCCTTAACCACTGTTCGCCGGTATACCTACCTCACGAGGTGATCTGACTATCACATGTAGCTATTTATATGGAGCATTAATTATTGTTTTGCTCCAGGCCAGAAGACGCACGTATTATTCCATGCTGTCTAGTGAAGTGAGTGTCGCCATATTTGGCGCCTGCACCTCGCACCGGACGTGTGCAGACGTGACGGCGGATAATTTAGCAATTACTGTCACTTGTGACGAGTATGTGTCATACAAGCCATGTTGTCTCCAAGATATAGTTCGAACTGAAATACACGCAAAACCGATACAAAGCAATTACTTTGCTGTCAGTTCGTCCAGTGAACGAGATTACTAGAGGCCCATTATCCATTTTCTCCACCCGTCTCATTTTTCCTTTGCTTTCCTTCCCATTTTTACAGGACCCATACACTATCCAAGTGTTATAGATGTTGATGGACGGCGATAATAAATTTACTGAACCTATGTATTATAAAACATCTCAGGCACTCCATTGAAAAGAGAAAGACACGTTTTTCGTAAGCATTGTCATCCTCCTTATTCTAGTCAAAATATTTAAGGCTGCGGGTGCATTTGCCATTCGGCTCGCTATTATAAGTGTTCATGGGCAGCTATGATCACAATTCACAGTTCACACACCATGGGGTAACCACCTTCTCGTTAATCACCACAACTAACATAATAGAAAGTCGACAATCTAAGGTAAAATGGGTAATAAAAATCGATAATATTTATCGAAGACCGTACAGCTTTAAAACCTTTTTTTCCTGAAAATATTATCTACCTACGTATTTCTAAGAACCATGTTTTGTATAAGCCCTCATGTATAAACCTTGAATGAATGAATAAGTCGTCATTGTCATTTGAAGTGCATGGTGGCCAGTTGGTAACGAATCAGACGCGGCTGCCTACATGTTCACGGTGGTCGCATGTTCAAATCCCAGGGCACACCTCTGTGAACTATATGGCCTAACCACTCTCAATCGTACTCTCGATTGTAGAGTGGGCTGTGCCCTGCAGTGGGACGTATATGGGCTGATACAGAATAAACCGTCTGAATGTGATGGCAGTATCAATATTTTCGACACAAAACAATCGTAAACGAGACTCGGCGAATAAATAGCATCTGAATGTTTTGTCGTCACGGTTCAGTAGTCACTGAGGACATTCAGTGGCCACCAACGGGCGCACTTCACTTGTCGCCATTGATACTTGGCGCAATTCTTTATAATCACATTCTGATTTTATCTTGGCTGTTTCAAGCAGTGAGATGATTTCACTGCATTATTTTAAATTATTTAAATAATAAAACATACAAACGTTCATGTCTGTACCTACCACTGAAGTTGTAGACATACATAGATGCCATATCTAAGTGCCATTCGTATTTCTTAGTTTTTATTTCCTTCCCAATTTGTGACAGGAGATAGACCTACCGTCATTTTCGCCACATATTCCAAAAACTGACTTTTTTATACAACTACAGAGGTAAACAAGCATGCAATCCGCCTGATAGTAAGCAGTTACCGTTGCCTATAGACGTCTGCAACACCAGAGGTGTCCCTCTCGCATTGCCGATCCTGTAAGTACCTTAGAACATTAGACGACCTATGACTTATGACTGTGTATAAATCGACAATTATTGTTTAAAACTGTAAATACAAATAACTTGTCTTAATGAAACTGAACCTTGTCTTATAAGAATATAGAACCCTGTATCGTTGTGATAGTTTATCATCAGGTGGTCCATTTGCTTGTTTACCACCATAAATATTATTTTTTTTTGCTTTAATTACGGAAAATGACGTATAAATGCATCATCAGTTGAAAGCCATAATATAAAGTTGAATGCAAAACATAGCTTCCCATAATTATTTAATTAGCAATATTAAATTATAACGGAAGTCACAAATTGTAATTTTGGCAATTTCCTTTCTTATTTAACCGGTAATGGTTATTTATAGGACAGAACTTAAGTTGTAACTAATGAATAACAAACTTTTTGTTTATAAATTTTAGACTGTATAAAATAACCCGATTTGAAGCACATAACCTAAAAGTCACCCTCTTCGCATGTAGATATGTCGTAATTTATTACACGTTCAAGGGAGAGGGTTGCCATTTGTCGGAACAAAGAGTTCTCGCCTCACAGTAGCCACAGGAAATTATATAATTTTTAAATCATATTTATCACAACCATTAAGCTGCCATCATATTCATGAAACTTCATTATTATCCAAAAAACGTTTAATAATACGAGTTTACAAAATCCCCATTGATTATTGATATTGCGATATTGAAATGACACATGCCACATAGTTTTGCTACGGATATGCGTCACAAACACGCAATTACAAGGGAACTTCTTATTTGTATTCATTACAACTTCATTGTTAATTTTTTTATCCATATGTCTTGACAATACTGACATTACACCTTCAGCTTTATTGTATATTAATGGAATCCAATGACTACAGTAATCGTGAAAATACATTGACGTGGGAATAGTAGAATTGTATGTCAATAGAATTATACTTACAGTAGCCTCACAAATAATGAATAACCCAATGATCATTCTCAGCCACAAAAAGGCGGCAGCTGATCATAAGACCCTCCAAAGATATCCCCCAAAAATTAGATAATCCTATTAAAAGTTAAATTTCATTAAGCACATAATTAGGCTTATTGTTAGTTGTTTATAACTTATCAAAAAGGTTTATACAGCAGATAACTTTAACGCTCCGAATACATCATTAAATCAAATCCTTGGGATGATTAAGAGTCTTGATTAAGAGCGTCAAAATACGTAAAAGGAATTATTTCAAATACGTACACATTTTAGGGTGTGAAATTAATGTTGGTCAGTTAAATTACAACGGAAGGGTAACGAGTAACAGGCGATGAGATCGCGTGAGTAATGTTTTGTATGTATGGTATAAATATAAGTAATTATGTTCCTGCCTGTATTCCCCAATGGGGAGGCAGACACCGCACATGACATGCCGGTTGACGAGCTTATATCCATCCCAAGTCCCAACGAATGACAGGGGGACTTATACGTGTAAGGTGCAAATGCAATTTTTGGCAACTAACGAAATTCTTCAAGACTAAGAGGTCCTATAGCTGTTGGTTGGTGATTCGCATTCACCTGGACGGAGATCATAGTAATATGTTAGAGAAAAACCATCATAATGACCTATGCTAGTATGTAGCGTTCCAATTTCTGCTTGTTTATTCCGGTATCAAGAAGTCGAGCATAATTAAGCCGGATACTCTGTTAAGACTGCAATGCACTTTTCATTGTGCATTTAAGTCACTTTGTCATCCCAGTATAAAAAGAAACATTGTATGTGACCAATTTCTGCAAACACTTCCAGTGCCGAAGCGAGTGCGTTAATTGGAGCAATTTGCTCGTCACTCGCTCGTTTCGGACGGATTCAACTTGTTTAGATGATCCGCGCTGAGTATTCTCATTCTTGGAATTTGTTCATGCTATGCAAGGTTTTGTTTGATTAGGATGATTGGATGTGAATCAATTGCGTTAATCAACGTGTGTGACACTATTTAGTTCTTAGACAGTTCCTTTGAAATGACGATAAAAATACAGTATTATTCGAAACAGTTGATAGTTATTATATGTAACGTGACAGGCTTTTTTAGTTTTCATTGTTTAAATAAAGATTGTTTTTTAAGGTTAAGTGTAACCCTAGAACATTAGTGCATTGAAGCATAAATTAAATCAACCTTGTAAACGGTGTTTTAACCCTTTAAGTGTCATTGTAAATGAAGAAATTAATATCAAAACGTCTGTTAGTCCCAGAGAATACGAGTTTAGTCTGCTCATAATTTTGCGTTCTCCTTCTCATAACAACATCTACTTATATGCAGCTAAAGAAGGAGGTTTTTATATGCATTTTTTTCTGTATCAGCCCAGATACGTCCCACAGCAGGGCACGAGACTCAACAATCGAGAGTGCGGTTGAGTGGTTAGGCCTTTAAAGGTATTCAATTCGGTAATTATTCGTGAACGACTACTTACGTGTGTTAATTAAAAGAACTTGACGAATAACTTAGCTCATGCAATCGCTTTGAATCCACAAACGCAGGCCAAAGAGAACCGGTTTAAGAAATTAAAGTGGATTGTATAGTACGTTTGCATGTTAACGACTTGGTATTCACGAGTTGAATTTCTTTGGCCTTCAGTAAATTTACGAAAGGCAATTAGACCTTGCCTATCAGATTTGAGGCTCAAACGTGGATATTTTAAGGGATGTATTCACGCAATAGCCTCATAATTCTTACTTGTAATAGTAACTTTACTGATATAATTAGTAGCAGTTGAGGATCGAGTAATGTATTCTTATCAATTTGACTAGATACTTTATACTTAGTTATTCTAATAGCAATATTCATCCCATAGTTGTCTACAAGAAATTCCTTAGTGCGATTAGGCCATCTATTCATATTTTTTATAATAATATAATTTTAGTGTTACTATGCCCTTGGTGTCCACAAAGTATGTATAAACAAATGATTAAATCGGGGAGTTTATAGTAATCATTTGATCATGGATAAGCTAATTTCTTGGTTATATAACCATTTATCGTATAATGCTGTATTGTGTACGAAAATATATACTTACCTTAAGATATATTTTCGTATATTTTCTGGGCGATTTTAAATCCTAACAAAAGTAAAACTGAGCTGAAAACTTTTGTCTTGCCAAATAAATGGACACAATATTTTCAGCACAATGTGACCATATGGTAAGGGGGAAAATTCCACGTTAAAGTAAACAGGATAGCTGTTAATTGTAAGGTTACGATAAAGAAACCCAATTACACTAATAAAATATGGCGACAGTCAAGCTGTCATTGCGTGAGAAAGTAATCTGCAGTTAATACTACTGAATCCATTGTACAGTTTAGACAGAATCAGTAACTCAGTTCAGAACTCATTATATTTGTCAGGTTCATGTTGTGTACTGTAATTTTACCTTTTGTGTATCATGCTCCACAATTTATTTCAGGTTACTTATGAACCTTTAAGAATAGAATGAGCGCATAAGAGAGAGTCTATATTCCCCTCTTCTTTATCGTCGTTACACTCCTGGCAGGGCGGTCATTGTCATTAAGTTTTATTCCCTAACGAAGCTATTCGTCGTTGAAAAACCCAAAAAAAACAATGCACCTGATTGTCATTCAACAGAGAGAGATATCATAAGGCTTTATTAAAATTCTATAAATAATTTATGAATTAACTAAAAGACTAAACTACTATTTCGGTCGAATTGAACCACGTGTACTACATTCTGTGTATAAAATTGGCCTCGGCGCGGCGTAGCTATACCTACCTACTAATTTTAAAACATGGTATTACAGGAGTTAATAGTTATTACAGGCTTTGTGAACAAAAAAAGAACATGATTTTCATAAAACTTTATTTAAGTAATTAAAATTATTTTCTAACTGTCTTCAGACCTTATTTATCATTGTAACGTATCAGTATATTGTACATTGTTCGATTTTTAAACCGACTAGATAATATTTTAATTTGAGGAATAAGTAAAAAAAACCTCTATGATTCTAATATATTATATTATCTATATATTCTAATCGTGATTTTAGTTTTCACGGTTTTTGACTACCCCGTATAGATACGAATATTTTTACCGCTTAGCTCAACTTCAGTTTGGTTCAGGAACTTACCCGAGCCGGAAAAAGAATCGTACCTGTACGGGTTGATCAATGGCCTTGGAAACTAAAATCGTGATTTTTGACGAAACTACCAGGCAGTTTTTTTTCAAACTTGGTACAACTACAATGTTACCAAGGGTGGCTAGGGACACGTGGTGTAAATTAAATACCATATTATGTCAATAGTACCTTGTAGAAGCTACGAGTATAGCTATAATATGTGTATTATTAAGCAGAGTTGACAGCCGATAGTCGATACTGTGATTCACTGCCCTGTGGCTCCATTTGGATTACCTAATAGACCCGCAGTCGGCTTGGCGTTAGTTTTTACTCGATGCTCCGCCTATTGTGTGCTAATAAGGGACGATGACGTTCGCTACCACTTTACAGCTGCTTTAAGCGATAGGTTTCAATAGTAACTATCGCTTGACGTTCTATTACTTTATTTTTATATTTCAATTTTTTTATTACAATGAGGTCAAAAATCATTTTTTTATTAGACCCGAACTGACTAAAAGTATGGAAATTATTCTTGCCTAGGTTGCAATGCAATTACTAAATTCAATTGAATGTTATAAAAACTTAAACTTTGTAAAGAATAATCTGAATATCCCCGTTGTATATGAACTCGGTAAATAAAATTCCTAAAATTAACAATTGTTAAAGTTAACGTCATGTTTATTTTTAACTAATTGTAATTATGCACGCTCACTATTCACTGATAAACATTAAAATGTGCTAATTTATTCAATTAGACAATTGCGGCACATATAAACGTGATAAAACCACTGTTCGTAACATATTAACAACGAGACTAGTCAGTAGTAAGGTTTTTATTTGTACTCATATGTAGATACGAATCATCACCACCAATATAGTAGTTTACTGCTGAATGCGAATTTCTCCAATTGATTACTTCTAGATCTTCTTGCTTTAGTCAGCTTCCATCAACATGTTGATGGAAGTTAGCTAGTCATCCGGCCAAGACAGCAGCTCCATCTAGTCCAAGTAATCATTGACTTGTTTACTATACAATAACATATATGTGGCAGAGTTTCTTCTGGAAACCGTCAGGCAATCAGTTTCGTGGGTCGTTCTATTATTTGCCAGAAAGCGGCTGAGATTTTGGATCATAGATATTTTACTATGAAGATTGAAAATCGGGAAACATACCTAACTGTAGTTACAATCATCACACTTTTGCTTATTCCTACGGGGATTTACGTTTCGAAGTTTGCATTGAAGATTAGGTCCGCAAGAGCCATAGTCGAAATTGCCACGTCTAATTTCTTAAACATAGGTATCAGTGATATGATCTTAACTGGCCAGATCGAGTATTGTTTCCGCAATTACCAAACTAAAACGAGCGATAGAAAAAAACGCAACGAGCACATTAAGCAAATCAAGATCACGCAAGAAGGATGTCCTCTTTGCAAAGCGTGTTGATACCAAGATTGTCGACACTTGCAGTAATTGCGACCTCCACACTAATGGCATACGACTGGAAGATTTTCTAACAACTGTTAAGGAAATTAGAAAAGTAGCTATGATCATAAATGTCAATGAAGCTCGTTGAAGATGCTATGGAGTTTTAGCAGCATACTTGTTTATACTTCATATAGATTTTGATTGGATGTCTGTCCAAGACTGGAAAAAATATTGAAAGACCTGAAGTAGGTTTTTTTTCGGCCAACCATCCTCCATCTTTGCGTTAGTGTCGGATAGAACCGAAATAATTAGACAGTATAATATTAATATCCTAGTGTTAAAGCTAATCAACATCACAAACGTTTTTGCCCAGCACTCACCAGTGGGAAATTGATTGTTAAAAATGAACATGCACGTCACAAAGTGTGAACTTTTCTAGAAATTTCCAATACAAAAAATACAGTTTATATTTAGTTCAAAGCGCGGGGAGAAGTGCTGTGGTATCAAAGCGTTGTGCCATTGCATCATTGACTTTGTCGAGCGGACACCGGCGTGTGTGGCGCGCCCATATCCGCGCGAATCGCCCGGAAAACACCATCGTTACCTAAACGGTACCACTGCAGATTATAACTTTCTAATACCAACAATTATAGACGTAAATAACATCAATGTAGGCAAAGACCATTTATTTAAAACAACATCGTGAGTACGTACTCAATATTGTTGGAGGAGGTTGTAGATGGATAAACAATTTTATAGTATTACGTAACGAATAAATCCTGCAAAGTGGAATGCCTGACCCGGTAATTGAACGCAGACTATTACAGTAAACAGCCTGTACAGACTAGATACCACTTAACTGAATGCCGCTATACCAATGAGATGACTTTCAAGACAAAATATCTAATGTTAATCTATTTGCATTCTTGTTATCATTCATTCATCTGAACTACTTCTGGGCATATCAGAAAACAAATATTATACTGACATAAAAACCGCCACTCCCTCTCAGGTCACATTCATATGAACTAATATGCAAACATATAAAACAGTTTGCCAAAAACCAACAGTAGTTCCTGTTATCGTTACGAGAACTGGACTCTGCACATCAGTGTGCTCTAGTAGTAAAATCAGTATTTATGAGTATAATGTGCGATGTAATATGTATTCAATACTTTGCAAGATATATGGGTTACCTTTGCATCGGAAAAGCTATTTAGCATTTACTTAAAAGTCCACAACAATACTGTACAAAGTCAAAGAAAAAAAATTGTTAGAGAAAAATGCAATTAGGCTCGCACAATCTATGACAAACAACGTATGTAGCTTCGTCTAGTGAATAAAATGACAAATACATTCATCAGTAACGTACCTACCACGTTATGTGTTATGAGAATAAAAAAACTAGGGACTTTTAGATCTCATGGGACCCCAACCCGCAACAAATATTTAAGGCATTCAACCAACGGAAAGAATCTAACGAAACAAATCAATTGTGCACCAATGACCCTATAAATGTGTTCATCGTACCCAGCACCTAAGAAGCGATAGGCAAGCACAGACACGGTAATGCTTTATCATTACAGTGGCACAGACCACTTCACCTATAGTTTGTGGAGTCCTGCATTGTAGTGCACTGTGAATGAGGCATTATGTCAGGCAGCTGGCCGGACGTCGCGTGTCGTGTTTAATTCTGCTAATATCTAGATAATAACTATGGGGGATTCTTTACTGCCTTATTATTTTTTCTATGGGAAAATTTTTTCTGCGTGTAGAGATAAAGTATTTCTGCCAGTAATTTGGGAAAAATAAACTACTTAGTTACTTTATCACTAATTCTGTGCCTTAGTCATAAATTCGGCGTCCAAATATCATGATCGAATTCTGTATTAATTGGCCCTATCAGAAATTAAACTACCTGCTTCGGTGTTTCCCGAGCGCTATGAGTTGTCCTTTTCCAAACGAGACTCAAAGAGAGTTTTCACCACACGATAATCAGCGGCTTGTCTGTGCCCCTGGTATTATAGAGTCCACGAGCAGTGGTAGCCGCTTAACATAATGCGGGCGGCTAGCTCGTCTGCCTACCACGTCAAAAAATTTTTTTTATCAATTTGTTAAATTCATGATTATATAGTATCTTAATTCTCAATTAAATTCTATTTCAACGTAAAATACTATCATATCAGAAGAAAAAAGGGGTGGCAAACGTGAGATGAATAGACTATGATGTCAGGTTTGATAAACGTCTTGTACCTAGTTCTCGTATTATGTCTAACATAAGTAATGCTAATCACATCGTAAAAATTAAACGTTTGTACCCGCTACCCGCCTCTTTGAACGATGGCTTTAATATGTATTAAAAGCCTGAATAATTAGCAATTAACTTTATATTACCTTGCAGAATAAAGTTAACTAACATGGTCAATAAGGCAATTTATTGTCGGAAGTCAACGTAAAACGGTCTCCAACATACTTATTAGATGAATAGGTTGTACATACATGTTGAAAATAGTCATCATCCGTTGTACGTTGATAATAATCAACATATTTTAGACAAAAAAATATAGAAACAATATTTCTATACCATAAAATCCTAAGCGTTTCAAAATGATTCGAAATCTTAAAGAAATTGAAAATATCTTTACTTATTGTTAAATACCGTGACCTAAATTCGTACAGAGAAGGGGACCTCCACCTGCTTAGCATGAAAAGGACCCTTCGTCTCGCGAATAAGGGTGGCGGGGCAATGACCTCGCGTTTGAAGGTCAGCGAACGATACGTTGTTTATCAGTTGAATCCGACGCTTAACATTTGAGCCGTTACGCCTCATCCATTATCTAAGGCAATATAATATGAAAGTTACTATAACGTACCACAAGTTATGAGAGAAAAAGGGGTTTTGTATTTTGTTAACAAATAATCGCAAAAGTTTGTTTATAAGACTTTGACGCTGCACAGAGATAACGCATCGCCATGATTTTTGAAATAGAGAAAGCTATAGGACAAGGATTTTCGCAAGCAGTTTTTGATGATTTTAATTTAATTCTATATAAACCCAACACCAAACATCTAATCGCTTATGTACCTACTACCTACCCAGAAGAGAGTACAAATCAATAGTAGGTAACTACATTATTAAAGTTCAGTATGAGCTGTGATATGAGTAAGGAAACGGTCCATTGGAGCCAGTCACTTCTCGATGCTAAGTGAGTGACCCTGCGACACACCTTCGGGACTACGCTCGCGTGACGAACTTAATCATTTAACATTACCTACTTGTTGTTTAGTTTGTATCCAATAGTTTTATAGTTAAAACAGATATTTAAGCAAGTACTCATTGCTCACAATCAGTATCACATCCAAGATAGAAATAAAATATAATATTGTACGAGTATATCAACAAATATCTAACCATATTAGTTGATTTATTGTATTTGATGTCATTTATAGATAAAAATAAAAGAATTCTTCAATAGAACTTATAAAAGGTATTATTTGCCTATATTTTATTTTTAAGTATCTTGGCATTGACATATTATACAAATATCGATATATCTTGGATTTGGAATACCATGTCCGAGAAGCATCAAGGATTGCGTACATCGAAAAACATACAGACATACATATACATAAACATCACGCCTCTATCCCAGAAGGGGTAGGCAGACCTGCAACCAGTACATCCACGGTTTACCTTGTGTGTTCCGTCTCACGATGTGATAGGGGGCGAGCCCATCGCCATATCGGACAAAAATTCCTGACTCCAGACTGATAATGAATTCCAAAATCCAATATCACTCACTGACCCGGGATTCGAACCCGAGACATAAGCTTTGTAATAGTACCGAAGTACAACTACGCCACCGAGGCATTTCAGGCATCGAAACACGTCACCCTGTTATTTCCTATGGTTGACCCTAGAGAGAGCCTCGTAAAAAATTCTATAGGCGTAAAGTAGACTACCCATTAATACACTCGTAATAAAAACCATCCGTTTGCTACATACAGCAAGCACTAAGCAGTTTATTAGGTCAGCATGACTCAGTCTGGCCCGTCTCATATTACCCAAATATATTTTTCTGTTTAACAATAAATTGCTTTTGGCCAAAAAACTAAATAAAAAATATTTATTTCTGTATAAATAAGTTTGTGAATTTTAAATTTGACATGGCATTGCAGCGGGCGGAAAAAACCGTCGCATTTTTTGCGGATACTTCACCGTTAAGTTTAAAATGGGCCCGTTTAAAAACGGCTCCACGGCTGAAGTACCTACCGCGCTAAAATTCGGTTTAAAACAGTATTGATAGTGCGGCGGATACCATAATATGCTTTAATTCGGTAATACGGTGCCGTTCCAATAAGTTCGTATCATATGCCCAAGATCGTTATTCGACCCCCGATTTTATTACTGAGAATATTTTTTGTAAAGAAAATCAACGAAACTGGCTTAAACATCTTTGTCTTTTTACGTATTTTTTTCCTTTCCATTTAAAACATTATAAACATTAAATCTTTTCTCATACTATCATCCCACCCTTAGATGGCATCCAAAAAACGTCACAAAGCCTAAAATATTTTAAGTGATTGTTACTATATCAGATTTGAAAAAAGAACCATGAAGGACTCGAGAAACAATTTGTCAATCGCTCTCTTGTTAGGCACAAATGAGAGCATATACTTAAGTTAAAATTATGACACTCAATAGTAAACAAAAGGTTGGTTGCTCTTAACCTGTCTAAGTGGACTAGTAAATTAATTGCTATGCATGAATGCACTCAATCGTTCATACAAGTTGGAAGCTCTAGCAAAAAATACGATTGCGAGAAGGCACCGCGTGGTGAATAGCGATCAAATGCTTCAGTGACTCATGACTCATGCTCGTGGCTATTATTAATATTATTAGTCGCATCATAACTTGCTGTCTGTTGTGACACTGTGCAAGTTATAATCCTCGGATTTTTGTATAGCTTGCCGGAGCATATGAATGTGGTCTATGGTACTGTAGCCTTTTCGGAAGCCGGCCTGTTCGGGAGGCTGGTGGTCATCAAATCTGTGTTCCAGACGATTTGCTATAACCTTTGAAAACAGCTTGTAGCCATGGGTGAAGAGTATGATGGGCCTGTAATTCTTCAATAAGGTGTTATCACTCTTTTTGAAGAACAGTACCATCTCATTCCACGCCTTTGGCGTTGCGCCCTCGAGCAGAAGAAAAAACTCAGAATTACCAAAAAAATATTCTTATATTATAAACTTCCCGAGACTGGAATTTGCGCCCAGCTTGGCAATAGACTCGCACCCTATAACAGTTCAGGACGGACATTACTTCGGCAAAATATGGTTGGCATAATAAGTGGCGCCTCTGACTACCAATTCGAGATGTAGACGTGAGACAGTATGTATGTATGATACGGATACATTGATACGGCAAAATGTGTAAGACACGCGTGGTATAGATAACCGCGCAGGCGCAGGTAAGGCGACACCCGCGGATCGGTGTTGCGGCTTTCCGTTTCCGGTTGTCTCGCGCGCACGATATGTCAGCTACTGCTTGTTCGGACAACTAGGTCTCAGCGCGGTTTTACTTGATAGGAATGCCAACTCATTTGAAGGACACTTTCCTTTTTTATTTTTTGGATGCACAAAGGTGGTTCGGTGTTAATTTTTCCACTTCACTAATTACTATAAAAAAACATCCAAAAACGATACTTGTAAGTTAAATATTATACGACCATTTATAGCGAAAACAACTAGCTCATTAACTGAGCCATCAATCGACTGCTGTATTTACTTCAATAATCATAATGACTAGTGTTCAAACCATATAAATACAAACGTATAGATTTATATGGTCAAAGCCGGAAATTCGTATGAAAATCACAAGACAAATATTATAGCTGTTTATACAATATCGTCACATAAAACTTAGCACTAAAGTAACCTCTCGCCTGTAAAGTCGAACGATAAGCTTTGTATGTTTGAGTACTTTCAAGAGTCGCCCCTTATCAGTTTGCCGACGACTAGGCCGCACGACACTGGCTTCATTGCTTTAGATTACGGCTCTATAAGCTTTGCTAGCAGATACTCGTATATTAGTGCCCGTGATAAAAATGAGGAGTCAGATATTAGGTTATTTGCTGAAGGTGTTGACGTCATGTATTATCAGAGTATAACAAGTTATTGTGATATACCTACAAACAAAATTAGATATATGTTTTTATGTGGACTTCCTGTGTCTGAAAAGAAGACGATATGTTTTTATAAATCGGCACGACAAAGTGAGCACGTGACTGAAGAGGCAGTGCAAATAGAGTGTCTGTCTACGAAAGATGGTTATCTATCGCCGGTTCCACTCGGTTATTGGGTGACATGAGAATTTCGCCATGGCATTCCCCTGCCCGTTATAAGAGGTGACGCAAAGAGGCTGTGAGGGCGATACGCCCTCACTGATAGCGATTCGAAGGGGGGCGATAGAGCACGTGCCATGCTGGTGCATGAGCATGGCACGTCTATTAAAGGGTATAGTGTGGTATAGTTACCATACCATGCCCTTTAATAGTAAACAGGAGCCCGTGAAAACCATTAAAACATTTGTGAATGTGTATAAAATTGTTGAAAATAAAATCATCATTTAATACAATAACAAAAGAAGTTAAGGAAACTGCAGAATACATGTACATACATATAATTAGTGTGGTCTTGTATCTTTGACATTGTCCAGGCATAATGACGCCAAGGGAAATTAACAAGGAGAAATAGAACATTAATTAATAATATTACCACAATATTTTTCCTTTAACTACTAAATTAAGGAAATTGCATAACAATAATATAGGTTTGCCTTTTAACGCTATCAATGAATGACATCCTTCGCCTCAATAAATTAATTTATTAACCTTATTTATAAGCCTTGCGGAAAACATAATAACACTTTATGCCCTTTTCCCATGACCATAGTTTAGCCCTCCAAGTCTATAGTCTCGTAGAAGGTACCAAATACATATTACAATTTCACGTGAAATCCTCTCCGGCAGAACTTCACGATGTACTACGTAATTTTTAAACCAAGCTTTAACTAATTAAGAATACAGACAAAACTTTAAACTCTCAACCACCGATTTGGCGGCTGGAACTCAACCAACGGAGCTATACCGCTTCAAATACCTCGGGCTATTATTTATGAATATCACTCAAACACCTGCCCTGTATTGATGGGGTGATAAATATCACGGCGCCATCTCAAATAATATTTTTATAGTAGTGCGAGTGGATTGCTAAGCGGTTAGTGGTTACTGTAAGCGACCTTGGCACCGCATTATATGAAACACTCTGAACACTTAGCGCACTCATAAATCCTCTGATCTAATAAAAATGTGCGATGGGGATATAAATTGCGAGGTGTTGATGTATCGACTCATAGTTATGTCTTCTCGGAGCGATGACCGACAAATATCTATGAATAATAACAGAATATACTTTATGGAAGCTAGTTTTTCTACGATCGCGCGTGTGAGGTATTGTCGCACTCTAAACCAAATCAAAATATATATATATTTTTTTTATTGATTCCTGTGATTTTTTTTACTTTAAAAATCAAACTTCAACTATTTGTATTTTCACACGTGCGAGTGCATGAAAAATTGGTATAGAAGTTGGATACGGCTAAGCATATGTATGGCAATCGTAGCTTTGCTCTGCGTTGCTTTTTTTTCATATCATAGGTAAATCTACTCCTTTACCAGTAGCACTACTCATGAAGCAAAAAATTGCGCGAGGAACGGCGGATTCATACCGCCGCGCTGTAGTAGGTTTAACTCCCAGTGTGCAATTTAAATACTTAATTCGGTATAAAGTTTGCTGTTAGTACTAGAATGTGATGGGTGTTGTAGCTCGTAGATAAGCGTAAAGATAACAACTTTAGATTAGTGGAAATTAGACGAAACTATCGCTCTAAAAAAAGTTCTCGAATGGAGGCCACGAAGCGGAAAGCGCCGCGTGGGACGTCCACTCACTAGATGGTCAGACGACCTGGTGAAGGTCGCGGGATGTCGCTGTCGATGCAGGCTGCCTCCAACAGGTCACTGTGGAAATCATTGGGAGAGGCCCATATTCAGCAGTGGACTTCCTTTAGCTGATGGATTGGATTGGATAATGCGGAAGCTAAATAATCCTGCAAGCATTGAGCTAATATAACCACGTAATACTTATATAAAATCATGTTGTTTCGCCCATGGGCCTTCCTGTATCTCTTACATGGGTAGAGATAAGGGAAGGTAAAAGAAGAGTTAAAATAAACATTGCCTATTAACTTTAATCCTATGCATGATTCATACATGATTCATATAAAACACCATTTTACGACGTGGAATCTGTTTAATTATGATTTATTTGAAATAGTAAAGCGGAAACGGAAAATTTAAACCAAAGGAAACGTTTTTTTGCGATTATTGCGGGATTGAAATACTTCAATTGGCTTTTATTGATTTAGGATCAATTTAACCAATCCACACCTATAAAAATAAGTACTCGTAAGTTTTGACTTCCTGTAAAATATGTTGACCTCAACCCGTCTGCTAAACCGATGCTCGTACCCTGCTGTGATTAACAAAAGCAAAAGACGGAATATTTTAAAGTATTTGGATAATAAACATAATATATTTGGGCGATAATAAGGGACTATGTAACCTGTAACTTTTGTAATGGTATTTAATTACAATCGACATTTCAACCAGTATTGTACATTCCCCTGTATTATTAGCATATTAGTTTTCTTTTTGCGTACTAAGTCCAAACAAGGAAATAAATACATATTATATGAGTTAAATAAAGAATATAGTTTTTTTTTCAGAAATATAAACATATTTTCCAAGGTTTTAAAATATATAATCCCAGTTATTAATTAAAAATATATGCAAATGCGATGGAATAAGATAATAATTAGTTCTATTCAAAGCCGCTCGTTAAATAATTAACAGTGGCCATGTGAAATCTCGCTGCCGTCTGAACAAATTAATTGCTTTTTATCACGTCTTAACCATAGTAACCATAATATTTATCGTACCTTACTCCTCTTTCGAATTTCCTTTTTTAAAGGCTTGCAACGCATCTACGTTTTCTGTGCTGTTGTATTGATTTATAGACAGCATTGGTCACCTACTATTATTTAAGCAGTTTACTTGTTTCATTTGCTGGTATACTTGTAGAGGTATAGCCTCCTTATACTTAGGACATCTGAAGGTATGAAAATATATATTTTTTTAATATATTTTGTATGAACCTTCAAATCTCTTCTAACTTGTGATGAAAGCTCTTTATCCCAGTATACTCCCAAACTCAATCTAGCACATCCATATTACTCACCAAGACGTCGCCGAAATCGATTTTGGTTAAAAAGGCTATCACATTCTCAGAAGTTGCATCAGTGCCAGTGTTATCTAGTCCACGTGTAAAGCACACGTTATGCCTCACGTACTGGCAGCCCTTTGAACGGGTCGACGGTCCACTGACCCAATAAATAGTTCCCAGAGCCTTTTATCGCCTGCGTGATTTACATATTAATGGGAAACTTCTCAATTGTGAATGTAAGGGCTTTGACCAAAGCCACCTAGATTTATAACACGCCATTATAACAAGTTTCTGAAACCACGCTCTTACAGAACTAAAGACCTCACACGTACGATACATAATACATATAGTTTACATTCTGGAATGAACACCCTCCCACGACATTCATACAGCGCTATGACATGTCCTATTTAACATAACTTTATTAAAATAACATAATTAAAAACGAGAGCACGAAACAGTTTTTTCAGTTGCACTGCTTGTGAATTTTGTACAAAGTTTAATCGAGAATGTATAGTAAGTTCCCTTTAGTTAGCACCTTTTTTTTCCTATACCCCTAGCATTATGGTCCATAGACAACGCTGCTCCCTTTTCAGATGCTTAGTCTATTTTCTTTGATTACCTACGTACTAAAAATCTTGATATTTCTTTTCGCTTTATTTCGTGCCGGGTTAAATATAGTGTCCCTCGGAGCCTCGCATAACTTCGCTGATCGGTGTCATTTCAGCGCGCACTTCCAAATGTTGCTAACAGGATCAATAAAATAGTGTACTATTTAGTAATTGACGTCTGACCGGCCAATAATAGCCATCAACAACGCAATATCGTATACGCCCACCTACGGACAAGTTCTACTGGGTTATTTGTTTTGCGTTCAGATAAAAACATTCTTAACAGTTTTATTTTATTACCTGGGAAATTATAACATTGTTTTAGTCAATAACATCATTTTTAAGTAATGTGACACTTTAAAGTAGTTATTAAAAACGGATGTGAGTGTATTGAGGGCTTAAAATCTTCACTCAAGTATCAAATGTTGAAGTGGTCATTTACTAATTTTGAGTTTTTAAGTTGATCCTTTAAGTCAACATCCGTCAGCATGTTACTCATACCTCTAGGCATTTTGGAGATGAAGCAATGGCCCAATGGCGCGTTATTTATATTATGTTAATATGTAATTATAATTATAATTTTGCCCAATTTACGTCATCAACATGGTGCCAACCAGTGCCTCACCATATCACATGTAATACATTTAATAAAATAGTTGTAACGTAGTTTCGCAAACCATCCAAATGTTTAGTATGATGTGCAAGACGGAAGCTAATTAGCATTTAGATAACAATCTGTATATATACAGTATGAACAGCTAAAATATGACTGAGAATTTGAATGACCTTTTTTTCTATCGTGTGTTGTCTATGCAATATTATCTTTTTAAAATAAATACAAAAAACATTGAGGATATGATAGCATATGCAACCTACGTGTAGCAGACATCAAGCCTTTAAATGAATGAAATTTTATTAAAATTACAAGACGATAATAATAATCTTGGAATTGCACTTAACACAGTCTATAAATTTATGAAACCGCCTGTTGCTCTACGAGGAGACATCATATTACGAAAACAATGACAGTATTTTTCAATTAGAGAGCAATAACAACGAATCTTTAATCTTTAACCAAATACTATAATTGCATCTCCAGAATAATCTATTTGATAAAAGTCTATTGGTCATCTTACAACCGTTTGCACCAATGGGGTTCCAAATAGCGCGAATTTAGAATGCACAGTTGGTCCCTATTCAATAGTTGAACGGGCACGCGGGCAGCATACTAACAGCTCCTAACATACACCAACACGACGCCTGCACGTAAGTGGCGTATTCGTAGTCAGCCAGCGAACGATGCAGTTTCTAAAGGCTAAGCAACGCTGCATAACCATGGCTTGTTTCTCATCGTGGAAACTAGGCAACTACCTGGAAACTACAGTGCTACGAAATGCAAAAAAAAAGTCTTAAGAAATTGCTTAATTAGAACGACTTGCGAGTCGCGAGGTACTTTTGCAAAGGACTTAAAATTGTACGTTCATACATTTTCTGTCTTCTGAAAAACACTTCTTAAACAATCAAAAGTCCCAACGATCTCACAACATGGAATATAATCATTTATCTTATTATTTATTTTCGAATTTTTGCGACTCCGGAACTGACTGAATGAAACTCTCCCGACCTAGTTACTAAGCCGCCTTGATCTAGCTAGAACATCTACCATCAGTTTCACTATCGTTTTTCAAAGACCCATTATAATCTTCCCTATATTTGTTCCAGCAGTTCAGTGCGGAGGTCTCCGTGAGATGGTGTGATGCGTCGGCGGCACGGCTCGCTGCGGGCGTGCGTGCTCCTCGCGGCGCTCCTGCCGCTTGCCTCCGCCGACGTCATCTTCCGAGTGCCTGAAGTACTGGTGAATAACTTTAATTTTGAATACGTCACTTTGGTATTTATGTTCATTTTTCTTTCTCTGGGTTATCTTCTTTTGAATCTGTGTTATTAATATTTTTATTTTTGTCCAATGTTTTAGAAAAGCTAAATATAGTCGTTACTGTTTTATTCTTTTGCAATAAAGTAATAGTAATGAAAAGGTTCTATTTAATAATAGTATACGTGCAATTAGTATAGGCCACAATAGTATAAGCATTTACTTACCTACTCCCAACTTTTACTTTAATTTAGTACAAACACTGTTAAACCTTTGAATTTACACCACATCTAACTTCCTCCAACCATTTCTCGATCTAGAGTCTACACATACCCAAACAAACTAGCTCTAACTACAACTCCTCATTCCTTCAGGTGCGTCATGCCGCAGCGTCGAAGCCGGTGGGCACGGGCCGCGTGAACAGCACCCAGGGGAACAGCTCGGATGCCTGGGCCACTGATGAGGGCACGGAGGAGGTGCGCTATGAGGAGTACTACGTGGAGCATGACGTCTCCACCGCCGCCGCCAGGCGCGCCGCGCAGAAACTAGACCTCGACAGTGGTGAGTTGAACTTTATCACTGACTAACAAGACCACTCAATCTATATGTATAGGTAGTACTTAGGTACTGTGGCATCAGGGCCGAAGATTCACTTAAAAAGGAACTGATCCTTGGACCAGTACATCTTGATGTACAATTGAAAAATTTGTTATTCAAACATCGTTAAATAGGATATTAATAGCCCTGTGAATTGCAGTAAAACAGATGAACATAACTTGGACTTTTAAGTAGGCAGCTACTAATACTATTCTTTGGCTCATTCAGAAGTCTGCAGGATCTTATAAAAAACCTACTACATATTAGAACCCTATAACTGAGCTAATATAAAACTTATTTAGATGTTTGGAAGTATGACTCACCTTCAATTGTAGCTCAAAAGATTCAACCTTACTTTATACCGATTTCTCAGTTTCACTTATTGCAGGTTTAGCAGTAGCAAAACCTTGCATAGTAAATACTGCACAAATTAAATGTTGCAGTTTGCTTACTATATCTAATAATAATCTATATACATAATAAATTTGTATCGGCGTCTGTACATGGAAGATAAATGAGAAAAACTGATATGGGGGGACTATACAGACGTAGTAGACCCCAAAACAATGATTTTTAGAATTTTTATCTGTTCGTCTGTGCGGTTGTGTGCGATCAACTCAGAAACGGCTTAACGGATTTCGATGAAATTTGGTATGGAGGTAGCTGATAACCTGGATTAACACGTATGCGCCATTTACACGGGGAGAGTTTCTCGCGGCGAGAATCGTATGCGATTATCGCATTACAGAACTGCTATACACCACCGTATTCTGATAAACGTTTACACGATGCAACTTTTTTATATCCTTACGATAATCGTATCTTCGAGGCGAGAACCTCTCCCCGTGTAAATGCGGTTTTAAGCTACTTTTTATCCCGAAGAATGTAGTGTTCCCGTGGGATGAGGAAGGAAATCCAAAATATTTGTTACTTTTTTATACGCAAAGGGATGGGATTGGACTGGATTATATGGCTTGAGTGAGAATCGGACGGGACAGGGCGGGATGGGACTAGGAATTTCAAGTTAAGTTAATCATGCAGATGGAGTTTGCGGGCAGATGCTAGTCATAAATAATATTCTAGAAAAACACACACACAGTCATCTCAGCGCGTCTCTAATTAAGCGCATGGCCCAACGCGTTCCGAGTCGCGTTCCCAATCTACCCGAGATTAAAAACGTGACCTCATTCTGGGAGTCATTCGACCTTGCCACTGCGACGCCGCTCGGGCCGCGTTTCAATGAGGATTAAGTATCCCACCACCTGGGCCTATTCTTTGATTTAGTGGGTCAAGCATTGCGTATGAGGTACTCACTATAAAAAGGCGTATTACCAATAACCTTATTAAATATCCTGCTGCCCTACATTCCTTTCATTCTCAAGCATTGGATACTGTTAACGTTCCTACGGTTGCTCAAGTGTGGCGCTCATCACTAGTCCTAAATCGAAAATCTGAATTCAATAAAATAACCTATCGTTATTATCACATTTTCTTTACTTGTGATTTAGGTTCTACCGCTGAATATAACTCCGAACATTTTCTCCAGCGACCTATTGGAAGCTTTTTCTATCCACCAACTTTAAAAGCTAGATATTTCAACTAACTAACTGTCCAAAATTACCCTTGTATTACTAAATATGTATCTATCATATGTACATCTTGAAAGTGAACGTACCACCGCAGTGTCCATTTCTCCCTCCAAACAGTGTAAATGCACTCTTATGTTTCGCTTTGAAGGACATTGTAGCCAGAGTAACTAATAGACATAATGAGACTTGAGATCTTATGTCTCAGGATGGCGAGCGCAGTGAAATGCTAAGCATTACTTTGTAATTCATGGTGATGTTTGGTTTTGCTACTGTCCATGAGGGTTGTATCGCTTACCATCAAGCGAATAGCATGCTTGTCTCGTCATTCATCAAAATAAAAAATCCTTAATTTAAGTTATACAAACGAGACGATACAAGTGGGTTATCTCATAACACAATCTTCCCGCGCGAGATTATGCAACACTCACCTGTGCAATTAAACTCGTTAGAGACGAAGTACCGCCGCAGTGCATCTGCTGATTAACACCACGTATTAAGTTATTATGCTATGATATTACATACTCATGCGTTTAAAAGACTACGCTATCTTTTGTAGATAAAGTGGTAGACGATTCGGTGCATTTTATACATCTTTAGTACTACGAGTAGTATATAAGCCTATTCTGAGAACAGAAATTATAGCATCAAATGAACATAATTTAATGATGCCTGCTTCTACGATAAACGACAATATTGGCGCGTTTTTTATTATGTACGTGCGTCCAGCAAAGGAGCAAACAGCTTAACTGATTTTAAGTGATTTTCGCCGCCTATGAACATCTACCGCGTTTGGATCATGGACGAATTGCTGGCCTTTTAAAACGGGAAAGGGATAAAATAAGTAAGGGAGGAGAAAAGAAATATTGATGTACGACAATCTTACTCACTTAAGGAGACCCGACAGCAAAGTCATCTCTACGTTAGCTTACAGCAAACTCGTTACGCTCTCATTAGAGACAATTTCATTAGTTATTAAATATTACGTAACATATGAATACTCTGCCCATACTGCATACATAAGCTCACAATGACTATAATCCACAACAAAGCGAGCCTGCCCTATAATCTTGAGATAATCAGCGTGGCGTAGTGTCACAGTGTCACCGACGTATAATTGCATGATGCATCTCTGATTAGCAACTAAAGCCATTGTGTGTGTGTACGCTTAGCGCTCTATCACTGTAACAATTGTTGGATATTTCATATGGGGGATAAATAATGCTGCTGGTATTCTTAGCGACCATCCTACATAAAAAGATCCAAATATCGCTGTAGATACCCAAGACTGATGCGGTCCGGGTTGAACCTGTAAATAGCTGCGTTTAAGCAGATTGGCATGATATTATCGACCAGCGAGATAAAATAATCATCAACTCTTGCCATGAATTATCCGTCTGCAACTGCATTATTAATTATCATAATGACGTCGCTGAAGATTTAACAACAGCATAAATGATTCGAGTTGAACGGGTCTATGAGTCCTTGGGGAATAGTAGCACTTACTCACATGCGTTTCTTGATCACTTGTCATTGTTGTTATATAACTTCACAGGCCTACGGCTTCTATCTACTATTAAAGAGACGCGATCATATTACGTATGCGAATAGTGGACATGTGTACATTTAATTATGGTTTTACCTTCGTTCGTGGAGGTCGGAAGGCGGAGTCGTGACGACCAAATTATAAGCTGAGCCTCCAAAACTGGGCCCAAGGTCTTAACAATTTGACAAACCATAGTTTATATGAATTTTCATACGTAAATATCTGATGTCATAAGAAACGCATGTACATTAGGGCTTAGTCTTGACACTCACTACCATCTAGTGCCTTTACATGTCGTCTCGCACAAATAAAATAAAATCGTCACTATAGTAGTACTCAGTAGTACCTGTATGACAAGATATCGATAGCAACAGATTTCTCAAGGGTCAAGACTATGAAGACGATTAAGGAAGATGTCTTTGCATGTGTACTCTTATTTACATACCAGGATATCCACATCTTGCCTTGTATGTGCCGTCCCACTATGTGATAGGGGGCAAGTCTATCGTCATATCGGGCACAAATTCCTGACTCTGGGCTGGTAATGAATAGAAAAATCCAATGTCACTTTTCCCGACCCGGGATTCGAACCCAAGACCTCAGCTTTGCAATTATACCGTACTATAACTGCGCCAGCGAGTCAGTCAGACAGAGAATTAAATTTATGTATAAAATATAATATATATATTTTGTACATGCTTGAGAGTTCTCGACACTAATTTGAAAGATATTTGAAATCCACTTTATTACGCATTATCCAGCGTGATGGATCGAAACCTAATCTCTCAATGTATTTAAATTAGTAAAACGTGTAAGTCCAGATACAGATATGTATAAGAAGCCACAGTGATCCCTAGTTATGTATGTTTTTGTGTGGTATTACATTGCTCGCTGCGGTCGATGGAGCAATCAGTTTTCCCGCCAGTGTGTCGCACGAACAGCCTTCGATTTATAATAAACGCTATAACTTTTTTGTCAGTTAGTTTTTGTCACGAATCTCCTTGAAATTATTTTATAGATACTTTGCAACACCGACCTTTGTTAGGTTTTCTAAAATAGATTTCAGGTGTAATAATTATAGATGGTAGGGTGACATTGTAAGTAGTTGTAAATAATATGCACATAATATTTAGAAATTTGAAATAACTTTTAAAATCAGAGAGTTTAAAATGTAAAGTCCTTATTGAGAAGAGCATAAGGCCCAGTGTCCGGCTCGCTGGGATTGTTTACAAATTCAGAAGTAACAGGTTGCATCTCAGTCACAAGTGCTCTACACAGATTCTCAACCAAGTGGAAACTCAAACAACTTTATCTCCGGACACTTTCCCTATGAATATACATATGTACATAGTACAACTACACCATCGAGGCAGTCCAGTTCCTTATGAAAATTAAAGTGAGTGCTATATATTTATTTTCATGTATACGAGTAGTTTAAGACAATCCTCTGGCTGGTAATAATGATCTATACTTTTCAAGTGACAGGTATATGTGCCACTAGAGTCACTAACAGTAATCAAGTTTGTTTGTTTCCTGAGATTTTATAAGGGAAAAACCTGTCGCCATGGCGGACCCAAATAACCCATAATACATTATTTAAATTAATAATCCATAAAAATCTACTCCAATATTGTACCAGCGTACATTTTGTAACATCAAGTAGTAAATTCCCGTGAGTAATGAACATTACAGATATTCTAGGACGCCTAGCTAGTAGCTACCTTGTAGCTACCTCACAAATCAATATCGCTCGCTATGGACTTGCGCACATATCCCGTCGTTGCCATGGCAACCTAATTGTATCACAGACTACACAAACACCACAATAAACTCACCTTGAGGGCGTGAAGTCGATGAAAGCAGAATAATACCCCAGCACACAATGCAGCCACCTTGAAAGCTTCTAGTTGATGCCTGATGGTATTGTGGGCGCTTATTATGTTTGCTATGAAAACGAACAGGAATGAAAGAGAATTGTTCGAGATTTATGCAGCATTTGATGTGGGCCCTCATTAAAAATAAAAGTATCTTCATTGGGAAAATATGGCGGTTTATTTTCAAACTGATTTTAATAATGACTTCCCTATTTCGTATGTTGGAGGCTAAGGGGAATTTTATTATGACAATGATTATTATATTTATTTTCCTGTAAGGAAAGTGTAAATTGTTATTTAGACGTGTATGAATTGCTGTTGAGTCACTTATAAATCCAAACAAATACACGTATTTTCGTTCTTCAATTTTTGGGATATGATTTTATTTGAAATAAAAACTTCTAATTGCACCAAGAGAATGACACTATTTATGGAGATAATGTACTTAATGTTATCAATAAATTAATTGCATGATTCATATTTTGCCTGGAAAACCAGGTCAAATGTATGCGGTTAACACTGCTTGCTAATAAAGGAATATAGTGTGACGTCATCACTTGAGCAGTTATTGGTATTATTTTCGTTAATATACGCTTTTTTCTTGTACAAATATATTAACACACATTCATAGTTCATACGGCGTATGATTTCCTGAATGGATGTCTGACAGCAAGCCTTACAGGAGTGTATGCCTTCGTGTTTAACCTCAATAAGTTTACTGCTGAAACACGGCCTCATTTATGATCCCTTGCACTTGGCTTTAATTCAGAGGTCTTCACATAACTACCTTAGGAACACTTGTGGTGGTTTTTGAGGCCTCGCCATATACCTACTGCCTTATTTGATAGAAACAATCTACAACAAGATTATTCCAAACATGCTTTAATTTCAATTAATAAATAGGAAAATGTCTGGTAAACATATTACTAAAATGCAATGTTCACACGTAATCAAACTGGGAACGGCGCGTCGCGAACTATTGTTCGTTCATTCCGCATTCTACGAGGAGTCCTTAGAACCTCGGCCGCGACTCTACACCGGCAGATAACACATGTGTACGGGGAAGTGCATTCGAAAGCCGCCGCACCGGTGACTCAAACGAAACCCCGTGCATTCTGATGCTTCATTAAAAATATATAGACGTAGCTGTGGCCTGGAGTTGCGAAGTTTTATAGGTTAGGTACTGTTGCGATCGATTTCCTTTCCATATAGAAATATGTTTAGTATTTCGTTTATATGAATGCTTTTACGAATAAATCAACTTACGAGTCCCAAAGTATTATATATTTTTTGTATTGTATTGTATCAGCCCATATACGACCCACTGCAGGGCACGGGCCTCCTCTACAATAGAGAGTACGATTGAGAGTGGTTAGGCCATATAGTCCACCACGCTGGCCTAGTGCGGGTTGGCGGACTTACATACCGTAGAAATTCTTTAAAATCGCTACGGTATGCAGGTTTCCTCACGATGTTTTCCTTCACCGTTAAAGTGCGTGGTGATTGATTATCAATACACACATAACTCCGAAAAGTCAGAGGTGTGTGCCCTGGGATTTGAACCCGCGACCACCGTGAACATGTAGGCAGCCGAGTCTGGTCCGATACCACGAGGCCACCACGCACTCCCATTATATATTACCAGATCTTAAATCTAAACCTCCAACCTCCTTTTTCACAGTACCAGCGACCATGCCGGGGTGCGGCACGTGCACCAAGCGCGACCTGGAGTACTGCGAGACGCGCGTGCTGGCCGACCACTGCTGCTGCGAGCGCCGCTTCCTGCCCGAGGTGTTCCCCTGGCTGCCGCACACCTGCTACATCGGACCCAACCGCTGCACACCGCTGGCCAATGACTGCGCCCTCTACACCAGGTTGAGGGATTGCTGCTGTTATAGGAAGCTTGCTGAACGATGTGAGTGGTTTGGTCGTTTTTCTTGTTTCGTAAGTCTGACAAACGGATCACCTGATTATTAAGTGATTAAAACTTAACTCGTTGTTGGCGGTTTCTTAAAAAGAGTGCTCTCTTTAAAAGGGATGGAAAAAATTTGGGAGTATCAAAGATGTGTTGGAATTTCCACAACGTCAGTTACTGAACAAAATGGCAAGGCTGTCGCTTCAGGTCTATTTGTGTCATTCCGCGGTAGGTACTACTCTAATCGCACCGGTCCACTCCTTAATTGTGTTTGGCTCTACCATTAATACATTATAATACATATGTACTGTACTATACTGCATCAGGCCAGATACGTCCTACTGCAGGGCACGAGCCTCCTCACAATCGAGAAAACGATTGGGTTTGCCCATGTAGTTCCCCACGCTGGCCTAGTGCGGGTTGGCGGACTTTACATACCATAGAAATTTTGGCAATTCGCTGTGGTATGCAGGTTTCCTTACGATTATTTCCTTTACCGTTATAGTGCGTGGTGATTGACTATTAATACACACATGACTCCGAGAAGCCAGAGGTGTGTTCTGGGATTTGAACCCGCGACCACCGTGGACATGTTGTGTAGTCCGTTTACCAAAATGCCACCACCCACTTACAGTACATATGTATGAAGGTATTATTTTTCTTTATACTTCCGAGACAATGTCACACGGTCAAAAGAACGTTCATAAAATTAAATTACCTTGTAAATTAGTAGCGTGACTTTTCAATGGCAAATTATGCAATCATAGAAGTGTAATTATTTAGATAAAGCCTTATGTGTGGTGTCGGTCATGACGGATGCAGTTCCAACAGCAATTATCTCAAGTAAATGAGGTTCTAACACTACGTATTAAGCCTTTTAGGTTTGCAATTGGATATCGCCACAACAGTACAAAAACAAAATTATTAAGTTCCAGAAGTTTTTGCTTTTTTCACAAGTTTTATAATATGGAGGTAGCAGTTACATTCTTTTAGCTGATGTATTTTTATTGAAATCTTAAGATATCTTTCCGTCGGCAGTTCTCTTTGTAATGAAATTCGCGACATGCATATTTTTCGTAACATTGGATTGACGTCGATATATTTAGCTATAATCCCACCCTTAATCCCATCGTATTATTAAAACACTGTTCGTAAAAAAATGAACAATTTGTACCAACATTTGAGGGACAAACGTGTGTGATGTTAATGTTTAACGAATAGGTGTTGTTCCAGGGAAGGGCATACTGTCGAAGTCTAGTCGCGTGGGCTGGAGCGGCGTGTCTCTGCTGCTGCTGTCCATGCTGCTGTTCGTGGCCTACCTCTGACACCACGCGCCGCCGCGCGCCGCGCTCGCGCCCGCGCACGTCTGATCCTCACCCGCAACTACTCGCTACACCACACTACGCTTGCTCAACTAGCTGCAGGAACATTAGCAGCTGCGGATCAGAAGACTAACAAACGATGCAAATTCGACGACAGACTCCAGAACTCAATAGATCACAGGACATCTGTTCTGGTGTACTGCCCTCGATTTGCTTAAAACGGTTTTGGTCACGTTACCAATCAATGTAGTAAATCTTTTAATATAAGAGGTTTGCTAGCTCTTTCCAATTGTGTTAAGAATTTACCTAATCCTATAAATACTTGAAACTAAATTGTTGTATATTTGAATATTTATTTTGGCATATACGAAAATGGAAATAAAAAGAATTTTGGATCTAAAATTATTATTGTATATTCATGTCAGAGAATTTTAATATATAATGTGTATAGAAATATGTAGATACGATAATAAGGTCTCACTTTAGAAACACTAGTTTTGCAAATCGTCCTGTTAAGCCTTAAATTAAACTGATGCATGCAAATAAGTGTAAGTTGAAGTAAATTGGGGAAATGAATGAGGTAAGAAATGAATGTGATTGTGAAAATGAAGCTGAATGTTTGATTTGTGTGTATCAATCTACCAAATTTTGATTTTATACTTAACAAAAAACAGTTTTGATATCTCTGCGCTCAATCCTAAGTACGATTTGGAGCGATTACATATTCCAGTGATAATTTCAGAAGTAGTTTCTAGAAATGTCGTAGATTCGAAGTGTTGTCGTAGTTTGTGAGGTAAATATCTTATTTATTCACACTCTTCGAACTTTCGAAAGCGCGCTTGAAGTAGTCTAGTTTCGTACAGATATTGTCCCCCAGTTCAATGTGGAGAAAAGTGTAAAATTACTAGATTTCGATGTCATTTTGTTTTCTTTTTGACTAATTTTATTGCGGGTTTAGAACAAGCTAGTTTCCCTAAGAAATTAGCTAAGCTTGGGTGTTTAGTATAAATTTGGCGTATTGCTGTTGATCCTGGCTGATAGGGAGGTGCAGACTGCAGCGGTGAGTGTTGGGTTTTGATAATCACAATAAAGATTATTTCACAATTGTGGGAGTGGGGTGTTGTAAATTCGAAACGTTAAGACTATTGCATCACAAGGTGGGTTTGTTATTACCAAATTATTTTTGTAGTATCTTCAAAATTGGATATGATCCAGATGTATTTATTGTATTGTAATTTTCGAGTATTAATTTCAAGTCCTCAACTTGAACGGGTATACTAGATAATATTCTTATTCTCGGATCAAAATTCGATGTGATGGATTTGGATCCGAGAACATTTCTTTGGTTATCTTAACAGTTCACCTTCTATAAATCGAAAATAAATCTGGATATTTACTAAGTTTTTCTTGCGATTCTTAAGTGATTGGTGATTACCATAATTAATAGAGATACTGACTTCATATTATGACTACATAAGAAACATTATGTTTATTTATTACTTTTCTAGATTTTTTGTTTATTATTTTAAGTTATCGTGTAATTGTTAATTTATTTCGTATGCAGTATTATAAGCCAAAGGTGCGTTAGTTTAGGTTACCATGTTTCATACTTTGACGAGAGATTTTGATGCTTGTTTAATTGAAATTTTTTTCAAGACTTCCATAATTATTACATTTCTGTTTTAATTTGCAAAAGTAAATGCTGTGTGTGTTTTTTTTTCTCAAATATTATTTTTAAAGTTGATTGTGGACTAGTAGTATATTATCTCAAACATACTAAGAAATAACGGTTCTACTTTATCATCGAACGCGCTAAAATTTATTAACTAATTCGTACGGATAGTTAAAGTCATGACACGTTTCAGCATAGACGGTTAAAAAAAAGTTATAGTAAACATTTTCAATTTATCTGTATAAGTACAATTTTCTACATATTTCACATAGAAAATAGAAATATAAGTCACATTTTTATGGCTAATATATTATATTTAACAAAGTATATTTATTTATTAAGTGTAAGAACTTTGCATTTCGATGTTTGAAGTATGAAATAAACAAAGTTACCAATGCTGTGTGTGTTGTTCATTATGTTTACTCTAGTAATCTCATTAAATCGTCTGAAATAGACGCATAAAGCCAATGATGATGAGTAATCTCATCTAAGCCTTGCTCTAATTGCTATAATAAGATTTCGGAAAACCTTCACTTATGGTATCCCTTATGTAGCATATTTTCCTGTGTCCTTTGCTCAATTCACCCATCACAAAATACATTAGATTAAACTATTTTTAGTTACGTCACAATGTGTAATTTTATGAGTAAAAATAATTGGGAAGGTTACAAATAATTAGTCTATTTCAAATATATCAATTCGCTTTAATATAATTTCGCAGTTTAATTCAAATTTCCAAATTTTAAAAATCTTCAAGCAATCAACGGGAGCAATCGTGTGATGGAAATGAAAATATACGAGTATACAACTGGATAATTCTCAAAACTGTAACTAAACACAAATTCCGTGGGTAGCATAATTAATCCATAAAATGTGAATAAACGTACGTGTATGTAGAATATAACATATCACAGGATAATGATCATATACGAGTACAGTGCAATTGCAGATAAAATAAAAAAGTATCGATAGTTTAAACTGTAAACATTGTTGAGGGCCATTAAAGTATTATTTATGCACAATGGGTTGTTTTAACGAACTCTAGCGATCACGCATCTGTCCACACGACACCGACACAATCACGACACGTACATATTCACTTTACCTGAACATACTATTGTCAATGTACTTCGGTTTGTTCAGTTTTAACTGCAGAACAAAATAAAACTTATAAATTGAGTAACGACTCTACTGTAAAGGACTTATGTCACTGCAAAAATAGATGAAAACTCACACGTACCTATCAAGACTCGTGTAAAGTCCGCCAAGGCCAGCGTGGTGGACTTTATGGCCTAACCCCTCTCAATCGTACTCTTGATTGTAGAGGAGGTCCGTGTCTGGACGTATATGATCTGATACAGACACAGAAGACTCGTTTTAAAATGTCTGACATAAATTAAAAGATTATCATATAGATGTCCGTATAGCAATATTTCGATAAATAACTGCAGTTAACCTTCGAACAAATTGAGAAAACCATTCGTAAAAGAAACTAGGTACCGACCTACCCTCCCTTTTCTATTTGACAAGGTTGTCACAATGAGGACAGTAGATCCAGAGTTATGGTACATGAAAGTGAAGAAACCTCGCATTCAAGTGACCAGGACCATGAGGTTTGGGATGGCGAATCCCACTGGCTTCGAGTATTTGGTACGAGCGAGCTTCATGGACGCTATGAAGGAGTTCCATACCAATTGCACCGTTCGGGCGATTGTGCGAACTAGAGAACTAAATGAACCTTGTCAGAGGTAATTATACATATATTATTGTATATTATGTTTGTAGAAGGGCTTTACCCAAAGGTTAGAGTCAGTCAAGCGCAGTGTAGGCGGACTCCTTGCTTGCTGGTCCCCTGGCTGGAAAGGATACTGAGGGAATCTGCGGGATGAGGAAGGTAGAGGAACATTAAGAATTGTGTAATCTGGAAAAGGGTTATGTCCTGTAGTGGACGGATTTAGACGGATGGATAACAGTGGAACGTCAAATCTTTAGGGGATATTGTGAGCCGTAAAGAAACTAAATAAGTAATAAATGCACAATGATAATAATGATTGAAATACAGATACATTTTGCATAAATTATTGATGCATCAATCATTAGTGCTAAGATTTCACTATCAAAATCAAATCATGATAAATTATAGGCTAATCTCCATACCACACGTAATTCGAGAAAATGGAACGAAATACATTACTGAACCTGATGTCAAAACCCTACTTACTGCAAGGCTTACATAAAAAATAAAAACATAAACACACGCCTTCCTCCCAGAAAGGGTAGGCAGAGGCGCAAACTAGACACCCTCGTTTCGCCTTGTATTCTCCGTTCCACGATGTGATAGGGGGCGAGCCCACCGCCATATCGGGCACAAATTCCTGACTCCGGGCTGATAATGAATAGAAAAATCCAATATCACTTTGCCCGACCCGGGATTTGAACCCGAGACCTCAGTTTTGCAACCATACCTTAATACAACTACGCCACCGAGGCAATCGGCACATACAAAATAATATGAAATAATTGTGAAATTTTGTAGAAACGCCTACAAATTTTTGCTAGCGTCAATGCTGTGCGTGGGCCTGAGCGTGGTGATCCACAACGCGTACGAGATGGGCATGATGCCGCCGCTGCTCATCAACCTGCTGGCCACCAAGCGCTCCGTGCAGAACATACACTTCCCAGCAGTAGGCATCTGCAACAACAACGTGTTTAGCTCAAAGGCGCTGCTTAAATATACCGCCTATCTGTGAGTTCAATATCTGCAAATATTATTTTTCAGATTCATGTGAAGAAATGTAAATAAATCAGGTATCAAACCTATGTTTGATTGTATTCCTCCGTGGCTCATACACCATACTTTCGTACTAAACTATTTGACTCTAATTTATTATGAGCGTTGCTAAAGATGTTTTAATTCCATATATCGTATAATTTTTGGCATTTTAAAGCTAGACAGTATTTTATATAAGTACCAGAGAATACCAATAATCAAATATTAGAATCCAACATACAATTAAACTTAAAGAAAATATACTAATTTATCCAATACTTTACAACAACAATACCTACAATTAAAATATGAACCCCTCCCCCCACTTTAATATAGCAATGTGCTCACACAATACTTTGCTATAACACACTCCGCAGGAGCGCAAGGGCCAGCAACAGCACGTACTCTGAGGAAGACATCAGAGTGAACTTGCTCAAGTTTGGAGCGACGGTGAACCTGGTGGTGCCGCATATCGATGTCATGTTTATGAACTTCCTGAGTCACGTGCATCCTGATATCAACGTCACTGAGCTCATGTTTAAAGTAAGTGCAAGGGTTTTATTTCATGCAAATGTTACGATTTGAATTAATTTCACATTATTTTAAAATATCCACGCTTAACGAAGTCTGCAGTTGGTAAAAGTATAGTGAGAGGCTGCAAGCATTATCTACCTTAAACTTAACAAGCCCCAAATCTAAAGGACATTGCATCTTGTCCGGGATGTTTCCCGAGGCTATTGAAATTAAAAAATATCAACATTTTAATACAGAAGATAGTTGGACTGTTGTACAAACGTGGGATACATTTATATATTTAAATAACTCGGAACTCAAAAGAACCACTGCCAGAGCTCAAGGCACAGTAAGCTCCTGCTGCGTAGATACAATCACGAACAGCAAACTTTTTAATTTGATGAATTGTAGAATGAAGGTAGTAATGGAAATAATCACTGTGCGGATGACACATATCTCATTCCACTTCGTGACCACCATTACTGTAACCTATTTGAAATGTCGCGTCAGAAAGTTAAAAAATGTAACATTGAATCATCAAGTCCGTAAAAAAAATCTATACAAAATAGTTTTATTTCAATAAAGTAAGTGTGCTTTGAATTCGTCAACTATCTTACTTCCAATCAGTCCCGAAACTGCATATAATTAATATTTTCATAAAGAAAATCATTTTGCATAAAAAAATTCGCAACAACAAAAATATCAGGAATTAAATTTGTTTAATTTTTGTAGTTGTCTCCACAATGCTCGTCGATCCTGCGGCGGTGCAGCTGGCGCGGGCGTCTCATGCCGTGCGACAGGCTGTTTGCCACCAGGATCACCTCGCTCGGCTTCTGCTGCCTCTTCAACTCTAGATACCAGTGATGTATCCTTATCAACTCGTTCCAATCTAGTCTCGACATAGGGCTCTCTTGTTGCACGTCAACGAGCATGTAATGCTATAGCATATACTTTCCCCCGTCAAACCATCCTGCCCGACCTGTGTTTTATATTTATTCTATGTGAGTCTCTTCCGCAACTACATAGGAGCACTTATATGGCTTTTTCAGCCGTATTGCAGAATGGTTTGTGTTATGATTTTATTACCAATTGTCTGCCTAAGTTATGTGTTCTGTCTGTCTATATATTGAAGTATTTACCGCTTTATATATTTTAATATTTAATATGAATGAATGTTTTTAGACCCGAAGACGTCAGGACAGTGCCAAAAACACTCGATATAACTGGACAAGACTTCGGACTATCCTTAGTCATACAAAACACTGACGATGAATTCGTTTACATGCGACGCCCCAACATTGGATATGAGGTATGAATTATTATTTACATGTGTTCTATCCATCGATATAAATCCAAATCAAGAGATTGTATCGTATATGAAAGAATTTTCTTTCTTTTTTCTTTGTTTCAATTCCAGGGTGCTCTCGCTGCAACATGAAGAAAAACTTTGCTTGCTCTTTCACTCAGGTGCAGTGCCAGTACTGTTAGGCCACATTTTGCTTCATTAGCTTGCGCTCATTATCAGGAATAGTTTTCCGTTCCACATTATAACTTAAATCATAAAAAATAAAATCCCTTGCCTGTTTAGGTGATGGTGTTCGAAGGGAGTGAATATCCCCTTGTGGAGGGCGGCGGGGTGCGCCTGTACCCGATACCACGGAACACCTCGGTGTTCCTGGCGCTGAGGGCGCACGCCGAGCGCCTCTCGCACTCGCTCTACTACTACCACGAGAATTGGGTAACTGTGTAACCTATTGGAATACAATGTAAAAGAAAGGAGAGTAACACCCACTCGTCAAGAGTATTGTATGCATGGGTATTGTTGCGTGAACGATTTGACCAGCAGAGCTTTCGTTTACCATATGCGTTAAATCTGCATATTAGCAGCACTACTAATAACCTACCGTCATCAAGCACTAAATTAGAAATACACTGTTCAGCCTCATGCCCAGTAATAACTGACTGATCCTCTCTGAAAGACAACAGTGTTTCCTCTGCTGCTTCACGATAAGAATAGAAATAGCGCGGGTACCTTCTCAGACAATCCTTGCACACGAGGGATGTAGCACGTAGTATTTGTGCGGTGGCAGCGCGGGTGCCGCGTGCGCGACTGGGCGCGGCGCAAGTCGTGGCGCAGCAGCTACGCGTGGTGCTTGACGGCGTGCCGGCGCCACACCGTGGCCTCGCTGTGCGGCTGCCGCCCCTACACGCTGCCGCCCGACGACCACTTCATACCGCAGTGCACCGTCAACGACCTGCCCTGCCTTAACAAGCACAAAGGTAAACCACTCCTCCCATCAAATATTCATTTTAACTGGTACTACACAGTACCATGATCAGTCAGTCTCATTCATATAGTAATTTGAACTGTGGCATTTATGAAGTAATGTCCTGGCTTTGTTTCTATCGTCATTATATTTCGACGAATTTAAACTAGAGTATACACCTAAACCGTCATCATGAATCACTGCGTAGTTGTTAAGTTTATCGTGCTTAAAAGGCCAGCTTCCCTTTACGATATCTAGTGAAGTGTTAATTATAATTACCCGCCAATATGTCAAGCTTCCATGTGCTATAGAGAAGTTCATGTACTACTACCCCGGGGAGGCGGCGGACCCGTCGCTGAGCGAGGAGCGGCAGGACGGGCAGGAGTGCCAGTACTGCACGCCGGACTGCGCGCGCGTGTCCTACTCCGCCGCCGCCGCCTACAAGCACTACCGCGCCGGGGAGACCATCTTCCAGAACTACGTGTCGTCAGTACCGCTCTTGATACCTACCTATACTTACCATATATTCTCGTTTAAAACGGAAGGTGTTTGAAACTCTTGTAATGTAATGGAAGACTAATTGGGCAGATTGTTCGATATAATATTTTCACAGCCTCCGCGGGGCAGTCCGCAGTTGGTTAGACGCCTGTTGTAAAACGAGAGGTTACGAACTCGATCCCTGCACCGATACAAATATTTGATCAACAATTATTTGGTTCGGTCCTTGGTGTATGTGAGACCAAAATGTCTCGTAGCTTCTGATACCCACAACACAAGACTTGTATCTTATTGTGGGCTCAAACTCAGGGCTATTTACTCGTATGTGACTGTTGGATGGATTTAATATTAAACTGATGAAAATCATCACAAAGTTGAGGTAAGGGGCATACAGTCTATGAGTATAATGGTTCATGCAGGAATGGCATTGCCCTGGTGAACGCGAGCGTCGTGCGCGTGTTCTACACGTCGGAGCACCAGCACCAGTACTCGGTGGAAGCCAACCAGCGCTGGTACGAGGTTGTAGGTAACATGCAATCCGATGTTATTTATATAAATATACAACCTCATATAAAGTGATAAATACTTGATAGCTTTAATTAAAAGCACATACGAAGTATGGCGTCAGCAATTCCTACCTCAATCAGAAACTGGTTGACATTCAACGCTGTAGACTGTAGTCACTAGGTATATTTTCGTAGATAAATTGTTACAAAATACGTTAATTTGGTCGTAAACCGTTAGTTCCTGTGTTCGATTCCCCGGTCTGGAAATCCACCTTGTTAAGTTTTTGGTGTGAAAGTTGCAAATTAATTGGGACTGGTATTTTTGCCTGGCAATGGCGATTCACTCGCTCCCTTCCACATATTAAGCTGGATTTACGTCCACTCAACAGGGGCACTTCTGCCTACCCCTTACAGATATAGTCGTGATATAACGTACGTGTTATATTGCAGCATTGCTGGCGAGTCAGTGGGTGGCGGTGGTGAGTGTGACGTTGGTGCTCATCAGCGAGGTGCTGTTCTACTGCACGCTGCGGTGGTTGCACCACTACCGCCGCCGCGCCCGGGCCGCCAGGGAAATCAACATTCATAAAATAATTTAAATTATTCGGTTAATAAAAAATGAATTTATAATTTTGCAATGTAAGTATGTAATATGTATGTCCAAATTATGTTCGGGTGAAATCTTGCAACTCAATTTTGAAATAGATATCTTTACAGTTGAATTTACAGAGGCACTTTTTTGTAACAGTGACATCTATAATTATATACTGTACATAGTTACGTAGTGCGTTAGTAAAAGTATAGATGTCGCTGTAAAAATAAACGTTAAAATATTGTGTGCGAGTTCCGTGGTTTTACTTTTATTGGGTTTCTGTAAAAAGTGTTAGACTTTGTATTATTTTATCTTCTCTCTGTGTCTCTTTAGCCACAGGAAGTCCACTGCGGAACAAAGGTCTCCCCCAGGGCTCTTTACATGGACCATATTTTGTCTTATATATGTTTAAATAATTAGGTAAAGGTAGAGTTATACTAAATTATTTATTTTGTAAAAAATGCATGCGAAATGCGTCTGCAACAGTCTTCATTTTTTAGGTTGTGTTGATGTTATACTGAGCATAAAAAAACAAAACGATAAATAAATCAAATAATAATAAAATTACCTTATACAGAGATTAGTTTTAATTAACGAATTGTAAAGAAGCCATAATAATATCCTATTTACAATTCGTTAATTAATAGCCGTCGTGTCATTACACGACGAATAAGTAATTGGCGCGTCATTGCAACTCTACTTAGCGTTTGTGTAAAGTTGGAAATTCAATCTCCAAAGAACTTCAATGATAGTTAAGTCTTTAAGAATTTAAATTAAAAGAAAATTGTGCTTTTAAACATAAGATTCAATAGAAAGATTTTCTAAGAACAATTTTTGTTTCCAATATTTAAAGTTCTTATTCAGTATTAAAAGGTCAACTCGTATTTCAAAACTATTTCCTATTTATTATTAAAGAGATAAAACGCGCATAAAACATTTTTCTAATCAAAATTCAAATGTACAATAATAACCATTAAATCTCGCCAGACTCAAGTACAAATACGCTTCCGTCCGCTTTAAACATTAAACATATCCTAAATGGCATTACAAGGCATTACTAAATACTAGTTTATTGAATCAATACGTAATATCTTTGTTCAAAACGGAGATCCGTGTCAAGGCGCCGATGTGATCAATCGTAGAGTTTAACAAACCCGCACTTGACCTTTCGCAAAAGTTTATTAACGCCATCTATGAACGATGATACTACATGATATATCAAAATTGTTAGATTAGTGGTCAGAGGTATAAATTAGGAACCTTAAAATAAAAACATAATGAGTTTTAAATTGCAACCTTTTATTCACACATGTATCATAATTTTAACATTTTATGAAAGTCACTTGGAAGAGCCTTTATGCTAGACATAATCATAATTTATTTATAATGTTGATTAATACTATCAATATCGATTCACGAAATAACATATGTAGGCAAAAAAACGTCTGTCTGCAAATATAAGATCAAACATCATCTTTGAGACCTAGAGCATTTGGAGGTTCTTGTTATGGTCTAGTGTTTACATTAGATAGGTTATCCATTGATAGTACATGAGCCATAGCTAGAATATTCAGGTAAATTAAGTAAATTATTTCGTAAAACGCTATTTAATTAGATAGTTAGTAGTAATAAACAAGAGCAAGCCAGTCATTATGTCAGTGATTAATTAGCCGTCATTTGAATATTGTTCAGGCGGTTCTCTCGTTGACAGGGTCGTTAGGTGCATCCACAACAGTCGGTGGCTCACTAGCCTGCGTCTCGCCTATTATCGCAGGTATTACCTGTAATAGGACCTATTTAAAAAAATATTTAAGGAAGTAAAATGCTGATTGCATTGTCTGCAGCTGTATGTACATAATTCTACACAGCGTAGCGCATTAAATATCATAAAAAATCTAGATGGATGGGAACGTCGAAACTTCACGCAATTGTTTATCAGGGAACCAGTTCCGGAGTCTGCGAAGCGATTTTTGGCAGAATGTTACAGAAACGTTGGTAGTTCGCCAAATGCTCGGCAGCAGAGCTTATGGAAGCGTTTTCTCGACACATTTCCGCCCTTTAAAGTTTTATTAAAGGAATAAAAATATATTGAAGCGTGCATTTTATCATACAATATTTATGAAGACATTTTAAAAGATTCAGATGAATTTGAAATACCCATGTATATGTAGTTACTTGAGGTACAACTTGCTTTGCTAAATATGCTCTGCTCATAGACTACAAATATTAAATACCGTTTTAGAATCCAGAATCAAGACCGATAAATAAATATATTTGACTCCATTTCTCCAGGAAAATATTTAGTGGTATAGAAATGAACCCCCGTTAGATTGTCATCTGACCAAGACAACCGGAATTATCCTAGATATGAGAAAAAGCATACAACAAATGTTCAGATCAGGATAAAAAACAAAAGGGGTTTCCAAGAATACATCCTACCCTAGTACCTGCTGTCCCAGCGTGACGAGGATCTGCGCGACCTTCTTGATTGCCTCCAGGTCCTGCGGCGAAGGCAGCGGCAGTCGAGGCTCCTGGCCTTGGAGCCGCTTGGAGTGAGATACCAGGCGCGAGTTCAAGTCTGACACCACCGTCAGAGGAGAAAGAGGGTCTCCGTCCAGATAGGGCTAGATAGGCATGTGAGATGGATTTAAAATTTAAATTGATGCCTAAGATAGGTAAATGTAAATTATAAATCCTAACATATAAAAAGAGGTTTGTGTTTCAGTTTTCTAATACGTTTCTCTCGCTAGTAGACAGTCAATTAGAACATCCATTACATTCCTCACTTTACACTGTTAAGGCTCGGCCATAGATGAAGGATATTCCAAGTTTTAGGGGAGCCAAAACCAGTTTGTGTAACATATTGTTTAGAACAACTCGACTGAGAAGTAATTGGTACTATTCAAAAGGCAACTTTTAAATGATAAAAGCGATAATGAGCAAAAAAAATGCTTAAAAATCCGTTTAGCTTATTTTTCATAATATATTTCGACTTACAACAGGGCTGCTTTGCACATGACATAAAAGCACATGGAACAACACGAACAAAATCAGCACAAGCGAGCGCATTTTGAAAATAAACTGAGGCACAGGTCGGCTATGAGATGTCTTATAGCATAAACAATAAATAACAAGGCAATTTTCTAAATTGTGGTTTTTTACATGATTTACGTATTTTTCCGCATGTTCGGTTCTTGTATTGCAGCTATTTTCACATTATTATATAAAATGCATGAGACAATGGACATTACAATGTAATAACAGTTCTGCCTCACATTGTGGTGAGAATTATGAACATTGTGTATGGATTTTAAAGGGGAAATCCTGGGCGAAAATGTAATTTATTCAAAGTGGCCATCCTAAATGATTATGAAAATATGATGAAATACGGGGGAAAAGTGGGGGAGCCAAACCCATATTACTGAACGAAACATGTCACCAAAGCTGCTACATCACGGCGGCTACAGCGCGGCTCTGCCATTAACTTATTTATTGTCACAGTTTTTTAAAACAGCTTTGACATCTTTTTGTAACAATGAATTTTGGTAAGACCAAACAATTTACTACTTCAATCGGCTGCTCGCTTATGTGTATTCTATGTTCGAGCAATTTTTATTATTTTATATGAGGGTAGACTCAATGTTCGGCTTGTAGCGCGTCGCGTTGATCGATCTCAGTTCTCAGTGAGCGGCCTGGAAATGTATGATCCAGTTTATGATCATTTCGTAAACAAGTCTAATTCTCGGTTTCGGTTTTAGTGTGACATTGTTGCTTGGAGTACCGGTGCATCATCACAAGTTTCTCAACGGGTGTTCAGGTCAGTGTTCTCATACCAAGTGATGTAAAAATCTATATGTAGGAACAAAGGCCGGGATCACAACAACAATAATTATTGCACCGACGCGACGTATACTAATTACATAAGAAGAATTCTAGAATAATTTTAAGATACTTTTAGTTCATAAAATAAAATAAATGAACTCTAATCGACAGGTTGTACACCTTGCAAATTATAATGACATCACATTAATAGGATACAACAACCAGATAAACACAGATATTAGCCGCAATTAATTCAAGGCCTTCAAGGTCGTTCACTACATGAGATTCCAAAGGTCAAGTTTACTAAATGGCCGTAAGTCGCATAAAACTAAGTCGAGGCAGCGGTGACCATAATAAACAGGGCAAGTTGTGATCGTGAAGAACAAAGTTTTATTTAGCATCAGAATCATTGAACTTCATGACCGTGATTATTGATTACTACAATTTTTTCCACCTACTGAAATCGCACTGCTGAACATAAGTCTCCGCTACATTTCCATTGCGACCTGTAGCAAGCAACCTGCATTCAACAAACATCAATATCCTGGAAACAGCCATCAGTAGATTTAAATTTTAAATCAGTATAAAAATAATGATAAATCTCACCGGCTTTCGAGAACCTCGTATCATTATCCTACCACATGTTTTAAATAAATATCATAATTGGATGTAGATAACCAAAAAGGATCCACCCACAAAATGTTACAATTGAGTTATTGAAGATTGAAGTGTAACTTGTGTTTGCTTATTAATAGACTTGCTTGCGTTTATTGTTTCTTAATGTCATAATATTCGTATTTTACTTGAGATTGTTTTTGCTAATCGAAAATATAGACCTTGACGAGCAGTTTGGTATACTTAACTCATTTTCGGTCATGTTGTGGGTTGGATCCTTTTTGCTTATCTACGTCCAATTATGATTGCTTCGCAAATCTTGTCTAGTTCGCGTTATTGCTACTCAAAACACTGTGGTGGCAATCAACACGCGGCCTCGGAAGTGAACCTGAGATTTACTCAGCTCCCACCGGTCTGGGAGATTCATTGACATTCTTTGCATGAACTAGTGATGTTTGTTTTTGCATAAGCAATTTGCGATGTTTAGTGATAATTTGTTTGAATTTTGACAATGTTTTATTATGGCATACAAAAGTGAGCTCAGTGGGTTTTATGCTAAGGATATAAGTAAATGTAGCGGCATTTAGAAATTCATGTGATACATTTCTATCCATAATTTAATCACGCTTACAAAAATGTCTTCAATAAATCTGCTTCAACCAAATATAGGTAACATTGAAGTTAACCACAAAAATTTCGATACAAATGGGCTTATCAATTTTGCTTCATCAAATTACTGCTACTAATTGTCGAGAAATTAATCTCTCTATAAACAGCAGGCGCTGTCGACCTCAGTGAGACAGCGCGGTGTCTCCCTCACAAGGCGAATGTGTTTCGGCATTACATTAGTTCCGCATATTAGTTTTTTTTACGGCAGAGGAGGCAAACAAGTTACCAAGTTTATGTGTTATGTAAATAACGTTAAAGAAAATGTTTGAATGCAGAGGTCGCGAACAGTTGTTGATTGCTTTGAAAATTGCTGTTTTATTGGGGGAGATTTGTAAAATATTGTTTTTAGTCATCGGACATCTTTTGCGTGTGTAATAGTTAACTCTATTGAGTATTTATTTTCTTTGTGGAATTTTAAAGGCTAAATCAATTTATTCCACATAAACTCATCGTTTGATAAGTTTTCGCACACCTTATTCCCAGAAGGGGTAGGTAGAAGTGCAACCAGGACACCGACGTTTCGCCTTGTATGTTCCGTCCCATAATGTGATAAGGGGGCGAGCCTTTCGCCATATCGGGCTCAAATTCCTAATTCCGGGCTGGTGATGATAAATAATATGTTATTTTATAATATGATATGATAAAAAAATCCAATATAAATTTGCCCGACCCGGTATTCGAACCCGAGACCTGCTTTGCAATCATACCACCAACTGTGCCACCGACGCAGAAGGATAATTTGATGAAAAGTTTAGTTAGAAAACATTGTATTCAGCCGTTTCTAAAAAATATTATAGGATATTTTTTATAATTTCGATATATTTATGAGCATCATACCAGATCCATTGATAAATAAAATGAATAAAAAACGCATTTATAACTTTATCTGGTCTTCCTTCGTCTACAAGAAATGTCATCGTTACGACATAATCAAATATTTGTACCGTAACCTTAACAAGTGAGTGGACATTCTAACGTTTATCTTACTATTCCTGACCTCCATACCGAGCAGCATTAGTTACTATCAGAGCTGGATCTATGATCACAAACATGCATTGTCGAGATAGTGTCTCCGGGGATCTGAATCCAGGATGTTAGATGCAGCCGATACGCGGTTCGAATCGTGATTATGTTTATTGTTTTCGTTTCTATAAAACTATGCTGTAGGTGTATTGTTAAATCTATATTTTTATATTTATGTTTCTGTACATGAGTGGCGGTGACCGATTACAATCAGGCGGGCTGCATCCTCGTCTGCCTGCGAAAGGCAATCAAAGAATCAATTGGTATTTCTTCCGTTAGTTCCCTTAGCACAGCGCTTGTTTGATAGTAAGGCCAACGCCTGCCCATAATATGTTTATATATAAATATACAAAACGAACACTATTTAGGATTTGACATTATTGAGCTCTGCAAAACAGAGAACGGCAAGCAACCACTAGGTACAAAATCCCTATAAATGGAATTAAACAATGCTTCCAGACTGCTACTTGAAGTCCTAAATAGAAAAAGCAGACAGTTCCTTCCATATCCGCGACCCACCAGCGTGTCTCATTCTAGAGACTGGTCAATTTCGTGAGGCTATTGTGCAACTATTCCTTTACATAATATGTCATAACTAATCTGACAAATCATAACAGACATTAGGTCACTCCTACCCAACTGGTTTGTTGAGCGTTCATATTGCTCGCTCTTGGCCTTAACCTATTACCTCACTGTCTAGTGGTTACGCACAAACATACAACCAATTATAATTCGTTGCCAGTCAATTTATATTATTTATTTGATTTGAACTTCAAGTTAAAGCCGATGATTTTGCAATTTGTTTATGTGTACAAAACATTTTATTGACGTGAGCACCTAATTGTAATTTTTTGTTACAAAGATATGATAAATAACCAGACGTTTCACATAATAGTAGGCGACCATAGATCTGTTCCGAATTCTTAAAATTATTGATCATTAGACACCCATACAAAAGTATCGTGTCCTCAGTTTAGACTTTGTATACCCGGCCATGAACGGGCCGGCATAGTTGTGTCGTCCAGGAATTTTCTAGAAGCTTCGACGGTGCCTAATGCACACTGAACCTGGATTGTACTACTCTTCTGTAAAGAAATAGACCGTCTGGGTTGGAAAAACAAAGCTTCTTTTCATTCTTAATATAGATATAATTCAGTAGAGGTACATGTTTCATGTGAACTTTATTCCTGCGTCGTATATAAATAAGAAGAATATTTATTATTTATGACGAATATACGATATTTTGAATAAAACATAGATATGTAATCAGATACAGATTTTATACATTTTGTTGCCTTTGACGCTGAACGACAAACAGCGCTGAAATTATTTTACCCAAAATATTCAAAAATATGTATCACATAATAATAAAAATATTTGAAAATATTTGAATATATTACAGAACTCGTTTATCATGGTATAAAGACTTCCCTTGAAAATAATTATGACTCAAAAGGTTGAACTTTAATTTATTAAAAATAAATAATGTTGATGTTTTCCGTCACCGGTAAAGCAAGTTTTAATTAAGTTTTATTGAATACGCAACTTCGAAGAGTCAGTTATGTATTGCTTATTGTTTGATAATCTGAATTGGGCTAATTGGGACATCGGAAGTATTTAGATATACGAATGTACAAATACAGGTAAAATTATTACGAAATAACTTAAATTAAGTTCCAAAAATACGGTGTTTATTTTATTTATTTTAAACGGCCCACCAACTTATTATGCAATACGTTGATGATATGCAATGATAATAACCAGATATTAATTAAAATGTTATTGATATCTACGTGATTATGAATGTAAACAATTTTATGACAGATTGAGCTAAAGTCACGGTGTATCATAAAACTCGTCATTTCTTACAATAAGTACGTGTGACTTTTGTGCATATATTATATTCTCCCGATTAGATACGATATGAGATACGAATCGATTAAGCATTTGATTAAAATTACTGATTTTTCACAAGATATATGTTTTTTTTATTCTGGTCCGACTGTGTACACCTAACGACACTAAAAACAGTTAAATCTAGATAGAGCAGTCAGCATAACATAGCCAGAAGTGGTTATATCAGGCGAGGTAACTATGCACTTACTCGGAATTCAGATGCCTTTGCGTAAAAAGTATACCTTAAAATTACTTCAATTACTTACTTCATATTTGAGCAAGTCGTTTAACAAAATTAATATTGTTTATCGTACAACCTACGACTCAGCTGCTCGAGTGACCTCTACAACTAATGCTAAAAATACGACTTAATAAACCATTAGGAGTAAAAACCCGGACGTAGGCAACATTAAGATAAAATAGATATGTGCGAATAGAATATGAATGCTAGGTGTTCCGTACATTACAATATTGGACTTTAAGCGGTTCTATCTCTTGCAAGTCAGCATACCATGGTCGTGCTATGAACGTTTAAGAAAGAAACCTTTGTATGTTTACTATGGTACGTCTACTAGAACGTTCCGCCACCAGCCAGTCATTGTGATGTGCTCTATTTGACTTGCAACTTACAATACACTTACAGCCAAGTGGATTCATAAAGTACACAATTAAAACGAAAAAATGAATTCATATTACTATTACTATAGACCTTTCTTTATATTCGTTTTAATTATTTGATTGTAGCCACTACTGACAAGCCACTAGGCCGTCTGTACAAAGGTAAGGAGGTGAATTATTGAAGGAGTGATATTTGCTTCTGAATATAAAAATTATGTATAAGAAGAAACTTAAGCAGTTAATTCCTTATTAAAGTAAGTTCGCGTCCATCAAACTTGCAACTCTCGTGTCAGTGGTATGCACTGCAAGCTAAACAGGAATTTGTATGCACAACGCATTTGAAATGCGGCCCCTGGATACAATACGCGCACTTTTCACCGTTTAGTGTCAATGTACCGTGTCTGTATATTTATATTTTTACATAATATGGTATATTGAGCCTTGAGTGGTATAATGGAAGAAAATCGTGGCTTCTCTCGCGCTGGGATTCCGATGCTGCCCAACGAAATTAGTCATTGGAGATGTCCTGCATCCAGCAACGCATGCTTCAAATTTCCTTAAGCACCAGTAAAGTTTCTACGATATTTTGGATATTACTGGTATTTATAGACATGAATACGAATAATGCATCGAGTGAAGCATCACTCGTTTGCTTCTCCTATATTATACAATATACTTTCTTTAACCCTTTACTTTCTTAGTAGCTATAAGGCAGGGCGCCGCGCCGTCAGGCTCTTTAAAGCGCGAGAAATAACGAGGCGTCACAGGCTTACTTTTACAGAGGCATCAGTGGCAGATAAGGGGCACCGGAGGAATATCACATAAGAGCATCGGTAGTATTAAAACCGGCACCTTCATTACTTCGAAGCAAGCTGATAAGACAGGAGATAGGGTCTGGTTTGACGAGCGTAACGAGGCGGCTGTACCCGTGCGTGCTACATCTGTCGAATTCATTCAATTATTACGACAACAACCGATAACTAAATTAATGACGACATAATAATTAACTGGAATTTAATACATAATAGATGGAATTTAATACATAATAGAATTTATTACAATGGTAACTGTGATAATTCTACTACAGCTTTTGAATCTTGAAAAATTTTAGCGGCCGGAACGCAAAAGCAAAGCTCTTATTTCACGTCTGTTATCTTTGAAACGAAGGTAGCACCTCGGTCGCTCTGACCCATTTGTACCTTTTCTTTACACAAACTACTGCAAATCTCTGCCATAAAAAATATTTTTTACTGTCTTGACAATCTTTTCATCAAACCATATTCAGACATAGTTGCCACTTACAATCTTCATCACACAGATTTATATTTACATACTATGGATTATATAGTTTCATTTATTCCCAACTACATTTATTAATTGAAGAGACACTTCTTGTTAAAATGTTCGTAACTAAAGAACAAATTATATAGTTATGAGTGATTTTATAAAGAACTACACGATGACCTCAAAGTCTGAAAATGGCTTCTAATTTAAATTTCATAATATAAAATAATGACAGTAATTACAGCGTAGCGTCGTGTAGCTGCTAGTACTCGTAGTTTTAACGCGCTAACAATCAGCTCTGAAATCCGAATAACGTCCTTACAAAATCTTAGAATCCAGATAGAAGTTTATAAAATTAAACAACCGGACTAGAAGTCCGCAAATGCAACTTAATAATTTATTATTTTTAATAGTTTATAAATTGTACTACATAAAATATTGTTTGCGTTTAATGTCAAACTTCACATTTTAGAAGCACAATTATTTTATGAATTCAATTATAGCAGTTAATTATTAACTTCAGAAATAATGTAATAAGAAAAATAATTATAATGAGATTGCTAATTTAAATTGCAAATTGTGACTAAATGACATTATAAAATATCACAATTATAGTATTTGCGTGTACGAATACTTGCTTATTTTTCGACAAACTAATATCAAAGTAACAGAGTCATATTGGCATCGACCAAAATCCCCTGATGCCGTAATCTAGTATTATCACACAGCACTGTTAATAACACGTTGGACAAACCGCGGCGAGGCCATGCCGCATTGTATTCCCTGCTGGCCGGTCTGAGGCCAGATTAATTGCAATCAACAAAGCGAATCATAAAATGCAAAAATATAAGTACGAGTGCCTACCCAAATATACACAATGAGTTCCATTTTGCTTCCTTGTTATATTGTCTTTTATAATATCTTCTTTTATTAACTTCAGCCTGCCCTTATCGCGCAGTATCTACATTGGATCGGCGCAACATGGCTTTTCAGCCAAATTGGTGACTTTTATGACGGGCTGCCTCCAGTGGCGGTACTTCCATACAAGCCCAAAAGCCCGGCTTGCCCTACTTAATACGTACATACTCGATACTGAACATAAACCATTACAATAAATACAATACATTCATTTATTAGAAAACATCTACAATTTTTGAATTTACCGCGTCCTGTCGCGGCGCGTCTAAATACAGCGCTTGAGACGGAGCGCCAAAGCGCCGCGCGAAATTCATTCCATAGGCAATGATATTAAAACTCAAAAAACGGTGGCTCCACGCGCTCCCTTAAAAAGGCGGCACAACGCACATATATCTATCTTTTTCTCTCTCGTGTGCTTTTACGAGGCTTTTGGCAACGCGGCCCACGTATGGGTGAAATGGTGTACAAGACGCTACGAATGTATAGGTATGGCTATTTTTGTATAGCTCTCAGTACGAGACGAAATGCCCGGCTTCGTGGTGAACATTTCACGGTTGTCACGTTATTATTTGTTATTGTTGTTTAGTAAATATATTTATTGTTATTAAATTAACTTGTTTCGCATTTAAAAATATTTTTAATTAAATGATTAAAAATGTGCCTGTAATGTCGGTACTTTTTAATAAATTATAATTGCAGTTTGTAATTTATAGTAATGTTTATATTTACGTTTCGTTTCGCAATTCTGAACGAATTCGTACTAACTTCATAAATATTTTGACATTGTGTAATTATTGTAAATAGTTCTAATATAGGTTAATTATTAGTTGTTTTATGTTATTGAAGCTTTTTGATACTAAAATGAGTTGTATTGTTTCCTGTGATGATGAAAGTGTTCGTTGCCGGTATAAAGGTAATTTAATTCAATTATATTGAATTAGAAACTAGAGCGAAAACAACGCCGGGTTTGTGTATTTCTTATATTCGTGGTAAATCACGAGAGGTATTTTATCAGTTCAGTTAAATAAACTACGTAATTTGATTTCTACATGCTTCCCTTTGTATAGGATATTAAATAATGATGTTTCATATTATGTTTTTCAAACGACACTTGTGTATTAGAATAGTTTGATAAAATATAAACATTGCAATAAATTAGGTGGCTCTTTCAAAAAATATGTTATTACTTGTAATTCTTAAAAATTTAACGTTAATGAATTAATAATAATAATAATTTATGCCGCATTTTCGGATAACTGCGAAGTCAAACACGGCACCATAGTAGCTATCGTTGTGCTAGCGGAATGTCGGGTATTAAAAATGAAGTGCTCAGCAGTTATTGCAATAAACAATTACGGTTGCATTTCCACAAGTAATCTATATTTGTATTAATCCTAATATTGTATAGATTATGTGTTAAGTCTGCTGACGTACATTCGTTTTCTTCGTTCTTAGTATATTTTCCTTCTAAATAAATATGCATTAAACATAAAACAAAATATTGGGCTTGCCCTACCCCAAAACCCTAGGCACGCCACTGGCTGCCTCTCTAACAGCAATCCCGTCGAGAGGAGTCCTTTTTGGCTACCACGTGCCTAATTGGTTTAAAAGACTTTACGAAATGATTGTGTAAAGGTTCCCACATTTTCTCACGGTGATTGTCACGGGAGAAGTATCCAGGAAGTCTCAAAAGAGTCCGATGTAGTAAAGTATCCCTCATTGCACGCTGCGAAAGACTCCGGATATTTAAATGGTGCATCGAACTGAACCGAGATGCGTCAATTTGAAGGTCGCGCGGCGCTTGTTCTGAATAGTGACGCGCCGATTTGTTATTATCGATGAGTCTGAGCTATTGCAATCGATTCTTCGTCTTTTCTTATTGAAACTTATGTCATTTGTTTATGTGTGTGGCATTAGTTTTGCTTCTTTTGAAATTGTATCTGTTTATGAAATAATTATACATATATTGTTTTAAAGTTGCTTAATTAAATAAAATCACAAAGCTATTATTAATATTAATATTGTATCTACTTATATGCCAAATTATACATTACGGAGAAAGTGTGACAATTTTTCCCTTATTATGTTTTCAGCTTATGGTTGAAACTTAAATGCTGCGCTTCCCTGTAAATGGTTTCCACTCGAGATTTTTTCACGTCATGACCACTTTTCGCGCTATGTGCCTTTTTACTATAATTGTACAAGATATTAATCTACCAATCTAACTACAGGACGCCACGTGAGTGGTCCCGAACGCCACTTAACCGAGTTGTATTTGGCGATTGTAAAGTGGTAAAATAAGAAATAATATTTTATTTCAGTATAAAATAATCGAATGCGAAAGACCTATGTCTTTATACCTATCTGTAAAAACATAACATCTGATTTCTCAGTGTGCGGATCGCAGTGCAGTGCCGTGCAGGGCTTAATACTTAGTTCGGAATAGTGTTGTTCCTGTTTATGTCAGGCCTGACGCTTACCACCTGGCACGCTACCTGTTCGTCTCATAACGCGGTAATAAAAAAATCGACAGTCGACATAATATCGCTGTCATCGCATCTCTACCATCCAAGGGTATCATACAAATATCGTGTAGTGTAATAGCCGCGGTTATGTAAGGCGCGATGGCGACGTGGCTGGTGGCGTGCGCGCTGGTTGTCATGGCGACGGAGACCAGCGCCGTGCTGCAGTTGGGCGCGATCATCCCGCCCATCATCAACTCCAAGCTGGACGACCTGGTGCGGGCGGCTAGCGACACCTGTAGGTTGTTAGAGTAAACTTCCGATTGGATATGGAATGTGGAGTGTTTGTGTTGTATTGTGCAATAAAGGAATTTTTGGAGTTTCATTTGTGTGTTTATAATGAAAATACAATTGAATAAAAAATTATAGTAGTGTGGGGTGAAATTTTATTGTGTGAAGTGGCTGTTTAGTGAGAATTATGTTTCAATAAAATTCTATGTTACGGCTTTTCCCACCAATTGTGGTGTAAGGGCAAGTAGATGATGTTTTTTGTGATAAACTGAAATATTGAGTTGCTTTTATTTCAACAAAAGTAAAATTAAAAATGAATGAACGATAGCTAGGCGCCATCGAACCATACACACAAGAGGTCGGAAGTTCAAGCCAAAATTAATAATCGCTCTCTTCACCAGTGAAGAAAAAAATTAGAAAGAAACCTACGTAGGTCTGGATTTTTTTCCAAGAATTTCGAAGGTATGTAGTCTTGCAGTTTGCTCTAAGCCAGAATGTTAGACTACGGCCTGGAACCCTCAAAATCCAAGTGGCGGTCTGTGCTCATCAGTGACGCTATATTTTTACAGTCTCCGTGGCCGCGGGTTCGATCCCGGCACCAAAACAAATGTTTGTGTTGTGATTTACAGGTATTCGTTTCGTAGCTGAGTGATGCTAAGACCGAAAACTATCTCGTATTTTCTGATACCCCCCACACAAGACTCGATCTTAGTGTGGGGTCAGCACTATGTGCCTGTTGAGTGTTGGGTGTATTTATTTATTATGGGTTAGTCACATTTTAAAATTAAAAGAGTGTTAATTAAAAATTAAACAAAATCACGTAATTGTTAATTTAAATAAAATAAATGTGACGTAAACTAATTATTAAGTTGTCTTAGGACTGGTTATTAATTAGAGTTATTTATTTTTCACTAAGTGTGGTCTTAAGGTTCAAGGTGGTTGATACGTTAGTTAACCTTAGATACCTTGCAAAGTGTAAAATGGTCCTAAATGTCGAAATTTCATTTGTCATCGTAATATATTTAGTCTGAGTAGAGTTCGTCTCATTTAAGCAATATAAAGGCCAGTAAACCTTTTTGCAGGTCACGCAGGCGAATCTTTTTCATTCCATTGTATTTATATATTTCATATTTATATGCTTGAAAAATAATAAGACTTTAATTTATTGTTTGATTTTATTATAAACGTTCACGTTCGTGTTATTGTAACATTCATTATAAACGCAAAAGAAACCTATAAAAATAGTAATAATAATTACATACAATGAGCATACAACATCTAATTGATAGCAATACCTGATTAATATCTTGAAGGCTATTGACAATACAAAACAATAATAAATATACCATAATGATGTGATTTCAGGTGAGGCATTACCGCTAGACTTCCTCTACTCTCGCCAGTACCCACCAGACTCACCGCAACTGGACATCGTGGAGTTCACTCGCACCAGCCAACGGTCATACCGCGCGGCCAAGGCGCATCTCAAGCTACGTGCTCTAGGTGTCTCCCAGCTCGTGCTGTACGTCCCCGGCTGGAAGAACACGCCCACTGACGAGTCCTCCACCACCGTCGTTAACGCCTTACTCACTAAACATCCTGTCGTCTTTGTATTCGATACCCGCATTGCTTTCTGCTGCGGATATATCTCCTCGGCATTGAAAGTAAGACCGCTCGGCCATTTACTCTACTCATTCCTCAAAAAAATGCAACAAGATGGATTTCCACTATCTTCTGTGCATCTTATAGGCTTCAGTCTAGGAGCACACGTCGTCGGGATAGCGGGGAAGATGGTCAGGAATAAGCTAGATGCTAGTATAGGTCGGATAACCGCGCTGGATCCCGCCAAGCCCTGCTTCAGTCGGACCAAATACCGCTTGGACGTAAGTGACGCTGATTTCGTCCAGGCGATGCATTCCAGTGCTGGTGTTATTGGTCTCGAAGAGCCTATAGGACATGTAGACGTGTATATTAACGGTATAGGCGCTCAACCAGAGTGTAAAAATGCAACATTGAGCTTGGAGTGTGACCATTCTTTAGCATGGAAGTCTTATGCCGTATCTGTATTGGATGAGAGAGATTTCTTAGCGAAACAGTGCGTCAATTGGCAACAGTTACTGAATCAGAAGTGTGTTGGTAAAGAAGCTGTGGTGGGATATGGTGTCAGCACCTCGCTCAGAGGGATATTCCTGTACAAAAAACCGATTTTATCAGAAGGAGATAGTTTAGTGAAAGAGTTTAATCTGTTTGATATCAAAACTTGGTGGTAAACGAGCCTGTAAATTATTAGACATAAAAGAGGGTACGTTACGTTCCTTTAAGCATATGTGATATTAACGCCATCTGTTAGTGAAATGTCGAATTGTGAGTACACATTCTTAGCTTAAGTTTAAAAAATATCCCAAAGAAATATAATAGTTATATTCTATGATTGTATAATTGTACCAATTACAGATTTATGCAAACTTTATCAAATTGGCATTGATGCACTAACAGTATTAATTAATTCTGATTAGTCGCTATCTCAAACAAATAGACACAAGAATTATAAGAGAAAGGTTAAACGTATTAATTTCATTGTCCTCGTTTATTGTTAATAGATTATTAGGGACAATTATATTATATCTGATTGTAAATATGTGTAGTAACCAAAGTGTTTTGCTTAAATATAAAGCTTAATACTTAAAAATTTACTTGTATTTTTAGTATATGTCAATAATCTTAGAATGCTATTACGAACGAACAATTAAAATGTGTAAATTCGCATGTGTCAATTTATTGTTTAGGTAGATTTGAAGTTGAAAAGGGAAGCTTTATTTAAACAAGATTTTAGAATAATTAACACAGTCCCATGTGAGATGAAGATAAACTTGACATGAGGTTAATTAAATGTATATAAATATATTATTAAAGTTACCTTCGCATGTGGTTTTAGGCGTGACACAGCGTTTTTCATTTGAGTATAAAATAATACGTTCCTTCTATAATTCAATGTCTTATGTTTATGTTAATTTTGTTAAAGTTGAATGAAGTATTACGTAATAAACCACTGTTGCTAATTTATTATTATTGTTTTTTAATAATAAATTACAATGCCATCATTAATACGCGTAATTCTTTAATTTTCCCTAAGACCGCCATCTACCGGGAACATGTAATAACAATTTGCCGAATATGCCACACAGCAATGTGTGTATTATGTCAGTTTTAGTTGCAAAGTAATCTAATAGATGGCGCGGTAAAGAAATTATACTTCACAGTTTTCTTTAGGTGACAATAGAAAACTACTTGAGTTGTAAAGACAACTATGTAAAGACATAACAATAAAACATTAGCATTAATTAAACCAGGCATAAGTTGTGGTTAACAACATTATTTTGTAGCGTTTCCCGTCATACAATAACAAGGCTATTATAAAGGTAGCATTCCATAAGTTTAATAAGTGTAACTTGCAATTCATCTGGTCCCCATTACAATAATTATATTTATTAAAAAAAACAAAAGACAGACTGGCTATAAAGACACGGCCGCATTGTGGAGTATTAATTTTGATGGACGTTTTATAAGATTGTAAAGATATACAGTGAACAAAGGTTTTATTACGAGGCGGTGGAAGTATCGCGTTACGGCTAGTGGTGCGTGCGATCTCATCAATATCTTGTGCGGAGGTATGGACGGAAAGTTTTTCGTACACGCACGCGGCAGGGATGCCGACTCATTATATATTTTTTATAATAGTTTCGGATTAATTACATATAATGTATAGCCACGTATTCATTTTTTAGACTATAATTATTTTTTGTGTAAGAGAATATGTATTTGTATCGAGCGCGGGCAACAAAATTGAGGAAAAGAATTCTCAATTATTTTGTATATTCATTCATTGTTACATTCCGATCCACGCAGCTCGGTAAAATTAAGTCGATTAGTGACAGATAGTTATTTCCCCTCTACCTGCCCTTTCTTGCATCTAGATTTAGATTTAATAGATGATTGAGAGAATGAAAGATTAAGATTTAGTTATTTTTTTGTGTATGTCAAAAAGCGTAGAAGTCAATGGTGTGTGTTGGGCTTATTTTTTTTTAATACCACCCAAATGCAGGAAGACGTAAAGCCGTGACGAGCTTGAACGTGACGCCTGGTAGGAAATATGATAACTCCATCACGACCTTTTTGTGTGCTTTAACAATTTTCAACTCGAAAATGCTTGTTTATTCAAATTTGTCGTAGAATCTCCAGTTACAAAGCTATTGTTTAAGGCTCTTTTAAAAGTAGGTAGAGACTTAAAAACTGTAGGGGTGGGTTTTGTTGGATTCGAAATTAAATACTTTCTACTTTGTATTTATTTGTTGGGAATCATCTTGCTAATAATATGAAATGTTATTATCAAAGATTATTATCTAGAAACTCATGTTAACTAGCCCCCTCTAATAGCTTTGTTGATAATCCCACGAATGGGAACATAAACGTAATGGAAACACATAACAGTAAATGTAAGATGTTCACAGTAGTGGTTATCGACTTAGCTGTGTCATACAAAACGTAAATGTCAAGCAAATGTAACACAATAACTATTATACTACGAGTATATTATAGAATAGAAGTGAGTTTACTTAATGTCCTTTATTGTGTCTTATGGTAATCTTCTTTACATATTCACCTATACCTGTTAGTCGCCTGCTGGGCACGGAATCTCTCTACAATCGATTGATCGATTTAAATAGTTTGGACCTTAGTCTACCACTTTGGTGTATTCCAAATTACTAAACGTGGCATACTATAGAAATTCTTGTCAGAAACATACTTTTCCAAATAGCACGCAGCAGCATACTTTACCCAAGGAAAAACAACATCGTAGTTTAACAGTAAACTTATCAAAGTCGCCATCGGAAGGCGTTCGGAGCGTGCAAGTGGCAGCCCTGTAAGCAGATTAATGTTCGGAGGATGATAGGCGTGGAGGACCGAGGTCCCGGCCCCTGTACACCCGTCCTCCTCCCTCCTCCTGCCTCCCCACTCCGCCGGGGACCTCTCAGGAATATCTATTGTAGGCCAACGGCCTGGCTTATGACAGCGAGCGTAATCTAAGACGAAGCCCTTGTGTTTGTTTGATGGAACGAAAGTATACGATGTTTCTCCGAACTATTTTATTACAGATGAGGGTTTCGGATTATTTTATGGACGGGTAAATATTTGTTTTGTTATAATGCACGAAATAGCAGAGATGTTGTTTGAGGATACTTGTTACTTTTGTATTAGTTTCGAAATTATGGAATGAGTGGAGTGAAGAGTGGGTGGTCAGAAAAACAGCTCTATAAACTTCGGTTTGACTGTGCCAACTTTTATATACCTACTATGTTGTAGAATAACGCCGAAGTAGCTTTGTAAAGTATCAGCGTCTGAAAAATCGACTCAATCCAGTTTTTCCCGGCCTGCTTTTAAAAAATATTCAACCCCGAATCCTCGGCGATGAATAGTCGGCGTTCCAAAAGCTGTCTTTACTTACAATCAACATCATTATTCAGTACCAAATCCACTATTTCATTAATATTTCCACGTGATTACTTGTGGTTTAGATTTATAAATCTAATTTCTAGATGCTATAATTAGAAAACCTCCCAACTCCGGGTTCACGCGGCAGGTACCGCTCGTTCCCCGAAACGTAAGAATCGCTGTCCATGAATAGTTACATTAATTTGCTTCTCGGAAAGTGTAATTAGTTGCGCCGCCACGTGGGGACTCGAACCCGCACCGCTCGGGCCGCCCCGCAATGTGTTATGTTAGAAAATTAATAGTTTGTAGGAATTTTAATAATGTACGCGAATGTGGATAGAGCCCGGAGGTACGTGTGGGCGGATACCGGCGGATACCGAGCCTCCATCCGTATTCGATATCTATTGGGACAAAGAAATATCGTATGTTAGTAATAAAATATATTCAACGTTGATATACAGTTACGTACATATGTTACGAGGATATGAAATACATGACTTTCACGTACATGTGATATTTGGTGTGAAATTATTGTTTTATTTTCACGTTTCGTTCGTTTAATGAGAATTTCGGGAGTCCGATGTGAATCATTTACATGAAACGAACTTAACCAAAAGTTATTTAAGCTCTTAATTATTGTGTTTGCGTCAGATAGTCTTTCTGGACGGCATTGCAAGTACCATCAGGAGCATTATAGTGAGTTTGTCGTGCCAACACAAAGATTAATTTCACATCCCTCCCCACGAGTAAAGTATGTCATTTTATATAAGTGAAAATAAAAGTGGAATACTTGTGATTCTCGGCTGCCGCCGCGTGGGACGCAGCCAATCTATTCCCGACCTTTATATCACGTTTTAAACGCACAACTACACCGGCATTACATAGAATTCCATTACACTTCTTCAAAACGCGTCTGTTATCTTCCCTTACTTTCTTTTGATCTAGGATAAAGTAAATATTTTATATGATTCTAGGGTTCCCAGTATCGAGACGCCTTGAGTTTATACAAAATTAATTAGCAATTGCAACTACATAAACAAAAAATAGTAGTGATACATTTTCAACAACTTAAGTCGGGTTAATATGACTTTCCTTCCTTTAGCATAATTGCATCGTTTCACTACCGCTAGATAACCTGATGATAAGCTAAAATTCAACATATTAATGTACATCATACATATAAACATAACACGAACAGTTTTAACTTCTAATACTAATATATATCAACCCACTGATCAACCCATAAAAGACGCATTGCACTACAATCTACATGGACCACCTCTTAGTCTACGAAAGGTTCAGAGTCAACCAGGCTGGTTCAGTACAAAATAATACCTTTCAAACTCTTGTTTGGTACTGCCATAAATTCAGGTTTCCTTAATATGATCTTCTTTACCAGTTATGTAGCAATAATGAACTACAAAAGCCAGTAATACCCTGGGACTAAAGATGTTAGGCATTGATGTGGTGCCGCCTACACCATACCCACAAAATAGATTAGTAATTGGAACAAAGGTTTCAGGAATTAGATCATTGGCATTTGACGGATGTGTGGGATGGTTGTATCGCGTGAGCAGCGAACGCTTACCACTGACCCCTGGAGTGAGACGAAATGAACCGCGGTGCCGCCGGCAGTCCGCTGTATTGGCTTCGGTAAGAAAAGGCTTTAATGTTTTTCTATAGAACATAAACGTATGTAAAAAAGATCGATGTGACTTCAGCTTAAAATGTAAGTCATTAGGGTTTAAAATCGCGTTTTTTTACTAATGGTCACATTATTGGTAGCTTCCAGGAGCCGTGAATCGAGTGAATATCACAATTTACATCTACTTCAATCACTAACACATAATTAATCAATCGAAACTCTCAATCGGGAAGTAAAACCTGCAGTCACCGGCGCGGCACCGACACTGCACCGCCACGTCATTAGGTCGTCGTCGTGCGCCCCTAATGCCGCGATAAGGCCCTGATTACGCGCGCCTTGTGATTACGCGCCGGCGGAAATAGCCGATCGGTTTAATTGTTCCCGCTGCATGGAGCTCATTGTTGGTGCACCACGTGGGAATGGCGCAGCTGTTACTGTAGAGGTGGCTTTATAATGGTTGTTAAATTTCTTTACCGTGATGTGTGATGTCATTTATATCATTTAAGACCACGGCCCCTGACCGCAGGATTTCTACAATGGAGTTTTCAATTACGAGGGTTTAAGGTCATAGTCCATTGTAAACGATGATAGAATCCCCGTTTTACTTAGTCACGAAAGTGTGTCTTGTTTTGGGTTTATTTAGTATAGGTATGTCCATTATCGATCAGGAAGGCTATTGAAAATATATTTTTCAAAGCAACACCTCACACAAAGTGGGTGGCTTAACCCGTGATCCGAATTTGTAATCATACGGTTTACAGCACATACGCGCAGCTACTAAACTAACTAGACCAATAAGGTGACATTTCATGCATCAAAAATATAATTTAGTGGAGGGTAGTTGTATAATCGTTCGGACAGTTTCGTGTACGCTTCCTATAGCGAGGCGCGGGCTCTTCTGTTGTATTGGATTTCTTTCCCGGTTTCGTTCTTATCGTGAACAATTTGCTGTGTTGATTTGTGATATATAGACGATCATTTTCGTCGGCGCGTCTCATTCAGCCTCGCGGTTTCGGTGAGTTAGCTAGCTGCTAGATTTACTGTCTTAATTTTCTTTCGATTCGTTATTGATGTGTCCACCTTTTTAAAAGACATTTCGGGGCGTATAAAATACAACAATACAATTATCGGTCAATCAGTAATTATTATAAGAGCTAGGGTTAAGCTCTTCAGGAAATTTGCTAATCAGCTTATATCATAGTCAAATTATATTATCGGGATTCCAAACAATCTAGCGCTGCCTATGAGATTTATTCTTGACTATGTGACAAAATTAGTCAAGAATCATTTTTTAATGAAAGTCATGGAGTAGTTTAATTACCATTAAACATACCTAGTTATTAATATTCAGAGGGGAAAATTAAAGTCGACACATTTTTTACATTTACCGTAGTAACTTTTGCAATCATAAATATTTTTGCAAGCATAACTCAGCATTATTCTAAATTATTGCAAGCTTCTCCGCACTGGTGGCCTTATTTCAAATCATAACTACGTTTGCTTATCCGCACTGATCTTAGTTTCTACTTTCTGGAAGTCTATGTTGTTGCTGATACATTGACCTTAATTCTTATCTTTAGTTCGTTATTTTTATCAATTGTGGTTGAAACATTTCTAAATTCTAGTACATTCTATTGTATCAAAAGTCGAGACGTCTAGACAGTGAATTGCAGATTCGTAGCTCCACGTGTTATTGAGAGTAATTAACCCTAAGCTGCCGACATAGGAAGTATTCATCGGGACGAGTGCAAGTCGGCTACAAGGTTTCTGATGCGGTCTAATGATTACTACTTTTACTAAAACACAAACGTCGATAGCTCGACCTGCTTTAAGGTACAAAGAAATTTTAACACGTTCTATAAATACTCCGTATATTTTTTAATATTTCAATAAAATAATTACAACTGCTAATTTTGTATATCTAATATCCGTATAATTAGTGACCAATACCATCGGACACGATAGTGAGGAATCCGTAGAAATACCCGTTGCAGTGGCCCTTGCAAGTATGTTGCGTTTCTGATTTGACTTATGTGTGAATCTGGTCTCGAGGGATTACCATTTCTCGTCGGTGGAGTCTCCATTTCCCTTGCCTTGTATGAACATTGTAAGTCATTTGCCGTGCGATAGGCTCAAATCTCGTCAATCTGAACTCTGCTCAAAGTATGTTTCTACATACACGACACATTTGGAAATGTCTCTTATATGAAGGTGACTTTCCGATGTCCTACTTTACTTTGAAAGTCAGCGAGAATTAGGTAGTAAGAAGACAGTAGATATTAATATTGTGTAATATTCCACGGCGAGGGAATGATTCAGCGTCGAGGGACGTGGATGCCGCTCCGTCGGAGTCGTGACCACAGAATTGAATCGAATCCAGTTTAGTCGATACAGCGCAGGACTATTGTGCCTGCGGTTTGGAAACTTCGTGGCGAGCGTTCCTCTCAATGTTTAAAACGGCGTATACGCCATTCGATGTACGAGACTTACGCCCTTTGGTCATTGCACAGTATTGCAATGTAAAAGTATTTACGTTATGCCGTTTGCAGCAGAGTGATTTACTAGGCGCTTTGGGTTTGATGATGTTTTTGTATATTTATATATGTTTGCGAAGAAAGTCTGGATATCTAAAATGTTTCGTAGAATCGTATCATAACATTTATTAAATCGAGTAAGGAATATTTATTGCTAGTAACACACCCAGCTTCGCACATGTTATCGCCTGTATGATATTCAGATGAAATATTCTATATTGTGAAATTTTATAAAAAATCATTGTGCAGTTTTTGCGTAAAGAATATCAAACATCCATACATAATCCTTACAAAAAACATTCACATTGACATTATTACAAGAATACATTGTCGTTTACATGAACTGATCATTAGCAAGTTTTCTTTCAGTATATCATTAATCCTTATGACACAAGGCTACGCTTTACCAAAGCTCGAGTTAGTAAAATATGTACATAATATTAGCTTTACATGCTTTCAGTATATAGCCTTTTGCTATATTGGGAGACAGGCTTCGTTTTATTATGATTCGGTTTATCTGTTTTATTAAAGCCTTTGGCGTACCGCTATTTTGAGCTCTTTGTAATAAAACTGTATTCTTGCACATTATTAATTCACGTATATGATTATTCACTTACTTAAAATAAACTAACAAAATGGAATTACACTAAAAATATTTGCCTTTTATTGTTCGCAAAGAAATCGATAACAATAAAAAGCCATATATAATAAAAAGTACATAAGCCGGACCAGACCGCCTTTCTTCGCCTTTAGAGCCTAGATGTAGGAATTACAGACATCCATGGGATGAATGAAAGAAAAGAAAACGAGAGCAGAACCATTACAAAGAAATTCCTAATAATACGTGCATACGAGTATAAAGTTCCCAGGCGTGTGTGTACTCGGTACTAAGTACAGCGTGGTGCGTACATATGTACGTAGCGCTAATGAAATTACAAACGGGAATTATTTGATATCTGTGGAACATATTAACCGACATTCCTTCTGTGTTTACAGTTCACAGGAACTTCAGTAGTGTAGTAGTAGCAAGGAATTAAATATTTTCGTAGTTGGTATTTATCACAGTTCAAATGCTTTAGTATTGTTTTTTATTAGATAGGCAAAAGATGATGGTAATACTTGTGTTGTGCGTTACCCAATGGCAAACGGTGACTGCAGCCCATTACCACTCACTTAGAAGATTCGAGATGACTGATGATATCGAGTTTTCAGACAATCCTATATAAATGAGTTTTAATTCGATAATAACTGTTAATCGATACAGCTAATCTAAGTATCTCCCAATCTCCCTTAAAAATATCACGTGTTGAACTACTGTCTTCCGACCAACTGTGCGTCGATATTTTTATTTCACATACATAGTTAGAGACAATTACGGAGTGTTATTTCACTTAGCTGTACACAGTGTAAAAACGTGTTGATCTAGTTACCACGAGTGCTCGCGCTATTAGCCATAACACAATACTGAACGTAGGCTGTTTCCCAACAAATTGACAACTTACGGTTAACATGACTCGTTTTTCAACGCTACTTAATTAGATATTAATTAGTTCGGTTATGTATCCTTATATCGCTTGGATATTAACAATACTTTGTCTTTATAAGAAGTAATACAATAGGGAGATAGAGGTATCAGAAAATCAGCGCTGTTTGCAATCGCAGTGCCGATCAAAATTAAAGCCGCGTCATTTTCTATTGAATCATAATTATAAACGTTAAAAAAAAATTGTAGTAACATAAATAATGCAAGTCTCTCTACGACATTTTTCTTCAACAGTTACGTAAGCGATAAATAACAAAAAGTTTATACAACTTCTAAAGTGCCGGAGCAGAGGACGCTACGATCGAACCAGCGGTCTTCCTAACATCCTTTTTTTTTCTAGTACGTATTTTTGTCGATAATTTGTAAGCAGGCGTCTGAATCTAGTGTCCCTCACTACCCTACTACAAAGTTTCCTGGCGTTCGTGTCGGATGGATACAAGGTGCCGGCAGTCGCATGTGGCCCCTAACTGCCATATCGGGCCGTAACGGCGGCGGTAATGAGTGTATTTAGTGAAATTTCTATAATTTGTAGCCCCATTACAAGTTTGTACGAGTGGGAGGCGCGCTCGCGACCTAACTGCTGGTTATAGAGGGGACTATGGCTTAATATCGATGTTACGAGTATATATCGATTACAAAGGTGCATGTTGATTGTTTTCGACAACAGAACAGATATTTTCCACAAATGCAATTTATTGTTTTTTCTATGTCCTGTATAAGGCTGGCGTCCCTAAGTTTTTATAGATCTCTTTTATTTGACTCTTAGGCCATCCTTGAAGACCGATGCCTTCATCAATATCACATATCATGCTATGCATGTTCTTTTTCCAACGATGAGTAAAAAAGTGTACTAGATTACGCAGCGATATGTTAATGTTTGGTATTGTCAAAATCCATTATCTACGCTTAGCATTTAATAACTAATAGCATATCTACTTGTTGTGAAAAAAAACGCAGTATCTACTTATCTCTACGCTGCATTCCCATTAACCAAGCCATCAAAATTCCATAGGACGTAATCGATTCTACGGTCTGCAATAATCGATTAGAGATTAGTCATCGATAGTCGAACACAGCGCTTCTCTCCGCGAAGATACAGGCGGTACTTACTACTCAATAGCAGTTGGGAAGTCTCATATGAACTAAACGGCTATTGTAATGATTTCATTCGTATGGGGTGGAATGTGGATATTGTCAATTCTGGAGGCAAAGCTTCATACGACGGTTATCTATTAACTATTTGGGAATGGAGTTTTGGGTCTTACATTCAACAGAGATATTAATAAATCCGTGAATCATAAAATTCCTTTCCAGATAAGTTTCAAATTATGATTTTGTTCAGACATAAAATCGTAACTTAATATTGTGCTCTAAAGAAAAAGGAATAGCTTTATTTGTATATCAAGATGTGACAGTCAGGATCTGCTTTCCGCTTGGGAAATATGTTATGAACAAGTTTTGCTACAGAATAATAAATAAGCTCTTATCTCAGAGACTTTCAGTCTTATAGAGAACCGACCCAAAGCAACTAGTATTGGATGTCTGTCCAGAAGCTTGTCTGTGACAATCTAATAAAGTTTGCAAGAGGATGCTGAATTAAGTTGATTCTAACAGTTTCGTTATAGAAATCCTTGACATCTACGTTTGGCAGTAGGTTCTTAGGACTTCTTATGACTGAAAATGATGCTGATAAGTGACGCTAACAATTTCTCATTAATTAACCCGCCTGCTCGTATCCAAAAAAAATTCGCAAAATAACTGTAAAATATAATAAACCACGCCTTTAGTGAGTGTGGGATAAGGATGCATAGAAGATAGTTGCTAAGCTGACTAATAGAGTAAGAATTTGAAGCTCGCCTTAATATTTGTTTGTTTGCCGTTGTTTAGGAGCGGGTTCGACTGGTTGCTAGTTGCTCCGTATAAGGCGTAGTTAATCTGCCTCGTATCAGCCACCCGTCACAATATGACCACGCTAAGTGTTATTTACTAGCTTAGTTCGCGACATTATTAGTATTTAGAGGAGTTAAATATATAAATGTCAGTAATAATAAAATGTTAAAATTCTGTCGTTATGCATACAGGACGTAAACAATTTGTACGCCTAATATCATAGTTTTAGGCAAAGTCATTTAGAGAATTAGTACCTCATGTTTCAGAGTGACGCGCGTAGTATAGTGCTGCATGCCGGGCTTAATAAAGCCCGCAACAGACGAGCGAACGTGGTGCGGCCGCGCCGCTTCACAGTGCGATGATAGTATTATCTATGGTGCGGTGCGCTCAGCGCAACAGACGAGAGGATAATTAGCAATTACTTATCGCATGATCCGGGGCGAACCAGCCGACGAGTAATAATAATAATGTGCGATGAACTGCCCTACACACGATCGAATCTGGTTCGGAGCCCACCAAGTTCGCGGTGCGCTCCGGGCCATGTTCGATCGTCTGTTACGGGCTTTAGTTTTGAGTGGTTGCTCCTGTTAGTGTTACTGAACAGGCGTGACGTTTACTATTAGGCGAGCGACTCGTCCGTCTTGTTATTGACGTAATTAAAAAAAAACTACTCGATGGACAGGTCGGTTTCTTTTTTATGTTCCATAGGATTTTTTCCTTTTTTTTTTTTTTTTTTTTTTTTTTTTTTTTTTTTTTATTCTGGCACGGCATGATGACTGCACTGCACCTGATGTTAAGCGCAAATGCCGTCCAGACAGAGTATCGAATGGCATCAGACGGCGGTCCCATGCCATTCGACACAATTATGCCGGCCTGCTGAGATGCTTCTTCACACTACGGCGGAAGGACCCAGGATTATAGGAAGGAGGGAACACGTGTGACGGCAAACAATTCCACAGCTTCACAGTGCGGCACAAAAAAGAATTTGCGAACTTTTTTGTTCGCGCCGAGATGGTTTGAACCGTCAAGCTGTGGCTTCGCAAGCCAGCACGCGTGGTTCTGTTAAGGAAAGGAGAGGAGGGGATCAAACTAAACAATTCCTCAGAGCATTCACCGTGATACAGACGGTAGAACACGCTTAGAGAGGCAACATCCCTCCGCAACTGTAGCGACTCTAAGTTGCTCGTAACGTCTGCATCATTTACAATGCGGATGGCCCGCCGCTGCAATCCATCCAAGGCATCGAGTAAATACTGGGCGGATCCATCCCAGAGGTGCGAACAGTATTCCATACCCGGCCGAACCTGCGCTTTATACAAGCGGTGTAGTTGACCGGGCGTGAAAAACCGACGCACCTTGTTCAGGATTCCGACCCTGCGCGATGTGGCAGATATTACGCCCTCGATGTGATTCCTTGGATTAAGATCACAGCGGATATCCACACCAAGGATACTCAGGTCATTCCGCATTGAGAGGGGAATACCCTGAAGATTGGGGAGGGGAGAGAACGGGGATTTTTTGCACGTGAACGCACACACCTGGGTTTTCCTGGCATTGAACTCAACCATATTCCTGGAACCCCATGTAGAAATGAGATCCAAGGACCGGTTGAGCTCAATGACAAGATCTTCGCGCCCGCTCACAGTGCCGTCACGGCAACCTGGGGGCCCATAGCAGTATCGCCCATGAACCGTGCTGTCATCTGCATAGCAATGAATGTTGCCGAGCGACAACATATCATTGATATGCAGAATAAACAGGGTGGGCGACAGTACCGAGCCCTGTGGAACTCCGGCATTTACCGACATGAGCGCCGAAGCGTGTCCGTCAACGACAACACGCATTCTACGCCCATGCAGAAAGCCAGAAATCCACGAACACAAGTTGCCGGGCAGACCGTATGCCGGAAGCTTGGAGAGAAGACCACGGTGCCAGACCCTATCAAACGCCTTGGCTATGTCGAGGCTCACAGCAAGAGCCTCGCCACGCCGGTCAATCGCTTCACCCCAGCGATGCAGGACAAACGCTAGAAGATCACCCGTTGATCTGTTGTGACGGAAACCGTATTGTCTGTCACTGATCAACGAGTGATCCTCCAGGTAGCGGACCAATTGAGCGTTTATGATCCGCTCCATGACTTTGCACATCACTGAGGTGATAGCGATAGGGCGATAATTGGTAGGGTCTGACCGATCACCCTTTTTGGGGATCGGTTGCACATTGGCCTCCCTCCAAGATTCCGGCACAACACCTGTGCGGTAAGACGCTCGGTAGAGGCGTGTCAGTGCAGGAGACAGCTCCGCTGCACAAGCCCTTAAAACCACCGCCGGTATTCCATCCGGACCACTGGCTTTCCGGACATCGAGGGATCGTAGCTCACGCCGCACATCACACTGCCTGATGCGAATATCAGCCATTGAGAAACCGCAATCAGGCAGCGTGGGCGGCGTCTGGGAACCACGGTCCTCGAGGCGGGAATTAGCCGCAAAAAGATTTGCCAGTAAAGTGGCTTTCTCTTGCGGCTTATGAGCCAGTGATCCTTCCGGGTACTTCAGTGGTGGCAATGTAGGACGGCAGAAGTTAGACTGGACGGCCCTGGCCAAACTCCAATAAGCACGACTGCTAGTTGGGTGATTGGCCAACGCACGCCCAATGCTACAAACGCGCTGGGCATCCGCTCTAACGTAGGCCTTCCTGCAGGCCTTGGTGGCTCGGTTATAAGCTTCCTTGAGGGAGCTGATATTGGGATCCTTCTTGGCGCGACCCCTGATCCAAGCGCGATACGCCGCTTGCTTGTCGCCGACAGCAACGGCGCATGCACGATTGAACCAGGAGCGTCCACGGCCCTTACTGGCGATCTCAGAGGAAGGAATGTAGTATTCCATACCTAGACTGATCTCGCCAGCAATAGCGTTGGCACTCGCTGAAGGATCTTTGCCCTCAAAGCAGCGCTGCCGCCAAGGGATGGATGCGAAATATTCCCGCATACCATCCCAATCCGCCGACGAGTAGTGCCAGACCCTTCGCTTAACCTGCACGGGACGTGGAGGTGAAGCGAACGGTACTGACGACCCGACCAGGCAGTGATCGGAGGTGCCCAAAGGCGCACTAATGGTCACACGATACCCGGCCGGGTGACTCGCCAGCAGAAGGTCCAGCAGTGAAGGCGCATGACTCGCCACATCCGGGATCCTGGTGGGCTGGTTCACCAGTTGTGTCAAGTCATGAGTCAGAGCGAATGCATGGGCAGCCCTGCCAGCATGATCAGTCTTAGAGGAGCCCAACCACAACTCGTGATGTGCGTTGAAATCCCCCAAGACCACCATTTCGGCTGACGGGAACTGCACCTGCGCGTCATCTGTCGCCCGGCTAAGGTACCTAAACAGCCGAGTCGTCTCATCATCCCCATTGTGCGACCTGTAGAGGCACACGTAGATGCGGCTCAGGGAACCAAGATCCACGTGCACCCACAGAGCGGAGAAGGAAGGGTCCTCCATGCAGCGCAAACGGCGACAGCAGACGTCCGACCGAACATACAAGCATACCCCGGCTTTAGGCTTGAAGTTTTCTTCAAGCGAATAACCGGGGTACAGCAAGTAGGAATTGTCAGCCGGACAACGAATCTGCGTCTCCGTCAAGAAGAGCAAAGCAGGCCGGGCCGTCTCGAGATGGTGGTGGACGGCATTGAGGTTCGTATGGAGTCCGCGGATGTTGGCGAACTCCATAGTGAACGCGGTGGTGGGGTTATGCACCGCTGAAGGACCTGCTCTCTTGATTTGCACTGTCATGGGTTCGGGATGGGTTTGGTGAAGAAGCATCGAGAGACTTGAGTTCGGGCACTAAGAAGACCGAATGGGTACCGGGACGAAAGAGTCGATAGGAGGCGAATTGATCCGCCGGACGGAAGGGCCCCCGTACCCTCCCGGGATGGGCCGCCGGGACCCCACATCCGGTCACCAACCGGCACGACGGACCCACCCAAGATTATGCGCGGCATGGTGAGGCAGCCTCTCGTGGTGGTTAGCCACAATTGGGCCCCTGTACTGTACCGCGGGCGGCCAGCGGACAACCGTTTCTACGGGTCTCCCTGGCCGACGGGTCAACACTCCTCCGACCGACAACGAACCGAAAATACCCACAGGGTGCAACCTCATGCCCGGACTCAAGCCCCTCGAGAAACCGGCGGAAAACGGGCTGATCCCGGAACGCGAACCCCCTGCGGGGATCACTATGGCGGTATTTACGCCACGTTGATGGTGGTCGCTACCCGGGCGGATATACACATCCTACCACCGCGAACTGTGTCACTCATTTGGCACTACCCAGGGGTCACGTGTAGGGAAACTAGAGTCAAAGCCTACGGACGCGAGTGACATTAACCCCCAAATCTCCCTTATCTCATAAATGATTTAATATAATATAAAGTTATTATATTTTTTAATGGCATAGACGACTTCGATAACTTTAATAACTGATAACTTTTATAGACGAATATTCTCTTTCTAAGAAAAGATTTAGACAAAGCTGCAAGATTTAGCTAGTATTGGATTTAAAAGAAATACATTTTCATTCATAAATTGTTAGTATAGTGTAAAAAGGCTTTAACAGCTAAGTACCAGACGATCAATTTGTATTAAGATTAAATTTCGTTGTAGAGCCCGTTCTTAGTAAAGATAATGTACTTTCTTTTAACTTAGTCTTTTAAATTTTTAGTTTTAATAACAGCTGCTTTCATTTAGTTTTCTTTTTATTTTTATCTCAGTTTTATAATTTGTTTTTAAAGTTCTTTCATTTATTCTTCTATAATATGCACGAAAGAAAAATAAAGATTGAATATGTTGTAAGTAATTTAAACAGGTATAACACCACGCTGGATGTTTTAGTGTAAATTGTATTGGGATTTTTTTTGGTTTTGATAAACACATCCATAGTAGGTACATGTGATTTTGTCCTTACTTATCGCTACTCATTCGGAACTCCATTGAAGTAACCCGAGTCGTAATAATAATGTCCAGCTAATATAAAATAGGCTTCATAAAGTTTTTATAATATCTAAAGTGGCAAACAACGGCATTCGGCACAAATTGAAGTGACGCCGGCAATAAAGCTATTCACCTCACTTTTAGTGCTGTTTGAGAATTAAATTCGTCGGCTTTACGAGTGCTGTGTTCCTTTTTATTATAACCATTAAATAATATCGTTTTGGAAAGCCATTACCGGCTTTAGGGTACAATGTTGCCGACGGTACTGTACGGTGAGCAAAACAGTTGCCGGTTAATGCGGCAGTTATTTTTAACGGTTGTTCGGTATCCGATACCTGTGTTCTTTAACTTAGTCGCCGAAAAATTGATTTTGTAACACGATTCCGTTGAGGGTTGATGAGAGCGCGTCGAATTTCCGATTTTAACTAAGATCACATTTTTCTCTATGATGTATTTTTTATAAAAACTTTTTAACTCTTCGTTAATAATGCCCCGCCCCTTGCTCAACTTTTCCCTTCATTTCCTTTTTTGTTCGGTTGGCAGTTCTGTGGTATAAAAAGGTTCAGATTTAGTTTTCAGGTTCTTGTGAGCACTGGCAAAACGCCAAATAAGCTGTGGAACGGTAGTGCGACTTATCAGTCATACCTACTCTAACATTTGAACTCTTTGAAGACGTACTAAATACTTTTTGTGTGTTGGGCCAGCGTGGCAAACTATTATATAACCTTTCGTTTTCAATCCAACTCTCGACTGTAGAAGAAATAATATCTCAATGTAGAAGAATCTTGTGCTCAGTAGTGCCCGTATCGACTGTTACCTTCCCCTATTCGATATGCAAAGCTGTCCCACTTATCATTAAGTGCAGTCGCTCTGAGAAAACAAAGGCTCAAATGACAATGAATAGGTAATGCGACAATAAGAGGCGCGTTCCCACAGGACGCTTCCGTTCGCGGAACCCGCGCCGACACTACTCACATGTGAACCATCCATTTCAAGGAACTGCGACGCGTGGCCACTGCTCGTCGTTAGACATACATACACTCGCGCCTGTCTCTCATTGAGGTAGACAGAGACTAGAGCGCTCAGTGCTACCGTCCATACATAACTCTCGCCTCATCAACTTTGTTAATACCCTTTAGTAGGTATCCTTCATTTGTCCTTTCTTTTAACTTTGGAACCATTTGTATTAATTAGTGTTTATTCAGCAATTAACTCGGCATTATAATGCTTTATAATACGAGTATTACATTTTAACTAAACATAGTATGTACTTATAGGAATTATTTAGAAAAAAGTCAATAAAAATAACTCAACATCATAATATTTTATAGTTACTATATAATAAATAAGACATTGTTTTTTTTCGATGTAACTAAGGACAACCATTATAAGCCCTTCGTGTCGAGCAGCCCGTTTCCTGAAAGCTTCTTAAATTAAAAACGTGATTGATCGGAGACTGCGAATTTCCCAAAAGGGATGGCCGGGTAGGCGGCAGGTGGGCGGCCGATAGAAAAACTATAAGCCGAATATTTCTGCAAATAGATAAATCACGTTCCCCGATCCTAAGCAGGTGTTGGACAACAGCGAATGAAATAACAAAACGAAGTACTTATATACCTCTTGTTTGTAAATTGGCATAATTAATACTTCAGAAAATAAAAGTTATGTGAACCCCTGTTGCTGATGATGATTACGAAGTATAATCTAATGTGGATAGGATAGTTAGCTGCGTCTCATTTTACAAAGAGTTTCTTGTCTACAGCAGCCAGGTACCTTGTCTTTTATATTTATGAAAACATGAATTTTAATTAAAATAAAATGAATTTACAAGCTTTAAAGAAAAAGTAAACGTAATTAAGAAAGTGGGAAGGTAATTACGTAGAAATGTAATAACATTTCTGAAATAATATACGAGTAATGAACTTAATTATGTTTTCGCAAAATTACGAAGCGTAAACATTCACAATGAATTCGTCTTTAAAATTTTGCTGCCGTTTACTTTTAAAATACTGTATTTGTTTATTTTTTAATTGGGCTATATATTTTTGTTCAAAATTATTCTGTACTTTTGTTGTAAAGATGGGACTGTGGAAAGGTAGTTTTAATTAGTGTCATCAAGAACATTCGTTGGGACCATAAGCTCCAGAGATATAGGATTTGCATACGGTTGGAATTCTGTGTATCCTTTACCTATCTTTCACTTTAGATAAAAATAGCGTAAATATTCGAGTAGAAATTTTGCAAGCGTTGTCTAACTACTCGTGTTGGTATTACAAACAGTTCCAATATAACTTGGTTATAGTGTAGCTTCGTATGCCTGTGTGGGATGTGTGTTTAACCGCAATGTATTCGGGAGTGACGGCCTAATCATATTAATCAAACCCCATACCTTCCAAGGACCGTAGTAATGCACAACCAAAATACAAAGTAGCCTAACAAATAAATTGCAACTGACAATTTCCCACGTCTTATCGAACGTTTTGAACCATTATAAAAACTAAATAAACTTCTAAAAATCCGTAAAATTTAAACAATTTACAATCGCAGCGTAACAAAAGCCGTAATATTTATTTCTACAATAAAAACCATACAATTATTTAGGAGAAAGGATGTTTTTTATAGCTCAGTTAAAAGTATTCTTTTCTTTGTTACGCGTGCAATTCGCTCCGCGGTCAGGTAAAATCGTTAGCACCTATCCTTGCATTTTGTACAAAGCATTCCCTAAACAACACTTACAAACTATTTTATACTCTATTTTGAATTCATAAAGGTTACAAATCGCTTAATATCAAGTCCCAATTCATCACTTAAATAGGGAGATTTAAGAGGCCGGTATTAAGAATGATTGTTAGGGAACGTAAAAACATTTCGATAAAATCAAAAAGCCATTAGAGCGAAGATTAACAGATACCGACGCCGACATCAACTGAATTTAAAATTACGCTGCAAGATAGGTAATCTCGCTTTTTGTACTGCCTGATGGTACGGTACGCCGCGCCGTGCGACTGACACAACGAACGTGACAGATGGTACAGTCGCACTCATTATGCCGGCCAAAGCTGTGTCTTACAATATCCTGCTAATATTAATCAAAGGCCGGTTTTCTCAAACATTATCGTTAAAATTTTATTTGGATCTATTACATACATGACATATATTACATACATTCATAAACACATTACTTTTTCCTAGAAGGGGTAGGCGGAAGAGCAACCAGGACACCCTCGTTTCGCCGTGTATTTTCCGGCCTACAATGTGATAGGGGGTCAGCCTATCGCCATATCAGGCACAAATTCCTCACTCCGGATTGCTGGACTGCATCGGTTGCGCAGTTGTACTGCGGTATGATTGCAAAGCTGAGGTCTCGGGTTCGAATCCTGGGTCGGGCAAAGAGATATTTTCTATTAATATTCGGATCTATTATATCTCCCATAATATTTTTTGCACCACCAAAGAATCGAACTGAGAAACATCACTAAGTCAATGGTGCGTTAATATAATACATTTCGAATTTCGAATTTTATTAGCAATACATTGTACTGAATTTTTTATAGCAATATTTTAGATTATCAAAAGCAAGTAACATCATTGACAATAGAAATGAATTGAACCGGTGTTCTATTGTTGCCCAATCCGTATGTATTATAAAACAATGTCGTAGCGGGAGACAGCTTACTTGCAAGCGCATTGTTCGCGACACAAAGCGGCTGAAACACAGTCTTTGTGACGTGTGGAAAGAGAAATGTCGGCATAGAGCCATTCTTTGCCGACTCACATTGTGCAGTACCCGGGACTAAAACAGGTGGTCTGGACGACGACCGCGTAATGCATATGTCAAAGTCAAGGTACAATTTTTTACGAGTAGTTAAGTGACGCAAATTAAATTACTTCAATAATTACTCATTAAGAGGAGCAAACCAAAGATAATATTGAAATGAAACGAATTCTTACGGATTTTATCGCGAATTTGATTAAATTTTTACATTTTTTAATTTCCCGACGTTTCGATCACTTTACAGTTCTTGTGGTCACGGGGCAGGGCGTTATAAAATCTTTAGATAGAATATAAATTGAATATTTATCTATTGGAGGAATGTAAATTGAGGTTATTTAGACATAGAAGAACAAAACCACCTCCAGCACCCTAATTAGATTTTGTATTGTATAAATTGGGCAAACAAGCACCTGGATTGTAGGTGTGTCAGCCTTTTAAAATGAGACAGGAAAGAGTCGGTAACAGGACGCCACGAGCAAAATTTTATTTGGCTTTTGGCAAACTCAAATATAATTGAATGCAATAAAAGTCAAAGGGTATATGTTTTAAGATAGAACCATATGCGATTTCCGTCTCATAGTGCTCCCAAAAATCAATTAAAAACACTAATCGAGTAACTCGAAACCGCGTAAGTCGGGGCACGCTTGCACTCCACGGCGCGGCGTCGCGTTGGTTACGCAGCACGAATACGAACTGCCTTTATGGTCTTGTTTATACATATAGGTTGGTGTAATGTCGCCCATATAAAAATTAAATTAGCATAAGTTATCGGCGAAGGGCCGCGGGATCTCGTACCTGACGCGGGTTTTAAGGGCCGCGCTTTGGGACTTCTAGGGAAGATCCGATCTTGAGGTAAAAGGAATCCTTTCTAAATATTTAATAGTTTATTTCACTTCACCATTTTACTCAGAATAGGTTCTATGGAGTTTGAATACGGCGCTATTCGTTGTAACAATTTGAATTGTATTTAAAATCTAAATGTTTCATCAAAATGTTTTACTGCGAAAGGAATTTAATCTTTGTGAATGTTTGCAATAATAATATCTTTATTACCTGGGACGCTTATAACAATTACTTTAGCTACCAGAAAATAAAATTTTATAATTCTTACGGGATCGAAAATGTATATCATGCATATTTAAATGCCTGGGCTGAACACACACCTAAGAGCTGGATACGTGCAGGAAAAAAATAAAAAGATACACACCTTAGTAACATAATAATAATAAAAAATAGCAATATAAAATATCCCGTCCGATCCCGCAAACGATTCGACACAAAGCAAATCAATAACGATTAGCAACACATGTGTGGTGTGCAACTGATGGCTGTAATAAACATTATTATATTTACTCGCTTATTTACAAATATATTTACATAATTAGAGACGAGCGGCGCCGCGGGGGAGGCGCCAGATTAGAATAATCACTGCTCCACGAATATAAATATATTTTGTTTTAGTATTATAAGTAGTGGAACCGTCATGAGAGTATACGGCCAGCTGGATCAAGAAAGAAAGAAATTCCAAATTAATTAATAATTTAAGTATCTTAGGACTTAACTAATTTATTTCTCTTTGTTAATTGACGTTGCCATGGTCCTGCCAATTTCTTAAGTACCTACATACACCCTTATCGAAATGTATAAATGATTTCTTCTAAAACAAACCATTGAGACAGAAAATAGACTACTCACTTCTAGGAACAGTCAGTCAAAATCCCAGTTAGGAAATGTGAGGCCGTGGGTTCGATTCCCGCACCAAGAGACGTGTTTGTGTAATCCAGAATAATTGGTTTCCGGTAACAACATTTATAAGAAATGTCTTTATAAGTTCTGATACCCATTAAACAAAAGTTTTATCTTAAGATGTTGGGAACATGCATATTGTACACATATTTTGCTGTAATAAAGGGCCCTGATACTACATAACTAGTAATACATAATTGGTGGGTATTTAACATTACTAATATTGGGTATATTTATTTATTACTCAGTAATCGATCTCTAGTAATCACAGTCCGCATGTCTTCATAGACAGTGCAATGAGGCACATATTCGCATACATTATCTTAATTAGTAAAAATGGATACATTACTCTTCGCCATGTCTTTTCTGTACTAATCAATCGATTATTATTCTACTAGAACGTACTTCCAAAATTACGGGCACGATTGAACCAAACTGGGAGTTCCCGCAACGGAACGGTGGCACAATGTATAACTATCACATGACTCGTTTATAGTATAACCCCTACTAGTGTTTAGACCACTGGTTAATACGGTTTGTAAGCTGTGAACCCAGGGACCAGGACGGGTTCAATTCCCTAGTCAGCCAATCCACTCTGAGTTGATTTGTTGATTTTCTGGTCCAAAAGATCATACACCAAATCAAATCAAAATATTCTTTATTTAAATAGTCTTTCACATTGTCTTTTGAATCGTTAATTACTGCTACCAACCGGATATTTCCCAAAAGGATTTCATCTTGAATACTTGGTAAATTCGCGGCTGGTTTGACCGAAATTAGAGATGAAAGAAGAACAGCGGGGGACAGTAGTTCTCCGAACGTCATGAACCCCACTGGTTGGTGACGTGCGGACCGCCATAAGTAGTGATGTTACGATATTCGTTTTCAATGGTGGAAAACCCTTTATAGTATCGCATGCTAGTGTGTGTTGCGGGTGCCGCCTGTTTGTTTGCTGTTTTGCTGGTCAGCGTCATTGTATCGACCGGGGAGAGACAGCTCGCCAGTAGACACTCTAGACTGCTGACTGCACGGTACTACACAACAGTACATTGTGCTCACTGTATTGTCAGTATAAAACAAAAACACTCGGACGACACAAAGTAACCGTGTCCTACATACATTCACACTGCTTCAAAGATCGCAGCCGACTGTACTAGTGCCAAGTGAAGAACGAATGTCGCGGGTTCAATTCCTGCAATCAATTGACTTATTCCTAACCAAAGCGTGTGTGAAAAGATTAATGGCAAGACGTATGACGATTGTAATGTGCGCTCTATAGTCTCTGCCTAATCCAATAGGACATTACCATGTCGCACATGTTTATGGATGTAATTGACCGAATGTTAAGTTGTACAATAGGTATGGTTTACTGTTTTGCATGTAGAATATCGTCTTTGACTATTCTATTTCGAATTTATGAATAACAAACAATCGTTCTACATTATGATGTTTTTGTAAGACTTTGTGTTTGTAATTGAGACAACAGTATAAACGTGACTTATTTTTAATACATCATGTTAAAACACAAACAATTACAGATAACCTTATACTAACAAATATAAACAATACCACAAAGCTTCGGTAGTTTTTGATAATACAAAAGGACGGCGACTATTGCTACGAATTCACAAACAACCATTCAACCGTCCAATCATCAAAGCGAAATTTAACTAGAATTCATAACATAATTTGTCTGTACACGGAATGAGAGCTAGCTGGCAGGCACCCGACCCCCCCACACCCCGCACCCCCCTCCCCCAGCCAACGAACGTAATTAAAAACGTCCAAATTACGGCGCATTGTCGGCGCGGAAGCGTTTCATGTGAAATAGCCCATTATCGAAAATACCCCTGGAAAAAATAACAAAGGACTGATGCGGAGTTGTGAAGAGCGGTCGGACTTGGCTCCCCGCGCCCCCCGGCCACCCCCCGCGACCCACCTACTTCGAACCTTGGACGGAAATTTGAATTGACAAGGATTTTCTTTGTGGATGCGTTTAAAATACCTGCCTGTGAAGGGCGCGCCGCTTTGAACAACTTTAATCGTGTCGTGACTGTGAATAGTTGGTGTATAGAAAGCATATTTAGTAAACAACTTACAAAAGAAGCTCTTGGCTCTCTAAGGAAATTAAATACTAAAAATAGACTAGAGACCAATCTGGATTGCCTTATCTCTGCTCTCATGAATAATACATTTAAAATAATATTTATTTTTTATGCTTTAATGGGATGGTAGAGCCCAGTGGTGGAGTAAAATCATTTAAGGAAGCTTTGTAAAACGCTTTTCTTAGTGGATGGTAGACATTTATGTGTCTTGAAGACCATTTTTTGAGATTGTCTAAGACAACTTAAAATATTTTGTTATATAATTCTTTGTTTCTCTCGCCTCAAATACCTAAGTCTCAGCGTAACTTAGTAATACTCTCACAACATTGTGGAGGACAAAGTAAGTACAATTCGGGACAGCGTGCGGTCGCGGCGGGAAGCGCTGCTTAACCGAACCAATTTCCTTTACCATTAACTATACAAAGTCCTTTTTGTCGGTGCTGCGGTGACCGGCCTTAAGGGGAAATGCCCTTTAAAGTACTTACCATTTGTTTTTATATAGTTTTTGGATGGGGATAAATGCCAAACTTTGGGGAGGCAAAAAGTTTGTTAGCTCTTATTAAATTCCACCGACCGACAATTTCTTCAATTTTGTGAATGTTGTAGGCAACGCTGACTCACTCTTAGGTAGTCCGTAAGGCATCTATTTAACAATAGTCAAATGAGCAAGTAGTGCATCATCTGAAATCCAAGAGTAAAGAAATCATTATACAATTTTGTTATTTTATATTTCTATATTTTCTAACATAATATAAAAAATACTCAAAAGTATTACTTCGGTCATATTTCTTGCGGGAGTAAACGGAAAGGAAAGGCGAGGCGAGTCCCTTTTTGGGACAACTTTTTATTTTAAAGTTACTTAAAATTCCCCTCTCAAAATTTTATTCTTACAATGTACTTTGTTAATGTTAGTTCTGTGACAATAATTTACCTTCAGAATATGAGCTTAGCACATCATAGTCTCCAAAACTTCTTTTATAAAGCAAAGAGCGTATAATTAGTCCCTGGCGTTACTAATGATTAGATATGTGATACAGACTCGTTTCATTAGACCGCATTAGAGGGATCGAATAAATCCATTTAGAGTGGGTCGGGCTCCGGCGCGGGGTACATTAATGCTAGTGTATGTATCGACTTGGTTTTTCTATTAGGCACTGCCTTCCGCAGCTGACGGTCACCACTACTACATATTCTCGATACAATAATTTATTAAATTGATTCTGTAATTACTGACGGTGTAATGAAAACGCCGTGGGTTCCATTCCCCACATAGAAATTAATGTTTAAGGCAAACAAATATTGGTATCGTGTTTGGGTGAAAGATGGAAAGTCTCGTGTAATTTTCGACACAAGACTTATATTTTAGTGTGTGCCGTGTGGTCAGGACTAAGCATGCTACTTTTAGGTGTATTTTATATATTTATTTGTTACTTGCAAGCTGTGTGTAATAAACGAACGCAGAAAACTAATTAAGCAGAAATGTATTGTGTTTAATGGCAAAAGATAAACACACACTGTTACTAGTTGACATGCAACTTACTATAGGTATAAGGTGCAATGTAATGAAAAATAACACAAAGAGTTCTGTAAGCATATTAGTATATAATTTAAACGTGTATAATTTATTAGGATATAGGCTATTTATAAATTGATAGCTGCTTAAAATATATATACAAATTCTTAAACCTGGCACTAACTCGGGGTGGTCATTATTGAATAAAACATCACGTGATCATTTCAACAACGCAGAATTGTTATTAAACCCGATTTATTCTTATTCTGCCTCGTGGGAAGAATACAAGGGACCACCTGACAAGTGACTCCAAGCATCAGGGGCTGGCAGGGCTTTCAAAATACACTTTACACCCTTAATGAGTGCTGTAAAGGGTGTTTTTTCAATTATATGTGCACGTAACCCACCCCTGTTTACACGTGGGAACGGGGATGGAATCTTCACCAAATTAAATTAGCTCCTGTCTATCTCTTGGACATGATTTTATTGTAATCCTGATGGCTATTACCATATTTGAATTAATAATGAGGACAGGTTTTCAAAGAAATTAGGTAATAATGTTAACATTTATTTAGAATTTCAGTGTTTTGCCAAGTACGAAGAACAATCGAATAAACTAGTGTATTTTAGTTAATGGGGATATTAATTATGTCATTTGGCGAAAAACATCAATCACCAAACTCCGCTCTATCCGGATAGCGCTACACTTATAAATAGGAGCTTGTACAACGGGTTTTTAAAAAAGCCCTACTGAATACTTACTTACTTACCAGCAATATCGAGACTAAAAACAACATTAACTTATTATTACAAATGACAAAGTTAGAGACAATTCACCAAGGTTCAATGATATTTAATATCCTTTGAGAGAGTCTGGACTTATGTATTTTTGTTCAAATCCCTAGAGAACATGTATTTATATTACATTATATACTTTCTGCATGCAGCGTGCTGGAGCTGAATCAATAAGGTTATTCATCGCTACTTTTTCAATGGCTTTACATAAACAAGTTCTATTCATGTTTTAAGTCTAACCAGTTATTTAATCTCCCAGCATTCACGAGGCACAAAGCGATATTTTGGATTGTAAATCTGTATTTTTAATCTGATATTTGAGATATGCATTTAGGCCGTGCACCCCAGCATTAAGCGTGGATAAAATGCATAGGTACATCAATAAAAATGTGTCTTTTGTGAGTACAAAGGGTTTTAATCCCCGCCAGACGGTTCACAAGCGGCTGGCGGGTGGAAATTGTACAGAAAGTGTGCAGTAAGTGATGTTGGTCGAATTCATGAGTGAATGCCGTTCGACTAGGGGAGCGTGGTAACGAGAGCTCCGGGACACGGAGCTGCAGACATTCTATAGAGAGGAGCTACACATATTGTTTGCTTTTGTGGAATGTTTAATATTTTTATGGTATTTATTCTCAGATAATTCGCTATGTAATGGTAAATTTTCGCGACAATTTTATCATGACAATTAAAATTGCTCAAATTGTCGATCCCTTTATTATTAAAGATATCGGCATTTTGTATAACGTCAAGTGTTTGAAATGTTTGTTTTAGCACCACAAATGGAATATTGTAATTGGAAAATCAATCGAATACATCGCATCGCCAAGTTGCACGTAGACTAATTATGAGAAACATTACATTAACCTTTTAATTAACCAATATATTAACCTTTTAATAATATTTACAATGCGAAATACTTGATACTACAATTTGAATATGTATAAATCCATGAATCAGTATGCAAAAATATGTACACAATATTTTCAACACATAAAAGATCCGGTTCACAGTAACGTTTGCGTCTCCTGAACTTGCGAGTTATTAATAAAAAAACTTCTTTCATGTGGGATTGACGTCGGCTGTTGATGGAGCCTGTTGTTGTTACTTACTTGTTTGTGAATCACCCCCCTCCCTCACCTCCCCTCTGCCAGCACTCTCTCCCCGCACGCACCCCCTCGGCCCTATTACGGGACTCATCAAATAATACCCACATAAATGTATGGAATACTTGATGCATTAAATTGTAAAGGACAATGTATGAGTCGTTGTATTGGCTTCATAGAATGGCTACATTTAATGCCTGTGTCTAGACGTCATGCTCGGACTAATATCTCTGTTGGTAGATACAATTTCTTCTAACCATTAGCTTAAGAATAGTCTTTTTTTCTTAATCGTCGACGAAATTATAGCAAGTCTGAAGACTCCATGCGCGCCTATAGTATTTTTAATATGTCTTTAGAGACTATGATCATGCAGAGGATCTTGTCCTGTCGATATGTGGAAAATCGCCTGCATCCAGCGAGATCAAACATGTCATAGATATACGGGTGTACATGAGTAATTAATTATAATTTATTACATACATACATACATAACCACACGCCTTTTTCCCAGAAGGGGTAGGCAGAGGTGCTACTAGAACACCCACGTTTCAATTATAATTTATTATTATAATTTATAATTATAATTTATTATTACTTTATAAGTCCACCGTAGCCTTCTGCTGAGCACGAAACTATTTTACAATCAAGACTTCAATTGAGAGCATGGTCCTATAATGAGCATGCTGGCCTATTACGAGTAGGGTATATGCATTAATTATATTATCCCCGTGGAAGATTCCTGCGGAACCAGCTTCCATTCTATGAATGTTCCGATTTGATAGGCCGGCAACACATCTGTGATCAAAGCGTTGTGGTTGATCATGCGCGTTTCATGAATTATGCAGCGTTTGCCAGACCTATACAATTAATATGACATAGGTACTTTTAAGAATACAGCCTACACTTTCCTTTAGGGCCGAAAAAACACGATATCTCTATTAATTATTTCTGTAGTTTTTCTTTTACCACAAAAAATAATCTTGAAATAACAATAATTAACAATCACGAAAATGATAAAAAGAAACAAAGTAATAACAGTTTGAATAGACTCCGAATAATTTAAGAAAGGAACGCATTTTTGTTATTTTTGTGCGAAGGGCTTTGTTGTCGTGTTGCGGAGTCCTATTGTACGTATTTCGATATTTTATAGTAATCGCTGTAATTAATTTGAATGTGAATAGATGATCTTTATTTTTATACAGATTTTGCAAATATATTTTGTTGCGTTAAGTATTTGTAGTCATTAGTCCATTTGCGTCATGCCAATGAATATTTTTGCTATATCGATCTAATTATAAAACGATTTAAATGATAAAAATTATTGATTATTTCAGTTATGTAATTATTAATCGTAATTCTTTGGATCTGGACGTCCACATCGCATAGTGGTTATTATGTCAAACTGGTATGAAAACATCATACTTATAGGAATCCGCAATTTTATTTATCTTTTTGTATGAAAAAACGTCATAAAAATGTTTAGAATATTTGGTTTGGTTCTATTTATGACAGTGTTATGGACAAAGCACAGTTCTCCGAACAGATATTGTTTGGGAATAAAGGATTTTTGGAAACGTTACAGCGGTGGTTGTTTTGATGTCTTGTTTATACGTTTCAGGTTTTTATAGGGATGGGGGTGGGTTGTTTGTCATTTATTGCTCTAGGTCGACGCATAAATACAACAGTTTACAGTGTCTATGTCTATATTGTCCGTTTGAAATATATCATGTTGTTATCTCATTTAAAGCTGGCAAAGCACCGACGATGGTGTTATGGCCATCAGTGGTCAGGTACCATCAGATAGCCCGTTTGCTCGTTTGCCCTTCTCAAATAAACATTACGCCACACACTATACTGCACGAATTTGTGGGTATTTATTAACGCACTTAGCTTTTTTATTTTTGTTATAAATTAGTTTTAGCAGATAGTACCAATTTGGAGCAGATTGCCAAAATTATGTCTATCAGTAACGGATAGTTATCTCTCGTCAATTGATAGATACCAACCTATCCGGCAGCGCTGTACATGCTATCAGATGCCGCACTTTTCCAAGCTAGCACACAAACTCAACTTACACACCGATATCGACTTTTACCATAACCATAAAAAGATTCCTAGTGTCGTCGCAGTAAAAACTTGCCATCGCAAAAACTTATTAATGGAGTTCGCGAACAAAAAATGTGAAAGAAATGATGATGGCTGTTTTTTTGTCCGTTTGTTGACAATATCCACAGCTACAGTGGTATTGTGAGTAGTCGGTGGGACGGGGCTCAGCGGAAACACTCATTATTGACTCCTGACGAGTGACGCACATAAACTCACGCCTCTATTACGTGAGGTATAGGCAGAGGTGACATATTTAGCCGAGGTCGTTTTTATCTCAAAACAAGTTTATCGCCATTCTGGGCACTATTCTGTGTGTTGGGTAACTTGTATGAGATATTTAATGGTAGAGTTACCTTCGACTTCAGTAAGAATCGGCCGATTAAAAATGTGGCGGTGCAGTGTCATTGTTCCATAAACCGACTTGAGGCGACGGCTGTGCTGTCGGGTTGAGTTCAGTGAGTAAGGTTACTAGATACACAAAAGCTGGTAGTAGAGTACTTGTGCCCGCTCGAACAACGCCATCATACGGGAATGTGAAAACTCATCATTGCGCCCCACGCAAGGAAGAAAAATCAGCAGCCCGCGTAGCCTATTTGGGTTATATTTTTATCAAGGGCTATGTACTTAGTCACTTTGCTGTGCCAGTAAAACATCACGTCAGCCAAACAACTAATGCATAATAATACTTGTGGCAGGTCTGTCATATGTGAGAAACCGCCTGGGTATGTACCACAGCAATGTCTATTTCACCCGCCAAACAGCAGTGCAAATGCACTGTTGTGTTCCGTGTTCATAAGGAGACTTAAAATTTTATATCTCAGGATGGCGAGCGCAGTGGAATACCAAGCATTGCTTTGTAATTCATGGTGTTGTTTGGTTTTGCTACTGTCCATGAGCGGTCATATCACCATTTGGCGCTTACCATCAGGCAAATGGCATGCTCGTTACCATTAATCGCAATAACAAAAAATATATAGATATATTCTTTCAAAATCTTATATCTTTAAATGAGCAATTCTTGTATATATATATATATATATATATAATTGGAATCTCGGAATCGGCTCCAACGATTTTCATGAAATGTAGTACATAGGGGGTTTCGGGGGCGACAAATCGATCTAGCTAGGAATCATTTTTAGAAAATGTCATTTTATTCGTGTTTTATCGATCGTTTTTAAACTGAAAAATATGACTCTTCCTGACATCTATTGGCGAATAATAATACTATTTTTGTGAGCAATAAAGTCATTTTAGAAAATGACATTTTATTCGTGTTTTATCGATCGTTTTTAAACTGAAAAATATGACTCTTCCTGACATCTATTGGCGAATAATAATACTATTTTTTGTGAGCAATAAAGTTATTCCAGCAGATGGCGTTGTTAAGTAACACGACGTCAATGAGTGTTTGCTTTGAGGTTAGACTAAGAAAATCAATTGTTTATTTATATTATTTGTGCCTTCTTAATGCACGTGTTCACTTAAAAATGCCTAAACGATCTTGGAAAAAAACGCTTATAAACAATTAACTTCACGAAGCCGCAACTCGTCTCAAGAACACCTAGAAGAGCATCGTCATCAAACTGATCAGGATTCTCAAACTTCTCACAATGAAGACTCATTTCAAGGATACCGTCATGAAAATCAGGTTTCTGCTCGTCCCACACGTGCTGCTAAAGTAAGATGCTTTCAAAAATTGACTGACATTACACGAGCAGAAAGGTCTTATGATTTAGATGTTTCACGAGAGCGTGCGGCCCAACGTGTAGCTAATGAAAATAACGATATTTTCTAAAAAACACAATTTGTAAAAACAAAAAAAAATACCGAGTAAAGCTCGGTCATCCAGGTACTTATATTTAATGTGCCATAACTATGAAAGAATAATAAGCAACACTTTCTTGCAATAGGTATTATATTTAATCGACAATAAGTATATTAGTACATGTGCGCTGTACTGAGCAAACACAGATGCTCAGTAAAAATTAATTACACATGACTAATCTAGGCTTACTTACTTGAGCTAAATCTTCACACGTCTAGTTCCCAGCTTGTATAATTTAGCGCGGATTAAGGACCGAGCCCGGGAGCCCTGACCTCCTTTTATTAATTCTGAAGTATATTTTATACGAGCACGTAATTAATTACGTAAAATGGTATTCTAGATCTCCACCATAGTTGTATTTCTCGCTTTGAAATAGTATTTTTATGAATGAGAGGGAAGCTGTTAACCTCATTTGCTAATACAGCGAGGGAGACCAAAATGAGCATATCGGTGTCATCATAACTCCACTTAGGAACGCTTGCGGATGTTGCAGATCGGTTGGTTAAGAACTCAGTGCGTTTCCAGCAAATACGGTGATCTTCTACGATGATACCTCGATAGAATCTTAAGACACCTATTCACTTAACATGCTTATTTTTTGTGTTTGGGAAGCATTAAAAATATATACTTCTAACTAATAAATTCTAAGAATAACAACTAAATTATAAAAACCTTTTCCAAAAAGCACCCATCAATGAACCTTTAACACACATTTAAAAATGTAGCAGTCCATATCGAAACGACAAACTTCCGTTGTTGTCAAATCATTATGTCCCCCCGTGCACTTCTGGATCCAATGTAGTTGCGATTCCGCCGGCTGTACCGTGGGAGCGCGTGGTCCGTGCCCCTCGCCGCCATGTGCCGCGCGCCTTAATCATGCCCAAACTCATCCTGCTCCACGCTACCAACGCTAGTCTGAGCGCCTGGTACCTATAGCTACAAAATATATATGCTGACGGAGTTTTTGTTTGGTTAGTTCATTACATTTGTATGTATTAGGTAGTATTTTCTATTATGTTCCGAAGACATAGAATTATTGTGATGTTTTAAGGATTTGTCGAAAAAGTATTTAAATATTTATATGGACCTGTAACAATATTAGCGTAGGTACTAATTAGTAAGACCTATAAGCGCCTCGTTTAAGTAGTAGGAGCATAGGTCCCTATTTTTTCACTTAGACCCCTTGCCAATTGCCATTTTTTTCGATTGTGGATAGACCCCATTGCCTACTGACAAATTCTCGAAACTTCTCCCTTATCATTATTATAGATAGAGCATTAGTTAATAGAAATAAACAACAAAAACATACATTTATCAGAGTATTAACAATTTTTCCCTCATTAACGAGTATTTAACGTAAACACATGTGGTACATTGCTTATTAACATTTGGTTTCTTGTTCATGTGGCCTTAATGATTCGTTTCACGACACCACAGCTACTCACACTATGTTGTTGCTAACCAACTTGACTTTGACTAGAAATTTATGAAATTATTATTTTAGTTCAGTAGCAAGTAACAATATCGAAAACGATTAATCATTGTATGATATAGGTACTTTTTGATAATTTTCCATATAGGGACGACAAAGTGTTTACAATGTACTTGAAATTCAAATAGTATAAACATAAAGGAGTTTTACACTCACCTTAGAACTTTGTGATAGTGTAATTATTTGGATCACTGTAGAAATGGCTCAGCTCGACGGGGACAGTACCGCTTTCAAAACTGACGTGTTCCGTGAGCTAAGCGAGTTTCCAGCCAGCATAACACTTATTTTCTTCTACCATCCTTTTTGCTTCCGTTTCTTCTCCAATGTTGAACGTTTGTAACGCACTTACAACACAAATGAATTAGATGCTCATACGGGACAATCATCTCTTACCATCAGATGAGGCTTTTGCTACACCTAAGTATGCAATAAAATTATTTTCAAACCTACAGATGTTCTAATTGCACCTGTTATTAGATTTCGTGTCAGCATTAAACATAAGTATACACTTTAAAAACCAACACGTCAGAATTATAAATACTTTTCACAAGTATAATTTGAAGTGGCATACTGGCCATGATTTCATGCGACCGAGCCAGTTGTTCACTAATTACAGACCTTAACTACGATAATTACTAAGAACTGTATTACAGCCTACAGGGCGCTGCCAACGGTAGTTGACATACGAATATAGATAGGGGAGAAATGACGCCAGAAATATTGGAAATGGTAAAAATTAACTGAACTGACGTGATGCCAACTTATCGGAGGCTCGTAGGTTGGCTTGACATTATGTATATTCCCCGGGTAAATAAAATATTAAATAATATAATTGCTACGCTAAAATCCTTAAATGATGGATATAGGATAGTTTTAATCCCCGGACTATTATAGTTCCCTGGGGATGAGCATGATTCCGAGCACAAAGCGGCGGCAACAATACTTCGTTTATTATAATGCTCGTTAAAATTTACTAACTTATCGGGGCTAAATGCATTTTATATGTTAATCCAAATTGTAAATTGGATATTCAAATAGGAGAAGTCGTTAAGCCGAGTCACAAAGTCGTTCAATGGCTTATGACTCACAAAAGACTAGTTACAAGTTTGAAAAATAATGGTCGTGCAAATATTGGGTCATGTTCGTGCATTATACCCGAAAGCCATGTCACTGAGTTACGTCAGAGCACAGCAATCATAGGCAATTTATTCAGACAGTAAAAAAATACGCAATGTAAACAATGCTGTAGCAAACAATACTTAATACATATTAATGCAGAAATAAAAAAAGCTGCAAACAAGCAAAACATATAATAAGCAATTTCAGAAATATTGTGTGCTCCGTGGCTCTATGTACTCTCTTTGCATATCGCCTCCTGTTAGTCGAATAAATAGCACTTGATTAGTATTAAACACAAAAACGCATGATTTAAAATAATCTTTAAATTAATTGATCGCTAACATTTTAAAAATATTATGTAACATAATTACCGCGCGAATACGAATGCGGCGGGCCTGCGAGGGGCGAGGCGCGGCGGTGCGCGGGGGTGAGTCGCACGTGTCGCGGTGTTTGTCCTCCCGAGTGCCGAGCACCGACACATAATTATTTGATTTATTGAAGTGAACCCGCTGCCGGGGATAGTACGTACTAATCACATGCACTCGACAGCCTCTAACAACGCTTTCCAAACACCACTGTATGCTATTCATGCTGGGAAATATATTCGAATCGAGGGGAACAACATTTTAAAACACGTTATATAACTAAAACTTGTTCGCACGTTTTCTACGTAACTTTATTAATATCGTTTCGTCAGAGCTGGAAAAAGTAGATAAAAATTGGCACAGAATACTCGCATAGTAGGTATATCAGTGCAACAAACCATTTTGCAATCAAAGTTTAACGTTTGATGGTGAGTAATCAACGCCGCTTGTGAATACCTACAATGCATGAGCACTGCTCGTGCTTCGGGATTTATGAAAATATATCGGAAAACCAGGCAGAAAGGAGACGACTGGAATTGAATGACCGCCAATCTGTCAATGACAGACCCTCACAGAACGCAGGGCCGTTAGATATAAGAGCGATGCATCGCCGCACCGCTTTTGTGTGTCGGTTCAAAAAGCGAAATTGTTACTTCATATTGCAGATCGAGTCGACCCACTCATAAATAAAAATAAAAATCTGTGATAAAAACTAGGTACAACTTCCTCAAGAGGTTTTCATTCATCATTAAAGTTCGTGGTAGTTGACTATCAATACACACATGACTACGAAAAGTTAAAGGTGTGCCCTCAGCCCTGGGATTCGAACTTGCGATTACCATCTCAACATCTGGCGCATTACCAATAGGCTACCACGCATTTCGGGTACACCTGTTTATATCGGTATACAATCGGGGCGAAATAACTATGTCTACCGTCAACAGATAACAGTTTCACGTCGTGACTCTGTTGCCTTGTGTGTTCCTTCCCCGTGTGATAGGGGGCGAGCCTATCGCCACATCGGGCACAAACTGTTGACTTCAGGCTGATTATAATTAATATAAAAATCCAATATTACATTGCACAATCCGGGATTCGAACCCGAGACCTCAGAATCGTAATCGTACCGTAGTAGAACCGCGTCACCGAGGCATGCTATTATACATACTTATCATGTATGTATTACAAATGTGAACGTGAAGACTTTACCAGCACACACAAACTCGAGAGCACAGAGTAATTACAGGGTCGTCGTAACGATTACATCGAAGCGTTCGTAGAATTAGTGCTCTTTAATTATTGTGTTTCGCTGATATCAAATTGAGCTGCTAGTAATTACCGGTACTATACAGCTTCAGGCAAACGGGAGGGGCGCTGTAATTGCTAGGACTTGCCAACTTTTGTATAGGATTTATTAAATAAACATATTTTGTGGCTGTATGACCTGTGAATGGTGCAAATCTTTGTTTGATTCTTAGAAAAAGGACATAATCTAAAACTATGAGTCACCGGGTAGATACTATAATTGGGCACCAGTATGGCAGTAGGCTCGCTTCGTATAACGCCTTGGGACTAAAATAACATCGGCGTAATGTAGGCGGCACCAATGTCATTTTCCTATCCCTTCAGGCATACAGACATTACTTTTTTTTATGGAAACAAGGTATTTTATGAATAAGACACATCACATACATTATTATGCTGTAGTTATAACCGGGGGACAAATGAACAAGCAACTCGTCAGATATTAAGCGCATATCTCCGCTGTGAACACCCACTACTCAAAGGAATCGCATGTTGTCGACCTTTGAGGAATGGGTGGGCGTTTTTATTGAAGTTCTTTAATGCCTACATATTAATATTTAAAGGCGTATAGGGACATAATAATAACGAGAAATATAAATATCTTAGTTTGCACTATCTTTATATTAAACATTTTAATATTGAATATAATCCCCAAAGTTATGTAGGTACATAGTCTCACAGCTTTGGTCCCGAAAGATATCAGGTATCATACAAGTGATACGTGGCGGGACTATCGGTATGCCGGGTAGTGGGTATAGATTCCAATTTCGGTTAAATCATATAGGACGAAAAAACCAAAAACCATATGTACTTGGAAATCGAATTCGACCTATGATCGCTTAATTTCATTTTATATCATTTTATATCTTATTTGTTTTATTTCATTTATTTTACTAATTAACAAGCTGCGTACCTACCACAAATACTAACCGTATCGTGCTTATATATCTCACGCAACTACATAGTAAATATGTAAAGCAAAGTACAGTGGTGAAGTCATCAATAGTAAGTGTCGGGACTCGGGAGCGACGCGCGGGCATCGTTCCGAGCCTTCATAAAGTTTGCAGCGTATCGACCGCCCCACTTCCTTCCACGTGCCTGCAAACTGCTGACTGCGCGACTTGTCACATGAGGCGGAGGTCTTGTCATGCCTGTTAGATGTTTGTTTAGGTTTTATTCTAGGTATACTAGAGAAAAGTCTAGCGATTTGCGACATAGCGTTAGTATCATTGAATCAAATACATAATACCAGAAAATATAATTGTATCGAAGCAAAGACGTTGTAATATTTGCGAATCTAAAAAAGATGCTTCAAAGTTAATAAAGGATTTTATACTGTAATTGTAGACAATTTCAAAGAGCTTTTGTATAGAAATATTATTTTTTACGATGTTATATTAATAGGTAAAATAATCTTTGATCTTTATACAAATAACATACGCAACAGTAACACAAAAAAAAGTTTTATACAAATCACGATTCTTTTGAAATCTGCAAATTCATATCATATTTCAACTATCAATATTCTCATATACCGTCTATTGTATTGCGAATTCTTTATATTTCGCACTTTTTGCAACTACGCACAGACAAATAAACTTCACAAAAACCCAGCACGATTCACAAGTAAATGACTCGGGTAAAAAAATCGTAACATACAACATCATATCTTTTATTGCGCGTACAATACTAAACATTATTTATTGGATTCATAAAAAAATGACACGAAAATCGCGAGTCGTTCGCATGACGTACAAAAAGCAATCATTTTAACGGCACCCCGAAGCGATCGCAGTTCGGACACAAGCGCGAACAATAGCTCCCCGATTCGTAGAGAGTTGGTGTTTTTTGTGCGGATCGACAATGGTTCATTACCAGAGCCGATTTGGACGCTCTCTTCGATTCTTTATCGGCCCATTTTCGTCCCAGTAGGAGAGGCAAATTACGGCGGGGAGTTTAGGCAATTATTTTTTATACATGCGACCTGTTTTTTTTACGACAGGGCAACGCGTTGCACCTGGTGGTACATTCAGATAGAGCAGCGAATGATATGAGGTGGTTATCTCACGACAATCGACACAATTATTTTGCCTCGTGTGAAACTTGACATGCCCTGCTCGATCACCCACTTGTGTAGATAACTATAGCGGGTTCGCATGAGCTCGGTAGTCGGCAGTAAGAATATCTTACCTTGACTATGGCTTAGCCTTCTGCTATCCACTTATCTTCTCCCATGTCTGGTTGTTTTATATTACGAGTACAAATATATTTTATAATATTTCTCTATCCAGATATGACCCTGTACTGGGCTTTAAGACTATTAGACTATGTAAAGGCAATTTAAATACAACATCTGGAGCAATCATGCTTATCGAATTGTGTGACACATTTTAATTATTGTTCGACGTAGAAATCGAAAATCGGACCTTAACAAGATCCACAGCCAATATTTAATACCTTAAAGCCAATAGAGGAACTGATATAACATGAATTAATATAGTTCTTGAATTAATGTCCGGTGATATTATCAACAGCCGCCATCTCTGATTTTTACGATAAACAATTAAGTGTCCAAAGTTGTGTCGTAAAATTGTTTTGGAGATGCTGGCAGTTATGTCGACCCCTCGTATACGATGACGCGAATGCTTTCTGGGAAAACAACTTTTATTAATTATATGACCTATAAATATTATTTTGTAAGTTATGTACTTGCAAGATGGGATTTTCGAATTAATCTCTGAGTTAATTCTCTCTATGGCATGCAGTATGCACCGAGGTCTCGGAATAACAGCTTAACTACTTTTCTTGTGTAAAACAAAATGGCAACATAGTTGTATGGAATATGTAATTTCCTACATTACTTATAGTAGAACGTTTAGACTATACTACTTCTTGCCAAGAATCATTTTATTTTTCTAACATTACATATACATCTGTACTTTACGAACAAAAATGTCCTTCTGTAAATTTTTCTTTGTCCGAGAATACTGAAAAACTTAATTACAATTTAGGGTTGGCTCTTTTTAATTTTTTTTCTTTTCATTTCATTTCTTCACAATTCACGCAGTTAAACAATTATAGCTATAAAAAATTTCGTTTCTCGCAACAACTCGGGGTGCAAGCTTGCATTTTATGAGAACAATTACTGCCAAAATGTCACACAAAGACGGCTTCCAAGCCCAAATCACAATTAACTCGCCCCGAATGCACTTGACGGGTTCTGTGCCGCCCCTGAGCAAAAGGGGACACCTCAAACAGCTGCCAGCACGGCGCGGCACTGTGTCGCTCTGTGTCATCATGTTTAGTGGAGTATAATAAGCGAGACTTGTGTGTCGTGTGGCTGGAATGCGTGCTGCGGTTTAGGCTGCTCTGGGCGACACACTGGGATCGGAATGGCGCACTTTGATGTGTAATAAACACGTCGGCCGCACGTCTGTCTGATTCTAATGGGGAGGGGAGGGGGATTAATGAACGGTTATCATACTTCACTTCAAGGAGCTTACTGTACTGGCCGTGTCTAGTACGAATTTTCTATGTAATTTAATGCAGCAAGGACGGATAGATGTCATTCATTTTACGAGTATATTCAGCTATAGGAGTGTAAGTGATAGGATAGAATAGTACGCGTGGGGACGACGTATCAACACCGGCTTCGTGGAACGCCTACTCACAATATATCCAGGCGATCTGGTGTAGACTGTAAGGCGTGGGAGGTTGTTACATACAGTCCGTCGCACACATCGCTGTGGAAATAATGGAGAGATTCTGTACATTCAGCACTTTCAGCAATGTATTCAACCGTTAATCATTTACTTACTAGTTTCGGGATTACTGCTCCTTCTACTCGTTATAACAACAAGAACCTTTTCAACTTCTCTTGTCGAAACAATACAGATATCTGCCACGGTGCCACCATACTTTCTTCCTACACGTGATATATGTAGGTATGTACTATACTTCAGCGTAATAATGTCAACGCTGTGTATCAACTAAGCTACTTGCTCCATAATGAAATTAATTAGCCTGTAGTGGTTGTGATTGCGAGTGGTTAGCGTCGCGTCCCGGGATCAGATAGTGTACTGTCAACTGTGTAACACGCTTTGTAGCCGACATGAGTATTATCACTACCTATGGTTCCGGTGTTGAACAGATACTAGATAGGGAATTTAAATCAATCTAATATTGTTCTAGTGTAGTATTCCTTTTGGGCAATAGTTACCGTGGAATTAAAATGAATTGATATCCATAAGCTTTGGATCTCGCATCTCTGATATGAAAATAAAATAGTTCTCCTAACTATTCACAGTTAGTTAACCAGTATTCAAGTGAATTGATGTAACGGGACACCACCTGTATCGGTGACTATGGTACCTGCGAGCACCCCTCCTCTTTTATAAGCGTTTACTCTGCCCTCTCCGTCAGAAAAAATGCTTTATATTACAAGCCGGTATTTTTAAAATAGTCTTAACACAATAAGAAATATACGCTGAGTGCCGGTAGCATATCCATAAATAAGTCATTGTGCTAGACAATATGACACAAAAGAACATTTTTAAAATCCCCGTCATGTGTATTATAAATAGTAAAAACGAAATTCAGGCGCATTAGTGCGTGTTGTGGGCGGGTCGCCTGTCGCCTGTTCCCTGTCCGCCGTCGCCTGTCGCCTGGTGCCTGCCAGCCGATAGCGGGAGATAAGCGGCGCGGTTGCGCGTGACGCGACTGATTGCTGATACAGACGTGTGTCGCAGCCAGCCGGTACACACAGATTCGTCAAGAACGTGCAGAGCAGATAAAACAATGCTTTGTGCTTGTGTAGTTACATTGAAGTTTGAGCAGGGAATTCAGTAAATCTCTCGCATATCTTTAAATTAAAGTTTAAATATTAAACTGATATCCGAAATATCGTTTATCTTGTCTTTCTTTCTAATAGTAAAAGGGCTTGTATCCAATTAGTTCAAAGATATATTTTACAGCGAAAAATACGTTATGAAGAGATTAGCAGTGACATCATAAAACGTAAATATAAAATACTGCTATACAATAAATTCAACCAATAACACAATTTTTATAGGTTCCGAGAATTGTATAATTTAATCTTGAACTTCTTGTTATTGCGAAAACAATTCAAAGCATCAAAGATGCCATAGAAAATACTTTGTCGTAACTCGTACTTCACGGTATATATATAAAAAGGTCGACGCCACGTGCGAGTGTAGCGATCTTTCTCCTTTAATAACAACGAAACGTGCGCCGTCGAACTGAAGTATGTAGGAGACTGGAAAACAACTGTAATATAAAACTTGGAGACAAAGGTCTTGCTACAGTAACGAGATTGAGCAATCCAATAAATACATCGATAGCAATAAAACTGCTGCAATATATTAAAATGAAATATACTTAGTTTCGTTAGAATGGCGCACGCATTTAATATAGTCAGCTAAGATTATGGTCGTGGGTGGTATTTCAAAATATTCACTTTTAATTATATTTATACATACTATATCAATCTATATACTCTACTGCTGTCCGCTGAGCACAGTCTCCACTACAATCAGAAGTTTGATAAAGAAGGCTTACGAAATAAACAAGCAAATTATAGCGCAGGAAAAGACAAAGGTTAAACAAGTTATATAAAATCTGCCTACCCACATTACGCCAGCGTGATGGACTAAGCCATATCCTTGTACATTTTAGATAACGGCTTCAGCCCATGTTTAGTAAAACATTGCAGAGTTTAATTCCGGAGCGGAGATTACTATCATAATATTAATAATAGCATTATATTTGTGTATTGTATAGTTGATACTGTTATTTACAAACCCAGGAATGTTTAATCTAAATAAGATTCGAAGAAACTGACGCATTAGTAGAACGAGTCACATGCGCTGCACATTCAATGTATTGCTATTATATTTGGTTTGGGATCTCCCACAGATAAAGACTAATCTAAATGAATTATATAACATACGTGTCTGTTCTTATTTAATTAAGTTATTGCTTGCTTTATATTAAGTTAAGAAAAAACCTGAGTTCTCCACGAGAATTGAAAAGGTATCTAATGTATGCTCACCTTATAAAGCCAAACCCACATCTAACCCACCATCCGTACGTATATAATTAGATTTAGGTCCAAGATGATATCTATAAGAGAGTCGTAGGTCTATCTCGTCGGTCGCGATAATTATGCCGGCTTAATGGCCAGACGTTGGGGATAGTTAAAAACGCTGGCACTGAACTATTAACAGCGATTTGGCCTCAAGCCAGGGACACTCGCGTTTCATGTACCTTTGTCGCGCTAGCGATTGCCCGTGACTTCGTTTACATAACTTGTGGTTTTAATTGACGGACACACCCGGAATAAACTAATGTAAATTGTATTCAGTTTTTTGACCATTAGTATGCACTGAAACCCCTATATTTTAATGCCAAAAAACAATATTTTTGTCTAAAATGTTAAGTAAAGTCATTGCCTCTGGTAGTGTTTTTGTTAGAGAAAATGTCAGTCCCTCTTGTTAGAAACCTTAAGGTTGAATTTAATGTTGTGCCACTAAGCTGCCCTTTACTATAATTCAATTCGTTTGTCCTTCAACCCGCATTTGGTTCGTCTGATGGATTAAGGCCAAAGACTCGAAGCCGTGGCCTAGCCAAGAAAAGTATAGGCTTATACCCCTATATAACTATTTTTAAACAATTCTCATGAAATTTTAGCTAGTCGATATACCCAGGAGATATTTAATAAAACCTAATTACGCTTATCTATGAAAAGGAGAGACGGTAAAAAATAAATGTCGTAGAAAACAACATAAAAAGTAATAAGTCTTTATAAAAACAGGATTAGTTGGTATTAAGATTTTCTTAAGTTTATTGTTGTTTTTGCTGAGCCACCGAGAATAAAAGGTGCAGGCTAAATTAATAATAAAAGCTTCGAAAGGATTAAGTTACTTTTTTCTTTTATATTTTAGAATGTATAAGCAATGATATATTCCGATATCAATGTATTCATCACAATAAGCTTTAAAATATCTGTAATACGAATCGAATATTTCAAAGGAGATTTGAGTACAACACCCTCATACATACGCAGCGTACATTTTTATTCAACATAAATAATACATGCTCGCGTTTTTTACCCGATTTAAATTCTATGAGGATTAGATACGTCCCAACTCATGCGTATTTCGTTAAGTTAGATTAGGTTTTTTAGGCCAGGGCCGGATTGAGGGAGCGCCGCGCCCGCTCCGCCCCACAAAGGACGGATTGTTCGCGGAACGAATGCGAGTTTTGACAAACTATTGTCAGGTGGGGCTACAAAAAACACATGGTGTGTTGGAAGTAGGAATGGTTTTGCTCGTAAAATGTGTTTTTGTAATTATTTTTATGGTAGCCTATTGTGTTGTGCACTTCAATTGATCACACTTCCTGTTTTTTTTTCTATTCAATTTTATTGCCCTTTCTCTTGTTAGCATTTTTTTATGAAGAGAAAATACAACAGAACAATTGTTGATAGACTTTGAAGTAATTTACAGTTATCAAACCATTACTCACATAACAAAGGAAATCTAAAGGTTTTATTAAATACCTTTGTTGCAATTAAAGAAATAAATTCATAACTGTATATCGAAATAATCACAGCGATAGACTTTGACAAATTGCACGTCAACAAAACAGTTATCTACGTGGGAAATTAATTTCTCTCATTGGTACCTACTACCTGCCTATCTCACGGATTATAGAGTTTCAATCAAGTCGCATTATCGATTCTCAGCGCCTCACGTGTTGCCTCGCCTCGAGACTGCCTCGACGCGTCACCACAGATTAATCTTCTGATACAATCACTAGTTAGATTTATTCATGTATTATTTCCACGCTATCAGGCGCTGAGTGCGACAGCGGTGACAACCTTATTAAAACTACGTGTGGTATATATAACAAGAGGTACCTAGTACCTACTGACGTAAACATGAATATCTTGGTGCCTTTACATTTTTATAGTGTCTTTTTACAGTATTCGCATTTAGATATTATATAACATTGTAAAACTGGAAAGTGTTTTAACTAAAGCATTTTTTTAATATATTTATGTATTGTTAGAGAATAATAAAATTATAAACAGTAACAATCGCTTATTTCTCTTTCTTCATATTTTCAGCTATGTATTTTCAAATGTTGCCTTTCAAAGTGAACTATAAAACCTATATTTATGTATGTATAATATATTACTTAAGTTCTTTTTTGTGTATTAATGTGTGTAAGTAGTATTATGTATTTGAGGCTTTCATATTCTCTTTTTTTTCCGCTGCCCTGTCTTTCTTTCATTTAATCCATCCCATGGTAGTCTGGTAGCGATTGCCATAGTGCAATAAGACCGCATTTGTACTTTGTTATTTTATCATCTCTATATACTAACTACCATGTTGGTTTTACAGTGTCCAATAAACAATAAATAAATAAATCAAATATATTTCTTCTGTGTCGTAGAGTTGTTGGCATTGTAACTGTCAATCCTAATACTCGTAATATTATAAAGGCGCGAGTTTATGTGTTCGTTACTTCTTCCAGCCCAAACGGCTAAACCAATTTTAATGAAATTTTGTATGGCGGTAGCTGATATCCTTGATTAACGCATAGGCTAATTTTTATTCCGAAAATGTAGTTTTCCCGTGGGATAAGAACGGAATTCGGTTGTTTTTACTACTCCTTCATACTCAAAGGGATAATTTTAGCTAAGCTAATATGAGGGATAAAATGGGATAAAAGTGGACAGGATTATATTCCTTGATCCGGTACGGAGCAGAACGAGAAAAGCTGTATAAGAGGCAACAGGCACGTTGAGTTTAAATATAAACCACGCGAAATAATATGTGTCTGATGGGGACTGGGCTTAACAAATGCCTGCACCCGGGCGAAGCCAGGTCTGGCCGCTAGTGTACTATAAAAACATAATGGTACATTTTCTTTTTGTTCTATAGTCATTTTATAGTTGCAAGGCTAATGACCTTGCCACAAACAGTTCTTAGCTATAGTACAATGCACTGCCTTTGTTGAACTTTTAACTAACATTTACTTATAATAAATAATTTATGTTTTTATTCTCTATTCACAACCCCTCTCAAGTTATTATCTTTGTGTTTTCAAATAAAAATGTAAATTGCGAAAGGTAATTTCAAACCTAGCCTACCCTTGTCCTACGATGCATTTCAAAAACATTTGAAATACGGGAGAAAAATCTTTATACATACATTAAATCATAGTTCTGTTTCTAGAGTGTGTGCGCAATCATGAAAAACTATTGCATTTATATTCATATTTTTTTAATATCATTCCGTGGACACTGGGCTGTTACCTGAAAAAAAGTTGATATCTCAGTTCAATATTAAGTTATGAAATATTTTATATGCATAGTACACAAAAACGTGTGTTTTATATCCGCCATGCTGTCAGCGTATCGCTGACAGCGTGTTCTCTTAACAAACGAATAAAAAAGATAATGAATACAATATTGTTACTTAATAGTCGTTGCTTAAATTTAAATGAGCAATAAACTGTGACGGCTTTATCCATAGACAGTTTTGAAACCTATTTTAGTTATCGAATATTTTGTCTTATTCGCTCAAACTGAATTCTAAAGTCGTTCGAAAGGGACAAAACATTCTATAAGTAAAATAGGTTTTAAAATTGTCTATGAAAAAGGCCGTGAGACTATGAGCTCGTATTCTAGGCGGGACACTCCACGTTGTTTGAGTTTTTCATACTACAAAATCTCATATTAATTGTTCGGAAGTCAGAACTGCAATGTGTGTCTTATTATGTGGAAATAAGTTTGTAGTTTGTACCATATCGCATAGTGAAACGGTACGGAAATAAGCTAAGCGAACTGACATAACTGGTACTCATGCCCCATATGCCCACCCTTTTAACGGTTTAGGCGTAAGCTTATGAATGTATGTAACTATGTAACATATTGCAAATTCGCCAGGCCAACTAGCTGGCACCAGCACCAGACTCTAGGCTAGTAATATAAAGACGCCCGCTCATTCCACGCGATGTAATATTCCCTCCATTTATCAAAGTCTGCGCGTGGCACCAGCGGTCTGTGGGTCGCTGCGCCACCCGCACACGTCACCGTGACGTCATCACCGCACCACTCCCACAATAGCTCATCTCTACTTACGGAAAATCACATCCCGGGAATCGATATTTTATCTTTTGTGAGCGAGTCGGTGAAATATTGCCATGAGCCATGAATGCACTCAATAGTTCCAGGCGACACGCAGCGGGACTTTTTTCTCTGCACTGCACATTATTCCCGATCGGAGATTTATTTTTGTAATTTATAGTATTTTGAATGCGTTATGTTGGACGTAATTTATGGCAGCAGTGGAATAGTTCAGTGACTATACATCTCTGCAGATCTACTGTGCTATCTGCAAATTGGTTTGGTTTTGAATTATGTTTGCGTTCTGTTGCCAATATTGGCGCGACGTTGTGTATCCTTCACTAACAGTTCAGACTTCAGGCATTTCAATCATCTAAATACGATCTGAACTTCTTAGGTCAACTTAAGATGCCTAGTATGTGAGTAAACCATCAACTGCAGTATAATAAATATAGTAATTATAGATAACAAATGAAATTATACTTGGAGTATTCAAAACAATGTTACCTAAAGGCAATAAAATCAAAATAAAATGAAATAAACAATGTGTAATGTGTAAATGTAAATGTAAATGCGCTGCCGTCCCTAACAAAGAGAAAATGGAGCTAGTAATAGAATTATTGTGAAAAATATATATAAAGTAAAAGAATAATAGGAGCTATTTGGTGATTCAGTGTACTGTGGTGTCAACAAACCTGTGTGTATGCGAGTAGGTGAGTTGTTTAATACAATGCTATTACAAAGAGCAGGCGAATGTAAGGTGAAATGAGGCGGCCGCGCTGTACTACACTTCAGTACCACAGCGGTTCCTCAACTGGGTTCCATGAAACGTCGGGTTCCGTAGAAACGTTAGCAAGATTTAGTGAAATAACATTTGTCATTGAAAAGTTCGGTTAAGGAATGGAACTAGATTAATTGCTCGAATCGTATTGAGTGAAACGAATATGTGCCTATCAATTAGAACATTGCAATAGACGTTTTTATTCTAAGGGCCTTTGTTTAGTATTACGTAGAGTACCATAATCAGGCTATGAGGCAAAAAATGATGTCTGTAAGGTATTTCTATGGAATACTGCACACTAAACCTTTTCATCATCGACAGATAACGTTCCGAAACAAATTATACAAAATATATTGTTCGTAGCTCGGTCATAACGTAACGTCGTAACGTTGGCAGGGACTCTTGTTTCCGGTAAATTGTAGTCTATCAAATCTTTTGTTATAAACTTCGGTATAATAAAAAAAAAATAGGGTTTGGTCGTGAAAGTTTAGGAACCTTAGCATCAGAGTGCGGTGTGTGGTTCGCGCTGTGACCCGGCATTGTGCCGCTGAACCTTATTGTTTGTGATCGCATTATGCCGCGCCATTGTCGCGCGCAGGATGTATGACTCTATTGACGAAACGGCCGCTGGGAGCGGAACGTTGCCGCGCGTGTGTATCGCTGCCGAATACCTCCTGCGATTAATAGCCTTTAATGTACTCCTACACACACATGCGCACACAATCACACACACACGTCTTAACAACCAAAAACTTATGGGTAAGTATATCCACATTTCGCCGACGTATTTTTGTACATAGGATGAGCCGATCATAATACTGGGCACAAATCCCAGACCCAGGCAAATCATACAAGGTTTCACAGTAGTGTAGGTTTCATCATTTTGGCTTTACCGACCGTCTGCCCAGCGTCAGCATACATCCAGCGTGTTCAACATGATAATTATGTATCTCCAGCCACTTGATAATAGATCCTTAGATATCACAGTCGATGTATTCTGTCATTAGACTAATGAGGCGACATGTATGTTTCGAATCGGTTAGCTTGCTAATAAGGGTTCTGTAGTTCTACCCCTATGCTATATATTAGGTTTATTAAAGATTCATATCTTTCAAAGATGTCTCATTATTATATTTCTCGAGTGCAATGCATTTGTTAAATTAAATAGGATTATAATACATACGTACATAAACATCACGCATTTTTCCCAGGCGGGATAGGGAGAGACGCAACCAGGACACCCACTTCGGTCCCATGATGTAGGGGGAAAGGCTATCGCCATATCGGGCGCAAATTCCTGAATTTGGGCTGATAATTGTATTGATAGTTAACCATAGTGAGGCAACCTGCATAACATAGCGATTCCGAAGAATTTCTATGATATTATGTAAAGCCGGCCAAACCGCACTAAGCCAGCGCCCCGCGTGGTGGACTGACTACGAGTATATAGCCTCTTTTTTTTTTTTTGACGCGGGTAAACCGAGTTACCGCTATCGTCCCACCTTGGGGGAAAGTGCAGCGATTATGTTGGGTTCACCGGTCTACGGCATACCAACCAAAACCCCGCGTGGCCCTCTTCGGCACAAATGGAACGGCCCCGGGGACCCGAAGCAAGAGCGCCTCAGCTTCTACCGGAACCGTTCCTGCACACTGACGCTTACTTGCGGCTCTTACCCTATGCTGCTGAACATCTCGGGGTCGCATTGTATCTGTGTACAAATGACACTACGACAGTCCCCCACTGCGTGTCCGCGACCCCCACATCCCCATTAGTCGCCTTTTACGACAGGCAGGGTATACCGTGGCGGAATTTTCGAAACGCCCCCATACCACAGGGCGAGACGAGTATATAGCCTAACCACTCTCAATCTCGATTGTAAAAGAGGCTCATGCCCTACAGTGGGACGTGTATGGGCTGATACAGCTATAGAATATCACTTTGCCCGACCTGGGATTCGCACCCCAGACCTCAGCGTTGCAATCGCACCGTAGTACAACTACGCCGCCGAGGCAGTCATACATGATTATAATAATTATAAATACAATACTTATCCATGCATGAGAGCGTGGTGCGGTTTCCTCTGCTCCATAGAGCGTCCCTGGAGAGTGAGCACTGCCGCGCCACGGCCCCGACCGCCATTGTACTCTAAATGGAATAACAGCTGCCAAATCAACCTTACTTCGGCTTCAAGGCTCGGTCGGTGTATCCGGCCTATTGCTGTGCTTTTGTGTGAAATTGGGAGCTCGGCTCGTTCAATTTTTATATTAAGAGCTACACCAAGATAGTGACTGCTTTTACTAGCTGCGAATCTTGCAGTAATAAATATGATTCACAGATTTAATATGTTATCACGTCTTCTATATTTGTTTCGAGAAATTGATATGAGAACTGTGATATCAAAAATTCGTTGGTAGGTTCTGATTCCCACAAGTATGACATCTTACTGTTGAATTATGATATTGTGGGCTGTGTCTTTGTTCTGACTACGTATTTCGCAGATTAAATTACTTTAAGTAAATGGTCAAATATTTAGTAGCAAGCCAAATGATATCTGCTAGGTATAGCCTAAAAACAAATAGAAAAGTGAATTGGTGTCTCTTATTCGATCATTGTTTATCATGAAGCAACGTACATATTTACGTGCCGAAGCCATACTCGTATAAGTGCTTGTATTACGGGAGCGGGATCAAATAGCATCAATCTTATCCTATTAATTAAATTACGGATAATTTAAATTATCTATGTATCTATACACTTACATGCATACGTGTCTAGTTAGACGGTAGTTATAAAAAAAAAGTATGACGTGTTGCCATAGCGTAACTGTGTGGATTTTAATCGTGTGTAGTTGTTATTGTTTAATATCCTGAGTTATAAATTCCACGAGGACAAAACAACATGGGAGCATTGCTTTAGTACCTACCTTCAGGCCACACGTGTCGTGTTGTTTGTCCGTCATGTTAATGCGTAGAGCGCTGGGTTGTTTTTCTGTCGAGGTGCGGTAAACAGAAAGTCTAATACTTTGAATATCATATTAGATACTCAAATATCCTCAGATGTAGTATGTACCACTTTAAGGAAAGAAAATTTTGTCAAGTTACGTTTGTAAGTGCGCAATGTTAATAGTTTTTTTGGATTTAAGCGAATGTTACACATTGAAATAAAACGAATTCTTACGGATTTTATCGCAAACTTGATTCGCAGTCCGCCCAGTGACCACGAAAACTCTAAAGTGATCGAAATGTCGGGAAATAAAAAAAAATTAAAAATTGAATCAAATTCGCGATAAAATCCGTAAGAATTCGTTTCATTTCAATGATCAATGTTAATTGTCGGTTGAATACTTTAAAGTTCGTTACAAGAGTTTGTAATCGGCATTACACCGGCGTGGTAGACTAGGGCCCACTGCTTCTCAGTCATAAAGAATACCCGCTCAGCAGAATAATAGTTACAATGCCGACATTATTATTGACCAAAATCATTTTTCCCAAACACACAATACATCAAATAATCTCAGTGTGTGAGTAGTTTGGGACTGGGGCCCAACAAAGGCTGTTATCATATCGGGTGACGCGGGCGCCGGGCCTTCACGAGCGATTGGGTTTCTTCATAATAGCCGGCGGCAGGTAACTCAACCCCGAACCCACTGCCCAGCGACAATGCGGACCAACGCACAGATTGACAACTATTAACTGTAGCCCTGTCTTATTTATAACTAGTTTTAGAAATTACGTGGCATCACTTTTTATACTGTTAAGGATTAAGCGTGTTGGTTTACAAAGCCACAGTCTGGTGCTCAACTTTACTTCGGCCTGAAACAAAAGGTTCGCAAATTCACATTTCGCCGTATCATAACGGTGTGGAGCAATTTGCTGGCGTTTCTGTTCCTTATGCCGTACGTCACGGACGAGTAACGCTAACCACCAGATGTGGTGTTATCACTTTGCCGTGTTACGAGCAAACAAAAACTGTCCGTTTAAAGCAATTTACCATATGATACCATTTTCAGTCACAGGAATTCCTTTACTGAACAAAGGCATAAAAGTGATGCCAACTATCGCCCCGCTAGTCAGGTGGGTTTCAGTTCAGTTTGCGAATGCATGACGTAGTTTGTCACGCAATGACGCTGCTGCCCGTCAATCGTCATTACCTGTCATGTAACTACGTCATGTTCAAGATTGTTATTACGACATCGGTTAATCGCCAGAGTTTTATCCGTTGGCTAGCAGAATGCGCCACGAGCAGGTGACGTAGTCTTGTGTCCTACAAGGCTACAAGGTATGGGTGGGACTCTATTGCACTCCATACCTACCACTAAATAATATAATATGTCATTTTGTTAAATTCAATAACAACCAATTGCAGTTAAAAAAGAAATTAAGTACTTCATTTCGATGAAATAAACTGGGGATGTATATTTTTCGAACTCTCCCAATTTATAATAAATTTTCTTGCATCGAAAACACGTACAGAATTCCAACGAGTGGACTACGTGGCCGTGAAGAGTTCGAGACTCACATGTCGCGCCGTGACAGGCGTCAGTAAAAAATAATTAATTACTAAGCACATTCATCTATTATATTATGCCGTCATTTCGGTCCGCACTTTTTTTTTGTCATACAAGTACAAAGAAACCAACCAATACAGCAATGACCCCTAGTTTGACTATGCAAATAATATTCAAACAAAATTAACATAATTAAATAACTCTGTATTAATTTAAAGTTGCAACTAAAATGGTTTGTTTGTTCAACCTCGCCTTGCGGTTTAAATTGGACGTACGTAGGTACTTTGGCGAAGTTTAACTGATGGTATCTAAGTATAAAACTAGCCAAGAACATAATCATTCTCAAAAATTAAGATTAACTTAGGATAAGATGTGCTTAGGTCAGTTTAGATTAGCATTTGTGATTTGGGTTGATACTTTTTTAACTTAATCTTATTAATCTAGGACTTCTCCAATGCAAGGATTCAGAGTCCAACGTAATTACCATTATCGTTCTACAATTAAAAGTTCGTGATAGAAAGTCACATATTTCAAGCATCAGAAACCATCATATAAATTAACCTTGAATATTAATGAGATGTCATTACTGTTCGTGGTTTAGCAATCAATATTATTAATTATAACGGTACAATAGCTATTATACGATCATTTCGATACATACTTATGCATATGATACATCGCTACAGCTTTATGCGTGTTCGACAAATAGCTCTTTTAGATAAGTGTCCTGCATTATTAGTGAACATTTACTTGATAACTCCAATTTGATATTATCAAAGAACTATTATCGATTATTTTTAGTTTCCAACCGAATTTCACTTCAAACTTATATATTAATAAAGATCCGTAAAGAGAATCACATTTGTTACAGTAGACCAGAAACGAAGCACTAAAATACAATAAGGATTTAAAATGAAACGTTTCAAAAAGATCCTTCAATGCTATTGAATAATGGTACTGAATAGTCTCCATACTATCAAAAAATCTTATATCTGGTCCTAAACAAATAAACCAGTTTAACGATCTGTTTAAAAAACATTTGGGGCTGGTGAAATAAATTCAATTACGGACGAGTATTATGATAAAATATTCAGCGGCGAGCTACAGGGGCGCCGCGCCGGTGGAACAACACTAACTCGATCACATCAGACTGCATCAACGGATTTTGGACATATCTCATTTAAAAAAATCGTATCGGGGAACATCTGCGTAAACCCTCGAATAGGTTTCATTGAATTAATACTTAGTTGACAATGCTAGTCCGGTCATAAAAGATGACAAGTGACCCAGGTGATCAACTACTCTCAGTGCTTCTTATAAGCTCGTGTACCAGTACCTACTCCGTGGAAGCCGAAATGACATTTTGGTGTACCTTCTTTGATACAAGTGATACATTTTTGGAGGTAAAAATTCAAAAGTCATCACTGCAATCTCTATGTTCTGTGTTTACTTCTTTGGAATCCGAAGTTTTTCGATTATACGCACAAGAAATATTACGAATACGTAGTCGATATCAAAACGGTTGCATTGCTATGTAAATAGCAGCTGCGACACCTCAGACAAACATGTTTATATACATTATACATAAATATCCACGGTCCAATGTTACAAAACAAAATCCTTTACATCCATCACTAATACATCCATTCAATATTGTAAAGAAGCATTTACAATTCAATGTATTCTATTCACGGCGCACAGCCCTGAAGACACGGGACAAGTAAAAATAACCGGCCGACAAGGAAAGGGGTCAATTTGATACGACGAGCGAGTCCCTCGGGACCTCGTCAAAGGACAGAAATCAATACTCCACGCAAGTGTGTTGGAACTTCTCACAAGCGGCTCGGAAACATAAGCCTGCAGTGTCGTGTGTGGTTACTCGCAGCTGGATTACGTATGCGGTATTAGCTATCTGAGCTCTTTGGGATTCAACTTTATGGAAAACTCGGTTGAACAGCGAAGAAATCCTGAGTAGACCTAATTTACCTTAACTTACCTAACCTTAACAGAACCACGCGTGCTGGCTTGCGAAGCCACAACTTGACGATCCAAACCATCTCGGCGCGAACAAAAAAGTTCGCAAATTCTTTTTTGTGCCGCACTGTGAAGCTGTGGAATTGTTTGCCGTCACACGTGTTCCCTCCTTCGTATAATCCTGGGTCCTTCCGCCGCAGTATGAAGAAGCATCTCAGCAGGCCGGCATAATTGTGTCGAATGGTATGGGACCGCCGTCTGATGCCATTCGATACTCTGTCTGGACGGCATTTGCGCTTACCATCAGGTGCAGTACAGTCATCATGCCGTGCCAGAATAAAAAAAAAAAACTTATTGAAGGTTTTTATAAGAATTTGTATGGTATGTGATGTCCGTCGCCCCGCAATAGGCCAGCATGGTCGGTTATGGCATATCATTCCTCCCAACCAATATGACAACTGTGATGAATCCTCATCTCCGCAGTGGACATATTGTGCTGATTTATTACTTTCTTATGTATTCGGCTCTCTGTGTACTAACCAGGAAAGTACGATCTAAATGTCGGTAAAAGATTATTTAGAAGTAATTGTTAAAATTGGTCCTATAGATACATTTCTGTTTGGGACCGTACCTGTTTAATTAGTAATTTTACGAGATGTGTCCAAAATACAATCTGAAACTTGGTCTTTGTATTTGAACAGGTTTTGTCTTTGTTGTCCAAATAAATTGCAGCCACTCAATTTGCCTATCTATTTAAAATTCAATCAGGTCAGCGCTTTATTCGGAACTATTTGACACGGTCAGACATCATGACTTATTCATAATATCAATTAACTTTCATTACGGAAACATTATATAGTATTAATATATTTGAGTGCTTGTTGATTCAATACCTAGCTAAATTAAATACTATATTCTATTGAGATTTGTAAGATCTTATGAATGGTCGTTCAATACTACCATCGTGATGCATGGTCGACATTGACATTGGTAATAAACCATGAAATCCACAGCCGGTCTTCCCAAATAACAATATCAAATACGTATTATTATTAGTAATATAATAGCCGCCTTCGAGTAATTCCTCCTAAAGTCTTTTCAGTCTTAACTTATCTAATATTTCTGAAACGCTTGTTTTGAGAGTTTAGTTTCAACTTAATTGAAGGACTGAATAATCTGAATGACTATAATTACCAGGCTTATGTTTATTTGAGGCGAACCTAGTTTCGAAATTGCTCTAGTTTTGGAACAAATTGATTGTGGACAAATAAAAATGTATTCATAAAACAGATTGCATGAAGTGGTTAGTTTACCGTTCCAGTTAGCAAATAGATGCAAATTGGAAATAGGTAAAGTTCTATATGTATATGTACGTTCATAAAGCTCACGTGTTTATTTCTGAGGGTTCTACAGGGGTGTCACTGGCAATGGGGCACCTACTTTTGGATTAGGGTAATCCCAAGGTTTTTTTGAAACATATCAATAAAGACGAGTAAATAGCTTCTTCGGCTTAAAGGACCGAAAAATAGTTCGTTTTGTATTATACTCGTATTTAGGGTGGTGGTTTCTGTTCTATATATGTGATAGAAAGGGAGCCTATCCTTGCCGAGCACAAATTCCAATTCGTAAGATGTCTCAAACCGAAACACTCATACAAAGTGGATAGCCCGACCCGACTAACTTGCAAATCGAAGTCAGGACAGCACCGTTACGTCCACCGAACTCCCGTTTTATGCATCTGTCTACTTATACAGCAATTCACAAATGTCCTATAGGTATGTAAATTCCCCGCCCTTAAAGTTTTCAAAGATGTGTGTGATAGAAGCTTTAACTTTCCGTCGGCCCCACTTGTCAAAGAGGGAACCCATTAACCCGTATTAACAAACTTATCTACGTGTCGCCTCCAATGAGGACTTCTCCATCCGTACTTAACTCTACTAACTTAAATGGCATTTTATTAATCTAAATGTGACTCTGTGAAATGGTCGACCCAGATCGGTCCATTAATATGGAGGGCTCTTTTTATTAAAGATAAATATACAAGTAGGTCGCGCGCCAGATGGCAAGCTGTAAGTTTGCCAATAAACAGGAGCAAAATCACTTAGAACTTATTATGGTCAAGCTCTGTTTGGGAATGCAGTGCTTTCTCTACTCCAAGGCGTCAGTCTTTTAATTCCCACGTATCGCTGATTTCCTCGTCCATCAAACGAAAATACGAAAGTGCTTAGATGTCGCTGCTAGGTGGCATAGATGGACGAAGCAATGGTGCCTATGCAAGAGACCTACCAGTAACTACTTTTAACCAAACATGCACCCGAAAATATTTTGAAACTTGGAGAAGACAGTAATTAATTAAGACTTCGAATTCGGGAAGTTTTTAGGCGACGCTAATCAGTTATATCGACATTTGACAGCCGGGTGCGGAACGAAAGGCAGGGAATTTGATCGCCGTGGAGATAAATACTTGTTTGATCGAAAAATATTTGTTTAGGAACAAAGTACTGTGGGACAGAAAAGTCCTTTGCAATTTCTGTTATTCATACAAGAAATGTTACTGTGGGCTGCCGGCTGGGGGCTATGTTTGAGAGGGCGTATTTAATTATATCTAAAAGTGGTAAAGCCACAGTGCAATTAAATTGGAAATCTCAATTTGCAACTCGATGACCAAATCGAGCAACACGCTACTACGCAACAGAGTAGTGGTAGCAAGCACAAAGTGGTAAACCGCCAGACAGCGATGATTTTGCTGCTGTGTTTGCTTCGCTGTAGAGGATTGCTGGAGTCTCAATGCCCATTTCCTCTTCTAGTCCTCTTTTCCTATCCTCTTTCTTCACTAGGTACTACCCGTGTTATAGATGTTTACGGGCGACAGTAATCAACCATCAGGTAACCCATTTGCCGCATTAAAAAACACGCAGATTTCGCTGATTGTTGGTACACTACAGTGAAACAAGTATGTATGTGTAAAGTCAACAGAATAAGTACCGCGGTAAAGGTCCGCGAGGCAAGTTTTTGTCGCGCGGTGATTGTGTTTTTGCCTCGCGTTGAATATAATTAGCGGCGAGGCGAGGCGCGGCGCAGCGCAGTGCTTCTTGTCCCCTTTAACACGAGTTTGGTAATATACGCCGATGATTGATCATGATTCTGCAGTACCTAATCAATTACATGTTTGGTGATTAGGTGCTGGAGCTTTCATACTTCATGTGTCGAGCAGATGTGCTACATGTTTTATGGCGATTTTTTCTCAAGTGTTCGGGTAATTAGGTATCTTATTTGTAGTATTTTTATCCGAGATCATTTACCTCTTTAGTTCATCGTTTTGTCAGCCCCTTTGCTACGGAGGAAAGTGGACATAAAAATATTTCCAACTCCTATTAATTTAACTTTATGATTGATTTCGTTGCGGATTAAAGATAAGTAAAATATTTCCGGAGACTCGCTGAGCTTTCATGTTCGGTGTCATTAAAATGCGTGCCTCTGTTGATCCTGACTTACAGGAGTTGCAGTGGCGGGTGTAAGGGCGAGACAGTCTCCTAATATGCACATAAAACATCTTGTTTGAAAGCTTAAAAAATATCGACTTGGTATTAAACGCATAATCGCAACATTTGCAACCGGTTACACTGCCACTAGACAAATCATGTGTTTGTTATAATAAGAAAGTTATTTTACACCTCCCAGACTGAGTACAAAATTATTTGACCCTTTCACTAAGAGTAATACTAGTCATTCCTATGATTCCACAGGGCCCTGTCGTAGAATTAAGCCTGATATGATATATACAAACATACTGAGCGAGTATCGAACCCGCTACGGTTTCTCAAGTGTCCTGCGAGTCGCCGGAGGTCGGCGTGTGGATGTTATTCTATCCCCGCGCCGCAGTCTCGGCTGTCGGCGGGCAGCGTGTCGGCCCTGCGAGCTGCGAGCACGCACGCTGCGCAGCCGGCGCCGGCTCGGGTTCCTCATACGCACACACACGCACGCACACACGCACACAGCTGAGTGGGTTCCCTGTGATGCAGGATTAAATAAAGCGGATATCGTGGAGAGTCTCTGATTAGTAGTGTCAAATGATTGCATCGTCGCGTCGCCTTAAAGATATAAGGGCCGTGAACCGTCAAGTCCTAGATTCGATTCCCAGGTAGGGCAGTGCGCTTCGTATTAGTTTTTGTTTGTATAGTCTTGTACGTTTTTCCTGGGACTGGAATTTGTGGCTGACATGGTAATAGGCTCGTCTGTATTTTATTTAGGGACGGAAATAATCTCGATGCAATTTGGGTGCCGCTTGTGCTAACTATATAATATGTAGTATATCCCTTAGGAGATACAGACATGACTTTATGTATGTAATATTTATATATTTCACATGTGACTTTTTAAGCTCTATGTGCCTTATATTAGTTTTTTTTTATCCAACTACTTTTTTCTAATAAAGTGAAATATTTCGTTGCACAATTATATTGCGTTCCAGTCGATTCTGACTATATCAATATAATATACCGTGACGTGTATGGAGAGGAGTGTACATAAGTACAGCTATTGTGCGACATCTCCCCGGCCCTCGCGACGGATGCAGGATTAACTGAAGCGGATATCACGTAGCGGCTCTTATTAATACTGTCAAATGATTGCATTATAGGGGAGCTGTATCACCAGCGAATAATAATAACCTGATGCCACCCACTGTTGCCATGGTAACGATATATTATGTTACAGACTGCATTCGTGGTGCAGTGGGTGAGTGCTTGTCAATGAGAGTCTGGTTTTGATGACGCATTGAGATAGAATGTTTCATGATTAACAAATATTTGTTTAGGATTTTATGGGATTGAGAATTCAGTGTAAAGTCTGATAACTACGCAAAATATTTTGTATTAGGTTGTGCGATATTTTAAGGTATTTATTGCAGGTGTGTTGCCAAAATTTAAAAAAAATCCGTGAAATAGGGAGTGAGTAAGTATTGTCGGACTCCCGGTAAATTTACTTAACTAACGATGGGCAAATGCAAAGTTGTTACTTTTCGTCGCGTAGAGTCGATAACGGATTCAACTTTGGACATACTAACAATTATTTTCTAAGCTGAAAAAAAAAATTAGAACACTAAGGAGTAGATATAGTAACAAAAAATTAAAAATACCTCACACGTAACTTGACTTAATTAATAACTTTATGTTAAAAACTGAGTCATTACAACAATTGATTCCACAGTCGAACTGTGCAGTTTTGTGGGACAATTACGTAGCATTTGCACCGCTGGCATTTGTTTTGTGAATCTGTTATGCAGGTAACAGCAGACTTGAATCGTGAGCGCAGTCACGGGAGCTGCTAGTGCATATCGCGCAGGTCAGATAGTTTGGCGGCGCGCGCGAGACGCATGCAGCGTGCTTGGCACACAGCGCCTTTGATCCGGAATGACGCAGCATGCCGCGCGTCATACTCGTGTCCGCTGCCACTGATACAAGAAGCTGGCCGATGACAACTGCAATACCTGGAATACCCCGACAACTTTGTAATGTAGATTCAAGAAAAGTAAATGAATAGGTACATCCAAATTAAGATACAAGTATTGTGTCGCTGATAACCACGACACAACTACAAGGAAATATTTTGTGAGAATAACTTAAAATTAACAATTTTGTCAGGGCGGGAATCGAACCAGGGGCTCAGCTTTACAGCTTACAGCTGTCAGGTTTACAACTGACGTGTCTTATGTCAGGGTAGTTGAATCTAAGAACTCGCTTAAATTTAATTACTGAAACTTTTATTCCTTTACCTTTAGTAATAATATTAAGTAACTGATAATTTAAATTATTAATTGAAGATTAACGAAGCTGAATGATGCCAGTAAAAACAATGTTTGCTTGGATATGATGTTATGTCCGTACAGCGTGCCACCCACGGCGCGCGTGTATCGCGCTGACGCACGGCTCAGCAGAATGTTCAACTGCAAACATGATACATGCTATAAAGAAACCTGCACAATTATTGCCCTCTAAACAGCTCTTACTTATATTACTTAGATGGCCAAAAACAGCAAAAAAATTTGCAACGCTTAATTTTTGTTATAAGATTTCTCGTATTAATTTAAAAGAAAAGATGTCTATGATTGTCTACAGTCGCAATTTAACAAACATTTTATATATTTTTTTTATAATGCTTCAATAGTTTATAGTCCCAACTTCCAATACGTACTAGATATCCCCGGCATTAATTCCGTATCTTCACGCCATACTAGACAACTTCCAGTATTGTTCAGCCGTCCATTGTTCGTAGATTCTTGTTATTCCACCCGATCCCCCTCCAAGGGGCGGCGAGGGGAGGTATTAATGGTACTTCAGAGTATAGACTAGAGGGCTCTGCCATCGCTATTAAATAAAAATACAATAACAACAGCAATTTCTTACTTCAAACAAATAACCCCTACAAAAACTAGTCCAATTTGGTCCCCTTTGAATAAACTGCATTCGTCCACTTCGTTATACGTCGCAGGGAGAGTTGAAGGAGCAGGCATTATGAGTTATGCCCGGGTAATATTCACTCTGACAGTAATTTATGGCAGTACAATAGGTGAGTTAAGTTAGAACGAAAAGCGTAACTATGTTAACAATTATCTGTTACTATTTCTATATACGTGTCTCATGAGTCATAGGTCACAGTTACCACTAGATTTTATAAGTGTATGACTCTCTCTCTCTCTTTCTTCAGCCACAGGACGTCCACTACTGAACAAAAGCCTCCCCCAAGGATCTCCACATCGACCTGTGGGAAGCAGCCTGCAACCAGCGACTTCCTGCAACCTTAACCGAAACCTTAAGCGTGTGACTAATAGATAATAATTTATTGTGTTCTCTAACTAGTATTAGAATACTGTGGTTTACCATTAACCATAATTCTTGTATAATAGTATAAAAGAAAACCTGTTTGGTTTATTAGTACTCTCAATATAGATCTATATACAATGTTATAAGAATCCATATCACTTAATGTTATTGGGATGTCGAGCGTATTGTAGTGCCATGCATGATGCAGTGCTTGTTAATAAATTCTGAGTGATGTTGATATAGTTTATAAACAGGCGTGACGTTGACGTTCATCACCACGCGAACGACTTACTTGTATCGTCTATTCAGCTCTTGCAAATTGTAACTGAAAAGTAAATCCAGACATAGCCAATATTGTCGAGCGTTTAGTTTGCCAGTGGCATATACATATAAAATAATAGGCGCTGGTGTTTGGCCGGGCACGTAGCGCTCAACCCATTGATTGAGGGTACAGCGGCCGGGGTTCGGTGACCCTCCACAGCTCTATACCTAGGTAGCCTGTCAGTTAGCACTGATTTCATGTACCTAAGTGCTTTGTCATGCGTCTAAATGCGATGGTTAAGATATATGAAAGAAAAAACTAATCGTGTAAATATTACATTGAATTAATATCATGAGTTCGCTACGTTATGACAAAAAAGCACTTACCTAAAGTTATTTGGTTAATGGTGACAAATGTGGCTATATGCCTTTTATACCTTTGCTTATTCGTATAAAAATAAGATACACAATGTGTTTCTTTCTATACACAAAAAATAAGCGCAAACACAAATTATATTAATTTCGAATATAATCCTACCTAATAAAATACCTACTTAAATAATGTGTTAAATGTTATAATGCGAATAATTTAAATAATATATTCAATTAATAAATTAAACCACAGAGTACAAATTAAAAAAAATACAGTGGGAATCATAGTTGTTATACTATAACATTATAGTATATCTACACGTATGGTAAGAATATAATATTTTGATGGCTGTTTTGGCTGTATGCGTTCGATACGTTTGCTTATTCCGATAAAAATATGGTTCTCAAATATAGAATGTAAATAAAGTAATTCTTTATTGCAAATTGTATAATATGGGAACAAAAAGGATATTAATTTAATAACGTGACTAATTTACACAAAATATTAAATTAGAAGGATATCTCGCAAAGAATAAAGTATTTTTAAATATTATATTTTGATACACATGTGGCTGTATGCGTTTGATTCTTTTGCTTATTCCTTTAAAAATAGGTAACAAAAAAATAAAACAAAGATTAATTTTATTGCGATTAATATAATCTGAGCCGGGACCATAAAATATGAAAGTTTAATAATAAATAACTTTAACTAATAATTTAGCGCGCAAAGAAGTAATAACTAAATATTAAAATATTTAAGGGGAGATATGGCTATATGTGTTGAATACTTTTGCGTCTTCTTCTAAAAATTAAATAATAAATAAGTTGTTGAATAAAATTGAAAAATATTTATGAATTTGATTCAACGAAAACAAAGTTTCAGTTCACTCCATAGGTTATTACAAAAAAGCAAAATTTGTCTTAATTTAAAAAATAATAATATGTTCTTTTGATCTAGCTAAATTACACTCAATGCAAGAGAGATAAATAAAATAATAAATGAATAATTTGATGACATTTTTTTTGTTTCAATATACAAGATTATATTGAATAGTGTTCCTTGCATTTAAAAAATGTAATGCCATTACAACATGGTCTAATGAGCGGCGTTCCATAATTATTATAATTCATACATTTTACTTTTTGTCTGACACGTTGATAGCACGGTCATGTTATATTATATTGCACCGAGGAGACAATAATTCCTTAAAAGTATTAAGTTTTATTAGTCCCAAGGTAATATTTATATATGTTCAGGATTTTATTTACCATGGATATAATAAATCGGAGGGTAGTATTGTCTTAATTTTGCGTTCCAGTACATTGTACTACAGTGTTCGCGTGTACTTGTGGGCGCGTGGCACGTGCGCCGCCACTGCGCTGGGATTATACCCATTTTCGGTCGTGGACTACCTTGTGCAAGTAGTGTATAGTGCAGTAGTGTGTGGTAAAAGTGGTATGTGGTGGTTGCGGAGAATATGCCGGCATAAATGTGAGGAACGGCGAGCGACAATCGCCTCGCGCCTGTCGCCATTCGATGGGTACGCTAACATAGTAGGTATTGGTATGATATTGGTGGTAGGTGGTGAGCGGTATATTGGTATCCGGGTAAGCTGATAGGATATTTGTATTCACCATGGTAGCTACCACGGTACACGATGGTGGCCAACCCGTCGACGGTACGTCACGAAAGTATGTCGTGACGTGATTCGAGTAAAGCCTTTGTATATCCGCGTTCGAACAGGCCGGAATAATTATAGCGACCAGACAGAGTTATTTTCCTTTTCGGATAGCAGTGCATTTAGCATCAAGTGCACTGTAGTCAATATAGTGGTATGAGTAGGTAGCGTGTATCACATCGTGGAACGGAACACACAAGGCGAAACGTGGGTGTCCTGGTAGCACACCTCTGCCCACCCCTTTTGAAAGGCGTGAGGATATGTATGTAAGTAGCGTGTAGTGCAAGTGTACTGTAGTGTCAGTGCAGTGCAGTGTATGTGTTGTGAGGTGCAAGTGTAGTGCTACAAAGGCTGCCGTTCTTGTCGGCGCTGGATAGCGAGTTTCGGGTTCGGTGTTTCGGTGAGTCGTAGATGTAATATATAACTTTTTTTACTTCATCGTATTTGTTTTTCTATGCTTTATTTGATTTGTTTATTGCGCACAGGCATGTTTTCAATATTGAGGAATATTAACTCATAATTTGACGGGTGATGACATAAGTGTATTAAAAGTGAAAATGCGGATATTATTCATACGAGTATAATGTGAGTTATAACAGGATTGCTTGCAGCTTGTCGCTTAGGTTTTCGGATATTGACGCCTACATTTCAGGTCTCTGTTCTGCGCTACTTCGATTTGTATTTGAATCAGCAAAGCAGCGCTACATTTTGCTGAGCGATCACCATTCACATTGCTTGTATTTTAATTTATTTTGTTTCAACATTTATAAATGAACGTCGTATGTATTTAAGGTTTGTGACAAATAAAACATTTATTACTTTTATTCCCGCGCAATTAAGCTGTGGAACAATTTCCCAACAGATCACTTCTACCTATTATAATCCTCGATATTTTCGTCATAGCGTGCAGAAGCTTAATAAGTTATGTGTGCCGGCATAACAGTGCTGGTTACAAATAACTGTCTGCTGTCAATCCATTTTCTGCGTAGACGGGGTTGCGCTTACCTTCAGTTACCGTGCAGTTGCCAACCCAGATTTTAAAAAAACAACACTTTTTATGTATACAGCTGTCTTTACCAAATCATATTAATCTGTATAAATACTTCAAACGCAGCCTGCTAATGTATGTTACAAAAACATATTACAAGATTAGCAAAAATATTTTGTCCAATTAAATAAATAATTATTGCGGCAAAGTAATGACTCATGTGATTTTACCTCAGAAAATACTGCTTAATTGAAACTTGAAACTTCTGTTTAGTCAGAAATGTAAGTCGATATTGCGATTGTTTCTACATTTGTGGAAAACAATATATGTATGTCGAATTAGCCATTCCACGAATCCGCGAAGTAAATGTATTGTTCTATAACTCCGCCTCGTCATCATAGTAGCTTTATTTTATTGGGTATTGTTCTGTAACTACTTTTCTAATGATGTTTATCCGAACTACGATGTATTTTTATAGATCATCAATTAGTTATTAATTATTAATCAGAATGTATTTTGGCTGCATAACATGCTTGCTCATTATACCATGCATGGCCAAATCCGAATCAATGAGGAATATCAAAACATCGTCAACTGAGTTACGAGCCCGATTTTGTTGAAAACTATAACTGCATACTTAGATTTTTGATAAATCAATATGCCTAGCGAGGAATTGAACCCGATAATATTGAAAACAAAAACACATGCTGTATTATTACACCATTCGATAATGTTGCTAATAAGGATCAAATTCTTTAAAGTAATGATATACGTCAAACAAAAGGAAAGATGTAATTTTTAGCAAAATTTAATTTTTTCTTTCCTTTCCCTAACACCAAGGCTCCTTGTGTTGGGAATGGAATCAACAGAAAATAACTTAAAATTGTTCGGAGCTGTTATTTCCAACGCTTCATTCCAAATGCCTGGCTTTATTATTTTAATAAATAAAATATGAAATACGAATAATTTTAAAATTCCGCTCACGACGCAAATTACCGGGTATGAAGGTAACGGGGAAAAAAATATTTTGCCTAAAATGACCGCTTTCGTTTAGTTTGCTGTATGAAATTACTTCCGAGAAATTGGTTCTTATTAGCAACATTATCCAATGGTGTGATAATACATGTGTTTTTTTTTAAATCATCCGGTTCGATTCCTAGCTAGTCATAATTATTTATTAAAAAATTAAGTAAGCAGTTTTAGTCTTCATTAAAATCGGGCTCGTAACCCCTTTCAAGATTTTTCAATATTCTTCATAGTTTAAGATTTGGCTCTCTGAGCCCATATGAAAAATTCAACCTGTATTTATTCCATGAACATGACTTCATCTTTAACTCATTGTTCGTTGCGGCCTCATAAATTGTGATGGTCCATATCTTGGATGTGGATACCGTGAGAGGCTCGCCATAGTAAATAGTGTGTGTTTATTATTAGACGACCTCAGCGCGTCCCATTTGTCGTGTTAGTGCCCGTGACGTCACCGCCGCTCAGATTAGGAATGTGGCTCGATTCAGATCGCAACGCTATATTTGGGACGAGAAAGTCTAAGTGGTGAGTGGGCGCTGGTCAGGCCACGGACCCTGGCCTCGGTATGATTTTAACCGAGCCACATTAACTAGTAACTACGATCAGGCTGGTAGGCCGTGGGTCGCGGCCCCCCGCGCACGTGTGCACCGCGCCGCCGCCCCCCACACCCCGCCCGCGTGTCACTCACTACGCCGTCGCTGTCGATTCATTACTCGCTCGTTATTTTTTTACTCGGTCTCGCGTAACCGCGCTGACTGTCGTTTGATATTTTGAACTCCTTTGTAGTCAGCTGTTTGCCACGCTCCCGCCCCGCGGCGGCCCGCCCCCGCCCCGCACCACGCAGCCGTGCTCCCCGCAATATCACACCCCGCGCCGCGCTCGCACCCCCTCGCCCCCCGCGCACTACACTCGCGTGCGCGGTGCATCTTCCGCGCAGCTCTCGCATCGTTAGCCACGAGCGGTCGCCATTTTTATCGATCTGTCGATAACTCTGTCGCCCGGCGCCGCCGCGGCCCGGAGCCGAGCACCTCGGCCGAGACTCGTCGACCTCTTCGGCCAGAGAACGTCGTCGGTGCGGCGCCCGATCCGGCTCCCCGGACCTTCGCTCGTTGCAGCGCGCCCGCCGTGAACGTCGCCTCCGCCGCGCGTCGCCGTCGTGTTCTTCAGGGAAACGTGCGAGGGGCGAGATCCCGGGGCCACGCGGCGGGAGGCGGGGCCGAGATGAACGGCTCCGTGCCGCTGTAGAGGGAGGACGAGAGGTGCGCGGCGCGAGGGGAGCCCGCAGGGGTGCGGGGTGCGCGGACGAGTCGGCGGCGCGCAGGCGCGCGGGGCCGAGCGACAGTCTCGCGGTTGACGCCAACTTGCGCGCACGTCCGCGCGCTTTAACGCCACACGATCAGCTGATCGGCGCGCGCCCCGCGGCGCACATGCCGTGAGGCGCCGCGCGGCGCCATGACGGGCTACGCCCGCGGCGAAGCCGAGTTCGCCGCTGCTGACCGCTTCCGCAGGGACGCGCGGCCCGCGTCGCTCGCTCCCAGGGACTACTCGGTGCCTTTACACGTAGACTGCAGTATTGAATACGAGCTTCCCGACTGTGCCAAGCCCCCGCAGGGCGTGAAGATCGAGCCGCTGCTCATGATCCACCCTTCGCACTTCCGGAGGCTCGAGAGCCTGCGGCGAGTGCCGTTCGTGAACAACCTGCCGCGCGGCGACGCGGCCGCCGCCGCCGCCGTGACGCCCAGCAGCCGAGCGCGCGCACCGCGCCAGGTGCGGCGATGTTGCCGCGCGGCGCCCGCGCCAGCCGCGCCGCAGCCGCAGCCCGTGGCGGCGCAAGCTGCGCGCGCGCGGCCTGCGATGCTGGCGGAGGAGGTGCCGCGCGCGGCGGCGTGCTACCGCTTCGAGTCGTACGCGCCGGAGGCGGCGGGCGGCGGCAAGGCGGCGCGCGCGCGGCTCAAGCCGCACCCGTACCTGCCGGCGGAGGCCCTGGACTGTGATATCGCGCGGGCGCTGCCGCCGCCCGCCGCGCCCTACGAGCGCTTCGACAAGCGCGCGCTGCAGCAGCTGCCGATCTACATGTAGCCGGCGGGCGGCGGCGCTCTCTGTGATGTTTCCTTGTACTAGTTAGAGTGTAAGTGCCCCGGACGGGGAACAGTGGACGGTGGACAGTGGCCGATAGACGGACGGATCACGGATCACGGAGCCGATGCCGATACCAAATAGTGCGTACGTGCGCGTTCATATTGTTTGACGTTGAGTTGTGTGTTGTCACTTGTCAGTTGTCAGTTGTCAGTTGTGAGTTGTGAGTTGTTGTGGCGGACGTGTGTGACGTGTGAGACGCGCGGCGCCCGGGCGCCACCCGCTCGTGTTGCCCACCGACGTTGATATTTATTCGCAAACGCAGTACCCGACGCTTCACGATTAAATTATTGTACCGTCGCCGATTCGTTGCGTGTTTCTGTATAAGATATCATATCGATAATTATATGTTCAAAAATTGTATTATAATGAATATGTACCTATAGAGTAAAAAAAATGAAAGTGAGAAAAATATTACGAATAATACTAGACATAGTTATGTTTCGGAATAGGCGAGGGGCTTCGGAGCGCTGCCGAGCGGCCGAGCGGTCCCGAGCGCTCCCGAGCGGCGGATTAGAACTCGTATCTCTACTCTCATTTTGTAAGCGGTTATGTTTGTTAAAATTATATATATGAAGAGTCCTCTGATGAATAGTCTGATTAACGAATATTCGGCATGTAAAAGTCTTTATAAAACGCTTACTTAGCATATCATAGTATTATATTGTGTCATAGTCCAATGCCAAAAATATAACTATCTTTTTACAAAAATCCCTAAACAATAGTTTTATTTACCTGTCTGGAACGAGCTGGGCGCGTCCATGTGTGTGTACATGTGTGTGCGTGTGTGTGCGCTGTGCAGTGCGTGCGGAATGTGTACTCGTGTAGTGGGTCGCCACTCGCAAGTCGACCAGACCAACGCAGCCTGCTCGCTGCTCGGATTGCTTATCTCCAAGCCGTGGATGTAAGTATGCAGAGACACGCGGCGCGGCCGATACCATCGACCACGACGCTCCCGCCGCCGATTATCTCGCCGACCACATTACTGCACCACTCGCCAGTCAAATAACCCTAAACTACCCATCGTACGATACGAATCACGCGTTATTACCTTCCGCGAACGCGAAAACACAATATCATGAAAAAGGCGCATTTGTGTAGTCTTAATTGGGTTAAAGCCTTAAAAACGAGATAATGTCGAGAGCGGCGATAAATAGTGCAATTACCAAAATACCTGCTACAGTAATTGGTGAACAAAAGTAGTTGGAAAACGCGGTGAGTCCGAGGGAACGAGAGCGGACGCTAGGATGTTCTGTTACTGTAGTTTTCGAAGTGATAACTTGGCAGCTAAGTGAATTCACGCACAATTATGTGCCAATCCACTTACGCGTTAATACGATCGACAGTTATGAATCCCGGCCTGTGTGCCCGCGCCCGAGTGATTACTTCTTATTTCTACAATTTGTCGCTTAGTGTCACATAAAGTGTTCACATAAATCCGGTTTGCGTTCATAATTCTATGTCCGCGCGAGCTCCCATCGTGGATTTCAAAGCAGAATTTATTTTATTTCACACACGACACTAATACTTTGAAATCCAACGTTATTTATGTGTACAGTTTTGCATTTCTGCTTCTTTAAAATGCAATGCGAAGTTGGCGTGTAGACTTGGGAGTGTAAACAGAGCACGATGATATAGTCAGCGTCTCGACGGCGACCTTACATTAATCTCTCCAGGATTTTGTGCACTAGCAATAAACATGCGGCAAAATTCTCATAAAGTTCTTAGTCAGCCTAAGATTCTAAGGAACAATTCTCAAGGAATATTCCGCGCAAAGAGCGCGCGGCGGCGCATTGTGTTGTGTGAGCAGTGAGCAGATGTGATTGTTTACACGAGCCGTTGGAATATGTTATAAAAATAATTTATATCACATAATGAAAGCTTGTAAACACGAGAGCAGTGTTATTTTATTAGTGTGCTCACGGAGCTGCGGAACATCAAACTGTCTCGTTGATGTGTCGGACGTGAGTACATGGAAAAGGTTTGATCACAGGACTGCCATATCAACACGTCAACTGGTAACCATGAACATGTTCTATCGCTTCCTCTGAACCATTACACAAATTAATCACAGAATATCATGTAGCCATACGAAGATCTCAAGATATTGCGATTGTTAAATGTTCATAACATGGTCGTTGTAAAAATTTAGTGTAAAACTGCTTCAGTTCAAAAATCTACCAGCAAATGCTAATGACAAAATGGTTAATGGAGTTCTTAACAAAGTTGTACATAATTTGCAAACGTGAAAGTTTGTAAAGCACAATTAACTTGCAAATGTATTTGAGTACAAGCACAATAGAAGTTTAAAGCCTGCATATAAGATTACGAATTATGAATTGTAAAGCTCAAAAAGATTCTCAGAGCTTTATGGCCTTATTCCTAGACAAATTTAAAAGCTATTTTAGTTATCGAATGGTTTGTACCTTTCGAACGACTTCAGAATTCAGTTTGAGCGAAGAAGACAAAACATTTGATGACTAAAGTAGGTTTTAAATCTGTATATGAATAACGCCGTAAGAGTTTAGACAATTTACAATCCTAAATAACAAACTTTCCGTGTCAATTACAAGACAGAGTCAGTCACAGCAACATTATAACAAAATGAATGTTCCCATTTGGCACGAATAATAACATAATCAACGCGTCAATCCGTTCGACCAACACGATTATTAATTCGTTACAAAACTGACTTCTTTCTTTATTCTTTACTACCGTTGTAAAACAAAAACCATTTCGAAATACAGTTAATTTTTACAAAAAAAAATCACAGATAATTAGTTGCATCTGCATGGTAAATGAGATAAATTGTAGAACGAAAGTACGCGAGGACGCCGAGACTGGATCAAATTGAAAGAGGCCAAAACGGATGGCGATATTACACAGAATGGTTTGTGCGCCTCCCCATTGTTCCACATCAATGACAACACATCCAAAATATCCACTAAACAAAGGCCAGCGCGTCGCTATTCATCAGTTTTATTCCCCGCTTGAAAGGCGCCCGCACAATGACTCGTGAATAATCCACAATGGACGCTGAGAAAGATATTATTCATACTGAATCGCCATTCAGAGAAGTAATGACTTCACAAGAAACTATTATAATAAACGTTGATTGTGATTCGGTACATACGTCCGTCAGTGTGCAGCGCGCGGCGGGCGCATCCGACGCTGCTAGTGCGACAGTACCGTGATGGCTCGCTGCCTCCGTCGGGGGTCGATCTAAATGTATTATCTTGATAAAAAATATTGCTCTATCAAGAGCTAGTCATTACACTCATCGGAAATGTTATCAGAAACAAACACGTCACCATCACTTAATTTGAGTTCCGCTAAAGCAGCTTTTAGAAATGACGCTTCAATGTTGACGAAGACATTATGTTGTAATTTCGTGTGGGATCCACTCAGCTCTAACAATGGCTTGTTGGACAAAGCATTCCAATGTTCATAACCAATGTGTGTAATTACTCACGGTCTCTAAAATCCGGTTCTGAAACCCGTCTCATTCCGAACTAGGATTACCCGCGGGGCGGCCGCCGCGTGCAGGCTTAGGCGGGGCAGCCTGGCGAGCTCCATTATCCGACATAGGAGCGAGAGCTTTTAAATTAGCATCCACGAAATAAACATCGCGACTAATGGATGATTGTGTGTCGGAGCGGCGCGGCGCTCCCCCGGGCGCGGCGCGTCGCCAGATAAGCGACGATTATACCCCTGCACGGCGAGTGGCGACCGCCCCAATTTAAGCTATATTTATTTTATCTTCGCAGAGATAATAAAAAAGTTTATTGCCAGTTTTAGTGCGGCGATATTGTGCCGTGAGATTGGTTTGGTGCCGTTATCTGCGGGGTGAGTCGGTCCGCGCCACTATCGCTCACCATAACAATAAAATATTATTTTTAATAGTGCAGCGCGAAACGTGCGCCGCGCCGCGCCGTGCTCGCCGCCTTTTACGAGTCCGTCCGACGAAAATTCCTAGTGTTGCTTTATTGCACACGTACTTAGTTTATTAGAGTATGAAATATTATTAATATTGCGAGGTCGTTTCGGGTGCGCTGCGGCGGTGGTGCGGCGAACTCGGCGCCGCGGGGCGGCAGTTCAGCCGGTTATCTGGCAGATATAAAAGCTTTTAAAGTAATTCTTGTAAATATATGCGCGGTAATTACGGCGGCATTAAACTGCCGTAACGGCGATCTTGGAGATTTGCACACAACCCAGAGCTTTAGATAAGAGCGCACTCGTAATAACTATGGCAAACGTAACCTCCTCCGTCACGCTCTGATAACGAGCCGCGCCGCGCCGGGGCGTCCGCGTCGCCCGCCTCGTTACCGCGACAGCCACGCAACATTCGTGTCGACTGGAAAACGGCTGAAATTCGATTCCCGAAATGCGAGTATAATTTATCGACGGTATTATCTCTCGTAAAACGAAAACCCAATTTATGTTCGGCCCCGTCCCCCGCCGCGGGCCGCCCGCGCCGTTCCGCTGCCGTCATAAAACATAATATTATCGACATCGCCCCCTCCCTAGGCGATCACGAAACTAAGCAAGCATCGGCCATTTTAAGTAGGGAACTTGACAGGCGGCGCGCTCGCAGCGACTCGCGGCGTCCCTGTCTAAGGCCGCGCCCTGCGTGCGGGAGCGATAGGGAGAGGAGACCAGCTGCCACTCTTTCATGTGCCCGCTCCGGAAGAAGGAGTGTTCTGCTCCATCTCAGATTATAAATCGAGCGGACGAGCCGCCGACCGACTGAGGGCGGCTCGGTCCCTGCTCCCTGCGCCCTGCGCCGAGCCGCGCCGCCGCTATCGTATTGTGTTAATCAAACATTTAATATCTTATATTAGTTAGCAACATCTTCACAACATCGGTGGAACGGAACGTACGGCGCCCAGGTAAAAATCCTGCCGGGCGGGTTTCAGAACAATATCCACGGTTCAAAACGCCCTAAAAGTATTTTATAACAAACTGTTAAACGTAATGCGTTTCCATAAAGGTAACGACTGCAGCGTATTAGCGTTGCGCAAGGTTCATTTCTTACAACGAAGACCTATAAAAGAACATTGTTCGCGCACAACGTGGCAAACGACGTTCTATACTCTATAATGGTATTTGAGTTTGGTAACATTGTGAGGATTCGCGGGGGGTGGCGGTGCGCGGGGCGCGTGGGTGAGCGGCGCGGCGCGGCGGCGCGTGGCGGCGACCTACAGCGATCAGCTGATTGGCGGCGCGGCGCAGTGTGCGTGCGCGAGTACCCGGCCACGTGCACGGCCGCGTCGCGCCGATGCCACACACGCACGCACACAGCCGCGCGCCGCACAGCTGATATCGCACGATCTGGCGGATCCGACCAGCGCCAGCTAGCGCGGAGCCGCGCGCCGAGCCTCGTTTTTGTAATGCTATTTGCAATTTTCTACAGCGCATCCATGGTAATGCATGGCGATGTTCGTTGATTGCGTACAGTACCTACGTGAGCCGCTCGATAACGTCGCTTAATGTGTGCGTACCATGTGCCAGTGTCTACACAATACACTGCACAGTACCCACATACGATCTCGCTTATTCTGCCCTGTTTACCGGAGACATTGTGAAATTTATTGCAAACATTTGGAGAGCTTATATTTGTGTCGCATGAGATACACACAGCGCCCTCGTCTCGAGCCGCGTGTACATCACTCATCTATAAAGACATATTTAACGAGGTGATAATTAGCTGCCCGTTAATGTACGATATGTAATTATGTGCTTTTCTTGTGTACAATTTATGAGCATCAATCAAGACTCGGCGATACCCTCGCATTAAGTGACGCGACCCCGTTTCCAAAAAAAATCTTATTATAGAAATTGAAATATCGGATATTAAATTAAACAAGTTCTTGCTTTTATAAACAACTTGGATATAACAATGACTTATCAAAATGGTTGAAAGACAGATCTGACCTTTTATGTTAGAGCTGCCATGCTTAACCTTACAGATTATCGATAAGACGTTCCCTCAAGGATTTAGTGTCGCGTGTTTTAAATAATAATCGTGGCTTAGCTTTGAAATTCCTTAATGAATACTTTCTATTCATCGAGAGGTTACTTTTTTGGATACTGACCTCAACGGTAACTTATTCATTTGAATATATTCAAAATACATCACTCACATTTTTGTTTTATCAATGCTTAGTGAGGATGCACAGAGCTATATGTAATCTGATGTTCGGGATGTTTGGAGCCGGCGAATCAATAAAAACAAACATATTTTTAGCGCGCACTAGAAATATTACTGCATCGTGCTTCTGTTACTTACATACATATGTGGTATTATAAGTCGTAAATACATAGACGGTAGAAAACCCATCTTAGTATCCCAAGTATCATTTTCACCATGTGCATGTGTGTACAGAGAGCAGACATAACCATCTCACGAGTCACGCTAGTGGATAGTGCCATTGCATTATGCTCAGCCTATGGTAAGTGAATTATCTGCACTTTATCATGCCAATATAAAAAAAAAACTATGTCCGCGCAGAGTTGGAATGCGCAAGCTTACATTGCTTGGCTTCATTATATTACTTTACCAAGATATTTTTTTCCTTTCCTTTCCTGAGAACTATAAATCCGTTTAGCATCGCACCGTTTCTAATGCGTGGGTCTTGAGTGTTGATGTGGGTGGAGACTTAAACATGCCCACGTACATTGTAAGTTCATGTCTGTGTGCCGGAGTGGGTGGGTAGAAGTGTCAGTTGTCACTAGTATCTTCTACAAAACTCCTGGCTTATATCCCCTCTAGAATGTCATTCTCGGTGTATCGCCCGCCATGCCTTGCACAAATTCTAGACCAGTACAACTCATAAGAATGTTCAAACGGAAAGAAACAAAGTGATACTTAATAAATGATTCACATTTCCATTATCTTATAAGTGTAGGAGGCGCGTGAACCCGCGCGGCGTGCCTAGTGCAGCATATCGCGAGTGACACACATGTGAAGAGTACTCAGCGCGCGGCCCGTGGCGCGGCCCAGATACCGAGACTACTACACTAAGAAGCCTCGGGACACGCCGCGGCGCAAATAAATCGCATTTGCATGCTTATGTCCACCATACCCGTCTTCAATACTATACCTACGCATTGGAAACGCTGGCACGATGAAACAACAACAAACTACAGTAATAGAAACATATCTCATTGGTGTAGTGGTAGTGAAGCGTGTAGGGTTCGCTTCCCAGGTCGATCGCTCCACTTGGTGTTCGCTTTGAGTAATCACGTCATATCAGTTCCTTGGGATTGTAATTTTTGTCTAAAGGCGAAAGACTCGCCTTTTTTATGTTTTGAAATGGAAATAAGCTGAGCTAAATGCGGGTACCTCTTACCTACTACTTAGTGGCATTTATGATAGCCGTTAGGGGTTTCAGCGTGAATATTACGACATTTACCGCATCCGCAAATATTGAAAATAAACAAAATGCGTATTACGCGTCTGTTTTTCCAATTTGGTAGAAATAACCATGTTGCGTCACCGTACTTTCTGTTCAATTATAATTTTCGTGCTCGGATTTTTGTCGTTAATGTTATTTTTTAAAATCTGCAATGAGAGCTACGCATGTTGTTATCTGATATATGTTTACATAACAATGCTGTAAAGGAAGTATGACATAGATTGCTAACTGATTTCATTTACTTACAAGACTATTTAATGTTTTTTAATGTTCCTAAATGTTATAACATGTTTTACATTTGATTTCTATCGACACTTACCAAGAAAATGGCAAGGTTTTCTTTAACATATGTTTGTAATACATATAAGGAAATAAATACATTACTATTTACAGAAACAAGGAAGGAAAGTTACTCAATAATATAATTGATTAAATGTTTTTTAGAAAATGTATTCTATTTGCCATTATTCGCGGTAGCGAGTGTCTTTGTATATGATTCACGTTCAGAGTACAGAAACAATTAATTATTTTTATTTATTTAGTCAATAAGCATACATACATATAAATTATTTTGTTGATCATAAAAACAATACTGAGTAACGGACTGAATACAGGCTGATGTCAGGCAGCTGGTCGTAAAATCATGAAGACGAATCCTTGTGCAATGTAAATCAATATGTAAGTATGTGACACCGACCCACCTTCGTATGGGACAAAACTAGAAATTTTGGTATCTGCGGCATTAAAAAATCGCGTGAATACTGTTCATTTGACGATAGGTGTTGGAATCTTGGTTATTTAGAAGAATTGCAATATCTTTCTGAGTCTACACGTCTAAAATACTCATTATTAATTTATTTTTACAAATTTTTGGTGAGTACAGGTTGTCCGTGATCTTTGATGCTCGAAATGTTTAACGCAAACGAATTAAAAATTAAAGTATTTTATTAGCATTTTCCCGCACCACTACTACTCTTACACCGTCGATGCGTGTTAGTAATACAAATTCCACATACACAAACACCCAGATCCGGGCAAATATCTTCAGGCCATTTAAATATTAGCGCGCTTATCGATGAAAGCGAACGTGTACATTTTTTTTTTTAAGTCTGCAATAACGTACCGATATTTCAGCCTAAATACGTCCCATTATCGGGCACGGGCACCCTCTGAGATAGATAGTTCATGCCCTAAAGTGTAAACCATCACGCTGACCTAGTATAGGGTGGAGGCAGTTTGCTGTTCTTTGATATTCTAAAGGTATTTCAGATGTGTAGGTTTCTTCACAATGTGTTTCCTCAACCTGTAATAATGTTAACTATGAACACATATATAATTTGAAAAGTCAGAAAACTTGCCCTCGAATCTCGTATATTTAAGAATTCCTAGAGATTTATGGGTCATTCATGGATAACGATGGCTATTTTTAATTTTGAAAACGCTTTAAAATTACGGCAATAACCATAGGGTGTAACTTTATAAAACACATCGAGTACATAACATGTTTATTGATGCGTACTGTAATTGTCGAGACTATTATTTATAAAACCCAACAATTAACCATTGACACACACAGTTTCATAAACTTTTATGATGTTATCTCGTTCTCAGAAGCATTCAGTCAGGTAATAAGCATTTCATGTTGGAGCGAAAGAGACATACATAAACAGTGACGCGGGTGTGAAGAGGGCAGGAGTAAGTTCCACGAAAAGCAAATGTTGCTGTTTTCTTAAAGTGAGTATCCCGAGAATTGAGCGAACTGCGCTACACAAAAATCTGGTTGAATAGAAAGATACGAGCAACGTGGCTTATGTGTCGTCACGACTGTGTCCTCGGAGGACGAGAGAAAAATAAACAATGCACATAACATTTTGTAATAGCTATGATCGAATCTTAAATGTCAGTAACATTGCCTTTTATTTACCACAATTTTACCTGTTTGAAAAGACGTCTATTATATTATAGGATATTATTGAAACAAGTACAACGTTGATAAAGGCGGAAGATTTTTAGCATGATATTGCGCCTATTAGTAAAGCTGTTTCGTACATACTAAGTACTATCGGCCGATTCGTGAAACTGCAAAGAGGCTCTTTTGCACTGGAGATTGTAGTTCCGATCCGTGCACGGACAAATATTTATGAGCAAAAAAAAAACTATAATATGATGCTAAGTCAATAGGATGTGACGTATAGCTTATAATTTACAGACAAATAGACGACTAACCAAGTGATCCTATAACCGACATTTGTTATTTTTTTCTATTTAAGTACGGAACCCTGAACATCAAAGCTGACTCATCTAAACCATTTTTCAGCATAATGTAGCTACACCGAATCCGTTCTTAGTAAAGGGAACACTAACTAAACAACACAATACATGTCTCCATGTAAATAAGACGATGGCAAATAGATCGCAATCGCTGGCACGATGCAAACCGATGCCAAATAAAGTAAATCACGCAATCTGCACTCGTCCGTACTGCTTGCTCTTGATACTAGACATCGACCATGTTATTGCTTTCCGCTGCGATCCCACTTAGTTAGGCAAATATGGAGTTCGTACAATATCGTAAGTCACTAGTTACTCCGTCATTGGTCTAGATTCTAGAATCTAGATGCTAAACTTTAGTGCCAGAGTACTTTATGTAAGTATGAACTTTGAATCTGGATGGCACTTCAGTTGAGGAATTTATTTTGTGTTGGTTTTTGACTTTCAAAAAGCATGATTTGGAGTTTAAGTGACAGAAAGAAATTGTATATTAAAGGGGTCATTTTGTTTAATTGCCCCTTCATGTTTGGTGAACACTTAGCAACAAAATATCATAATGCCAATTATACCAAAGGCCATAATGATCCAAATAATCAATAAGGATTAAATCTTTGTCTTTTTTTTATTATCTTTGACTCTCAGTTGTATAATCCCTAACAGTGAGTGCGTTTACAAACAATACATTATCAGATTTTACAACAAATCGTGCACAAATCGAACCCGCAACTTTGGAGCAGAAAGCCAATTTTAAGCGTCCGTTCGTATCGGTTGTCATCCGTAGAACATTATCATGAGTTGAGTCGTCTACATGAGCTTTTGATGTGGATAATACTGAATAGGAATAATTAACATCCGTGTAGCGAAACCATTATATAAAATCATAATCATGAGTCACTAAGTGACGCACTAATAAATTTATTTAAAACAACCGAGTTTATGTAAAAATCTATGTCACGAACGTAATCAGGCGATGAGTATAGGGGATATTTGCTAACCGTATTGGTAAACTGCGTGTTTGAAATTACTTTGATTTCTCATTAAAAACGTAGACCCGGATTCAACTTTAGAACATCCATATTACAACATAACATTACATTTGGATCTAATTGTGTTCTGTACACCAACGAAATTAAGACTTATAAAGAAATTCTACATAATGTAACACTAAAACTAAATAATACATCCAAAAGAAAGTTTACCGTAGAAAATGGAAAAGAATAAAAGCATTTAATGTTCAAACTATCCCGCAGCGCACATTGTGCACATTATGTGTTCCGAACATATATTTACCACGCATTGAATTAAAAACATGAGTCTCGCGAGGAAACATATATTAGAGCACTCTTAAATGTTTTCAGAGGTAGTCTAAGGGGCGTGGTGTGTCATTGTGCAATATAGGAAACAAACTAACTAAAAATGTTTCAGAATGAAATTCTTAATTAATACCTCTATTATATATATTACACAAAATACACAAAAGTAAAACAACGGAAAAGAAAAATCGAATTGCTTTGTTTACATTTATAAAAAGTAATGTAATTTGCTTTTAAATGCCCTCTGATACATCCGACTGCCGGCCTGTCCGTGCAGTAAAGGCAATATTGTGGAGTAGTCTCGAGTGCAGACACCACACAGCGGACAGCGGCCGACATTATGAACTCTTCGACGTGTTTGCGTTCAACTTTTATTGTCTCCATATACGTTATATTTCCTTTAGAATGTCGTGTCGGCCGTCTGGACGTCCGCTGTTAGCATCTATTGGTTTTTGCAGATTCACCGCGCATGTTGGCAGCTGCAGCTAACGTTATTTTTCTTTACACAACTTCTATTTATGCGATGCGAGGAGTACTGTCCGGCATCCAGATAAAATATCGATGCTCGATTAAATATCTATCGCCATTTGAAAATAGAATGGTATACATTAGATACATGTCGTCGTTTCGCTAAGTTTTAGACGGAATAATTAAATAAAAATATCCAACAGTCACATACATGGTCCTGTCTCCACACTAATATCGAGTCGTGTGTCGTGGGGTTCAGGAACTGCGAGAGGCTCTTCGGACTAACAAACACCCAGAGTACCAGAACCGAAACAAATTCTTGTGGTTCACACTGTAAACATTTCTCTCGGTGCGAGGATCGAACCCGCAGCCTTTCGTTTCACAGCCGGCGTTCTACTGAGTGCGCCACGGAGGCTGTCAATATGATACCGCATAGTTTAAATAAGTTTAAGGACAATTTTTTAATAATTTATAGACATTTATCGTTAGTGAACTTCCTGATTGTAAATGACGTGCTTGGGGGATTCCGTAACCGAACCTCTCCAACCTGTTCTGAACAATTATAATGAAAGTGGCGTAGAGCTAAAAAAATATAATTTAAAAAATCAGAATGCGGAAATATATTTAAATTATAAACAAGTTATTTATAAAATTTCAATATCAAATACTTATTTATATAACAAATACTTATTTATATAACAAGCACCTTTTAAGCCTTTATAATAATTATCTGTTACTGTTTAAAGTATACTCGAAGTCGGAGGCCACAAAGCAATTGACTCGGTGGAAATGAAGGGACGAGCGCAGCGGTGGACATCCACCCACAAGTGACCAGACAAGAAGAAGGAGGTTGCAATAAGTCGCTGGATGCAGGACTCTATCGCTGATGCAATCTTTGCAAAAGAACTTCGAGTAACAGTGATCTTCCTGAGACCGAAGAGGATGTGGGTGGTGAAAAATTATTTTTACAACACAATATTGCATTTTCATAGCCACCGACCATATGTTATGCTTTGGTTGCAGGAAGGACTGAAGGTCGTTATAAATACTTCAACATATATACTATTGATACGTAAAACCTTATCCGTGGGTGGTGCATGGTGTGTATGCTAGACAATAACAGGATGCCACGAGACGCTCGTTAGTCTCCGCAAATATGAAAACAATTAGCAAATGTGTAGAATCAGCTTTTAATTATAATAAACGGAATGTTTCCTTTGAAACGTTTTCAATAGATGTTAATTAATTGTAAACAGCATTCGGTAATGACAAATTTACATCGGCGTGTAATATTCACGAGCGACGCAGCAAAATGTGCACGTTTGTATTATTTATGTGTAATTAATGGTTTCATGTTTATAATTAACCGCTCAGTAATTACGCTCGCTGTTATTGGAAACAAATATTAATAAATAATAACATTAAAAACGTTATTTAGCTCTCAGAACGAGTAGACGCCTGGTGGGTAAGCTACATTGTCTGAATTTTTGTTGCAATTATAGTTAACATTGATGTAACATACTGTAATGTGAAATGTCTTTTTCTGTGTGCGTTTATTTCACACGTATATAACCGGTATGGCATATTTTTTCCGGAAGAAAAAAATAAAACCATTCGTTTATGGAAAACTGATTTTTATTTTTAAGGAAGACCGAGTAACAGTTGGATTTGAGTCTAAAATTAATTAAACTAAATATATAAGTCATTGGTGAGCCATATTTTTTCCCGAAGGAATTGACCCTTCATTGAAGATAAACTGATTTTTATCTTTAAATAAAACCGAGTAGTAGGTGTTGAGTCGAAAGCGAATTAAAGTAAATGTATTATGTATAAGTTATTAGCGATTATGGATGCCATACACCAGAGTACGCAAGCAGGGTATGAGACTGCCTCGGTACTACTGTATGATTACAAAGCTGAAGTCTCGGGTTCGAATCCCAGGTCGGGCAAAGTGATATTGGAATTTTCTATTCATTATCAGCACGTAGTCAGGAATTTGTGCCCGATATGGCGATAGCCTCTCCCATATCACATCGTGGGACGGAACCATGGGTGTCTTGGATACTACCAGGAAAACCTCTGCCTACCCCTGCTGGTAAAAAAGGCGTTAGCTTATGTTTGTATGTATACACCAGAGTATAGTTTCGTTTTATACCTAAATTAATGAAATTATTTCATATTCAATGGCTTATGTAAATACGATCTATCCAGTTTAATAATGTTCATTAAACAAAGATATCGTGAGAATGAATTTGGTCCCACGTCCACACCGGGGACTAATGTCAGCATCCCAAGATGAAATTCGAACCCCGAGCTGTTGTTTCTCAACCGGCGGGTAAATTAAGCGTCACTTTATGAGTGATAAAGGACCCCTGGCCGTGACGTGACGGGATAAGGGAGGGCACAAATCAACGGCAAGTAGATAATTAATAGTTCACCCCTTATTATCCTAACAATTGAATAATGTTGATATACATATTGTTATGAAGTTTCGTGTTGCGGAGTATTGTAATGTACTGTCGCTATTCCAGTGGATGCAAATATTTTGCCACCAGCTGTTTGGGCTGTGGCAGTCTCTTTTACCGAATTTAACACAACGAATAACAGTTATTTGACGTGTGTTTTCCGATAACAGTATGTATAATACTATCCTGGTCGAGCCGACCCTTTTGTACTATAATGATAAGTGAGTTCCTAGCTATTCCCAGCTGTAACACTAGTAGTACATAGTACATATTATACACTCCGCCTATGTCTCACAACTAGGCTTTTTCCTAACATGATTGAAACGGATTGTGGTTTTAGCCCGATAGGTCCAATGCGGCTTGTTGGTGCCAGTAATTTATTAAACCAGTGGCCAGCCTACAACAGATTTGTTAGGTCTATGATGTGTTTGACATTAAGTTACATAACCAAATGAAAATATCGGGTAACAAGCATGTTAAATAGAAGTCTCGTCTATATATTGAGGGAATTGAATTTGCTTGCAATGCTCGACTTCATATGTGATTTTTATTTGAAGTTATGAATGTACTGCGACAATTATTATTCTTTGTTTAAAAAAACGTTGCGCTGACTAAAAAGCCACATTAGCAATGCATTTTTCCATTGGTCTCATATTTTTAAACAGCGTTTCACAAACGGCATAAGAATGGCCGCAGCGAGTGCTGAAGGCGCTTGTTTACAAACTGAGCGCGGAAACGACCGCGGCGAGAAACACCCGATAACGCCTCCTGCTCAAGTACCTATATACTCTGCACCAAACATCCACGCCGTGTGCGCCAACAATCGCAAACACCTTAAAATACACTCGTACAACGAGAAATATTTGTTTGGAAGCCATGTTGTCGGTTCGTGGCAGCGATTTAGACTAAAAATTGCAATACACTGACAATTAAGTTAATAAAATCCAACAATTCTGATGGTAATGATGTATCTCGTTTGGGTTGTAGACCGTGTATAACCAGTTGTGAACGTGCTACTATAATTGTATAGACCAGCAAGATATACCAGCGTAAAAATGAAATTTTGTGAACGAGCACAAATTGGCTGGCATTGAGTATAATGCTGCGACATTTCGATGAACGTTTTCTGGTTTGTAAAGCGCATCCCAGTGCTACTTGCTCGTTTGTCGAACCCACAGTGCAGTTTGGTCGAATTCACATTTTAAATATACAAATGTAGAGATTGTAGTTTTATCTTCTGTGAAAACAAGTGATTCAGCCATAACTGTGCTTATCTCTTGTTCGATTGAACTTGGCTATTATTATTTCAAAAAAATCTATGTATGTACAAAATGAAACGAACTACCCAATTAACTTCGTAATACATTTAATAATTCAAAACAATGTTGGCTAAATGAAGTAAAACGATTTCAAAACAGCTTCAACAAAAAACGTTCAAATAACAATGTACGTGGTGAGTACTGAGTAGTTGAGTACTGAGTACTGTTCATGTGTGTTGCACCACGTCTCGTACCAATTAGCTTAACGAAAACAAACGAAACCACACAATTTAAACCACAAAAATATTTCCACTGGTCCTGTTATCGCGTCTCCTAATGAGAACACCTGCTTCTACAATTACATGTAATTAAATCTTGGATAAACATATTTTGATGTTGTTTTCCTTTTTGATCGGGTCATTATGCCCGCTAATGGTGGCCACGGGGTCGACTGCTATATTAGTGTGGTAATGAGCCCCCGTATTGTTTTCCGGCCTGTACATAACAATGTCACATGCCATTTGATATAATAAACATATAGAACAAATTAATACAAAACCAAATAAAGACGTTAATAGTTCGTTCTCTATAAATATAAAATATTGCCACAATGATGGCGGTATTAGCGTAATAGCGTGTATAAGCTGCGGACCGTGAGGATTCGATTGCAGATCGGGCAGTCTACGCTATGCAAGTTTGCCAGTTGCCCGGGGCTAGAATTTGTACCCAGGATGGCTATAGGCTTGCTACTTATCACATTTGAGACGGGAATACGCTCAGCAAACAATGGGTGGCACAAGAGACACCTCACCCACCCCTTCGGGTATACAGGCGTGAGCTTATTCATGCACGTATTCAAATATCTATACAATAATAGCGCTAATCCTTGCTATACACATAGATAGGTGCTATAACGTGTAAACAATAATCGTTTGATTGAAATCTTTCAACGGCAAGTATGGTATTAAATTTCCATGTTTACATTCATCCAGCTAAACAAAATCAAGCCGAGTTCAAATAACGAGATTTTACAATGTCATATCAGCCATGAAACTCTGTTTTTTTTAAGGATCTCACAGCATCTTACAACCATATTCATTTATCTTAGCCACCTTTTGAGAAAACACTGCTACGTATTGGCGTTTCGTATCTCTCACAGCGCATACACATCCCACTGCATGGCACGGGCCTCCCCTATCATTGAGAGTACGATAAAGAGAATTTAGGCCATATAGTCCACCACGATGGCCTAGTGCGAGTTGGCAGACTTTGCATACCACAAAAATTCCTACAAATCGCTATTGTTCCTCGATTTTTTTTCACTATTATAATGCGTGTGATTGACTATCAATACACACATGACTTCGAAAATTCAGATATATGTCCTGGGATATCAACCTGTGACCACCGTGAACATGGTAGCAGTCGTGTCTGGTCTATTACCAACAGTCCACCGCGCACTTTGGATGTTACTTTAATTAGATTTTGAGTGTAAATAAGTTTTATGAAAAATACTAGTTGAAGGTTGTACAATATAATATTAGTGAAGATTGAGGCGACGTGACTGCTTTACTAAGTTGGCGATTACATTTTATTTCATGCGGAGCTAAAAAAATCTACGTATGTAGTTTTCTTTATTGAATTTTGCAAATGTTAATACATCTAGTACATTACACAAAAAAAGAAAATTGTTTAATGGTGGGGCGGCTTGTTCGTTCAGACTCACGGTATTGAGATAGTGGTCAAACAGACAAGACAGACTTTTTGGAGTCGAAGTGTGTTTTGTTAGTAAATTACCATGCATTTTTACGATAAAGGAAAATATCGTGAGGAAACCTGCACAACATATGAAGAGATCTTTACAAGAACTTGCATGGTATGTGAAATCCGCTATCCCAGAATAGGAGGAATTGTAATGATACAGTCTTTTTTTCTAAAAAGGAGTAAAATATAGCTGACTAAGCTTGTCTGATTAATCCGCAAAAATATCCAAATTCAATGTATTTTGTAGTAAAATGAATATTTCGGTTCCCCCACTTAGTCAGCAGGTTCTAGGAAACAACCCACATCGGAATATTTGTGTGTATCACTAAAGTCGCTTGTAGATTAATGGATTTTTAGTAACACTGAATTAGCGAAAGGTGACGCATGCGATCATATTACACGATGACTGGGCTGAAATACTTTTTTATTGTATCAGATTTTGCGTACGTTCCGAGAAATACTATAATATCAAGTTATATTTTGTACGTATTTATAGTATGACTGTATTAAAGATTGGATTATTTTTTTATTTCCATAGTAACAATTATTTATAAAATCTTTTTCTTCGTCTCTCTGCCATTCTCCTACGCTTAAAATATAGTCGCTGCAATTGTTGCAGAATAATTTGGGTGTGCTCGTTCGATGTCTCCCAGAAAGCAGATGTAAAGTACATAGCAGCATTATTGTTGTGTTTTATTCGGTGTTAGATGTCCTTATATCATATTTGCTATACGATATTCGAGATTGTTATCTCTCACCGGCGCTGCACTCATTGACATTGTAGTCACTGCTGCGTCAGTATATAAAAAATGTACACTAGGTACTGCATACACATTGTTCAAACATTTTCAATTCAATATTCATTTAATTAGTGTGGACTCAAAGCTTTATTATTTAGATTAATTCCAATAAACAATAATGTTACCATATTTTGTTAGGTAATGTTTGTGGCCCAATCCGCGTGGAAACCACATTGTGTATACGATATTAGTTCCATTATGATAATATTTATGGACATTAGCCGCAGGTACTACGAGTATGCGTTGTAGTTAACACACTCGCCCGGTGCACTGAGACCGCAATATTGCTATCCAAATATAAATTAAACAAAATGATTGCGTACAAATACCGTGCTAATGTTATAAAGTATTGACTTGGTCTAGGCATATGCTTAAACTTCCCTATTTGTCTCGTAATGGTAGATAGAGATTATAAAGTATTAAATCAGTTCTACTTCAATAATAATATTAATCTCGTCATGCAAGCTCCTCGCATACTGAAGTTTTTCATTTACCAGTTTTTCATTGTATCTCCGACTTAGGTATGCATAGTCACTAGTACTTGTCGCTGTATCTATTCTTACTAGATGACAAACCACTGATCGATTCCTTTGTCTATCTTCGATTTATCGGCCCCGTAAGTTGTTTGAAGTTGTTCTTACACCCATAACTTATTAAAATATACACATTATTAAAAAATAGGGCAAATATTAAGTATTTCAACTCAGTGAGACAGTACTTAATTGAGAATGTGAGTATAACTTATCTTACCATTTCTATGTAAGGAACCTTATACGTGTACATAAATGGGGAAGTATATAATATTTTGCTTGTTTAACTAACGCCATAAGAAGGCAGTTACAAATGGTTATGTCACGCTGTTTTGTTAAAATTGATGGTCGCAGCGGCGGCCTCGCGGTCTCGCGCCTAGCCGTTAACCTCGCCGTCTCGACTTTGAGACCAATATGTGAATTTCAATAGCAAGGCTATTATAATTTAATTAGTGTTGTGTTATTATTTCTATTAGGATTGAAGGTTTGATACTAATACTGTTATAACGGAACATCTTAATAGTTTTATCATATACGCGTAGGAACGCGTTGTTTTTATAAACGATAAGTTGAAATCGAAATCGCTTTGATTGAGTGAGTTTAGATTAGGGCTGTGATTCGATAGTTTCTCGGATTAAATACCATATTCAAACGAATTCAATACGTGGCGCAATTGGTTAGTCGCCGGCTGTGAAATGAGTTGTAACCCTGCACCAGTGTAACTGTTTGTGTGATCGACGTGTATTTGTTTCGGGTCTGCATGTTTATGAGACCGAAATGTTTCTCTTAGTTTCTGACACTCACGGCCCAATAATTTCTTGAAATTAATATGGAGTCAGGAGTCAGGACTGTGTACATGTGACTGTTGAGTGTATATTTTTACTTATTTATAAATACGACACGTTAGACTTTGCACGCGTTTTTTGTAGGCAAATATATTATTTTCCTGGTTATTTTTGCCATCTCGTCACGGAGTCCTAAATCTAGTATAGTAATACAACGTTCACCTGCGTGTCTCGGTCCGCATATCCTATTGGCCCTGGTTTTTACTAATTTGGCAATGGCAGCAGTCGTCAGTCTGTTTCGTAAAATGGGTTATGGATTATTTCACAGTTTTCATTACATTTTTTTGTCTATCAAAGCGTTTTCCATCATTTTGATGAATGAAAACCTGTGTCATAATATGTATGAAAAGAAACAGTATCTTTGAAAAATCTCCGAGATCAATAACTACAAGTTATTTTAGAACAACTCATCTATACATTGACATTGTAGACAGCTACAAGGTTGTGAGTTGAGTTGTAAATGTTGTAATTTAGATGCTATTGACTCAACCAGCAATATGTATAGAGGGTCATATATCACGTCACATAATATATAGTGCTCTAATAAGTACCTACATCTTGAACAAAACGTCCACGATTGTTATTTCATAACTGAAATATTAATGTTACTTTATGTCATCAAAAAAAGTTGGACAAAACACCGATAACCGATCATTGATATTCTGTTAATTTAACAGGGCAAAAAATACTGAGAAATACAATTTTTAAATCCATGTATCTTGTATGAACGTATCTCCGTAAAGAACCTATATGTAACTTTGCGAATTTACAAAACAAAGAGTTGATTAGACGAAAACCGTTGGCGTCCACCCACTGTCTGTTGACATTTCAAATCACGTATGAAATGCGGCTGGATAGAGGATTATTCTGATGGGTAAGTATGAAAAGGCCTATGTCCATATTATAAGTCCATACGATGATCGACTCCATGACATCAATGGCGCCACGTATTCATCTGCAACACGTCGTGATTAAGGCGCATACTATCATCAAGTGGAGTTATTTATCATTTCCTATAAGCAATGTTTGCAAAGAGCGTCTGTTTTTGTCGTGCTCTCACTGGTATTGTAATGTTTGTCACGACTTCCAGCAATCCGAGCCATTAACCTTAAAACCTAACATTTCGCACGGCTACAGCGCTCGCTACACCGAAACTGGTCGAACAAACTAAACCTTAAATTTAGAACAATACCCATGTTTCTGTAATCAAGATTTGCAACACAGCTGTTAATAAGCAAAGGCTTGTTTATAAGGCTCTTTGAATTATGTAATTTATGTGATAACTACCAGACATTTATTCAATGTATATTACATTTTGATTTCTTAACATCTCAATTCCATTGGGTGTTGTGTTTCCACAACTTTCGATCAATCTATTATTTATCTTATGCTTCAGATCCAATAGTTGGTGGTAAAATATTCCTATCTGCCCGGATAGCGAACTCTGTACGCAATTGTGGAAAAACCGTCACCGTACGTCATAGAAAAATACGCAAGTGTGTTGCGTCGGATTTAGCCTGCGCGTGTCCGCTTACGACCAGGCCGGCACAAATGTGTCCATCTCCCATTTTATATGTTAGTAGTTAGTGGTGGGTAGTTACTTATTCTATTTGGAATGCATTGCACTTAACATCGGGTTCATTACGGCCACTTTGACGCGTTCGTATAAAAATAATATTGACTCTTTTCCTGTCATTATAACATTCGTAAAAATACTGTATTTTGTAATTTCCATATTACTTTTTTAAACCACTAGCTTGTTAACCAAAAATATATCTTTTGTAAACAAAATAAAGTTGAAACCACCTTAACGTGTAAATCAGGATGTCTTGTCACTAAATACGTCACGCAGACCCTGCCCTAGGCCACGTAACAAGTAATTTGCGGGACATTTAGGCTCGGAGCCAGTGCGCTGTGCGGCGGCTGCTTGCAGGAAGTGGCGAAGCCTCGCGTCCGCTATTACAATTGTCAAAACATACTCACGGGGGTGCGCATGAGTAATGAGTTTTTAAAGACATTATAATCACGATATATCAATTCCTTCGGAGTGTTTGTGTGAAGCGGTTAACATGATGGCAATGGTCAGGAGGATTTTTATTTTAAAAGAGTAATCATTTGATTTAGAATAATGAAGAATCACAAAAGACAACGTATTTTGCGACAATTTTGTTGATGTAATAAAGCTAAAGCACGTCTTAGATACGATAATAGCAGTTACAGTGGCGAAGGGTGATTTTTTTAAAAAGGGAAGCCGAAGCTCAATACGCGAAATAAGTGTGTTTATACCTACTGGTCCTACATAGGGAAGACAATGCGACTGATACTTGATAGTAAACATAGTGCAATCCGGATTGAGTAGATCAACTTATCGTGAGATGCTTCACAGAATTAGCCCGAAACGCGACACATTTACATAATATGTACGTGTATCCTTATATCCGGACGTTTGCGAATATCCAACCGCCAGCAAATTATTCCTCCGACAATCTCACTCACCAAACGAAACAATTGCGTTTCGTATGATGGCATCTACGTACTGCGGTCGTCAATTATATTTTAATATTTCCAATATACAAAAGTTGCAATGTCATCATGAGAAAATTAAAAAAGTATATTTTTAAACCGCACGTGAATATAAGATTAATAAAGAAAAATTAATGATCTAGATACAATGTTAACAAGTACGTTAGCCGCGCTTTTATTAGTTGTATTATTAGTAGTCGAGCACTTCCTAAAATCTAAACAGTAACGTTATTTCCGAAATTGACAATCTAAACATGTACGTCCCTCACGATTATTAATTTCCATTACAACATAATAATACTATTAATATTTATGTACATTTTGTAATTTAAAACATTAAAAACTAAATGCGTGAACCAGCTAATACTCGTATACTGTCAAAATGTTAATACAACACTTACAAATGCAGTGATATCTACACAAATACACACATAAACACACAAAATGCTGAAGAGCCGCAGCATGCCTCCTGCTTTTTTAACGGAAATTGAACCTTAAATCATTATAAGTTTAAGGTACAATTTTGCGTGATTTGTTGCAAACTACACAACCATGTCACACCAATGCGTAACATGCAGCCGACGCGGGCGGTCGGCGCACGGGCCGCGCCATTGTTATTCAATAAGCCGAAAAATTTTGGCAGTAATTCGCCAGAGGTCGCAACGCGGCGCAATATAATTACATGTTTGCTATGCGCCTCCGCAGTAATATTTACCTATGTGGCCGACAGATGTCGTTGAATAAAATGAGTTTAGATATTACATAAATAATTTTGAAAAATTTGCTTGTTTATAGTGTAATGATAAATTACAAAAGGTAAGCCGCAGGGAATCGAGTTATATGGAGCCTTCGCCACTGAGCAGTTATGTATTTCGCACTTTCTAATACAAGTATTTAAAAGATTTGCATGGGTAAAACCGCACGGAGAAAAATTCCCCCATGACATATGTATGTGTCAGGAGGATGATCTAGGTTGAAGGGTGTAGATGATGAGGCCACTCGTCTGGGAGGTGGGCAGACATCGGCGCGATACACTATCAAACACGCCGCCAGTCACCACTCGAGATAACGCCACTACACTCCAGCCGACACGCTCGGATCACAAACACACCAATTTCACCACCTCAAATGTCATGAAAAACACACGCAAACAAAAGTATTTACTGATAATACAATTTAGAGACGCAGCACTTGCATTGCCGATGATTCAGAGTATATGGAGTAAAGTAAAATTGGTCTAGGATTGCCAAATGAGTTTGGCAGAGATCAGAATTTGCGATGGGCATATATTTTGGTATGTGGTTAGTCTCCTATTATATATATTTTTTTATTTATATTGTTTTTGAAGGTTTATAATTGCACACCTCTCGACAGATACCGCAATTGCTTGTCTTCGTTGATTCTTATAAAAAATTACAAAACATATAAGACAACCATTTTTTTTTCATAGACATTTGCTTGGAGTGGAAGTGGCACATGTGGTGTCGATGTATTAGTTTTATCATATAGGTCGCGGGATTCGACTCGTAGCAGATAAGCGATCAACAATAATACACCGCCATAAATATATTTGATTAAATGTAAACATGGACATAAAGTGTGGAAATTGCTGCACCTACGTAATTATAGGTACCTATCAATTTATGAATGATCACAGTCAATTGCAACTTTATTATTTACATGAAATACGCTCATTATGGAATCAAAAAAAACTTTAATACTAATTAAATTACAAGTTACAACTAGTAATTACTGGGCGGTCAGCGACTTAGCACCCTATATCTTGGTGTGATGAGCACAGAGCATTGTCATTCATTGCTTAATAAATATAATAATTCCTAACTTTTGAGTGATGATGCTTCGCGTCTCGTGATATGTAAAACTTTTAACAACAGGCGAGTGACCCGCTCGTCGCGTCATTCTCGCTAATAATAATAAAATATTACACACAAATATATTTTTATGAAAGCCATGGCGATAGCGTGGTAGAACTCTTATCAATCTTAGTCGTGCCAACTAGGTAAATAACTACACGTCAAAAACGCATATCAGATGCGAGTGATGACAGAAATTCCCCCTACTCGACGATGAGTGCTTCAACATGTCACCTTGTGTGTATTGTTTACACCATTCTCGATCTCAAATCCGGCTTGAAGGAGAGGACAGATGCAGGGCTTCCACTGAACCTAGGAAATTGTAATTAGACTTTGTATCATAGATGTTTTTTCCACCTTAAATGCAAATATTATGAAATGTATTCATGGATTGCGATTATGATATTGACTGACCCGTTTATCTTGCACAATCGATGCGTTAGCAAAAAGTGTGGTGCAATGCAACTTACACGTGCACGGTGCAGCTGACAGAGAAATTTGGCTGATAACTCTACAGACTAACTGTCTGTCTTATTTCTTAGTTCCAGAAAATTACATTCCGAAAAAAAATCCACAGTTCCTCATGTCAATCGAACACATGACGTAACGGTATATATCCCAGTATTAGTATAGTCTCCTTCAACCAGTTAGTGATGGTGACAGTACACTGTATGGGGGCGCAGGACTGCGCAGGGCATAGAGCGTAGCGCGCGCGCATCCGGGCGTCACAAAAACCGCAGCGCGCTTCCTGGCGTTTTGTACAGCACTCAGCACTCGGCACTCCGCCCTCAGTGGTAACTCATGGCCCTCACAAAAAACTGTAGTAACAACACAACGGCACCCGCAGTTCCTCACTTACTATACCCGCGTAATTACCTTTCTGTTGCATTAATTTTTAACCGATTTGAAAAAAGCAGGATGTTCCACGTTCGGCTCAATATAGCGTGTTCTTTAATGTGTTTATGCATATTTTTTGTTATTTATTTTTCAATTGTAATGATCCTTTTGCGTGAGGCTTAGCTTGCTAACGTAATTAGCATGAACTGTCTAAGAAAGTATTTGTGGGTAGCGGGGTCGGCGACGAGGCAACTACTTCTACCTTATTAATGTCGCTATCCTATCACTTACATATAAAAGTAATATCCTTTTTTTTCCCTGAAAAGTGGTAGGTATTGATTACTTAGGAAGCAATTTAACCGCACATTATCATATAAATAAACAATAAACAAACTCTACAATAATGCTAGGATCCAGATAAAATTATTGATAAAACTCATAGTCTCTAGCGCCTATGTCAATGACATAAAGTCGACATTTGCACGCGTTGTACTTGTAAAAATATTTGCAAGATGCCACACTATGTGTTTGTGGGTAAATATTGCGAATTCAAGTGGGCCATATGTGGTTAAGCGATTATTTTTATCATATAAGTACGCAAACATGTGTGACGTCATAAGTTACGACTTCAATGAAAGTATGTTCTCGACTACGGGTACATACCAGGGCAGACTAACTGGTGATAGTTACTAAAACATACATAATTCCTATTGTAATATTTCTTGTTCTCCTTAAGCCATAAGAAGCCCATTGTTGAATTAATTAGCCCGCCTGCAGTCATTTTTATAGTGACTTGTCCGAGGCGGCTTTAATTCAGTGACTTTCTATCAACTTAATTTTAGATTATCTTAATATTTTTAACCGATATTAAGTTGTTTGCCTCAATGGTATAAGGGCAGACGTGCAATAGGTTGTGAGCGATGGAACTGTGAGGTCTCGAGTAGATTCCCATGTCAGACGAAAGCCATTTGTGTGAAATATCCTTTTGAAAAATCTTATAGGAATTACCCCAAACTGGATTTTGAGCTTGACACAGATTTGGCTTTATAATGAAAAAGGTCGGCGAATAGTAGGTGGCTTGAATGACATCTCTGTCTACCCCTATCAGTATACAGGCGTGCGCTTATTTATGTATGACACGGAATTATGGTGATAATATAATGCTAGGGTCGGTGTATAATGTATACGGCACACTACACAGTACACAATAAGCACATCAGCCCTGTAATTATAACGTCGCCGTAGAGCGAGTGTAATAACTATGAGTACATCGGCTGGAAATATCAAAGGTGTTAGTTTATGAAAACAAACACCTCATACAGGCACCCGGTGCCTATAGTTATAGTTTATGACATAGCGTAAAGGCTGTTTTGCACCATTTTAAATAAAAAATATCTTCCATACGGTTTGTTTTTTCTTATTTCATATGTCCGGTCAACTAGCAAACGGTTCAGAGGATAAGTGGTTTTAACGCCGTCTATGTAAAATCACTTTTAGAACGTATGTACGTAGTCCTTTAGACATGGTAGGGGATAAGAAACGAAAAAAAGTTTTGGAAGTGGTAGAGCCACGCTGTTGTCAACCATGATTCAGCATGAATGGGCTAGCTGGTGCGGGACAGTACCACTGTCTCACAGCAGATTCATTGTCGCGTTTCGTTCGGTGAGTGAGATTGCCCAATCGGATGCCCCAAAATACCTTGCCTCTTTACATCCTATTTTCTTCCCGCTCTCCTCCTAATTTGATTGGCCAGCAAAATATCCATGACCCAAGCGTTGTGGATGTTTATGGACGGCAGTGATCACTTACCATCAGGTGACTTGTTTGCTGGTTTCCCGGACCTATGCAATAAAATGAAAAAATAAGGTAGGGGGAAGTGGCATTGGGCTATCTCAGGCAACAAAACACGGCAGCAAAGCCGTCGCTTAATGTAGGCTTCCTGTGAGACAGTGATAACACGCCTGTCTAACTGACTTCTACTTACAACTGTCTAAACTCTAAGTTAACTACAACGTGGTTCTATCATTTAACTATAAAATGAATTATTATTTATGTGATGCAATATCCAGCGCAGTGTGTCGATTCTCACGGGCGGTGTCTGTCGTATAGTTCTCACGGCTCAGTACCGTCCGCCATCTGGTTCCTACTTACCGGAACATTTCTTTTTGTTGGCCCGACAAGGTGACTACATGGCCCCTGAATGTAAGTGTGGAGTATCCATCGATGGGAGATGTTTGTCTCACGCCGGTCGATACAATTCCGCTGGTAATCATTCTGTTGATCTGTGGATCCTCGGAAATCCACATGTGAACCCAAAAATACGCTATATTTGCCGTGCTTGGGTTGCTATAAAGGCTTCTAAGCCGCGGTGTATAGCGGTCGCAATACCCTACATCTAGCAATAGTTCAGAAGCGTCCCATCTTGTCAGATAAGTTCGTCCGCCTCGCCGCACCTTCAACCATTCAATATAGCGGATTATATGGATAGGGGTTTTTATCGCGTTCAAATATATTGCGGATCTCCCGTGCCCCGGGGGAGTAGGGAGTAGAGACGTGTGGGTCTTCGTTCTGATGATGCTATTTGTTATCCAATCTCAAACGTCATGGGGCGCTAGATCACGATTAGGTATTCGGCTTAAAATTGTCGCTGTTTTTTATATCAGTGGGGGCAAACGAGCATACGTAAAACAATATGTAACAGAAGAATGAATATCGTTCAAACTGTCAGCGTGCTTGTTATAGAAAGTCTTTCTAATATCCTTTGTTACCATTTCGAGACGGAATCTCAAAGCAGGCACATCACACAAGTACTTTTTCAGTATATGAGTAACTCACGAAGTTATCTCCCACGCTATATCTGCAAGATTACTGTGAAAGTACTGTCAAGTGGAATTGTTTTGTTGACGATCAAAAATTATTGTTCCGTGACGCAGCTGAAACGTTATCACAAGTAATAATCAAGTGATCACCATATCCGACAGTAATTCCGCCGTGTGACACAAGTCTGGGGCGCTATCGTTCCCATGATAATGAAAATCTAATGAAAATAAATAATGTAAGACTATAATCCTTACATTTATTATAATATTATGTAGTACTAAGTACAGTCATCTGTTGTTTGTCGCTTATGATCTTTTAACACTAGTGCTGTATAAGTACTTGCGATTAGACGCCAGAAATTTGTAAATCCTAAAACAAAATTGGTAATATTATGAAGCATGAACAACAATAATTATCTTATACCAAAATCTTGTGTATCAGCTGTTAGTAATCTTGTAACTTTTGAGTGATTTACGTAATTTTGTTGTTATACTGTTCTGCTGCGTAGCATTATCCCGACCGCTGACAGGGTGGGCTGTCCGGGCAGCTATATTGGATATCATAGTCAAGAAAATATGTACCAATTAATTATGTAATATTACTCTGAAATTGCTTGTAGTATTAATTACTACAAATGAGAATAGGTAAATAATTAAGCCTCGTGGGAAACACTAATTGTAGTAATCATAACAACATCTGATTAATCAAATATCCGTTGATTAAGGATAGTTATAAATGATAAATTATTGGATATCGCATGTTGGTAAACAGCATTGTAAAATGAAAGCATAAATTTAACAATAATTCAACATGCCTAATTAACAAGCAATCTTTAACATTGCTATAATATATTAAGTGCAGGATAGTCTATTTATAGCACCAATATAGATTCCGAATCATATTCAAACTAACTCATACAAGTTCCCAAGTTCTCACAATAGTAGCATTGTGAGCATTTTGATAGCGTCCCTCGTCCTGATATGTCACCGCACCGATACGTCCCTGAGTGACGGGTGACACGGTGACAGGCGACAGGAGGATCCATCACGGTGATAAGGTTGCCTCGTGTGCTCGCCGCACCGCGCGCGCTGCCGCCGCTGGCGAGCTCGGCCGCCGCGACACCGACCAGATACTGCCAGACATTGTCTGTATTGTGTAGACAATATCTAACCCGTCTCTCGAGTTGATAAAAGATTTTTAAAGTAGGAAGGGATGGAAGGTAAGAATGTTCTAAGTGTTATTTGTTGAGGAAAATGAAACGAATTGTGCAAGTAAATAATAAATATGAAACACAAGATTATCCTTGTGGGAAGCCTATGTTAAGCAGTGGACTTAATGCGGCTGAAGATGATGATGTTAAAATAGCAAATTATTTTTATTTACGTCTCTTTACCTAAAACTGCCCATCTGAATGATTGGTGGATGAAGGTGCTTAAGTGCATTACACACCAAAGCCGCCGGCCCGCCGGCACATGTCGGCAACATTTCGTCGGCGGGCTAGCCGGCGGTTTCAGTCATTGCAAGTCGGAAAACTTTAACGGCGAAATAGCAGCAGCTCGACATAATTTATGGAACATTTTATGACGTTGTTGACGTTATGATGAGCAGAGCGCTTGCGTTGTAGAAATGTTATGTCGGCCGGCAGCACGTGCGGGCGCTTGCTGTCGACATGATGGTTTTCTTATAGATCGCCGCGTCGGGTTGTGCCGGCAGGCTGTGTCGCCGGGTCGGCGGCTTTGGTGTGTAGTGCGCTTTAGTCCACCCAATATGGATAACATACTTCAAACATTCGTATGGAGATCGCTCAGTAAATAAAAGTTAATAAGGAATTAAAATAAAAACTATTAGCTCACGAGTATTATAGTTAAACACAGTATAGATAAAAGTAGTTGGAGTGTGCAATAAAGTTTAATGGATTCATTATATACAATAAAGTACGTGAATTATTATAACGATGTCAATAATATTTTATACAGTGGATTACGCAGCTAATCTGCGCCATTATGTGAGCGGTTAGTGTCTGTTCTGTTGGAACTCATCAATGTCAGAAACGCTTCATATTCATTATTCTATAAATAGTTTGTAAGATCGACAGTCTAGTAGCGGAGTCGATTGGCGAGATAGTGGTTGTAGGTTCGAGATGTAGCCCACGAAGTAGAACTTTGATTTTTGGAAGCTTGTGTGTTTTCATATTTGATTAGCGTTAACGTTATGACGAAGATAGAGCACAATTAAAAAGACAATAGATATTAACTACACTCCTATGTATATTTAAACAGAAAATAGGTGTGATCACCGTTGCCACTTATTTTGAAAAATATTATTAGAATGTGCCGATCATCGGAGGCCACCGGAAGTGGCTCGGCAGGTTGGAAATAAAATAAAATCTTCATTAACAATGTCCTCTCCAGTATCCATTGGATTGTGCAGATTTGTTTTCATAATATTATGCTATTCTTTTCACCGAACCACCCGGACCGTACCGATCCTTGCGTTATATCAGAAATCAGGCTAGTTAGAGAAAATCGGGACGTGGCAACCCTGGGTGTAGGGCATTTATACTTTGACCGCATTGAATTGCAAGTAAAAATGAATGCATTTGAAAATACTGTTATCCCGCATGACAGGCGCGAGTTTATCGACGACATTAGTGTCGCGGCTCCGCTGACGGCCGCGACATAAACACGCACATAAAACTGTTGTGTTGTGTTGTTCTCTGCAACGCGTATGTCGTACACAACAATGTAGCACGCTAATGGACTCACTACTTAGTCGCTGTGTGTTACATATTCTTATTACTTTACAAACAATGAACACAATGTTCGCGGCAAAAATAGTACGGCTAGATTATTACCTAGCCGTACTAGAGCCGTAGAGTCTCACAATAGCTGATTGAATGCTAGACGAACGACGCGCTACATAGATAATATTTATAAAACTTATCATTTATTTTCTTATTGTATTTTGATGATTGCAAAGCACATAAATATAACACGAACATGAATGGTTCCGGGTTTGATGCTCGCATATGGCAAACGTTTTCGCGCCTACTCATATTAGATTCGGTTCCCCGATCTAGTTGTTCTACAGAAAATAACAACATATTTCGTAACTTCCACGCCACGAAATATTGGTCAAGAAATGTAAGACGTATGTGGTCGCATGTTTATTCCGTTCGTACTGCTCCGATTCTACGCAAACTATATTATGACACGACCACAGATAGTTATTAATTCATAGCCATTCAATACTAGAAATAACGTCTGGTACCAGCTCATAATTCAATATGCAACCTACTTCGACCCAACCTCGCTCCAGGTCGTTACTCCCTGTTGGTTCAGCTGCAGCCCGCGTTATGTCTGCTTCAAGCATACTACATGTTAGAAACGACACAATACAATCTCTTTAAGAATGGGTATTTGTTTTGTATCTGTAGGGCTGACAGGAGATATGTGGGCGAACCCGAGTGCAAAGATTAGTGCGATAGGAGGTGTAACGGCCGGACACCAACACTATTTATCTGCTCAGGGTTTACTTATTGCTATCAAACGGACACTTATCTAAAAATAGTGCTACAAACTAAATTGCACGCCTTGAGTCGCTGTTTGTACAGATAACACTTTGAAACTCTATTTCTGTGTGTACATTTGACTTGTATATAATGCCTCTACATGCGGTATACGGCAATGTACGTAGCAAGTTTATTGCCAGCATATTATACTCTTGAATTTTCAGACTTTCATCGGTATTTAAGCCAAATTAATGCATTTCCTTATTAACAACCTTACTAATAATTTTGTGAAGTAAAAGCACGTTGGTACTTGTATACGACGAGTCTGTAATAGGTTTGTTCTAGTTGTTCATTCATCATTGTTAATCTCAGTGTTTTCATCCTTTTAGATGACGCTAAATGAAGAGGGGACGTAGTTAGGAAGCGGCCTAATCCTGTTTAACTAAGAGCTCGTTTAGCAAACTGTTGAATGCAAGTGACAATTGTCCTTGTCCGTATACATCCAAGACGCAAAGGTCATTCGACATACAACTTCTTTACAACCTGATAACCACCTCCATTAAGCCCTCTACATCAAGACATCAATAACTGCAGTCCATTACTGCAGCTGAGAGGCTCCGTGATAATGACGGCTCCTTACTTAATGCCTCGCTGTAGTGAACGGCTTTTAATTCTTACGACTCGACATCACGAGATTCCAAAGGTAGATGTGTAGCTCGTTGTTTTATTTGGAGCCTGGAAGGGTTTTTCTACTACTATTTGTTTCGGTGTGGACGTTGTGAGACTGGAAATTCCTTCATAACCCATAACCTCTGAGACCCACGGAACTAGATTATTAGATCATATTGTCTCGATAGGATGGTGTGTGTGATTTTTGGCTGTATTTGCTTGTGTATGCTATAATTGTTATTTTTTTATTGAGTCGCGGCCCTACGCTACATCATTTACCTGGTCTAAGTAAAAAAAAAACGTTGACCATAAACCATGCGACGTCGGGATCGATTTCTTGATTCGGAAATCCGCTTTTTTGGAGCTACATACATATTCAATTATACAACACAATTTGCCTTGAATTGGTATATTACTAATTTCAATTGACCAGATAAAGCCAAATGTTTTCTGCAACGCTATTTATAGTGATTCGTTGATTCAGTCATAGGATTAAAATTAAATATAATTTCCATATTATTAATGTATTTATAACATTGTAATGATCTAAATAGTATGTTTCTGTAAGTATAACGTCTGTAGGAAATTTAATACATATTTTTATGGGACGTTAAAGCCATAATTTATTAGTAAGTATTGACCCTTTCTCCCGATATCTTAGTTCCTGCTTTAGAAGTGACACAGATAAACACTGTAATGTAAGGTTGGTGTCAATCGTAATAAATAGCGGTGTTGGGTCGTACCGGAACACGAGCTGATAAACATCACAGGAAGCTGTTACGCAACGTCAAGTACCAACTGAAGTTTAAAGTGGGGATAGTACGAGAAAACGGAACACACTCTAAACGACTGTCATTAGAAGGAATTTTAGGTTCCCTATAGTGACGCAATATGTATCATGAATATGAGGAACCACGAGAGACTATTCAATCCTACAACATCCCAATGAAATAAATGTTAGTTTTGATAAATAACAAATAAATACACCCAACAGTCACGTACATAGTACTGAGCCCACACTAAGTACGAGTATTGTGTAGTGGCTATCAGAAACTACTCGACACTTTTCGGTCTCACAAACACCCAGACCCGAAACAAATAACTGTGGAGCACAAATATTTGTTTGTGTGCTGGGATCGAACGGCCGCTCGTTCCACCGCCGGCATCTAACTAACTGCGCCACGCAGGCTGTCGAAGATGTTTAAAAATTGTCTCATTGTGGGGATCGAGTCCACGACTCCTTGCTACAGTGTGACCCACGTAATTACGCTTTTGTTTGGCCTTAAATAGCAGTGATATAAAGTAGTATAACATTCGCGTAAATCTTAGAAACCATGTTGATATAAAGATTTTCCTTTGTACTCGTATAAGGTACTTAAATCAGTAAATCACAAAGAATTAGGATCACTCGAGCTCAATGTATCAGCACGTCAACTGAACCTTGTTTCCCTTCTAACAAATCACTCAGTATAAATATTAACTATCCCATTACTAATATTTAAAATAACACATCGTTGCTTGAACATATTTGAACTTTGCTTAGTTGTAAAGCGTTGTTTGCGCGATGTGTCACCAGATTATCCAGCGGCTGCAGCGCTGCTAAGCTTTATAAATCGCTTTAAAAATGCACTTTATCTGAAAATATCTGCTCCTTTATCTGCAAAGTAAAATAGAATGCTGAGAGTGCGAGGCGGGTAAACAAATGTAAATGGATTTTATCTGGATTGTTTTATTTTTATTTGGTTTCCCAAGTGTTGTGCTTGTTCCGACGATTTACGTAAACAGCCGGCTTAGGATTTAAAAGTGAGGAGTTGAATACAAAACACACTTGAGATATACATGTATACTTTTATTGAACTAAACTCGTGGATTATACTTTTGTGAGTTTATAAACTATACGCGTTTGATGATAAGGTTCCATGTCCAATATGTTGTCGGCGTTTCAATCTATAATACTCTTTAAATTTTCAAATAAAATAAAGTATTAATAATTATTTACGCCAGAAATGGCTAAAGTTTTCAATCATAATTAACTCCTACTTTTTCAAATAGTAATATTATGAACTTTAATCACGAGTCTTTCCTGTGATTAATAGGGTTTAAGCCCACTTTGTCGCATAAACTTTACACAACTACAATATTTTACATACGTCTCTAGGGCTACGCCAGTATTGGCCACTATTCCCCGAGCTTATTTCCGCCCAAAGATGTCCTCGGCGGCGTAGCTATTACCTTGCAGACTGCGAATTCCAATATCGACTAACACATATTATCCCAACTGAAAAACTCCCGAATCGAATATGCTGACACTTAACCAACGAAGAGATTTTTACTTCGTTTTACTGTAGAGAAATATCACAACTAGCATGGAGACGTAACTGTCTGCAGTTGTCATGCGACGGCAATTTCCCTCGGCGCAAGCAATTCCAACATTCGTCACAGCTCGCGGGCGGCACACTCGGTGCTTACGAAACGAGCAGCATATTATCAGATTGTTTCACTACTGGTAGGACATACATGTCAGCGCGGATAGCGACCACCAAGCGGTCAAGGACCTACCATAGTGACCTCCACATAAGTGTCGCGTTTCGAATTCACCTGTCTATATCCCAGTAAACGTGCGGCAGAATTGTGTTGAGAGACGAACGGCGCCATACTGCATCAGTCGATACTCTACTATCTTCCCCGCATACTTACCACCAAGTGCATTGTACTTACTGCCGTGTTTGTATAATAAAGTGATGCGATGGCTATTCTCCTGGTCGCAATAGCAGCATTGGCGACAGCTCGCGTGCGGCGGCGGGTGGCGCACACGTTACGAAATGAGCATGATATTAACAGATTAGCAGGCTGGAGGCTGCGTGCGAGAGACGCCACGCCGCACCACGCCGCACCACGCGGCGACCTCACGCCTCGTGCTTATTACTAAATGCGGTTTGCGTCGTGACAACGTTATTCTGTTGTTTATTTAGATATAGTAGGCGTTACTTTAATATCTGAAAGCTTGCCGTCTATGTGCATACCATCGAGACACGGTACTGTGGTGTTGATTACGACTCAATTAAATGTAGTGGTTGAATAACATAAGGGGTGATGTTATAATGATTTATAAATCGGAATTGTTTTGGTATTTCAACGTGTACGAACTTTATTCGGGTTTGATATAAATATTGATTAAAGTATATAAATGTAAATTACGAGTAAATTGCTTTAGGAATTAAGTGGCTAAAGATTTTACGGTCGGCCACCTAATATCAAACCAGTCCCCGCGTTATTCATAATCAAGTCTCATACAAATTGTATTAAGATAAATATCTTCCCAAGTAATCGACCCTCACTACTCATGGCACACTTCTAACCAACCTCGACGGACCAAGCAACCGACATAGTAAACACCGTTGTTTTTAATAACGCTCAGTGAGTCAACATCTTCTTCATTATATTAATATTGTTTATTCAAGTAGTCTTTTACAATATCTTTGCAATATTTAATAAATATAACACCTCTCTGGAACGGCCCGGCGCGGCGCTGTGTACAAACACAGCGCAAGCAAAACCAACTGCCTTTTTTGCTTCTATATCGTTTGGAACAATATACGAGTAGCTCTACCACAGAGCTCAGTAATTTTAAATTTCTTTTAAATTACATTTGTATAATTTTTACCTCTCTAATGTCTTTAGGAAGTTTTTAAATACCTTATAGTCAATACAAAATATTTATTTTTCGACATTTATTGACATTCGACAATCACAATTGCGCACACGTTGTGCAATATTTTTACGAACGAACAGTAAATGCTAAATGTATTGAGATAGGTTATAAGCACACAGTTCCAAAATAAAGTTGCCATAATTGGTGTGCACCTTAATCAATTCACACGTCCAGTGCTTATCGACATGTTGTTAATTATGTAGAGGCCAAGCGAGGTACTTAGCATTACTATTCAGATTTTTAACGACATATATGCACATATTAAATAGGCTTTATTGTAAGAGCGACACCCTAAACACGAGATGGTAGCAGACAGGATTTAAAGCGGAGGTCGCAGGTTCAAACTCAATGCACACAGTCTCAGTAGCGCAGTTGGATAGACGCCGGCTGTGGAATGAAAGGTAGCATATTCGATATCCAAACGGAGACATATAATGGTGTGATCCACAAGTACTTTTCCGCGCATTTGTGGGACCGAAAAGTCTCTCGCGGGTTTCTGATATCTACGACACAAGACTTGTATTTTAGTCCTGGGTCAGCACCAGGTATGGCATTTGGATGTACTTCATATCTGTTTATTTTTGTCATCAAGCATAACTGCTCTCCGTCCTGGATTCCAACATTCGTCATTCCATTCCTATTGAGTAGGGCCCCTTCAATTAGCTGTCCTCTTGAATATTTTGCTCGTGCTCTTATAATCAAGTATTTGCATTCATTAGCGAGTACTGTTCAGTTCCTCGGTGTAGTCGAGTGCGAGTTTTTACACGGCATTAGATCATCACCAGATCATTCTATTGGCATCGAAAAACTTGCGTCATATTCTAATTTAACACGTCGCATCATTCTTATATTAAATTAAATAATTCTATTAGTATTCACTATTATTCAGTATCCACGCATCATTGGAGAAGTCGGCAGATATGCACCGATGACGTGGGAGTTCTTAATCTAGTATGGATACAATTCGGGGCAAATTATAATATGTTCCGCGAATGATTAGTTAATAAATATAATTCATAAGACATTACAAACAATCCCTTATGAAGGATCTTATAATCTGCATGAATATGCAGATTATCACATCGCGCCGGTTTGGTTGTCTTATTGTTAAATTATTAGGTACTTTATGTTTTATACCAACTCCTCTAGACGACACTATACGGTGTGATGATGGCACTATATGTGATAGACTGTTTTACCGCCACACAGGGCGATAGAATATCTACATGCAAATTGGCTGAATTTGAAATTGGTATGCTAATATTGGACACAAATCCTACCCAATTACAGCGTACCATGTTCGTTGTATAAGTTTTTCATGTTTGGCAGATTTAGGCGAAATGTAACATGTCCATGCAAATAATTGCGAAGTAAGGGGTGCGCTAATGGCTAAGTGTCGACGCTCGCAGCAACAAATCCAATAAAACCTCCAAAAGGCTCGGGTCGACATGCACGAGAGATCGACTAAACTGTTTTTTTAGCATCGCTCCGACAAACTAAACACGCGGCTTACTGTTATGATTGGTGATTTTCGCGGCCCATAAATATTAAACAAGTAGTTAGAGAATCGTAGATCAAAAATCAGTTTGTAAATGTGCGGAGAGGGATTGGTGAAGCAGGGGGAAGGTGTGCGGCAACCTTACTGACCACACACGACTCCGTAGTTATGCGGAGACCTACATCATGATGGTTGTTAGTACAGTAATTAAGTTGTAGTTTTTACTTGACATTCTAACATTCGTACCGTCTTCAATAAGGATAATCATTAAATATTAATTATAAAACCGGTGTCCATTGAATAATGAAGGAATAAACGATGTCAATAAGCCACAATGTGGTACAAAGTTGCCACTGGGAGTAATTACACAACGGTGGGTATTGGGAGCAGTGAGTGAGTGAGTTCATAAACTCCACGACTGCTACGAGTACTGAGCTGCCGGCGTCTGTCACTACTTCATTACTTACTTTATACTGTTCATGGTACTCTGTATACATTACTACTGATTCTATCGACACTAACCTTTGATGTTTGTATTTAAATACAATGTTGATTAATGTTTCATCGCCATTGTTTGTGACAATATTGAGCTTTGAACCGTAAGGTCTTGACTTTGATCTAAAGTGTTTTCGTAAAAATAGGACTTTTTCGGTTGAAATATTGTCCTTAAAGCTGTTGTCGCCTGCTGCCTGACTGCTTAGTCAGTAGGTAGTCGTGAAATCATTTTCGAAAGAGGTATTGAGTCGATCCCAAATATATACATAAACTCACGCCTTTATCTCAGAAGGGGTAGGTATGTTTCTACCCACAATGTGATAGGGGGCGAGTCTATCTCCATATCGGGCACAAAAAAATATTAATGACCGCACTAAGTACTAACATTTTATGAGTGTAATCAGTTTCCGTGTACAAGTGGCTTGTCCGTCGCGACAGTTAATAATAAATCAGAGCGCACGCGATTAACTGTGATTGTACGTCTCGGGATTTAATCGAACTCTTTAAATACACATCAACTACCGAGATAGCTCGGCGGTTACATTCTATTTACATCGTCTCGATGCAGTTTCCATCAACACTGTTATTTGATTTGTATTAACTGCTTAGTTTTAGTGTGCCCCTAATATTCCAATATCCATGAGCGACGGTGGCCGCTTACCATCGGGCGAGCCGATAGCTTATCAGTCTAGGTACTCAATAAATAAAACATCATGGTCATCACAAGTGAGCCCGCCTTTTTATAAGTAATTGATAAATTAGTGTGTCCCATCTATTAAGGTGATGAAAGCAACAGTTCGATTCAGTAAATATTTTACATCACGTAGAGCTATATTAATTGGTGGAAGTCGTTGGATGTAGGCTATTTCCAACATGCTAATGTGGAGATCCTTGGGAGAGGCCTATGCTAAGTCCTGGATTGAGGCTGAAGAGAGAGGTATAGAGAGTTATTATAATTGCCTGTATTGGGAAATAGGAAAAAAGCTCTCCAATTGCCAAGAGTAGCTGAAAGCAGAGCCGATAAGTGTGTGATTACAGCCTCCGCGCCGGGCTTACGTTACTCGTGTTGTAAATAGCACAAGAAACCGATTGTAACGCAAGATGAGGCGCGGGCGACACCCTATCCACGTTCGGTGTCGGGTGTAGGTACTAGGTAACGCAAGTGTGGCGCCGCCTGGTATCTGTTATGTCCACGCGCAGGACCTGACGGAAATCTCGTGAGGTGCGAGTATTGTGCCGACTGCAGCGTTATCTGCTGAGTTATGTCGCCTCTGCGCTGTGGGCGTGCCGATGCCACAATATTAGACCAGCGTATTCGAAAAATACCGAGAATGTTACTTTTGTATAACAAAGGATCGATAAATAAACATGCGGTTCCTCTGATGGAAAGTAACGGCTGCCCATAAATACATACGATTACATTAATGTCATTGAGGGATTGCGGATAAAAGGCAGGAGTGAGCTCACTGAATGAAACACGACAGCGAAGCATGATAGATAGCAAATGTTGACGTGAATTATAATGCTATTTATTTTTAGGTTTTCACATGATCATATGAGCTGCGAATTAATCCTGCCATCGCTTTGGAATGTATTATCTCGCTATATCAAAGACGCGTCGTGGAAAACTCTCATAATCACAATATATCACTTCCACGCAGAATTCTGACAGAAGTATACATACGTATGTATAGAAGTTGGATTAGCGCACAGTATGATCGAACGCGCCGTGTAAGCTGCTTTTATATTCGGCTAGAGTAAACAAGGCAGTAACTCATGTAAGCCGCGTCATTTAATCTCGTCGAATCCTATTTCAAAGCGAATGTCATCTGCAACGAGGTCGGTACGAGCCGAATCTTGTTATGGCACGCCAGCGCCATGCCATTCCACTCTGATAGTATTTTTATCGTCCCGATACGAGTAGGCGAGGAGTGGATGATTTACTGCGCACTAAACGTACAAATGTACGGCGAGGCGAAAGTGTGAGTAATGTCGTTAGCGTTTTAAGTGGGCCGGCGACTGGCCGCCCGCAGTTCGGTGGCTTCGCTACTGGACGCGCTGCCAACTGATTGCCGTTGAAATCCAAGCTTGTCACTATGCGGAGATTACTGGTATTGTACACGAATAGTCGGAATGATGAGCATTCTATTGCGGGTTGGCAGACTTCACATACCATGGACATTCTTGTAAAGACGTCTGTGGTATGCAAATTTCCTCACGGTGTTCTTCTATCGATAAAATATAGATCTAAAACGTGATGATGAAAATGAGTTTCATAGCTGCGGTTTCCGTCGCCCCTCGCCTCGCAAGCAGTAATAAAAAGCATATCATTACCAATACAATTATTGGGCGCTTCCACGTATTGTTTGAAACGGCAGATGTTTGCCAAATTGCTTGAAGCCCGAAATTAAATTTCGACAAAAACATGAGCTCTGCCAGCCTCCCCTCTGTTGTACACGCAATGAGATTATCAATTTCACCGTAGCCTCGGGCCAAACATTGATTGAAGTGGTTTGTTCCAACCACTGGATCCGATACACTAATTGTGTATATATTATGTTTTCATTTCATCAAACACGCGGGGAATTTTAAGTACGAAACAATATGAGTATTTTCGCTGAAAAGTTATTTATATATAGTGACGAAGTGTACCGCACCTGACGGACATTACCACCCTTGTTTAAGAGTGCGTTTGCTTATTGCTTTCAGTTTTGGAACTCGTCATCACATACGAATAGTGGGAAGCCCGTGTTAGTGAGTCATTCCAGTGACTCGTTACGGAACTAGCCAGCTCTTCAAATATGCAGTGGAGTGGCGTGGGTGGTGCTACTTTAGTCTTTGTCTTGTTTGGATTCTCCCGAAACTACCAGACAGTTTTATTTAATGCGACATTTTTGCCATCAGTTCAACATTGTAGTGTCATTCGCTTCCAACAGATCTATGTGACGATGTATGGGAGGCCTATGTTCAGCAGTGGACGTCCTGTGTCTGAAGAGAGAGGGAGAAAGTGAGAAAGTGTCATTCAGTCGAGGAATAACATTTCTGTCTATTCTTACCCGAAATCACATTTATACGGTATCGCCGCATTCTGATTTTATTATAACACCATATTGAAAAAAATAGCGTTACATTTATTTACACCGGATTATTGCGTAACGTCGTGTCGGTCGGTTGGAACGAAGTTAACCACGCTAACCTTATGTGAAATGATACCTATCACATTCATGTAAATTCTTGTTGAGAATTTTCAGATTTGCGGGTTACCCCCGATGTTAGGATGTTATAGGTATATAGATACACAGATAACTTCCAACAGTCGCCGCTAGTTGGCAATCCGGTGCTCCCACAACACAATCGCTCACTTAAAAGAATGAAAACTATTTCGTCCATTATCTAGATGCATGGTACGATATAGATCTGTATTGCGGATGCTCAACGTATATTACGACCTCGAAATGGATGCAAAAATTGCGCTCGTGAGCGATCCACCGATGCGATTGCGATGCCGCCTCACAGAAAACGTATGCAAATGATTCCATAGGAATTCTGTAACGCTATGCGCGGTGACTCCCCATGATGTTAGTGATACGCGCAACATACTTGTCTACTCGTTCTGTATGTACATTGTACAACTAGTGAAATTGCTTCCCATTAAGATAATAATGATAATGGTAGTAAACGAGCTCTAGAAGTGAAACTACGACCGTAGTGTGACGTCTCCGCTAGATGGAATGCGTACCTGTATACTTGGCTTGTACGAACTGGACTGTCTAAACATAGATAAGAACATCCTTCTTGTAATGTCGAAATGGGAGATCTTGTAAAATTGTATGTAGCAATGTGACGTAAGTGAAGAGCGCGGATGCGGCACTGACAATACAGTCAGCAGTTGGCGGCCTGCACCGGCGAGTCTGGCCACAATCACACATTCGTCACAACAATCCGACGCGACGGTGCGGCGCGGCGAGCTACTGAAACACAGGGGGACAGAAATGGCACAAAAACGGAGCGGGGGTACAAAAACTAATATTACGGTGTGGGTGCGTCCGTGATGGCCGCGCATCCAACAAATGGGGTTTTAACCGACTGCGGCGCGGGGTGTAATGCGTTTCGACACGCCGGTGATAAAGGGAAATGTGCTCGTAATGACGGCAGTTGGAACATACGCGACGGAAACCGCCATTGATGGACGATAATACGCAGCCGTTTCGATGTGGTCGACGAGTTCTTAAAATACTTATTTCCACTATTTTAACTGAGTGCGGCCATCAGTTGCCTCACTCGGCGGCCATTTGAGACGCTCGCTGCGTGTCAAACACACTTTTTGTCCAGTCGACGGACGCTGTTAAGTGACATTACTTCAATGAGATTGAGGAAGCGGTTAGACCGCTCCTGATAACGTAATGATTGATGAATCGAGCACCTTTCTAATCACCAGCTCAGTTATTGGAATTATCTTATACACGAACCAACTCAACGCCACAGAAGTGTGACATACAATTAAAATCTATTTTTATATTTTTGGACACTTTTAAACTTACAATCACTTGGTGCAATTACTTGTAAAGGACAAGAGTCAATAAACTGTGAAAGAGAATGTGTGCTTAATGTGGTCTCATAACGCGAGTGCAGTGAGACGCGCGATAATATCTCCAGCATGTATCGAACGCTGGAGATATCTGCCTGCGTCACGTGTGTTGAGTGCTGGCGTGGGCGCGGCCTCTTATCTGTCATCCCTTACGACTCAACCACCGCACTAAACTACTCATCATCTATAAACCGACGGATAACGATTTATTACTTATTGATGTGTGTTTGTAATGATGAGTTGCGCCTTTTAATAATAAAACAAATTGTTGTTTTTATAACTTTATTGCACCTGATTGAACTATCACTGGGAAGTCTGTCGGATTGTCGCTAGTTTTGGGTCTAAACTAGTGACAATCCGTCTCAAGGACCGATTAAGCAAACTTTTATTTAATCTCGGTTTTTTGTCAGACATTAGCTAGCGACGTCTTGGTAGAGCTGACCCATTTACATCGTAGTTAATTCGGAAGAATCGATGTCATCGCTACGGGGCAGCCATGCAGGTAGGGGAAATCATTTATTTATCACTAACTTTAGCAGTAATAGAACTTATACTACATAGTTAGAAAATCGGCATACCTGAGTTTTCTTACTTTCTTTTCTTACCTAGGTTTAAATTTAGTTAGGTAAAGTTTAAAACACATTAGATCAGTGTCATATTCATAAAGAAAGATACCATTCACTACCTTACTTACAAAAAAGCCATTATTAAAAACAATCGGCACAGTGGTTTAATTGAAAGTCTCCTAACGCTGTGCAGTTGATATTCCGTGTATATCTATTTGGCGGAGTTAATCCCGGGGGATAGTGAAGTGTGCACAGACAAAGTGTCCGCTGTTAGTCGAGCTAATACAAAGCACTCGTTATCGCGATGTATACTCACTGTACACTCTATACTCTATACACTATGCGCTATACTGTGTAGTGTAGTGTAGTGTAGTGTAGTGTGTGGCGTGCTCTTCAACTGCGGCTACATTTGCTCTAATGCTCGCCTCTTACGACCAGTCCGCGCCACCCACCACCACTCCAATACACTTCGATATGTTTTGCAAGTTAAAAATACATTGCTTGCTGTTTCTGAGTGGAAAGTGAGGTATTTAATATGAGTACATGTTAACGATTAATGAAGAGGCAAGTAAAACAGAAATTAAATGAGTATTGAAATTAACTTTATTTTTAATCATGTCGCAATAACAATAAACATTTTAAATTAGACGTGAACTTGGTGATGACATTGTAAATCTGATTTTCCATAAACTGATATAGAATAAGTAAAAACAATGGATAATAAATGTTCAATAATGCTAGCAATTTTGAAGTATTTATGTTGCGTTGAGTTATGAGTACCACCAAATCGATTGATATGTATTTAGTGTACAATGCTCGGTGAACGCTACATAAATATCCGAAGTAATAAAATGAAACATTATTTGAAATTATTGAGATATCATTGCTTCACAAACCTGACATTGTAGTTAATATGCACGTACTTATCATGAAATGTATTTTGAATACCAATAATATACTATTTCATAGGAAAAGAGCAATGAAAAAGGAATAAATTCACTTTTTGCTGTTCAAAGCGTGGGCGTGAAATACTCCAGTTTCACAAGACCAATCCAGTCAGTTTTATGTACACTACGGGGCAAGTGCCACAGAGCCCCAGAAAGGTATGTCTCGAAAGTGTAGTGAAAAGCGAATTAGAGCAGTTTCAGCGGAGTATTGGTGGAGGGCGCAGAGCTAATGGAAGTCCGATGTGTCGAGTGGCGGCGCTCGAGTTCCAACACAAAGGGTAATGGCACTTAAAACGTTAACTTTACGAGTAGGCAGCCGCGGCCAGATGCCGGATTTGAACCCATTGTGCTGCGGTCCCTACTCCCGACTCACCGCTCCAGCGCTCTACCGCCCGTACTTATAGCGAAATAGTTCAGTTCCACGAAGCTACGTAATCTTGTAGCGGGCCGAGTTTGTCTTCATTACTCGCGCTAACTTTATCTCACTTAAACTGTAATAGTGTAGGTTTACAGCAGATATTGTAATCCAATTATCTCTCGTAATAACAGTCGTGCTCCGACTAGCCTCGCTGTGACAACAGTCGTGATGCTACAGCCAGCGAAAGCTGTTTAAACACGCTTCATGTTTTTGTAATATTGTTGACGTCACATTTAACTGTGACGTAATAGTGAACTCCGCAGTGAAGGGTTTCTTTCAGTCTTGATTAAGTTTTATTTAAGTATTTGCAAAGCCTGCATTGCGAAGTGGGTGAGAAGCCGGCTATGAAATGTAAAATCCTCCTTCATTACGAACAAAATCATGTAGTTACGCATAATGAGAGTTAGAGATCAGTTTCTTTCTCTTTATTGTATTCAAATAGCATACATTTTAAAGATTTCGCTGTAAAATATTTTAGCAACTCATCATTAACAAAATGTGCGAAGAGTCTGGGTGTTGTTGGACCGTAAATTTCCTCATGGTTTCTGACATGACACGACGCAGTCTCAATGCAGGGTCGCAACTATGTTTGCGGTCGTTGAGTTTATTTATTTTAACCGAAGTGAAGCAAATATAATACGTTTTTAATGTGCGGTAGTAAAACTATCGGTAATATTCCACTAGCCACATCCGCCCGGCTCCGGCGGAATTCAAATGTATGTATTTGGTGATGTTGCTGTTTTAAACATTCATATATTTGAATCACAATATCGGGCGGATCTTCATAATCGTATATAAAATGTAAATACTGACACAAATGTAACTTTAATACATATTTATGATGTTAGTTTAGGACTGCTTCTCATTAAATATAATGTTATAGAGTATTATTATTTGTTCAAATACTTTTACCTCCATTCTCTCTCAGCGGATATTCAATGTGAATAGTTAATACTTTTGTATTTGTTATTTGAACATCGTTATTTATTTTCTTGCTTTATACTCGTAACACTACAGTTACAACTTGGATCAAATAGTTGCAATATAAAACGGTTTTCAATTCCGAGGTTTGCAATTTGGTTTCCAAAACTTGTAATTTGCTGAACTCACAAGGGGATAGTATAAGGGCAAATTTTTAAAAAAGGTTCATTAGAATTATTTATTCCTCATCTTGCACAAAAATATTTTATAAAAAGATTTGAACATAAAACCCTCCTCACATTATCGACACTGGAGATATGTGTTCATTCTTAAGCTATATTGACGTGGTCCGGATTATGTGTCGGGCTGGGACTCTGTGACCCCCCGGCCCCCCGCCTGCCCCCGCGTGCCCCCCACGGCGAGCGTGTCCGGCCGGCTTACACCGCGCCTGCGACACAGCTCTGTTAGTGACACGACCAGCTGTGAAATGTAATCTGCTGGGATTATAAGCGCGGTAATTCTGACTACGGGTGGGTATTAAAATTTTGATGTCGTTTTAGTATTAACAATTGTATATTTTATCAATGAATTCTTACTCCTTTTGAATTTGGCAGTTGAGTTGTGCCCAGTTCCTAAAGAGAAATACATGTTCTAATATCAGTTGTTGCCTAATGTCAATAACATCTATAGATTTGCCAGCCTACACAGCCGACTAAAACTCAATTCCCACATATACGTGAAGACGTGTCTTCGACGCAAGAACGTATTTTGACCGTCTTACTGGCGCGAAGGAAGGACAGCTGTGAAACGAGAGTCCGTGGGTTCGTTACTAACTGAAACGAAACTGAGGTTTGCCTCGGGTCTGAGTGACATTCAAAAGGTTCTTGTAGTTACTAATGGCTACCAGAGTCTATGGCACAAGATTTACATCGTAGTATGGGAGTAGACTTATGTATTGTAATTATTTGTAGCAGTGTAAATTTTTATAATGGTTTCTTAGATTTACGCAATTGTTACATATTGAAATAAAACGAATTCTTATGGATTTTTTCGCAAATTTGATTTAATGTTTATTTTTTTTTACTTCCTGACGTTTTGATCACTTTAATTGGTTTTTGCGATCCGATTTACGCAGAAGAAGCTCACTGTGTCGAGACCAACTGGCAGACCTCAAGAATTCGTTTTATTCCAAGTGTATATTTTCTGTAAGCTAATAAAATACATAAAAATGTCAGAATTAACCAACACCAACAAAATGTCTTTGTTTTAGGATACGGTCGCCTCACATCCTGAACAAAAAAATATGCACAGTACATTTAGGTGGGTTTATGTTTTTATCTGCAAAATAAAAGGAAAGTTACAGAGCAGCGCATTTTTAATGAAATTGTTTTACAAATAAAACCCGTCGCGTGGTGTGAACATCAAAACTGGGTCAGTTTTAATTGTTAGTAAAATTGCTGGCGTACACGAAATTACACCGTTTGTCTGTCCGTGCCGTGTGCGGCGCCGGTGTGTGCACTGCGCTCTCTCGTACATACAATATACATATGTATCGCAAGCACGATATATAATCATTATGGTAGATAACATTTACATGCCAACAATAAAATATACTTCAATATTAATTTTATTGTTAATGTTGTCTAGTCCACATTTCAAAACGGGACACAGCTGGTAGTACAGTATTTTATTGCGATAGGATATCATAGTCGGAGGTGTCCACATCAATGCAGGTAGCGGAAGCAAGGAAGGCGGTTTCAGCAGTAGAGTCAGATTGCGTTGGCTTTCCTGTCGTTTCGTTCGGTGATTGAGAGGCTCAATATCGCTTTCCCATCCGTCTTTTTACGTTCCCTTTCCCTCGCTATTTAGAAAAGCTGGCAACGCACATAATATCTAGAAGTGTTTAGATGTTCGTGGGTGGCGGTATTCACCGTCAGGTAAACCATTCACCCGTTTACTGGACCTGGATGCTACAAAAACATAACAGAATTTTGGGCCTTTGTCTATCTCAACGGCCGAATAAAAAACGGAACGCTGTGTTTGATCCGCACTGTTATCTGCGATTCTTTATTAAAATACTGGTCTGGTATTTTTCATTGTCATAGAAAACGATGTGTATGTGCTGTTAGAACGCAGTATATTAGGTGAATCAGTGCGGTATGGTGCGGGCGGAGTGCCGTCACGCTGCGTGTGCGTGTGTTTGTGTGCGTGTTTGTGTGCGTGCGTGCGGTACAATGGGGGCCGGTTTGCGAATTCATACGCTAATTAGCCTCCGACTAACGGACACTTAATTACACCGCGTTATGTTCATTACGCGAGTAAAGATAGTGAACAGTAAGACAACCTATATAGATTACTCGGTATACCGCGTACACATAGTTACTGTGATCTCATTATGTCGGGCTTTGTAACACCGATTCTCGGAATGAATGTGATTGAGTTTTAAAAGAAAGTTCATTAATACAAAGTAACTTACTTTATATTTACGAGATATTTTTATCCTCTGTTAATCGGAACAGGCAAATAGAAAGTTTAATATTTTAGTAAATACTACATATACAACGTGTTACAAAACTACCCGTAAAGTTGAAAGGAGGTTAAATGGGGCCTTATAACGAGTCCATTCACAATATTTAAGAATCGTAGTAACGATGTATAACATACCCCAAAATAAATAAATAAATATTATTTTTTTCACTGATGTCCTATTTCAGTATCTACAATTTACCTATTTCAGTAAAATTAAAGAGTAAACTACGCAGAATGTGCTTAAATTTCTACCTAATACGCGGAACGACAAAAAATTTAAAAGACCTAACCTAACGAAACAACCTAAACGAACTCTTACTTTTTCATAATAAACGTAAAATTTACAGAAACGGCTCAAAGTGTGCTCCGCCTTGCTCATTACACAACCTCGCTCGTCGTGATGTGGCTTGTGTGGCATTTCGCACCATCGGCGGTGTTATTGCCGCGAAAACCGATCTAGCACGCTGTTCCATCTGGGCAACCGTTGGCCAATCGGAGGAATACACTCTGTCCTTCACATGACCCCACAAAAAGAAGTCCAAAGGTGTGAGGTCCGGAGAACGAACAGGCCACGGCACCGGTCCCCCGCGGCCGATCCATCCTCGCGGAAAGCGAACGTTAAGATGTTCTCGTCCGTTGCGAGCAAAATGTGCCGGAGCTCCATCATGCTGAAACACCATGTTTCTTAGGTTGTCAAAGGAATCCCAGTCGTGAGTCCTTGTAATGCGGTAGCAAACATTTATGAATGAAAAAAAGAAAAACTATTAAACTAGACAATTAGTAGGTAAAATAGGTACGTAGGTCTTTCTGTTAAATAATCTGGTTCCCTGACATAACAGCTTACTAGGGTTGACAATATTTTTGGCTTAGATAATTCATTATATTTTTTACGGGGTATTTTGTAACACGTTGTATAACTACACTATATGTTGTTATTATATGTAACAATAATGTGCTTTGTACCATCTAAATCTTAGTCCTTAATCATTTGTATAATTACCAACTAGTTTATTACAGCTTGTCTCCGAGGCATCTAAAACAACCAAACAAATTCCCGCGAGACAGAGCCACAACGAAGGCCGACAAAATAACGTTCTCATCGATCTATACCCTATCTGATCTGCACTGCACTTGCGATAACGTACCTGTACTGCGGTCTCGTTGTCGAGACAGTACAAGGTAGACAAGAGCCCAAATTCCAATCCCATTTTTCAACTCTTAAAACTTACACAACGATTGCCTAAATTACCCAATTTAAACCTAGGTTTATAACCCATACACGATGCCACTACACCCATAAAGCGGTGACCCACTAAGAGAAAAATTAAGTCCACTGGTGATAGAGGCAGATACGCTAATTGGTTGTGAGAGGCCAGCCATGCGCGCGGTCAGTGAGGGGTTGGGTCGAGGAAACGAGCCAGGTAGTCACTCGTATCTGGTAAACGTGTTGGACTTTGGCTCGCTAGGCTCAGCTTTTTTTAAAGTGTAATAAAATTACTGACGTTTGGTGCGGGCGCATGTTGCATTAACAAAAGTATTAGAAGAGTCCAGAGGTATTAGCAAAATGCCTACGTGTAGTGCGCTTGATGTGTTAACGCGCTGCGTCTACTAAATGAATCAAGTGCCGTACTGTCTGCGCGCGGCCCTGCGCTGCATTGTGTTCGCCATTCTTTACGTTTTCTCTTTTTGTTCATGACGATTCGTTTGTTCTGCCGTTTGACCCAAAAACAATTGTCAATACAGCGATAACGAACGCCAATACCGACCGGCGCGGCGACTGTATTTAATGGTCCGTTGTATTTCCGTCTCTATTCCGTTCCAATGAGTAATAAGGCAGACAGTTATTCTGTAGGAGTATTCGATTACCAAACAAGATATGACTGTTCCGCCGGAGACATGTTGTGCCGAGCTCTGTAGATATCGATCCGTGCACCACGATCAAATAACAATCGGCCCAATATTATTGCTTTGTGCGCTGTGCTTTGTTGGGGCTCATGTGTTTTCATCACGAATGGCGTGCCCTGCGCCGCTGTGCCGCTGTGCCGCCGCACCGCGCCGCCGAGCCGGCTCTCCAATGAATCATAGCACGACAGTTGCGGATCATCCAACGTTACTTATTTATGTGATTTTTTTGTCGGAGCTACATGTTCCCATCTGTTACTCTGCCGCGCAGTGCCGCGCCCGCCCATCCGTCTCTGTAATCCAGTTTGTGATATACAACTTTATTTCTATTTCCTCATCCATTGCGGGGTCTGCCCGTGATGTTACAAAAGTAAAGTTTATGCGCTAGGTAATGGATGGGTCGCGGTAATGTACGTTCGTATCGAATCCAATCGTTCTGTACAAAGTTTAAATTGAATGTCAAAAATGTTTGCTCGGCTGACGTAGAAAGGTTTGCTATCGATTTGCGAGAGTTGCGGTTTTGTGTCGGTCTGTCGCTCGTAAAGGGTACGCGGAGGTGAAATAGACGAACTACTTCGTTTTCATATCCAGTTGATATATAAACTTTATGTATATTGTATAAAGTACACGCGAGCTCCCGAAGGAAATGAGACGAGGTATAGTATGGACGTGAATAGCTAGTAAAGGAATGAAAGAAGTGTGGCTGAAGGCCGCGCCACGTTCATGCGAGTTAAATGCAAATGTAAAGGTGGATAAGTAATGAGCAGCGAGCACGTCTGAGGAAGTTAAAAGCGCCGGTGCCGGCAAACTTCACCGGAATACCATATCACCATATTAGTTCTGCAATGCACACTACCCTGTACCCTGTACACTGTACACTGTACACACGTCACTTTGAAACATAACAGCTAAGAGATAAGATGAAAAGTAGTTTGTTCTTCTTCAGTTCAATCTCATTAATCCTTTGGCGGGTAAATTGACTTTGGACAGTTAACATCGCGTGTTTCATTCCTTATTCTGGCAATTTAGTTTCCGTTGGTTTATTTCTGTTATTAACGAACGCAGAGTGCAAAAAATGGCTCTATTACAGTTATTGTAAAATAGACGTATGATTTCACCATGGAACAACGAAACATTTGACGCGGTGCAGAAATCGAATCTGCAGCCTCTCCTTTCACAGCCGGTGCCTAAGCTGATCGCGCCATGAAGACCGCAATATGAATACTTAACATATTTTTCATTGGTTCAGCAAAAAATATGTCCCTCTATATAATACTGCACAGCATGTTACATAACTAGATTGATGGCGTTGTCCCGACCCGATCCCGAGGCGGATTGATGGTTCCCGTGACGTCACGTGCAGCGGGTATCTGCACCGTGCTTGATTGATGGAACACATGGAATTACTTGGCGGTTGCCTAAACTGCCTCGGGAGTCGGGACGTAATTCCCTTAAATTGGGATAGGGAATGAAGTGAGATTGATGTCAGTATTTTATCTGTGTATCAACAGACTATTCGGTACGAGTGTGCTTTACGAATATGGGTTCTAGGTCACCACCCTGGAGCGGTGCTAGGACCCAGAAGGAGGTGAAAAGATGTTCGAACAACCTCCACTGCACCTACGTGATGGTGGTAGACATGACACAGCCATACACTCAAGTGTCTCGCGATGGAGTTCAGCTTCTGTGTATTCGGTTCCGAATTGATGACATAATTATGTCGACCGTTATAAATACCTTTCACTGATGAATATTCCACATTGCACTGCACTCACAATCAGGTGCATTTGGGTCACTTTGTCGCGCCAGTTTAAAAAAGTACGAATATACTTAGAATAGGCGACCTCCGTCTATTGAATCGTTCATTTTAGCGTCTTTTATAAAGTTTATTTATAGTGCGTCTGGCGCCACCTTATTTCGGATCGGGGTTGCTGACGTATTGTCCCGATGACCTGTGACATTTTAGCTAACCACTCTTGGACTATTCATACCGAAATGCACTAACAACGATTTCGAGAAAATTACGTTTTAAATTTATAATTTTATAAAAATTCCTTGTGACGTGACGTGTGACTTGTTCATAAATATATTTTTTTTGTCAGACGTAGAGCCATAGAGCTGTCTTTTCTCAGCAGTAACGCCACATTCTGACCAGTATAATGTGAATAACCAACTGACGTCAACTCCATTTTTGTTCATTTGTGGGTTGATACATTTTGGCATAACAGTGTCCATTTATTCTTGAAATAGGCTTTGTCTGTAGAACATTAATTAAATAGCCTTAGTGGGCAGCTTTTAATCTAGATTTGGGTTAGATACAGTATTAATATGGAGTTATTTGGAATGGATTCAGGTCAAAGTTGAACTCGGTAAGGGAAAATGATAATGGACAATCGAGTCGTAGTTGTATCATGGCGCGCTGTTAGGATGCCGAGTGGCGACGTCCGCGTCGTTCACAATGAGTGTTGACGTCTGTTGGCGAACACTGTTTGTAATACTATAATAACATATTTCAAATAATATGGACCGTACCGACTGTCTAATATTAGTTTTTAAATCAATCCTAATATCTCTATGCATGGTATCTTTTGTGTCTGTGTATTTCAAGTTTCAAAAGTATCTTGTAGTTTTTAATACCCTCAACTTAGCACTTGTATCTAGGACGAGACTCGAAATTCCATGTGTGGATATACTATAAATTATTGAATAAATAAATTAAATTTTTCCCTCGAACTCTTGATTACTGAGGCGTTTTTCGCTCAGCAGCGGAGGCGCATGGGCTGATATATTATACAATACACTACAAGACGAAGCCGACATACCGTCATGGTCATGTGGACGGCACGAGGCAGGCAGTGCCGTGCAGTGACAAATGTCTACAACGGAGGGTCACGGCACGTTGCGGTGCCCACTGCACTTCACGCGCCACGCTCTCTAGTCTGAGCGCCACACATCATGCAGTATACAGAACACACGTTGCCGTGAGCCGTTATGGATGTGTTTACTTCGGGGATTGTAAGAGATTGCCAGACGCAGCTCTATAATGCATGCCTAGTGCAGGTTTATACGTGACACCTTCAATGATAGATTGCGTACTCGCTTGCTTGTTGCAATATTAATGTATAGAAATGAAAATATTATCTGAATTGTTAAATCATACCGTCACTGATTAGAAACGTGTTAAAGTTGTTTTTACTCAGCAAGAAACTTCCTCCCTCCGCATCCTATTTGTGAAGTAGCACTAAGCTCACAAACTTTTAATTGCAATTAGAAAGACACAACGTATATTAATATAACAATAATTAAATAAGATTCCAAAAATAACTGACATTTAAATTGACATGGTTCCTCAATTACTGCGCCAACAATGGCCTTCTCATTCAGCTATATTCTGCAGCAAAACTTAAACAATTCCGCAGCGCCGGCTTTCAATGCTTATTATGTATTGACTTGCTACTTACCAGGTCAGAGGTCTACATATTATATTATGTATCAAAATAAATGATTACCACTTAGTTGTCACAACAACAAAACTTCGAACAATTTGCTTACAGGAAATATATCTGTCGGGCAATATATAATAACAAAACAATATATTTTTCTTCGTTGAGTACTAAGCCGTTGAACTTTGTTTAAGTACGTCAATGAACCACGCACTAGTTAATTATTCCGTACGATATTTCCTTTACGCGGTAATTTTTCGAAGAACATGTTGAATCACCTTCAATGCTATGTAAACAGCCGGCGCTTCCGATCTTAGGATTACAAGTTACACGATCGATTGCCACGTCTGCACGACATCCACACCCTTCGAAAGTAAGGCATTAACTTCAAAGTACCTACCTACTGGTATTGTGAAAGTTTACGGATTTGTTTATCAGGCCCGACAGCTCGTAGCAACTTAAACGCTTTTAACCGAGTACAGGTTCATAAAATTATGCCTTTGTGCCATTACAGTGTAGGTAGGCATGGCACGGGCAGCAAGCGGCGACAATAATGCCACCCACAGCGTGTCGCTGGCGTGCCTGTCGCCATGCGCGGCACTAATTCTGAAAAACTCACACAATGTGGATTATCCTTTCCTCATATTAAGATTTCGTGACTTGAGAATTGGACTCGGGTTCATAAATTATATAATAGTTACAACATGACAGAAATATAAGTACTCTGTTTGTTTTAGCATCTGTAAAGCCAAATATGGTGTATTTTATTAATTAAAAGTCGTGTGTTTAATGGTTAACCGAGTATTAAAATGTTAAATGTCGCGTAGAATTTTGGCTCGGCGCAAAAATTGCCGACATTTTGGCAGCGCACAGGGTCGATGTTACAGCGGCATTCCTAAATGCAACGAATACTTTGACTGTACCAACGCAAAATTATTTACTTTTATCAGTATTAGAGCCAGATTTAACTGCAGAGCGAATGGCTCGGCTCAACCGCTTTGGTGCCCTGGACTCAACGAAAATCTACGTTAAGTAACTTTTTTACCGTCGCATTCTTCCTTCATAAATAATCGCGTTGCCATTTGTTGTAGGTATTTATGGATATTCCCCCGATCCAGGCATGCCTAGTGGGGGCCACGTTTAAAATTTTTCGAAGTATACATATTATGCAGGTGTAGAAGCCTCCATTAGTTTATAATATCATGCCAAAAAAATTCTTCTTTTAAAGCGATGGAGCCATTTTAGTAATTTTTTTAAATGTTGATACTTTGTTCAGCGAGAGCGTGTTCCAGTGATGCGAACAAATGATGATCATACAGAATCAAGTCTGGAAAATCAGTCGCAAGCGTTAGGATTTCCCAATTGAACGACATGATCAACATAACTTAGTGTTGCTTTTTTTAAATATTCCGGTTATTTTTCATACAATGCTCGACATAAATCGATAATTTAGTGTTGATAGCAATCCGTGTTACCAGTTTTACCAAGGTTTAACAGCACTTAAGTTTTACAATTCGTTGTCTGCAAACTATTTCGATAGTATCCCACGCTCTTCGTTTTCCGGATCAAAACTACTAACATTTGAATGTTTGAACCACTCCAAACACTATGTTTTTCTAAGAGCATGTTTATCGTCGGGACGTCGCTGGATGCAGGCTGCCTCCAACAGGTCACTGTGGAAATCATTAGGAGAGGCCTATGTTCAGCAGTGGACTTCCTTTGGCTGATGGATGGATGGATGATGTTTATCGTAACCTACGGCAAGAATTCGATGCGATTCTGCAAACAGTCTTCTTCAAATGATAACCGACAGCCAATGGCGTCCCGCGTTTGCGTATCGTATCATAGTTCGTGGGTACAAAACTCGACATGTTTATGGTGATAGAAAAATGTACTGATGTATGGAACATGGGTTGTTGTGTATTGAAAATCTTCGTCAGATGATAGAGCAACGTGACGATACTGTCAATGCGGTGTTACGGCCCCTTTATTACAGATGACTACCGCCGTATTATATATAGCGAAATTCCGGTTTTATATTTCTATATCTGGTATATTGGCGATTTAGTATTAAGTGAGTTCAATGCTCATTAGTCAACAGTCACTCCTGTGGTGTAACACAAACGTCAAAAACCTCCGTAGCCAACATTTGTAACTACTCACTGCGCTGTGCATTAAGATACGAACACGTGTGTTGTAAACGTGTTACTTATCCGTGGGCTAACCCAATTCATAAGTAGGTTGCACAGCCGAGCGCCGAGCGCCGAGAGATGCACAAAGACGACATCTGAGCTGTCAAGTGCGCGACACTCGCCAGTCGCAGCCTCCTCCGCCGCGGAATTAAACGCTCACCCGCAGACATGCTGCACGGTGTGCACCGTGCACCACGCGCACTGAGGGAAATTACACGCTACTACTGTTTACTTTGGTGTTTATTTTAACATCCCTTTTGTAATAAACAACGTGTCGCTCAATGGTAACGGTCCTTTTACAGCCGATTAGCACAAGAGTAGTAGTAGGTAAGAGATGTTAATTAAAATTATTGCTTTTTATAATCAGCATTAATGTTAGAAAATCTACTGCTGAGGACATCCCTGCCGGAAAGACTTTTAGGGGTGTGTTTCATGTAGTAGAAGTAAATTACATCCATGCTCATGCCAGGGCATCTGTCCAACTGTGGGTGGACGACCAATGTATCGTAGAAGCGGTGATTATTTTCTATCAGATGAACCGACTGTTTGCTACTCTTACGGTTCTAAAACCATCGAGTGTGGTAACGCGTAACGGGTCTTTAAGTCAGCAAATGGGTATTAAGCTCATTGAAGCTGATGTAAACTTATCGAGTTCTGTTTTTTATCCTTCGTCATGTCAGTCATCCATTGTTGACTTGGAATTAACTAGGACCGCGTAATGTTATGTCAATATTTTTATTCCTTCAACAAGCATGAAAAAAGAGAACGCAAGTCGCAGGAAAAACATCAACAACTGACAGCTCTTTAGAAATGTTGCTTCGTGGAATTGGAAGGTATCGTTGTTGGCTAAGTAAGTAAGCAACTTTAGCGCTAAGTGGAACTCGTAATACGACCTTTGGGAATAAAATAAAAGTTTCTGTTGTGCCTATATTGGATGCTTAATTCTTATAGTACTGTAGCTTTGGTCTAGTGGTAGAGATCTTGAGCTCGAGTTACTATGAGTTTTTCGACTTAAAAGACAAGATTTATCTTATACTTTGTACCTTAGTGAGCGGGTGAGCGGGTGGTAAAATGTGATCTGATCGATTCTGCATAAAACGAAAGATACGCTGACACCACCGTAGTATGAGATAGAGGAAAGCAAGCGAGTTTATCTAACGCAAGTAATATTGCTTTTACAGTCAATTTATATTGTTATATCTTTAATTTAAACGTAATAAATGTATCTCCAATAGCCAACAGTGAATCTATGATCGAAATTATACGTGCATCCGTCTGTGAAATTATTATAAAGCGATATTTCATCAATTCTACCTTGTAACGGATAATTAATCATGATCAATCATATTTTAACTACAGTTCGTTTGTGTATTTGCATCGTTAAAATAAATGATGTTCATGATAAATATATAATAATAATAATAGTATTTTGAATGCGAGTGTAATTGTAGTCTGTCCGTTAACACCTCCATTAGTATAGAGGTGAGAGGAGCGGCGGGAGAATGTTGCTTTTAAAAAATATGTTTGTGTGTGATGGTTCTTGTCACTTAGCGAAATAAACATGTATGTGTGAAGTTGGCTCGCCACGCCGTGTGTGCATGTGTGTGTGTGTGTGTGTGCACGCCAGTGAAGAAATTTGAGGAGGTGCGCTAAACGAGCCCCGGTTATATTGCGATAAGTATAGTTAGCGGTGAGAAACGACGCCCGCACCGCCATCGCACCGTCACGCCGCCGCGCCGCCGCGCCATGCCATGCCGACCCAGCGTACCGCGACAAACACTGAGATTGCAGTACCACGACAAAGCACGAGGGGCCCCCACACGCGGCCTGCAACTCTATGACACCAAACTCTTTCACTCTAGTACATCACATTTACTTATAGATATTCACACAACGGTTAAAAGATACGTATATTACAAGCTACATACATACACACACAAACTCACGCTTCTTTCCCAGAAGGGGTAGGTAGCGGCGCCACCATTACATCTACATTTCGCCTTATATGTTCCATGATGTGATAGGGAGCGAGCCCCTCGTCATTTCGGGCACAAATTCCTGACTCCGGGCTGATAATGAATTCAAAAATTTATTATCACTTTGCCCGACCTGGGATTCGAACCCAAGACCTCAGTTTTGCAATAGTACCGTAGTACAACTACACCACCGAGGCAGTCTAAGACCTAAGTTAGTACTTAGTAAATAACTATTTATGATTTTTGTAGTATAATCACGGCTATCTTCCACGCCTGTTCTGACGGCAAAGTATCTTTGACGCTCATAAACAACTTCTACTTGAAAATTGTATAAGCATTAACTGTGGAAACGAAAATAACGAGTCAGAGGTAAAAAAACTGATGCCTTCGGTAATTCCACTCAGCAAATTATTAAGTACAATAAATATGTCAGAATTAATTGCATATTATATTCGGCTAGGTTTTTACCAGAACGTGTTAATAAGGAAATGTCAAGTGCGAGGCGAGGGGACAAACCTAAGTGATAAAAGGCAGCTGGGTTGAATAGACTGCTCGCTTGACAGCCGGAACTGACGACTTCACATGTTAGCAGCGCGGCGCGCCAGCTCGGCCCATTCCATGTAGCCATTGTTACGCACTTTAACTCTGTTCAATGCAAGTGTCCTTCACCCGCCTATAAGGTGCACCGTGCAAGTATTTTATGGGTATTTCAGTATATGGAGCATGGACTTCTGATGCGATACCCTTTAAGTGGTTCCTAAAAAAGTCATAATGTCGCCGACAATTATGTATTTGTGCAGGCCATTATCAAGTGGCAGCTTCCTCGTTCTCAGGCTTGTGTTTGTGCCATAAAGGCTATATTTTTAATAACTACAGAATAAGACAGTACGATGTGTATATTCTGCAGTAGTTATGTTGTTTTATGTAAAACGATCTGTAATTAATTTCAAGTTATAAGTTGTGGTGCGTTGTGTTGATTCCACGAGCCCTCGTTGCGTTGTCGCAGTACAGTCGTGCGGTGAAGTGTTCGCGTCGGGTTGTGCAAGCGTGTAAGGTGACGCTTAAAGTCGCGGGTTTTTATCAGCGCGCCAACAATTGCCCACAATCAACGCTCGAGCGCGAACAATCGCCGCCAGAACAATCGCCAATCGACTGGATGTGCTCCCCCCGCGCCGCGCCTCACCACCGCGACGCCATTGTGCCGCGGAAAAATGTCAAACGTATGCGAAACACTTCATTTGCATTATTTAGAATTGACCTTTTGAGAGCCATCCGCGATGCAGTGCCGCCACTGTATTGAAATCGTGTCGGTTTGAATTCCAAGAACTGAAACGAGTTTTCCATTAAACCAATAGCTGTCTAAAAACTCGCACTCTCAGTATTTGCACAGATGTATCGATGCTATTGACTGTTTAAAATCACATTTGATTTTGTTTAATAACATAAAACGTTTATTGTCAGTTCTGAAAATCATTTATTACTCATGGACGACGACATTTTTAATGACGATCGATTGGCGCATCAGATACGAGTATGATGTTTGCTTCCGGGAAAAAAGGGAAGTTGCGTGTCCAATCCCGGCACGAATAGTTAGCTAATGACATTTGTCCAGGTTTAGGCCTTTGTGGATATAAGACTTGTTTATAAAACGCATCCAAAATAAGAAAGCTATCAGAGTGTGGCGGAAGTAATATGGTTCACCCACCTATTTATTATGTTGTTATAATGAAAATGTATGTAATCACGTGTTTAGCAGTTTCCAACATGGTAATATATTAATGACTGGTTATGATGACATCACTGGGGCGCGGAGAGTATTGAGCTCACGATGTGGTCAGGTTTTTCCACCACCATTAGTAGCTGAGTGAAGTTTGTGGGTTTAATGGCCTCAAATGCGACCAGTGTTGGATGTCCTGCTGTGTCCGCGGCTAGGAATTCATTGTATGCAGCGCCGTCCGGTTCGTGTTGATTGTGAGATAAGTACTCAATATATCTAAGCATGTACTCGCGTGTAGTAGCGACATGTACGAGTAGTCTATCAACGTAATGTATGTATTTACCCAAATGTGTATTAGAGTGTACGCCATACCTGCTATCAATATGTTGTGTATTGAACAGTTAATCAAGCTATTTGTATGTCGTATTAATTTTCATTCGCTATAATATGATCTCTCCGAAAGATATTCCAGTTTGATAATATAATTTATGTATATCAGACAGTAAAAAGCTGTAGATTTGAGGTAAAAATTATCAATCTATACAAGCACCTACACGCAACCCCACGCCTTTATACCTATTTCCTGCGTGGTTTCATAAAGGCACGGATATCGATACGAGCAAGTCTATTATTTGCCACCCGCGGGTTTTCCGACAACACATATCGCTTGCGAGCCGTATTTTTTCCGCAGTTACTGCGAACCAGCGTACAGCCGGTATTTAGACCGGCGCGGCGGCCTCCCACTAATGCGCTCAGTTTTTTCCGATACGTGCTGAGAATGAATAGTTACTGGCGAAAGATATCGTCACCTACAGTAGCTGTAGAAAAAACGACCGCAGTACGGGACTCGCCAATGTCCAGTTTTGTAGCCGACATTGCTGTGTCTATAGCTTTTAGCTGTGATCGATTTTATTTTTTATTTCCAATAGAGGCGTGCTGTTACTAATGGTGCGGCTGTTCGTTGACTTTGCCATGTGCTGAACACTCCTTCAACGTCGCTACAAAGTCTTATTTAATTTAATGTTTTATTAATAAAATAGGTAAAAGCACGGTGTATGAAATGCCATAAAACATCTTTTAAACTTGCGAGATTTTTAAAACTTTATGTCAGTTCCGTTTTTACTATCCTACACCGCATTTATCTCTGACACAATAAAAGTCTTTCAAAGACGAAGTTTTCTCATACAAAATACAAAGTATTTTACTTCCGATACTAAAATATACACAAACATAAAGGCGACGCAAATTACCCATTTTTATTACGGTCATGTCCACATTATGTGTATAGATTTCCGAGCGAGGCCAAAAAATATTCGATGCTGTGTTCGCTACAACCGCTCACGTCAGCGATGACGTCACCGTCACATTTAATGTTATCAATCACTCTTTATATCCCTCTCCACACCCATCACATTAATTCAACCGATTTATCTAGCTATTTTCATATACAGGATACCATGAACCCATATTGCCAAACTCCTTCTATGGTAGAGTGAAATTTCTTTGAGTGAGTTTAATGTACAGCCAAATATAAACTGTAATGTTAAAAGCCGAGTACCGCGGCACTTAAATCCAGCACATGAAATTGAACAAATCATAAACGATACTCGCGGCGGTTTAATATCGCACTATGAATTAATTATACATTAGCATAACAGATGGACTATCGGAACTGGCAAATCATACGCATCCATATTATTGTATTACAATAAACCATGCACTTTATGATACGTGCTAATGTATTGCTATTGTTGAAGAGTGGAGCGCGGCGCACACCCGCGCTGTGTGCGCTTCATAAACACGGCTAATTCCATTAATGCATTGGCGATGCAGTGACGAACGCGCGCAGTGCGCCGCTCGCTTATTGTAATAGCTTTATACACTTCTTAGGAATAGTTATAACACTTATAAAGCCTCTTTAGTTCTGCGCGGAGTAAACTGTGCGGTTATTCGTCTGGTTTTCTAGTGTAGGTATTGCATCACGCATCTAGGTATCTTATTATGTTTGATACGAAATATACGGGATATTGTAAATAGTAGAGCCTCATTTCAGCCTCACCTGTGTACATCCGGTATCGATTAGATTGCCTTGTGTAGTTCGGCAAAGCGCTAATTATTTCTCCAGTATATGTCTAAGCTATTTCTGAGTTCATCGCGCACAATTAGCATTATCCGCGCTTAGACAAACAGACACACAGACAGACAAAATTTTTAAAAGTCATTGTCTTGGGATCTATTACATTAATATCATCCCCCCACGTTAGTTTTTCTCATTTCTCTTCCATGTACAGACATCGGTCGGTAACAAATTTATTGTACGTATACTCGTATTATTCGGTATTTAGTTTACTAAGGATGCTCGAATTACAAAGAGGTGTAACAATGTGAACACTTCTTCAATGGCAAAACGCAGCGTGCATTATAATACTGCAACTAAATAAAACAAGTTATATGAAGAAGCATAAATAAATAAATATCGGAAATACATACGTGAGTTAACATTTATAAACAAGTATTTTGTTAAAAATTATATCCTTAATGGTGTCTTGGGTTTACGCGAATGTTACACATTGAAATAAAACGAATTCTTACGGATTTTATCATTTGATTTAATTTTTACATATTTTTTTAATTTCCCGACTTTCTATCACTTTACAGTTTTCGTGGTTACGTTGGTGGTAGTGTTGTAGACGAAGCAAACACGATAACATTCGAAATATTTAAACGAAAATGCAATTTATAAATTGTAGCATACATTATAAATGTAAATAAATTACAATAAATATGCGAGTATAGTAGATAAATCATGTGTATCGGAGGCGTGTCCGGCGGACAGCAAGACGTGTATTAGCTAAAATAAACACGTGCCGAGCAGTAGCCGGTGCTGAGCGTCCTTGCCTCGCGACTCACGGAACATCCACACTGCGCTCCTCACTGTCGCTGTGTATGTGACAATTAGCTTAGCGTCCTATGAAAAAACTAGATTAAACGGTATTTTTTTTTTTTTTTATTCGGAAAACAAACAGTTCTATATCTAGGTAAAATACAATATTTAAATTACAATTAACAATTAACATGTTTTCACATTTATAAAGCTTATTACTAGGATTAACATTAAAAAGACATTTGATCTATAATTTTGTATTGAAAGTACTATTTTATTATACTAGCACGACAAAGTGAGTACGATGCTTTTAAAGACAAGCAATTCTAATAGAGCATCCTTATCATCTGGCTGGAGATGATTATGTCTCATCGGTCGATATATGTATCTTTGCCGGCTTGATCGAAATCGAGACGAAACTTGACGGTACAACTGGCGCTACAAGTTATGTTTTGGACAATGGTACCAATTCTGTCGACCTATTCCTGCAGTAATGTACAGTGTGATTCTACCACTCCCTAAACTTCCTTAACTTTAATAGTACTACATTTTAGAGTACTTACGTAGCTGATATTAACATTGTTATCAGCACAGCAATCCATAAAAATATGTAACAGTTTCATTGTAGCTCGGAAGGAACTATGTATAAAGTTGTTATATTGTCGGCTTATAGCAGTTATTCGCGCCGAGACCTCTCGCTCCTGAGTTGGCAACTTTTATGTGTCCTTACCACATCCAGCGTCGTAACTGGAGGTGCTACAGCGACGGGTGTTATGTACTCGTAACTTACACCAATACAAAGTCTCACGTCAGGTTTATTTTTTTTGTAATTATGTAATAGGAGGGAATACTAATAGATGGGCTATTATTATACACACAGGAGGAACCATCGCTGCGTTTTCGGTTTGTAGGAGAAATGTAGGGTCTTTTGATTCAGTTGAATTTAATTAATAGCTTTAAATATTCAACTTTAATATTTCCATTACATTTCATTACATTTTACCCGTAGCTTACATTTTAAGATGGAGAGACTGTGGCTCTATCCCCTACGCGGCAGTTTCCTCGCAAGCGCGTGTCACGAATGTAGAATAAAACCGCTCGTACAATTAGCTGGAGCAGCGTGCAGCTGGTACGTCCACAGATGGAGCGCCTCCGTGATTGTCGCCGAAGACATTGTACCGCGCTCACCCGGACCACACTTATTATGGAAATTGCCGCTCCGAGGAAATTGCTTGTGGCCGCGCCGTATTACTCCATCATGATGCTTAACTTTGTAGCAAATACCGACTAGCCGACCAATAACATGCACCGTACTTGCAAAATTCAGAGACGTCATATTATTATAGTTTTGATGTAGGTACCAAACTTTTCGAAGTAATATTATTAAAATCTTTAGCAACGGGCTCTTTGTAACATAATTCATTAATAGTTCATATCACAAAGGGTAGAAGTAAAAATTTTAGACAACAGCATAATCATTAAATAAGTCCAAATTAAGCGATTATTCAGAAACTAGTGATTAGCAGCCGTCATCCCTTGTATAACAAAGCAAAACCCCGTCTAGATTATAAATGGATACGGCAGTTATTTTTTAAGACATAAAATATAAGCAAACATATTACATTATAGAACATAGTTACGGTTTGACTGGTGCGAGGTTAGTATATCACGTCGCTCGGATGAGTGGCGATCGTGGCCGCCGCGCACGCCCACCGAAATGTAGCGCAGCACATGTCTTTAGCGACGTGCAATCTGCTGCAATAGTAACTGTACGCTTACAACTAGCAACTGCAATATGTACACTGCACAGCGGCCCACCCGGCCGCGCCTCCCGCGCACTAACAACGGAAGCACACGCATAAAACACAAGGAATATTGTGGTTAATGCTGACATCAATGTTAAATGACACGACCAAGGATGATGACTGCCGTAGTACATTGTGCATAGTTCCATTTTTTGTTCTTTTTGTTTGCATATTACCGGCAAACGATCAAACAGGTTACCTGATGGTAAGTGATCACTGCGGCTCATGAACATCCACAACGCTTGGTACCAGTAAGGGTATTGGGCATCCGGCAATATAACTCACAGCGATCTCCTGTGGTGGAGACTTGCAAATGTTTACTTGAAACGCATTATTTGAACGGAAACTAGAAACTCTTGGTTAGAATGGTTATTATAAGCACCAGTTCCAATGCAGTAATTCACTGTGTATATTTGATGAATCAGTTATACATGAATTCAACCTGCAACTTATATATTATACATATTTAAAGTAAATACATAGTTAAACTCAGAATACAAGTCTCCCAATGGATTTAATTAGCCAGTTGGATCCTAATAAGTAATTATATTATGGTCTGTATATATTTACATTCGTGCACGATGACATAATTCATAAAATACATAGATACGCAAATTATAACTGATATTTACGTTTGTAGTGCAATGGATCTGCAGATGAACTTAATTGATATATTTGCCTTATGCAGTGAATACAATACATAATTCATAACCACGTTAATATATGTATAATATTAATACATAGTAATATTCGGGAACTCCTCACTCTGTAATAATATATTCTGACTTTTATTACAACTAATAACTACCCAGTTATTTGTCCATAATCGGCTACGGCTGAGCACGCGACTCTACGTATAGATTTCAATTGAAAGGGCTATCGGCATAGTCGATCGCGCTGTCCCAGATCGGTTTGGCAGACTTCGCATACCTCAGAAATTCTTGTAAGGTCCTTAGTATTAAATTAAACAAATTCCATATAATCCCCGGCGTGTGGTATATTCACCCCGGCCCGAGGAGGCGCTCGTGTGCGAGTCAACGTGGCTGATGTGCAGCAATGCTTTCACAAAATATTGCTCGCCGCCGCCGCCGCGCGCCGCGGTACAAACACGCCGACCTTATATTAAAGCGTTACTTGGAGCCCGCGCCCGCCGGGATTACACCGTCCACTGCCTTTATATTGCGGCTCTAGCGCGAGTTTCCACTATTTTCCAAGTATTAAAATATCGCGTATAAAAGGTATAATAAACCTTTACGGCTCAGCCTTTGAGCGCTTCTATTAACGTCCGGCCGGCGGATATTATGGAGCTGTTACACTCATTGCGCAAATGTTCTGCGATATCTAGCTGACATGACTTTCAATTACGAGCTTAGTTTTTAATATAGAGTCTCTATGCTGAAACGCTAATGTGAGTGGCGTGCATGAATTGGTACGACTATGTGAGTTCCAGCCTTGGGTACAAATCACCATGAATCAATGAAACGTAAATGATCTTTATATAATGCAAGACTTTAAGGTAAAAAGAAAAAAAGACGATGACAGGCCGTTTAAAAATACGAAAAGATTGCGTTGAAACGTGAAATCTGAAGGAAATCAATAATTATACTAGTGACATTGAAGTTTTACAAAAAGTTAATTGAATGTTGGGTGCGCATGCATGGACACAAAGCGACAACATTAGGTTAATGCTATACTCGTGCAAAAACAAGATGCGCTTACACTCGCAGGATTAGGCGTCGCGAGCGGGACCCACAAACTGTCACCTACGACATGCTCCAGGTGACAGTAATGCGTAATGTAAGGAATCTAATTAAAAGCTTAAAACATCGTTATCCCTCGACTAAGCTCTTAACGAACATATATGTATGTGTAATCAATGACACCATGACGTAGTGTGGTTTTAAGCTAGAACAATTGCGAGAGACCTTAGGCGTGATAACTAGTTCCGTGTTCTTAGTTCTTACCAAGGCGATGACATACATACATACATACATAAACTCACGCCTTTTTCCCAGACGGGGTAAGCAGGGGTGCTACCAGGATACCCATATTTCGCCTTGTGTGCTCCGTCCTACGACGTGTTAGGTGGCGAGCCTATCGCCATATTGGGCCCAAATTACTGACTCCAGGCTGATAATGAATAGAAAAATCCAATATCAATAAATAGGGCAATGATGTATTGGAATATGTTTGTGGTGGAATCGCAAACTCCCTCAGATGCCCTCTATAAACATACCCATATACTTACTCATTAGGGACAAACCATAATACACGTATATTACTTTGAAGCCATGACTATATTTATTTGTTTTTAATATTCCGGTTCGACATTCTCAAACCCCAATCCCTCATTTCAGTCAGTTACCTGTCAGCTTTAGTTCATCGTCATTAATATTTCTTTCCAAAAATAATAACATTTCCGTCTGCATCCACCCAATAGCATGTACAATTTTAAAACCGAAATAATCGTATTATTGGTGATGCGTTTTGAAAGCCTCCCCACAAAGTATTCAAAACTCAATTACGAGCGAATGTGGTGCGTCGGTCTCGCGTGTAAACTTTAATTAAACTGTTTCATGCATTATATCAGTTTTCTATGCGCTCAAACGAACCAGCGAGGGACTGAATGAGCGCATGACCAAATCAACGAGCGATTTAATGTGCTAACCAAATTGCAGCCTCATAAATTGTGTGCATGACAGTTAGACGTGAAGTGCTTTTATTATTTTTTATTATATATGAGCACAGAGCAACAAACCCGGTGAATTATGTACCAATTATTAAGTGATGTCGTCTTCAACACTTGCTTGGTTTAGTGCCAGACTTTGAAGATGAATGTCAAAGAAGAAATCTGGGATGGCCGATAGCAATGATTATTTTTTTCTGTTCGGTCATTTCACTAACTAAAAACGCGACTTCAAACTATAACTTTGCGTCGATCTTCTGTAAAACGGTAGTTTGAGGCACTCAGTCCATGCAGTATTCTAAATTGGTTGCAGATCACAATTACTTTAAAAAGAAACGAGTTTGCACATAACAATATCGTGCATGATGTGTGAATGCGAGCTGGGTGTTAACTCGCGCAGATAATATTAAAGTAACGTTGAACACGACGTCGTAAAACATAATATTTATTGTGTTATAGCGCGGGACATAAAACACATTGTCTAACGCTACAATACCATCTATCGGCCCCTGTTACTTGTTACTCGTTACTGCTATACGAGCACAAAACAATTGTACTTTATGACACTGTCAGTACTCAGTAGCATGTGCGCCACGAAAATTTAATTTTGCGTTACTTTTTTCCGTATATCCTTTTTTATTAAAATGTAACTTTTAGAATAATTCTGCTTGCTGCGTTCTAAATGGAAACTTTGTATCGTTTGTTTATTGCAAATGTTAAATAAGTAACTAATAATAATTTTATAACTTCGTGCAGAAGTAAAAAACAGACGCCCATTGCGTCATATTTCTTGAGATTTATATTTAGTACAGAAGACTGCGTCAAGCGCCCTCGTGAAGTTCTTGCATCATAATATCGTTGCCTTGAACAAATTAATAAGAAGCTGTTATTACTGTTAAGTCTTCCTGCGCGCATCAATAGGGCGTATCCCCAGCGTAAGTGTAGGAGGCTTTATCAAGGATATTAGCAAAGTATTGCCGAGGCGGCGCCGACACGACGTCATCGCGACCAGCCTTATCAGCCCTCACATGAAAGAGGATTGTCTAACGCGGCCACGTCGTAAGTAACGCATAAAACAATTTGCAATTTGCTTCTTTACTCGTCGTTTCTAAATATATTTTTGGTGGCCGTGACATAGGTAAGAACTAAGAGTATTGAGACAGCGCAACTCGACACTTGGCTAACATTGATTAAACGTAGCTGTAAACGTTTTATGTGCACGTATTAACTTAATCGTTCACCCAAAACGATATATTTATGATTCCAATAAACTGTTGTATTCATTATGGAGACATAATATTTTATTACCGTAATCTTTCGACTGTGAACCGGAATAAAAGTGAAACGATACGCGTGGGAATACGCAGCATTTGCGCCGGAAGTGTTCACTTACGTGCATGCTTGTCGGATTCGAACCTTGGCCAGGGGGCAGGTGGCGTGGGGTGGTGCGGCGAGGGTGGCGCGGGTGAGTTGCGCTTATATTATTGCAAGCGAAGTCGTACAAGTCTCCCGTCTTGTGTTACTGTATCGGATGTCAAGTGTGCGCGCGCACATCGAGGAGCTCTCCCGTGGAGCGTTGCCCGTGGTAACCGACCGCTTTACACGTCAAAGCTCACTTTATTGCCATGAATTAAGGTCTATTATTGAAGTTGAAGAGCGATTGCATTGAGACGGATGCCGTACAGATGTTTTGCGCATTAAGAAAACATGAATTACTAGTTCAATAGGAGTTGACGTGGAGTTCCAGCCGAACGGACATACACACGCGCGCCGTTTTGTACACGCTCTATTACGAGCTGAAAGAGACTTGTCTGTCTGTATAAAAGGATTATGTTTGGAAGATATTGAATAGAAGGAGCAGCGCGGGGCCGGCGGCGGCAACCTTCAGGTGGGTGACTTCTACGTGACCCGCGCCGCGCGACTCATATTAAATACACTACATTATGTACGCTTTTTCATTTACTTTTTCTGTTGATGTTAAGCACTGTTTATAGCTTAGGTCGGGTGTATCACGGAGTGTTTACAAAGTAAAGGTGCGGATATAGTCGGACCAAACGACGCGACCTCGTTTTTTGAATTCATAATCATCATCTGCATAACGATGAGAAGACATCCAAAACCTGTTAGAGTCAGTTTCTAGTTCTGCTTCCTTTCGGGATGAATGAGTATATTTTCACTTCCATTGGCATGCAGGCTTAGTGGGCGGTATTCCCAAGGTAATCGACAGTGTTATATCCGGTTACCCTTTACTAAGAGATCCGAAGTAATTGTCCCACTAGGTTGGCTTGACACTTCAAGCGTTGCGTAACGGAGACCTACATTAAGGAAATGTAATTTCTTTGGTAATAACTTGTCACATTCGTAGAAAGGTTACTTAAATGCTCTCATTAAACACAGGTACTAAATGGTACGAGTTTGACAAGTCGGTGTTATTCGCTCGCTACAGTTATGTGTGCACATGCTCGGCTCGGAGATTTCCACTGGCGCTAAGTACCGTGGGAGCCATGCAAGAAGGAAAGCGCTGTGATGCCATGTGACTCGGCGGCAGTACTTCTAACATACCTATAACCTAAGTTGCCATATGCAATTGTGTTCGGGTCTATATACTCGTATTGATAACTGTGATCGCCTGACGTGGATCTACTCTAGGCAAGAGGCTCTCTTCATCTACGTGTGTGGCAAACGACTTTAGACTGCTTGGCCCATGCTAATTGAATGCAGATTGATGAATGCACATTCTTAGTCGGTCTAAATATAATCTTTAATCATGTAATATATAAACACCTTTGTAAAATATTATGCACGGTCCTCTTTTCACATCTTTAGATGCCAGCAGAAGGTGGCACATAAAGCAATAATGAAAAGATCCTTGAGTCCTGAGTCTATACAGAATACAGATATGATGCGAAGTTATCGATACGACAGGCGCGTGGGCGGGATGTTCTCTAGTATACGAGTATATACGAATGGAAAACTTTTCAATGCTGAGAAAGTAATAAAGAGTAGTTGAGTGTTGCCGGTTGATTGGAGACACGACGGGGCTCTTTATGCGACGAGACTTGTACTTCATCCCATGTCTTGGGAACTTGTTTAGTATCTTGTGAAGATATTCCGAATATAATATCAACAGATTTAATTAGGCCTGTAAAATTGAATGTCACTGATTACGATCCTCAGATTTTGTCGTCTAATTGCAGTCAAGCAATTTACAAAGATCGTAACTTCAACTAGCTGAAAGGCGATCTTCACTACGTTTGCCATTGAAAATTGAATAAAGTCATTAAACTTAGATCCGTTATGGACAGTTTCCAGTAGCTGGGATAGTTTGAAATATTTTATTCCTTTGACAAAAACTGTGTCTCGAAATCGATGCTTTTTTGCTTTGGATCTTTTTTGGTATCAGAATGCTCTTAATGCTCATTAATAATAATTAAAATAATCTGCGACTAAGTTCAGCAGCCATAGATTCTATAAATGTTTAATGCCAGCACGGAGCGATGGATCCTTGATTAGTTCCTAGTACGTGTTGTTTATGTGCGTATGTTTTGGGGTCATGCTCATGGATGTTTATGAGTACACATATCTCTGCCACCCACGATACCGGGTAAGTGCGCGGGGGGCGGGACAGGGCGGCGGTTTGTTATTTTACGGGGGGCATCTGGTACGCAGAGCAAATAAAATGAGCGTATTAGAGGCGAGTGGAGTCCCGTGTCCGGGCTGTAGCGGCGCATGATTGATGTGACAGCAGTAACGAGTGTGCTCGTGTCGACCGCCGCCGCGGCGCACTACGCCACCGGGAACTATGGGCCCCGAGAATACATTGCAAGTACGTCCTATACGCGATGCTAATTTTTATAAAGCTATCTTTATGTATGAAATAGGTCATATATAAAAATAGCTTGATATAGATCAAGCCTTGCAAAAATATCACGTTAAATACCTCGCAGCAAACTGCCATTATAAGAGAAATCCTATTTAATGTCAGTAATACGATGGCCAACGAACATTATCATTTTATACAAGTATAACACATTGATTGCTTAAACAATGGATACAAAGTAATAGCCGTAAGCCATAACTTTTTATGGTGAATTTTGATTAAGTAAATATGAATGTTTGAAAATATGTATGAATGTATATTATTATTATTATTTTAATGCAATATTTCTACGTTGTTCTCCCAAAGTTTGGGGAGTACACCAAAGTACCGAGCTTTTGGCCAAAGTACTTTAGTGGTGTTCGTACGGAATTTTCTGTCTACTCAATAGAGAGGAACTTCCTTACTATCCTGCATGTATTAAGTATTACTGCCTTCTGTAAGAGTATGTATGTAAGTGGATGGATGTTTAGGGTTTTAAGACTTGTGTGGAGTGTTTTAGGGATAACGCCGGTACTGGAAATTATAATGGGTATAGTCTTTACAGTTTGGACTCTCCACTGGGTCTTAAGTTCAATGGATAAGTCCGTGTATTTTGTTAGTTTATTAGTATGCGTGGGTGTCAGATTATGTGTATTAGGTATGGCAATGTCAATAAGGAATACTGTTTTGTTTTGTTTGTCGTGTAGTGTAATGTCAGGTCTGTTATGGTGTATGGTCTTGTCAGTCAGTATGGTTCTGTCCCAGTACAGTTTGTAGTCAGGTGAGTCGAGTATGGTTTGAGGAGTGTATTTATAGTACGCTGTTGTTTCTGTAATGAGTTTATATTTGTATGCTAGTGTCTGGTGTATGATTGCCGCTACCTGGTCGTGTCTGTGCTTATAGTCTGTCTGTGTGATGAATGAACATGCTCCTGTGATGTGTTGTATTGTTTCGGGTTGTTTATGGCAGTGGCGGCAGTGGTCGCTAATGAGACTACTGTCACGTATGATGTGTTTTCTATAATTCTTGGTGTCTATGACTTGATCTTGAATTGCTACCATAAATCCCTCTGTTTCCGGGAACAACTCGCCTCGTCTCAACCACGCGTTTGACGCTATCTTGTCCACGTTTGGGTTGTTTAAATCGAGGCGGTGGCGGCCGTGTAGGGATTTTTGGAGCCAAGTATCAATTTTTTGTTGGTTAGTATTTATTACTAATTGTTTAGTATGGTCAGCGAGTTTAAGTGGTGTGTATGTGTCTGCTTGGGATATGGCCTTGTGTAGTGTAGAATGTTGTGAGTATGTGTGGAAATACTTTCTAAGTGATACGATCTGTTTGTTGTGTAAATTATTTATGTCAATGAGTCCTCTGCCACCCTCATGTTTAGGCAAAGTTAATCTCTGAATGCACGCGCGCGGATGATGTTTCCTATATTTGGTCATAGTTGTGTTAATAGTTCGCTGTAGGTTTTTTAAATTTGTGTCCAACGGATAACTCCAAATGAGTATGTTAATATAGGTACTGCGTAAGTGTTAATTGCTTTGATAATATTGCGTGCATTCAGTTGAGTGTTTAATATTTTGTGTAGTCTGTTTCTGAAATTTTGTTGTAGTGCCGCTTTCATGTCTTTATGATGGATCTGTCGTGACTGGTTATATCCTAAATATTTATACCCTTCTTCGGGGTTTACAGAATCTATTACGTCATGATTAATTAATTCATAAGAACATGTTGTATCTACTATTCCTTTATTAACAGATTGGATTTTGCATTTATCTATTCCAAATTCCATTTGTATATCACGAGAGAAAGTCTGTGTAATGTCGGCAAGTGTGTGTATCTCATCTAATGTGCTTCCAAACAATTTGATATCGTCCATGTACATGAGGTGTGACAGTTTAGTTTCTTGTGCATCATGTTTAACTTTAAAACCTAAAACATTATTATTTAACATATTGGAGAGTGCATTAAGTGCTAAACAAAACCACAGGGGGCTCAGAGCATCGCCTTGGAATATGCCTCTTTTAATGGGGATGAATTCCGTTTCGGTTCTATTATTATCACTGCATATTGTTAACTTAGTGTTCCAATTTGACATGGTTTTTTCCAGGAAGGAGGTAATTGCGGGATGGATTTTGTAGTGTTTTAATATGTATATAAGCCAGGAATGTGGTACGGAGTCAAATGCTTTTTTGTAGTCGATGTACATTGTGTGGATACTACGTTTCTGAGCAAGTGCTTGGTTTGAGGCTACGTCGATCGTAAGTTGCTCTTTGCACCCTTGACTATGTTTACGACATCCTTTTTGTTCTTCTGCCAAAATTTTATATTTATCTATGTACTCGTATATGGACTCACTTAAACATGATGTGATGATTTTATAAATATTCTGTAAGCAAGTGATTGGTCGGTACTTCGCGGTGTTTGCTGTATCAGATAAGTCTTTGGGAATCATGTATGTAGTACCCTGTGTGACGTAATATGGCAATGCATGAGGTAAACGAATAAATGTATTTATATGATTTAGCAGTAATGTATGTGTACATGTGAATTTCTTGTACCAGAAGTTGTGGATGCTATCTGACCCAGAGGCTTTCCAATTGTGTGTTTTATGTATTACACGTGTTAAAAGATCTATATGGATTTGGTCAAAATCCATTCCTGGTATGCTGTTCAATCTCTGCTTATCATCCTCGACCCATTGATTGTTCCTGTGTTGAACAGGATTGGACCAGATTTGAGACCAGAATTTTTGTAATGCTTCGGATGTAGGTAACGCAAATGTCTGTGTCGATACGTCATGTTTTTGTGTAAGTTTTCTATAGAAAAGTTTTTCACTGTTATAAAATTGTTTATTTTGTGCTTTCCTCTTTGTTGTTTCTTTATATCTCCTTAGTCTACTGGCAAGTGTGTTCAGTTTCTGTTTTAAGGTATCAAGATAGTGCGTAATATCTGTGTTTGGTGTGTCGTGTTGAGAATGAATGTTGTATTGCTGTTTCATTTTATTAATGTGTTTTTCTAAAGCTACAGACCTAACTCCTCTAGTATATTCAGTCATTCTTCCTATATTTACTCTTAGTCTTTCTATTCTTTCTTCGAGGCGTTGTTGCCATCTAGGCACTCGTGAGGGCTTGTTATGAGACGTAATGTTTTCCTCTAGGATCCTGACACCGTTAAATTTAGTTGCAGCATAGGCCCCACAATAGATAATCGTTTGAGTTATGTTAAAATTGGTATCAGACGATAATAACTTAGGGAGTACATCAGAATTCAGATGACTTATGATTGCAGCTAGTTTTTTCGATGATCTCAATTTTGGTAAATAGGGTCGAGATGTAGGTTGCGTGTCTTGGAATTTGTTAAAAGCTTCTAAAAACAGATTCTCTAACTGTAGTTTTAGTTCTGGGGTTAGTCTAGTATTTATGTCTATTGTATTTCTCGGCGTCTGGTTTTGATGGCAATCTGTTATTTGCATTCGATCTAAGTTATTAAGTGTTTGATTCTGAGACACAGGTAGCGTATCATCGTTGTTTTGTGGGTGGATTGTACTTAACTCACATCGGACTTCCTCTAGAATTTTATTTAATTGTTCTGACGACAGGAGTTTATTATTAACAATCGATCGGCGTTGGTCGGATATTCTTTGTGCAGTGAGATGGGAGAGCGAAGGATAATTAGAAATGACGTCTTGATGTAATAATGATCTATAGGTGTTTCAGTTTGTAGTTTTGTGAGTTTGTAATAGCTTCTCATTATAGCTTCATTTAATTCAACTGTCCATCTCATCCTTCTAGTTTGTGTATTTTCTATGTTAATAATAGGGGCTGGTTGGTTTTGAAGTAGGTTTTTTACTTCTTCTTTAATACTGAATATTTCTTGGGTTGTTAGGAAGTTTCTCTGCACTATAGGTCGCCTTTGGTCTCCCACTCTCTGCTTACCAACTTGCATATCCGGAAACTGCTCTGTAAATCGTGTGTGCAATGGTGTAAGATACTGTTTAGTGTTGGTTTCCAAATCGGTGAGAATGAAATAATGGCGCATAATGAAAATATTCATGTCTTTCGTCCATGTCTTGCGTGTGCGCCGGCCGCCCATAATGGGTGCAGTAACTTCGGCTGAAATAGCCTCCTGCACAACATCCTGGACGGATTGAAATGATGATGTAAGTGATGAGTTAGATAAGTCAGGCCCGCGATTTCTGTCAAGGAAAGATGGCGGTGATGAAGGGGGTGACGAGAATAAAGATGATGGTGAAGAGCATGACAACTGGTCATGTGGAGCTGCAGCAGCTTGAAGCTGGGCAGTTCCATGCGATACGGTGCCCTCCCCAGAATACGTAGGGCAGCCCGAGCCAGAAGGCCCGGGGCGGGGTTCTCCATCGTGTTCCACTCCGGTACCCGCCTGGGGTAATGTCCTGTTTCTTAGGCGCATCGCATGAATTTTGGGTAATTCTAGAGCTTCGTTGGTCATTGGTGAGTATATAGCTAGGAGCTGCCAATGTCCGCCCCTCACGCGGCATCAGGTGGTCGTGCCGGACGTGAAGTTAGTTTGTAAGGGGCTTATTATTATTTTTATTAAAAAATACATTTTTCGGATCCGAGTGGTCGGCATGCAGCACGTCGGGTGCCGAACACTCGGATCCGAGTGCTAGGGATGGCAATTGTTTATTAACTAAAATGTCATCATGTGGTGACTTAAAAAAACAGTAAGTAAATAAAACAATTATGCATCTGGAGAATTATTTATTTAGAAAGATATATTAATCAATCTATGCAAAGAAGCATTAAAATCTACAATTATAAAAAACAAAAAAACATAATACTTAATTATAAGTTCAACTGAAAAATGACACTCTGAATCACAGTATGTTACGTACACAAAGAAAAAAATACTTAAAATAAAATAAAAAAACTTAGGAATGTGCCTGACAGAAACATTGTGTACAGAAGCCTGGAGAACCTTCACATTGCTTACATTCGTAAATGGTTTGCACTCTCTTTTTCTGGGCTTTGCAGCCTTTGCATTCCTTTCGGGCCACTTCGGTGGTTTCCTTCATGACTCTTCCTACCTTCTTTTGTCTCACTCGGGTCTTTTCTATTTTGGTAAGTTGATGTTTCACTTTCAAAACATTGCGTTGATTGACATCATGAGGATCAGGTAGAAGCCTTTCCAGTATGCTCAAACGGAAATCGTACAGATTCATTTTATTAGTCGCCGAAAATTTGTTGTACAAGTACATTGCATTACTGAGGCTCATTTGCAGCATATGAACAAACAGCTTCTTGTACCAGCGCAGCGTCTTTCTTTGGACTGGGTAATAAGCGAGCATCTGATCTTGAAGATCTATGCCCGACATAAAGTTATTGTAATGGACAATTGCGCTTGGTTTCAATACTACAGATCCCCTTTTGGAAGTAGTTTCCAGCATCTCGTCACCATGTTCTGTGGAAATATATAATACGTAACGTTTGTCTCTCCACTTACCAATATGAACCCCGTTCAAGAACAAGGATTTGTTTTCTCCTTTTTTCAATGGGATAGTCCCAATTTCAACAGGATTATCTCTGCGCTTTTTTCTTAACGTTCCTGTGCAGTACGTCTGTCGATCTAGCAATTTCACAGCCAAACCATAAGAATTGTAGTAATTGTCCATGTACACATGGTGGCCAGAATCTAGTCTCTCTTCGAGGAGTTCAAAGACGACCTTGCTGGCATGACCCTGTCCTGACGTCTCATCATTGGCACCTGCGTAAACTTGACATTTTAAAACGGTGCCATCTGGCTCTGCCAAGACATAAAGTTTGATGCCATATTTGTGCCTTTTGTTCTTAATGTACTGTCTGAACAGCAGTCGTCCGCGCCACAAAACCATGGACTCATCCAATGATAGCTGTTTACCCGGACGGTAAATATTTATCATTCTATTATTAAAATGATCCATAAATGGTCGAATTTTTATTAGGCGGTCTTCTTCGCTTGTTTCCGACGTGAAGTGCAGGCATCGTAATATCAATAAGAAACGGTTTCGAGACATAAATTGACCGAAGCATGGAATATTAAATAAATAGTGCCGTTTCCAGTAATCGCATATACGATTTAGCTGAATTGTTCCAGTGTGCAGAAGGAGTCCGAGAAATGTCATCAGTTCTTCTTTAGTTAAAACTTTCCAGTTGTTTATTCGTGAGTTGCGCTTTACATTATCTGCAGCACCCATTCTTACTGCATTTGCATTCGTCTCTCGAACAATCAGATCTAATAAATCATCATCAATAAATAAACGGAACGCATCGTAAGGATCTGTTGGAGGCGGCACCAAGAGTTGTTGTTCCGTGGTAAAGTCGATAGTTTTCATTGAATTTGGGTTAGAGCTCCAGGTGGTAGTGGCTCCTTGATGAGAAGGTGAGTTATTGGGTGAATTTTGAGGTGACGGGGCATCATGGTTATCGCTTGGCAAGTCGGGAGTACTACTTTCAGATCTTAGAACGGGAAAAGCCGGAGGGGCGTCATTATGCTCTGACGAGAAGTTCGGAGTCACCGCATTAGATCTCAGAAGCGACATGCTAGGCGTAGAAATGTTACCCAAGTATAGATTCTCTGGCAAATCGGGCAGTACGTCTCTATAATCTTGTACGATAGAGGGCGATGAAAGACGTTCAATTTCGCAATTGATCTCATAATTGTCAAGTCTGTCAAATTCTAGTTGGCGAAACGCAGGCCTCGATGCTGAGAAAACTGGTAACGTTGAAGACTGAGCTGATGTATCACGCGTACCTGGTATATTCGCTCCCTTGCGGCCATCACTAACCATTGCTTTCAGTCGCTTAGGTTCAATAATAGGGCTACCGTCTGACTCACTCAAACCTCGCTTTGATGCCTGTGACCTTGAATCATCACTTTGTCGACGCTTTTTTGTAGCACTTTTACCAGTCGACGGCCGAGCCCTACTGTCCATTTTGGCTAAAAAATAGCGTCCTGTCTATCGTGTATACAAATCACCACAACACTATTAGAATGAAACCAATTATCTTTTTCGTAAGTTGATTATATTGCCAGAGTGGCCGCGCAAAACAATGTGAGCTCGCTTCGAACGCCGGTGCGTTACTAGCCAAAACAAAATGAATGGGACGCTTGCACGGATCCGAGTGGGCGGCACCGTTACTATGGCCCCGCCCCACTCAGATCCGAGTGAAGAGCACAGAATGTGTTAATATGTTAATAATAAATTAATATTAGTGAAACAATTGCCACGGTGGCGTAGTCGTTCTAGTTGGCGTAGTTGTGCCCGATATTGCAATAGGCTCGCCTCCTATCACATCATGGGACGGAACACACAAGGCGATGAGCGGGTGTCCTGGTAGCACCTCTACCTAACCCTTCTCGGAAAAGGCGTGAGTTTATGTATGTAGGTATGTGAAAGAATTGTAGTTCACAACAACAATGTTTCACAGAATGAATATGTTTTCGAAAAACATATTATGGAAAAAAATATAAAAACACTAATTGTAGTTGTATAGGTATTTGTACAAAAGTTGAATAGTAAGCAGGTCCTGAGTGCGTCCGGAAGTTGAGTGATAAATGGAAAGCGTCTGTGTCAGCGTGGCGCGGGCGTGGCGCGGACGTGGCGCGGTGCCGAGCCGGGTACAAACAATATCACGTCCCGTACCCTCGTGCTCGCGTGCGCCACGTAATCATAACATATATTATCTATTATATATCAGCACGTGTGCTTTAATACAGGGCAATCGCTCACGGCTGACCGCGGATTCTTCTACAATTGTACAGTTGGTGTATTTCACATACCTAATTCTTTTTTATGCAGTTTTTTCACGATGATAGCTTCGCCACTAATGCGCCTGATAAATACTAATTCACCAGCAAGTAATAGTCAACAAGTCAGAATTATGCCCTAGGATGTGAATATGCGACTAATGTTTCGGCAGTCTGGTTCGATTCCTTACCAACCGACCACCATGGACTTTTTGATGAGGTGGATTTTTGTAACAGCTACCGGATAAGTCGGCTGTGTCTAGTCCAGATATTTCCGGTCGGTCGGGTTCAGTGCGTGCGCGTTGTGTCGGCGGCAGTGAGCGCGCGGTGTCATTGTGTTGTTATTACTGCGGTGATTATGTTGTTTGTTGTTCCGCCGCCCGCGCCGCCCGCGCCGTGCCGTGTCGTGTGTCGTGTCGTGCCCGCGCTTATTAACAAACGCTTTTTATAACAATTAGCGCCATTACCGTAATCACCGGCTGTTTCGTGTTTATCCTTAATGTGCTGTTAAATAAATAAATACCCATATATGTATACATATAAGCAGTATGTACCCGCATACGCACGCACTCATAATTACGTGCTTTACGTAGTTGCATGCGCTGCCAGCTAAATATAATTATTTTTGTACACGAATATTACAGAGAAAGGAAGTGGTGCTTGCGTTTTTGGGCATCATAAAATTCTCTCAATTAATTTATATTTTGAAGGTGGAGCTCTGGGCAGGTTTTATTTAGTACTGCAACACTGTTAGTGATAACTGAGCATTAAGAGAACTAACGCTGGGGTCAACAATGTCTCGGGGTGGCGACCCAGTACAGCGCTATACAATGCTTAATAATAATAACCTTAAAGTGTTAATGCTCTTCTTTATGGGCAGTCGTGACTCTTACTATCAAACGCCGACTCTGTGTCTTCGTTTTTGCTAATAAAAAATCTTATAAACGATGCTTGAATTTAACGACTTTACATTTTATAACACTTGGGAAAACCAAACCGGAAATCAAACCCGCGCCACCTGGCAACATTATCTAAGTGTGTCGTCGATCGAGTTGATCTCACGTTACTATAATGTTACGTTAGCAACAGTAAAAGTAAACAATGGTCGGTGGTCACATTTCACCGTTGCAGGTGGGCGCCAAGTGGGTCACCTATTGAGTGGAGTGGCGGTACGTCACCCGCATCGCAAGTCACAGCTCAGTGGCGACATCTAGCATGCAGGACGCGGCGTTGGACGCTCTGTAATCACTATCGGATCCACAGTACTATGCGTTGGCGGAGACAAATGACAATCAAACTTGATTTACTTACTCTTTTATAGTCGATTTCAGAGGAGAGGCGCGAGTAAAGCAATACCGGCACATCTACATATATTACTCCGGGGAGTCCGGGACTCCACAACTGTAAGGATCAATGGCCATAGTCCACCACTCAGGTCAAGTGCGAGTGGGTGGATTTCACATGCCTTTGATTCTTTGTATTGCACAGGTCCGACAAACGAGCAAGCAAGTCACCTGATGGTAAGTGATCACTACCTCCCATGAACATCCACAAGGCATGGTTCATAGATGTGTTGCCGGCCCTTAAAATCAAGAGAGGAAAAGGATATTGGGCATCCCGCAATCTCACTCACCAAACTCGACAGCTAAGCTGTCGCTTCACGTCGATTTCCTGTGAGACAATGGTACCACCCCGGACGAGCCTGCCCATTTACGCCGAGTCATGACTGCCAACAGCGTGGTTCTACCACGTGACATCTTCCTTTATTGCCCACCCTTGAGCAACAGTCAAATAGAAATATAATCTGACAAACATATTTTTTTAAATTACGCACCGCATCTACAATACCCGCACAATAAGGCAACTTTTAATGATATTTATTAACCTTCCAATTTTTTATGTCCCTATATTTTATCTATTCGGTTGGTTTCAAGCATTTACCCTGTTTGAGTATCTACATAGCAAGTGGCAGGCGACGTCACGGCACGAACAACTCAGTATTCCGCGGCCGCCGCCTTATTACAATACTTCACTATTAACGAGGGATCCGGTTCTGCAAAGTATTCAAAGTGACTACAAATAATTGCATACAAAGCGAATCCCCGAATCAAATGTCGAGACGAAATAGGGAGAGTAATGGCTCGCTAGTCGCGCCGCAAATAATATGAAGGGAAACGAGATTTGTTCCACGTCTGATGTCTGTGGCCGTGTCTGACACTCTGAGCAAGCCCGCGATATACGCTACGTGTACTTGTGTACGTGGCCGGGCACCATATGGCCTGCCATTCGTGAGCTGCTATTACTTCTTATTTATTTATTATGTATTCAAAAAGAATACAAATTACACATGCATAAATTATTTCTATAGTCTCCGTGGCGCCGTTATGTAGACGCCGGCTGTGGAACGTGCGGCAGCGGGTTTGATCGCCGCCCCGAGACAAATATTTGTGTGATCCACAGGCATTTATGAGACCGAAAAGTCTCGTAGTTTCTGATTCCCACGTCACAATATTAATCATCGTGTGGGGTCAGGACTATATATTTGGCCGTTGGCTATAATATTTAAAACATTGTTTTCCTAGGAAACCTGGTTTAAGCAAAGCCTGTAGCGCATCGCTTATAATTCGTATTTTGGTTTTTTTAATGACGCGTGCACATGTAATTTGAGTTCTTTAACATAGTACAAGATTAGGTTTATTATTATTATACGCATGGAATAACCCATTAAAATTGTTCTTACCGTATTATTTTATTCAAATAATATAAATACCTGCCTTATTCAAAAACTGAATGACAGACTCTAAATAATGTATCTAATAATTATGGACGAACTAATAATACTTAGTAGTTTTCTAGCCACACGGTCGACACATGTCATTTATTTGCTATTATTATTTATTAACTTATTTTTAAAATTTACTGCCAATATATATTTAACCAAAGCATTTCATGAGCAAAGTAGGTCAGGTACCAGCGTGTTGGTGCGCCCACTGCGCTGGAATGGCGGGATGGCATTCAGGATGACCACACTGCACGCAAAAAATATCTAGTCTTTATGCTTCGGAGAGCAAGCCAACCCGCCGCTGTTGGTTGCTCTCATGTTGATGTTTCCAATAGCAGCGATCACTATATTAAATAAGCTGTTGTGAATACTTTGATATCGAATGATAATATAGCTGCTAATATTAATACAATTTATCTGTACATTTTGTTTTGGTTTACATCATTTGGGTGGTTATTATTTCCGATGGAGAGATATTTATATATTTTTACTAGCGGCCCGGCCCAGCTTCGCCTGGGTGCTAAGATGTTTAGACTCCACTCCACACCAGAAATATCTTATTCCCGTTCAAACTTTTGTACTCCTGAACTCAACCTAAGTACCTACTATCCCTTTTCCTATCGTATCCCATCCCATCTCATCTGGCTCCTTTTCTTTCTGTTACATCCCGTCCCATTATTTCCCATCGAATGCAATCCGGATCCGACCGGTTTCATCGCGTTCGTCCCACTTTATCCCATTTCATCCCTTAATGCCTAAATAGGCAAGTTGTAATTTTTTTGTAATTGCTTTTATTTTGTAGATAGGCCTTATATAAACACGAAAATATGACGAATATCATTTAAAAAATAAGCAAACACAAATACTTTGCAAAAATCCTGCTAAAACTTTCCGCTCAGCCAAAATTCTGACTACGAAATTGATTTTTTAAAGTATAATGAACTACTTATTTTAAATTTAATTAATTTTATAGCGTCAACAACACGTGGTAATTATACTGTTAAAATGTAGCTTATATGACACGTTCGTAGATTTACCATAGCAGCGCCATCTATTGATTACTTACTCAACCCAGTCGAAAGGTATCGACATCTGTTAGAATCATTTGGAGTTAACAGATGATTGTGACTGTCAAATAATAACAGACAAATAATTAGCAATAAATTAAAATTGCGACTATAATTTGAGATTTAAACTATCCTATCTCTCAAGTTGGATCGAACTGCACATGGTGTGCAAATTTTATTATAATCGGTTAAGTAGTTTAGGAGTCCATTGAGGACAAACATTGTGACACGAGATTTATATATATTAAGATATGATTGTGTCTAATCTTGTGGTCTCGTATGAACATCGGCAATTTATCTACAACAAAATGCTTTAAATAACTGAAGGTTCCTTTAATATGATATTGTTTACTTTCTAATTGAAAAGCTAAGCGAAGTTTAATTACAATTCTCAGTGTATCATTAAATGAATATCCTTGTGTTGGGCGCTTGGGCCCCGTGCAAGCGAGAGTGAAGGAAGTCGGCGGCAGTGCACGCTGCACGTGGCGCGCACCGCGGATACTCGTTATTCAGTTGTGTCGCCTGTCGGGGCAGTGGGCACCACAAAAACATCAACTGTCGCTCTTCATACAGAACAAAAATTGTTTCAGACAATAACAACACGTGACATTAATTTTATTTCCAAGTTTTTAAAATTTCCTTGACGTATTGAAGACGTAAGTTTTGCCTTCGATTAATAATTAAATTCGTAACTTAATGTTAGAGCTAAAGATTTATTAAAGCAAGTAATATTATACGGCTAATGTATGTTATTGGGGTGGATAGGGAGGAGGGACCATAACTTACTTAGTAACAAATGCACCATTTCGAGATTTGCACAGCCATTGAGATACAGAATAGAGATTTAGAAATGATAAGGTCACGCGCCGCCCCACGTGATAACTGATTCGGAACACGCGTAAGTAGAAATATGTGGTCGGAAGCGAAAGTTCACGCAGACACCCATTAACTACACTCAAGGTTGCTCATTTGCATGTTACGGCACTCTGATGACGCACTAATGATGAGCGCGCTGCCCAGCCTGCGTCGCCGAGCCGCGCGCGCGTGTGTGTGTGTATGTGTGTGTGTGCGCATGAGAAAACCACTTCATTACGCGAGATAAACATTAACTATGATAACTGTTATTACGGACAATGACTAGCGGTAATTGTATGCTGCTTATGGGCGGTTATTGTTTTGTAATGTGCCACTTATTTCACATCTGTATACGTAAAAAATGTATTGATTTTTTGCAAGCGAAACTATATTTACTTTCTTGTACTTTTTCTATAAATTGAGGCCAATTTTGATAATTTTCTCTACGATGTCGTAGAAATGGTGTGGGCAACTTATGAATAAATTAAACACGTCCGAAAAGATCCCCGTGACATAATACTGTGCCCGCATAGAAAGTGTGTAGTGAGCAGTGGGTCGGACTCGGCACTCGCGGTCGCCGGTCGCTGGCAGCACGGCTCAATACCATCCGACTATTATGCCGCCATTGTCATGTCTGGTGAAATGCATTCAGCAGTTAGTTAATGTCAGTTAATTGGCAATTCGAGCGCGCAGTCACGGTTCTCTACGGCGACTTCGCCTGCCAACTTTACTTTTCTAATGTACATCCAAAAATCAACCTTATTTTTACCTAGCCAACCCTCAACAATCCTGCACAGAGATAGCACTCCGCTACCAATTTAGCAATATACTCGGGGTGAAGCATAGTGCACTTTACCGCATCGTATTAAAGGCTATAGCGGTGGCAATTTACAGTGGTATCGTTAAAGAATGAGCCGGAGCGTCACGAACGAGTGACAGGCCGTGTTTGAGGCACAAACACGCTGATGGCTCGGCGGTTGGCGCGGACCGTGCGCACAATGGTTACGTTAGCCGAATCGGTTCCATTCTCGCGCCTAAATAGAGGGCCTTCGTCTTGACGAGGCCCTTTGTGTCACGCGACGCCGCGCCGTTAAGGGCACATTATGTATTGTCAGGTTTACAGTACATTGTTGCCAACCGCTGATCGGCGGACTGATTGCCTTCGTTTCCACTGAATGTACATCGTTACAAGTGGAGCACCATAAAAGTTATTACAATTATGTTATTTTGAGTATCTAATAAGTAATACCAAAAATATCCCATAACAGATTTACTTCGAAAAATACATTAGCGTATAGAGTGCGTTGTCACGAAACACAGTATCTCACCTCCTACATAGTAAAATATTAGTAGCAGGTAAATGCTACGGAATCTCGTACAGTCGGGCAGAGTGGTGCGGGGTGGTGCGGGGTGGATGACCACCAGGTACTCGCCGGAGTACTGTGGGTTGCTGTGGTGGGTTCCTCCGACACTGGAGGCGCGCGGGGCACGCCCCGCAGCCTTGTGAACATCGCAGATACTATGTTACTGACGCTATTTCTCCCGCTGTACAGTTACTCGTGTTTCTAGAATGTTGAAGGCCGCGGCAATAACAATTGGTGTTAATTTCTCATATTGTGGTGATAATGGAACCGATTTACACATGGTTTTGTGTCGACCACTAAAAACTCGTAAAACGATTACACATTCGAAAATTTACAATCACGTTCAAGATCTAAACTTCTGGCTTGTGGCTCGGCCACGTCCAAATTGCAGATATGAACTGGCAAAGAGCAATTTTCTCTTGCCAATCGAAACAATTTGACTGCTCATTAGTTTTCACTTCGTTCAAACAAATAAAAATTTTCTTTTCTCAGGGTTTTCCTTCAATCTGCCATCATTCTCATAAGATATGCAATCGCTATGGCTACAGTATTAGGTACGCTTTGTGTACATGGTCCTAAGAGTCCGGCGGGTCCGGCGGTGCGGAAGGGGGAGAGGCGGTGGGTCAGTGTTCCGTGCGGGAGGACATCAATCAATGGCAAGTGGCCGCCGCGCCGGGAGGTGGCCGCCGTCCCCGCACTCACTTCAATCCCATTGCTACCAGCCACCAACACTACACACACTTATTGTATCACGACGTTTGTTTGTCGATTTAAATTTTGGTAATACCTACTGTTTATTCACCGTCGTGGGTTAGTGCGGGGGCGGCGTGCATAGAATGTTGGCTTGAAATTCGATTCCCAGGTCGGAAAATCGGTTTTCGCGAGCTATTTTTTAATGAAACGTCGCTTGCATGGGATTGGATGGAATTAAATTAAGCACGCAGTCGGTCGTACACACTTTATCATTCTGTAATACGAGTAAAACATCGCGCTGAGTTCAATCCCCGTAAATATTTGGTAACGGCACGAACAAATAACTTACAATATTTAATGCATGATTATACCGGAGAAAGAAACACACCAACCCCCCTGACTACATCTCTTATACGGTTCCCCGAAATATTAATATGAAACGGTTCTGCTTTGATCTGACAAAATCACGTCATTAACAATTAAAGTATTCCGTGAAAAATATTGCAACAAAAACTTGTAATCTTAAAAGCAATTGAATCACAAAACACATTAGAGCCGAAGCCATAAAGACGGAGAGTATAAATGTGTCGCGTGTAAGAGGTTTAATGATCGGCGAGTAATTGTCGGCGGCTGTCAGCTCTTCACGCCGAGTCGCTGGCAGCCCTCCAGTCCGGCCCTGAACTCTACTGTAATACAAAACTGTAGGAAATATTTAATATGTTTCAAATGTTGGTTTGGTGTTATTAATATGCAACACGATCGCTGCGAGTCAATCATATACAACGGCGCGCCGTGTACGGTGCTTACGTATATGGACGGATACGAATATTCTACCGTCTTTGTCTCCAGCAACCTTCCGTGACAACAAAACGCAATAGCGAAGCTGCTACTTTACCTCCATCTAGCTGACCATTTGCACTACATGTAACTTTTACGAACTGCAAGAAGGCTCTACCACTTCATAAGTACACTACAATTGAATAACTAGTAAAGCGGTCAAGTTACTGGCAGGCAGAGTCACGGATCAGGACTAGTATGTTTTAAGCGCAAGAGGAACGAGTCGATCAATTGCTTGTAATTGGTGCCAGATACTACAATAAACTTTAATAGTGCCAATCATACCAGCGTCTATTTGGGTTAAGGTTTTATTAATATGTACTCATCGAAATGTGAGACATACTACCTACTAGCTCACCAATATTGGAAACCCGTTTCTACACTGCCTGTCTGACACCAACCTTTCCAGGATTGATACACTTCACATATTATATTCGACATTCCAGTGAAAATCTCTCAGATATACAAATTTTGTCAAGGTGTTTTCCTTCATCGCTAAATAATGGAGTCGTAACTTTAAAGTCAGTAGCGGGTGCTGCGTTTCCATGGTTTGATAGGCAGTCCCTGACATTGTAATCCGTTCTCACTCGACGGAGTCAACGATAGCTACTACTGGCTATCCATAATGCTAAAATTTAATTCAATGTCTCAAATAAAATAGTTCTATGTCATATGCATAAATTCCTTAGTAGAGACAACATTCATAAACAATATCGGTGATAATAAAGTGACATTTAATCAACACAAAAAATAACAGACAAATTATATCGACACTAGTTTGTCGTCCAACAAAAAGCTTCTGGGTTCTCGGTGAGCCCAAAGAGTAGTGTTACGAAGGCTCTTTTTATTTTAACCAGCCTCACGCAGTCAGTTTCAGCAGTCAGCTGTGCCTTTGAGCTTAAAAATGTCAGTTTGCTGTGTATGGCTAAATCACGAAAACATTGCAGAGGGAATATATCGAGTGGAATACCGATAGCGCTGCGTTTTTGTCGCGGCTGCCGCTGTGGAATAAAGTCCACCCGATCAAAATGACGTTTTGATGAGCGATTGATGCATAGCTTCGGATGTTGGCTTTCTTCTCCGACAGCTGCGTCTTCGATCTCTGTTCTTGTGTGGAGTTTATACACATTTCTTAAAAAAGTCATAAATCAGATGTAAATCACCCACGACGTAGCGGTAATGTTATTGCAGCGCGATGTTTTTATAAAAACTGAATTACCTAATAACCAGTAATAACCCAAATATTCGTTATGTGATAGTTATCCTCTTTAAAAACAGTTTATTTGGTAATATTTTCATCCGAGTTGAATATTTTACGTTCGGTGCTTGTATGCTAAACAGGAAACATTCTCATTCAGATGTTGATATTACTGACACGTTACACAATATTACATTTTACCACATTTCTGCTCTTTAACGAAATATCCGCGTGAAATAATTTATATAGTGCGTCACAACTCACCTCTAACAATACATTATGTACTAAACTCTCGCTTATATCTCCCAAAGAGTAAGTAAAAGTACTGCTCATAACTATCTGAGCTAGGTTCTGATACAAGATGTGATGAGGGACGAGCTTATCATCATACTTTACTATACCATATCAACTCATAATCGTCCACTGATGAGCTTGGTCCTTCTTTACAACCCTGAGTTCGATTGTGATAGCAGTTCTAGGCTATGACTATGACGTATGAGACTTTTCTGACGGAAAAACTCAACACATCGATTGTCCTATCTGGTAATCGAATCTCTCGGTTAACAGTTCATAGAATCTGCCACTATATTAACAAGACGACGTTAATACCAAATGGCCATTCATTATAGAAACGTGTTATTACGTACCGCATGTAATGACGCCTCGTCAATACGAACTCCACCAGCAATCAATTAATATCGACACTTATAATTTAATATCGCCTCATTCGTATAATCATACTAGACCATCAATTTATAATTGAGTTTTATACACAGAATAAACATAAAGTTTTATGTTTTTAGTTTTTACTAAAGGTGAACGAATGAGTTAATGAAGGTTGCACAAAGTCGCTGGATGCAAGCCTTTTACGCCAG